>LR990285.1:3545497-4837997 GCA_905147355.2 Apotomis turbidana
CCGACTGCGCGCAGTGGCGCATCATGCTCAAGCTGAACGACTCCAAGCGGTGCGTATCTACCAAACATGCTGCTGACGAGTGAGGAGTACTACGAGGAGGGAGCGCGCGAGACCAAGCAGGCGCTGGAGAGCCTGCGCCAGTACTGCTCCAGCCCCGACTGCGCGCAGTGGCGCATCATGCTCAAGCTGAACGACTCCAAGCGGTAGGTCTTTGTCTACCTTTGTATTCATCTACCTGGTACCTGTTTTCAGCGTTGCAGCCAAAAGTTCCAACGAACATGGCCGTTATCTGCTAGGGTATCTCTCGTGACTATCCAGATATCGTGAGATTGCATGTAACGCGAGTCAGCAGCAGCGGGCAGAAAATCACACTTACGGCCAAGGAGGATGTAATAGTACATTACGTAACAAGGGTGGCAAACGAGGAATTAAAAATGAGTGCTTTAATGACTCGAGTTTGGAATTCCTTTACCACCAGAGTCACGTACGACGTTTTTCATCACACTTCGGAGGAAATAAAACAAACGTAAATATTAGTCAATACCAAAATTACTTACCGCCCCAGGGCGTAATTTACGACCACCCGGTTTTCTAGCATATAAACCCTCGATTTACGAGCAAGCTGTGACTTAAATATGTAATGTTGTCAATATGTCAGGTTCGCGTCGTTCGTGGAGGGCGAGTCTCACCTGAGCGACGAGGAGATCCTCGACTACGAGTCGTACGCGTTCTGCACGGAGCGGCGCGCGCGCAAGCCCGTCGCCAGCTCCACGCGCCTCGCCGACCCGCTCGACATCTCCGACGACGACTCCATCACCGAGGACGAGATGTGAGGATACGTAAGACTGATTGTAGCTTATTGTAGTTTCAACCCCCGACGAAAAAAGGGGGGTAATAATTTTTTTTTGTTGCTCGTAGCCATAATGTCCGCTGGGCCGCGCTTTTATACGATTAAAATTACGATGTCGGCGGTTATATTTACCAAAAACTTTGTAATTGGAACAGTTATAAGCACATTCTTGTGTCGGGGTTATTTAGGTTTTTATGAATCAATGAAGATGTTCCTGATGTAATCTTGATTATTAACCCCTCGTATGCTTAGACGCGTATCCGTGCCAGTTCATGAACTGCCTAAGCACGGATACGTTCTAGCGGGCAGCATACAATGACGTAACGCGGCCGCACCGAGGTGTCAAATATTTTAATATCTGTGACAACCCTACTAATTCAAAGGTTTCATTTACATTTTAAATTGACACCTGTCTTTAATTTAAGCGATGTTCAAAAGATGCTAGGGTTGATATGTGCAGATTTTTACACTAATGTTTAACAAATTGTATCTCAAAAATGGATGGAAATATTTACATAGTTCATTGGTGAAAAATGAAGTACTCAGTCTGAACAATTCCCTGCTTGCTTAAAAGTCCCTCGATCTCACCCTGTATAAGGTGCAAATCGTCCGCGTTGGAGTTTTTTTTTTCGTCTTTAACCGTAACATCAGATTCAGATTGCTTAATTTGAATTCCTCAACTTGGTCGTTGAGAATATCTAGTCTTATCAAGTCACAAACGACTTATGAGTTCAGGAAAATGGCTCGACTAATATCGAGAATTTCAGCAAAGATACTTAGCTTTTATCGGTAGATCAGTAAAATAGTCCAACCGATTCGCGATTCTTAATCATGAGCTGCGTTCGGTCGCGATGACGACTCGGCGCAATCCGACGTCGACTTTAACGACGTGAGTAAACCTGTTTCATATGTATTTTAGCATGTCTGTATTTAAGTGTGACGGTGCACTGAGACTGATTGTTAAGAGGCCTTATTCTTTAAAATGCTGATTGTTTTAGACATTTTTCTCTATCATCAAACACGTTTCTTAACATATTATGGATGTTACTACCTAGAACAGGGCTATTGGGATTTATTGGTATATATTTGAAACCTACAGTTTGAATTTTTCATTGATAATTTTTGTTACTCGAAATTGACAAAATTCACGCGGAAAATTAGTTTTCTACTTATTTTGGACTGCACGCAATAAAAGTTCATGCTATGTTCTACCTAGATCTCGGGGAAAAGTATTATTCACTTCAAAAAGTTGGTTGAAATTATCAATAGATTTGTCATATTACGAAAAAAAATTTTTTTTTTAAAGGAATTAGGCCTCTTACAGTTGCGTGGTGATTAGGCATATGACTTCTGATAGCACGGTGACTTTACAGAGTTATGGAGCCGATATTAACATTAAAATACAATTCATACTACACATAAGTGTATTTAATTCGCAAGTTTAAGATTTAATTTTAAATTCTAAATATTTCAGTTCATACAAAATCATCTCTGACACTTTTAGGTTCACCAATTTTCGACGACGCAATCAGTCCCATTATCAACTGCAAATTAAGCCTTTTCAAAAGTATTTCTGACCTCCTTTTCGAAATTAACCCCCACATGGCTCTCTTTGTCATCCGTTTTTGTCTTTTCACACCGAAATTTATGTATTTGCTCCGTAGCAGTCCTGTTTGGAAATTACCGCCCATTTTGTCATCTATAGACGACTGTCTACAAACAACACTTTCAAAAATTTTAAATATTAATTTTGACAGCAGATCATGGGATCAAGCGGTTCTCCCCATAAGACTCGGTGGTCTGGGTGTTCGCTCCTCGTCTAGCGTGGCACTACCGGCGTTTCTTTCCTCTGCCTATAGCTCGTTATCTCTCGTCAGTGTAATTCTTAACTCCCCTCAGTTACCTGACGTTGAGATGGCGAGTTTGGTGGAGGCCAGGGACGCTTGGTGTGCCTCGTGCCCTGGTGCGGACTTCCCGATTACAAGAGCTGCCCAAAAGGCATGGGACAACCCTAGGCTTAAGGCAACCCACGCTTCCCTATTAGAAAATAGTCCGAACGATTATGAGCGTGCTCGTGTCTTGGCCGTTTCCGCGAGCGAGTCTGGCCACTGGCTGCACGCCCTTCCCTCGCGTAATATCGGCACTGTTCTAGATCCCAATTGCTTAAGGATAGCAACTTGTTTAAGACTTGGAGCTAGAATATGTGTCGCTCATACGTGCGCCTGTGGTAAGAGCGTAGATCAACTGGGACGTCATGGGCTTTCTTGCGCAAGAAGTGCCGGCCGCTTGTACCGCCATGGCACATTAAACGATCTGTTCCGCCGTTCACTTGCCACTGCCTCTGTGCCTGCCATCCTAGAACCCATTGGGATGGCGAGAGACGACGGCAAGCGTCCGGATGGAGCAACGTTGGTGCCATGGAAGCTTGGAAAGACCTTAGTGTGGGATGCGACATGCGTCGACACGTTTGTCGCATCGCACATCCAGGTAACTCGCACACAGGCTGGTGCGGCGGCTGACCAGGCCCAGATCCTAAAGCGCCGAAAATATTCATGCCTTTTAAAGGATCATGTGTTTGCGGCGCTGGCAGTAGAGACTTTAGGACCTTGGTCAGCCGACATGAAAAGCTTCTTGAAGGCCCTGTCGTCGCGGTCGGTCGACGCCACGGGGGATCCAAAAGCTGGCGCTTACCTCTCGCAAAGGATCAGCCTTGCAGTTCAGAGAGGTAACGCCGCCAGTGTAATGGGGACCATGCCACAGGCAGAGCTGCTGGAGGGGGTGTTCTTTTTATAATACTATTATTTTTAATTTAGCATTAGTAGTTTATTTAGTATTTATCAACTCTTTTAGCACTTATCATTTGTATATTGTAAATATGTTTTTTTTATTTGTTTATTTGAAAATAAACTGTTAAACACAGTGAGGATGAATATACAAAGACCTGATATGTTTACCCATTGTTTCTTCGCCATCATAAATTACGTAAATATTTGCGACTTTATCCATGTTATTTGGTGTAAATAAGGTTATATATTGATCGGATATCCAGTTATAACTAGAAAATGTATGATGTTGACAATTAATGTAGTTAAATCTAAGAGTTTGTAATATTGTATTTTTTTAAATTTACTTATAATTTTAGTCATTTAATGCTTGGAAATGATATGATAACCACAATAACTATGAAGGCAGTTTGGAATGAAATAGATGAATGAGTACCAACAGGATTCCAACTCGGTGCCCTTGCTTGGTAACTCGATTCGAAGTATTTTGAGCCTTAACTATAAATAAATATCAGACAACCTCACACAAATCGATCTAATCCCAAATTAGCTCAATAAGGCTTGTGTTATGGGCACTAGACGACTATATACATACTTATACTTAAACACATAGAACAACCATGACCCAAGCACAAATATTCGAGTTCATCACACAAATATTTGCCCTGGCCGGGATTTGAACACCTCGCCTCAGCAGGCAGGTGCTTACAAACTGAGCCAACCGCGTCGTCGACTATAATGATTATGAATTGTATTTTAGTGTCAAAATCGGCTCCAAAGCTCTCTAAAGTACTACCATGCTGTCAGAAATCCGATGCCTACTGATGATACATTTCAACAGTCGGATGTTACAGATTATTTAAAGCTGACTGTACATAAGTTGGAGGTTGTTTCATTCTCTTTCCTATCGCAGTCTGTTATAGTGACTTCTATTAACTTTTGTAAGTTGATTGTGTGATGTATTTTTTAGATTTATGGGTTCTCTATCATGAAATATCCTGTTAGGTAAGAATTGAGAGAATTTTTCAATAATTCTAGTCTCGAACGCGAAACTATATTTTTTTTAAAGGGACAATCTTATACAATTTTTTGTATGGTTATATGAGGGTTCAGGTTACTCAGGAGTACAAGTCAAGTTGAAATGTCATTTCTGTTAAAATCGATTCCTACATTTTAATATTTTAGTGAGCTTACTTTTCCGCCTCGAGTACCTCGATCTTTTACCTTTTATTTTTAGGTAGCCCTAAGTTACCTAAATTGTTATCAAGGTTGTCAGTGGAAAGTAGCCTAACCCACTACAACCTTCGTGTTCGAAGTTGGGTCTTTAAGTGACTTAATTTGATATGAATATTAAATAGCTGTGAATGTTTTTTCTTAACATAAATACTTGACATTTTCATTATAATTATTCAATCGGAGTAGCCCTTCTGTAATTCTTATAAATTGTAAAGGTTTAGTTTGCTTACATTTAATCCTGTCCTCAGATATACAAAAGTAATTCACTACCTTAAAAAAGCTAGTAAATAGTTTACTTTTAATTTATAGAGTGTAAAACGGAACGAGCAGCATATTTCATAGGAGAATATTTGAAAAAGTGTCCTGCGGTGAGCCGTAAATAATAGTTCCAATGCCGTCCGCGATAGCGTTAAAGTAACAAGAAAAAATCCAAGTTTTAGACAGAGTGAATTGTGTATATAATTTCAAGTATACACGGTGCTCGCGAGGAATCCAAATGATTTCACCAGCGCATTCCTGAGTATGTGTACAAAATAAAATGTCGTATAAAGTAAGCCGAAATCGGCTTAGTTTTCGGGATATTAGCCTTTTTGTTTTAAAACATCTCCAGTGTAAATCATCTTTATCATTGCGATGTTGCGAGACCGTCACATTATCTGACAAACGTTGACTATTGAAAACCGTTCCTGTCACGATCATTGTTTATGTGTCAATCATTACAAATTTCCTTCAAAAATTCAGTTAAGAAATTAATTATGTAGAATCTTAGCATAAATACGCCTAGAACGATAGTCTTCGTACAACAGATTTGCACAGTATGAAGCCGGTTTTGATATTCCTTTTGATGGTGGAAAAACGATGGCTTAAGTTGTGAGAACTGCGTTATCTAGTTAAAACCTTGAAAACTAAATGGTTCGTGATAATAAACGTATTGTTTTTTTACTGGTCATATGTAATATTTATTTAATACTTTGTTATTACCTAATTTATGTGATTAAAGTTTACAATAAACATCATGTTACTAATTCCTTAAATAAACAAACACAATCATTAATCAAATTATTTATTTATTACACTACAAGCAGTATGATTATTCTCAACAATTGGTGTATGCTTCTCACTGTATCAGCTACGTGCAGTTCTTTGGAATCCACGGCTGCTGAACTAGAATCCGCAAAATCTTTTTCAGTTTTTACACCACCCTTGTGATAAAATATCACCGTGGAGTACTCAAAAACATATTTTTCTTCAGTTGTTATAAAGGTTGACTGCGTGAGCTAGACACCGCAATTTATTCGATGGCTAATGTAATTATTATTTGTAATAATGAGATTACATACGTAACACCGTTAAAATCAATCACAACAATGACTTGTCATATGACTGGAGTCATTGTCAAAAGTAGTTATAATAGAAACGAGTAAAGGGTATTTCTTAGTGGCCAGTCTGTATTATAATCATAATCCATGGAGTTTAATAGCAAAGTTATTAAAAGAGAGTGTAGAGCAGCCATTAGATAAATCATAAGATTCATGAGTAAGGAGTTTAGATCGCATATTTAAGTAAAGCCTGTTTTGAAAAAAAACATTGCCCAACAAGAAAACTTCTTTATGACATTGAATCCCCTTTTAATGAAAAGAGATAACAATAACAAACGTTGCCAGCTCGTTCTAAAGCATTGTTTTACTGGTGAAGTAAAGGTAATTTATTTATTATGTATGAAAATATAAAAAAAGTTAAAAATCATATTTCGACATAGGTTCATATAACATTTTTTACTCCAGACGACCTCAGAAATCCGCTGTTAAAAGCATTTGGATTCCTCATGAGAACCCTGTATACATAAAAACGCAGTTTTATAAAATATGTATAAACAAACCGTTGCTAATACCGTAGTAACGGAACTACTTTCAGCCACAGTAGCGCCACCAATTTTACACCCCTTTCAGCGGACACTTGGATATATGAAGATGCCACTCCTCCCTTTTACACGCCATAGTTCAATTATTTAACACGTTAAAATACATAAACGGGTTTACTCACGCCGTAGAAGTCGAATAACGCTGGACATATTTCGAATCGGTGCGCGATTCAGTGTTCGGTTGGCCGCCGCCGCGACTGATCGGCTCCCCTGATGATGAATCGCGTATTCAACTTCTACGACGTGATTAAACCCGTTTATGTATTTTAATATGTCTGAGACTCACGGTAGTATTCTATTTAAATAATGACATCAAAGACAAATAAAAACTGATTGTTACACTTAAAGTTGTCTCTTTTATATTGTGAAGTGGATGACTGTGTTGAAATAAGAATGTGTAAATAATACAATATTGACTAGTTAGTAATAATTTAATTGTATAAAGATTCTCATTGTTTCGTAACAATAATTGTTTCTTAGGCTAGCACCATTCAATGTATAAATAATTCATTAAAAAATACTTGTCAAGTGCACTTTGATAGATCCTCCTTAAATCATTATAAATAATTGTAATTATTATCTGTGACACTGTTTAATTAGTTATAAGGTTTTGTGTGTTAATTTCAGATGAATAAAGTTATATTTATTCAATTTACAATTGTTATTTCATTCCAATTAAGCACTATATTTAACAAAAATAAAGAAACTATATTCAAAAATTAATACTATTCAGTAAACAATTAGATCACTTCTGGGGCAGTTACAATAGCAGTTTAGACATAACACAAACATTCATTCGTTATTCATTATTTTGTATAAATATTATAAAAAGTTATGGCACACATAGGTTAACCTTTTCACCGTTTAATACTTAAAATATCATAATACGATGTTTGACAATTATTACTATTATAGTAAAAATAAAACGTATTATTGAAACCAATAAACACACACTCAAAAATACACGGAACCAAATAGACTACCACTAACTATTGGGCGTTATACCATTTTTTATCGGACAAACACTGAAAAGAAGACGTGTCTCGACTACTCATTTTTATGACGTCACAAGCCAGTATCTTCATAGAAACTTCATACTAACAAATCGTTTTGGACGTTTCATAAGGAGTAGCTGATTTGTGCTGTCATCGAATACCGTATTATAGAGGTAAGTTTCTATAATTCAAAGAAACTTTTTAATATAGTTTTTATGATGATCACTGGCGAAATCGGAATTGTAAACCTTGCATTTTTGTAATAGAGTCTACTCTTCGATTTTCTCTGCCAAAGTCATGACAAGTTAATTCGGTGGTAGCGAAAACGACTCTTTCATGCAAAATGGTCTTTTAAAAACTCTTAAGAAGCCCGCAACCAAGTAAGCAAGAGTCATCTATATGCAGAAATAATCAAGTGTCAATTTCTAGGTATTTTTTCATGTAAATCTTTTGCATAACGGTGTCTCAGATTGTACTGTAAAGCGACTTACACTAAAATCGAGATTTAACGGTGAAAAGTAAACATGTTATGGAAGAGAGTTGTGTGTGTAAACAATGAACACACGTATGTGTGTGTGTGTCCGTTAAGACCGGGCGCGACTGGCCTTCTTGCTCTTGTCCAGGGTCTGCGGCGGCGGCGGCGGCTTCGCGGACATGTGGCGGCTGTACAGTCTGCAACAACGGGGTATATGTAGGGAGGGGGGAGAGGGGCAAGACGGGGTGGGGGCAAGACGGGGCGACCGATCTAGAGTGCGAACGCTCTACGCTATACTAGCTTTTGCAACTTCTTCTGCATGAAATGAGTAATGTGGCCGTCATTGCCTACAACGCCTTACTTATGGTTCATCGGTTTATAGTGCTTAACTTGTATCCCCCATTTCACCCCTTTATAAGATGATTTCCGGGACGAAAAGTATCCTATGTCCTTCTCCGGGACTCAAACTAACTCCATACCAAAATTCATCTAAATCGGTATAAGCATGAAGAGGACCATTAGGACGTCCAAGGTGAACTCTTTCGGCCGCACGACCCTCTTCCATTTCGACATGACCGAGCCAGCGAAGTCGCGCAGATTTGCTTTCGCCAATAACATTGGGCTCAGACACCAGCTCTTCAATAAATTACTTAAAATCATAAATAAATCATAAATTACTTTGGCCGCTACTACATATTTGAGGCTAACTGTACTAATAACTGGTGAAAAGGTGTACTCACACTCGATAGGTCTCGGACTTGAGGTAGGCGAGCACGTCCATCTTGAGCTGGTTTCCCAAGGCCAGCCAGAAGGCTGTCCAACAACTGGTGACTGTACTACCACGGTTAAAAGTACTCACACTCGATAGGTCTCAGACTTGAGGTAGTCGAGCACGTGCCCGGGGCCCAGCTTGAGCTGGTCCTCGATGGGCGGCACCCAGAAGTTGCCCTCCAGCCGCAGCACCGACTTGTTGCTCGCCAGGTCCAGGCTGCCTGCAGAATCAATCGAGTCAACGGTTGGGCTTCCAATACGAATAGGTAAGCCAGGTACGGGTTCCCTCTATGTCGCATGGGTCGATTGCAAAAAAATTACATAGTTAAAAGCTTAGTTAACAAAAAATCACGATTGCTTCCTTTGTCAGACAACCAGACAACCAACAACCACACACAAATCGACCTAGTCCCAAATTAAGCTCAAGAAGGCTTTGTGCGACGAAAGTTAGTCATACAAAATGTTTGGGTAACTTTCGTCACACAAAGGAGTCAATTATGTTTTGTTTTAATTAAAGCCCTTAACTATGTACAACTTTTTTGTACATACTTTTGTTTGTCTGAAACTGTTTTAGCATAACAGACTTGGCATATTAAGTTTTCAACTAATAGTAATGTGTTATCAAACTATGCAAACCTTAATTATGCCAAAACCGTTTATGCGGAAATTAAATTGTGCCTACATAGATTATGCCATGCAAAATAATGAATAATAACATTATGTCAAAACAGGGGGAACCGCTAAGTACAGCTAAGGTGTAAAAACCTTTCAAATAAACAATGCAAAGACCGACACAAAGGCATAAGGAAAAATTCGATAGGTTGCTTGGCAGTTGAGGTGGCGGAAAAGTTAGCGCGCTGGTCCGGCAATCCAGAGGTACCGGGTGCGATACCCGGTCTCTTCCACCAGGTAACTTTCAAGCGTTTGACATGGACAAGCGTCAACCATCGACATTTTATTAAGGTAATACAGTGACCACGGTACCGGTCTCAGGCGGCAGCACGACCAGCCGGTTCCCCTGCACGTGCAGCTCGCGCAGGCGCGCCAGCTGCCCCAGCTCTGGAGTGTACTGTAAGGTATACAGTGACCACGGTACCGGTCTCAGGCGGCAGCACGACCAGCCGGTTCCCCTGCACGTGCAGCTCGCGCAGGCGCGCCAGCTGCCCCAGCTCTGGAGTGTACTGTAAGGTATACAGTGACCACGGTACCGGTCTCAGGCGGCAGCACGACCAGCCGGTTCCCCTGCACGTGCAGCTCGCGCAGGCGCGCCAGCTGCCCCAGCTCTGGAGTGTACTGTAAGGTGTACAGTGACCACGGTACCGGTCTCAGGCGGCAGCACGACCAGCCGGTTCCCCTGCACGTGCAGCTCGCGCAGGCGCGCCAGCTGCCCCAGCTCTGGAGTGTACTGTAAGGTATACAGTGACCACGGTACCGGTCTCAGGCGGCAGCACGACCAGCCGGTTCCCCTGCACGTGCAGCTCGCGCAGGCGCGCCAGCTGCCCCAGCTCTGGAGTGTACTGTAAGGTATACAGTGACCACGGTACCGGTCTCAGGCGGCAGCACGACCAGCCGGTTCCCCTGCACGTGCAGCTCGCGCAGGCGCGCCAGCTGCCCCAGCTCTGGAGTGTACTGTAAGGTGTACAGTGACCACGGTACCGGTCTCAGGCGGCAGCACGACCAGCCGGTTCCCCTGCACGTGCAGCTCGCGCAGGCGCGCCAGCTGCCCCAGCTCTGGAGTGTACTGTAAGGTGTACAGTGACCACGGTACCGGTCTCAGGCGGCAGCACGACCAGCCGGTTCCCCTGCACGTGTAGCTCGCGCAGGCGCGCCAGCTGCCCCAGCTTTGGAATGTACTGTAAGGTATACAGTGACCACGGTACCGGTCTCAGGCGGCAGCACGACCAGCCGGTTCCCCTGCACGTGTAGCTCGCGCAGGCGCGCCAGCTGCCCCAGCTTTGGAATGTACTGTAAGGTATACAGTGACCACGGTACCGGTCTCAGGCGGCAGCACGACCAGCCGGTTCCCCTGCACGTGCAGCTCGCGCAGGCGCGCCAGCTGCCCCAGCTCTGGAGTGTACTGTAAGGTATACAGTGACCACGGTACCGGTCTCAGGCGGCAGCACGACCAGCCGGTTCCCCTGCACGTGCAGCTCGCGCAGGCGCGCCAGCTGCCCCAGCTCTGGAGTGTACTGTAAGGTATACAGTGACCACGGTACCGGTCTCAGGCGGCAGCACGACCAGCCGGTTCCCCTGCACGTGCAGCTCGCGCAGGCGCGCCAGCTGCCCCAGCTCTGGAGTGTACTGTAAGGTGTACAGTGACCACGGTACCGGTCTCAGGCGGCAGCACGACCAGCCGGTTCCCCTGCACGTGCAGCTCGCGCAGGCGCGCCAGCTGCCCCAGCTCTGGAGTGTACTGTAAGGTATACAGTGACCACGGTACCGGTCTCAGGCGGCAGCACGACCAGCCGGTTCCCCTGCACGTGCAGCTCGCGCAGGCGCGCCAGCTGCCCCAGCTCTGGAGTGTACTGTAAGGTATACAGTGACCACGGTACCGGTCTCAGGCGGCAGCACGACCAGCCGGTTCCCCTGCACGTGCAGCTCGCGCAGGCGCGCCAGCTGCCCCAGCTCTGGAGTGTACTGTAAGGTGTACAGTGACCACGGTACCGGTCTCAGGCGGCAGCACGACCAGCCGGTTCCCCTGCACGTGCAGCTCGCGCAGGCGCGCCAGCTGCCCCAGCTCTGGAGTGTACTGTAAGGTGTACAGTGACCACGGTACCGGTCTCAGGCGGCAGCACGACCAGCCGGTTCCCCTGCACGTGTAGCTCGCGCAGGCGCGCCAGCTGCCCCAGCTTTGGAATGTACTGTAAGGTATACAGTGACCACGGTACCGGTCTCAGGCGGCAGCACGACCAGCCGGTTCCCCTGCACGTGTAGCTCGCGCAGGCGCGCCAGCTGCCCCAGCTTTGGAATGTACTGTAAGGTATACAGTGACCACGGTACCGGTCTCAGGCGGCAGCACGACCAGCCGGTTCCCCTGCACGTGCAGCTCGCGCAGGCGCGCCAGCTGCCCCAGCTCGCGCGGCACCTCGATCAGGTCGTTCTCGCGCATCGACAGCTGGAATATATCACACGTTATAAGTCTGTACATATAATCGCTTTTAGGCTGCATTTCCACCAGAGATGTGTAGCGACGGATGTTTTTGTTAACCAATGGAATAACTTCACTAACGTATAGTCAGTCAGCGCAGCTGATTCTTTTGTTTAACAAAAACACATCCCTCACTGCACATCTCCGGTGGAAACGCAGCCTTAAC
Source organism: Apotomis turbidana (assembly GCA_905147355.2). Taxonomy (NCBI): domain Eukaryota; kingdom Metazoa; phylum Arthropoda; class Insecta; order Lepidoptera; family Tortricidae; genus Apotomis; species Apotomis turbidana. The sequence continues at coordinate 3,557,843 of LR990285.1, forward strand.
AAAAACTAACCGACTTCTACGAGAAGGAATTTTAGTTTAGTTATAACAGCTATTTTCCTTAAACTTATTCACTTTACCTACTTACGTAAACTTACTATTACTATGTATGTATTTTAATGAGGAAAATTGTAAATTTAAAAGGCCTTTAATGACTAACTAACCTTATCTGCTCCACTTTAATGAGAAAGAAACAATAGGTTTTGAGCTTGGCCTTTAATAGGGCCTTACCTTGCCGGGTATTAGGCGGAGGGGAAGGCCTAAGCTTGTTGACAAGGCACAATATTGTTAATAAGGATCTGAACATCTGCGGTTTAAGAAAGACGACGTCTGTGACAGAGTGAAGTGGAAGTCGAAAAAACGGACACCACCTCCTGACAGGACAGTCAGGCTCGGGCAGATTGGAGGACTCATGGAAATTTAGGGTGACGTTCTTTACCCAGCAGTGAGAAATTAGTATGTTTAGGATGGTTAAAACTGAAAATTAAACTTACAATTTGTAAATTCTTGAGATTTCCAATATCTGCTGGCAGAAGCTCGAAGTCATTATCGCCCAGGTACAAGGCACGGAGACTCTCTGCAATATCACAATACAGTTTGTCGTTTTAGATATGAACAGAACAATTTGATACTTACTCATAAGACTCCTTAAAAATTCAATGTTGTGTGCATAGTTAATGTAAGTTATGTTATGTAAGAAAATTACATGTTTACGGGATTATCATTTCGGAATTCATTTTCAGCTTCATCTTAATGTCACACAAGTAATTTGCACATAGCACAACTTTCTGCTTGTCATAATTATACCCTGGGCTTTGACAAACAGCAGATATTCACTTGAAAAACAGCATTGAGACAATTTAGAGCAGATTAAGATTAAGATTCAAAAATGTATTTAGATTAAGGTTTAGGTATATTGTCTTTTCTTCAAACAAACAGATTCTTCAAACGTCTAGATAGGCAAGTGTTGTGTAGGCACAATATGAGTGTTTTGAGATTACACTATCTATTTACCTCTAATTCTCTACTCTGACAAAAAGTATTCCTGGTCCCAAAAATTCCGGGGTATGGTCATATTGGCCATACCAATAAGTCCAAGACTCGAACCTAATAAAAATACTAATAAGTAGGTACTAACCCATCATAAAGAAATTCCCTGGCAGTGTCTTCTCATTCAGATTATTATATGTAAGATCCAATATCTCCAGCACTGGGAAGGCTCCGAAGCCCCTCGGCAGCGTGTACAGCCTGTTGAGTGACACATTGAGGATTCGGAGCTTGGGCAGCGAAGACAGACTGATGGGCAGCTCTTCAATGTGGTTGTTGGCAAGGTTGAGGATCTCTAGGTTGACCAAGTTGGCAAGTGCAGCGGGAACTGCGGATATCTTGTTGTGGCTCAGGGAGAGTCGGGTGATGTTGGCCAATGTGACTGGAAGTAATTAATTAAATATTATATTAGCTTTTTTATGTTTGACTTTACCTCAAATTAGTACATTTTTAATATTTTCTTTGGTTTCCGCGTCCATCACATGTTTAAATAAAATGATGATCAAGTCACCAAAACATCAGGGAGGCTCAAATAATTAAAATACGCGATATAATCTGTTTAAATCGTTTGAGTACATTTTTTGTCATAGATTGACTATCAATAAATAAATACTTCACACAAATCAATGATTATGTAAAGAATTTAAGGAATGTTTCATCTTGCATGTAAGTATATGTACCTAAAAATTTTAATGTAGCTGATTTAGGCTGAGCATCATTTTTAAACCACTTGTAAATCATATGATAGTATTTTCCACTTGGGTGGGATATGTTTTGATTTACTGTCTGTTCATACTATATGACTTTATTCATGTTTCAGTCTATTTAGGTTAGAGTAGGCGGACTGCACTAAAAACAGACACACCCAAATGTCAAACTTATAACACCAAAACGAATGAAACCAAAAGTGCCCAAACTGGTTCCATAAAAGGAGATATAACGGTACTTACAGAGCCCAGGTATCTCCTCCAGGTTGGAGATACCCTTATCCACTAAATCTATCTCGGGATTGTTTATTTCACGAGCTTCTTCAATAACTTTCTTAGCTTTCGACATCTTGGTTGTGTTTGGAATACAGGAAACTGGAGGATGGTGACTCATTGTAATATTTTCCTCCTACAGCCTCCTACGTTTGGAATCAACTAATTTCATAATTTTACGGTCATAATTACACAAACACAACAGAACCATTAAGAACTGTGTGTGATCTAGTTATAGTATATTTTACTTTGCCCATATTGAATAATGTAGTCGGCTAACTGTTTAATTTGCGTGGGCTGATAGCATACCTCAGGGTCCTACTTAAAACTTTGTTCGGTTGTGATAAAAGCTGATTTTGATTGCAGAAGCAGTGTTTTGCAATGCAGCTGTCAATGTCAAATTTATTTCTGAACGAAAAGCTTAATCATAAATAACATTTTTCATTTTAAATGTTGTACGGCGTGTTATGGTTAAAACGAATGTCTAACTATTTTAACTATTCTACTGAGAGTAATCCACAACTGCAATTTAGCATAAGATAAATAATTGTAGTTTATAACAATGAATTGATGATAGAAATTTAAATGTTTTGTCCATTTCTAGACGAATATCATATCACAAATACCATGACATGACAGCATGATAGTGACTGACGTCTGACGCTAATTTCTAACTTTATATGGAAACCGAGTAATTAAAATAAGCTGTATTTCTTTATCATAGAGTTAATTATTGTATATAACTAAAAAATACTGCTTAGCGATTAACTTAACATTACAGTAAGTAGCATCACACGCACTTCATAAATATTATCTTTGATTACCATTTGTTTATTAGTAGACCTTTGTTTCATTAAAATACCTTACGTATCTTTGTGTAGCGTTGTGTACTTATCATCTATCTTTAACGTGCGTACGATTTAAAAAGCAAACAATAAATCTAATCAGAATTATCCTTAGTATGATGATTAGTAGATAAACTCAGTTGACAGGTGAAGTGATTGAGAGCGGCACGGAATAATTAACGTGATAAGGCTTTATTTAAATTATTATTAAACCAAGTAAGTACAATACACTCAGCTGATAATAATTGACATCAGTCTTTTGTCTTCCAGAAGTTATTTATATCATTTGAACGATATATGTATATGTTATTTGAGGACTTCCAAGTTGAACCTAATATTGATATTATGTTATACTAATCAGCGGATGTTTAAAATAGTTATAACTTTGAAAGTAATTTGCTAAGTTTTAGCACATTATTTCTGGCTTCAGAAAACTTTACCAGAACCTAAATCAGCTATAATTGCCTTCCTTTACAATTGAATATTGGAAGATAAGACGAGGAAGGTACTGATAGTCAAAGTCCAATCATTTTCAGGATTATACTTTTATTATCCCTCTGTATGGGTATTCCATTTATCTAACATGAAGTACATAAAGTACATCTTATTTTTAAATATCAATTTAAAACACTGATTTAAGCTGCAATTTGTCTATCAGTTTTAGTCAAGTATGATTCCATGTTCTAGTACAAATTCAATTCAATAGTTCCTTGCCAGAATACAACTTCAGTAATTGTCACCTTGTAAAATAATTTCTTTCTGCTTTAGAAGCCAAAATAATAAATATAATTCCCAAATAAAAATAATAAATGTTAGCATGTGATTGCTTCTACAAGTTTTTGTATGTGTGTCAATGCCATTCTCATATTTATTTAGTGCACCTTATGTATTAAGAACAATGAATCATAGTATATTTTAATGTGTCATTGTGTAGAAAACTACAGTGACTCTCAGACCTGTTAAATTGAATATAATAAACATGCAGTTATATTCAATAGAAATTGAATATAACTGCATGTTTTGAAGCAATATAGACTACTAAACCCGTTTATGTAGTTTAATATACTGTCATTCTGATTTATTATTTTAGACATGAGTGAGCGACCGCAGCCCCTGAAGGCCATAAATAAGTTATTTGAAGGTCGGGAGCCATGGCAGATTGTGACCGTGACTGCCTCCGGTGTACTGGCTATTGTGTGGGCACACAGTCTGTACAATCACAAAGACAGTAAGTATTTACTATAGTAGCTGTTTTCCTTAACAAGCTATAATAATGTAATATAATGAAGTTGTATGATATCATTATTATTGTGAAATTTTAAAATATATATATTTTAATTATGCTTCACTGAATTAAGGATATGAATACAATGGAAAAACTTGAAAGTAGTTAACTCTGTACAAACGAGGAAGATGCCTCAATATTAAATGTCAAATCAGAGTAGTTATATATTAGGGTCAGCTCACACCGAGACGCGACGCGACGATACTGGAAGAGGCCGGTGATTTCGCGCTGCGCCGCGCGCCGCCGCGAGACGCATCGCAACGTAGCGAGGCGCATCGTAAAATCGTTGGCAGCACGACGCCTCGCTGCGCAGCGAGACGCCGCGCTGTGTGCGGAACGTGTCTACTCGCCGCGTGCCGTGCACCCGCCCCGCCGCGTCCAACCGCCCCGCAGTCTACCTATTGCAAGCGCATATGAATGGCGGCCTCAGGCTGCGCCTCGCGGCGTCGTGCTGCTTCGCGAGGCGCAGCGCCGCTCTTACACGCCGCGCGTACCGGCGATGCACCGCTGCGTCGCGATGCGTCGCTCTACGCCGCGAGGCATCTCGAGGCGCAGCGCTGCGTGCCGCAACGTATTTTGAATTCTCACGATGAAATGTGTCCCTTTTAATGTAGTAAATAAAGTATAATTTTGAGTCGCTCTATTGAAATGTGCGCGCAGCGTCGCGCCGCGTCGCGTCTCTGTGTGAGCTGACCCTTATGCGTCATTTCAGTATGAAAATATTGAAAATTTAATTTTAACTTGTGAGGTTTTCAATGAAATGGGTCTACTTTGTCGTGTAATCATAAGGATGCATTAACAGCTTATTGGTATAAAATGCAAACAAACGACTCTATTAATAAGTGACAAAGTGGACCTTTTTGATTAATAGTGTCACAATTGGGATATAATCTAATCAACCTATGTTCATTTAGAAACCATTTCCGTAGGGCTCTAATACCGCTATAAACAATTGTAACAATATGACACCTGTGAAAAGTAATTCATATTTAATTGATTGACTTTTATTTGTCCTTGACGTTTTGCAGTAAAAGTCAAGTCATAGTGATGTCATCAAAATGTACTTACTAAGGAGAAAAACAATTAAACGTATCTAATTGGCTTCATATTTAATTTTATTACCCGAGGTGGGTAATATTGTAATTTTAAGTTTTTTCTGCGTTTGTATTTCTTTCCTGTCGAGAGTTTCCTGTCTTACAATAAAGAGTCTATCTAATTGGTGGATGAAATTATTATCTTAATTACACTTGACTTATATTTTGCAATTTTAACAAAGAGTTGGGTTCTTTATTTTTTAAGTATATTCGATTTAGTAGAGAATCATAGAACACCGTAAAATTGAAGCACCTCTTTGAAAAGCCGGAAACTAGACTACTACACTACATATTTATCAATACAGTTGTTAAAGTATAGCATGTTTGCATTTTATATTAAACTCAAATTGATTTAACGTCACTGTCAAATACAATTGGTATAGAAGAAGTAAACCATTTTAATTTGCTAGGTTTACAAATCGACTCTCACCTAAACTGGAAAAAGCATATCGAAGAAACGAAAAATAAACTTTCTCGGTTCGTGTATGCTTTAGCGGTGTTAAAACGGAACACAAACAGCTCATGTGCCCTTACTGCATATTACGCCTATGCTTATGCCTGGCTGCGGTATGGAATCATTTTGTGGGGAGATAGCACTGATGTCCACGATCTTTTTGTTTTGCAAAAAAAGTGCATACGCATCATATTTAACATTCCCCAACAAGAGAGTTGCAAATCACATTTTACTGGAAAAAGTTTATTGCCACTACCCTGTATATATATATTAGAAATAGCATTATTTGTCAAAAAGCATCTAGACTACTTTGAATTTGTCAAAAGCACGCGCCGTAATAATATATTAGTGCTCCCAGCACCTAAGTTAGACATTTACAGACGCGGACCATATTATAGGTGTATAAAAATATACAATAAATTACCAATGGATATTAAAAAAGAAGAAAAATACCATATATTCCGCAACAAACTAAAAAAACTTCTTATTAATAATTCATATTACTCGGTGCAACAATTCATGTCAGACGATTCGATTCACATATAGTGCATAACTCACAGACACACACACACACACACACACACACACACACACACACACACACACACACACACACACACACACACACACACACACACACACACTACTCTGAACACAATCCGGTTTATGATTATTATTTCATATTGTGTGAGATGACTTGTTTAAATTATGTTATAGTTCTTTGTTTGTATATGACTGTATTTAATTTGACAAATAAGTTTCGTGAGCACATAGTTAATTTTCTTGACTAAGTAATGTTGATAATGTTATCTGACGCAGTGATTATTTTAAAATAAATGTATTCTTTAGAAATTGCTACACCCTATCAGGGTAACCATGTACACTAACATCTTTTAACACCTTGTAATTATAACCATGGTATTGTAATAAATAAATAAATAAAAATAAATAAATATTTTTGCAGCTGTCACATCAAGACTACGCAAGGAGTTCTTCCGATGGCTCCGTCAAGTACCATTCGTGAGGCGGAAGATAGATGAGAAAATGGCGGAAATTAATAGAGACTTCAGAGCTGATGTGACCAAGAGACTAGCGGGCTTGACCATCAGAAGGCAGCTTCCTGAGAAAGGCCTGACGGCAGAGGAGGTGGCTGAGGAGGTCAGGGGCCATCTTGCACTGGGTAAGTAAGGCTGCTGCCATGACTATCAAGTCAGAATTCTACGGGATCCCACTGGATTTGTGACAAATATGAATACTTATTACCTCTGTGTTTAGACATTGATTTATTAGGGCCTTTCCAATCATTGTCCGGTAGGAACACAGCAGCACCTCGGTTAAGTCGGAAAAATTATCATCTCCATTTGGTAGGTTTCAAAAAAACGCGGGAAACAACATTTTACCTTTTTTATTAGGGTTCCGTAGTCAACTAGGAACCCTTATAGTTTCGCCATGTCCGTCTGTCCGTCCGTCCGCGGCTTAGCTCCGTGATCATTAGTACTAGAAAGCTGAAATTTGGTATGAGTATGTGTAGGTATGTATTACGCCGACAAAACGGTAAAATAAAATCTAAAAAAAAAAATTTTTTCGGGCACCTCCCGTACACCTAAAGTGGGGGTGATTTTTTTTTACGTTCCTTCTCTAGTGTGTGGGTGTCGTTGAATAGGTCTTTTAAAAATAATAGGAGTCTCCAAACATAATTTTTTGATGAAGTTAGCAGTTTTGTAAATATTCGCTCCAAAAATAAAAAAAATAGTGTCCCTCCCCCTCTAACTTTTCAACCACGGGTCAAAAAATTATGGAAAAATTCATGAAAATGAGGCCTTATTACTTTCAATGAAAACTATGTTGAATAAAATCGGTTGAGCCGTTTTTGAGTTATCGCAAAAATTCACAATTTTCTTTAAAATGACGTAAGTGCCGCGCGGTGTCGCTACACTTCGAACGTTACACATATTGGTTAAGTGCTATACTATATTAAAATATTTCGCTCAATTTGGCGCGTATAACTTGACGACGCGTTTGGCTCGGTTTGTAGACACCTGCCTACTGAGTTGGCGGTCCCGGGTTCGAATCCCGGCCGGGGCAAATATTTGTTCTTGGGTCATGGATGTTATCTATATATATGTACGAGTATTTATATATTATCAAATATTATGTATATCGTCGTCTACTAGTACCCCCTTAATAAAAAAAAAACTTCCAGAAGGTAATAAGTAATTAGGTACTGTTACTTTGGCGTTTACGACCTTTTTATAGAGCTTGAAATCTGTCTCGTATTTTAAATCTTTCTCGTAATTTACGTCTATTGTGAAGGATGGGCAACTACCGAACCCTACACTGAGCGTGGCCCGATATGCTCTTGGCCGGTTGTTTTTAAGCTACAGTAAAATGGGTAATTTTTTTCTAGTAATGAGGGGGGTTATTCCTATCTATAAACAAAACTTCAAGATTTTTAAAAATTACTATGATCACATTAAGTAATTTATTACATCACATGCGTGTTGCCAATCTTTAGCCCCCTAGAAAATCTTAGTCTGACCACCAAATTTATCTATCAAACAAGCTGTGAAACTATTCAAATTTGCTGCTCTTTTATTGTGAAAATATTATCTGGCCAGACTGATAGGGGGCGGTATATGTCGCTACGGTTAGCAGTCTGTTTGAAGCCCTTGCTACTCAACAGTATATTAGAATCCCCCGCTACGCTCCGTATTCTATGTAAAGCCCTCGCTTCTCTCACCATTCCTTGTGCAATAGATCTCTCGCATCTGCGACGCCAGACTATTATTGTAAAACGTCTGACTCTATCAGGGATTTTACCGTACACTTTTATTATAAACGACCCTATCAGGGATCAGTATTACCATACTCGGCCTTTCTTTCTTTGTCCAGTAGCTAGGGCCACCTTGTGTAGCTAAGTTTGTTTGTGTCAGGTAACTACGACTGGAAGAGCGGCTCAGTCTCCGGCGCCGTATACCACGTCAGCCAGGAGATAGCCAGGGTAAGATGTAAATCTGGATTTAAGAAAATGTCAACTCTAATAAAGTCTTCAGTTACAAATGACCAAATTCATCTGTCAAACCTTGAATACAAATATTACATTTGAAAATTGAGAAACTAATTTCATATTCAAATTATACCTACCTCGCAACAATACTTTATTGCACTGTCATAGCTAATACAGAAAGTCAGAATTGAAGAACTCGCAATCAATACAATAGCCAAGTTTCTTTCAGACTTTATAACTTTATAAGTATGAAAAGAAGAGCCTTACGTGCCCGACATTCTGATGGAATTCCCCTAAATCTAATTTAAAAATTATTATTTTTTTTTAATTTAGATTTTAATTTTGAAATTCAAATATAAACAACGTAAAGTTGAACTAAAACACGTTTCAAATTTACAAATAAACTAGTGTCTCTGTGAACTCGCAAGTTTGTTTCGAAATCGCAGACGCTTTGCTCGCTTCGCTCGATCGTACAAATATAATATTTTTTGTGTAGGTGGCGTGCGAGGCGTACACCGCGACGGCATACACGAACCCGCTGCACGCGGACGTGTTCCCCGGCATCAACAAGATGGAGGCCGAGGTGGTGCGCATGGCCGCCCACCTGTTCCACGGAGACGAGGAGTGCTGCGGCACTGTGAGTCTCTAATACCATACACTTCTGATAGAAGCCCTCGCTACGCTCAGTATTCGCCAGGAGCCCTCACTCGAGGCATCAAAAAGATGGAGGCCGAGGTGGTGCGCATGGCCGCCCACCTGTTCCACGGAGACGAGGAGTGCTGCGGCACTGTGAGTCTCTAATACCATAGACTTCTGATAGAAGCCCTCGCTACGCTCAGTATTCGCCAGGAGCCCTCACTCGAGGCATCAAAAAGATGGAGGCCGAGGTGGTGCGCATGGCCGCCCACCTGTTCCACGGAGACGAGGAGTGCTGCGGCACTGTGAGTCTCTAATACCATACACTTCTGATAGAAGCCCTCGCTACGCTCAGTATTCGCCAGGAGCCCTCACTCGAGGCATCAACAAGATGGAGGCCGAGGTGGTGCGCATGGCCGCCGACCTGTTCCACGGAGACGAGGAGTGCTGCGGCACTGTGAGTCTCTAATACCATACACTTCTGATAGAAGCCCTCGCTACGCTCAGTATTCGCCAGGAGCCCTCACTCGAGGCATCAAAAAGATGGAGGCCGAGGTGGTGCGCATGGCCGCCCACCTGTTCCACGGAGACGAGGAGTGCTGCGGCACTGTGAGTCTCTAATACCATACACTTCTGATAGAAGCCCTCGCTACGCTCAGTATTCGCCAGGAGCCCTCACTCGAGGCATCAACAAGATCGAGGCCGAGGTTGTCCGCATGGCCGCCGACCTGTTCCACGGAGACGAGGAGTGCTGCGGCACTGTGAGTCTCTAATACCATACACTTTTGATAGAAGCCCTCGCTACGCTCAGTAATCGCCAGGAGCCCTCACTCGAGGCATCAACAAGATCGAGGCCGAGGTTGTCCGCATGGCCGCCGACCTGTTCCACGGAGATGAGGAATGCTGCGGCACTGTGAGTCTCTAATACCATACACTTCTGATACAAGCTCTCGCTACGCTCAGTATTCGCCAGGAGCCCTCGCTCGCAGCATCAACAAGATACAATAAAATTACAATAGGAAATACCGCGGTTGAATAGGCCGTGCCAATCACTGATAATCATCCATATTTATTACGTGAAAATACTTCAATATTTTTTTCTAGGTATATAAACTTTAATGCCGATCACTGATGATAAAGCATTTCACTGACGCACTCATATACGCGTTTAAAAATGATGGATGTGTTTTAAGAGTCTCGATATTAATATTGTTCTGTTTTAATTACCGAATTCACCTACATTTGAGTCTGTTTTCAGTAATGACTCTTTATTACGGCGGTCGCACTAATTTTCTCAAGGCTATCCATTCTTCTTGTCTTGTAGTGAACTAATCCTTATCACAACGACGTAAAGTGTTAGTTTGCAAGTCGATGTAAACAGACATAAGAAACTCATTAACATTTTCTAGAGCATCTTGGTGGAAATGTGTACTTGTATATCGTGTTTTTGTGAATTAAGGTCAAAACTAAGTAACCGAAATAATAAGTAAGATGATTGTATGTTTTTTTTGTATGAAGTTATTATTACACAACTGTTGCAGAAAAAACAACATTTACAAAACACACTTAAAAAGCAAAAATGTATCAACAAAACATACATACCTATTATTGTTTTAAAATACTAACGGAGACAATATTTATACCGTATTCCATTGTAAAATATAGTTTTCACCTCACTCGCTTGGAATCGGAAAGAGAGAAAGTTTAGAGATAGCTGGGCATAAAAGGACGGTCGCGCGACTTTGCTTGCCGCGCGACTCAGCATCATGTCTTGCTCGCTCGGTGTTGAAAGGATGAAGGGCGGTAATGACAGGTAGTGTTTGTCGCGCGTCTCAGAGGGCCGCGTGTCACAGTTATGTTAGAGGTGTTGTATACCCGAATACGATAAAGGAAAAACGGGGGTCTCCAGGGGTACCTTTTAGTACCTAATAATGATATTATTTCCATTTCCAGGTCACAACCGGAGGCACGGAGTCCATAATGATGGCGTGCAAGGCGTTCCGCGACCTCGCGTACAGCAAGGGCATCACCAACCCGCAGATCGTCGTCCCGTCCACCGCGCACTCCGCCTTCGACAAGGCAGCCCAGTACCTGGGTTTGGGGGTGGTGACTATCAAGGTGGACCAGAAGACCATGACGGTTAACGTGGAGGATGTCAGGAAGGCTATTGGACGGAGGACTTGCTTGGTAAGGGTAGTTCCAGCCTAGTTTAAGTTGGCAACCTACTCCTGGGAGTTGGGTCTGGACCCATATAGACGATTTCAAGAACGCGGTTGGGAGAAGAATCAGTCTGTTGTATCTTTAAGAGGTTGAAGTATCAGGAATGTTATTTGGTAAGAGGATCTGGTTGGTAAGGATACTGTCATATTCTAGAAATAAGATAACCGACCCTCAGATCATAGACCAACCATTAGATCTACCGCTCACTCGGCCTGCGATACGATAGCTCAGTTTCTTGGGCTTGGCGTCACGCAGAAAATATCATGACTGTCAATGTGGAGAAAGTAATTTGGCTTGTGGAAAGAGGACTTACTTGGTAAGGGTCTTGTGTAAGATGAGAAAGAGGTCAAAGGGAAACTTTTTTTATAAGGATTGTTGCATTATATTTTTAATTATGTTGAATATACCGGCATTGACGGTGTAGAAACGCGTAGGTATAAAATTGTTGTAGGACGTGGATTTGTTAGATAAGGTAATTTGTATTTTACTCGTATCTTGTCAGTTGATTCATTATCTCAGTGTTCCATCTTCGTATCAATATTACGAATGTTAAAGCAATTGATTAGGACATGACATCATTCTTGATGATTGACAATATTTTTGTTTTTTGAACCACACCACACACACACACCACAGTGCTAGATAATAAGATTTTTATCGCCACTAGTTACAGTATATATATTTTAATAATGGAAATTAAAACAATATGTACAATCAATTAAAACTAAAATACATAAAAAGAAGTTACAAACTAAGGCTAAGAGCTACTTAAAAAATAATTAGGGTTCCAGTACCTACAGGAGCCGCCCGGGGCATTGTCCCTAAAACACTAGCCGCGTTCCCTCTTTGTATGCACAAACCCACTCGCTGTGCAAGGTATGATCCCGCTCTCGGGTCGCCAGAGGCGCCGACGAGTTTGACCGACACTTCTTTAATGATTTTTTTGGTGTCGGACGACCATAGCCCAAAGGTTTCGACTGCAAGAGCCGCAAATACGTAGTTGTTTTTTAAAAGTGCGTATTTACGGCACTTGAGTTTGGGCGTCCTCAGCGGCAGCCCCTGGCATTCGAGCGGAGCGGTGGACATGGGATGGAGCCAGCGTATCCACGCATGTGGCATCCCATGCTAAGGGACGCCCTCGGGACCACGGCACTAGGGTGCAGCCGTCAGGTCTCTTTCTGTCTTTCTCTCTCCTAGTTATAGTGGCTATCGTATTGCTACCAAATTAATAGTATATCGGTGGTTATGCCTTTCACAATATGTGTGATGAATGATGATGGACCCGGAAGGTGGCCGAAGAAACACTGTAATAGATTAAATCCATGTATTCCTTCCGCCTTTGGGGTCTTTAGAATCGTCTCAGTGAGCAATAGATGAATGTTCAAAGAAGAGGACAGTCGGCTGTCAAAGCTCGTCACATAAATGAAATTTTTGACATAAACTTATTTACCTTCTTCTTATAAATTTATGAAACGTGTAATGTCTCATTTTTTTTATGTGGGTACACACCACAATTTTTATATTAAACCATTGATAGCTCAGGAAACGCCCAGGTAATCTTTCGAATTTTTCCTTATGCTTTGTGTTAGATCTTTGGATTGTTTATTTGAAAGGCTTTACACCTTGGCGACCTATGTGAATACGTTAATATTTATAAGGAAAAAAATAATCGAAAGGTTGCCTGGGTGTTAGGGTGGCGAAATGGTTGACGCGCTGGACTGGCCATCCAGAACCGGGTCCGATTCCCGGTCTCTTCCACCAGGTTTCGCAGTTCAGTTTCTTTGGGCTTTGATCATTGTATCAATGGTTTACCTTCTTCCCTAGATCGTGGGGTCCGCACCGAACTTCCCGTACGGGACCATGGACGACATCATCGCGCTGTCGGAGCTGGCGCTGGAGCGCGACGTGCCGCTGCACGTGGACGCGTGCCTGGGCGGGTTCTGCGCGTGCTTCATGCCGGCCGCCGGACACGCCGTGCCCGCGTTCGACTTCCGGCTGCCCGGCGTCGCCAGCCTCTCCGCCGACACGCACAAGGTACGGCGGACACAGCACAAGACACACGTCACCATCACCATAATCTTTATCATCATCATCATCATCCTTATCTTTATCATCAGCATCATTGTCATTATCATCATCAACATCATCTCATCACCATCGTCATCATCTTTATCATCACCATCATCATCATTATCATCATCATCGTTATCATCATCATCTTTATCATCAGCATCATTGTCATTATCATCATCAACGTCATCTCATCACCATCATCATCAACAATATCACCATCATCATCATCTTTATCATCAGTACACCTTTATCATCAGCATCATCATCATCATCACCATAATCATCACCATCACCATCACCATAACCATCATCATCATCAATATCATCATCATCATCACCACCACCATCATCACCACCATCATCATCATCATCATTAATTTAAGAGTTACGCTCTTCTCGGTGGAGCAATTTCCATGCATCTCGTTCTTGAACCTTCTCCTTGACAGCCTGCTACGACACGACGTTCACATTCTCCTTTATTTTGTCCGTGTAAGCTCTCCTTGGTCTTCCTCTCTTTCTCCTCCCTTCAATCTTTCCTTCTATTATAGACAAGACACACACATCCACATATATTATTACCTAAATTCTAAATTTAAAAAACCCCCGATTGATGTAGCTGGTCATAAGAGGCCCTGAGAAGCTCTCATTTAATGAGTGGGATAACAATGATACTAAACCTGAATATGACAACAAAAGTTGGAATTATTGCCTTCAATATTGGCTGAGATCCTGTCACTTGTTCCAGTCGAATCATTGATGCATTATTGATGTATTGTTGTGTTCCAGTACGGGTTCGCGCCGAAGGGCACGTCGGTAGTGCTGTACCGCAAGCCGGAGTACCGGCACTGCCAGTACACCGTCACCACCGAGTGGCCCGGCGGCGTCTACGGCTCGCCGACCGTCAACGGTACGTCACTGTGTGTAGTGTGTTCCAGTACGGGGTCGGTAGTGATGTACCGCAAGCCGGAGTACCGGCACTGCCAGTACACCGTCACCACCGAGTGGCCCGGCGGCGTCTACGGCTCGCCGACCGTCAACGGTACGTCACTGTGTGTAGTGTGTTCCAGTACGGGGTCGGTAGTGATGTACCGCAAGCCGGAGTACCGGCACTGCCAGTACACCGTCACCACCGAGTGGCCCGGCGGCGTCTACGGCTCGCCGACCGTCAACGGTACGTCACTGTGTGTAGTGTGTTCCAGTACGGGGTCGGTAGTGATGTACCGCAAGCCGGAGTACCGGCACTGCCAGTACACCGTCACCACCGAGTGGCCCGGCGGCGTCTACGGCTCGCCGACCGTCAACGGTACGTCACTGTGTGTAGTGTGTTCCAGTACGGGGTCGGTAGTGATGTACCGCAAGCCGGAGTACCGGCACTGCCAGTACACCGTCACCACCGAGTGGCCCGGCGGCGTCTACGGCTCGCCGACCGTCAACGGTACGTCACTGTGTGTAGTGTGTTCCAGTACGGGGTCGGTAGTGATGTACCGCAAGCCGGAGTACCGGCACTGCCAGTACACCGTCACCACCGAGTGGCCCGGCGGCGTCTACGGCTCGCCGACCGTCAACGGTACGTCACTGTGTGTAGTGTGTTCCAGTACGGGGTCGGTAGTGATGTACCGCAAGCCGGAGTACCGGCACTGCCAGTACACCCCAAGTAGCATTTTACTCCATTTAAGAGTACACATTTAGTTCCCAGGTGTACTTGAAGCATTATTACAGTTCACTCGTGATGTATTAAGCTGCATTATTGCGATAAATTACACCTACACCTGTCTAAGGGACTTATAGGAGTGTAGAGTTATACTTTTATACGTTTGTTGGTGTTATAATACTCTAACAATTATCCTTTAGTCAGCCGTCTGACTAAGAGCATTATAGGAGGGTAGAGATACGGCAACCGCTGTTTAACGGCCTACTTGTACGATGTTATAGAGCTAGCATTTTAATAGAACACACGTGGTCATTTATAAAGCCAAAGGCTGTTATGTTTACTTGTTTTAGACTGTTATACAGCTAGTAGCTGTAGTAGGACTTGTTTGTGATCATTAAAATAACCTTTTTTTACTATCTGTACAGAAGTGTTTAAATGGTTCGCATGTGCACTGTAGGCTGTTAAAAGGACTACTGTGAACCTATATACGCTCAACCGCATTAAATTGGAGTTATAACAGTTCACATAGCGGTATTTCATTTCCACCATTTTGTTCTAACCTAAAATATTTACCAAATATAAATCTCAAAAATTATCATGCAGATATCACAAAATACGCAGATAGAGCGATTGAGTTTTGGTTTCATGTTATAATTAATTACCGTAGTATAATTATAATGCCAATATAATATCAAAAACTGAAAATTGTAGATTTCCTCTCAGCCAGTTTTAAATATTTTAAAATGAATATCGCGTTTTTACAGAGGCGCGTGAATATTTTAGCTGTAAATATGTATACATTTCACGATAAAGTTGCATTCCCATGGCATTAACATTATTAAGTTTTTGAAACAGGTACTTAGTCCGCGTGTTATCATAATTTTTTATCCAAATATCCGCCGGAGTTAATGTTTTCTGGATGGCACACACAAAACCAAAATCAATTGTGAATAATTATAAAATGAAGAAATAATTTAGGACACACGTGAATTTTAGGTAGCACTGGAGTACTTTTGTCGGATTTTATAACTGTGAAGGCTGTGTATTTAGCCACTTGTTACTCTTTATTACGCTCATGTACATTGTATGGATCACACTGCATCCCATATAGTGCCGCAAGTCAGCCTTAAGTCCGATGTTACTACTTAAACTGCTATTATAATGCTATTATACTGCTAATGTACAGCCATAGTGAACTTAAGGCTGTCTAATTTGTGCCCAAACTGGTTCTATAAGAGCGTTATAGAAAGCTATACAGCTCTTATACAGCTGACTTACACATCTTGTGGAGTACATGTGAACGACTAGACATCTTATATAGAACCCCGAATGCTACTTACCGTCACCACCGAGTGGCCCGGCGGCGTCTACGGCTCGCCGACCGTCAACGGTACGTCACTGTGTGTAGTGTGTTCCAGTACGGGGTCGGATGTACCGTATCGTACACTATTTCAAAAAATTTAATGCTGTCAATTATTACTAATTTAATTGTGGGTTGACAGGTATACAAATGATCTTAAAACATGCATCCCGACGAACTGAAAACCTCAATTTTTGAAGACGTTTAATAAAGTATGTATTTCTCCTTGAACCTCAGGCAGTAGAGCGGGAGGGCTGATCGCCGCGTGCTGGGCCACCATGATGTTCGTGGGCAAAGCCCGGTACGTGCAGATGACGGACGAGATCATGCGCATCGCCAAGTACATCGAGGCCGAGTGAGTACCGCTACCGTTGGAACATGAACTAATAAATATTGTATAGTTCGCACTTTACGGCCCTGCCACGAGTTGTGTCAGGGCTCACGGGGCGGCAGGCACGCCGCGACGCGCGCGCGGCCGCCGCAGCGAGCGGCTCTGAAGTCGTGGCACCTTTCGCTTCGCTCAGCAAAAAGCGCGGCACCGCGGTGGTCCGTGGCATGTTTTCTACTTCGCTATGATTTTGGTTTTTGCTGCTCACCACTGCCGCTGGTCGCGGTCGCGCGCGAAGACGTGGCTGGGCCGTTAGGGACACTTCTTACTTTGATTACTATGTTCTGTTCTTGCATTGGGTCGCCGTCGTCGAAATCGATGAGGAGGACTATATATATACAGGGTGTCCCTAAAACCAACGCCAAAATGAAGAGGGGTGATAGAACAGCTCATAAGCAACCATATTAAGTCAATTTGACCTTAATAAAAAGTTCATGGTTTTCGAGATATTTGCATTTTTTTAAAACTCGTGACTTTTGATGCCCTGCGTCAGTATGTCGATTCAGTAGGTCGTCAGTATGGGCTCTGGTTCCATACTATGTAATAACTGCAGTATGAGCTCCTTTTGGTGTAAAATATCAATATCTCGTAAACTGCTGCGTAAATTAGAAAATGCTGTACCTTTTTGAAAACTACAATAAATTGACTATCTTTTTATGTTGTGTGCCATGTTAGTTTACAATACTTTTTTTTAAATGAAAATCGATCAAAACCGCAGGCTAAATTTTATAAATTGCTATAATTCTTTTTTTTTTTATTATTTTTACCGACAAAGCATCATGATATGTAATAAATTTAAATTACATTCGATATGATATGTTTTTAGTAACATCCTGCAAAAATAGTATTTTATGCAACCGTTGTATAAGAGGGGGCAAAAAACGCGAGTGGCATGGGTTACGATGTGAGCGTAGCGAACATCGTAAGAGAGACGCCACAAGCGTTTTTTGACCTACTTATACAACGTTGCATACAATACTTTTTCTACGACTCGACATTTCATAAATAAAATGCAAATAAACAACAAAGAAAATAATTACATGTTCCCGCTCGGAATCAACAAAATTAAAAAGAAAAATTGTCTCTGATAAACTTTTTTTTTATTGACATCCATCTGTCAAAAAAATATTAACTTATACATAAAGGTATACGATCACCATACTAAACATCTGTCAAAAAAAATAAACTTATACCTAAAGGTATACGTTCACTGTACTAAACATCCATGCACTGAAGATAAAACTTTTTTTTTAAGTTGGCAGCAATGCCTTAGTACAATAAGTTTTTTTTTTAATTTGCAAATTGTGTGAATGCAGCTGTTCATCTTGTAATCTGTGGTACTAAGTGATGCTTTTTTGGCGACATTATAACATCGGTTAGCAGTGTGTTTTTGGGCAGTAGAGTATAGACTTTTACAGACTTTCATAATTTATGTCTTTATATTAGAGTTAGTAACTATATAAATGACAGAAAAAAGTACTGGAGTAGAAAAACAGATTTATAAAATACCTAAATTTGCAGTGGTGGCAATGGACATACTGACGCAGGGCATCAAAAGTCACGAGTTTTAAAAAAATGCAAATATCTCGAAAACCATGAACTTTTTATTAAGGTCAAATTGACTTAATATGGTTGCTTATGAGCTGTTCTATCACCCCTCTTCATTTTGGCGTTGGTTTTAGGGACACCCTGATTAATATGTGTATGTCGCACAGCTAAACTCTGAAATTACCTGATAGATATTTGATTCCAGTAAAAAATGGATCGATGGAAATCCTGAAAAAAAAAGAATGATCGACGCGATTTAATCGTTAACTTTTCTGTTGTAGAAATTAAATGCTAACATAAGAAACTAGTCTTCTAATGTTAATATAAATTACCCATTAAAAATTATATTCAGAAATATACACGTGACAATCATATTGTAACAATTTTTGAATTTGAATGTGAATATTTTAAAATTTGCAAATAGGTACTATTGAAATATGATCAGTACGTATGTACGTTCAAACAGGAAAGTGACGTCATAGTTTGTGTTTTTCTTGTTTTCATATTTCAGGCGTTTTGAAATTTCATAATAAAAGTAGCTGATTTGATGTCAAGAAATATCTCTATTGCGAAGGTCTAATAAAATTAAATTTTCCAGACTACGAACTATAGAAGGCATCTACATCTTTGGCAAGCCCGCCACTTCGGTCATCGCCTTCGGCTCGGACAAGTTCGACATATTCAAGATGGCGGAGCTGTTGCACAAGAAGGGCTGGAGTCTCAACGCTTTGCAGTTTCCTTCGGGGTGAGTCCGGCACTCCATTGAGTTAAACTTAACATAGTCTGGGCAGGCCTGTATCACTTTGGGTTGGGGTGTCGATTTATGCCTACAGATTCGACGCTTCTAAATTTAGGGAGTGATTGGGGGAATCAATTTTTTCACCGACACAAATTAGTCCACAACTTTTAAAGTTTGTCGTAAAATGGTTCCCCTAGTTTAGGCATATTTTGCTGTCATAATTCTATATCGTAAAATCATTACATATAGTGCGACCAAAACAGTAGAAATTAAAAAGTGGCAATACTGTAGTGTCGTCCCCGTTTTCTTATATTGATTAGAAAGGGAGGACACTACAGTATTGCCACTTTTTAATTTCTACTCTTTTTGGTCGGACCGTAATAGTTTACAAGCATAATATGCTAGTTGACTCATTTTTGAAATATATTTGAAAGGGTTAATAATGATCTTACTAGCTTTAAAAAAAATATATCGTATTTTTGCGCGAGCTAGAAAGCCAAATATTATTAATTGAAAATGTAAATGTCATGAACAGACAAAAACGCCGTCCGCCATTTTTGCCTTTAGCTTATCTGTGGTGTGACGTCGAATACCGCGTAAATACACTCCGATGTTCGAAATTCGACCGACGTCTAGTGGCGTCCCCGCTCACTCAAATCTACTTTGACAGCAGACCGAGAGGGACGGCACTATTCGGAGTCGTCGGACTAGCCCTTCAGTTTTCTTTACGGGACCGGTTACGTCACTGTGTGTCACAATCATGAGCGAAAATAGCGGACAGCGTTTAAAGCATTTTTAAAATCAGAATAAAATCCATACTTTCAAATTAAATGTTTTCAGCCATTATTTATATATATATATATATATATATATTATATGTCATTGGATACGACAGGCCGACCTAATACAAAAGATAATGGAGGGGAAAATTGAAGAAAGGAGAGGAAGAGGAAAGCCGAGGATTAGCTATTTGGACCAGATCAAGAAAAAGGCAGACGTCGGGTCGTATCGGGAAGTCAAAGAACTGGCGTTAAGTAGAACGGACTGAAGAGAACTGCACCGACAAGAGAAAACTGAAAAAAAAAACTGAAACTCTTAAATATGTTTGCTAAATACTAAATATACGAATTAAACATTAGTTTAATACAATTTAACATGAGTCAACTAGCCTATTTCTTTACGCTGAATACTTTTTTACCGAATCTTCTTTTCGTCGTATGATTTTTACGAATAACTTTTTAATGCCGAAAACTTACTTTTCAGGCAGTAGTTGTCTTCTGTTCGCGATCGCAGTACTAACCTAACTTAACTTACTATTCTGGCAGCAATGTTTTATTTTAAAATGATGAATTTGAAGTCAATTAAAGCTCGGTTATACAATATTATGCGTATTAAGATTCGGAAAAAATGATAATTCATCGAATGGAACATTCGGGGGAATCAAATTGTGTTCGGCGAAACAAGTTCCGGGCTCAAAAAAACTTTGAAAAGCCCACTTTTTTGTGCCGTGGTGTACATGACGTCCGTGTTGCAGCATCCACATCTGCGTGACGCACGCGCACACGCAGCCGGGCGTGGCGGCGCGCTTCGTGGACGACGTGCGCGACACGACGCGCGACTGTCTGAGGGACAGCTCCGGCCCAGTGCAGGGGAAGGTAACACACACTACATCCACATCTGCGTAACGACGTGCGCGACACGACGCGCGACTGTCTGAGGGACAGCTCCGGCCCAGTGCAGGGGAAGGTAACACACACTACATCCACATCTGCGTAACGACGTGCGCGACACGACGCGCGACTGTCTGAGGGACAGCTCCGGCCCAGTGCAGGGGAAGGTAACACACACTACATCCACATCTGCGTAACGACGTGCGCGACACGACGCGCGACTGTCTGAGGGACAGCTCCGGCCCAGTGCAGGGGAAGGTAACACACACTACATCCACATCTGCGTAACGACGTGCGCGACACGACGCGCGACTGTCTGAGGGACAGCTCCGGCCCAGTGCAGGGGAAGGTAACACACACTACATCCACATCTGCGTAACGACGTGCGCGACACGACGCGCGACTGTCTGAGGGACAGCTCCGGCCCAGTGCAGGGGAAGGTAACACACACTACATCCACATCTGCGTAACGACGTGCGCGACACGACGCGCGACTGTCTGAGGGACAGCTCCGGCCCAGTGCAGGGGAAGGTAACACACACTACATCCACATCTGCGTAACGACGTGCGCGACACGACGCGCGACTGTCTGAGGGACAGCTCCGGCCCAGTGCAGGGGAAGGTAACACACACTACATCCACATCTGCGTAACGACGTGCGCGACACGACGCGCGACTGTCTGAGGGACAGCTCCGGCCCAGTGCAGGGGAAGGTAACACACACTACATCCACATCTGCGTAACGACGTCCGCGATACGACCGGCCCAGTGCAGGGGAAGGTAACACACACTACATCCACATCTGCGTAACGACGTCCGCGACACGAAGCGCGACTGTCTGAGGGACAGCTCCGGCCAAGTGCAGGGGAAGGTAACACACACTACATCCACATCTGCGTAACGATGTGCGCTACACGACGCGCGACTGTCTGAGGGACAGCTCCGGCCCAGTGCAGGGGAAGGTAACACACACTACATCCACATCTGCGTAACGACGTTCGCGACACGACGCGCGACTGTCTGAGGGACAGCTCCGGCCCAGTGCAGGGGAAGGTAACACACACTACATCCACATCTGCGTAACGACGTGCGCGACACGACGCGCGACTGTCTGAGGGACAGCTCCGGCCCAGTGCAGGGGAAGGTAACACACACTACATCCACATCTGCGTAACGACGTCCGCGATACGACCGGCCCAGTGCAGGGGAAGGTAACACACACTACATCCACATCTGCGTAACGACGTCCGCGACACGAAGCGCGACTGTCTGAGGGACAGCTCCGGCCCAGTGCAGGGGAAGGTAACACACACTACATCCACATCTGCGTAACGATGTGCGCTACACGACGCGCGACTGTCTGAGGGACAGCTCCGGCCCAGTGCAGGGGAAGGTAACACACACTACATCCACATCTGCGTAACGACGTGCGCGACACGACGCGCGACTGTCTGAGGGACAGCTCCGGCCCAGTGCAGGGGAAGGTAACACACACTACATCCACATCTGCGTAACGACGTGCGCGACACGACGCGCGACTGTCTGAGGGACAGCTCCGGCCCAGTGCAGGGGAAGGTAACACACACTACATCCACATCTGCGTAACGACGTCCGCGATACGACCGGCCCAGTGCAGGGGAAGGTAACACACACTACATCCACATCTGCGTAACGACGTCCGCGACACGACGCGCGACTGTCTGAGGGACAGCTCCGGCCCAGTGCAGGGGAAGGTAACACACACTACATCCACATCTGCGTAACGATGTGCGCTACACGACGCGCGACTGTCTGAGGGACAGCTCCGGCCCAGTGCAGGGGAAGGTAACACACACTACATCCACATCTGCGTAACGACGTGCGCGACACGACGGGCGACTGTCTGAGGGACAGCTCCGGCCCAGTGCAGGGGAAAGTAACACACACTACATCCACATCTGCGTAACGACGTGCGCGACACGACGGGCGACTGTCTGAGGGACAGGTCCGGCCCAGTGCAGGGGAAGGTAACACACACTACATCCACATCTGCGTAACGACGTGCGCGACACGACGCGCGACTGTCTGAGGGACTGCTCCGGCCCAGTGCAGGGGAAGGTAACACGCTACATCCCTACCAAGCTGTTTATTTATTCCATTTCAGACAACTATTCGGTCCATTTGGTGTAAGTAAAACTTACCCTAGCTCCACTGGTCCCCACTATTCGTAAAGTTGGCCAAGGTTGGGCGAATATGATAGTGTGAGGCACTTCGCTGCGGAAACCCATACTTCGGCCAACTTCGGTTAACTTCGCGAGTAGTGTAAAGGTAGGGTTAGGAAGATTATTCTTTCTTCTTCAATTTAAGCGGCACTATTGTCGGTGTAGCAATCGCCGGCCGTTTCTTTCTTGAGTTCCTTCACTTCTTGGTAAGAGATGTCTCCAACCTTTTCGTTTATTTGCTCAAAGTAATTTCGTCTTGGCTTTCCCTTGATTTTCCCTTCTATGATATTTTTGAGGAAAAAATCATGTTTTAGCTGATGCCCTATCATATTTCCTCTTTCCATTAGTGTTAGTGTCCTTTTCTATCCTATTCAAGACCTCTTCACTAGATATTTTTCCGTCCAGCTCCGATTAGTTATTTGGCGTTAGGGTGGTGGAAATGTTAACGTTGGACCGGTAATCCAAAGGCATCGGGTTCGATTCTCGGTTTCTTCTGCCAGGTTACGCATTTAAATGTTTCTTTGTGCTTTGATCTTTGAATAATGTAATGAATAATTTCAGATGGCGATCTACGGCGTGGCGCAGGAGATCTCGGACCGTAGCCTGGTGTCCGACATCACCAAGTACTTTATCGACTCCATGTACTACCTGCCCAAGCCAGAGGACAAGCTGTAGTAAGCTGTGTAGCTGACGTCACTCCAGTACTCCATGTACTACCTGCCCAAGCCAGAGGACAAGCTGTAGTAAGCTGTGTAGCTGACGTCACTCCAGTACTCCATGTACTACCTGCCCAAGCCAGAGGACAAGCTGTAGTAAGCTGTGGCTGACGTCACTCCAGTACTCCATGTACTACCTGCCCAAGCCAGAGGACAAGCTGTAGTAAGCTGTGTAGCTGACGTCACTCCAGTACTCCATGTACTACCTGCCCAAGCCAGAGGACAAGCTGTAGTAAGCTGTGTAGCTGACGTCACTCCAGTACTCCATGTACTACCTGCCCAAGCCAGAGGACAAGCTGTAGTAAGCTGTGGCTGACGTCACTCCAGTACTCCATGTACTACCTGCCCAAGCCAGAGGACAAGCTGTAGTAAGCTGTGTAGCTGACGTCACTCCAGTACTCCATGTACTACCTGCCCAAGCCAGAGGACAAGCTGTAGTAAGCTGTGTAGCTGACGTCACTCCAGTACTCCATGTACTACCTGCCCAAGCCAGAGGACAAGCTGTAGTAAGCTGTGTATCTGACGTCACTCCAGTACTCCATGTACTACCTGCCCAAGCCAGAGGACAAGCTGTAGTAAGCTGTGGCTGACGTCACTCCAGTACTCCATGTACTACCTGCCCAAGCCAGAGGACAAGCTGTAGTAATTTTAGTATTGTAGTTGTAAATCTGCCGGCCCCGACGAGCTGCCTGCCCAGTTCTTGATTAACTGCGCGAAAACCTTGACATGGCCCATTGTCTTGCTTTTCAGGCGATCCTTCTCCGAATGTTCCTTACCATCGTTGTGGAAATCAGCCTATGTTACTCCGGTACATAAAAAAGGACCCAAAAATGATGTGACCAACTATAGACCTATTTCTAAACTATGTATTATATCTAAAGTATTAGAAAAAATTGTTAACATACAAGTGTATGAGGCCTTAAAGAATTATTTCAGTCTCAATCAACACGGTTTCCTTCAGCGTAGGTCCACGGTATCTAATCTTGTATTATTAAATGAATATATTACTAAAGCTATGGATAGTGGCTGTCAAGTGGACGTCATTTATACGGACTATAGCAAGGCGTTCGATAAAATTGATCACGGTATACTGATTTCAAAATTGTACAACATAGGAATAAGTGGCGATCTGCTAAGGTGGTTCTCGTCCTACATAGAAAATAGATCTCAGGCAGTCGTCATAAATAATTATATATCAGGGTGGGTTACAGTTCCCAGTGGGGTCCCTCAAGGGTCTCTGCTCGGACCTCTGCTATTCAACGTGTTTGTTAATGATATAAGTAAATGTTTTATTCACTCTAAACTTCTTTGCTTCGCTGATGACATGAAAATTTATTTAAGGATAAAATCTAACCATGACGCACTGTTACTGCAGGCAGACCTCAGTCGCCTCGATGAGTATTGCCGGCTTAATAAGTTGGAATTGAACCCATCTAAATGCTATGCAATGACTTTTTCTCGCAAGCACAACTTAATTCCTACTTCTTACGCATTGAAAGGCCAGCCGCTAGAAAAGGTCACGCAAATGAGAGACCTCGGTGTTGTACATGATTCTAAACTCATTTTTGACAGGCATATAGACAGTATCGTCGGCGGTGCTTTTAAGGCGCTAGGCTTCATAATGCGTAACTCGACTCACTTTACTCAAGCGAAAACGTTAAAAGTTCTCTACTGCTCCTATGTGAGAAGTAAACTGGAATACGCTTCGCAAGTATGGAATCCTTGTTATAGCAAATACATCGACAGAATAGAGCGTGTCCAGCAAAAATTTCTAAAGTACTTGTGTTTTAAACTTAAATCTAATTATAGTACATTTAGCTACACTGATATATGTAAGAAACATCATCTAATTCCTCTACAAAAACGACGTGAGATAGCTGATATAACCTTTATTCTTAACATTACCAGCGGCGTCACTGATTGCCCTGAGTTGCTTGAGAACCTCTCATTCAATACTCCCCTTCGTTCTAAACGGCATTTTCCTCCCATATCTCTTAAATCTGCATCATCCAATTACAGACAAAATAGTTTTCTGACGCGTGCAAGTCGTAGCGTGAACAATTTAACGAAGGAACTGGATATCGACATATTTAACTGTAAAATTCCTTCTGTGAGACAAAGTTTGGTGACAAGGTGCTTTAACTAGGTGTGTTACATAGTCGTTCACCCGCCTGGGTTTAAAATATACTTTGCCATTTTTAGAGCTCGTGTAGTGTAGTGTATTGTTTTGTTTACCATTTTCTTCTCTTTTTTTTTATACTTTTTCTATACAAGATGAGATGATGTGAAGTGATGAGTGTCGCACTTTAATTTAAGATTAGTTAAACTGTTTCTATCCGTGAGATCCTGTAATTGGCTTCCCTGCTTTCTATTATATTTAAGTTTACTCAAAATTGTTAAAGCTGTTGGTTCTCCTAAATAAATAAATAAATAAATAAATAAATAAAAGTAAGCTGTGGCTGACGTCACTCCAGTACTCCATGTACTACTTGCCCAAGCCAGAGGACAAGCTAATAAAAATATGGCGCTGGATACAGATGAGATGCAAAATTGTTGTCAATGTCAATTGTTTTTAGTTTTTGTTGTTATAGCGGCAACAGAAATACATCATGTGAGAATTTTAACTGTCTGTCTATCACGGTTCATGAGATACAGCCTGGTGGCAGTTAGACGGGTGGTGGAGTCTTAGTAATAGAGTCCCAACCGGAGTCCTTTGGCTACGGAATCCTAAAGAGTAAGCTAAATCGGTACCGGCTTGCCCTTAGATTTTGTTTAACCCCACACTACGGCATCACTCGTAAATACCAACCCGTTTTATCAGCGCACATTACATTCCGAAAAATATTTTTTCAAGTTTTTCCTTAAACGGATAATGGCTAATAGAATAACGATTTCTTCGGACCCTCTTTGGTAAGATTGATTATAATCTCATAAGATTGATTGCAAGGGGCACAAGAGTTTTCCTTTTCGATTACATACAAACCTGAGACCCAAAGGGCAACGTGGAAATTGTACCTATAGATTTTTGGATCTTTGTGCCCACGTTGATGGGGGTGATGAAACTTTGATAAGGTAGCCCTTCATAGGTTAATTCAATTACTTTTCTAATCTTTGGGAGTCTTATCTTCAAATTACAAACTATACATTCCTTTTTCAACTGAAATCCACAAACCGGGCAGGTTTTCTGTTCGTCGCGGTTAGTTTTTTCTTTACGTAGGTATGTTCCGATTTGAGAAATTGTTTTTTTGCTGTGGACGTCGGTTATTTTTGGCGATTAAAATCGACTTCAAATATGAGGTAATCCATTTCCGACTGGAAATCTGGATTTATTGATTGTATATCGTTGATGGACGGCAGATTTATGTCGGTTGTTGTTAATATAATACTAAGTTTGTCCTTACTTTGTATATAATTTACTTGAATTAACAGTGTAAGTATGGAAAAATTATAATGTATAGAGGCCTCACGCCGCTTTGTATTTATTTATTCATCGTCACTTACCTTCAATGTAAAAATGATAATATATACTTAAGTTAACTTCAATTCTACTTACATTATAAGTACAACAATTGAGGAAAGGTACCTCATTTATGTACAGTCAGCAACAAATGTAACTAAGCACACAATGACACACGCACATTGCACAATGATCTGTACAACCCTTATTCTCTAGATAATAGAGTCTGTGTGCACGTCAGTTTGAGCATCTGGCGTGCGGAGCAACCTGCTGCTGACTGTATTAGCAAAACCTTCCATATAACATATAAGTTAGTTTTATTAGTTGATTTTAATTATATACCTGCACTACTAAGTAAAATAAAAAATAGTTTAGGAGTCTATGGCCAAATCTTTGATATTGAAACTTGTTTTATTAAAATTTACCTTCGAGCTTTAAACCAACCGACCGGAGATGCATTCGCCGTATATTTCCTAATAAAAAGGCTTCCAAAACCTGAGGGGGGCGAGGTAACACATAAACAATCTGTACACAAATTCAAAATTCTCTTTTATTACCAGTGATCGGACTAGGGTGTGCTATTTGGGGTGAATGACCTTAAATGCTATACTTAATATGGATATGCCCTGGGGATTCCCGGAAATCCCGGACTGGTATTGACACTATTGACATAATTATTAATTCAAGTTTTAGGAATATTTAATAAAATAGTAATGGTTGTATTTATTATTGTGCAACGTTTATTTAACAATAAATTCCAAAAATAAATTAACAAATTTAAGAATATTTAAATATAAATAAGGACATAATATTTACAAGTGTTTCTAATTTATCATGTGGAATGAGTTTATTTCTACATACATATAACAAATGTTAATATATATTTTGGAACCCATACCTATAATACAATATTCCCGGGATTAAGTCACATCCATATTATTTTTTCGTTACGAAGTCCCGGGAAATAGCACACCCTAGTCTGATCATTGCTTATTGATACCACGCACACTAAAATAATACAACAACACTTATTTAATTCGTCACGGTCACACTAATGCAAATTCTTTAATGTTAAGTATAATTTTGTTTGTAATTGCATATAATTTATAAAGTATAGAAGCCATTACTCCTTGATCTCCAATTTGAATTAAAATGTTTATTGTAAAATACACTCACCTGTGAAATGATATTCCGTCTATTTCTGTAAAATAGACGTAGTGGAATTTTCAAAGTGGGGTTTTTTCATGGAGCTATAAATAGCATGAGATAATCGCTATGACTGACGGTCTGGTACTTTTGGCAGAGGGGAACGCCTGGCAATGGCCACTCCGGTTGGTTTAATGCTCTAAGCAGGCTCTAAGCAATTTATAATTGCCTTCATCATAAATGTTATAAAAGGTTGTATTATTAATTTTTAGCTAAATGCTATTTCAACAAAGTGACCATTTAAGCAGTAGGTAATCTTCATTTGCTTGTGAGTCGTAGCAATTTTTACGTCACCCTAGCTTGTGATTGTTCGGCGATTTTCTGGGAGAAAATTACTTCCCGGCCATGTCTTCGGCTGGGGCCACAAAACCTGCGAACTAAAACATTCACGAATTCAGCGCCCGGGGTGCGTTTCGAGGTACTTGGAATCATGTTGTAGCCCTCAGGTATTGAAAGGATTCTATCTATCTATCAGCCACAGACGTCCACTGCTGAACATAGGCCATATTGAAAGGATTAACACAACGAATTACGTACGGCTAGTTACAGGGACTTTGCGCGGCAGCGGCGCAGGTACGTGTGTCGCTCACTCGTACCGCCGCGCTCGGATCTCTCGCTCGACCGCTCGCCGCGCCGCTGGTCGCTCAAAGTCGTGGCATCTCCGTTATACACATGATTGTATGGCAGAATGCATATCTTCTGACTGTACTTAGTTGTTTTTGGTATCACAATTTTTATCTTTGTATATTAATATTTCTTAATATTAAATGGCTGTTGTTATTAATTGTATTTATTTATGTGATAAAAATATAGACAAATGTTGTGTATTGGTTGTTTTATTTTATGGATACTCACTTTTCTGTGCAGTACAGTTTTTGTGAAAAAGGAAAGTGACAAATAAATGTCTTCGACGTCACTAAAGATAAAATGGTTAAAATAAATCCATTTATGAGCTGCTTATGAGGTTATTGTTTGGAGTCGGCTAGCTAGTATAAGGGTGCGAGTGGCTAGTGTTAGGAAGCGAGCCGGAGTGGAGATGTGGGAATCGATTAATCACCTGAGTTGAAATCTGTATCTCAGCTCCTTACTTAACGCTTCCTTGTTTGTTGTTTAACAATGCGTTCGTGATTTCACTGAAGCGGAAAAGCGCGGCGCTGTGTAAAATGGGCCAGACATTCCTCATCATCCACGGACCGGAGAAAGTGAACCAATCCCGCTGCGTCTTTGCCAAATGAAGGTCATTTAAATCTGAAAATGTGATTTTATTTTACACAGCTCCGTACCACTCGTAAGGCGGCCTAATGGAAACGCCACCTTGCGCGACTGGCGCGGCGAGCGGTTGAGCGAGGGATCCTAGCTATACGAATGAGCGAGACACGTACCTACACTGCTGCCACTGCCGCTGTCGCGCAAAGTTGTGGCATCTTCGTAACCTATCTTCTTAGTTCTTCTTCATCTTCGTTAGGGTGCGTCTCGATTGAAGCGGGGCTGAGCGGAGACGTGCGGAATGACCAATCACCTGAGTTGAAATCTGTATCTTAGCTCCGCTTCAGTATTGAGATTGGTCGATTCTGCACGACTCCTTCCTCCTGCTTCAGTGGCGATGCATCCCACCACAGCCGCTACTGAGCGGCGAGGTCTCGCTCGACAAAAAGTCACGTGTAGCAGATTTGCTGGAACATACAGTCCGACAAAAAAGCGTAGAAATTAAAAAGTAGCAATACTGTAGTGTCGTCCCGTTTTCTAAAACCGGTTAGAAAGTGACAACACTACAGTATTGCCAGTTTTTGATTGCTACTCTTTTATGTCGATGTCGTACTGTAGCTGGGAGAAGTAGGTTAGGTACTCAAATAGGTACCAACTTACCATAACCTTTGTGCGTATAGTCTTTGCTTTGTCATACACTTCCACCGACTGACGTCTGTCCAATGTTCTATCGTCAAAATCGTAAATAGCAATAAACATCCACGTTAAATCGTATCTAAAATGCTGAAGCATGTTGTTTGAAAAGGGGCGGTAGCGACTATGTTCCGGTCTGTTTTGGTCGCGTCCGTTCTTCCTCTATTCTTATCTTTCTCTGAAGCTTCGGTCAACTATTGTGGTGCAGCTATGTGCGGGAAGACCGACTCTCACACGTTTTGTCAGTTTCCTGTAAGTATAATAAGTATTAATAACTGAAAGAAAGACAGAAAACACATTTATTGCAGCGAAAAAGTCGCACCACCATTATAAAAAACTTAAAAACTAAATCACTTTATATTCCTTATATAACTGATGAAATATTATGCTCGGGACAAACATGTACATGTTTGTCCCGAGCTTAGGACATGTCCTAAGAGCGGATGCGATATATTATTTTTTAGCATCTCGCCTGTACCTATTTCTATTTCATGCCATTAGGTATTTATAACCTCAGCAACTTTGCGTCGCTCAGTTGAATAAAAGTTGGTCGCTTTAGGGATAACATAGAAGTCGGAGCCTGACCAAGATAAATAAATAAATATCGGACAACCTCACACAAATCGATCTAGTCCCAAATTAAGCTCAAGAATGCTTGTGTTATGGGTACTAGATGACGATATACGTACTTATATAGATAAATATATAATTAAATACATAGAACAACCATGACCCATGCACAAATATTCGAGTTCATCACACAAATATTTGCCCCGGCCGGGATTCGAACCCGGGACCGCCGGCTCGGTAGGCAGGTGTCTACAAACTGCGCCAACCGCGTCGTCAGATCAACAACTAACAGATGGTCAGAAAATAAGTTACCAATTAAACCCAAGTAGCACACAGTGCATGCATAAGAACTTACACAACCTTTATACAGCTTAAATTACTGGCAATAAATTATAAATATATATTTTTTTGAAATTAGAGTTATACCAAATGGCTG
This sequence comes from Apotomis turbidana, assembly GCA_905147355.2. NCBI lineage: Eukaryota > Metazoa > Arthropoda > Insecta > Lepidoptera > Tortricidae > Apotomis > Apotomis turbidana. The sequence goes on from LR990285.1 coordinate 3,589,322, forward strand.
TAGGTATACGCTCTTTACAGCCTGTTTGCTACCGGAACGATAACGAAATGTGGGCCTAAAGGTGGTATGCCTAAATATAGGCCGCAACCTCGCTACAAAGTGATTTTCATATTGTCACATACGAGTATATAGCACGTGACTGTTTGAATGTTTCGTGTCTAGGATGGCCCAAGCCCAACATGCTCCGGCTACATCGACGACCGTCTCTCGGGCGAAGAGAAGGCGCGGGTCGTCGCCCGCATGAACCACAGGCGGAGCGAGGCAGCGCAAGGCAAAGTAGAGCACCTACCCCCTGCCAGCAACATGCTCAGGCTGGTGAGTATTTAAGGAGTGAGTGATCGAATAATCAAAAAAGCCAGACGCATACTCAATGTGGCGTGTTGACACAACAGAAAACTTGGCGTGCCCAATGGTGCGCGTTTTGGAGCGACAGTCAATGGGAGGCCGCGAGCGCCAGGGAGAAGGAAATGGCGATTCAAATAAACTGTAGTTATGTTACTCATACGTGCGTTGGAACAGTTATCCTGTACCAACAACGTACCTACTCTAGCTCCTGAGTCGAGTGTAGGAGGGCTAGTTCCACATTCAAAGCACTACCTATTAGGTCTCGGCATAGTGCATGTTGCCTAGGCCTCTGATCCAGTCCAGTGCTTATTCTTGCTAATCTTGAGGAAAAGAAGTTTACCAATGAATGACGTTTGGTTGGGTGACGTGACCAAGTTATTGTCGTTAGATCGACAAAGATCTGAAAGACGTGAACTTTAAGGGGCGAATTTTGATTGGCATTAGGATAGTGTAGTATTTTTCTCTGATAATTTACAGCGTTGGGTGGAAGAGCTGGCTCGCGAAGCGCAGATCTGGGCAGACCAGTGCCAGCCTCCCGGCTACCCGGAGCTACTCGACGCGTGCAGAGATCTGTGTAAGTCAAGTCAGGTGATTACTTGCAGCGTCAGGAGGAGTAGGCCCGTCGACGGACAGAACTGGGCGGATCGGGTGTGATTACACCCCGCAGCTAAAAGTACCCACTTATTGCCTCGGGATGACCGTCGCGCATCGCGCGTATTTCTATAACGCGTTTACTTTTCAAGCGCCGTAATTTTTTGCAGAAATTAATAGTGAGACTATTCGATCTCCAGTCCACGCGCTGTTCACTCTCTCGCTTGATTCCTAGCGCTCTAATGTGGGTTCGTATTGGTTTTGTAACGTTAATAAGCCATTGTTTTCAGATGCGATAACTGTAGGTCAGTGTGTGGCTTCGGTGGTGGGCGAGGCCCCTGGCTTGCGACCGGAGTCCATGGTGGACATGTGGTTCCTACAGGGGAGGCAGTACCGGGCTACTCACTTTATGCAAAGCGTGTAAGCCATATTATTTATAGCCTCCATAAGCTTGATAAGTTGATAACACAGAGTCATAGTGGAGGAGATACGAGGGCGAATTGAAAAGTTTTGAGCCTGAGGTTGATAATGAAATTAAAAGAAAAAAATAATACTGGCACGTAAGACTTGCATATTTTTTGATCATAATGCACTATCTTTTGTTTTTCTTCTGTCACAATTGCAAATTTTGTGATAGAATTACTATAAGAGGTTCGCGATTTTCTTTAGAATGGATAAAATTGAGCACCGTTCTGTAATAAAATACTTACAAAAAAAGGGCTTAACGCCAAAGCAAATCTTTGAAGACATGTGCCAGACTTTAGGGGAATCCGCTCCATCATATGCCACTGTAAAACGATGGGTAGCAGATTTCAAACGCGGCAGAGAAGCAGTTGAAGATGAACCTAGGTGTGGCAGACCAATAACGGCTTCTACAGATGAAAATATCAATAAAATACTAGATATGATTATGAATGACAGGCGGTTGAAAGTTGCAGAGATAGCGGAGACAATTGGTATTTCCTATGAGCGAGCGCAAAACATAATCACTAAGGATCTAGGTTTTTCTAAGGTTTCTGCAAGATGGGTACCTAGACTGCTTTCAGCTGAAAATAAACGCACCCGCCATACAGTATCACAGGATTGTTTGGATCTGTTTCAATGCGACCCACAAGATTTTCTTGGTCGTTTTATAACTATGGACGAGACTTGGGTCCACCACAATACACCGGAGTCAAAAGTGCAATCCAAACAATGGAAAAGGTCAGGGTCTCCACCTCCTAAAAAAGCTAAGGCCATTTTATCAGCGAAGAAGGTAATGGCTTCAGTTTTTTGGGATTGCAAAGGGGTCATCATGGTTGATTATCTTGAAAAGGGTAAAACCATAAATGCTGATTACTATTGCATCCTCTTACAACGTCTGCATGAAGAAATTAAAATAAAAAGACCTAGTATGATTTCTAAAAAAGTGTTGTTCCACCAAGACAATGCTCCTGTCCATACTGCAGCGAAATCTATCGCACAAATACATAACTGTGGGTTTGAATTGTTGCCGCATCCACCCTATTCGCCGGACTTGGCCCCTTCTGATTATCATCTTTTCCCGAACCTAAAAAAACACTTGGCAGGACGGAAATTTTCGACAGATATTGAGGTGCAAGAAGCTGCAACTGAATATTTCAATCACCTTGAAGATTCATTTTTTTTACAAGGAATAATGAAGTTGGAAGCAAGGTGGCAAAAGTGTATAGATCGTTTTGGAGACTATGTAGAGAAATAAAATTGATATAAAAACCCAAGTCTTTATTTTAAAGGTTAGGCTCAAAACTTTTAAATTCACCCTCGTATCTGATTGTGAGTTTAGAGAAAAGTGCTTTGTCTAGCCGTATCGATATCGTGGTGAAGTGGATAAAGTTCCCGATTAGATATGTAAATATTGTATTGCAGCTCTCATATTGATAGGTATGTCTAAGATTACTTAAAGTTCTAAACAAAATATGAACAAATGGCACGTGCCACAAAGTGTCACGACCGTTTTGTCATTTTATATTTGAGACAAAACATTGACAACAACTTAGATACCATAGCCATACAAAATGTGCATCAGTCTATTTTAAACATTGATATTTTTGAACCATAACGAATAAGGGAATCGGTATAGCCTCCTGAGTTCCAATGTCCTATTACATAGTACATAAACTTCAATAAAAAGTGAACTTAAGAGGCCTTATTCCTTTTAAAAATTTTTTTTTTCATATTACGACAAATATATTGATCATTTTAACCAAATTTTTGAAGGGAATTATACTTTTTCCCGAGTTCTAGGTAGTAACATAGCTATTTCATGCTTTCATTGCGTGCAGTCGAAAATAAGTTGAAAAAACTAATTTTCCGCGTGAATTTTGTCAATTTCGAGTAGTTTTTGAAACAAAAATTATCAGTGAAAATTTCAAACTGTAGATTTCAAATATATACCAATAAATCCCAATAGCCCTGTTCTAGGTAGTAACATCAATAATTTGTTAAGAAACATGTTTGATCATAGAGAAAAATGTCTAAACAATCAGCATTTTAAAAGGAATAAGGCCTCTTAAATTCAACTGACAGATTATGAATGCTGGTAGTCATGAGGATATCTAGGTATGAATTTGGCATTGCTTCGCGGTTCGCCGCGCCGGTGCGCTAAGGGCGTAAGTAATTGAAGTAGAAATATTTGGTAGGTATAACAAGAAGTCCTCCGCGGACTTCGAGCAGATGATGTGGGCGCACGCATACCTGGTGGGCTGCGCGAGGAGTCGGTTCATGGTCAGTCATATATTATATTTAGGAATGACATTAGACGGAATTTCAATTTAATTTTCTTTGTATAAATTTTCAATCTTACTGGACAGATATTAAAATCAAGTTTTTTATACATACATAATATAATTACATTGCAAACCAATATAACATATCAACACGGATATTTTAACGTATACTTAAAGTTAATAAAATGTATATGCGCTAAATGGTATCCTGGTTGCAAAATTTAAGTCCATTCAGAATTTACATGTTACGACAACGCTGATCTTTGTATCCAGGCTCATCTTATTCATGACTTCAGCCGTAGTGATTAAAAAGGCTGTTAGTAAAATTAATGTATAAAACATTGATTACATGCAAAGACGGATATAGACGGTCGCCTGCGCACAATAACAAGACTAGTGTGCAACTTCGCCCCGCGCGGCCCCGGCGGCGCGCTGTGGACCCCGGGCGCGCCGGCGTCTGCCTGCCCGCCGCGCTCTCGCCCTGACGCCAGCTTCCCCGCTTTATGCACCTTCCGTAAGTCATTATAGTATTTTCATCACACTTGCACGTAAATCAGGGGTTTACATGCTAAAATACCGGGCGGTAAGTCGTATATTACGGCCTAGGGCGGTAACTAATATTGGTGTTGACTACTATTTATTACTTTTGTTTTATTTCCTGAGTGTGATGAAAAACGTCGTACGTGACTCTGGTGGTAAAGGAATTCCAAACTCGTGTCATCAAAGCCCTCGCCTTGGGCTTCGGGCTTCTAATGGACACTCGTTTGTAATTCCTCCTTTATGAGACACAATACGAGTTCACCATATGTTAGATAGGTAATGTACTATATATTATTCATATACATATAATCGCTATTGTATTAGTCCTTACCAAAACGGGGGCTCCTACCTTCTGCGGGGATAATAGCCTATATTTTTTAAATTGAAATTCAAGTCATTTAATCAGTAAGTAGGCACTTTTACAAGTCAGATCGTGAATCTACCGGCATTTCCCAAAGGGAGACCATTGTTGAGAAGAAATCCGAAAGAAACTCAACAGTAAGTCATTTTGTTACTGAACGACAAAATCTGGTATGAAACGTGGCCCCAACGAGCCATGTCGCCCTCTTAGCCCGACCGGTTGCGATTATCACGAGGTAAATAACTGACAAAGCATCTGTGACTCATACTCGCATCTTGTCAAAACTTGATGGATGCTTTGTCACTTATTTATCGCGTGATAAAAGCAACCATCATAGGCCCCCAGGCCCAGGCCTTGATGTCTTCCGTGATTGGCTACTAGCAGCTGGCTGGCTGTCTGTAGTTAGCTAAACGATCAACAACGCATTGTGCCTTATTGGTTGCCGCCCGTGGTCCCTTATCGATGCGCTCTCGATCATAACCTGAGTCAGATTGCGGCAAATCCACTTTCCGTGAGTCATACTGTAGTCGAGGGTTTTGTAGCGCATAGTTCTTTACAACTCTCTGTCGTCCCAGGCTACTTAATCTTAAATATACAAGCATATGCATATTCATAGCACCTTATGACAAGTTCAAGTGAAGTGCAAATGTAAATATGGGTGGTGTTTCAAGGCAGCTAAAAACTCTTTATTATTGACCTTTTAGATCGCGAGGTTAACTTCACATATGACGTTACAAATACAACTCTTGTTAAGGAACAGTCGGTTTTGGATACAATTTTGGAAATAGAACAGAATGACTCATTGAATTTCCGTGGTGGCTTGGACAAGATATATTTAACGAAAATGATGGTGGCAAGCATGAGAAACGAAGCTGCTAGCAACTCGCATTCTGTTGCGAAAAAAGATGTTGGTGAACGTATAATCACGAAAGCAACAACATTTTTTAATACGACTGAAGAAAATCAATATATGATTGACGACATCATAGAAAAAAAGCTGAAAGATACTTCTACAGCACGAGTAACAAAAAAGAAAATAAGTACCATTGGACGACCAAAATCATATAACGTAGATGATCTTATTACAGTAAAGGATATAGAACGTAAGTGACATGAAGAATATGATCGCTATAATCTGTAATATATTGAATACGAGTATAATGGAACTGATGACGATGACATTGTTACAGATGGAACTACGCGGCCAGTTGAGGCTGTCAAAGAAGATGACGCTTACAGAGATTACGATTTAGACGAGGTTTTAATCATTAATGACGTGGATTATAATTCATCGATTACGGAAAGCAACGGAACAACAGGATCTGACAATCTAATGGGTACTATTGATTAACAACTCTGTTATTAACAAACGTAGGTGGAATAGCATAATTAATACCAAAGCCCAAATACGTTGTAAACTTTGTTTGTAGGACAATTTAAATAAGATTAAACCTTACAATTACAGAAAACATAACAGAGATGATAACCACAACCGAAAGTAAAACATCAACTACTATGACTCCAACTGTAACTACTAATTCAAGTGCCGTTGAAATGAAAAGTGATAATCAGTACATAGATACAGGAGAAACTAACGCTTCTTACGTACAAAACTATATATTAAAAAGGCTAATTGAATTAAGCAAAGAAACTGAAAACAACCCATACAATCGTAAGTGAAAATGATGTGTTGCTATATGCATTAAATAAACTGATGATAATGATGATGTCCTCTCAAACGTGTCCGTCGGCGGTGACACCCTAACAAGAACGTACCTAGAAATATACGTTTGCCTGCGCGCTTTTTTTTTAAGACATAACTTGAACTGTATCATTGCTGGTTAGCCCTCACTACCAGTAGTCGGACTTTGTGTGGGAGTATAACCCAGTAATAGGATTATCTCCGCGCCACAGAAGTCATTTGGAGAAGTTGACGCGGGCGCACAGGGCCCATGGACTGCTTCGTGAGTAGATTGAACCGAATGAGTCTGCTTTAGGGCGGGAGAGGGGAAAGAGAATCGGGCTATAGGTGAGCGCGGGCATGACTGGCAAACCCGAATTAAGATTTAAGGTGCGGGAGCATGTAGCACAGGATAGGTCTTCATCTGTGTTATAAGTGTAGTTGTATAAGGGCTTAGAGTTTTATGGAGATAACGCTTGGCTTCAATGTCTTCAAGACTGATGGACTCAAAGTTATCAATACCCGCATTGACAGCATTTCGTGATCCGATCTGTGAGCAGCCAGCTCCTCCCACAACTCTAATGGTATGCTCGTTACAGACAAATGGCGTTTCAGGACCCAGGATATTGGCCTCCAGTTTTACGGTTACCTGAGGCTAGGCCTAGATAAAAACTACTAATAAGCGGACAAATTGCAAGGCCTGTATAAATAAATAAAAATACAAGTGTATTTTTGAGATGTTCGGAAGTAAATAGATGTAGGCAAGCGAATGTTATAAGGAAAAATGGGGCTAAGAAATCCTTATTTTTAACTACTGGTTAGAATTGGTGATTTGTTAAATTAGGAATAATTAAGAAATATATATAAAAAAACAGAAGATAGGGCGCCATTAGATGCGGCGTCTGTGTGTTGTAATGTTTTTTATTCAAATTATGCTTGTTGTTCCCAGCTGAAACAGCTAAACAGCTACAAGAAGCGCTCGACCAGATGGAACACGTTCTTGCATCCCCGGCTCCAAAAAAGGTGATTATCGATATACGAGTATATGTTTATCAATCGAAACAACTAAAAGTAAAAGTACTTAGTATTTTGGTTCTTTGAGCCCCGTCAAATCAGGATCGTTTGGATAGCTCCGTTGGAAGAACACTGCGCCCACATTGCACTCAGTCTTGGTAGTTGAATACTTAGTATTCACCTCTATATGTTTATTCTATTTTAAGGTTCGTCGTGAGCTCCGTTCGCAATCAGATGACCAAGAAGGCTTGCAGAGCTCGACACCCGTAGTTCCTCAAGGAAAATCCTACGGACAACAGTTGAAAGATATCGGCGTGCCTGACTCCGAGCCGATCATGAACATTCTCTCGAAATACGGGAATCCTCTCTTGCAAAAGTATGGGAGCTTGTTCACCAGGAGCGCAGCGTCGAATACTAGTCTTAGTTTAGTATTGTTTGTGTGTGAGTGGGTTTTATTCACCATGTAATTGTTATATCAAGGAAGTCAGTCATGTTGTGTCTATATCCAATTTCTATAATAACTAGTTATAGCTATTTACCAGCATATAACTAGTTAGTTATTAGCTTTTCTTGCAAGTAACATTGTATTTTGAAAGGTGATTAGATGTATTTGTTAGGTTTTATATTGTCATTTTGTTTATAGTTGCTGTATTTATATTCGTTTTAAAGCTCGTCTTATATTTTGACTTTTCTTTGTTTCATTTAATTAATCTATTTTTATGTTACGAGGCCTTATTCATTTTAAAAATGTTTTTTTTCTTCATATTATGATAAATATAGTGATAATTTCAACCCAATTATTGAAGTGAATAATACTTTTCACTGAGTTCCAGATAGTAACATAGCTATTTCATGCTTTCATTGCGTGCAATCGAAAATAAGTTGGAAAAAATGCAGTTTTCTACGTGAATTTTGTAAATTTCGGGTAGTTTTTGAAACAAACATTATTAATGAAAAATTCAACTGTAAGTTTCAAATATAAATATGTAAACCAATAAATCGCAATTGCTCTGTTCTAAGTAGTAACATTGATAGTATGATAAGAGACATGTTTAATGATTACGGAGAAAAGTCTTAAACAATTAGCAGTTTTAAACGGATAAGGAGCCTTACGGCTAACAACTAAATCGTTTTTTTCTGCTAATGACTTTTGGGCGCCATCATGTACGCATGTTTCTAGAAATCAGAAAGTATTTATTTGCATAGACACAGTATAGGGATGTTACAGTAGGAACATTATGTCGCATGTATCTAGATTGCATGCAAGCGTGCAAATATTGTCGTCAATTAAAATTAAAATGTCAAAACAATATAAAATAAAATAACTATATAATCTTAAATTGAAATAATAGAAAAGAAGAAGTGGTGTCCATAAAAGCCAATTTCCCCGGCTTGCCTAGTTTAGAGCGTGTGCTTATGGCAAGAAATAAGTTAATTCAGCTCCAGCTTACCCAGATACCTATTTGACGCCGCGCCACTGATACGTACGTACAATTCCGAAGTATCAAATTATAGCACAAAGCAATGGTTGAAAACAAATCAATTATAACAAATATACTAAAACTTTTGTGAGTTATATTTAATTATTATATTAAGCGGTTTAACTCACGTGAAATTGTCAGGAACGGCCCGACATGTTTCGAACTCGTATGGAGCTCTTCATCAGGGACTGCTGCCGTACAGCGGCGCGGTAACTTCACTGATTCTTTGATCGACGCTCCGCTCTATATGTCATGTCAAACAAATATGTCGGGCCGATCTTGACAATTTTACGTGAGTGCAGAGCACTTAATACAATAATTAAATATAGCTCACGAACGTTTTAGTATAGGTATTTGTTATAATTGATTTGTTTTCACCCATTGTTTTTAACCGACTTCAAAAAAGGAGGAGGTTCTCAATTCGAACTAATTTTTTTTTTGTATTTTTGGTACTCGATATCTCCGAGAACCGTGAACCGATTTTCATTTTTTTTTTTATTGAAAGGGTATAACTCCGAGTTGGTCCCGTTGGCACTAAGTCGGGATCTGATGATGGAATCTTGGAGAAATCGAGGGAACTCTTCAAATTTTATAGGGACATGTACGGCGCTTTCGGTAATTTATTGATAAGGTCAAGAATTTACATTCAGTAAATAGGATTTGGTGTAAGGAAACTGATGATGAACACATACGAATCACTAAAAAGAAAAAAAAGAAAAAAATTAACAAAAAAAAAGAACCGACTTCAGTAAAACTAAAAAAGCCAACAATAACCCGTTCAAATACAGATTACATTTGACTCACCCTTCGAAGTCGGTGCCAAACCTCGCGTAAACTATAATATATAAATATAAGAACTGGTTTGGGATTACGCCATTGTCATCAATAAGGTAATTACATAAATTTCGTGTTCGGGGAATTTTTTTGTGTACCCTGGTTACATTTGTATACCTACGCGGGAATTTAATATGTAACCAGGTTTAGCACTGTCGCGGTATCTTGGCCTATTCCTAAATTGGACCGGCATTAAATAGTAATGAAGTTGTTGCTGGAAACAGAAAAAAATGACATTTTGAAAAAGTCTAGATTAGGTATTTTTTATTAAAGCAGTAACGTCTGCTAACGTAAACTAAAAAATTCATCATTAAATTTTTCGATTTTCGCTTCATTTGTAAACATCTAGATTAGGTACTCCGTTTAACGTTACGTAGGTGTCCACTGCTGTGCTCTGTACTTAAAATATTCTTCACCTCGTTATTCAAATATTTATCCATGTGTACTTAGTTCAGTTTTAAATTCCCAAAAAAAAAAAAAAACAGTGCCTTGATAGCTTAACTAATATAGTTGTTAATAAATGGAGAGTTCTGAAAGTAATTTTTCGGGATAGAAATTTGCCACTTTCCTTTCAACACTGCATTCTATTCTCACCATACGCCGATCTTTGTTCCCTTTGCATGAGATGGAAAAAACAACTTACTAAGATACTATCGTTTATTGTTTATAAGTAACATGGGGAAGAGTATTATCATGTTGTACCTAACAACTGGTGCACAACTTATTGGGTATTTTAACATCAATAGACTTTATAACAAAAGCGAAGGAAATTGAATACTATTGAAGGTAGAAATAATACGACTATTATTGCGATTGTTTTACGAAAATTGTAATCTACTACTACTACTACTTCTACAAGAGAAAATGTAGACAAATCTGGGAATTTCTCACAAAGTCTACTATCCCACGACACTGCGACGGCGCCGGCGGCCGGTCATCGGCCGGACCGTCTCAGTCAGTCGGCCTCGCCGCGCGTAGCCCGTAGCACGCTCGTAGCGCCTCTACGGACAGTGTACCACTGCATTAAGTGCATTCACTGAATTCCCTACGGGTTTTATTGTTGTGATTTTTTATTTAGACTGACTTTAATACAGTCACAATTGCAACACTAACATCTAATTTACCTAAGCGGCAGAAATAATAAACACGCACATCGCATTTGCAACAGTTTAAACAAAACACTATCGTCAATTCCTGGAAATAAAGACAAAAACAAATGAGCATCGGGCATTCCTTATTTCAACTTGGTTGCAACTCGCTAAAACAAATGCGAATCGAACTGAATTCGAAAAACGAACCTCGAGTTTAACTTCGAAATTAGACATCGAGAATATTTTGAAGGATGACGAACGACAGCAAGGCTGGCGGGTCGGAGCCGAGAGAGGCGCGAGGGTCGTGGCCGAAGAGGTCGGAGGATGTCAAGATCGAGTTCGGGTTCGGAGTGCCCCTGGGGTCCATGGGCGCGCACCCGGCGTTTCACTCCGCTTGGGACCTCGGCTGGTAAGTTAGCAAACAGTAAGTAACCGGTATTTTCTGTGGCTTTGTTTACGTGGCAAGGAACCGCATAATTTTCCGATATTAAAAGTGGCTCTTGCCCCGCTCAGGTCCTTTTCGCTATTTTAGACAAAATGCAATATGACAGGACGTACCTGATGAGTGATGAGTAGAGAGCGGATTTCAAGTAGCAATTTCAATATTAATATGGATATGACTACTTAGTGCAATTTGTTAAATACCTGCCATGTTGTTTATATAGGTTCTTAACAGTCTATTATTATTACCTCGCACACCGCAAGCAAATAAATAATTAGATTAAATAAATGTTATTTTTGCAACAAACTACATTTAAAGAAAAATATTTTATTATAAATAAAGGAGTTTTTATACAACTCAAAGATAGTAGTTCCTATATATTACGTACCTACATGATAGTTCATTTCAACAATGTCATTAATATTATGGATTTCTTGTTTTAGATGGCAATTTGCAAACAATGTTTTTTTGAACTAGAATTGCCAAGAGATTTAAGTATAAAACTGTTTTATTCAATCGTTACCATCGTGGACAGTAAACATAACGGATGAAAATGTATTTTTCCACGGTGTATGCTTAAAATGCACTGTAAATGAGTATCATTATTGCTTAGACTTCGTTTGTGAGGAAGCACTAATAAACTAACTCGAAATTAATTATTGTTCTGTGAGCATTGTGGAAGCGAATTATTTTATTTCTTCATTTCTTAAAAAAAAACCTAATATTTTTTTTTACTGTGCATTGCGCTCAAAAAAATATTTAAGAGGAAGAACTTAAAGAAATAAACTATTTCAAAAATTAACAAACGGTGTTTTTATTTATTATCATCATAATTTTTGCCCAGTAATTTACAAAAGCTTCCAAAATCATTTTTACTTTTTTGTTCTAATAAGTTACATTATTTTTGTATGTAGAAAAAATAATAAATAATACCAGTCATATCCATATTAATATTGAGATCGCTACTTCAAATCCGCTCTCTAGTGATGAGATTTAGAGATACAGATTTTTGTTACCACGAAATTTCATGGCAATTACACTAACAAGTACCGGGCGCATTGCGGTTATTTTTATGTGTAACAAAGCTAGGGAAAAGTTTCCGACTCTTGAAGTCCTTATGGATAATCTCATTACCATTACCAGATTACCGGTAAATTATCGGTAATTTCTATAGAAAAAACTACCAGGTTCTACTTATGGAAATACACTGTCTCGGCCGAGTGTTAGTGCCGCGTGGTGCCGCCCAGTTATACCGAATAGATGAATCTTCTCCATTGTCGCATCTGAATTTGCTTTGTTTTACCCAATTTCGTAAATAAAGTTGCTCTAATAAAAACAACAGTCAATTACAGTATAATTTATTCAGGTACACATATAAAATAAATAAAAAATAATACTCCTAGATTTTTTTTTCAGTCTGTTTCATTTCACCGAAAAATCATTTCGTAGAAAGTATTTTTCTTTGCAACCGTAATCTGCTTGAGATTGTTACAAAATAAACCTAACCTAACCTAATCAATAGGATGATATTTGCAAGAATGATGAAAACTGTATGACTACGTAGGGATAAAAATTCTGCGAGAAAAAACATTTCTACGAAACTTCGTTTCCAGGAAACAAAGGGCTCCCATATTTATATGTACAGTCTAGTTCATAAATTTATGAGCAAAAATTTTATCTAAAATATGTGAACTCGCTTCTATTGTTAACGGTATAGAGACAACTGCAACTCTATTGCAGGGTAAGGGGGTAAAATGATCAGTGACTTCATTCTCAATAGTGAGTTAACTGCCAACCGCTGCCGGCCGAGCAAACCAACAAAAACACCATTTACACAATACATACGAGATAACCGAAGAATTAAGAAATTCCCAAGGCACACAAAAACCTTACAAAATAGCTAGTATATTCAAAGAATAAGGCTTATATACAGGGCTCGAACTGACCTCCTTTGGGCATCGCGTGTGCCTCTCCCAATTACTGCCAAGTCGCGTCCAGTGCCGACATTTTGTAAGATTTGGAACCGTATCGCCTCGGCATAAGTTCAGAAATACAGTATAGCAGGGTTTTGACAAAGAAAGGGTTTGCAAGGAGGCCAGCCCTGGTGGAATAATTATTATGAACGGAAGCAGACGAAATTACTTGTTGGTGCCACTTACGTAGTTAACGAATGGTGGTCTAAAATTCCACTTTGATATAGAAAAAGTTTTCAAGAAAGTGGCACTGATTGGAGATAAAGTTATTTAGAAATCTTTATAAATAATCAATTATCAAAAAGGAATATTTAAAATTTATTTACAATCGACATCATGCTATGGTATAACGTTATTAAAATGTTTACTTTAATAGTTATAAATAATTGACCAAATGTAAATTGCCCAAAATAAATTTACCTAATTGAATCATTGAAACTACAAGTTAACAGCTATTTATTTAGTATTTATTAAAGCACAAAAAATACAGTATAAATGGTCGACTTAATGCCAAATGGCATTCTCTACCGGTCAACAATAGTCAAAAAGAGATACTAGAAAAAAATGAATAGGCTAGTTGAACCAGTTTTGAAATATATTTGAAATGGTTAATAATGATCTTACTAGCTCTAAAAAAAATTGTATTTTTCTGAAAGCTATAAAGCAAAATTTTATCAATTGAAAATTAGAAATTTCGTAAACAGTCAAAAACGCCGTCCGCCATTTTTCCCTTTCGCTAGTCTGTGGCGTGACGTAGAATTACCTGTAAATATTCGAAATTCGACCGTCGTATAATGCCATTTCGCTCACTGCAATATACTTTGACAGGAGATCGAGAGGGACGGCACTATTTGAAGTCGTCAAAGTAGACTTTCAGTTTTGTTTACATGATCGATGACGTCACTATCATGAGCGAAAATGGCGGACAGCGTTTTAAGCATTTCAATATACAGATTAAAAACCATATTTTCAAATTCAAATTTTCAGCCATCTTTCACTTTTATGAATTGAAAAATATATATTTAGTTTTCCTTTGCTAAATACTACCTATACGGAATAAACATTAGTTTATTACAATTTGACATGAGTCAACTAGCCTATTGTGCAGAAACTTAAACATGCAATCCAAATGAGCAGAGCCAATATTAACCACGCATCAGTCATATGTTTACATCGTCAGTCACATTAAGCTGTTTTAGGCATCCACTGAATCACTTTTTAATATGAACAAAGCAACTAAGTAACATAATATAAATGGAGGAACAACAAACACACAATACAATAAAACAGACCTTTACATACACAATTGATCCACTACAGTCATTAACAAATTATTTATCACCGCTAGCCAGTAGCCGTCTAGACATTAATTACCCTATAGCATACCTAAATTACCAATAACACACGTTCACGCCTTTAGGACTTTGTCACAGTACGTTAGCGACCACCACACGTATTTCTCTTCACAGGGAACAGTTTATTTGAATGCGAAATGGTTGGAACTTTAGTTACAGTTACTCTCGGACATACAAAGGAACTACATTGAATCATAATATCTGATCCGAATAATACAGGGTGCGTGAAAGAGTTGGCCTTGAGGTTGGGTTTGCGGTTGAAACAAATGAGTTTGGCGGCGAAACTGTAACTATGACTGATGACTAAGTTTATTTTTGTAACTGAAATTATTTGGGTTATTTGCTGTGGACAAATAATGCGCCGTTGTAATTGAAGTACCTTTTTAGGGGTCTGTAGTCAAAACTAGCAATTTATTTACTATACGCATAATTCTTCCATTAACTGAAACAGAAATTGAGACAAAAATATAAATAAGAGTTCAACCGACAAAATAGGACGGTAAAACTATTTTATATCGAAATATTTTAGTCTAAATAAATATGCCCTAAACCATGCTCACTAAAGGTGACCTAAGCTAAGACAGATAAAACCTCATCGGATAAGTTCGTTACTATACTATAAGACAATCTTATACTATTTTAGATGATAATCGCTGTTGTGGAAAAACTCCTGACACAGTTTCAGCAAGCTAAAGTGACAAGTAGTCCCTAATAGGGATAAATTCGCCTTTGTACATGTTTCAGTTGTTGTGTACAATAAAGTATTTTGCTGTATGTTCACTGCTTATACAGCCATATAGTCCCTAATCATATTAGCTGCCGTGTTCCTTTGGGATCTCCGTTCCTCGAACTTCGTTTAATCACATAAGTGCACCTCCCGTTTTCCTTTGTTCCTCGCGAATTACGCCAAACCGAGTTGGAAAAAACGCTTGTCATAGTGTTCTTTCAAGAGTATTGTAAAAACTCTTTGCCAAATGAACGTCAACCTTACATACTTCAAAATTAGGTACAACTTGATCTTTAGCAATGAAGGCGTCCTTCCGCCTACAGCTTCCATTGAGACAATTGTAACAGTTTCAGCTAGCAAAGTGAGTCTTGACACATTGGCGCTTACGTCACGAAATGTCGTATTTGTATTGGAACTGTGTCGAAAAAGGCGTAAGCGCCTGACCGCTACATTTAGAAACGTGGGTAGTTTATGTCAAGTATAAAATAGCGTAATGGACGTTCGCAATTACTACGCTCGTTATTCACTTGTTTTAGTGGTTTGACACATGGTGACGGTCGTTTTTGACGCGTATGCGCATGATTATTTAATATCTAAATTCAAATTGATGATATTGTTTTATTAGGTCCTATGTAATTTTACAAATAACTCGGAGCAATTCTAAGGACACTGTCACGGCTATTTACGTCTAGATGAATCACGTTTTACACAATGATAACACAAGGTCTACATGTAAGCTGTGGACCTTTAGCAATCAGGTTTTGGATTCCACTTTAACAATCTCTACGTTAGAGATTCTTTCATGTCATCTCTTAAGTATTGTGTTTCTTGATAACATAATTATTTGACATCTACTTGTGAATGTCAGATGTTTAAATTTTCCATTAGTTAGTAGCTGTTTTAACCCCCAATGAAAAAGAGGGGTGTTACAAGTATAACATGTGTATCTGTATATCTGTCTGTGCCATAGTAGCTCATACTACTCATAGTTCTGTCACAAGCTCACAAGTGACAATTCAATTCAATTCAATTCAATTATTTATTCATAAAAATACATTTTATACGTTATTATATTAAATGTTACATTTTACAGGTACACGTAATTAACATTAAAAATATTCAATCATTATCATTATATTTATATTTTACATTAGTTTATAATTACATTAAAACGCATGTCAATGTCACCAGTGACGGAATTTACCCCTTAAAAAAATTCGTCAATGGAATACAGTGCGTCAACAATGAGTTTCTCCTTCAGTTTTTGTACAAACGACCTGTAACTAGGAGCTTGTTTTAATAGCCGGGGGGATCCTATTATAAACCTTGGGACCAATGTAGCCGAGGCCCTTCCTTTACTTTGCGAGGCGCGTGCATGGTAGACACAACTCATGTCGCCGTCGGGTGTTGAAACCATGCACGTCCGCGTTTGTGTGGAATATGTCAATGTTCCTCCTAACATACTTGGCTATTTCTAAAATGTATAGGCTAGGTAGGGTTAGTATTTTATACTTCTTAAAAAGATCCTTGGCGGGATGGTCCCAGCTTACACCCGCGATGACGCGTACTGCTTTTTTTTGAAGCCTGAATGCTAGTTCGCGTTCCGCGGCCGAGGCCCAAAGATCAACTCCGTAAGACAGTATGGAGTTGAAATAGCCATAGTAGTCTTTTTTTATGCCGGGGAGGTCGAGGCTCGGTCGCAGTCTGCTTAGAGCGAAGCAGGCTGAAGATAATCGATGGCACAGGGTGTCGATATGGGGTGACCACTTTAAACCGGCATCTATTGTTAAACCTAAATACATGACCTGCTCAACTTGAGTAACAGGCTGGCCGTTGCACTCAATGTCGAGTTTCAGGTTTACGATACCCGGTAGGCTAAAATGTATAATATTTGTCTTCTCGACATGCTGATATTTGGTTCATTACTTTTTGGGTTTTTGCTTTTAATTCCTTAAAATCCTCAGCAGCAACAATGACGCATCCATCATCCGCAAACAATACAAACTCCGCCTCATCCGTAGCTGAAGTGAAGTCGTTCATCAGCAAAATAAATAGGTTGTTTCCCATTATCGAACCTTGTGGTACAGCGTATGGAACCAATTGCAGCAAATCGGACCTTGTCCCGTGTACTTCCGTCAGTTGTTTGCGGGCCTTTAAAAAAGATTCGATGATTTTGAGAAAGTTGCCAGAAATGCCATAGTGATCTAGCTTGGCTAACAGGAGGGCGTGGCTTACCAGCTCGAAGGCGCGTGACAGGTCGCAGAATATGGCCGCCACTTGACGTCGCGCCTCGAGGTGTCTCATAGTTTTGGCTATTACGTCGCGAGCGGCATCGATCGTTGATCTCCCTGGCTGATAAGCGTACTGCTGTTTATTAAGCAAGTTATTATTGTTAAAATATGACATGAGCGCATCGCTTAGAAGGCGCTCAAAGACCTTTGAAAAGATCGGAATTAGTGAGATGGGTCTAATTTTTTTAGCAAGTCTTTGTCACCCTTGCCCTTATAAATGGGTTGAACTTTGTCATTTTTTAGGCTTGTAGGATATATACCATTTTCTACACATTGGTTAAATAATTGGCAAAGTATTCCGATAATAAAAGGACATCGTCGACATATCGTTGATGTCGGTGGAACATTTACGCTTTATTTTTTGCACAATTTTAATTACTTGCTCGAGTGAGAATCCATTAAAATTATGTACGCAGTTATGTCTCCCAATGTATTTGCTTAGAAATGAAAGCGATAACGGAATGTCCATGTGTGCCATTGAGTTTATGTTGGTGTTTACGTAGAACTGGTTTAGATCTGCGGCCGCGGCTGCTACTCGCTGCTCCTCGCACTGGCCGGCTGATTTGCTTATCAGTACGTCGAGCGCGTCCCTCCTGTTTACCTGCCTACCAGTCTCACACGCTATAATGCGCCATGATGTACGGCTAATATCGTTACTATTATTTATGGATTTCTTAATAAAATCCCTCCGGGCTAAACATAGTTCGTTAAAATATTCGGTTTCTATAGTTACCAGGTCGCTTGCCAGTTGACTGTTGTCAGGGTCTTCGCTCAAACGTGATTTGGTGTTACGGAGACGTAAACGTAGGAGTTTAATATGGTCGTTTATCCATACTTTTGACGTTTCTCTGAGTGGATATTTTTTTAAGGGGAAATGTATGTTAAAATAATGGGTAATAATATCAAGTATTGAGTTTACAGTTATATCTATACATACAGGTTTGTATAGGACCGCTTGCCAGTCGTGATTAGTAAGACTCTCATTAAATTGAAATGTATTATATTCGGAGAATAAGCGTTTCCATATTATATTATTATACTGTAGCACTTTCTGTATAGTGATGGATAAAATTACACACTGATGATCCGATATATGCATTTCGAATGGTTTTACATTAATAATTTCATGGGATAACAAGTTGGAATATGCGTGATCGATACATGATTTCTTCGTTTTACATATTCTTGTCGAATACAATGGATTTCAATCCAGCGGATGTGACTGAGTCAATCAAAAGTTCAAAAGGTCTGACAAAAATGTATCATAATGAAAAACTAAAAATTTCAGTTAATTTCTGCAATTCATTCAATATTTTTAATGTGATTTTATCTCTCTCTTTTTAGAAACTGACTTCACATTTTTCTGAAAGGTTCGCAGTGCGTCAGGATGTTTCTTCTTTTTCTCAATTAGGTACTTTGTGTACATTGTTAATCTATTTCATTTTCTTTCGACACTTTAGTATTATTATTTTTAACACTAAAAATGTACTGATTGAATATTTTACACTGTAAGTTTATTACAAATTAATTATTTTCAAGAACAACACCGACTAAAGTTTCTAGGCCACGTATTCCCGAAGCATCGATTGCATTAGCTATGAATGGGCAGTTCAACGGCCTCGTCCAACGACCTTTGGCACACATCCACGTAAACAACTAGTGGGGATAGGATAAACAACGGAATGGGGGTGGGAAAACAACGGAACGGAGGTGGGATAATGGGGGCTCAATTAGGTTTGTGTGCTCCGTACAGGTCTTACAAATTCAGCACGGATTGCTTACACTGGCTGGGCTTTCTGGGAGGTATAACTATGTGCAATGGGGGATGCAATAGGGAATGCAAACCGGTAATGTTTTGTTAGGCAATCTTCGAATTACCGGTGCTTTCCATAGAAAAAATACCGGTTTGCATTCCCTATGTGTGCACCATTTGTGCAGGTCATTACTTTTTCTTCACCAGTTGGTGATTTTTTCCGAAATGTTTTTTTAAGTTTTTTTAAGAGTGGCTAAAGGGATCTTTGCCTTCGAAACTTAATAATAAAAAACAATTCGATGGTTGACACTTGTCAATGTTAAAATTTTAACAGAATTTGAATGGTTTGACACTGATGCGTGATAAAAATTCAACGGTTTGACAAAAACAAGCGCCACTCATCAACAATATTTTTTAAATTAAATTTCGATGGATATATAATATAATTTTTAATGTTCTTCCAAAAATTGTACCACGCCTATTCAACATTTGGGTACCGTCTCTTCGACTCTAGATATTCAAAATTACCTATACATAGAGCGTAAGATTGTGAACAGCTTTTTTTACTTCAATAGCATTACATCCGATCAATGTGATCATTAATGACTCATACAAAGCACGAAACTGTGTCCCGTACTAGATAACCAAATGAAACCAAAATTCCGGTAAACTTTGCCCCGAATGAGTGCCAATGAGTGCCGGAGTTCAGAAACCTGTCATTAGCTCATTAGGGTGTTCCATCGGGTGACCGTTGACAGTTGACCTAGAAGAGGGCCTTGAATTGCCCTTTGTTAATCTTTCAAAGTTTAGGTGTTCAATGACTAAGCTTTTATACTTTTTTTGACGACCGACTTGATTGTCACTCATCGATTGTTATTTTTAGGGTTCCGTACCGAAGGGTGTTACTGGGACCTTATTTCTAAGTATTTAGTTGTCTGTCTGTTCTTCAGTTACATGGCTTTACAACCGTAAGAGGAAGAGATATCATAATTAGTATATACGTATGTATGGCTCTGGCCGCTATAATACTGAAAATTAAAAATTAAAGAGTGGGGACTCTGAGAGTGCAAAAACTGTGTTTTAGGGTTTTCTACGTTTCATGTCGTAACGGTATGGTTAAATTATCATAGAACATTATGCCCAATATAACAACATATACAAACAATTTGAAAGCTTTTTATGCCGAATACCATCAAATAAAAAAAGTTTTCCAAGCCAGTCTCACACTTGGCTATTTTTTGGGTGCTTATGACTGACGGGCTAACTTAACACCGTAGAACCTCCAACGGAACAGACTAGTTGGTAAAACGTATCTTGGCCACTATTACCTACAAGAAACTGTTACTGCGTTCGGTTCCGTGCATCCTCTGCGGCTGCGTCAACCGAAGCTCTTGTAGATCTCTTTGTGAGTATTATATTTCCTGCCGTAGATCCTCTACTATATTTTTGTAGGACCGGGCCTTACCACAATCTTATTAAAAGCTATCCAAAAGCAGTGCAGTTCAGTTTAGGCACCTAAATTGAATCGCTGAATTTGGTACCATAACAAATTTAAAGCAGCGCTGATTCTCGATCGCATAAAGTGAATGAAAGACCGATATTTGTCTCTGGTCCGCAAGTGAGATGCTACGGCGCGAAAGGGATGCCGCTATGTGAGTTTCGTATATGTTTATCTCTTTCTGACTTCTATCCGTTCGGTAACTAAAATATTATAAATTAATTTCGCAGCACACTTTGTTGGTAATTTTGAAAAGAAAAGACATATATTTAATAGCGGACTTATGTTCTTTTTTTAATTTAATGACAATATTTGCCATACCAAATGCTTTATTGAATGAAATAAAGTTTAAAATGTCTGTATTTCAAAAGAATTGTAGTTAAGTCTCGGAACGTGTGCCGCCTTCTGTCATTTTTCTTGTCAATCATTGACATGTAAATTTGTTAAATTTCAAATGAATTTTACGTGTTATGCCAGTCTTGAATTCAGTTTAATCCTCCGCGGATTTAGTGTATTCGTTCAGCGGAAAGAAATTGTGACCACAAAATGCTGTGAAGTAATTTTATCACCCATATAATATCAAGTGTGTCAATGACAATGTTAAGAGCTCCTGGTTTATCGCCAGCTGTCTCCCGCCGAGATTAAGACCTTTGAAATCGGGCTTATATTTTGGACCCCATGATATCAATATTATCCAGCTGCAGTCCCGGCACTACGAGTACTTCAGCTCATTTGTGGTGTGCGTGCCGCGGCCGCTGCAGGACACCATCGCAAGTGCAGACTTCTGGAGGAAGGGTGTTTCGGCGGTTCCGCGGTAATCTGCCGAATTATACACCAGATCAGACGACGCAAAGGACCCACGCGGTTGAGTCGCCTAAATTAACTAGTTTTAAGTCTTGTTTATATGTACTTTTGTAGTTCAGTGCCTTATTGGTTTTATTACTGTAATGTTGTGTAACTTTTTTGAATTATAAATAAACGTAAATAAATAAATCATCAACTGCTTAAAGATATGTTCAATTATAGTTGTCTATTTTAGGTTCTGTGCAAATGTTTGTAACTCCAGTTCTTTGTTTTACAAAATAGTTTACTCGTTTTTATAATTTAATCTATTAAAAATCATATTGTGGTTTAAGAACTTAACTAGTAACCAAATAAAGAAGCATGATGTAAAGCACCCTCGAGCGGCTAATTTAGTTACTACAGTCTGCAATGCTACGGAAAAAAAACGTATCTTACTATTTAATCCATACAAAGTTACGAGCTCTTTACCGTAGTATTGCAGTAGTCATATTTCGAACCGAAAAACACGAAGTTAGCTATCTACTTATTACCAGTAATGCACTCTTATCTATGCGCATTGTGCTTTTTTTCCCGTTGCATTTTCCAAGAGATCGTATTCTAATAACTCGAAAGAAATTAACTCGTCAGACATCTGAAAAACCTGTCAAACACCAGGGCCCAATTGGGATTGAAAGTTTTTATGGAAATCGTGTGATTTTTGAGTAGGTAAGAGATGTTTGAGTTAGAACTTTGTTTACAGATTCTCCATCAATGTGAAAGTATATGTGAGGAAATATTTTCGTGTATGAACTCTGCTCTGCATTTATTTTTGGAATTTAATCTTCTAAAAGGATTAAATTTAAGGCAATTAGATGGTAAAACTTTGTATGAAAAACGTTAGATCCTCTACATTAGAGCATTATTGTCTCAGTTAGTAATATAATTGTAATTAACTGAGAATACTGATTTAAACGGTATCCGGAATTCCTATCCTTAAGAGGATTAAACGGAAAGCCAAGGTTTGTATGAGAAATGTATTATTTTTTTAGTAAGACTTGAGTAACAACGCAAATTTCAACGTCTTTAAAAATAAAAATAAACTCGTGATATAAGTTTTTTAACTTTCCATGAGGTACGACGACGAACTATTACGAACAAGTCTTAGGTATCTTGCGATCACAACGCACCTAGATTAGTCTCGATAAATTAGTCGCCATTACATAATTAGTCGCCATTGTCAATAAAGTAGGACGATTCAAAGTTTTATTTAGGTAATACGACGACGACAGAAAAATTAAGAACATTTTGATGGGAACAAGGTAAAGGTATGAGTATAGGTTTTAAGAAACAATAAAACGGTAGGAAGTTACACAGACACGTTTCCAGACCTGTGCGAGAGAAGCCGCGGGCAAAAGCTAGGAATTAATAAATATTCAACACAAAACTATCCAGAACAATATACTCAATGAGGAACTTTTTATGAGTCGCAAAATTTGACACTCGTGCGATTCAGTTTCGTCTCAAGTGACACATCGTGGTACGAAAAGTACTTGAAATGAGTGAATGAAATAGTTGAGACGCTCTTACTGAACTGCATCTGAACCGAGTCGTAAATACAATGTCATGGTATGAAATAGCGATACAGTTCAGTTTAGGGCCTAAAGTGAGTCGCATTAAGAGATCGTGGTAAGGCTCCTGGAGCTAAGCTGTTGGAGTGGGCGGGCCAAATAGACTTATCTCTTTTCGGTCGGTAATTTGTAGTTTAATGAGGAAGAGCTAGCGAAGACGACGATTTTTGGTTGCAGGCGACTATCTTTTACATTTCAACATCCTTAACACTTTGACGACGCGGCTGGCGCAGTGGGTAAGCAACTGCCTACTGAGCCGGCGGTCCTGGGTTCGAATCCCGGTAAGGGCAAATATTTGTGTGATGAGCTCGAATATTTGTGCCTGGGTCATGGATGTTATTTGTATTTAAGTATGTATTTATCTATATAAGTACGTATATCGTCGTCTAGGACCCATAACACAAGCCTTCTTGAGCTTAATTTAGGACTAGATCGATTTGTGTGAGGTTGTCCGATATTTATTTATTTATTATTATTTAATCTCAGTTATCGTCATAATATGCAGACAATCGACAAGAGCAGTGCTGGCAGGGTTAATAAAAATAAACGTTATTAAAACGCAACGAAAAAGTTTAGTCCTTGACTGGTCTTGAACCCCCGCGTGCCGCCGCTGGCTCGTGATACTTCAGGGCCACATTGTACAGTTAGTGGAATGACACGGTATTATACTTTCGGAACTTAACATCACATAAAGTCAAAAAGTGACAAACCTTTTCATTCCCCGACCGTAAGACCCTAAGACTAAGGCTTTTTTTATTCACAAACTGACCGGCGATTGACCTGAATACCTGATGGTAAGTGACTACGGGATGGAGGATGTAGCTCACCGGTTCAGTAATAGCCTATTCACTCTTACATTGAAGATACCCAAATTATAATTTTCTGGAAAAACACACGATGGTAGCGCGTTTGCATTAGAAATGATAAAGCAAATCGCTTCGTGCGAATAAGTGGTAAACTGACAACATAAGGGTGAAATCGCTCCCCTCGCCTGGTTGCTTGGTTGTCACTGTTCGACTTTAATTTCATCAGTATATATCATCATCATCATCATCACAACAGCCGATAGACGTCCACTGCTGGACAAAGGCCTCCCCCAAAGTTCTCCACAACGATCGGTCTTGCGCCGCCCTCATTCAATTTCTGCCCGCGATCCTAGCCAGATCACGAGTATTGGAAGTCTAAAAATAGTAGACCACTTTCTTGGGTAACTGTACTGAATATCAAGTTAATATATTAGTTGGTGGAGCGAGGAGCCGTGTTGTAGTTGATCTTTGCATACCTACATAGTTCAATAGTGTATTTCACTTTAAGAAATATAAACATCATACAAAGGTACGAGAAAGACCTAAAACGCCATGATTTTCGAACGAGGTTGATTTATGTTCATCTTTATACGGGTATACCTTTAGTCTTGCCAGAATTTCATATGCCCGAATTTCGTCTGCCATAATATTCAATAGTCTGAAACTTGGGTAAGGACCAAATTCTTTGCATCGTTGGACAACGGAAATCACAATGGAATGTGTCACACCGGAAAAAAAGTAGCACAATAAAATTGTAAATGTACGTGTACAAGGTTTGAAGATGAATAATAAATAAACATCGGGACAGGTGAAACTAAATCAAAGCTTGTAATAAGCACAATTGGTAACGTTGTCTTCGTTTCGACGAATTTCCGTTGTGACACGTAGCACAATGTTGTGTTACTCGTCGCACAATGTTGTGTCACTCGTCGCACAATGGAGGCAAAATACTTCACGACCTAACCAGAAATGTTTCACACTCAATAAAATAAACGAGTATTACTAGTGAACTTTGATGTGTAGCAGCAATATACTATTATAGTTTGCAGTTAATCATTCGCAAGCAGAGAAAGCGTGATGGAAAACAATAAAATTACATAAGAAGTCACAGAATTTTAACGGTACGCGGAGCTTCCACCAACACGATGCTCGACTGTCAGTAAAAATAACATGGCAGCACTATCGAAGTCAAGCTTGCAAGTTCGGAGTCAGTGTTCCATTAAAATAATTGAAGAATCTACTGGAATAGCGTTGTAGGTTCCGTGTAATGTCGTCGCACAACTGGAGGTTGCACAATGTAAGAATATTTGGGACATGCATAAAATAGCCGCAAAATTTAAAATGATGAAGGATATCGAATATTAAACTATACCTGCGTCTTAACAAAACCTAAGACTATATATACAAATAAACTGTATAAGTTAAGGCGTTCGTACTTTAAAACAAAATCAATATATTCTCGAGAAAGCAGAGTACGGACATATTCATTTTGTATGGGAAATATAATAAAGATAAAAAAGTATATTTTTGATTTTTTTTTTATTAACTATTCTGAACATCAATTCGTTTATTGATGATTGGGTTAATAGGAACTGTTATTTGGCGTGTTTTTCTACTCTACAAATTAACGATAAATGTTCTATTTTTAGTTTGAGATGAGGCAGTTTGAGGTGGACATTAATGTATGACAGTATTTGCAAAGAATTTGGTCCTTTACCCATTTGTTTCTTATAATTATGTTTCCCATAATCATTATTTACCATATTAATCCTATGCCCGAATTTTTGTTTCCCATAATATTAATTCCAATAATCACATTTTCCATAAAGATTGTAATCCATAATTATCACAATGCTATAATGTTACGAGTATATGCCATCCAAATGAAACATAGGTCAAAAATCTAAATCTGTAGGTTAGGTTAGGTTTGTTTTATGACCTCGTTTAGCCGAGCGAGCGAAGCGAGCGGAGCGTCAAAACCAATCTAACCTAGTTTTAGAAGAACTGCTACCAAATAGTACTACATGGATCTAAAACCGAAAACTATAGGTTAGGTTAGGTTTGTGTTGTGACCCGTATAGCGGAGCGGGCGAAGTGAGCAGAGCGTCAGAATGTTTGCTTCAAAATACAGATCCTAACCTAATTTACAGTTTTAGAATAACTACGATAAAAGGACGTACGACATTCGACCAGAACCGAAAACTGTAGGTTAGGTTTGCATTGTGACCATAAGTCATAGTACATAGTGTCTATTACATACGTGGTCACAATATTATAATCAAAATGCTTATACCAGAACATAGGTCGAAAACCGAAATCTGTAGGTAAGGTTAGGTTTGTTAACCGACTTCCAAAAAAGGAGGAGGTTCTCAATTCGAACTAATTTTTTTTTTGTATGTGTGTTACTCGATATCTCCGAGAACCGTGAACCGATTTTCAATTTTTTTTTTAATCGAAAGGGTATAACTCCGAGTTGGTCCCATTGGCACTAAGTCGGGATCTGATGATGGAATCTTGGAGAAATCGAGGGAACTCTTCAAATGTTATAGGGACATGTACGGCGCTTTCGGTAATTTATTGATAAAGTCAAGAATTTACATTCAGTAAATAGGATTTGGTGTCAGGAAACTGATGATGAACACCACAGATGGCCACTAGAACTTTGATATGAATCACTAAACAGCAAAAAAAAATTTTTTTTAACAAAAAAAAGAACCGACTTCAGTAAAACTAAAAAACCAAAAATAACCCGTTCAAGTACAGATTACATTTGACTCACCCTTCGAAGTCGGTGCCAAACCTCGCGTAAACTATAATATAACTATAAATATAAGAACTGAGTGGTTTGGGATCGACTTCGAAGGATGAGTCAAATGTAATCTGTACTTGAACGGGTTATTTTTGGTTTTTTAGTTTTACTGAAGTCGGTTCTTTTTTTTGATAATTTTTTTTTTTTTTTATTTCCCCGTATAGCGGAGCGAGCAAAGTGAGCGGAGCGTCAAAATACAAACCCAATCTAACCTAGTTTTAGAAGAACTGCTACCAAATAGTACATGGATCTAAAACCGAAAACTATAGGTTAGGTTAGGTTTGTGTTGTGACCCGTATCAGATATATCAGAATTATTGCTTCAAAATACAAATCCTAACCTAATTTACAGTTTAAGAAGAACTACGATAAAAGGACGTATGACATTTAGTATGGGGTTTAAATATTCTATCAAACAATATTATGGCACTTAATACTATGGAAAACAATACTTATGGCATTCGTATCATTATGGAATATAATATTCTAGAATACAAGAGTATGTCAAATGACTTTTCTAGGAAACGAAACATTCGGGCAAATGAAATTCGGGTAAGTGAAATTCGAGCAAATCAATATTATTGCATATAAATTTCGGTCAAACAATAGACAACCCTTTATTAGGCGTAGGTACATGCTCATGCTCATATTCTAATAAATACTTAACATTTTTGCATTTGAACTTCACATTTACAGGATGGTAGGATATACAGGGTGACCAATCCAAATGCGTCAGTAAGAAGAAGTCGGAAACTATGAGAAATAGCCAGGCAGGGTTCGTAAAATGCGCGCAAAATTAATTGAAGTGTACCGTCACTAGTTGTCATTAAGTCATTGTAATCGGGTTTGCTCGCATTTTACGAGATAGACATAACGAAATCTGTTCTTAGGACATTCTGTAATCGCAAGATTTTGACCGGGTTTGACACCCGGTTATACATGAGATAAAAAAAATCTAAACTCGACGCTATGGTTCCTAAGAACATATTTCCCTAACTCTCATGGGCTTCTACTGACCGATTTGTATTGATCCTCTAATACGTCATAGTACAGGGATTATGTTGGAAATTTTCCACATAAAGAAAATAACGATAGAAAAACAATTGAAAGAGTTGCTACGAGTATGTTTACTCTGGCTAGAAGCCAATCATTCCAATCAAACTAACAGAGAGGGTAGGGTTACAGTGTTTATGGAAGAAAAAGGCTCATCCTTTCTAACACAAACTTGAACTAGATCTCGATTTTGGTTTATTGACGAATGAGCTACTTGGACGTGTTAAAAAAATTCGGCAAGTGCGAGTTCGACTCGCGCATGAAAGGTTCCGTACCATAATCTATAACAACTTCGTTGTATGGGAGCCCTCCTTAAATATTAATATTATTTTATTTTTAGTATTTGTTGTTATAGCGGCAATAGAAATACATCATCTGTGAAAATTTCAACTGTCTAGCTATCACCGTTCTTGAGATATAGCCTGGTGACAGATGGACGGACGGACGGACGGACGGACGGACGGACGGACGGACGGATGGACGGACGGACAGTGAAGTCTCAGTAATAGGGTCCCGTTTTTACCAGCCTCGCAGCCCAATCTTGTGCCAAACCCTAATTGGCAAGGTTGCAGATAAGCTGCCATTTCTTCTCTCACTGCACGGCACCCTAGCTTTGCCGCTAAGCGGCGGAAAGCGCTGCCTATGGCAATGGGTCTTATACCACCATCTTTTTTTGACAGCGCACATAAGGAAGCACCATAAATATAGGGGCAAACTTCAGGGTTTAATTGACCACTGAGCAAAAAATTACAAAACTTGGCCAGATGTTCCAGGAGCCGAAAACCGGCGTCTCCCGCAGATGCAGACGTAAGCTCCTTAAGATGAACAGGGCGGATATCATCCAAACCGGCGGCCGAACTATTGTTGAAAGAGCTGAGTGCCTGCACCACTTCCTCCGGCTTAACAGTTAAGGCAGAAATAGATATGTCAGGTTCCGGTGGAAGTACCAGCGGCCGGGACGGGGCTGGATGCTTCGACTGCAGCGTAGCTAAAGTCTCAGGGCTCGACGGCGCCACGCCCTCATCCGACATAAGCACTCGCACTGCACCTGAGAGATCCCCTTCATGTACTTTACGCTCAATTGTCTTCAGTATGGAGTGTGATCTCAAAGGCGTGGTCTCTGCACCGATGTTACCACTGATATCAAAAGAAGCAGAGTTAATATTTCTCTTAACTTTCGTGGTTAAATTGCCCGTGGCCGACGCTTCAGGTGATTTAGTAATAGGCAAAAGACAGTAAACTAAACCATTCGAGAGTGCCATTGGAGTCGATACACTTATCAATGAGGTCGCTCAATTTGCCCGCTGCCAAGTTTCGCGCCCCTTTGGGGATATGCCGTAACACACGTACTGACTGCTTTAACGTAGCTAGATCACCAAAATCTAGATGAATGGGGTTGTTACCATGAGCTTGCTGAGAAAACGACAGTCTAGGTTGGAGGGGATGACTTGGGGAAAATGTTTATGCATGCGCCCTATATGCACTTTAAGTCCATGAGGGATAAAAGTTCGAGTTGAGTTGGGACAATGGGGACAGCGCAAGGATGAAGAAGGATCACTCATATTTATAACTAACACTTACAAATAAAAGTAAAAAATACAAGCAATTATAATAAAAAAAGATACAATTTAAAAGCCAACATCAAAAACATAACAATTTCGATTTAAAATTCATAGCTTCTTGTCGGTCGGCAAGACTCCCGTCTAGAAAATGAATGGCTCGGTTGTGTTGGATCCTTGATTTATGTATGTATTTATCCTGGAAAGTTTCACGAAATCAAAACCATTCTGCGGCTGAATGCAGAAAAATGAGAGCAGTGGTGATGGAAAAGTATTCACGCTTTCTCTATTTCTAAGCTTAAAGCTGAGTCACAATTAAAGCGGTCTCTCTCTACAGCAAGACGTCTTCTTCGATCTTAGCACCATACAAGCACGGCTTAAACACCAAGAAACCACGGTCTTTGCATTGCACGTTATAAAAGTTGTAATCTTGGATATCACAAAAATTCGTTAGGTTTGTTTGGGAGCTGAAACGAACACGGTATCTTCTAGCCGATTGCGTGACGGGCGCTATTGTTTCAAAAGCAGCACATTTTACCCGTTAAGCGTAGATTTTATTAAATTTTATTTTATTTATAAAATTTTGTTGACACTCGACATGAAGTTGACATTGACAATTTTATAGTTTGTTTATGTGAACATAATGGTAGTTTAAAAAGTCGTATTTCAGTATACGATCGGGGTAAAAATACGACTTCTTAATTTAGCAGGTTATGCGTTAAGCGTTATAGACTAAGATCCCGATATAAAACGACCTTCACCGAGATGTTTATTTGATGAAATGTATTTTATATTTAGTATGACAATAAATATATTGCATATGGGTTGCCTAACAATTTTTAGTCCAGGGTATGTTTAGTAAAAAATAAAAAATATATTTTTTTTAACATTTCACCGATTTGATTATTAGATAAATTCATAATTAAATAATCTTTAATTTTATTCAGTTTCAATTCAATAATCAGACCGTTGCAAAATGCTAGTAGGTATAGATTTACCTGTTTATACCTGGCTACCCGATAGTTGTGACGGGAAAAGAATAGGCAACCTAACGTTTGCATATTCTATGGGCTTCATACTTTCGATTGGTATAGAATTAATCTAATATTAATCAAACCGGTGAAATGTTTAAATCATTTTTTTATATTATTAATTAAACATACCCTGGACTAAAATTTGTTAGGCAACCCATATGCAATATATTTATTGACATATTAAATTGAATATAACATACATTTCTTCAAATAAACATCTCGGTGAAGGTAATTTTATATCGGGATCTTAGTCTATAACGCTTAACGCATAACCTGCTAAATTAAAAAGTCGTATTTTTACCCCGATCGTATACTGAGATACGACTTTTTAAATTAGCACGGCAGATACGTTTGATTTTATACCCCATATTTTTCATACCCCGGGCTTATATATGAAAATCGATTCTTAAGGAGTAAACTCCAAAAAAGATCGTGAGCAACAAGCATACAAGCATCCTTATAGTTTATCACTACCATCATCACAGTGAGCTTGGGGAACAAATCCTATAAAAAGAAATACAAATGATGACGATGCGATAAATTATGCTCTACTTTACCCATAACTAGTCCAGTCTAGGACCTCCTTGCTCCACAAACAAATTAACTACAATCATCGACAATAATTCCACCACCCTTATAACTGCAGCAATACAGTGTTAACTCCCATAAAAACTCCATAAAGGCCAGTAAAATACAAATGTCGTCTACGCAACGGTCAGGCACATTTCCGCAACTCCGTCACCATGGCGACCGCCGTCAAACAACTGTGTCAAACATCCACCAACATTTTCCCATACCAATAACAAAATACAGCAAAGCAATGATTTTATGACCGTATTCCTAATTTAAATTCAGCTACTCGTGTAGCTGCACCGATGATTTTAAGGGCCGCACGGAGATTGAAAGTCGTGATGGATTTCGGTTTCGGAGACTTTTTGTTCCCCAATGTCAGGGGTCTGCGGCAGTTTTTTGAGCATGAGCCTACTAGGTGAGTGAGGGTCGAACTTATGTTGAGAAGTTGGTTATATGCTGTAGTGTATTGCCAAATAAATGGACACCACGGCTGACAGGGTCGGGAATGCTCTCTCTCACTCTTGGGAGAGCGCTCAAGCGAGCTAGACTGTCTGATGAATGTTAAATTGTTGTTATACTGGTATACTTGGAGTGGTCTTTGCTGCTTTGGTCTTCCTATACCTACAGCTGATAGGTATCATTGGTATTTTGTTAATGGTTTCTTTAACGATATCTCACAGATCATCTGTTGACTGCTGTTTATAGATTGGTCCATCTTCAGATATTGAATAGTAATAATAGTTTGGAACAAGTACTGCCAGAATCAATCTTACACAAATAATTAATTATCTATATAGATCAAAATAAAAAAAAACGTTTGATTTTTAAAAGATCTATTTATTGCAGTTATGAATATATATCACTTTTTGATGGCAGGCTATGTATCGATGGTTTCTTTCGATAGGCATAACTTTAAATCAAACACGATTTCATATCATGTTTTTTCATTATTTAATTTGCAAAAGGTTAAGAGAAATCACAAACCCTTGTCTCCACAGCCCTTCATCCAGTTTCCACCACATGGCACGGATGATGGACCGCATGATGCACGAGAGCCTGCAGCCGTTCGGCTTCGCGCGCATGAGCACTAGGCGAGGCGCGCACAGCGACAGCAAGGACCCGCCTCGGGACGGCCTCAGGAACGACAAGAGCGACGCCAGGCGGCAGCGCGCCGGTACCAGCACTCACGCCGATACCGGCACAAGACATCCGCCTACGCAAGGTGACTGTTGGTATTTCTTTTACAGACCTTTTTTTATACTACCACGGTGGCAGACAAGCATGCGGTTCGCCTGATGTTAAGCAGTTACCGCCGCCTATGGACGCTTGCGATGCCAGCAGCATCACAGGCGCGTTGCCGACCCTTTAAGAACCTATTTACTCCCCTCTTGAAGAACCGCATGCTGTAGCCCCGGGAAAACCTCAAAAAGGAGCTTATTCCACATGCGGAGCGTTTGCGGTAGGAAATTCCTCTGGAGCCGCACAGTTCTGTTGTCATAAATGCTGCTTAGCAATGAACTTCCATGCTCATTTCCATGCTTGACTTTTAGGCAGTTGCCTAAACAGTAGGTGGTCGGTAGGCCCCTAGGTACGTTGGTTATTTAGCCCTGTCAATCGGTAGATGGTTACTGCGGCTGTACAAGATAATTAATATTTGTCTGAAAAAAAAAACGGTGATGAACTTCAGTACTGCCGTGTAACGGTAAAAGGTCGTATCTTTTTATGGATGTCACAGTAAGATACGCCCTTTTACCGTAGCACGACAGAGTACATCAGCATATGTAAAATTCTGTAATGGCTGGAGTTGTGTCACATATTTTAAACGGCTATATCCTGTCAAATACCACTGGTGAATTTCTCCATTTTCGAAATTTCTAAGGTCTTACCACTCTCACATGACTAAGGTGCAAAAATTCCGTTACATATTTTGACGATCGGGACGTTCCGGCTGTTACCACAACTTATTAGTTACTTTGTTACAGTGGTAAGACCAACAAACGTGAGCACATTCCAAGAGCAACCGATGGACCAGGCAAAACAGACCGACCCCACCACTGAGAGATGGGCCGGCACCCTTCGCCGAAGGGACCCCGATTTACAACCAACGCTACCATCTATAATAACCAGGAAAACATCCACAGCCTCGTCTATCAGCAGCGGGAGAAAAACGCGATCAGTCGAAAGAATGCCGAAGACCTCAAGAGTAAGACAGCTGGTACCAATTAAGCCTATGGTCAGAAAGCACGATGTCCCGAATGAAGGAGGAGATGTGACTATTCTTGAACGGGACGAGAAAGTCTTCGACGCGACGGGATATGAGTTGCATCTGGTCGAGACCTTGGAGCGGGACATTCTCCAGAAGAACCCCAACGTCCGCTGGAGAGATGTCGTTGGTTTAGATGATGCGAAATCCGTCTTGCAAGAGGCAATGGTATTGCCGCTTGTCATGCCTGATTACTTTAAGGTAAGATGCTTTTCAAAGCGTTAGTATTGTTTCAATGGCTGTGGTATAGTAAACTTTTATCAGTTAAGTCGTTGATTTACTGTGTAGTGTGGTTTTCTAAATAAAGTGATAAAATTATGATTATGCATGTACCGACCTAGATCAAAAATGGAATCTAAGCCTAATTTAAGATATTTTACAAGGGGTTAATGTTGATTATGCTTCGGCCAGACATCTTCTACACGATGATTATTAATCGGTGATAGGAGTTGTAAAACATTAATAAGCAGCCAAAATTGAATTTAATACGTAATGTCTCATGCAATGACCTTAAGTGTATAATTAATTATAATACATTATTTTGTTCATACCTACAAAAAATATATTAGTAGAAAAATACGATTATAATCATCGTGTAAGTTTGATGACAAATATTTTCTGACTTCAAGGTGCTTCTGATTCAGATAGCTTTTCTACTAAGTCCTAATTTATAACACTTACAACAGTAGTACTTCGTTGAGTCAAGAACTGGCACACTCAAAATGTCCGTAATGACCCAAAGAACAGCAAATCTAGCCTACTTTCTGGTAAATTGGGGATTTGCGTGAGAGATGTAATCGCGCTCGGGTTTGCCCGAGTTTGACCATTCAGCCGGTACTTCCCGATGTAAGGAGCAATGTTCAGTCAGTTGTGATTAGATGATAATGAAGGGCAGTTGGCGCCGAAAGCTAACAGTAGACAAAATCCACTTATTTACTGGTTCGACTTTTATATACTCGTAAATTTATAAAAACGCGCCAACATTTATGCCTTGCAAACTTTTGATATAAAAATGAAATGTTTTAATCAATAGTTTCGCGTGACTACGGCATGTTTGATATTAATTGTAGGCGATTAGAATGCCCGCATGGTTATAAGGTTCAAATGTAGTCATAATTCTCTTCTCTGACGTTTGTACTGACTTGTGAAAATCTTATGAAAAATCTTACAATGTATGTACAAGGTACCTGTAAATTTTCTTCAAAGAATCAGATAGTTATTGGAATGGATTGACATCAGATGAATGTAAATAGGTTGCTGCATTGCTGCTAATGCTTATCGACGATGACGATGGCGACAAAAATGATTAAGTTCATGTTGATGAAGAAGATGATGACGTGTTTCAGGGCATCCGGCGACCGTGGAAAGGCGTATTGCTGACAGGCCCTCCAGGCACAGGAAAGACCCTGTTGGCCCGGGCCGTGGCCACAGAGTGCAGGACAACGTTCTTCAACGTTTCATCAGCCACCCTCACTTCCAAGTACCGTGGGGACTCGGAGAAGCTGGTCCGACTGCTGTTTGACATGGTGCGTATTGCTGACCAGCCCTTCAGGCATGGGAAAGACCCCATTGGTCTGGGCGGTAGCCACAGAATGCAGGACGACGTCCTTCCGCGAATCTTCTTGCCAGACTTTCTGACCTCCAAGTACCGCGGGACTCGTAGAAGCGGATCCGTCTGTTGTGCGACATGGTGCGTTGGCTACTTTTTAAAGCTAGGTCCATTTTCGAAGGTTTGTGATGACTTCCAAAGTTATGAAAGAGGGAACTTAACTAATGGACCTTGAATATTATAATCATCGATATTTTTTCTTTGGCAGGCGGCTTTCCACGCGCCTAGCACGATATTCCTCGATGAAGTGGACTCGTTGTGCGCGGTGCGCGGCGCGGACTCCGAGCACGAGGCGTCGAGGAGGTTCAAGGCGGAACTGCTCATTCAGATGGACGGGTTGTCTGCTGCCTTGTAAGATACAAATAATTATACTCAGAGTATAAAACAGCGGTTAAACACTCAGCATGGCGTCAGTTCAGTCCATCAGTCTGATCAAAATGATGACGAAATGATCGAGTAACTTTCTCGGACTGACTGACTGATGGTCCGGACTGGCGAAAATGAATGAATGACTATTACTGACAGTTTAATATGATAAACTTAAGGGTTTGAACTAACGCCAGAACGAGTGTGTAACGATGTCTTACAGGCTCCGAAATAAGCAGGGATCTGCATAGAGGCTCGCAAAAAACCTCATGTTATTTTCTATTGTTATCATTTGTATTTTGACGGTTATTACTGCAGACCTTTGCAGGTATTCTTTGTTCCCTTTAAACAGACACCGAAATCAAACAGGCTCAAACCGAATATATGCATAAATCCGTGTGAATGGAACATCAATGTCTTGCGGAATTTGTATACGTAGATATATGTTTGACAAAACTATGACTTGGATTTAGACTACCATCATTACATTCCCTATCACACCACTCCAACTCCCATTAGTTTCTTGGACAATGTCTTTAAATTGAATTTACTAATGTACATATGCCTGTAGCTCGCCACATGAAGACATATGGTATGTTTTAGCCACCGAGATAAAATCATCATGGTGCTCGCTGCAACGAACCATCCATGGGACATAGACGAGGCATTCCGAAGAAGATTCGAAAAGAGGATCTACATTGGACTTCCAGATGGTACGGAATTTTCCTCCATATACTTATTTCTACTTCACAACTGCTGAGGGAAGACTCTTTGCTTCAATTTGGCACACAGAAGACTGGGAGCGCGCATTTTGGTAATAAACGAGCGTATTACATACAATTTTTGAGGATATGTCTGTATAGGACTCCTTTTCCTACGTTTTCCGTACTCGAAAACCGCTTAAAAAACTTGAATATATTTCCAGAGAATACACGCGTGAAGCTGCTAAAGCTGAACCTTCGGGAAGTAGCCCTGGCTGCCGACGTGGACATTGCAGACCTGGCCACCAAGCTCGAGGGCTACAGTGGATCCGACATCTGCAACATGTGCAGGTGATCTATCATACACTATAGCAGTTTACTTAGATATATATATTGCTATCATACAAAGATCAACACTCAAAGAAAAATTAAATTGCGCTCATAAATGTGGTCCACACTAGGACTTAGGATTACCGATCTTAACTTTTTGATCAGATACGCACTATAGATAATGTTTTCTTCTTAAGATGAATATTGTTTCAATTGATGATAATATAGTTTCTCATTGAATAACTTCCTCACATAACCCTTAGACAAATAAGGTTGGTGACGAATTTTTTCAGGTTGTCGGCCTAACGCGGTATGGTAAAACTTTTCAATGGATTCTGATCAACAGGTCGCAAATTTTACAGGGTTGGTCATAAACCACAACAAGAACTGTATCTGAATTGAATGTCTGTTTTCAGAGACGCGGCCATGATGACGATGCGCCGCAAGATCGCCGGCAAGACTCCCGACGAAATCCGAACCCTGAAGCGTTCGGAGCTAGAGGCTCCCGTCACGAAGGACGACCTGCTGGTGGCCATGGAGAAGACGCGCCGCACCGTGTCCTCGGCTGACGTGGCTCGCTACACCGGCTGGATGCAGCGCCACGGCTGCTCCTAGCATAGGGCCGGGGCGCTTCACGCGCTACTCATGAAACTCAGGAACTCTTAGGCACCATCTAGAAACTTGTAGATGCTTGAGCGTGTTCATTTGTTTTGTCGATCCGCGCGTGCGAAACAAGTGAATGCGAAACAAATGAGCGTTCTTCTTCAAGCCTATGTAACAACCGAATATACGATTTGAACATTACCCTACTGGATCACTGGCTGGACATATAACAATGCAAGTTTGTTTGCTGTATGCTTAGAGTAAATACGCCTAGAACGATAGTCTTCAACTCTGCATACAACAGATTTTCGAGGGATGAAGCCGGTTTTATGTGTGCGTGTCTACGAACCAATCGTAGAGACGGTTTTGCTTCTGATATTGACGTTGTGACAGATGCGCATACGGACGAAACTGAGCCCGAGACAGGCCGTGGCTCACTAAAATTGGCTTCACTTTAAAGTGTTGATTAGGTTTCTAGGTGTATTTATTCTAAGGGTGTATGCAAGTATGTAAATCACGATAACTGGTGTACAGTCGACCTCAGAAAAAATAGGTGTAACTATATTTGTTAAAGTAGAAAGACTCGCATTATTGAAACTGGAATGGAGTGGAATGCTCTCAAATGTAAATAAAGTGTTATCGAAATTTGTAACTAAGTATTTATAATATTGGTCCTTTGAATCAGAAGTCTTGTGAAATTTGTTAAAAGTATTGCTCCAAGCAAGCAAGGCTAGTAACAAAGTCTAAGAGAAAGTTGTAGTACAATAAACATTTTATAACCTTATAATAAATAAATATATTTGTAAAATTGTAATCGTTTTGTTAATTTTTACATTAGGTAGTGCTCACAATTATAGAAAATTGGATGACGTATGTAATCTACCTAGAAACTATGCATGGAGAACTCATTTGGTGATCACTATGGTAATATTGAATACTTATTACGTAGTACGTAGATAACTTACCATGAGTTAACGTGACCGTACTCGCCAGCGACTGCGTAAAACTATTTGTATGGAGAATAGTACAGCGTGCCTAGCGGTTATTTTGTAGAATACAATTTTCTATAAATCGTTTACGCAGTTCACTGTTAACTCATGGTAAGTACTGTTTATTCACAAGGGTACAGAACCAAAGAGGGTGCTTATGTGAATAGCGACTCGCATAGCCCCGCATCGATTTTTTACGGTCGCGGATACAAATATGAGCAATATCCCCGATAACAAATATAATGCATTTGTATAAATACTTAGATGGGCAAAGATGAACAAACTAGAATATGGTGCGTCACATAGTAGGCCAGGGATGACGTCTTCCACGTTCCTAAAAGCTACAAGTTAGGTGATTCTCTTTAGAAATACTGAAGCCTACCATCATCCTCCTAGCCTTTGTCCCATTTTTGAGAATGAATTCTCAATCGGGGTCGGCTACCTAAATCCCAAGATGTGGCGTAGGCACTAGTTTTTACGAAAGCGACTGCCATCTGACCTTCCAACCCAGAGGGGAAACTAGGCCTTATTGGGCTTAGGTGGTTTCCTCACGATGTTTTCCTTCACCGAAAAGCGAGTGGTAAATATCAAATGACATTCCGTACATAAGTTCCGAAAAACTCATTGGTGCGAGCCGGGTTCGAACCCGCGACCTCCGGATTGAAAATCGCACGCCCTAACCACTAGGCTACCACCGCTCCACTAAATACTGAAGCCTACCGTTCATTTAAATTACTGTTCATCTAACATCAATAACTACAGTAGCGGTAATAAATCTAACGGTAAAACCACATGTACACACAACTGGAGTCCAGTCCACACAAATTATGGTCCAAATGAACTCGTAAATTAGGTACTCATTAATATAACCATGTCTTTAGTTACGGATACAATCTAAGATGGACAACTTAAATTACATTGAAGAAAAACGGGTTTTAAAATCAAATCTTTTTTTTTGGAATATAACTAAAATTGGGTGATTGTACTATACGTAAAACGGTATTCAAAGGTAGACTGATAAAAAAATAGTTTTATAAAAAAGCACAAAATGTCGACTACGTTAATTTCTTAACTATTTGGATAGAAATAAAGCTTTTATGTGCTAAAAGTGACATAGCAGGTTAGTATTTTGTTCTAAAATTTTTGTGGTGGTAGTAATGTGGCATCTTTCTTACAAAAAACATTGATATGATAGATTTTTTGCCGCCACTAAAGTAGCGCTACCTACTAAAGTAAAATACGCTACTAAATAGGTATATTCTAAGAGGAGCTCGAAAAAATTTATTGTGTATAATAGGAAATATATAAGGCTAGATTATATTACTGATAGATGGTGCCTAGGTTTGACTGAATCAGTATGGACATTGAAGTCATAGTCAATTAGTCAGCATATGGTGAAGACCACCTATTGTGCATGTATCGTTAGGGTGGCTCACCGTAGTATGAAAAATTTTTTTTTTTGTAAAGTTGGATGGGGCACCCCTAAATATTTTACACTAGTCTAAAGGAATATTTTGGTAAAATTTCGATGTCCTAGTATACCAGGAAGGCGGTGCTCATCAACGCTTTTGACTCCAAGAAATCGAACTTTTTTAAACGTTTTAGGAGCTAAGTTTATATTGGAAATAAAAGTCACACAGTCATCTAAACATAAAATTTAACATTTGTTTCAGTTCTTCTGACCATAGAAACAGAAATAAAATCTTATAGATAGTAATAATTCTAAAATATGATGTCGGCAAGCGCACGGCCAATAATTCTCTCGAGGCTCCTTTGTTCATATCGGTGTATCGGTGTGATGTAGTGTCAAAACTCATGGCTTGTACAGAATCAATAATATTCCATTGCTCCAATAAACTATACATAGCCTTAGCTTCGTTTTCACCTGTACCAGCTGTTAGTTTTGGTACTCTAAGTAGCTTGTCGTGGCCGTCGCCGCACACTTACACTGGCAAACCATCCACTTTTCCTGTGCCGAATAATTTGACAGGATTTTGCCATCTCTATGGACTTTAGGTTGGAATGTACGTTAGATTGAGTCGGTATACTGTTTTATAGCTAATTATAAAATATAAAATTTATAGAAATAATAACTATAATAAGACTTGCTGGGTTATGCCCGAGAGCTGCTGCAACAGAAACAATTGTTCAAACGGCTTCGCGATCCGATACTTTATTCCTGTCCAAAGCACTTGAGACATGATGACTAAATACATCCAGTACTGTAGTTACAGTTGAACTAGCTTACTCGTCAGGGCTTAGTTTGGTCTTTTCAATCACAGGCTTGGTTGGTTGGAATTCCTCATCGTCATCAGAAGACAAGCTACACACCTCATCCTACATTTAAGTAGCTGTTGAACATGACGGTTGGAAAGAACTAAGAGTTTGGCGGTTTCGACGATCTTCTTCTGCTAGCGCACGTTGTAAGGCTCTTACATTCTTCTGCGCTAACTGTTTATGTACAGTTGATATGACCTTTCTCCTCTTTGGTCCTGCAGAAATTCCCCGTCGTCGCTTATTTTTATAAGCGGAAATCATTGGCGTATATAGGGGGGTGGCCGGGTGGGCCGTGCCCACCCCAGTATGGTCTAGTGCCCACCCCAGGATTTTGGGTTACCGATAGAAATTCATGGTTTCATCTCATAGGCCATGGCCAGGCCTACCCCCGGGCCCACCCCAGGCCCCCCCTGAAAAATAATGTTAGATACGCCAATTGCGGAAATGCGTCAGAATGAGATACATCATATTAAAGTATATCAAGTTCTTTTGTGAACTTATAAATTATACTTACTTAAAAATTATACGAAATGCGTCCCAGGTAACTGCTCAACAGTTACCTGGGACGCATTTCGTATAATTTTTAAGTCATTCAGATATTTCAAGAATCATAGAAATACTTGTCTTTAGTTGGAAGTTGAATTAATAAAGCAAGGGGATCCAAATTTCTCACTAACACAGTATCGCTTTATCAGGTTGTTGTCATGATTCAAATAAGCAATTTTGACTGTTTAGTAACAAAAATAAACCTTAATTATTTGTATGTAAATAGTATGTACGCAGTTAATAATAAATAACTTCTTCAAAACAAATTGAAAAGCAACGCAACGGTTACGGTTAGCCAAACCTCAGTACTCTTGCCAATGTCAGTATGAAGAAAAGTTGAGGGTAGTTGAGCACCGGCTTAGACTTACCGTGGGTATTTGTAATTTTGCAAAGATTATCTTATTGACTAATAAAATAAAATTAGGGGGTGCCCCGACCAAATATTTAAAAAAATATTTTTTGAGCCACCCTAATGTATCGTGTTTATGACGTTCTAACGTAGGACCAAAGCTCCACGTACCGTTAACGTCGTCGTGGTGTATAGATAGATATAGATTTAAATCGTGCAACGTAAAAACTCACGACACAACGAAGTGATATAGAGCCGTAGAGCAATGTGACAGTGTCGTGTGTCCCTTTCTTTTCGATACAGTGCGAGAAATACGGGTGATACTAAGTCGCGTCTCAAGCGATATGGTGTCAAGTTGTGCTATCCCGGCAAAGTTCGATATTAATTTAAGTATCTCATGATTAAATATTGTTATTATATTGTTAATATACCTATTATTCTTTAAACAGAGTACGAGTATATTACTAAAGACTTCTTGTAAGTACCGTGGAAATGTCTAACTTTGCCCTTGCGGCTTAATTTCAAAGATCAAACGAGTTACAAATTCACTTATCAAACTAATTAAATAAGTTTTTGTTAAAATATATAGGCCAATGGGGAAAATAACCCGCAAGGACAAAGTTGAACGGTACGCGCACATTTTGTACATTTTATAATTATAAAATAAGGAAACATCATATTCGCGATAATATAATAAAATTTATCGCATACCAAGTTTTGGGAAAACAAAAAGTGTCCCAAATTATCGATTGCCTTACGTCAATGAGCGTCGATTTTATGATCACGACACTTGAATTTTTGATTGTATTTATTTTTCCTCATTTCTAACTATACTCGTGCTATTGTGCTCCATATATAGGACACAATTTACTTAGTTAGATAGGCGAACCCCACAATATGAGTCATATTATTATATAGGACACTGAATGGGCCGCCCGATGAACATGTTAGACTTTAGTTACACACTCATGCTAACGTCAGTTCTGTCCATCTTTCTGGACTGTTAGTTTACTGTCATTCATTTATTTTAATCAGTCCGGACCGTCAGTCCGAGAGGGTTAAACGATCATTCGTCATTCTGACCAGGCTGATGAACTGAGCTGACGCTTGACTGAGCATGTAACAGCTGTCTTAAGATTGTTAAAATACCGTAAAACCGTCTAATTTTTCCCTAGCGGGTAAATGTCCCCATTGGCCTTAAAGCATAAAGAAAATAAAAATATTCGAATTATTTCATTAGCAAATATAGAAGAAAACTTATTTATATTTTTATTTAGCTTAAAAAGTTAATCCTTAACCTATTTTAACATATATTTAAAACCGCGGGGATATTTACCTGCTAGGGCAAAATTAGACGGTTTTAGGGTACTTACTTAATGTGTAGTTATAAAATAAAACACAAATTTTTGTATAAATCTCTTTTATTGATGGTTTGTGAAATGCCTAGTGATCGTTTGTAATTTGATGTGAAACGTAATAATGTGCTGTTAAACTGCAGGTAAAAAATTAAATAAACGTTGCATAAGAGTTTGTTTACCGGCGTTTGATTAAATTTTTCAAAAACATGTTAACTTTCACGTCTCTTCATGTCTCGTCTTCGGCTCGTGCGATGTGATATACCTATACATGTTTAGAGGATTGTGTAATATAAAATTCTGCCATAACAAAACCGTGATGTCTAGAGAAACGAGTGATTTCCAGCGTTCCTTTTTAAAATAATA
Source organism: Apotomis turbidana (assembly GCA_905147355.2). Lineage (NCBI taxonomy): Eukaryota > Metazoa > Arthropoda > Insecta > Lepidoptera > Tortricidae > Apotomis > Apotomis turbidana. Next base: position 3,632,044 of record LR990285.1, read on the forward strand.
TTTAGGACTTAACATATCACTAATAACTTCAACATTCTCGTGCGACTGGTCATCGAAATGTGATTCTATCCAAAGCCATTAGGGACAAGTGTCAGCAGGCCCAGCGCACCTAACTACCATATCGAAATATCGCAGTTATATAGCCTAAAAAGTGTCGCTCCGGCCCGGGATATTGGCGCTACAAACAGCTTTCATATGGCAATAATGAACGTAATTATGTAATTATATTTGCATTATTAAACATCAGCAGCGATTTGTCACTGATTTGTCACTAACCAAATTCAAAACATTATTTACCGAAATGCTGGTCAATCCTTCGTTCTTCTTGCGAAATAAATGGACCTAACCTATTGAAAAAACTTGACTTTCATCACTGTAGATAGTTTTGGCATTGTAATGGAAAAAATACTTGAAATTTGCGGAATATGAAGTCTGAATCTTTACGGTAGATGGCGTTACGATGCCATGCATGAAGCAACTGGTTGAAAATTTCAACGGCACTCGCATCAGGTTCAGTGGTCCAATAGGTAGGACGTCCATGTTGATCCGGAAAACTGTTGGAAACGTAGGTTCGAACCCTGCTTGAACCATAAAATTGTTCATTTTATCGCATTATTGTAAACATTAGATTATACTTTCGGATGAACCACTTTTCGGTGAGCCAGTATGACTCCTACTGATACAAATTTAACATAAGGCCCCTGAAATCCTATTCAAGCATTCCATAAGTATTTATCGAAAGGCACTAAATGATATAATGAGTACAATTCAAAAATATAAAATCATCCATAAATCTTTGGTTTCAAACGATAAATAGATTTGAACAAAAATAACAAACTTTCTTAACTTACAATATTAAATAGGTATTCTAAGATATATCTCTTATATCGTTGCTTATATTAGGTATAAGTATGATATATTAGTGATATAACCAACTCACAATCTTCAAATGTTAAAAGACTAATCCTAGAATTTTAAATTATAAAGGTCTTTTCAACTATTCATTTAAGCTTAGATAAAATGTAATGAATTCCGATACAGGAAAATATGTTAAAGGGCATTCTTGAGGTGCTGCCTCACCGCGAGCATTCGCCTGGAATGTAACAAAAAATTATATGAGAATGTAATTTGTTTTTTGTTCCAGTAGGTGGATGCTCTCCAGTATGAGAGCATCTTAAGAATACGCCCTAATCAAAGTATACCTACTTCCATGATTTAAGGGGAAAAATAGGTGTAGTAAAGGTGTCGAGATGTTTACACGAGTAAAATATATAAGACAAATCGCTTTTAGACCCATTGGACCAAACTTTACAACTCTATTTTAGAAAAATTGTATATCCTAAACATGTCTCATCGTTCCTGATTTAATTAAGTGAAATAGTTTTCAATATTATTAAACATTGTCATTTTCGAATGATAAAAGAGATCTTTTGAAGCGAAAATTTTGCGTTTTTGGAAATTTTCCATTGGAAAAGCACAACAGAATACATTAGAATACCCTTCGAAGTGTTTGAGTATTGAAATTGGGATATGTGGTAATTCAATTACTTACACAATTAAATACAATTATCTTATACAAATCCATACTAATAACAATCAAAAATAACAATGACATTTACACTAAAGTCTTCAGTATTATATTTAATGAGTGATACATGAATTTAATAAAATAAGGAAGAAGAATTTAAATGTTTTAATCATTTTGTTTAAAAACGTAATGTTTTAGATTTCGATATCGTATTGATATTCCTATTCACCTAAGTAATGCCGAAATATATGACTAATATCTTTTACCATCTTATTAGATATTAAAAAAAATTGCCAATTGTCTTTTATTTTGTTTGGTAGGTATTTATATAATCGGGTATCAAGTGTGTCCGGTATATTTTGATATTAAAGATGACATTTTGTATGAATTCAAACGACTGTTTGAATAACTTATTGTAAAGAAGTCTTTTCCAAGCGATATGCTTACTAAAAAAAAGTTTGGATCTTTGACATCTGCAAATAAAGAATTATTATTATTATTGCTAGTTAGTCTAATCAGCATTGGGCTTCGAAGAAGTTGGCTTAATTAAATCGGAACACGTCACGGTCTCTATCCATCGTATATTTCCAACTGGCATACAAGTTGTATAAACGACATATAAATGGCGTTTAGGCCATGACAGATAGTTTTAAACTTGTTACGCGTCTTTGTGGCCCGGCTAGTGGAGGCCACAGGTGTGAGAGAGAGACCCAAGCAACGGCTGTCCCGCTCCCACTCATGGCTCCAGTCGCCGCTGACGCCAGACCGCCGATGTAACCGGGCCTTGGGAGCAATTTGGATCCAATTGACATACAATCGGGTAAAGCCTGACCAGAAATATATGTATGAGGATGCGCCATATTGCGGAATTTCACTGGAATTAATTACTTACACTGGCAATGATTTTATATGATGGTTTGTCAACAATGTCAATGTCACGTGGTGGTTTCTTCGAAAGAAAAATATTTAAAAATACCCAAAGGAAATACCGAAAAGCATTCGCAGTCGTGAGCGTAATATTATAAATAAAATGTACACGTGTTTACTACACGAAAAATAGTCAGGAAAAGAATACCTTCCATTAAACGATATTACGAGGGTACCATAGGAACTGACAGGTATTTAAACTAATGTCATTATAGTGTGGTTGCGATTGGTTATAAAATTGTTGCCATATAAATCTTATAAATAGCGCCCTCTTGACTATCCTCACATATTTCTGGTCAGGGTTTAATTTGAATTTGGATTCCCATTGATTCCCTAGGCCGTTAGAGCGATCTTGTTCCGATATTGGAGCCTCTCCGGCCTCGGTCGGCCTCGCGGCGACCCCGGGGGCCCGCGGCTAGCGGCCGGTGGGGAACTCCGGCGCCGCGGGGGCCGGCGTGGTGTCGTCCTCGTCGTTCTCCAGGATGGCGGAGAAAGAGAACGGCGTAAACGGGTAGCCCTGCCCGTCGTAGAACTTGCTCATGAACTCCACCCTGGAAGGTAATAACAGATACAATATAATGGAATAGAATATTCATTATTGCACACCTCAACGGAAAATAAATACAAACAAATACAGATTACACGTAATATTGAATAGAGGTAAACAACAGGCGGTCTTAATCGCTAAAGAGCGATCTCTTCCAGACAGCCTTTGGGTAGCGAAATTAAATAAAATGACAGAAAGAGAAACAGATGTTATTTCGCAAGAACTATAAAATGGTAATCGAACTCATACAGGCGCCAGTAAGGTATTTGTTAAATTTTGTCTATTCCATTATTAGGGCAAGCGGAGCACATGGGCTGGTTAGTAAAAAATCAATAAAGGAAAACCCATCTGAAGCCATGACACGTACCTAGTTTTTTAGCTATTACAATTCAAGCAGGGGGCCTATGATGGTTGCGTTAATCACGTGATAAATAAGTGACCAAGCGTCTGCCACTCACACTCGCATTTTGTCAAAGCGTGACGGATGCCTTGTCACTTATTTATCGCGTGATAAACGCAACCATCAAAGGCCCGCAGTTCAGTTGATTTCATCGTCAGTATTTTCTTTTCTCTAGCCTTTCTGGCTTTTTGCACCATAGCTATCAAATCTTCCTCTTCATTAGATGCTTACCAATGCAACCTCAGCGTGTGGAGGAATGCAGAGAGTCCCTCCATAAGCACCAGGATGGCGAGAGTGAAAAACGCCCAGATGGCGAATATGAAGTACATGATGATCCCTTTCACCGGGAAGGCTCCCAGTCCTATTATCAAGACTCGCTGCCATAACACTGCTGAGAGCTCTGCAAATATAAAAGGATTCACTGGTTAACACGCTTTAAACAATGGTGAAGGTAAGGTTGAAGAAAAACACCGGTTCTAAGAGCAATGTCTCGTGCACTTCTAGGCCAGTTTGGCGACTCTTGAGGATATGTCAATTAATGTGGTTCTTCTACGTACGAGTATTTTGTTAACTGGTTGTCATGTCGTGTTACAAAGTTCTTGTGAAAAAACGAATCCTGAGAATCTACAGCGATAAAATTATACTATTCTTAATTCCAAAACGGAGTTTGAATCGTGCCCTTCCTTTCACCTGGGAAAAGCCTTAAGATATGGTGTTGGGTGCATTGATAACTTACGCGCATGAGCCAGCGACAGCGCCCACAGACGCAAATAGGATGCTGTGTGCGATACAGTGCCCAGCACATACTCGATGGTGTGTATGGCTTGTGTGATCAGCACTTCGCCCATGCCCCCGTCATTGGGGTCCTTCTCGGTCACTTCACCGCTTTCAACGCCTTGTTGGTATTTCTGGAAAAATCAATTTATCTTGTTACGAACAAAGAAAAGGGAAATATGCACATCACGCAAGTCTTGCGTAGCCATTTGAAAACGACAGAAATATATTTGATGTCGGCTTATACGGCGTTATGACGGCGGATAACTTGTTTGCCTAAGAGAAAGAATAGAAGCCTTTCTTTAGATGTTAGCACTACTCTGATACTTATTAGTCACTTTGAGTTTGTCGTTTCATTAAAATCGGTAATTGGCAAAAAAATATGAAGCTTCTTGATAATTAACGATAATGTCTCGTTCGTTTGATCTTGTTTACAGATGTTTCATTTTCCTCCACCTTTCTCTTAGTTGATATGAATATGAAATAAGATGAGGTCGTGGCACGGGGCTTGAATTTTGTGCGAACATCGGTGTCATGTTAATGGACAGGATAATCTCATTCCTCAATTACGATATAAGTCGTACCTTTCTCTTCCGCTCAGCCATGACCTGATATAACAACCTGACTTGTGGAACAACATGGCGTCTATGTGCAATAGGACCATGGCTATGATGATGGATTGGAGCGCCCCTGGCCAAGGAAGATGTCAGCATTGCACGGAGGCTTGGTTTTGGTTCATGTTGATGGACAAGATAATCAACTACAAGTGAAGCCTACCTTTTTCTTCGCTCAGCCTTGACCTGGTATATAGGCTTCCCGAACAGCATGACGGGTATGCACAGCAGGGCTAAGGCTATGAAGGTGGACTGCAGCGCCCCTGGCCAGGAAAGACGTAGGCATTGCACGGAGGCTTGGCCTTGGTATCCGACATCAGCGTCATGTTGATGAGCAGCATAATCTAGCAGCTCTACTACCAGTCAAACCTACCTTTTTCTTCCGATCAGCCATGACCTGGTATATAGGCTTCCCGAACAGCATGATGGGTATGCACAGCAGGGCTAAGGCTATGAAGGTGGACTGCAGCGCCCCCTGGCCGGGGAAGATGTAGGCGTTGCACGGGGGCTTAGCCTTGGTCTCCGACATTAGCATCATGTTGATGAATAGGATCAGAACTGAGGGGGCGCAGTGCGTGTTGTATGCGGGATCTGAAAATTTGTTCATGATTTTTAATTACTTACTACTCTGGCTCAGTGACCCAAAGAGGATCTTGGCCTCTGACACAAGAGAACGCCATTCTTCTCTGGTTCTTAATTATCTATGTTAATTTTTAATAGCGGTCTATACTCTTATAAGGAAAGTTTGAGTCGGTTCAGAACCTATGTAAACTGGTTCAGATGTTAAATCAGATATGAACATTTGTATGTATGGATGTAAGTAGTTTAATGTACCTACACAAAACACGAAAACCAGAGTAAGTATGAAGATTAACTATTATAAAGGCAAATTGTCAGTTATTCGTGACTGGAAACTACAATAACTTTTTCGCATAATATAACCGACTTCACCGAGAAGAAATCGTATTTACGAGAACTATTGAATGAGTTAGTATAAAAACACCAAAATTTCTCGTGGATTTCGCTATCAGATCTTCACCAAAATTTGATGGGATCAATTTGAAGATGCCTTCTTAATTCATATATGACGGAATAACATTATTAAGGAATAAAAACAAAAAACTGAATAGAGAACCTCCTGCTTTTAAGAACCATGATTCCCTCCACGTGCTCCTGTTTGCATTCCCTTGACGTCGACCTTTGTATTTATTTACCGAATAATATTGACATAATATTGACACCGAATAATATTAATATTGACATCGCATCTTACGAACCCTGGGTAGTTGATACATACCTGGCGAAATTGCCGAATACATTGTCCATTTCATGAACATCATAATGCAAAGGTACCAGAACAGTAGTAGCAGGAAGAGTATTTGTGGTATATACTGGAGGTATATCATCTGCCGCTTGCCTAAGAAGCTGTTGAACAGAAATATCCATTAGTACTGCTATAATGTTCAAAGTATTCATAATAATGTCACTACACTCGAAACACTCTTCAAATATCACTTAAGCTGCAGAATGACAGTAGATTTCTTAAAAATTAGTAATGAGATAGGGATCTTCATTCTTCACACCTATTTCAGTAACTTTCATCTAAGATTACCTCAGATTTATTGTAATAACGTTCATATCAGAGTAAGTAGGTGTGTGTGTGTAAATCATTTAGGTACATTTTTCTTTTGCAGTATTTTGAAATCCTGTGTTTAGATCTTGTAAGAGTGTTTCGAGCATATTCAGTCTAGTTTCTATGAATACAGTAATTACTTGAAGTTTACCACACTCATTGTTACACCGAACGCCATATGTATCACTCCGAATATGATTGAAAGTTTCATCTTGAACGAGTTTAGGAATATTATGTTATTTCCTGCAAACTGGAAAATAAACAATACATTAATACATATTTTACACATCTTCGCTTAATTCTGAAATGAGATGAAAATGAAAGTATTCATTTCCAGTAATGAAACAGTGTATCGCATAAGGTTGGCGCTTCCTTTTAAATATGTATTACCTGTATCAGGAAACTCCTCTCGCCCGTAATGACATAGTTTTTGTATATAAAAAAATGTTTAAATCTAATTAGATTAAATCTAAAAACAAATAGTTGTGTAATATATTTGTATATGAATGGTTTACGTTATAATAAAATTGTAATGATGTTTTTAATGAAAAATACCGAATTGTATGAGTACATTTAAACATGACGTTTTTGACGACGCACATTTATGGTATGCATTACTCATGCTTGTATTAAAAACGTAGTGTACAACGGCCCTCTAAATTACAATACTATTTTAAGAAATATTAAATTTTATAGTCTTTACTACGTAACTACACAACGTTACAATTCAACATGGCTTGATATACATCACTATAAAGTGTTTCTAATGTCAATCGTTGAGTATAATATTCCTTTGATTACTTAAACTCACCTGCCATACTGGATCCAATCCAAATGGATACGGAACTTGTGTATAAGCGTCCGCTGGATCCAAATCCAGCGCATGATACTGCCTCAACGTCTCATTGTCATACAAATTCTTCCAACTACTCCCAAAGATATTCAGAGACTTGGAGAACATGTCATTGTAAATCAGCCCAGTGTACATGGAGAAGATTCCCATTAGGAGAATGATGTAGCGGCCAGCGAAGAAGATGTTCCATATCTCGTTGTCAGTTTTGATCTTGAGGAAGCGCTTTTCCCAGATGACGAGGACGGCGGCGAAGGCGGTCATGATGATGCCGTGGCCAAAGTCACCAAACATCACGGCGAAGAGAAAGGGGAATGTTATGATCGTGTAAAGAGCTGAAACAAGGAGTAAATTTAAACTTTTGAACGTTCATCTTTAAGTGCAAGTTTTTACTATAGAAAATCTCTTTGACGTATTTATAGTAACATCAAGTGATTTTTTTTATCTATTCAATAGTTATCTTTTAAAATGTAGGCATACGGTAGATATCTAAATGTATAGAGAACGACGCTTAACACATTGACGGATACAGAACCATTTAGAAATTTGCATGCAAATCTCATACAACAAAGTTCCAGACAAAATCAGCAAAAGGTATTTGCCTTCGTATAAAACTTTAAGAAATTTCCGTCTGTAGACGGTGCGCCGGTTTTGGGTAAATAGCAGTCACCATCCACAGACGTGGAGCCGTATCACGAGACCTGATTTTTACTGAACTGTCAATATTTTTTTTTGGAATGAATTGTCGCTTGCGGTATGCTTTGACCGATACGACATTCAAACGGCCGGCAACGCACTTGTGACTCCTCTGACGTTGCAGGTATCTATGGGCAACGGTAAAAATCGCTTTCCATCAGGCGATACGTTTGCTTGTTCGCCCCCTATGACATAAAAACAAAACATCGGCCAGTAACGTTTAGCTACCTGGGTTGACTTCTCTGTAGCTGGCGATTCCATAGGAATCAATAAGGTTCTGGAAGCCGGAGGTGAACTTGTTGGTGCGGTTGTATGTGGGGGGCACCTCAGCCGTCGGCACGTGATGCAGGATCGACGAGATCAGGCTGCCCGTTGCTCTCTGGTGGACAATAAGCATGCTGGTACAGTTGGCTAATGAAAATGTTGAATGTATTTAGAAACAGTCCGGAAGCTCTAAGATTATCAAATTAGAGGTTCAAATCTCGATAACATATAACAAGATAGGTCCCGACTGACATTCTATACGCTCACTTGGTATACCTTCTAGTAAGGAAAAAGACGAGCCGTTGGACAAAAGCAACAAAATCGGTCACTCAACTAAGTAATTAGGTCAAAAAAGTTTTAGTAAAAATTAAAAGTTGATTAAAAGGTCTTCACTCGGCGAGAGAATAGGAATTTAATAGAATTTATTCGTATCATCACTATCAACACAAAGCCATTGTTTTGTTATAAACATTGGCACAAAAACACGGATTTCCGTTGACTACGTAAACCAGGTCAGCGCGGGTAAATAACGTATGTATTATCCATATGACGATCTTATTAAAATTGCATTCTATGTTAGCTACAACAACGATCTTGAACATAATTGTTTAGATCTAGTTACATATATTATAAATATTCAAATGATTTATTTAAAGAAAACAAGGGTTCCTGAAATGGAATGAGCACCGGAGACTTCTTGGAGGACACAGTGCACAGCGGGTACAGCGTAGGGTTCCTTAAAGAATATGTGTACCGGTTTTTAAAAGGACTATCCTTGCTAAACATATAGAACTGGAAGATGGTGTATATGAAGTATGAACTCACCACTCCATCATCCAGAGCCTTTTGCAGCACGCTGAGGTCCCTCCGCGATCCAACACTCGGCGATCAGGCACTTTTTGACGATGTCCATGTGGGACATATAAAGCTGGTAGATGGCGTATCTGATATGAACTCACCACTCCATCGTCCAGAGCCTCCTGCAGCACGCTGAGGTCCCTCCACGGCACCCAGCACTCAGCGATCAGGCACTTCTTGACGATGTCCCTTTACATGGACGTTGTCTCTTGACTACTCCACTCTTAGTGCAGCATATCGAGCTGGTAGCTGGTTTATATGAAGTATGAACTCACCACTCCATCATTCAGAGCCTTCTGCAGCACGCTGAGGTCCCTCCACGGCACCCAGAACTCGGCGATCAGGCACTTCTTGACGATGTCCATCTACACGGACGCTGTCTCTTGACCACTCCACTCTTAGTGGAGCATATCGAGCTGGTAGATGGTGTATATGAACTATGAACTCACCACTCCATCGTCCAGAGCCTTCTGCAGCACGCTGAGGTCCCTCCGCGGTACCCAGCACTCGGCGATCAGACACTTCTTGACGATGTCCATACTGAACATGTTGAGTGTGTGGTAGATGGCCTTCTCCTTGCGCACCGCCACCATCCACGTGCTTATGTCGCGGGCGATGTTCTGGAGGACGAGGTGACGGTGGTTCTCAGTTTGTTGTAACACCTGGAAATAGTAGGATATTTATGATCGATTACTCGGTTTACCCATATGTATTTTCATATTCTGGCAAAACGACAGTCATTTGAGGATAGCAAAAGAGTGGAACTCTCTTCTTGGGTACCTTTTATCTAAAAATATAACTTGGATCTCTTCAAGTCAATAGTGAATAGGCAAGTATGCTCCATCTTAGGCCTTATTGTTACTTAACATCGGGTGCAATCGGTCACATATTTCTAGACACAGGCTACCTAGAAACGCTACATTAGTAGAAAACAAAGTCGCTTCCTGTCTGTCTCTCCATATGTATACTTCGATCTTTAAAACTACGCAACGGATTTTGATGCTGATTTTAATAGATAGAGTGATTCAAGAGGAAGGTTTATATATATAATACATGCATAATATAGTATAGTGGAGTTAGTATCAGCATTGCACCCGTGCGGAGCCGGGGTGGGTCGCTAGTAAAATTATACAATTTTGTCGAATGATTTATTTAATTTATAATAAAATAGAACTTTACCAGCTCTGTCATGCTGAATATATCCAATGGGTAGGTTGAAAATCGGCAGGTTAACGTAAAATGAGAATAGGAACAAATCACACTAAGGAACGATCAATTTGAATGCAGTAAAGTTGCCGAAATATTGCCATTGGCACACGTGGTTAGACTCAAGATTGTTTGTTAAACAAAACCTCGACAAACATGCTCTTAACAACGCCAGTGAAACAACTACTTCAGAAGCAATAAAAGGGTTTATTGCGAATGTCCATTGATAAGGCCACTTTAGTCTCGAGTCATGCAGAGATAAGAGAAAGACTTGAAATCATTTGTCGACTAGAGTTTAATTTTTCACTTGTGTTATACATGCAATGACAAATGTTTTTACTTATTTTTAATCGTCACTATATATCAACTTTAGCGATGTGTTTACATTTCCCATAAAATTTCAACTTGTCAATTTCACTCAATGCAGTTCGAATAGAAAAAAGTCGATATTGTCTGGAAGAGATCGCTCTTTAGTGATAAAATCGTTATTGGTAGTCCTCATTTTGTAAATAAAGTATCTGAAATGGTGGTACCTGATATTCTTTTTGGTGGGATTCCTATCCCCCTTTCCTCTACAGTTAGAAATTTGGGTATCACCATGGACCAGACGCTTTCGTGGGCACCGCACATAGCGCAAGTTAGCAAGAAGCTCTTTGCATCTCTCCACTCTTTAAGGCGCCTGCAGAACTTTCTGCCAATTTCCACCAAGATCACTCTTGCCAGATCTCTCTTGCTCCCACTACTAGACTATGGTGATATTGCTCTACTGGATCTTAAGGAGGAACTGCTTGACAAGCTTGAACGCCTACAAAATGTGTGTATCAGGTATATATTTGGATTGCGAAAATATGACCACATCTCTTCCTTTCGAGCGCAGCTGGGTTGGCTACCGATTCGTCGGCGTAGAGACGTGCATGTCCTTTCATTGCTCTTTAATGTCCTGTTTAATCCTACTTCTCCTCCTTACCTTAGTGAGAGATTTTCGTATATGGCTGATGGCAGTGGTCACCGCTTGCGGTCTAGCGCCAATCTCACTCTGGCTGTACCGTCTAATAAGACGCGTACCTATAGCAAGTCTTTCACGGTAAGCGCAGTGAAGTTGTGGAATGGGTTGCCTTTGTCCCTTAGGAAGTCTCCATCTGTTGCATCACTTAAGATTAACTTGAAGAAATTGTGGCTGTCCGATGACGTGTGAATTCATTGAATACTATATTTATTTACGCATTTATATGTATTATATGTAGATATATGTATATGTATATATAATATATATCTTATAAATAGTACAAATATATGTGTATTATTACTTACTTAGTTTATGTACTTATTATAGTTTTATTAAGTATAATATAGATATCTTGGTTGTACGCAGTGTAGTTTGCCTATTTTCTTCGTATACCCATTCCTTCAATTGCTCAAAGGTTAACTGGAAGAGATCCCTAATAGGGATAAGTTCGCCTTTGTACATATTTCATTTGTTATCAATGTATTTATAACCAGTTGTTGTGTACAATAAAGCGTTTACATACATACATACATACATAAAATCGCTGTTATTTACCTCTTATTGTAATGCTGCGTGTGTTTGTATGTCTTTTTTGTTGAGGTGTGCAATAAAGAATATTCTAATCTATCGCATATCGCTAATAGGTACCTACAGCAGTATGTTGATAATAGCTTTTGCCTGCAGCTTTGTTCGCAATATCCTACGAGAACCAGGATAAAAAGTAGCCTATGTGTTAAGTAAACTATCCTTGTTCCAGATTCCATGCGTAACAGTCCAGCCGTTTCAGTGTGAAGGAGTAATAAACACACACACACACACACACACACACACACTCATACAAACTTTCGCTTTTATAATATTGATGGAATAATTCATGGCCGAACGCATATTTATGTAGCCAATATGTTTTGATTTTTGATCTTCGATCTATATTGACTGACACAGACAAACATGATATTATTAAATATATATGTATGTACATATAGTGGTAAACATTTGGACAGATGGATAAATACCCATATTTTCCTTGTTTTTGATGGAAACCTCTACTCTACCGTGATTATGATTATCTGAAATAATTTTACTTTCACTTGCGATTGTTTTATCTAAATTGAGCAAAACTGAGTCATGTGATTATAGTTCTGATATAGGTCGTAAAACACAATCGAAGTGTGCATTTTATTTATTTTTTCGTTTTGTTGCGAGAATTGAACAAAATAAGTACATATTGATTTAGGGAACTTATCGCGAATTGATATGGAAAAATTAGGTGAAACCGATTTTTCCAGCGGGAAAATGGTTTCAAACTCTGATGTTTTCGGAATTTAGCGGAGCTGCAATATAATAGGGCAATAGATAAATCATTCAATAGATACCAATCGATACTTTTATTTATTTATTTAATCTTTATTGCACAAATGAAAAACAGATCGTACAAACTTAATGCCATTGGGCATTCTCTACCAGTCAACCATCGGGCAAAGCAGATAAGTTTTACGGTCCTTCTAATTTTCTAATAGGTCGCAAGCATCAGTAGAAGATAAAAACAGGTTTTATATCAAAAACCGTATTAATATTATGAATACCTACCAAACGAAGCCAGATGTTGGTGTGTAGTGTGTTACCCTAGCTTACACTACTCGTGAAATTGACCGAAGTTGGGCGAATATGATAGTGTGAAAAGGCACATCGCTGCAGAAACTCATACTTCGGCCAACTTCGCCTCATCATCACTTCGGGAAGGCCGGGGTCAGTTTAGTGTGTATAGGTATCCCTACCCTAGTGTAGTGTGTATAGGTCTATACCCCGGTCGGTGAATGGTTGTCCCTACGACGCACTTTCTTTCTTTCTTAGCTTTCCTTCTTTTCTTTTTTTTTAAATGAAAATAATAATATTGCTTTGCTATTCCGCGATATAATATCGTGCCAGTTAAATTTGTGCTAACCCGTTATACTTATTTGCGTATTTTTACATGCATATATGCATTTAATTGTCCCACCCTCCCACCACGATAAGAAAAATAAATACGCAAATAAATATAACAAACCACCACCAAAATAACAGAACTTACTCGACACGTGTTTCGCCCCTCTACGAGGCATCATCAGGAGATGTTGACGGTCTGGAGTCCGACAACCGAAACCGATTCGGTGGTGGTTTGTTATATTTATTTGCGTATTTATTTTTGTTATCGTGGGTGGGAGGGTGGGACAATTAAATGCATATATGCATGAAAAAATACGCAAATAAGTATAACGGGTTAGCACAAATTTAACTGGCACGATATTATATCGCGGAATAGCAAAGCAATATTATTATTTTCATTAATATGGATTTCCGCAAAGTAACGCCTGATTCAATGAATTTTTTTTTTCTTGTATACTTAATTGGAAATTATAGTTAATGAAAATGGTATAAAAATTATATTCTAATAGCCAATGACGAAATTATAGAATAGAATAGAATATTCTTTATTGCACACCTCAACAGGAAATAAATACAAACAAATTACAAGTAACATTCAAGAGAGGTAAACAACAGGCGGTCTTATTATATTATATTAGATTTAATTTAATTAAATATATTATGTTATATTAACTTTTAAGCGTATAAATATGAATATGGTGTGTGTAATTTTATTAAAACTTTCGTGAGACATATTTAATTATGGGCCGTTCCTGACAATTTCACGTGAGTGTAAACCGCTTAATACAATAATGGTGTGTGTACTTTTTAGGTTTGCATTATTTATATTAATTTTAGTCTAAATTGATGTAAACCATTTCCTTTTCTCTTCCTAAAATTTGCTTGACAAGATAGTTGGAGCACAATATTTATTTATAAGACCTTAAATTATGCACCCTGTCTTGAGCAAATAAAAAACCTATGACTTATGACTAGCTTAAGAAAAGCTAGCCAAAAATCGCATCGGCAATCTTAGGTCTTCGACAAGTTAGCCAAGAAGAAAAATTCTTGCGCTGTTATTTATAAATTTATGAATCAATCATTGCATCAATGGTTTAATATAAAAATTGTGGTGTATAAAAAACGAGACATTACATGTTTCATAAAATAGAAGAACTAACCAAGTCCAAGTCCTGGATCCTGGTGGCCACTCCAGCCAGCATCTCCAGCTGTTCCTTGTACGTGGCCGGGCAGGGGTAGAGGGTCGCCTGGAAGCCGTGGCAGACCTTCTTCACGCGGAACTTGATCTGCTCTCCGTGGAAGAATACCACGAACACAGTCTTCTGGAGGTCGTGACCCTGGCGATAGAAATAATAAACATATTTAGGCGTGGCTCGGTGAGCAGTAGATCTCGTGAGTTAGTTTCAGAATGACTGAAATTTGTATTTTTTCTTACGTACGCTGATAAATTATGGATGTATTAATTACACATATAAACTTTCTCTTGAATCACACTATCTATTAAAAAATGCCGCATCAAAATCCGTTGCGTAGTTTTATAGATCTAAGCATACACGGGGACAGACAGACAGACAGCGGGAAGCGACTTTGTTTTATACTATGTAGTGAAGCCGGACATCTGGACAAGCGGAATTCGGTCTTTGGCCGCTGAAGTGGAGAAGCTTTCCAGTGTTGCCAACTCAGCTTTTGACAAGTACCTAGTTAAGTGTGAAATGTCACCAGACGTCTAAAATTTCCCAAATAAAAAAACCACTAGATTTTGCTAAAATATAAATCCTCAAAATAAGATTTATGACTTCGTTTTTGCAGTCATTTGCAAAATAAAAATAACAAACAAGGGTCTTTTGCAGCATTTTTTACGATTCACTCACACTAGGTAGGTAAGGAAGAGTGAAGTGGTGAAAGTCAATATTGCGAAGTTTTCGCACGGTAAAATGAGTTATATTTAGTTGCTATTACGTTCTTAATTAAATTGTTAAAACAAAGTGTTTGACTTGAAAACGTCAAATTGTAGTAAATGAAATAGTAGATTGTTCAACAAGGGACTAAAACAAGCCATAATGACACGAGATGTTTTAGCTCGAGTGTCATTATGGTTGTTTGGTCTCGCGTTAAACACTCTACTTTTCACTTTGAATGCGAGGAAAAGAAACGAAGTTCAATATAAAATTACAATATTTATTATAACAAAGATTCTTACAATTACGTATTTCGTTAACCCAACCTCAGAAAAATTCAAAGGGCAATTTGTACAATTCTTTACATTTAAATGTATAGTTTTCCCCTGAAAATTAAGCTGGGTCGGCGTGGTTTGTATTTGAGAAGTAAGTACAATATTTTTACTCGAAATCGAAGTAAAAGTTGGACAGAATGGAGAGTATAGTAGAGACGCAGACCTTTCCTCAAAAAGGCTGCCGATGGTTATTTCATTAGGCTCATTCTCATCCCACGATGTTGATGGACGTGGGTCAAATGTTGGTTGTGATTTCTGCTTTGAGGATATTTTAATTCCTTCGATAAATATTGTATTTATTCGGATTGACTCTTCTATACACATAGCCTTTAATTCTTCTTCACTGGAAGATGATGATTACTTATTTTGTCCGTAATTTATAGTGACACAATTAATTGGTCTAATTGGTGATTACAATTCCAGTTTAATACGAGTAATGGTAATTATCATTCAAAATTCTAATAGAAAATTAAAATGTTCCGCGTTTCTTTTCTTTTTTTAAAGTAAAGTTTTAAATGCTTGCATATTTAGCCAACAGATTCAAACTTAAAACCTATTTTATTTAAGACTAATATGGACTTACGGACCATGGATGATAAAATTAATTCATCTTTAATATTATTAAATACATTCGCATTCCTAATAATTAATCGTGTTTCATGACATATAATCTTTTATTTTTATATTTTTGAGCAGTTGTAATTTTGAGGTTATTTCCACGCACCAAAAAGTTTGTATACCTTTCACTGAAAATGGCTACAAACCTCCATTCACAAACATCGTTATTGGCTGTTTAGGGGTTTCCAAAGTAAATTAAAACAATTTTACTTTAATCCCTAGAGATTAATAAGGAGCTTTAGTCCCGATATGCAGAGACTAAAGTAACATTTTAAGAGCATGAGAAGTGAAAAATAATTTGAAAAATAACAAACATTGTCTTTGCCAATTCAAAGCTTCAAGTTTGTAGGCACGTCCCCATCTCCATAAAATTACCATTCCACAGTAATTTCAGCATATTCCATTAATTCGCAGTATAATGAAACATTGTTTTTACAAGTTAAAAAGGCATAAAAACCTAAAAGCTCATAAAGGCTAACGACTTGACTTGGAAAATCAATAGAGCCTGTGGGTTATTGTCCTCAGTTATACAACCACGCCGTCATCACTACAATGGATTCTTACTAATAAATATACCTAAACTAGTTGTTCCCTGCGGTTTTGCCTGCGTGCTAAACTAATTTTACCCAAGTTGCGCCACATTCTCTTTATCTAACCCTTAAATTGTAAAAAATAAACGAAGGTCAAAGTTCAAATCCGCTAAAGTTAGATAGGTATATGAACATCTGAGTGACTGTTGCCAATTTAAGGAGCAAAAATCACGTTGTTAAGTGAAAGAAAGATAATCATATTTAATTATTTACTTATCGGTAAACATATATCAAACAACAAAGCTAGAATTTATGCCCTAGTTTAGAAACAATACTACCAAAAGTCAACGTATTACTAAAACGTCTTCGGTGTTTTTTCTAATGCTGACTTTATTGCTTTTTAAATGCAGTGATTTTGATCCGTGATAAGAATCTTGAACATTGACGCCGAAAAACACGATAAATCTAAGTGCTTTCACATTTATTGCCGTCGGCTTAAATTCAAAACGTAGGGCGTGTTAATTACATGTCAAACAATAGTATTGATTTACAAAAACGTCGTGCATGGGAATATGGTTCCCCTCTCCCTTGCAACGTCATAAAGTGTGTCATAAAATAATTATTCATACGCGGCACAACGTTGTTAAGTCAGACAAGCTGGTGGTTGGAAGGTTTTTACAACAATTATTTGTAGTTATAAATAACAGAGTTACCTAATCTCGAAAGATATTGGACAATAAGTGAGTAATTAACACAAACTATAATACCTAGGTCTATCGCGATATTCCTTATTTACCTCCGTTATAATTTGTGTTAAATATTTAAGTGTACAAACCGCGAGTGTATAAAGTGTCATAATACATGACTAGATGCAATACGATACTACTGAGTTTCGTACCCAAAGAGTACGAGCGAAAACCTATTGTTTCTTTATATATTGTCTGAAGCAATATTTTTCTGACATCACGTTTATTATTGTAGCCGCTTTGACAACAACAACAACAAATAGAGACATGTTTTTTTTTTTTTTTTTTTTTTTTTTTTTTATGTCATAGGGGGCAAACGAGAAAACGTATCGCCTGATGGAAAGCGATTACCGTCGCCCATAAACACCTGCAACACCAGAGGAGTCACAAGTGCTTGCCTACCCGGAGGACGAAGATAGAATGCCTCTATGCTAGTAATTTCACCGGCAATGTTCTAATTCTTTTGCACGGCTAAGAATATAATATCAAACGTCAGCTCACCGTCACATGATCCCTTAAAGGCTGTTCAATATGCGCCTGCTTAAAGAATATATTCCCATGCGAGATCCTCCACAGCATCCTCTCAAATGATGGCACTCTGTGCGTCGCCACCACCCCAGTGATAAACCCAAGATGAGCTAGCACTCCCTCTCCATTATAGATCTGAACTGATGCTGAGATCTTCCTCTGGGCGCTGTGGTCTTGGAAGAAAGTCTGCATCTTCTCGATGAGGAGCTTCAGCTCGATGAGCGATAGGTAGTCTGCCTTAAGGTTCTGTGCATTGCGGGTGATCTCTTGAATTTCTGATTCGATGTAGTCAATTCTTTCCTGGAAATATAATTAAAGATTTTAGAGCCTGTTTTGATATCGGACCAATTTTCAAAAATAGAGTAGAGTACCTATATTATAGTAGAGGATAGTAATTTTTGGATTACTTGCAAGTACCTGAACAGTGATAGTATCTCAATTGAACGGCTACGAATATATTTCTAGATTTTAGTGGAGAGTTGCGAAGCTACCCCTAGCCGGGAAGCTAATGGATATGATGTCAACGCAGCCAAATCAGCAATACACTTAGACAATTACTTCACTAAGATGGACGAACGAGGTAAAACAAAAATACTAGCTGACCCGTAAGGTAAGGATTGTAATATGTCAGAGCTCGTCAGGTTGCTGGGCCCCAGGATCGCGATGATGGAGACTAGGAGAGCTGTGAGCTCATACAGCACAGTCTTCATTCCATCTCGCTCGCTGCATTACCTATTGTAACTGAATTGTCAGGGTTGAATTGTAAATAATGACATTATACCTCAAGTATATTGATCTTCCTCAGCGTCAGGTTCCTGGGTCCAGGTTTGGGAGGTGGTGGTGGTTGGATCAGCTGTGACCCAACTCATCTTACATTGTGGTCCATATCGCGACATACCAGTGAAACACAGTCGTCAGGGTTGGATGGTGTTACCTCAAGTATGTTGATCTCCCTCGGCGTCAGGGTCCTGGGCCCAGGCTTGGGCGGTGGTGGAGGTTCAGC
The DNA here is from genome assembly GCA_905147355.2 of Apotomis turbidana. NCBI lineage: Eukaryota > Metazoa > Arthropoda > Insecta > Lepidoptera > Tortricidae > Apotomis > Apotomis turbidana. The sequence continues at coordinate 3,650,931 of LR990285.1, forward strand.
CAGCTGTGACCCGACCCATCTCAATTTCCTTTCCATCTCGCTGCATCGCCGCACTTCAGTCACGTACCGCCGCTGGAAGTCGTTCACGTGGGGGTTCAACTGTGGACAACAAGTTCATTGTTAGCGCTATCAGTAAGACAGATACGAATGTCCTGTTTGACATCTGTACATTAGTGGTATAACACAAACTGTTAATTACTAAATTTTTCATTTCACAGAACACAATTATCTCCGAAATTAAAATATTTTTAATCGTTGCATAGAAATATAATGACAGCAACGGCCAGTGTCTTTTGTCAGGTTTGCGGTCGGATGTACCGACCGCGTATCGGTGCTTTTAGCCACCAAAGACCGTGCTTCGCAGACTGAAGACCACAAATCGTTTGTAGTAGACTGAAAGGTCTATAATGATAAAATGACAGGTCGTTGTCAAAAATATGAAAAAATTATAACTTCGAGAAAAATATCGTCGATGAAATGAAAATTCGATTCGAACGAAACAAGGGGATCACAGCAGGACCCATTAGGTTAGGATAGGATTGTTTAACTTCAAGCAATAGATCCCGAATAAATCGCAATATTCTCGTAGAATCTTGCGCATCGGAACATGCAAATGGCGATCCGAGTAACTAAACGTATAATAACTGAGATATAGATAGTGACTCGTAACAAGCATTCCTCCTCGCAGTGGTTTATTGGAGTCATTGTGTATTTGTGTCAGCATATCCAGGATGCGGCTCATTTCACGTATCTGTTGCCGCGGGGACGAGCAGACGCTCAGGTCTGTCCGCGATGCCTGTTTGTATGCGATAGTGCGGCTCTCAGGCACAGAATGAAATACTTATCATTTTAAGAGTCAAACTCTTATCGGTCTAGCTGATGAAGTGTAGGTTTCTCCATCTAACTCTATCTATAGCCACTTCCTTGCCTTCCCTATACGACATGACGTCTATCTTCCCTTTAATTAGTTTGAATAGAATGAAATGCTATAGAGGATTATTTTCGTAAACGTCTGCCTGAAAAAAATACCTATATTTTATTGATAGTTTGCGTAAAATGCAATGAAACGCGTGCGATTGCTTAGCCCTCTTTAAGTGAAGTATGATGTTCAATGGCCAAAGTGATGGTGGGGGCATTTGAAGGTATCTAACACTACTATAGTTATTTTGTAATCTATCTTTGTAGTATTTTTAGTAATTGCTTCATAATAAATTATTTATTATCATTGACAGTTTATGTACCGTCGCACGGCGTTGAAATGTTGTGATGATCTCGTTCAGGATTAGTCACATCTATATTGAGAAAAATGTCGCTTCTCCGCAGTAAAAGGATGCCGACTTATTTTCCCGCATACTTTTGTAGTTCGAAGAGCAAACATAGAAATAAGGGAAAGTCCTGGGAAATGTTAGTCCGGAAGTCTCGAGAAATCTCGTTAGGGCCTTAGAAAAAAAATACCGTGATATAAATAAATAAATAATCGATCTAGTCCCAAATTAAGCTCAAGAAGGCTTGTGTTATGGGTACCAGACGACGATATACATACTTATATAGATAAATATATACTTAAAATAAAAATGAATTTATTCATATGAGATAAAAGTACAATAAAACTAAACCTAAAAATTGGGCAAGTGCGAGTCCGACTCGCGCATGAAGGGTTCCGTACCATAATCTATAACAAGTTTGTTGTATGGGAGCCCCCCTTAAATATTTATTTTATTTCATTTTTAGTATTTGTTGTTATAGCGGCAATAGAAATACATCATCTGTGAAAAATTCAGCTGTCTAGCTATCACCGTTCTTGAGATACAGCCTGGTGACAGACGGACGGACGGACGGACGGACGGACGGACGGACGGACGGACGGACGGACGGACGGACGGACGGACGGATGGACGGACGGACGGACGGATGGACGGACGGACGGACGGACAGCGAAGTCTCAGTAATAGGGTCCCGTTTTTACCCTTTGGGTACGGAACCCTAAAAATTATACTTAAATACATATGTGATATGGCCGATGACAATGTAATTCTAAATTTACTTTGGTCATGGCTTAGAATAAATATGCCTAGAAACCTAGTCAGCGCTTTAAGTGAACAGTTCTGGTTAGCCACGGGCTAAGTTTCATCTGTCACGACGTCAATGTCACAAGCAAATCGTATCTATGATTGGTTAGTAGACACGCACACATAAAACCAAAACCGGTTTCACCTTGCGCAAATCTGTTGTATGAAGACTCGTTCTAGGTGTATTTAGTCTAACGGCCATAGGCACTCAAATCAATTACTAAAAACCGAAGCCAAAAGTCATAAACATAATTATCATTAACATTAATTCCGCATCATACAAGATATCATCAAAGACTTCAACGAGCACATATATTAAATATATAAAAACTTGACCAAGTACGTAGAATCATGAATACCTTTTATACGAGTCTACTTTATGAAGCGAAGTCATTTAATATCGATATCAAATATCGGGCGCGGAGGATAGCGTGATAAATATCGCATGTTTCATTGTAGGCCCCACCTCGGCTAAAATTAGCTTTCATCAATTGCTTATGACGGCCGCCGCCTCCGGTTTTATGGAGCTGTTTTATTCTCTATCGACTCCTAATTGGGAACATGCAACAAAAAAATAGATTGCTCCAATCAAATGAGATATGCATACGAAACATATGTCCCATAATGACCAATGTGATTAGGACACCAAAAACAGCAGAAATGGGAGTCAAAGTGAGACGTATCTGAACGTTAAAATCGCTTCAAAGAAAAAGTCGCGGAGGTGTGTCGTCACAAATGCACGCATGTGCATAGGTATGTAAAAACATGCCGTTTTCAAATGTAGTCCTTAAAATGCTGCGTTTAAGTATAAAGTTGTCTTACATTTATATTTACGTAGTATTGCTAAAAATTTAATAAATATTATTTTTGGTATCGTGTTTGGTAACAAAAAAGGAAAATTATAGGTATTGAACTTTAATTTTGTGTCTTAATTTTGTACAAACTTTTTGAGTTAATTTAGTGCTTATAACGTATATTTATAACTAAAATAATTATAACTAAATTAATTAATTCCAACTTCATGCATGTTCCCTATTTGGACGTATAACAGGATGTGGAAGCCATTCGTTGGCGAATGGGGTGGGTGGGATCGTATTGACGTAAAGGGGGCTCATAACCGCTGACATCCCGTAGTAAAAAGGGATAGGACGTAGTATAAAACTGAAACTACACAGGATGTTTTTTGGGTCATGGAGCAAGAGTGAACGGGGTACTGGGGAGGGTCACACTGTGCAACTTTCACTATGGGGACAACCACGAAATCTCGGAAAAAATACTATCAATTAACTATTAATTCATGTTTAACTATCATTTAACTCATAATTAGGAGTCTTTTTCGAGATTTCGTGGTTGTCCCCATAGTGAAAATTGCTCAGTGTGACCCTCCCCAGTAACCCGTTCACTCCTGCTCCATGACCCAAAAACACCCTGTATATAGACGATTTTTTGTAACATTAAACATTAACTACTTAATAATTTTATTCGTCTTTGACCTGAAATAAATGTTTCTATTCGAATGCTATATAGATCTCATACATTGGTCACACCTGGACTCGAACCCAGTACCTTTGGATAACCAGTCCTTCTACAAACTCTTCGACAAGAGCCGCATAGCCTGTACATTTTCCACTTTCCCATCTGTTTTGATCCACGTTTTTTTTCTTTTTTAGGGTTCCGTACCCAAAGGGTAAAACCGGGACCCTATTACTGAGACTTCGCTGTCCGTCCGTCCGTCTGTCACCAGGCTGTATCTCAAGAACAGTGATAGCTAGACGGTTGAAATTTTCACAGATGATGCATTTGTATTGCCGCTATAGCAACAAATACTAAAAATAATATAAAATAAATATTTAAGGGGGGCTGCCATACAACAAACTTGTTATAGATTATGGTACGGAACCCTTCATGCGCGAGTCGGACTCGCACTTGCCCAATTGATTATTTTCTCAAACGAGCCAGTGGATCGCCTGATGGAAAGCGATTACGGTAGCCCATAGACACCTGCAACATCCAGAGGAGTCACAAGTGCGTTGCCGGCCTTTCTGGTTGGAGTACGCTCTTTTCTTGAAGGTCGTATCGGTCCGGAAATACTGCAAGCGTCAATTCAATCCACAATACAGTCGTGCGAGGCAGGATTTTTTTGGATAAACGGACAGTTGTGGACTGCCAACTAACTGGTGAGGATGAAAGAATTGAATTGTACAATAGGTATTTATATGCTTATTTTGAAAGGTAGGTATTCAACCATAGCGCCCGCCGCGTCCACACGCTTGCCAAGCGTCGGCAAGCCTACAGGACGCAGTTATACGTTAGAGTGAGAAGGAACTACGTCGTGCTCACTCTAACATATAACTGCGTCCTGTAGGTTTGTCAACGCTTGGCAAGCGTGTGGACGCGGCATATGAGAGCATGCATTACGCACGCTCACGATGTGAAATGAATGTGGTGTTAATTTACCGACATTAAAGACATTTCGATAATTAATTTTATCTACGGATCACCGTAATTGTTAGCTACATGCAAATATACGATCTTTAAAAATATTAAAACCATAGTAATGAAATGAAACTAAAATAATTTATTCAGTAATTAGGCCACAAGGGCACTTTTACAAGTCAGATTGTATCTACCGGTATTTCCCAAGAGGAGACCGCTGTTGAGAAGAAGGCCGAAAGAAACTCAACAAAAAGTATTTTTGTCGTACATTATACCTAAAACAATCAATTACTAATTTCATTGCCAACAACAGAAATAATAAAACTTTAACCCGTGACATTACAAATTCGCCATTCATTAGCTGTGAACTGTCGCTCACCAACATTACCGATCAGTCGAGTTAGATCATATCACCACACATCGCCTTCAAAAACCGAATGAGGACTTTATCCTGCAAGCTTTAAGGATGAAATACAATAGCTATTCAGTAACCACACAGTGTTATAGGAATTATGAACGCGGATGAGCTAGGTCTTATTTTCAACGCTTAGGAGTCTAATTTTGAATGAACTCGGGAAAATTGGTGGAGGTGCGCGGTTATGGTTTTCAACGGCAATGATAAGATTGTATGTATGTATGAGAAGTGACCTCGTGACTGGACGATGACGAGTCCATTGTCGTTTCAATTAAAACAATATTTTCATAGGCGAGAACAAGAGGATGGCTGTAAGGGGGTGTTGTTACTGGTAGATATAACTTAAATAACGTAATTTTTAAATGAACGCTTTCCCGTGCTGTTAAAATATACATCTGAAGATGAAACAGGGGTGCTTTTTTTGCCATTTTGGCTATGAAACCCTAAAAATTATGAAAGTAGGTACTAATCAATATGTCTTAACTTTACCATAAGATCAAGTATTTGGTATAATTAGAAGTAATGATGAAGGACCATAGCAACACTACATTTTGTTTAGTTACGATATGCCCCAAAACGCGGGTGACCATATATGGTTGAATATTTAATGATAATTGATACTTTTTAGCCAATTACAAAATCAAAATCAAAATATTTATTCGTTCAACGTAAGTAAATTTAGGTGAAAAAAAAAGGCTGACTTTTTCTTCCATACGAGTATCAAGTTGCAGCTACCTTCTCATCATATCAGCCGATAGACGTCCACTGCTGGACAAAGGCCTCCCCAACGTTATCCACAACGATCGACCCTCTAACCTAACCAGATCTTCAGTCCAGGGGGCCTGCAGTGTCTTCCAGTTCGCGGTCGCCACTCAAGAACCTTTGTGTCCTGTAGCACCTTATATATTTGGTAGTATAATGTGGCCGCGCCCTAACGCGTGCTCGGTTATAAATTACTCAGCTTGACGTTTTAAATTGATTAAAATATGGCAGCGGCGACATTTGTCCTTATGGAGGGAGTCAGCCTAGCAACTGGACCAGCCGAGTCTGTACCGCTTCGGAGGAGTGGAGTTCTAGGCTAATACAAGCATTCTAGACAGGTCTAGGTTACGTATTTAATCACACTAATACTCTTGTTGCCACAAACTTCGCTGATCGCTCTTTAGCGATAAGGACGCCTTTTGTCTACCATTGTTTAATTTAAGATTTCTCATGTAATATTTTTCTTCAACCATTTCTTCAAGGATTGACACACAAAGCATAAGGAAAAATTTGATAGGTTGCTTGCGAGCTAGGGTAGCTAAGTGATTAACGCGCTGGACCGGTAATCCAGAGGTACCGGGTTCGATTCCTCATTCGTAACTCGTAACTCATTTTTCAATTTTTCTTTAAGCTTTGATCTTTGTATCAATGGTTTAATATAAAAATTGTGGTGTGTACCCACATAAAAAAAAATTGGGCAAGTGCGAGTCCGACTCGCGCATGAAGGGTTCCGTACCATAATCTATAACAACTTTGTTGTATGGGAGCCCCCCTTAAATATTTATTTTATTTTATTTTTAGTATTTGTTGTTATAGCGGCAATACTTAGAAATACATCATCTGGGAAAATGTCAACTGTCTAGCTATCACCGTCCTTGAGATACAGCTTGGTGACAGACGGACGGATGGACGGACGGACGAAGTCTCAGTAAAAGGGTCCCGTTTATACCCTTTGGGTACGGAACCTACGCACCGCACTACATTGTTGCATTTCGCTTGTTGTTACCAAGCGCGTTTATACGTAAGTCATCAACCGTTTTAGCATGCTACCTTCTCCTATTTAGAAATAAGTAAATTATTGTTTTCTCAGTAAGTGATTTATGTAAATCTTTTGAGAAATAAATGTCTTAAACCATAAACCATAATATTTTTCTTGCTGGTGTGCTATAAAGTATTGTATTGTATAATCCATGTAAGAACTAATCCACGGGAAAACTACAGTTTTCAGGATAAAATAGCCTATGTGTTAATCCAGGGTATCAGCTACCTTCATACCAAAATATATCAAATTTGGTCCAGCCGTTTGAGCGTGAAGAATTAACAATCATACACACTCACAAACTTTCGCCTTTATACTATTAGTGTGATAAACAGAAAAATTAAATAATTACTTACTTTTGACACCGATTACTTGCGAGCCACCTTTAGGTTGACAAAATAGCAGGCCAGTTGCGCAAGTAGGTTATAAGCTTAAAAGGGTTGTAATCTGAATATCGCAAAATATTTGAACGTGATATTATATTAGCAAGGCCGGGCGGGCGCGCCCTGCGGGGTTTGTGTTTTTCGCGTTATGACATAAAGAGTTTGATATGACTACATTTGCTTGGGTTTTACAGTTTAGTCGCCATCAGATATATCCCAGCATATAAGGCGTTTATAAATATGTGAACATGTACTGTAATGCCCAGTCAATAAGAGTCGTGTTCAGATATTTATAAATACCTTAATAATAATAATAATAATAGGGCAGCTTGTGGCGAGCTGTTGGGGAGTGACGACCCCACAGACCCGAGATCTCCAGAGAGTCGGTCAGGGTCCTCGTCTCCGGTGTGCCTTCATCGGCCGGAGTGGAAACCCAAGAGGACCCGCAGGACTCTCAGCTCTGGCTTGCCTTCATTGGCCGTCCAGAGAGGAGCGTTAGAGCTATATGCTCCAGGGGTGGAAGTGTTAAAGGGCATCACGCCGCGAGTAACTTCGGAGAAAGCGCAGCACACCTCTCGACACCCCTGAGCCCTCACGCTCGTGTTGCTTCCGGCCGTCTGCACAATGGCGTTACGGGGCCCACCTTGTGAGGGGCGAGTCACTACCCGCCAGAGGTAACAGTCGCATAGATGGTTACGGCGGGTGACATTTTTCTACTGCAATTGCCCAAATAAATAGTCCATCCAAAGTTCACTTTAATAGCCCAGTTTCTTTTCCATATGAATGCAATAGTTCAATCACCTGCTGGGACCGGTTCATGGATGTATCATCTTATTGATATGATCAGGAACGGGTCCCAGCAGGGCAACAGCCACAGCAAATTTTCTCCAAGGGGCCTCTACGTGTTGGATCCATATCCCCACGCAAGCCTTCAAAAGACCGGGACGTATGAGCCCGAGACTCAAAAAAATGAGAAACACATAATAATAAGACATTTATTCATTGTTTTTGTACATTTTTGGTTATGACATGTATAATACCAGTTGTATAGTATACAAAACAATGAAAGGTAGATGGCTCAGCTAATGCCAGTGGCCTGAGCCAATATGACTCTTGCATGCTACGATATATCTGATGGCGACTGTTCCACACAGCACCCCAAATTATAAGTAGGGTTAGGACATTTGGACATACCGTGGTTCTAAAGTCCATGTAGTCGCTAATGACGCAACAACATCCTGAGATTGCTGCTGAGGCTGCCGAAGCACTGTAGTGCGTCAGGTATGTTCGCAGAGGCGCACACTGATGACTTTTTTGCCATTAGGCGGAAAAGGTTTGCGTCTCTGCTAAAGCGAATGCGAGGCAGCAGCAACAGCCTCCTCAGGGTGTTGGCAGAGAGACTAGATTGCCCTCTGACGAAGTACTGGGTCGACGTTGCCATTGGTAAGGACAGGTAAAGCACGTATAATCACATGCTGTGCCTGCTCCTGTGATCGGGAACGTAAAATAATACCTATTAATTTAGTCTATTTAGTTTGTCAAGTGCTAGTGTATTACTAACATAGTGTTAAGTTTCATTTGTTACTAATATTCTATGGATCAATTTGGTCTGAAATAAAAGCTTTTTATTTTTTCATTTTAATGGTCATAAACGTACCACTCAAAACTGCTTCTAATGCCTTTAAAAATAGACGGGGATAAAGAAAATACTCTTAAACATGCACATTTGGCAGACGCTTGAAATTCCCGGATTGTCGGAAATTTTAATTGAGAATATTGAAATTATTAATTTCAGCTATTGAATTCAAGTCAAGTTCATCATTCTCTTGCCCTTATCCCATTTATTTGTCCCTATTACTACATTCTTATCTATTACTCGTCATATTGTCGTTTACTTCCTTCTTATTCATATCATCTTTCTCACAACGTTTGGTCTTCCTCTTCTTCTATATCCTTCCACATTCATGCTTAAGGCTTTTCTTTTTACGTGGCTTTTCTCTCTTCGCATCACGTGCCTAGACCATGATAGTCGGTTAGCTTGCTGCTTCTCCCTAATTGGTGCTACTTTCAGACTTCCTCTTACATCTCATTTCTTATTCTGTCCATTCTTGTCACTCCACACATCCATCGTAACATTCTCACACAGTCACAATCTCATTTCATCCGTCCCTTTTACTGCCTAACACTCTAATCCATAGATATTGACAGGTCCGCCAGAATTCAAGTCAGTTATTTGATCTACATATTTTCGGTTCAATCCATATTGCGACAGTACTAAATATAGTTAAACAAATTCAATTCAATTCGTATATTGCAATTCATAAGTTTTTTAGTTTCGGTACAGCTCAAAACATGAACCCTGTTGGGCGCAGCAATATCTTATAACAAGAAAAACGATAATACGAGTATGTTCAGTTCAGTGTCTTACATGCTTAATATGTGGCAAGCTTCAGCCATTTAAGTTTAATCAAGGGTAGCCTTGTTGACAGCGGGCCCGACTTGGATAATTCAAGTCGATCATTTATTCAGTCTTTCAGTCCGAATTGGCTTCCATAAAAGGGCACGCTAACGGATCGATGAACATACAAAGAGGTTGAGGTTTTGAACTTTTGATCGGAATGTTCAGGGCTGTTATAGAAGAACTGAAAAATAAATGTATGGCGGTTGGACGCTTAAGTTACAGTACCTCAGCACAACTGTTACACGCGAGTCTTTCTCGCACGAGATATATTACGCATCTCTTTCTGTACAGTAGGTACTGTTAGAGACAAAAGTCGCAAAGCATAGTTGTGCTAGATGGGCAGGGCTAGCATATTTTGCCTCGACTTCATTTGTCGCGCGACTGCATCATCTATCATGCTTGCACGGTATTTAAAGGAAAAGTGACAGATAGTATCTGCTGTATATGTCGCGCGACAAAGAGTCGCGTGTCCCAGTTATGCTAGAGGTGCGGGACTGGTACAGTGAGGAATTGAGTTCGGTAGAAGCCACCGCGGAAATTAACTGCTCTTGAGTCTAATCGGTATTGCAATTCCATCGCCTGTTGCAATACAATTACATTCATAAACCCATGCAGGACCACCAATTGGGATATACCAAAATTAAACGTTTAATAATTTTTCTCCACGGTAAGCATTTTGTGATGACTTCACGATTGATCTGTACTGCCAAACGGCAAGGATAAGTGAAAATCAGAAATATGAATTATGGATTTTTTCACAGGTAACATATCGTCACAATCTAATTGTTTATTGCGGTATAAGCGCCCTAGAGTCTAACCACGTAGCTCTTCCAAGCAAATGAACTGTCAGACAATACAAACTGACTCACTTCATATGGTTTGACTTGACAGTTCATTTGGTTGGAAGAGTTATCGTGGTTTGACTCTATTCCCGGAAATGGTTTCGGAATTAACATAGGTCGTAATAAACTGGTACCTATATCTCAATTGAGTTACAGCTCAAGGATTGTATGATGTCATTCTGAAAACCCACTTATTTCCACAATGTGATGAGCTGACTGGCCCGTGCTATAATCTGAGTTCCGCCGGTGCGTGACGAAGAGAGATTAAGCACAGCTTTTAAATAATTAACGAGAAGACAACGGGTGGCGCCGTTTTTGGTGTCCTAAATTTAGGGGGAGGTTGAGAATATAATTTCTAACTACTGTGGAATTTATTTATTTTTAAAAGAGGGGTGTGTCCGTGTATCTGCGTCTGTGTATCTATGTGTCTGTCTGTGGCATCGTAGCTCACAAACGGATGGTCCGATTTGAGTGATGTTTGAGGTGTTTGGTTGGGTCGGGGCTGGGCTTGTTAAATGTTTAATTTAGGTTATTTATATTTTGAAAAAAGAAAGAGTTATCCAGATCTTGAATTGGAGTTTTGGTACAGATTAAAGTATGTTTTAGAATCTCGCGCGAGCGACGAACGCGCCATGTACGAAGACTAGTTTAAGTGATGATTCACCATCAATTAGCTTGTTGCATTGCATTTGATGTATTCGCAAGTTAACTGAATGTGTTTCTGTGATCTCGTTGATCGGATATTTTCGTAACTGGAGTTTTGGAACTCGAAAAGTAGGCAAAACGCACTAAAAAGCTAATGGTTTGTCTTTAAAAAGATCATGGTCATGTAACCTGAAACAATCGGACAAAAGCTTTAAAAGCAAACACGTCTTTTTATCAACACTAAAACTCGTCCTAAGATATCACTTACAGCTCATCGCGTTTTAATGACAGTTCAAAGGCGATATAGCTGATAGATGCCTGAGATCTAATGGCAATCTAACGCTTGTTGATTGACACTCGAATAACAGCCCAGCACTTCAATTAATATCTCTATAATAACATAACTTTCTAGGATTAGTGAGACTGTCAGAAGATCCTAGCTCGAGAACTATTACTAGGTTGACACTTGACATTTTGACAAAGTATTTATTATACTGTATTCAATATTTCAACATGTGATTAAGCATATCGTAGTTTTTGATGCTTAAAATATAAATATTATTACTAACTACGCTCCGCGGTGTTACCCACTCATCCCACGGCAACACTATTTCTTTTCGGGATAAAAAGTAGCCTATATGTTAATCCAAGATATAAGATACCTTCATACCAAAATTTATCAAAATTGGTTCAGCCGTTTAAGCGCGAAGAAGTAACAAACAAACAAAAACAAACTCACAATTTATTTAATATTAGTGTGATTTTTACGCGAGGATTCCGTTGTGCGCGAGTCGCGTCCATACTTGACCAGTTTTTTTACAGTTTTTATATGTCGTTAGTCTTACAGTGGTAACTTATCAAATAGGGTTACCAACGGGTTTCCCTCTTCGTACATCGGCTTTGTGTTTTGATACAAGTTGTTAACCCTTCACTACTCCCTACACAAGACAGGTCAACGCACTACTCAAATACCGATATACTGTGACATTTCCCCGTCTATTTTAGAATGAACACGTGTCTATTACGCACTGGAAAAATGGGCCAAGTGCGTGCCACGCCGAGGGAATGCGAAATCTAATTTTAGTAAGTTCGACAAGGCGATCCAATTTAGAATACATTATGTTGAGTTTATTAATGGCTTCGTTGATTGGGGATTTGTTGGAGTTATTTATTTTAGTGCTAAAATTGCGTTGGTCGGCGTATACTTTTCGGAGGCCGTCTGATAAGTTACTTTTTAATGACATATCAACGTTATTGATTTTTCTGACGTCTCCTACATCTATCTCGTATCTCTGTATTATTTCGAAAATATATACATTTTACTTTTGGAACTGTATCGAGAAACATTGACAAGTTTACATATTTAAGGAGTTAGAGCACATTTACAAAATCGGCTTTTAAATTAGATACACTAAGTTCTGAAGTAACAACTTAAAAAAAAAGACATTTTATTGATTTATAACAACATTACAATAGATACTGTTTATCAAAGCATTACAGTTTCTCAAAGCGAGAGTAGCAACACAAACAATATTATAATTTAGGTACCAACAGTAATAACATAAAACAAACAAAAACACCTTTGTGACTTGAGATCCTAGGAATGACCTTTCTTGACCCGTTTCTCTACCGCGAAGATTATTTAGTACAGCCAGTATGGGCCCCGTGTAGAACATATTCGTCCAATCGATATGACACACAGAACAGAAAAAGATTTCTTTGTTATTCAAAATGTTAATGCGTGTGTTTGGCTACACAGGTTGTTTTAGAAATTGAGGTACTTACACAGATTTTTCTAATCCGTGATATGACAGTCCGCGGGGGACGCGCCCGATGTCACGCGACTCGGAAATAATGGGGTCTTGGCCCGTTCTTCTACCGCGCAGATAATTCGACACAGTCAGCATGTCCCTGTGACCCCCGAGTAGGAAATATTCGTCCAATCGATATGACAGGTCGCACGGGACGCGCCCGACGTCACGCGACGTAAATAATGGGGTCTTGGCCCGTGTCTCTACCGCACATATTATTCGTGACCTAGACTATAAACATCATTTGTATTAATATACATTAATAGGACAGATAGCGAAAAGCTAAAAGTAAAATCAGCAAGGGCCTCAGTTCGCGGGTTCACACTGACCATCTATGATATATACTCGTAGATGTTGTACCGAAATCAACAATTTTATACATCGACCAATTTTGAAAATTGCTATCCTCAGTCCGAAATATCACCACTATATAATTATTATTATGTTTACTTATGTATAATGATGTGCTCGACTTAAGTAAAAACTTATCACTGATGCCACAATGTCATTTATAATGGCCAATATTCCATTAGGCGATAAATCGAGTTTATCTACTTTGAGATATCGCCAAATAAGCGATGCAGGTATATCGCCTTTATCCATCATTACAACGTGATTTTTTCGATTCAAGCCGCTTAAAGCACATTTCACGTTACAGTCAGGTCATGTCAAATCCGTGCCTAATGGAATTATGGCGTCGCATACCATATAGTCCTCCTTGTCGTATCCGACAACGGTGACTCTTACACTCTCCGTTCATGTGCGCGGATGTGACTTGCAAAGCCAACTTGGTCTTGAATGTCCGGTCACACAGTGCGCAATAAAGTTGCCGTTGTGTGTCAAAAGTGTAAGTGTAGGCAGGTTTGGGTCGTGGTTTGGGTCTTCCGTAAGCGGCGCTTTTGGTCCAGATGCTCGAGTCGAAGCTTCTTCAAATGAAGCTACACCTTTATTGTCTTTATTGCGCCACTCCGGTCTCATCGACGCAACCTCCTCCCAACGCTCAGATTGGCCCCCGTGATTGCGTTTTCCACTAGCGAGCTCTGAGTAAATAAGAAAAATTGGGCAAGTGCGAGTCCTATTCGCACATGAAGGGTTCCGTACCATAATCTATAACAAGTTTGTTGTATGGGATGCCCCCCTTAAATATTTATTATATTTTATTTTTAGTATTTGTTGTTATAGCGGCAATAGAAATGCATCATCTATGAAAATTTCAACTGTCTAGCTATCACCGTTCTTGAGATACAGCCTGGTGACAGACGGACGGACGGACGGACGGACGGACGGTGAAGTCTCAGTAATAGGGTCCCGTTTTTACCCTTTGGGTACGGAACCCTAAAAACGGTTTTTGGGAGTCTACAGTCTTCCATGCGGTTAACGTGGCCACACCAACGTAGCTGGGTGTCTCATCGATATAGCTTCCATGCCGGACATGCCAGCTCGTCGTAGTACCTCCGTCAGTGCCCCCCATCTGTACCGTGGGAACCCAGAACGATACCTACACGTCGCCTGTCGTGGCCGACACGCTTAGCCAGTCGGTTGCCACACGCGCTCACGGCCGGACGCCGCCGGTCGCGCTATAAAATCACCAAAAAAATGGCTTCGTCGCGAATGAGACCAACGCGCTGGATTGTTGCGGGGTGTAAAAACATAAAAGCAACAGATATTTATCCTTTTTTTCTTTGCCGACAGACGATGAAATGTTACTAAAAAATCTTAGAACTTAATAAGCACCTACCTAGAAACGCATTGCATACACTGTTATAATAGACACATGTAATGTTGAATAAATAAACTTAACTACTTAATATACTTAAATTCATAGAAAACATCCACTACCTATATCAACAAGTGACAATAATTTACTCACTAAGATTTACCAAATCAGTTTAGTGTGGCGGGAGAGATCATTGCACGGCCTAAAAAGGGCGTAAACGTCGGCGTTGTTCTTGACACTTAAGACCTTTTGCAAGGAATGCATTCGCAAAGATGAAACGCGTGATCAGATTATTATAACACAACTTGTACAGTAGCCGGCAAACAACTTGAACCAAAATGGCGGATTTGCGCATGTAAATTTGTACGTAAATCGGCTACTGCGCAGTCAAGGTCACGCTCAAGTTGTTTGCCGGCTACTGTACCTAGTGACTGTTTCGAAGCTTGTAATGCTAGTATTATACAATATGAAACACAATATATATAGGCACCTACCAAACTTTATTTAGTAAGTACCTACTGTCATCGGGATATATTTAGGTTACTTAGGTACCTACCTACACAGAGAGTTGTTTTTGTTTCAGGTTTCTGGTATGTTCAGATAGAATAGGTAGGTAAGATTCCGATATACCTACTCGGAAATTAAAACGATTTTGATGGTGTGCCGCAGCGCATGTGAATACCTATTTCTAGTAGGTACCTAATGATAATTAAATTTGACTAATAAATTTAAATAAATCGATCGTATTTTCATTTATATTGACTTTTTATAAAATCGTTTCTAAGCGGTGTCAACCCTAGCCTCGTTTTGCCGGCACGTGCGGCCAACGAACCCCGCGTTCAAGGTCGCTCCATTGTTAAATTGAGTAGGCATGAAAAGCAGTAGGTATTTGCCTTTTTATTCAGACATGGGTATCTGTTCGAAGAACTATTATATTAATCTGTGCCTCCGTGTTGGTCACACGATCCTGCCACCGAGTGCGTAGTATGCGACGTAAACATGCGAAAAGTGTCAAGCTTTCTGATGTCTCCTTTGTACACTGTACAGGCACCACGCCTCAGCGGCGTACGTAAGTACTGAGATACGCATACCATACAAATGACCTCGACCGGATTGGCGATAGGGGTGCAATCGGTTATTTTTAACTTGAAAAAAAAAAGGTATTTTGCTGAAAACACGGTAGTTTTCATACAAATCGGTTAACCGATTACATTCCCTAGTTGGCGAAGTGATGATACACTAGGGTATATCGTCACTTTGGGGCTCTCTCCGAGATATCGTAGATATATGGAATATATATAGATATTATTATAATAGACACTAAAACAGTGTCTTGGCTAGCGATTCTGACATAATTATGATTATTATGAAAGCTAGTCTCATTGATTTGCGTGCCGAAGCAGCGCCAGAATATCTGCCAATTATAATTTGAACGTTGTAAGTAGGACTTTCAATCTTCGCAGTGCCAACTAATATGGTTTCATTCGACTAATAGGCATGACAAAAACTTTTTTTTTAATGTCAATCGAATATTTTTATTGGGATCAAAATGTCTATATGAGACTAACTAGATTTAGACGGCTTTAAAAGTCAAAAATGACCGTCAAAGTTCAACATTCCTACGGAGTGCTAAAACAGCTTGAAAATGGCCACCTAATCGTCACGTCATTATATGTTATGGGTACCAAATATTTGTATGGAGACAATGAGAAATGAGTAAATAAACAATCCAAAGATCGACACACAAAGCATAAGGAAATATTCGAGAGGTTATCTGGGCGTTAGGGTGGCGGAAAGGTTAACGCGCCGGACCGCTAATCCAGAGGTACCGGGTTCGATTCCCGGTCTCTTCCACCAGGCATTTAAATTTTTCTTTGAGCTTTGATCTTTGTATCAATGGTTTAAATTTTATTCATATAACTACAATAAATGCTGTAGAATTTAACATCAGTCGGCACGGCATCTCTATTAGGGTTCCGTAGTTCCAGGGGGTCTCAACAGAACCCAGTTACTGCTTGTAAATCTATTTGATAGGGTGCAGTCGCTGGGTTGGACGAGTTTTTGAGTAGGTAGTAAGTTGAGGTACACCCACAATATAAACTGATGACTTGGGAAGGTCGCTTGCAGGGTCAGCCATGGTGGCGTTCGTTGAGGGACGTCTATGTCTGTCGGAGTGGATGTCTGGTTTATGATAATTAAATTATCTTAAATCTTTTTAAGTAGGTAATTACCATTATCTTCTTGGCCTGCGAGTCGTCGTATTGATGTTATGAAATATAAAATAATTATCCACCATTCCACGATCATAATTATCTAATAATAAAACACATACATTTCTGTCATCTATCTCTATACGAGTCCAAGTGCGAGAGTCACAGATGTTTTTTCATTTATCGATAACGAGATAAACACGATTAACTCCACTTAAGAATGTCTGTTTTAATGAGTAATTGAGTACCTATTAAATATTGTGGCATTTACTGATCACCTATGAACGGATTATTTATCACGTAAGTAATTCATCATTAGTACTAGAAAGCTGAAATTTGGTATAAGTATGTGTATGTATAACGTCGACAGAACGGTAAAATAAAAATTCAAAAATGTTATTTTATTCGGGTACCTGTCGAACACCTAAAGTGGGGGTGATTTTTTTTTTCTTTTCAACACTGGTGTGTGGGGTGTCGTTGAATAGGTCTTGTAAAAGTAAGAGGGGTCTCCTAACATTATTTTTTGATAAAGTCAGCAGTTTTGTAAATATTCGCTCCGAAAACAAAAAAAATAGTGTCCCCCCCTCTAACTTTTCAACCACGGGTCAAAAAAAATCGGAAAAATTCATGTAAATGAGACCTTATCAGTACTTTCAATGAAAACTATATTGAACAAAATCGGTTGAGCCGTTTTTGAGTTATCGCCAAATTTCATATTTTTTCTTTAAAAGGACGTAAGTTGGCTTCTAGAAGGTAATAAGTGATTACAGTTTCTAGGGCGTTTAGGACCTTTTTATAGAGCTTAAAATCTTTCTTAACTTAAACCTCGGGCTTAAAACAGCAGTTTATTGTGAAGGATGAGCAACTACGGAACCTTACACTGAGCGTGGCCCGACATGCTCTTGGCCGGTTTTTAATATCTATAAGTAATGTACTGTGCTGCCACACATTCTCTACTGTTAAAAGATTTCATTATTAAACAGAGTATGATGGTCACCTTTGCAACAGATCAGCTGACATTAGGCACAACACTCCTAGCTTTTGGCAAATCACGTATATTAGTGAAGCGTTTGCTAAATGATGCCATTCTGACCTTTGCAGCTCTTTCTATCGCACACAACGATGGAAGGTCATTAGGTTGGTAGTTAATGAATTCCTACTATCTATATTAATATCTTCCATCGTACATGTTGTTACAGTAATGGAGACATGATTAAGTAGGTCATATCCACTCAATTGCTTTTGGTAACTACAGCTACCTGTCCACGTTATTATTTTATTACTAGGACGCGCCCGCAATTTCGCGTATTTTTTTCACTACCGGTGACGAATAAAAAGTATCCTATCCCATCTTTGGATGTCCCGATATCCCTGTAACAAAATTGGTTAAAATTTGTCCAGCCGTTTCGGTGTGATGCGAGGACAATGGAAATTATGATCAACAGATGGCGCCACTTGTTTTCTTGAAACCCTTATCAATACAAACATAGAATTTTATAATTGTATAAAATAGATTTGAAATAAATAAATAGTACCTAGTCAATTCGAATTTCGAAGCAAGTGAGTGGATAGTGGTGTGGCGTTTTTAGGAACGGATTTTTATCGGCTTACCTATTTTTAGACATTTGGGGACCTTATGCCATTGTAATTGAAGACAAAGAAGCTATAGCTTTATTAAAAACGTATTTGACAGTATGCCACTGGTAGATCCGGAAACAAAAAAAAAATAGAAAGATAAAAAATTGTTTGTAGCTGCCATCAGCTTGGGATTCTGTTAAAGACTGGAAAGACTCCTGACTCCAACAACAGAAAAAAATATTTTTAAATCGTTCTCCGAAACAAACGTAAATCCATTTTAATTGTATATCCGTATACTAAGTTACAAATGACATCATTAACGTCTACACAACTGTTATTTAACCTAATATTTATCCAGATAAACGAACCACTATCGGGAGTAAAGGTCATCGGTGCTGATACCTCGCCCGGCCTATCACTGGCCACAATACTCAACCAAAAATCAACCTAAACTGTCTTAGACTAAAATTAACATTTGAGTGTTCAGATCAACTGAAGTAAGTATTTTTAGAGCGATAAAAATGACGAAGAAAGCAGACCAAGAGGAAATTAAAGATTCTTGAACAGTTGTTCGCTTATGTCATCGGTATGTAGGTTATGCTCTTAAGAGGCCTTATTCCTTTAAAACATATTTTTTTCTTATTATGACAAATATATTGATAATTTCAAGCAACTTTTTGAACAGAATAATACTTTCCCCTGAATTTAAGAAATTAACATGATGTTTCATGGTTTCATTGCGTGCAGTCGAAAATAAGTTGTGAAAAACAGATATCTGCGTGAATTTTGTCAATTTCGAGTAGTTTTTGAAACAAAAATTATCAATGAAAAATTCAAACTGTACGTTTCATATATATCGCAATAAATTGCAACAGCCCTGTTCTAAGTGGGTCATTGTCAGATTTAGGTGCGTGTCTTTCCGGTGGACATTTTCGAAATTAAGGATTCCAGGGCCTAATTTTCTAATTAAATGCCTGTAAATAAAGAACGTTCCCTCTTCTAACTATAATCCGATGTAATAGCAATATAACCTAGATAGATCATACAAGCTTTTAACTTTTGACCACCGAAGGGACGAATTTTGTTTTTTGACTTGATAAGTGTTAACTTTTTAACACTTTCTGTTATTCAACAATCTTCAAAAAAGAGGTTTTTTGTATGATTCAAGTCTTATCAGAATATACGCGCTATGACCCGATGTAAAGGAATCTTGTAGTGTTTCTGGGATTTATACCGTTGGACTATCTTTTTCCGACTGTCAATGTGTATTAAGTAAGAAATTAGTAATGTTGGGACCTTTGACAGTGTGATAGATGATAGAAATAAGTTAGACGTTAAATGTTTCACGGACAAGACGTCGAGGTACATTAATGAGAACCTTAGTTATACGTCACGTTTATTTTCGCAAAACTGTCATTTCTTCTACAGCTGAACATTTCTCATAGCTTTTATAATAAAATGCAAATGCATTCTGCCGTTTTTGGTTAGAACTTTTTGTATGAGCTTTATCTGTGCCTCAGCATACAATTTCGAACTAGTCCTGTATTTGTAAACGTGTTTAAAACTCAGTACGTTCCCCTACCAGTACCCACATATATTATTTATATTGTCCAGAGATTTGCCCGATATAATTTGTCGATAACATTGAGGCGGCCGTGGACGCTTCGCATCAAGATAAGAAGTCAGCCGCAGTTCACGCCAAAATGTTATTATTTGGCGCAAACACCACAATACTGTAGTCAAGGTAACCTTTATTAGAATATTGTCCACTAAATTATAATTATATCGTTACATGGAAAATAATATTCTTCAACTACAAAGTGCTACCAGGTACCTACTTAATAGTATTGGTTGGCGGTGGTTCTAACCACAACATTGCTTTTTAAAACAGATAAATCTGATAAGGCCGGTAGTGATATATTTAAAATAATAAAATAGAGCTTTCAGTGTCAATAATATCATATAAAAAATCTGCCACTTTTTATTTCCCCAACGTATGTACGCACACAAAATGGTCTTTGCTTCGAAATCTGTTTTGCTTACTACGAGTGTTATACTTTTCTTCCTCACATATTTCTCTTCCCTTCGTCCTTGCTGTCTGAAATAATCGACTTTCTTGTCAGCCCTATGCTATTTTGCATAGGGGAAACATCTAGGTTTTAGGTCGCTGCTATCTCTAGGATACCGCCATCCCTATGCTGTATTATATAGAGCTTATTGACAAATTTGGCGCTGCAGATAAAATCGACCGTGGACAGCCTTGTATATGAGTTCTGGGCACTCGGATTTGGAAATGCATGGCGCCAGCATAATCCGCACCCAACAGTACGCTTTTTTACTGCACTCTTTCCTGAGGGGTCGTGATCGACTGCTACGTTCAGGACCCCTTAGGAAAGAGTGCAATGACAGTAGAAAAGTAAAATTCTCACGTCTCTGAACTGCGCGATGCCTGCCTCGCCGAGCTCGTACATGGAGACATATGCGGCCTCCGGCTGCACGAACAGCTGGCAGAGCACCATCTCCTCACTCCTGAACATGTCCCCCATGGCTGCCGCTTATCGCCCTGTCAGAACAAAACAAAAATACGGTTAATAGTTTTACTATTTTCATCAGGAAGTCAAGAATCTTGTTACTTATTATCTCTTCAATAGACCATTCGTTTTAAGGTGACGATTCCTTGTGTACGGAGTTGTCGTGCAATGATCGGAGCTCAAAACTATTTCTGCTGGTTGATACAGAGTGTAAGGCAGCCAAGATTGGATTCGGACGAAATATTAACTTCGCATTGAGTAAAATGCTGAGAGTGTATGTCCAGGAATGGAATCTCCAGGGGTAGCAATGATGATAAAATAGATAAATGATTGAAAGGCCTGATTTATATTGGAACTTTCTGAGAAGGACATATCAAAGGTGTTAGCGTTGTGAAAAATTTCAGTGAGTTGTGATATCAAAGGAACTTCTAGGTACTTTGTTTACGTGAACTTGTTGTGTACGTGAACTCTACTAAAGCGAAGGACTCTCTGAAAACCAACTTTGCTTCTTTTAGAAGGTATACAGATAAGGCATTCGCTTTATCCTTTAGCAGGCTTGGATTTTGTGCTAGACCTTTACTTCAAATCGGTAATCTCAAAAAGTTGTGCAAAATAGGTTTATTTTCGTTTTTGTTGATTAATACTCAGTATTTTAAATTACCAAAATGGTTTTTCTAAAGGAATTTTTGACCGTTCCGCTTATTTTGGCAATGTTGTTGTACTAGGTCCGGAAGTTATTCGTATTCCAGAATATCGCCAATATAAATAAAGAGGTTATTCACTCGTGTCCTATATCTGTCGTGAGATTGGGCCATTAATAATTTTCTGGCAACCAGGGGCGTTTGTCGACCTTGACAGAGACATGATTACGGTGAGTAATGTGATTTTGTCTAGGCAATTTGATTCTATAGACAGCTCGGATAGTTCTGGATATTAAATTATCTTGGCGTCTTTTCTCGTTTAGTTTAGGTTCGCTTTCATTTGACCATACTACCTGAAAACAACTGCTATGAGACCTTCGCAAACCTTGTATCAAGAAAACCTAAGAGTTGCGATTACATTGAGTTACCTAATTGAATCCGGTGTTTTTGCCATCGTCCAACTATTGGTTCAATAATATCATTATTCACTTAAAAGCTAGTACCGTGTCGTTGTACCTATGTAGCTGATGAAATAGGAAGCCCTCAGTATGAAATAGATGCCATATACCTCGCCAGTTCCTTGATTTCCTTACACGATTCTTCTGTAATTTGTCTACTTTCCCTTTTAATGAAGTTGTGCCAACGAATTTGGTCTGCTCATTCCTGACTCGCCTTCAAGCTTAGGAACTCTAATGTGTTTTCATTTTCAAATGTTTTGCAGTAGTTGGGTTGTGGACGCTGGCTTGCAGTGTGCTGCACGTTACGCCCAGGTAGAAATATGGCGTTACTTGACTTAAACTGATGTGACGACCCATTTTATGATTGTATTTTATGATGGTATATTTGAGTTAATTGAATAAATAAATATCGGACAATCGAATGATAATTATTGAAGTTTATGTTTCTATTGACGAACATAATATCAATTCATGTGAATTAACTTAGGATAATTTATAATATAATTTGTTATTATGAAATAAATAAATCGAAATCTAAATCAATAATTTAAGTTATTTTTTTTACCTGACTTGAAGGAACATTAATTGAGCGTTGTAACCATTCACTTTCATAAATTGATATAATTTTTATAAGAATTATTATATAAATTCGCGACGTTTACTAGGCTCGTTAATATTGTGGAGATGGTAATATGACGGTAATATATTATGCTCAAATGTTGACTCTGAACTGTAAATAAGGCCTGGTAAGGTCACTACTAGTGAGTCGGAATTTGTGTGGGAGTAGGTACAAACTCACTAATGGGAATGTCTTCGCCCCACACTTAGTAAATAAACGTATCTGATTCTACACAGGAGTATCGTAATTGTGGTGGGTGTTTTTACAATTCGGTATTGTGTAAGTCAGGACAGTTTGTTATTCACGCTCACCTTGACTTTTATTTATTTATTTAATCTTTATTGCACAAAAGAAAAACAGATCGTACAAAAGGCGGACTTAATGCCATAGGGCATACTCTACCAGTCAACCATCGGGCAAAGCAGATAAGTTGTGGGCGGTGTAACTAACTTAAATAGGTCTTAATAGATAAATACTTAGATAAATACATATATTTATTATATATACATAATATAAATACCCCGCCGTAAAGATAGACCTCAGAAGTTGTCTGATCGAACCTTAAACCTCATGGCTGAACGACGCTCGCTACAGTTGCAGTCTCCCGATGATGCGAGGTCATATAGGCAGCTTAATAGACGTATATCGAAGTCCTTGCGACATGATCTGCGGCTCTTTAATACGAACCGTGTTAAAGAGACCATTGAGCAGAACAAAGGCTCCAAAGTGTTCGCAAAGGACAGGTCTATTGGACAAAGCCAGCTGACCAAGCTGAAACGGGAAGATGGCAGCATAGCGTCGACCAAAGCAGAGGTTCTAGGCGAGATCGAGAGGTTCTATGGTCAGTTATACACTTCAGTCGCTAATCCCGCTGACAGCTTGGTAGGCGATCCAAGAGCCAAGCTGTCCCGATATTATACCGAAGACATCCCGGACATCAGTCTGTACGAGATTAGGATGGCCCTGAAGCAGCTTAAGAACAACAAGGCGCCGGGCGAAGACGGAATCACCTCAGAGCTTCTGAGAGCGGGTGGAACACCGGTACTTAAGGTCCTCCAGAAGCTCTTTAATTCCGTCTTGTCCGAGGGCAAAACGCCTAAAGCATGGAATAGAGGCGAGGTGGTACTGTTCTCCAAGAAAGGTGATAACAGCCTATTGGAGAACTACAGGCCCATCACGCTTCTAAGCCATGTTTATAAGTTGTTTTCAAGGGTCATCACGAACCGTCTCGAACATAGACTTGATGACTTCCAGCCTCCCGAACAAGCCGGTTTCCGAAGAAGCTATAGTACCATAGACCACATACATACGTTGCGGCAAGTTATACAGAAGACTGAAGAGTATAACTTGCCATTATGCTTAGCGTTTGTGGACTATGAGAAAGCCTTCGATTCGGTGGAAACATGGGCGGTGCTCGAGTCACTTCAGCGATGCCATATTGACTATCGGTACATTGAAGTGTTGAAGTGTTTGTATAGTAACGCCACCATGTCGGTCCGAGTTCAGGAGCAGAGCACAAAGGCTATTCCATTGAGAAGAGGCGTAAGACAGGGGGACGTTGTGTCCCCGAAACTGTTTACGGCCGTTATGGAAGACGCCTTCAAGCTCCTGGAATGGCAAGGATTTGGCATCAACATCAATGGCGAATACATCACTCACCTTCGGTTTGCCGACGACATCGTAGTCATGGCAAAGTCGATGGAGGAACTGAGCATGATGCTCGATGACCTTAATCGAGTTTCTCAACGGGTGGGCTTAAAAATGAACATGGACAAGACGAAAATCATGTCAAATGCCAAGGTTGTGCCCATCCCAGTCTCTGTTGAAAATTCGGTACTCGAAGTTGTTGACTCATACATCTACCTAGGACAAGTGGTCCAATTAGGTAGGTCCAACTTCGAGAAAGAGGTCAACCGCCGAATCCAACTCGGCTGGGCAGCGTTCGGGAAACTACGCAATGTCTTTTCGTCCGACATACCTCAGTGCCTCAAGACGAAAGTCTTCAACCAATGTGTGTTACCAGTGATGACTTACGGCACCGAAACGTGGTCTTTCACTATCGGCCTCATCTCAAAGCTCAAAGTCGCTCAACGAGCAATGGAGAGGGCTATGCTCGGGGTGTCTCTACGTGATCGAATCAGAAATGAGGAAATCCGTAGACGAACTAAAGTGACCGATATAGCTCACCGGATTAGCAAGTTGAAGTGGCAATGGGCAGGCCACATAGCACGCAGAGCAGATGGCCGATGGGGCCGAAAAGTGCTCGAGTGGAGACCTCAGACCAGCAAGCGCAGCGTAGGACGTCCACCTACAAGATGGACAGATGACCTTATAAAGGTCGCCGGAAGGCGCTGGATGCAGGTCGCTTCCAGCCGGTATATATGGAAGTCCAAAGGGGAGACCTATGTTCAGCAGTGGACGTCCTATGGCTGAGATGATGATGATGATGATAAATATTTATGAACTAAAAATCAAAACAGACTTTTCCATGATTTATACTTTCTTTATTCTAGTAACAAATTAAATGTGTGATTTTAGCAGATATTCTTGTGATTCTTGGCGCTTGGCGACTAATTAATTAAATTAGACCAAATTCCGTCGCGACAAGGTCGGAGTTACAATAATCACGATTGATGGCTCTCTTCAGCCAACGTTTAAAGCCAGCCAGCCAGCGTTTAAGCCAATATTTATACGAGCTGACGAACTTTAACAGTTGGTGAAATAAAAACGTTTTCAAACACAATCAGGAAATTAGATTTTTAGAACGATAAGGTATGTTCTGTATTTGAAGATATGTTGTATGAAGACAGTTTTTCCTGCTTTTTTTTTCATAATTTATATATGACTCTGCTCCGGCTTTACTGCAATCCGTATCCGTAAAAGGTCCGTATAAGGCGCGGAAAAACATTTTCATCTTTACTCATTTTTTATTTTAATCATTACAAGTAAGCCTGGCTAGATACATGATAAGTTGACATTGGTAAATAAATTTTGAATTTCAAGACAAGTACAAGTAATGTTATTGGAATATTATCGTGTTTATTCGTAACGCGTCATATGGAAGATACTAAATCTCGCAAACATGAAAGGAAAAACATGTTTATTAGCGGGTTTTTGTATGAAATGGTTGTTTTTAGCATTGAATGTCTAATAGTTCGGGGAGTAGATAATCCCCATCTCTGTCTATTACAGCAAAAACTAAGTGTGGGTTTTGACTTTTATGCATACAATGTTCTATAGAAAAATTAAGTTATGTTAATAATAATAGTCTCTGGTATTATACAAATAAAACTTAGCATAACTAGTTCATTAATGACCAACTTATGCTTTAAATAAATGTTAGTCAGTTGTGTGTCAATAAAATTATACATTAAGATTAGAATAATCAAACCAAGTTAAAAATCTAGTAGGTATTTGCATTTAGCCTTTACCACGGCAAACATTAACGTCATAACACAAGGTAGGTAGTTGTTTTAATAACCTGTCTGTGGCCAATAACCACTTCTGTAGTTAATGAATTGGATGTCACCTAGTTAACCTGGAGCCAGTCTATTGACATTGATATATAACCAGTTGAGCGAAGCATTGGCGATATCACCGACTAATGTGGACGAGTTACATTTATATAATAAATAAATACCAGACAACCTCACACAAATCGATCTAGTCCCAAATTAAGCTCAAGCAGGCTTGTGTTATGGGTACTAGTCGACGATATACATACTTATATATACTTAAATACATAGAACAAACCATGACCCTAGTACAAATATTCGAGTTCATCACACAAATATTTGCCCTGGCCGGGATTCGAACCCGGGACCGCCGGCTCAGTAGGCTGGTCTCTACAAACCGAGCGAACCGCGTCGTCAAAATATAACATTATGCAGGTATGTTATGACCTGTAACATATTTGTTACTTTTTAGGGTTCCGTAATCAAAGAGTAAAAAACGGGACCCTATTACAAAGAATCCGCTTTCCGTCCGTCTGTCTATGTGTCTGTCCGTCTGTCACCAGGGTGTGTCTCATGAACCGTTATAGCTGTAGGTACGGTTTAAATTTTCACAGATGATGTATATCTGTTGCCGCTATAACAACAAATACTAAAAACAGAATAAAATAAATATTTAATTGGGGCTCCCATACAACAAACCTGATTGGTTGCGTTAACTTTGCACCTCATTACGTAGAAGGCATTTGTTTTTGCAATCATAAACTATTTGAGATTATTATGAAACAAAACATATCTGTTATACATTTATGAAACATGTAATGTCTCATGTTTTAATGTGGGTACACACCAACAAATCTTATTTAAACCATTGATACAAAGATCAAATTCGATCATTCAACGACGCGTTTGGCTCGGTTTGTAGACACCTACCTGCCAACTGAGCCGGCGGTCCCGGGTTCGAATCCCGGCCGGGGCAAATATTTGTGTGATGAACTCGAATATTTGTGCTTGGGTCATGGTTGTTCTATGTATTTAAGTATATATTTATCTATATAAGTACATATATCGTCGTCTAGTACCCATAACATAAGCCTTCTTGAGCTTAATTTGGGACTAGATCGATTTGTGTGAGGTTGTCCGATATTTATTATTATTATTATTTTTTATCTGACTGAAGAGACTGGGAATCGAACCCTAGCTTAGGAGTTAGGGTAGCGATGTGGTTAACGCGCTGGACCGGCAATCCAGAGGTACCGGGTTCGATTCCCGGTCTCCTCTTCCAGGTAGCTCCTTTTTCAATTTTTCTTTAAGCTTTGATCTTTGTATTAATGGTTTAAAACATACCTAATCTAACCTAGTCAAAAGGATGATACTGGCAAGAAATACGAAAAATTTATGATACAGAGGAATAAAAATCCGTGGAATGATTTTAGCGAAATTAAGCCTTCAACGAAATAATTTTCTAGAAGTCAAGGGCTTTCACTAAATACCTGTAAAGATAGATTTATGCATTAGGAAGCTATTTCTAGAGGACTTTCATATGTAGTTCACATGTGGCACAATTATTCCAGATATCAGGGTTTGAATGAACTCCGGGCGTAAGTACATTGTATGCAATGATTTGGCAAGATGCCTTACATATTTACATTACATGATGATTAAGCGATCAAATCGAATTGGACTACTGTTTTGATACATTGTGAACTAATTTCAATGATATTTAGAATACAGAATGTAGACACATTTACACACATCGATGAAGAGTTCTAGGCCACGCCTTTGCGCGGCCAGCGGCCGGCGAGCGGCGGGGCGAGAGATCCGAGCACCGCAGACATATGAGAGAGCAAGACACACGTACCGCTCACCGCTGCCGCTTTCGCCCTAAGTCGTGGAAGCACCGTAAGAGTGCACGGCTGATTTTTAGGGTTCCGTAAAAAGGTAAAAAATGGGACCCTATTACTAAGAATCAGCTGTCCGTCATCTGTCCGTCTCTCACCAGGCTGTATCTCATGAACCGTGATATTTAGACAGTTGAGATTTTCACAGATGATGTATTTCTGTTGCCGCTATAAAAATAAATACTAAAAAAATTAATAATTTACATATATATATTTTATTTTATTTTTTAATATATATATATATATTGTATGTTTTTATGAAAATCGAGACCATTTTGTATATTTAATTGTATCAGGCATTACTTTGCGGAAATCCATATTAATTAAAATAATAATATTGCTTTGCTAATCCGCGATATCGCGGAGAAATAGAACACATCTTACAACTACCAAGTGTTGCCATGAAGCACATGTGTTATTCACTAACTAACCCAATAGGATGTGAGCCGGCCAAATTAAGATCTGACCCCAAAACCCGTAATAATTGTTCGTAACCGGGGGTCAAAATTATATGCTCAGTCTGGCGTCAGTCTATCAGTCGGGCAGGAATGATGAGAGAATGATCGTAAGGACTAACGATCCGGACTAGCGAAAATTAATAAATGACAGTTAACTGACAGTCCAGATGGACTGAACTGACGCCATATCTGTCACTCCTGTGGCGCAATGACTTTCTCATTAGACTCTGGTAGTGCGGGCTAACCAGCCCTGATACAGTTTACTCATGCTTAAAAAAGAGATAGATAATGATGCGTTAATTAGGTAATATTTTCATCTCATTAAAATCCACAAGATGGAACCCTCACTGGCTATCCCACGCCAGAAGAACTCCTATCACTGCAACCATGGCATCATCCGTGATTGCCACCATGGAAACATATAAAAACCACATCAAAAGTTAAATAAAAATATAATTGCATACCTAGTTAATTACGTGACGTTGACTAAGTACCGGTGGTTTCAGGGTACAATTTTGTTGAGTCTACATTTCATAACGGACAGTATGAAAACACAAGATGCGTTTTGATAATACATGCAGATAATACATTGTATAACACGACGGGCTCGCTCGCTCGACACTACATGTGCCCGACGCTCTCTTCTTCAGCTCTTCTCTCCTTTTTCTTTCCATGTTTTTCAATTCTTTTTACCGCCAAATATACTTCACCTAACCGTATGGAGGAATCCCGCATTTTATAGTCAAGTCCCGCTTTTTGATCGCAAATGTACCGCAAATATGTGCACAAAGGTTGGCAGTGGCAACCCTGTTCATGACCCCCTGCTCCCGTACTTTTTAGGATTCCGTAGCCAAATGGCAAAAAACGGAACCCTTATAGATTCGTCATGTCTGTCTGTCTGTCTGTCCGTCCGTATGTCTCAGCCATTTTTTTTCGAAACTATAAGAGCTATACTGTTGAAACTTGGTAGGTAGATGTATTCTGTGAAACGAATTATGATTTTGATGCAAAAATAAAAAAATAATAATAAATATTGGGGGCTCCCCATACTTAGAACTAAAAACTCAAAATTTTTTTTTTCATCAAACACATACGTGTGCGGTATCTATGGATAGGTCTTTAAAAATGATATCGAGCTTTCTAAAATATTTTTTTTCTAAACCGAATAGTTTGCGTGACAGACGCTTCCAAAGTGGAAAAAGTTGGTCCCCCCCGCTCTAACTTCTAAAATAAGAAAATGAAAAATCTAAAAAAAAAACATATTAACTTAACCACCTAGGGATGGAAAGTGTTTGTACGGAACCCTCGGTGCGCGAGTCCGACTCGCACTTGGCCGGTTTTTTTTTTATTGTCAAAATAAAAAAATAGGTACGTGTCCAACATTTTATTATAATCTAACTGATAGACTTACTTATTATGTAATTTTTTTTCACCTCACTCGCTCGGAAAACCTCCGTTTATAGCGCGAAGTCTGCTTGCATGTTTATTTTATACGCTAGCGTGTAAAAGCCATTTGAATTTCGAACATGATGATTCTGATTGTCTGTGATGCATGTAACTTTATTTTCATTTTTATTATGTGTGATTACTGATTATCTTTCGCTTGTTTGGTTTGGATGTGAGTGTTTTATGTCTTAAATATATAAAGATAAAGAGAGGGCAAAATTAAATATGATTATTTTTTAATTTTAATTGTACTTTTTGCATCTCGAGTAGTGCTGCAAAATTATTTGGCTGCTCGTGTCTTGAAAGCCTCGCTACGCTCAGGAATCTATCTTTGAATCTTAGGTACCTTCTCTATCTCGCTCAGCTTTCAATTTCAACACTCGCGCCAAATAACAACTTTGCAGGATTGCACAAGTAAAAACTATTTATCCAGGAAATATTGAGATTAGGAAACCATCCTCCATTTAGACGGTATTTTCCATGAGAGCATTATTTGTTGTTTGTCAAATATTGTACAGATATAGAATATAATAGAATGAAAATTTACTCGTTAACATAAACAAAGTGGACAACACATATTAGAAATAAAATTAAAAACGTTGATGTGTATGCCACGAGAAAGTCACACCTCAGCATAAATGCTGGCTCGGAAACCAGCGCTGATCTTCATATACTAGGTTTACCATTAGAAAAATACAACTAAGCTCAGTAGATACTTCCTCTTTTTTGAGATCGGTAAATAAAGCACCAGTCTCGTTTTTGCACAGCTGTGAGAGAGACAACCGTTTTATTTCAGGCGACAACAACCCAGTCGAGCTAAGTCTGTCCCTCGTTTGTACGGGACGTGATATAAGCCAGGTGCAATCTCAACTCGACCGGTTATCATTGGTGAGCTCCCACGGAGCCACTAAGTGATATTTACGAGAACAGGACATCCAGCGTGTTCCGACGATCCTAATCTTAGGAGTAGGCCCGGATGGGCCAGTTAGCTCGTCCCAGACGAATGCCGAGACAGTTAGGTATTGTATTTTTGTACCTGGACGCCATCCAAATACTATTTGATAATATTTAAATACACAATTATCGGAAAGTATTGTACTTGATTGATCCAGATAACACACTCCATTGCTAGAAACCCGTGTTTATTTTAAGTCTATGGATTACTAATACTAATGCGTTCCAATCGATGAATTGAAAGTTCGAAATTTAAATTCGGAATATTGAAGAATAATCCCAATTCAAAGACGTTGACGAATTTAAATTTGGAACAGAATTCGTTCATTTGTTTTACCGATCGTTATTTTCGAATTCGCACGTACCTTTGTAATTGACGTTTATTTTGGAGACACTGGTTTGTGTTGTGAATGGTCACTGTTATGATGAATTCTCACTGTCGCGAGTGTTTACACTGTGTGCGCGCGCGGGCGGCGCGGTGGCGGCTCGAGGTGGACTGTGGTGCTGCGTGCTTCGTGCTGTGAACTGGGGTTGAAGCCGGTTCGCGTGAAAATAGTGCATCGTTTGTCATACGCTAGAATTTTGCCGCGACTTCTCCCGCCAACCAACAGTCAGTCAATCTGTTGCTTGACGTCATCGTCTTTTGATTTATGGTTTTCTAGCTGGACTTGTCGGCTCGTTTTGACAACATTAAGAAGGTGGCAGTAATTTCATGGTCGTGGCTCTGCACTATCTGTTAACGAAACTCAAATATACATTTGTACTCGCACATATGTATATAAATAAATAAATAAATAAATATTAAGGGACAATCTTACACAAATCGACCTAGTCCCAAACTAAGCAAAGCTTGTTGTCGCATGTAGGTTAGGTATACTATGTAATAATTATAAGTTAGCTCGATCATATATAGCAGTAAGTAATCAGCTTAGAATAAGAAATCATTATATACACAATCATATTTCTTTTCTTCTATTTCTACTTAGTATATAAGGTTAATTGCTCTCATTATTGTGTTAGGATAAGATATGAAGCTTTGGTTAATTACTATGTAAAACCACCATTAAATAAACATATAACGAAAACATATAGAAAGCTTCATAAAGTAGGTTGATGATATTGTAAACATTAAAATTACCCAATAAGAATCTTATAGGAAAACTTGTCGATAAATATATACTCGACCCATGTATATTATGTACCATTATGTGAATGTTTTATATACTAAATAAAGGGATAATGTTGTTCAGTTTACACTAACACACCTCATCATACCACACGTAAGAATTGGGCCACGCCCTTCTTACCCATTGGCCCTCAATAAGTTTAATCCAGCGATCATACTAATATGGCCGCTCGATTAATTTAATTCATTCCTCTTGCGGCCTCCGATCAAACAACACTTCACAGCAGCATTATGTGAAACTTACGTCACAGTGTTATTATTTTATGGGACTTCCCTATACTACTGAAGCATCCCCTTTGCAGTTTAATCTAAATTCAATCAAGATACAGTCTACAACCCACAATTGGACCTTCGAGCACCGGATCAAGAAGGAAGGAATTGGACCTTCGTTCCAGTGACAGGAGGCGCGCAAGAGAATCATCACAGGGACGTAAAGCGGATTAAACCCTGCGTCCCTGCGCCGGGCATCACAGACAGGGTAGAATTAAGTTTCCCCTCGCTCTGGCATCAATCGGATCGTGGGTTGAATTAATTTTCCCCTCGTATCCGCAACACGTCGCGCATCACAGAACTCGGGTTGATTAAGTTCCCCTTGTTCTGCCATCAATCGGACAATAGTCCGCATCACGACGTGCATCACAGAACTTTCGTTCTGCCATCAATCGGATCTCGGGTCGATTAATTTCCCCTTGCTTCCGCATCAATCGGTCTGGGATTGATTAAGTTCTCCTTGTACCGCGTCAAAGCGTTCACGTGTGACGCATAACACAGCTTCCGGTACGGTGGTAACCCAGCGGTGTGAACAAGCCGTAACGGATCTGTGCAACGAGGGATTTACGCCGTAGGGATATTAGGGCTCATTAGTGTCGCACTTAGCCTCACTATTGAATAGGTGTTAGGTATTAGGTAAATTCAGTGTTTTTTTTTGTTATTGTTTTAAATTCAGTGTGTGTGTTAGGATAAGCGACAGTCCCCCCGTGCGATGTCTCTTCCGGAAAAGAGAGTTACGCGTTCTCAAAAATCACGAGACCAGACTCCGGAGTCAGGCGAGACGTCCACTAATCCTACAAATACTTGGAGCCACGGGACTGGCCCATCTAATAACGCAAGCAGTAGCAACAAAAACGCGAACACAATGACGCCCGCGAGCGATCCCCCCTCGGCCCCCGCCCCGCGATCGAGCGCATCCAATTCACCCGCGCCGAACCCGGCCCCTGTGCCCCATTCCGCCCGCGACCACGCGTTAGAAGTCGGTAGGGGAGATATAGACAGGCCCGGCGATAGGAATTCGGACAATACGTTAGTTAATGCCAATAGGGAAAGTAGCAGTCAAATTTCTGTTTTAATGGCCGAATTACAGGTGCGTAAAGCCGAACTCGAACTAGCTCAGAAGGCAGCCGCGGAAGCAAATATTAGACTGGAGGTTGCGCGTATTGAAGCGCAATCCGACAGTGCGTCCGCGGTGGGTCAGGCCGCTGAGAGAGTCTCAGGTTGGGTAGCATCTCATTACGACAATCGACCACCCGTTGTAGAAAACAGAAGTTTGAACCCGGCATATAACGGCAATAGGGTAGAATTAGGGCAAGTACGACACGCCGATCGGGCATTGCAAGGCCCTCCCATGCATAGGCAAATTCCGGAATTGCCGCATTTCGATGGAAATATCTCGGAATGGATAGCGTTTAGGGCCGAATTCGAAGACAGCGCGCCGCATTTCAGTAACGTAAACAACGTAGGTAGAATTAGGCGCGCCTTACGCGGTGAAGCGCGGATAGCGGTCAAAGCTATTATGTACACAGTAACTGATCCTTACGAGATCATGGAGTCTTTAGAAAGGCATTTCGGGGATCCCGAAGAAATAGTTTTGACCGAGATCCATAATGTTAAGCGCATGCCCAGGTTAGCCGAAGACAGCAGTAATATCGTTACTTTTGCCGGCCATGTAGCAAATACGGTAGCTACCATTAAGGCATTGCGCCAAGATCAGTATTTACACGCGCCCGAGTTAGTAAGTAAAATAACTGATAAATTAAACGTGATAATTCGGTATGAGTGGGCAAAGTATAAGCAAGCCAATCAGGGGACGCCCGAATTGGTCGCGATGGCTAACTTTTTAAATGACGTCAGTATGGCCACGAAGCGATCACACCACAGACATTCCAAGTCCCGTGCAAACGTTCATGTGGTTAATATAAACCATGCCGAGTCGAGGCAACCACAACAACGAATGCACGGTGGTGCGAGCCGCGGACGACCATACCAAGGTAGCTATCGAGACTACGCAAGCGACTCTGATTCGGACGACGACTCATACCGGGAATCGAACCGTGCCGCTACCGTGGCTACCTTAAATTCGCGCCCGCAAACGCATAAAAAAAAGCCCGCGCAAACGGTGAAACCCACGCAATCTCGACCGCCCCCGCAGTCGCAGAACAATTTTAATAATAATAAAAAAGATTGCGTACTTTGCAAAGGGAATCACAAGTTAGCCGTTTGCCCGGATTTTCTGAAAAGGTCTGTCGCAGACCGGTGGGAATCGGCCCGAAGCCTTAAGCTGTGCTATAGGTGTTTAGAACCTAATCATAGGCGCCCTATTAAGTGCAAATACGTCGCATGCGGAAAAAACGAATGCGAAGCGGGTCACCATAGGTTACTTCACGGGCTTACGAGTGAGGCGCAATCTGTCCGCGCAAGTGTTAGTAGCATAAATCAGATTCAGCGCGCGAATACGTACCTTATGGTGGTCCCCGTGGAAATTTCAGGCCCGTTAGGTAGTGCCGAGGCACTAGCGTTTCTAGACTCAGGTTCGACCATGACCTTAATAGAACGAGGCACGGCCGATAAAGTGGCTCCCAGGGGTTCGGGCAAACCTCTCGCGATCCAAGGCATAGGAGGGCAGATAACGGACCACGAGTCCTGTAGAATAAATTTATCGATCCGCGGTTTATGTACAAGAAATCTAGAAAAAATTTCGGCGTATACAATCGATAAATTAAATCTGCCTTCGCAAGAGGTTTCTCGCGAGTTGGTAGAACAATGCGACCACTTAAAAGATATAACGGACCAATTAGTATATGAGCGCGGGACGCCCACGATCTTAATTGGACAGGATAATTGGGGTTTAATAGTATCGCGACAGCTCCTTACGGGCCCCACCTCATCAATAGCTGCGGGCTATACCAACCTAGGTTGGATCCTTTTTGGGTCCCAGGATAGACCGGGAAAGATAGCTCGTATAAATCACGTTCGTCCAGCTACTACCGAAGATGAGATTTTAAGCTGTATGAAACAGCACTTTAGCATCGAGTCGTTAGGGGTAGAGAAAAAATTGCCCCGGGCGGACCCGGATCAACGTGCTTTAGACATATTAGAGGCTACATGTAGAAAAATCCCGGGAGAAAATAGGTACGAAACGGGATTGTTGTGGCGATCTGATAACGAGGTCTTGCCCGGCAATCGCGCACAAGCACTACGCAGGCTATATAACTTAGAACGCAAACTGGACGGAGACGAAGGTTTCAAGGCAGAATATACCGCACAGATTGAGAATTTAATTAATAAAGGATATGCGGAAATAATTAACTCTCGTCCCCCGCCAGAAGCGCCGCGTACGTGGTATTTGCCGCATTTTGCGACTAGGCACGCGCAAAAATTAAAATTACGTCTAGTATTTGACGCAAAGGCTACAGCCTATAATACTAGCCTTAATCAGTCATTATTAACAGGGCCCGACCTGTTAAAGTCATTGTTCGGAGTCCTGCTTCGATTTCGCGAGGGCAAAACCGCGGTTATTGCCGACGTAAAAGAAATGTTTTTACAAGTAGGCGTGTTAGAGCAGGACAGGGATAGTTTACGTTTTTTGTGGAGAGGAGAGAGCAGGACAGAAGATCCACAAGAATATCGTATGAAACGGTTGATATTCGGATCCGCTGCGAGTCCAACCACAGCCTTATACGTCAAAAACAAAAACGCGTTAGAACAAAAAAACGATTATCCTATAGCCGCCGATATAACTATCAGAAACACGTACATGGACGACATGTTGGTAGCCTTAGACCAGGACGAAAACGAGGTTAAGCAGATAGTTAACGACCTGTACCACTTGAACATGCAAGCTTCGTTCGAATTACGGGGTTTCGCCTCTAACAACCCAAACGTCATAAGCGACGTACAGCCAAAAACAGAGGATAGTACAGTGATAGGTAAATCCGATACCGAACGTACGTTAGGGCTCATATGGAACCATAGGCGAGACACGTTAGGCTTTAACGTAAATTTGAGAAACACTCCGGAACAAGTTCTCAACGGTTCGACTTTGCCGACTAAGCGGCAGGTCACTAGTAGCGCTATGTCTGTATATGACCCAATCGGCTATGCAAGCCCCATTTCCGTGTTAGGTAAAACGGTAATGC
The DNA here is from genome assembly GCA_905147355.2 of Apotomis turbidana. Taxonomy (NCBI): domain Eukaryota; kingdom Metazoa; phylum Arthropoda; class Insecta; order Lepidoptera; family Tortricidae; genus Apotomis; species Apotomis turbidana. The sequence goes on from LR990285.1 coordinate 3,687,357, forward strand.
AAGAGGTATGGCGTACCGGTATCGGATGGGACGATCAAATAAAGGATAGCTGTAAAGCGCCATGGATGTCGTTTATAGATAACTTACAAAAGTTACGCAATCTCGAGATTCCCCGACACGTCCCCGCACGCGACCGTAAGGGCGATATCCACATATTTTGTGACGCCAGTGAAAAAGTTTACGCTACGGCCGTGTATTTTGTGGGCAGGGACGAGTCAGGGTCAATTAAATCAACTTTAATCGCATCCAAGGCCCGAGCAGCGCCGCTTAAAGTAGTGTCTATCCCGCGATTAGAGCTTCAGAGCTGTGTGTTAGGCACTCGATTAGCGGAATCTGTCGTCGCAGAATCCGATTACGTAATTGAGAATAGGTATTTTTGGTCCGACTCGCGAACAGTGCTAGCATGGATAAAAGCAGATCCGCGCACATTTAAGAGCTTCGTAGCTCACCGATTAGCCGAAATCGAAAGTAGCACTTCGCCAGCGGACTGGCGATGGGTGCCCAGCGCGCTAAACGTAGCCGACGATGCTACAAAGGGCGCGCCCGCGAATTTCGATAACACCCACCGCTGGTTTTTCGGACCCGAATTCATTACGAAAGATAAATCGGACTGGCCGCGCGAGAAATCGTCATCTTCACCACCGCCCTCGGGCGAAGAACGTAATAACGCGATTACGTTATCAATCCGTACATGCGATAAATTCGATTATTTACCTCCGATAGAACGATTTTCGAGTTTTATTCGATTAGTTAGGGCTACTGCTTGCGTTATAATTGCGGCTGAAGTATTTAAAACCCGATTGCTATTGAGAAAACCCGAAATAGAGATGAATAATGGACATGTAAAGATTGCGGAATTACTCCTAATCAAGCGTAGTCAATACGCAAGTTTCGAAGAGGAAGTAAAATTGTCAAGAAACGATAATCCACTGCCGCGACGATCGCCTATCCACAAGATAGCCGTAAAAATGAGCAAGGCAGACGTCCTGGTACTCGACTCGAGAGTAGACCGAGGCAAAGTGGATATCCCAATTTTACACGCTAAAGAAAGCTTCACGAAACTGCTCATACAACATTACCATGAAAAGTACAATCACGGCAATCACATGACCATGATGAACGAGATCAAACAGCGGTATTTTATAGTCGGTCTACGAGGGACTATGAGATATATATGCAATAAATGTCAATGGTGTCGGACCTATAAAGGCGCCACCCTCAAGGCCCCTGTAGGCGACCTACCTGTAGAAAGACTACTCGCATATCAGCCTCCGTTTACCGCTACCGCCATAGACTTGTTCGGGCCGATGCAGATTGCTATCGGGCGTAGAAGAGAAAAAAGATGGGGCGTGCTCTTTACTTGCCTTACGACCAGAGCCGTCCATCTAGAGTTAGCCGCATCACTCTCGGCAAGCTCCACCATACTAGCCCTCAGACGCATGATAGCACGTCGCGGAACCCCAACAATCATCTACTCGGACAACGGAACTAATTTTGTGGGCTCGGAACGAGAGATAAAAGAAGCGAAGAAATCGCTGCCCGAATCCATTCAAGATCATCCCGCCATCCGAGAAATTACGTGGAAGAAAATACCGCCCGGTAATCCCGCCGCGGGAGGTTCGTGGGAAAGAATGGTAGGCGCCATTAAAGCCGCTCTGAAAATTACACTCAGAGAGAAGGCCCCACACGAAGAGGTCCTACATACGCTCATTTTAGAGGCCGAAAATATTGTCAACTCGCGCCCTCTCACTCCAATCAATACTGATATGAGCGAACCATCCCTCACCCCGAACCATTTTTTATTGCTGAGATCCAACGCTAGTAGCCCATGGGGCACCTTCAAGGACGATACGTCCCTAAAGTCATGGAAGACCGCCCAATCTCTAGCCGACATATTTTGGAAGAAATGGATCGCCGAGTATCGACCGCTGCTATGTCCGCGAGCCAGTACTTACAGCAAATTCAAGAATCCTGCTATAGGAGACGTCGTAATAGTAGCTGACAATACTATGCCGAGAGGGACGTGGCCTAGAGGCATTATAGCAAAAACCTTTCCCGGCCCTGATGGCCATGTAAGGGTGGCCGACGTCCAGACTAACTCAGGCATAATCCGACGACCTACGAATCGACTTATCCACATTTGCTCCACTTAAATATTGTACTTTCGTACGGAGGGGGGACTGTCGCATGTAGGTTAGGTATACTATGTAATAATTATAAGTTAGCTCGATCATATATAGCAGTAAGTAATCAGCTTAGAATAAGAAATCATTATATACACAATCATATTTCTTTTCTTCTATTTCTACTTAGTATATAAGGTTAATTGCTCTCATTATTGTGTTAGGATAAGATATGAAGCTTTGGTTAATTACTATGTAAAACCACCATTAAATAAACATATAACGAAAACATATAGAAAGCTTCATAAAGTAGGTTGATGATATTGTAAACATTAAAATTACCCAATAAGAATCTTATAGGAAAACTTGTCGATAAATATATACTCGACCCATGTATATTATGTACCATTATGTGAATGTTTTATATACTAAATAAAGGGATAATGTTGTTCAGTTTACACTAACACACCTCATCATACCACACGTAAGAATTGGGCCACGCCCTTCTTACCCATTGGCCCTCAATAAGTTTAATCCAGCGATCATACTAATATGGCCGCTCGATTAATTTAATTCATTCCTCTTGCGGCCTCCGATCAAACAACACTTCACAGCAGCATTATGTGAAACTTACGTCACAGTGTTATTATTTTATGGGACTTCCCTATACTACTGAAGCATCCCCTTTGCAGTTTAATCTAAATTCAATCAAGATACAGTCTACAACCCACACTTGTACTATGGGTACTAGACGACGATATACATAATATATAAATACATATACTTATAGATAACATCCATGACCCAAGAACAAATACTTGCACAAATATTTGCCCCGGCCGGGATTCGAACCCGGGACCGCCGACTCAGTAGGCAGGTGTCTACAAACCGAGCCAAACGAATATATATACCGTTTTTTTATGATTTACGTTAACATCGGTGTATCGTTCGATGTATTTCTCAGAAAGTATCTGGAAATAAATATACATTTATGTTAAATCCAACAATGTAATTATTTACTCTTAATACATACACCAACAACGAGTATAATTAGCCCTTAATAATGACTCTAAGCAAAAATAAACAACCGTGACATAATTATTTTAAATCAAATCAGTAACTTTTTGCACTGGTCTCAATAGAACGTTGAAGTATGTTAATTAAAAATGGTACGAGTCAAGATACTAATCATATCTTTGAGAATATCTTTTGACCTGAAATTCCCTACAGCTAGGTAAATCATGAAAAAACACGTTGTATATACTAAATTTTATTTATGGCCAGGAATGAGGTTGAAACGAAACAAGCGGAAGCGGTCATGGCATAAATACCACAAGGAAAATACAAAATTGTTAGACGTTAATGACAATTTGCACTGTTAACCTAGTAATAGAGTGAATAATTTTATTTATTTTACTTGCAGAGTGAACTTGCGCCATTAGGAGAAATGATGAGGTATTTTTACAGACATACATAATTACTAAAGCTTTTAATTTTCATCATTATTAACTGAGACACGGATCTAAAGATATCTCACAACGATCGATTTTGCACTGCTCTCACTCTCATCTAGTGACTTCCTGGGAGCCTGAGGGCCTTCAAAGTTCAAACGCTGCGTTATCTTGCCTATGGCTGCCACGCTACAAGTCTACGAACTTGAATAAGTCTTATTGCTTGCAAAGACAGTCCCATCGTTTCTCTTTTTAGAATGACAATTTTGCCTAACAGGTAATAAACATATTTACTTATATCAAAATGTAGTACGATTTTGACACAAAAAGTGTGTTTTTCTCAGCCTGTGAACACTGAAGCTGTGACTTACTAAATCGTGTATCCCCGGCGTCCACGTACTTCGTCCTTCCGAACGGACTTGATCTTCGCTCCAAGTCATTCCTATCGCCTTCGCTTCTGCAGTGATTGTCCGTCACCATGTCTGCTTAGGGCAGCCACGTTTGCTCTTTCTTTTGGGATTCCAGTCAAGCCCTTGCCTCCGAATGTGTTGTGTCCCTTCGGTGCGTGTGCCCAATCCTGCTCCATTTGTGACGTTTTATCTGCAGATCAATCAGAGTTTTCATAAATTACTAAAGCTGTATAGTTTTTCAAATATTGAAAACTTAAATGAGTTAACATAGCGATATAACGCGTATAAATTGTTTTATTTAAATGAACGTGCACTCTAATTTGTCGAACGCACTGTACTCTAGTGGTGCGGTGGCGTTTAGGTATAAAAATATGGAACGATCTTATTTGCATTATCTATTCCGCTAAAAATAATACACTCCGCATGGTTCAATGGATTTGTGAACGATTTATGACTAGTTACTGTCAATTATCTCTAGAAAGCGATCTCTTCAAGACAATCTTAGGAACTGTAGTTGGATAAAAGTGGAATCTTCAAAAAAACATGATATGATTTAGATCAATAATATAGTCTAAGACCCAGCCGAATGGCATTTGAAGAAATCTTAGAATTAATTCAGTATGAAACTATTCCCTATCAATAAAACTAATAGTAAAAAGTTCAGGTGAGAATCTAGGATTCGTTTTAAAGCGTAAGTGTTTTTTTTTTTACATAAAATCATTTAAATCCGAGCTTATAACCGTTAACCTATCCATATTAATTAACAGTTGATTCTTTGCCCTTTAATACTTTTATTGCGCACATCTGGATCAAATACGGACCACAAAGTAGAAACCGCAAAAAGGTCTATGGTTAAGGAGCTATTTCAAAAATGATATTAACCGGTTACAAGCCTTGATTTAAACAACAAGCAACGCTAATAATAAGCCAGGCAACGCTAATAATAAGCAGCCTTGCGTGCTCCCGTGCCCTTTGACCGCGCTAAGGGGGTCAACGCACTCTGCCGCATAGCCAGGACAGCCAGGGGAATGACGTCACAGGTCCCACTGTTGGGCAGAATGCGCTCCTTGTCTATAATCAGAACTGATTACGACACGTTCTTAGACTGCGCCGTCGGGGTTAATGCACTATTGCCGCATAGCCAGCGGAATGATGTTACAGGTTCTACGGTTGGACAGAATGCGCTCCTTGTCTATAATCAGAACTGATATACGACACGTTCTTAGACTGCGCCGTCGGGGTTAATGCACTATTGCCGCATAGCCAGGGGAATGACGTTACAGGTTCTACGGTTGAACAGAATGCGCTCCTTGTCTATAATCAGGACTGATATACGACACGTTCTTAGACCGCACCATCGGGGTTAATGCACTTTTGCCGCATAGCCTGGGGAGTGACGTCACAGGTACCATTGTTGGACAGAATGCGTTCCTTGTCCATAATCAGGACTCATAGGATACGTTCTTAGACTGTGCCATCGGAGTTAATGCACTATTGACGCATAGCCGGTGGTATGACGTCACAGGTCCCACTGTTGGACAGAATGCGCTCCTTGTCCACAATCAGGGCTGATATACGACATGTTCTTAGACTGCGCCTCTACACTGTTTTTACTCTCAACAATAGAACAAATCGACGGCAAAAAGCGGAAATGTAGTAAATGCCAATGAATTCCCTTGGTGTTTACTACGTTTCCGCTTTATGCCATCAAAATATAGATTTAACTTCGTTCTTAGTACCGCACGCAAGAAAGAGCGTGATCATCACGGCGCTCAAAAGGTAGTATTCGTGGATTACATACGACGCCACGTCAATCTAAAACGAACGTTGAACATTTATTGACGGCAGGACTAGGTCAATGCACTACTGTCACATAGACAGCTTAGTGACAAGAGTCCACTGTTGGACAGAACGCACTGTTTGTCCACGTGGACTTATTGATACGCGGGAAAGGGACAAGATTATGATATGAGTCATAACGAAATTTATTTCTGGAGCCCGAAATAAATGATTACTTATCAATATCTTTTTACAGTAAGTACATGCTTTTATAGATAAACCTAACTCGTTTCATTAATGTAATTACTTACTTAAAAAAAGAGACAAGAGTGGGTAGAAATCGTAACGAATTACAAAAAACAGCTAATATCGCCATTGTGCCGATAATATTTGAGGAGTTCCTCCGATTTTTCAAGAGTTTCGTCATCAGATCTTCACCAAAATGTTACGGGACTAACTTGGACTAAATCGTAATTTCTAGACTATAAATTACGGAGACCTGAGATCACAAACATTAAAAAAAATATAGACATAGGTCGAAGAGCGACATGTGGGCTACATTTGTATTCCCGAAAGTGTACCTACAATTCTTGAAATACAATAATAAGTAGCCTTGTCAGGTGAGTCAAAGTGAAATGTGACAGATGATGATGAGATTTTTATAGAACAATAAGCATACCGGGTGTTCCCTGTAATAGGAGCAATAAATTATAACACATTCTACTCTTCAAACTGAACAACATTTGTTTAAAAAAAGTCAGTTTTAAGATCATTATTTCAAACATATTTAATAGTATTTTCAATGTACGCCATCTGAGAATTGAGATAGCTGTCATTTTACTAATATCACACATATCGCAAAACATTGCTTCTATGAATAAACATTATTTTATAAATTATCATTTGGTACAGGTTATTTTCAGAAGTTGCTTAACAAATGTTGTTCAGTTTGCTTTTATTACACGCAACACCCCGTATAATGAGCAGAAATCTACAGGGGATTCACCAATATTTGTAGCCAGGGGAATCGGAATTTGTTAATGACCCAATTTTGTGCAATACTGCTAATAGCCTTGATATTTTCCCGCAATTTGAGGTCAGGATTGGTATACTCCCACTTATTTTGTATTAATCAAGTAATGGGTTACCTATATGGAATGATTTTGTCATTATTTACCTGGTAGGGGATATAAATAGACTGAATGTGGAATGTTTATAATAATGTATGAACAGCAGATAATATTATAAGGCAGCCTTCTAGTTTTTTTTCTTTTAGGTTCAATTCGTCCATATTCCCATTTTGTCAACGTGTCTATTTCGTCCACATTCCCAACTCGTCCACATTCCCATCTCGTCCACATTCCCTTATCTTCCTTATTCGATTTTGAAATTTGCAACGCATTAATTAACAACCACTTCCTACTTAAAAATGGGGTGGTTCCTAATTGTAAGTTTATAAAAATGTTTTTACCTCTATTGGAAGGTGGACGTGTTGGGAATGGGGATGACATGGGAATGCGGACGAGTTAGGAATGTAGACGAGATAGGAAGTGGAAAATTTGGGAATGAATCTGGACGAAATGGGATTGTGGATGAAATAGAAATGTTGACAAAATGGGAATTGGAGCAAGTGAACTTTTAGGTTTCTTTTACTACGTGATAAAGTAATCCAGAGGTACCGGATTATAGGTCCCCTGTACTTATTTAGTCAGTTAAAATCTAAGGCAAATAACTGTTGGAACATACTTAGTGGTTAAATGTAAACCTATCGTTGATCGTCTGTAATAAAAAAAAAAAAAATCTGGCATTTTTATGTTTCTTTTGTTGGCCCATTCGCAGTCACAATAAAGTACTTCAACAAAGCATTTGTTTTATCTAGAGATCCCGAAACATTCCATCAATAAAACGTTTATTTATTTAAACTATTATTAATCGGTTTGATTTGCACTCGTATAAGCCTAAGCAAAGTATTTGTTAGTTTTCAAACTCCTAAAGCCTTATCTTTATTTTTATTTTTTAGTTTTCTTTACACGTCAATCCTATATGTAAAACCTTTAAAAATTAAAATTCTTAAAATAGGTACTAGGTACTTTGTGCAAATGTTATTTTGAAGGACATAATGACCAGGCATCACTCCCAAGCAGTAAATATTTATTAAATAGTAAATGTTGGTATCACATTTGGCAAGTTTTGTGTAAACGATAGAAGGATGTGGTGTAAAGTCACGATGAAGTCCGGATTAGTAGAACCAGCTTGCTTAATAGTCCATTGCATACCTAGGGCTGTGAATTCGTGGATGTCCTTCACCTCACCTCACCTTCGGTTCCGGCTTTATGAATTATCGCCCGTGGTGTGTTCCAGAAAATCCCACATACGGCCAAGGGTGACGTAAAAGAATATTTAAAGAAATCCAAGTCATAACATAACTGCCAGGAAATTCTTGTGCTTTGCTGTTTCCTATTTGAGAAAGGCATATAAAAAGTAATGCGTAAAGATTATTCGGCGAAAAGAAGATAGGCGAAAAAAAAATCGAAGTAAAGAAATTATGCTTAAAAGTATATAGACAATTGACAACAGTTTTAAATAGTTTAAAAAAATTCAATTAATTTATTATCACAGAGCCCAAAACTATAATTTTTATTTGATTATACCAACTAATTATTAAAATAAAAAATAGTGAAAGCAGCATCATCTAAGAATCAGCCCTCAAGATGACGTCGCCTCGAGGAAAAATTGACAGTCACATAGCACAAAAAGAACAGTAGTACAATCTCCACACTAAGCCCGCCTTCCTAGTGGAAAAATTGACAGTCACATAGCACAAAAAGGGCAGTAGTACAATCTCCATACTAAGCCCGCCTTCCTAGTGGAAAAATTGACAGTCACATAGCACAAAAAGGATAGTAGTCCAATCTCCACACTAAGCCCGCCTTCCTAGTGGAAAAATTGTCAGTCACATAGCACAAAAGGACAGTAGTACAATCTCCACACTAAACCCGCCTTCCTAGTGGAAAAATTGACAGTCACATAGCACAAAAAGGACAGTAGTACAATCTCCACACTAAACCCGCCTTCCTAGTGGAAAAATTGAGAGTCACATATCACAAAAAGGACAGTAGTACAATCTCCACACTAAACCCGCCTTCCTAGTGGAAAAATTGACAGTCACATAGCACAAAAAGGACAGTAGTACAATCTCCACACTAAGCCTGCCTTCCTAGTGGAAAAATTAACAGTCACATAGCACAAAAAGGATAGTAGTACAATCTCCACACTAAGCCCGCCTTCCTAGTGGAAAAATTGTCAGTCACATAGCACAAAAGGACAGTAGTACAATCTCCACACTAAACCCGCCTTCCTAGTGGAAAAATTGACAGTCACATAGCACAAAAAGGACAGTAGTACAATCTCCACACTAAACCCGCCTTCCTAGTGGAAAAATTGACAGTCACATATCACAAAAAGGACAGTAGTACAATCTCCACACTAAACCCGCCTTCCTAGTGGAAAAATTGACAGTCACATAGCACAAAAATGACAGTAGTACAATCTCCACACTAAGCCCGCCTTCCTAGTGGAAAAATTGACAGTCACATAGCACAAAAAGGACAGTAGTACAATCTCCATACTAAGCCCGCCTTCCTAGTGGAAAAATTGACAGTCACATAGCACTAAAAGGACAGTAGTACAATCTCCACACTAAGCCCGCCTTCCTAGTGGAAAAATTGTCAGTCACATAGCACAAAAAGGACAGTAGTACAATCTCCATACTAAGCCCGCCTTCCTAGTGGAAAAATTGACAGTCACATAGCACTAAAAGGACAGTAGTGCAATCTCCACACTAAGCCCGCCTTCCTAGTGGAAAAATTGACAGTCACATAGCACAAAAATGACAGTAGTACAATCTCCACACTAAGCCCGCCTTCCTAGTGGAAAAATTGACAGTCACATAGCACAAAAAGGACAGTAGTACAATCTCCACACTAAACCCGCCTTCCTAGTGGAAAAATTGACAGTCACATATCACAAAAAGGACAGTAGTACAATCTCCACACTAAACCCGCCTTCCTAGTGGAAAAATTGACAGTCACATATCACAAAAAGGACAGTAGTACAATCTCCACACTAAACCCGCCTTCCTAGTGGAAAAATTGACAGTCACATAGCACAAAAATGACAGTAGTACAATCTCCACACTAAGCCCGCCTTCCTAGTGGAAAAATTGACAGTCACATAGCACAAAAAGGACAGTAGTACAATCTCCACACTAAACCCGCCTTCCTAGTGGAAAAATTGACAGTCACATATCACAAAAAGGACAGTAGTACAATCTCCACACTAAACCCGCCTTCCTAGTGGAAAAATTGACAGTCACATAGCACAAAAAGGACAGTAGTACAATCTCCACACTAAACCCGCCTTCCTAGTGGAAAAATTGACAGTCACATATCACAAAAAGGACAGTAGTACAATCTCCACACTAAACCCGCCTTCCTAGTGGAAAAATTGACAGTCACATAGCACAAAAAGGACAGTAGTACAATCTCCACACTAAACCCGCCTTCCTAGTGGAAAAATTGACAGTCACATATCACAAAAAGGACAGTAGTACAATCTCCACACTAAACCCGCCTTCCTATTGGAAAAATTGACAGTCACATAGCACAAAAAGGACAGTAGTACAATCTCCACACTAAACCCGCCTTCCTATTGGAAAAATTGACAGTCACATAGCACAAAAAGGACAGTAGTACAATCTCCACACTAAGCCCGCCTTCCTAGTGGAAAAATTGTCAGTCACATAGCACAAAAAGGACAGTAGTACAATCTCCATACTAAGCCCGCCTTCCTAGTGGAAAAATTGACAGTCACATAGCACTAAAAGGACAGTAGTACAATCTCCACACTAAACCCGCCTTCCTAGTGGAAAAATTAACAGTCACATAGCACAAAAAGGATAGTAGTACAATCTCCACACTAAGCCCGCCTTCCTAGTGGAAAAATTGTCAGTCACATAGCACAAAAGGACAGTAGTACAATCTCCACACTAAACCCGCCTTCCTAGTGGAAAAATTGACAGTCACATAGCACAAAAAGGACAGTAGTACAATCTCCACACTAAACCCGCCTTCCTAGTGGAAAAATTGACAGTCACATATCACAAAAAGGACAGTAGTACAATCTCCACACTAAACCCGCCTTCCTATTGGAAAAATTGACAGTCACATAGCACAAAAAGGACAGTAGTACAATCTCCACACTAAGCCCGCCTTCCTAGTGGAAAAATTGTCAGTCACATAGCACAAAAAGGACAGTAGTACAATCTCCATACTAAGCCCGCCTTCCTAGTGGAAAAATTGACAGTCACATAGCACTAAAAGGACAGTAGTACAATCTCCACACTAAGCCCGCCTTCCTAGTGGAAAAATTGACAGTCACATAGCACAAAAAGGACAGTAGTACAATGTCTATGCTAAGCCTGCCTTCCTAGTGGAAAAATTGACAGTCACATAGCACAAAAAGGATAGTAGTACAATCTCCATGCTAAGCCTGCCTTAGTAATAGAATAACTATTATTATATTAATCTGTGGTAATAGTCCGACCATACGATTTTCTGCGCTGTGACCAATAAGGTACTGGTCGCTTACGCTCTATTAGAGCGATTTTTTTTCAAATGAGTTTTTCAATCACAAATTGGGATTTTTTACACCTCATTTGTGTCCGGCGCCATGCATACTACCAGGTGCAAACTTAACTTAACCCGGCTTGTTAAGATCGGATAAGTGCGTGTACGGAACCCTCGGCGCGCGAGTCAAACTTGCAGTTGGCCTTATTTGATAAAATCGATAAAAAACCTGATTAAAAACATTAAAATGTTGTTAATGCTTATAGCGATTATGATATGAGTTATAGAATTACTAGCGACCCACCCCGGCTTCGCACGGGTGCAATGCTAATAAATTATGCATGTATTATACCTATAAACCTTTCTCTTGACTTGAATCACTATTAAAAAACCCGCATCAAAATCCGTTGCGTAGTTTCAAAGATCTAAGCATACAAAGGGACATACAGACATACTTTGTTTTATTTATGCTATGTAGTGATGACAAAAAACTGCTTAAACATGGGGAACCGTGCTAGTACAATATAAACATACGAGTGTGTTGTGTATATCCCTATTACGACAGAGTACACATGACTTACGAACATTAACTAAGTAGACCTTATCAGCGTCTTATCGCTGCATTCTAAGCGGTTAATCGATCAGTAGTCGTAAAATAAGCCGAAGATATACACTTAATGTGCACTGTGTACCTAACACTGAAAAAAAACAGCCAGTGAATCCTACTGACATTTCAGTAAGCCTAACTGTTATTGCATGTAAGCTTACTGAAATTTCAGTAGGATTCACTGGCTATTTTTTTCAGGGTATGATGTCTAGTTGCCGGCAAACATTTTGCATAAAGATGGCGAACCTGCGAATGTACGTAAATCGGCTACTGCGCAGACAAGGTTATGTTCAAGAAGTTTGCCGGCAACTGTACCTAGGTACCTACAGATTTTGGCACTATGAAAAAGTTGTCGCGGTAGTTCAGGCGTCAGAACACTGAAGGGCTACTCCGATGCTCCAAATTCGACCATCGTATAGTGCCGTCCAGCTCACTCCAATATACTTTAACAGGAGATCGAGAGGCACGACGGCACTATTCGACAATCGAATTCTTAACATCAGAGTCGCCCTTCTGCTTCGAATAAGCAGAGCATGAATTCGATTCTCGAAATTTTGATTTTATAACTGTTATTTTATTCGGTATCCGCGACTGTCACACATTTAAATAAAACAATTTAAACGGATTATATATCGCGGTTATCAGGGAGGCTCAAATAATTAATATACGCGATATAATCCGTTTAAATTGTTTTATTTTTTATAACTGTTGTTTTTATTTATAAAAAAGTCAACTAGGGCGATAAAATCACATCGATGGTGGCAATCATACGATGCTCATACGAGGCGGGAAAAACATTTTAATCTTTATTTTTTTTAAGCTACAGAAATATCTGAACATTTTCTGGTAATGAAGGGGGTTGTTTCTACCTATAAACAACAAATCAAGTTTTTTTTAATGTCATCCATTGCTCATTGTATGACTTACTAGAAGGTTCCACTGCATCCGCGTAAAACTTAGTAACTATAGTCGGGTAAAAACTAAAAAGTATCCTATAAGTAACCATCTTTGGATGTTCAGCTAATATTCCTGTAGCAAAATTGGTGAAAACGCGTCCAGGCGTTTAGGCGTGATTAGTGGACAAATAATGTTTACCGACAGATGACACTGTACGGCTGGCGCCGCCCTTAAGAACCAAACCTTTTATCGCACTGTTGAGTTTTTTCCTGAAATAACAACCACTCTCCATAGAAAACATAATTATTTTCAACAACTTTTTAGAACTACCTAAGTATACATAATTACATATAATAGTAGAGAGAAATGTAAAACTAAACATAATTATGATGATAATGATGATGGTGATTATAATTTATAGTGTGCCTTATCTGCGTACTATGCGTACGCACACTCGTGGCTTCAATATCGTGTGGTACTTTGGGGAGGCAGTACCGAAGCCCAAAAATTGTTTGTGATGCTAAAAAAGTGTATCCGTATCTTGGCTAACGTGCGTATTCCCGACAGTTGCCGACCGTACTTTATTAAACATAAATTATTGACTCTGCCGTGTATTTATATATTGCAAGCAGCTCTTTTTGTTAGAGAAAATCCTAATTTATTTGAAATGAAAAAAGAAGTAGTGACAACCAGAACGCAATATAAGAATAAATTATTGCTACCAAGAGCTAACTTGGCTATGTATAAAAATGGTTCACATTATAAATGTATCAGAATTACGAACAAAATTCCAGAAGCAATTAAACAAGAACCAAACGGAAAAATATATAAAAATAAACTACAAAAAATATTAATTGAGAAATGTTATTACTCTGTAGACGATTTTTTAAATGATGATACATTATAAATGACATATTTAAATTATTAATTAAAATATTGAAATAATTATGTAAATGATGTTACCAATGAAATAATTTTTAATTAAATTATATTGTATAAATTCTATATAAACTAAAACGAAACAAACTGTTCATAATTTAGATGTATTAGTGACGAAATTATGTCCTATTTTTGCTATTTAAATATGTATTACGCTTACGCATGCTAGTATTAAGTTATTGTGTGCCCTTACAGGGCGTCATGGTCTGACAAATCACTATTATGTAACACCTTAATCTGAATGTACATGACTTTACAACTGAATAAAGAATAAAGTATATACTCTGTATTTATTTACAAATTCTTCGTAAATATATAAAAAGAAAATAAATGATTGAAAATAACGCCATCTGTCACCCTATTATGAGAACTAGTTCAACGTGAACTTAGAGCACGTATCATGTGCACTCACATTGAGTGCGCTAAATGCAAGTGATACCAGCAGTTTGGTGTAGATGGCGCTATATGCAACACGATTTATTTACGAATCACAAAAAAAACTAGCAAAATACCACGACGAATACGTTATTTTTTTGTATGGGTATGGAAGATCATATGTATAATCTAAAGGTATTTATAAATTTAATCAGAGGTAAGTTTACCTAAAATGTTGATGTTATACGAAAACGAAAAACATTTTTGCTGTAGCAGAAAATATATGGCCGGAGCTGAGGCACTTTTTGTAGTTAAGGATCTAAACCAAGATAAAAAAGGTAAAAAGAAGTAAAAAAGAACTCTTATGGTCTTATTTTATATGGCTGTCTATCACGAAACTCAAGAACAACTACCTACTTTTTACAAGCTTTTATTTAACTTGCATTGTATGTATGTATACATATAAGTATGTTTGTTCGTGTGGAATTTTATTTTTATTTATTTATTTAAACTTTATTGCACAGAACAAAAGTCAATACAAATGGCGGACTTAATGCCAAATGGAATCTTGCAACTCAATTTAGAAGCAGATATCGTCAACCGATTGAGCTGAAATTTTGCATACTTACATAACTTTGATGACTATACAACAATATAGTACCATGGGGCTGATCTCATGATGGAGACGGAAGGTGGCCATAGGAACTGTATAATAGAAAAAGCAATCCTACCGAGTTTGGGCTTTTCAGAATCGTCTCAGTGAGCATTTGATGGATATCCAAAGAAAAGTACAGTCGGCTATAAAAGCTTGTCACTAAAAATGACATTTTTGACAGAAACTATCTATTATATTATTGTAAAAACTAAATGTCTATGTCTTTCAACATTGAAGATATTTTCTACAAAAAAGTGAAACAGGCTAGTTGGTCACTGATTTTTTTGTAAGTATAATGAAGAGATCGCTTTTAGCGATAAGACCGCCTATAGTCTACCGTTATTTTTAAATTGTATCATTGTTTTGTTTCCTTTTTGTAAACTTATATTGGTGTGCAATAAAGCCTATAAAGTAGGTATTGTTGTATTGAATGGTATGTAGGTATGGGTTATTTTCTAATAGTGATAGGTCAGAGTAACCCAGTTGCGTTTAGATTGATTTCATTCATTAATTTGTGTAAGCGATAGCGGATATTTAGTATCTACATAATTATTATAATTGTTATCCTATGGCGTATGACGTACCTACTTGACCGGTGTAATTTAATTTGAACTTGATCGGCCCAACTTCATCCTTGACCAATAGATGGCGCCACAGTTGGCGATGCAATGCTGATGGTGATGATGTACTTGTACCCGCCGCCAACAATTCAAATTTCATTCTTAAAATGTTTTTTGTTTTTTTTTTTATATTTAAAACTGAAATGTGTAACTTTGTTCGCGACTCTTTTCTTACTAAATTCGGGTAAAAAGTATCTGTAGTGTATGCCTCAGTTGCAGTTTTACAGTAACTTAGTTGTTTACAACAACATAAACATATATTGCTTGAGTGGGCAAATCTTAATAATAAAAACCAATGTAACACTAATTTTAAGGTTCTTTACTTAACAATCTTTGATAAGACAATATATCATAACCAACCTGAACAATGGACTTTTCATGAAGAACCCTATCTCCAGCGATCATCTTACTTCATATCCTAGAAATCTTTGGATATAGGTAACAAAATGGGTTGAAATTCGTCTATCCCTTGCGCCCGACGGACAGCTCAATGAAAACAGATTTTCAATACAATTTCAGAATGTTATAATAGTAGGTATAGGTACATATAGATGTAGTATTCCCATACGTTCACACTAATATTATAAAGACGAATGTTTGTGTGTTTATGTGTATGTTCGTTACTTCTTCACGCTAAAACGGCTGAACCAATTAGGATAAATTTTGGTATAAAGGTAGCTGACACCTTGGATTAACACAAAAGGCTACTTTCTTCATAATATTCGGTACACTCTTTACAGAGTGGTTGTGGCCATTATGTATTTGTGGAGTTCTGAGTGACCCGTTTGACGACACGTCACCACTCCACATCGCCACATAGGCTACCTTTTATCCCGAAATAATTAGTGTTCCCGTAGCGGGTAACACCGCGCGGTGCAGGTAGTATTTGATAAAAGCCATAGTTATCGGCCAACTGTCGCTCCTCGTGAAGAAGGCCGTAACGAGGGTGGATGGAAACCCACAACGGGGTTAATTTGAGGCGCGCAATTGAACGATGATTTCGTTTGTCGGAGACTTGGAGCGACATAGAACCTGCATGTCGGCGAAATTGGGGTATTTGGGATGTACTCCTATTTAACGCAACCTGTGGTTAAGTACCATTGGTGCGTTGATAGACTAATGGTTTCTTGAAACTATTATACAGCCTGTTACCGGCATGAAGGCATTTATTAAAACTGATAATAATATGATCCATTAGTAATTGTTTGCATGTATTAGTTAGGTAATCATAATTATGTAAATTAACTGCACAATTAAATTTCTTAAATCCGCACATTCAATGTAGTGGATGCACAGCGTAATTGTCGTTACTCATATCACGCTGTCATTTGACACTCACTTGTCAATTTACTTTACTGTACATTACTAGCAATTAAAATTTTGTTAGAAAGTTAATAAAGCTTGAATTTAAGTTAATTAATTAAATTAAGGTCATGGATACGTTAGAGATCTATGTTACTTTACTCTACTTTAAGAAAAGCCTACTTGGCGGTAACACATTGTATTTCGAAAGAATTAACTTAAATTGCGCCGCGCGACGGCAGCCATTGTTCGCTTTTATTGCGTTGACATAAAGGTGTTTCGGTCGGATGCATGCGAATAAATGTGCATGTATCGCCTACATGCAAATAAATGTGGGTGTATCGCTGTTTATCGCGCGATTTATGTGAAATGAGTGGTAAAGCGTTTGCCACTCTCGCAGTCATGTGCTCGTCCGAAAGTGACAGCTGCTTTACTATTTATTCATCGCTAGCCCAACGTGTCTATCATAGGCGTACATAAAGTACGTAATTACTTATTTAGGTACCAGAAATAATTAAATTGTCGTGTGATAATGGAATACGGATGACGTTTTTTTTTTTCATGTGATTCTTGTGGTGTATGTAACAATAGACTTCTACATTCATAATGTCATACCAGTTTGTCTAGCACAACTATGCTTTGCGACTCTTGTCCCGCGACATAGTACCTATCACCCGTCACTCTCTCACTGCACTGTACAGAAAGAGACAGGTAGTATATCTCGCGCGAGAAAGAGTCGCTTGTGTGAAGTACGTAGTCATGCAATTGTTATCAAAATTCATTCAACAGGGTTGCGACCTGGGTTAAATATACATAATTCTATTTAGTTCAGCAGTTAGAATACTATATATAAGACACGTATGTATTCTTTACTTTATCATATTAATAAAAATATCGGCCAAGTGCGCGTGGGACTCGCGCACGAAGGGTTCCGTACCATTATCTGTAAGTTTGTTGTATGGGAGCCCCCCTTAAATATTTATTTTAATTTATTTTTAGTATTTGTTGTTATAGCGGCAATAGAAATACATCATCTGTGAAAATTCACTATCACCGTTCTTGAGATACAGCCTGGTGACAGACGGACGGACGGACAGCGAAGTCTCTGTAATAGGGTCCCGTTTTTACCCTTTGGGTACGGAACCCTAAAAATCGACAAAGATAGAACCCATCAAAGTTCTGGAGTGGAGGTTGGTGACAGCACATGTAAGTAAAAATGGTACCCACAAGTGACGTCACGCGAAACTTAAAAAGCTATAGAGCTTTCAAAAAGCTAGCTTTAAAAAGGTATAGATCATAGTCATTTTTTGTTTGATAATCATAAGAAAAAATAGGTGTTTATCACTACATACTATAAAACAAAGTCGCTTTCTCTGTCCCTATGTCCCTTTGTATGCTTAAATCTTTAAAACTACGCAACGGATTTTTTAATAGATAGAGTGATTCAAGAGGAAGGTTTATATGTACAATACATGCATAATTTATCAGCATTGCACCCGTGCGAAGCCAGGGCGGGTCGCTAGTTATATTATATTTTAATAGTCTAACTGATGGACTCAACAGTTTTTTTTCCTTAGTTTAGTCCGGTTGCCTATTATATTATAGCCAACGAATCTATTCGTACAAAATGCGCATGCCGTATCTATACAAAATGTGTTCAGTACCTCATCATCTGCTGCTAGGGTTGTGAATGCGACACATTTTCGGCGAAAAGCATTTTAATATTTGATTTTCCACCCGGGTCTCTACGAAAATGAACGAAAAAACGAAACTGGTATATAACACTATTTACGGAAGAAATGTGTATTTTATATTTTATTAGTTCTACGGTGGTAATCTGAAAAAGTAAGTTTGACAACTTGCTTTTCACAATATTTTTGTATGCTCTTAAAACGATTTAAGTTCGCGTACCAACTGGGTCATTGTCAGTTCAAAAATACGTTCCTCCGTTTGTCAAAAGTTAAGAGCTTGTATGAATCTAGGTTATGTTGCTATTTCATCGGATTATAGAAGAGGGAACGTTCTTTATTCTCACGGGTATTTTATCAGAAAATTAGGCCCTGGAATCCTTAATTTCGCAAATGTCCAAAGGAAAGACTTGAACCTAAATCTGACAATGACCCAACTTCACGTCTAAGTTTTGTAGAGAATACCATTTAGTATTAAGTCCACCATTCAGACTTTTGCTACCTACAGCAAATTCATAAATTTCATTATTTTGGTTGAACGATAAACAAGTAGTAAACAACAATGAGAGAGAAAATACATTTCAATTGAAAAAGGGGAGACATTGAAAATTTGATCAAAATTCAAAGATTAATATACAGGATCGATCACTGAAGCAGCTGGTGCATTGCATTCGATTTTACACTAGGTACACTTAAAAAAACAGTCAAAAACTCCTTTCAATCTAGTACACATGAGTTGCCAATCAATAATACTTCTTGACACTTTTATGATAAGACCATAAATTCATCTATCGTTCCTACCGACCAAATAATCCCTCAATAAACATTTGACAAAACGTTTTTTAAGCCCATGACATTGTGTGGAACAACTCTATCCACCCCTATTATACATGCCTTCTAATAGCGTTAGGTCATAACTGAATGCTTTTTTCTAGTACATTCAGTCGTTTTATAAATAAGAGCTACAGAAGTATAGTTAGAATATAAGTCGGTAAGCAAAGTTCGATCATATGGTGTATTAGGTAAGGAAAAATTAGGGTCCGAATATATTTTAGGGTATTGTACTCAAAGGGTGTAATCTGGGACTGGCTGAGTAAAATCTCCATTCGTCCACATCTACTGTCTGTCTGTCTGTCCGTCTGTCAGTTTTAAGTATGATTCCAAACCACTGTATACCTACTTTAAACTAAACAGAATACGCCTTTTTAAAAATTTTGGTCTAGGATTTACGAGTATACCTTCTTGAAAAGGACAAATGTTTCCCTGAAAATTACATCTTAGATATCTTTTACTCAGAAGTGAAAGTATATTTAGGAGGATTCATCGAAATAATACATTTTCTGAGATTGAGGTCGAATATTTATTTGCTTATTTTACGCAAACAATACCACTTTTTGACATCAGTCTGGACGAAATAAAACTCTGGATGTTTACCTTTTCCAACAACATTATTACAAGTATGTATACATCACTGATAATACCAAATCAAAGTAAAAGTTATAGCAGGCATCACGCCTCATATTTTTTTAATCGTAAATCGCTAGGGGTACCCCTAGCGGGAAGAGTAAAAAATACAAACAGGGAGCTTTTTATAAGTGACGCAGTCAACTTCCATTATCGGCATCGGGACAGTGAGATGAAGCCACTATATAAATTATATAAATAATAATAATAGCCACAGAACAAAATAGCACTAAATACAAAACGCAATAAGGACAACTTACCTAGGTAATTGTGTTGTTGTTAACTTTACTATTAAGTACTAACTTAGTAGTAAAATTTTCAAGTACCTGAACCTACTCGTATGAGGTCGTCTACTTAATTTTCTCAATTTTTACACGCCCGCGAAGCAGTCGAAAATCGAACGGGTAACTATATTTTCTTTCTCTTCCTCATATTGAAAAGAGCGATAAAATAAAAATACCTCTAAGTCGTTCTTCTGAAAAGGAAATACTAAGCAATACTATCAAAGAAACTAAGATTTCATATACACTATCTGATATTTCCAAATTGATAAATAAGTAAAGTAAAAGTAAAAAGTATTTATTGACTTCACCACAAAGTTTACAGTTTGATTAGACAAAATTTGTCTAGAAATAATTTAATTATTTCTATTGCGGTGGAGACTGGTGCCCAAACTAGAGCCTGTATGTCAGGTCTCCAGGTCTCCATCCTTCAGATGTCTGCAGCTGAGGAAATATAGGATACATAAATAGCAAACTACAGTAGACAAACACGGTCGATTAACAAATATTCCTATAAATTAAGGTATAGAAGTGAGAATCCAGACAGAAATTCTTAAACCGAGTCCAGTTATGAAAAACCCAAGTGAAAACCGCTCGACTCTCCCCGTTTTCGGCGAAAACTCCCCGCCTCGGCGAACCAAGCCTGCGAAGCTGTGAGCCGCAGTCGCGTCGCAACCGCCGCCGGTGCCGCCCGCATCCCCTCGATCCCGCGAACAATCCCCCCGAACCCGCGAGAAATCCCCCCGATTCCCGCCAACGAGTAATTATACAGAACAATGGTATCGCGTCACGATTAGTGGTTTTTGCACGATTGTGTTGCTGTAAACAAACTGTGGGCTGAGGTGAGTGCTACGTGAGGCTTCGTTATCATAATCTTTCGCTGTCTGATTCCCTGCCGGCTGTCAGTCTGTGCTTAGTTTGATCTACAATCGACATCGAAAAGCTCATTTCTAGTATATTTTAATTTGTTACATCTTTTTTATCTTTTATTACAAACAATCTCGTGTGTTTTTTGCGGCATAATGTTGGCAATGTGCGCCAATTTAGATGTTTTTTTTTTCGCGATGATTTTTTTTTATCTCATTTGAGATGTAAATCATTATTTTTTTGATTTATTCTGCTGGATACGTTATTCCTTCAAACCTATCTGCGCAGCAAATGTGAAAATCATGTCTATACGTATTTTTTTTCACTTGTTAAGTAGAAGAGCTTAATTATATACAGATACACAATATTTTTATTTATATACAATTATAAACGTACCTATTCGTTGTCTTCAACAATAGGCAATTTAATAAAAACAAAATATAAAAAAAGCATAGGATTAATTTTCTGTTTTGATTTTCTATTACGAAGGGATTGGTGTTTTATTTAAATTATCATCATATTTTAGTATACTTCACTCATTTGTATTAGACAAATCTTCTCTGGCCAGGAAGCCCTCGTAGCGGGCAGTAAATCCTACTTACGGCCTAGGGTGACGTAAAATATATTTTTCTAGCGGAATGGCCAATAACTTTGATTTTAGATAGTATAAACGGGTGTGTAAACGGGTGTAGATATAACAACGTTTCATATAATTTCAATAGATATAATAACATTTGATATAATGTTTCATTTGTTATAGCAAAATTAGGTATAATTTCAGTAGGTATAATTTCAAATAGTATAAAAGTCATTTGATATAACGTTTATATTGGCAAGATAACCTAACACTCCGCCTCGCTTCGCTCGTCGTCGTACCTAACCATGATTCTATTACAATTTAACTTTCATGCTTGAGCAGTTTGATCGTCTATTGAGCCTTTAAACGTATTATATCAAATGATCATTATACTATATGATATTATGCCACATGAAATTATAACAAATAAATTATGAAATTATAACGAAAACAAAATTTTATTTTTCTATGATAATTTTTAATTTGAATCCAATTTTGTCTTAAATTCCTTGTCACCTTACTAAGCTGTATCTGTGAGCTTACAACCTCTTTAATGATTTAATGGCAATGACAATTTATGAGAAATTTATTTATTTATTTATTCAAATTAGTTGCACAGCATTACAGTAATTAAACTAAGGCACTGTGAACTACAAAATCATACATAAAATAAATAAAAAACTTAAATCTAGTTGGATTTAGGCGACGTAACAGCGTGGCTCCGTTGCGTCGTCTGATCTGGCATCACATAAACTTGTCATTGTCATTAGTCATTACATAAACAAAATCGTAGAAAATTTTGTTAACTTTCCCGCCAAAGCGATGGCACATGACGACGTAGGTATCGTACTTCAATAATTTATGTAGGATGACCATGTATCTAGTGGTTATTAGTTTTAATTATGTTTAAACTTTTAATTAATTAAACAGTGAGGTAATTGCGTGATACCTCGCCTATTAACTTTAATTATAGCTGGATATTAATATTTTTCTACTCCTGATCACCGATTAAGAATCATCGTGTATATTATTATTTTTTTCTGGTTTTTGTACCGCCTATTAACATTAATTTGTTACTAACACGATACGGATCTCTCATCTGAAATAAATGATTTTTGTTTATTTTTATTTTTTTATTTTTAACAAATTATTAAGTTCTCCACTACCCAAAGGTTGCCTGGAAGAGATCGCTCTTTAGCGATAAGACCGCCTGTTATTTACCTCATATTGTAATTTCTTGCATTGTCAAAGTCAAAGTCAGTGTTTTATTTTGTAAAACATACCTATAGGTGAATAATAGGCGGAACAAAAATATAACGTAACACTATGTTTTGCCAGTTGGTGTATGGCGCAGTTGTATTTCTCCTGTATGTTTTACGAGGTGTGCAGTAAAGAGTACTAAAGAAAATACTACCTACTATTTGATTTGCTGAAAACTGTTTTGATATTAGGGAGGAGGCCCCAAATGCCAAGCCTAGGGGCCCTAGCCCTCTAAGTCCGCCCTGGCACCTTCTAGCTTTTATTGACTGATCGAGTGAAGCATCTCGACTTCAGCTTGGCCCAAAACTCTTTCGTATGTTTGGAGTTTTGGTCCAGACGATTTCAGGCTGTTCTCGCTTAGAGGTAGCATTTCTCAACCGATTCTCGTGAAACTTTGTGTGTAGACTAGCCGTTATATAGAACGTTTTTGTCGATTCAATGGCGGACATATGGAGGTTGAAAACGAAAAAAAAACAATCTTTCGAAATAAACGCGTGGTTCAACTCATAGAGCCACTTGGTTACAGTGCGTGAGCTGCCACTCGCTTTTTGTACCTGTCTCGTTCGCTCTTACGCGATCCAAATAAGAACCGTAAAACTACCCAACCATAGTCCAGTCCTTACAACTATGGTCCAATTTAATCCGAAAATTACTCGTTTAATAATAATAATAATAATAAACAACGAGTGTGGGATTCATCGCGATGTAGTAGCAGTTGACAAAGGCCTCACCTCTCTCTCCTTAGCAAACGAGAACTGGCGCAGACCAAAGGTGCTTAGCACCGATGACCGCAAGGCCGTATGGAAGAGTAAGGAGCTACACGGGCGGTTCTACAAGGCCCTTACAGGGCCCGATGTAGATCTGCTCGCGTCGGTGAACTGGCTACGCTTCGGGGATCTCTTCGGGGAAACCGAAGGTTTTATCTGTGCAATTGCGGACGAAGTAATGATGACGAACAATTATCGGAGATATATCCTGAAGGACGGTACGGTCGACATTTGTCGGGCATGCCGCCGTCCCGGTGAGTCACTCACGCATATAATCTCCGGTTGTTCTCATCTTGCTAACGGCGAGTACTTGCACAGACATAACCAAGTAGCCAGGATCATTCACCAGCAACTTGCTCTTCGATACGGTCTTGTGGGGTATGAGGTGCCGTACTATAAGTACGCACCGATGCCAGTTCTCGAAAATGGTCGTGCCACGCTCTATTGGGATCGATCTATCATCACGGACAGGACTATTGTAGCCAATAAGCCTGATATCGTGTTGGTAGATCGATCCAAGCGCCAGGCAGTGCTCGTCGACATTACCATCCCCCATGACGAGAACCTCGTGAAGGCCGAGAAGGACAAACTCAGCAAGTACCTTGACTTGGCTCACGAGGTGACCGCCATGTGGGATGTTGACTCGACGATCATTGTTCCGATAGTCGTTTCGGCGAACGGTCTAATAGCGAAGAGTCTCGACAAACATCTTAAGAGACTCTCGCTAGATGGCTGGATCAAGGGTCAGATACAGAAGGCGGTACTCCTGGACACGGCGCGCATTGTCAGGAGGTTCCTCTCTCTGCAGCCCTAACCACCGGTAGCCTGGGCCCTGCCCCGCTGCCGGCGGCACCCTAGGTTAGGTTTTTTATAATGTATTTATATTTTGTAACTTCTTTATTGTATTTTACTTTTTATATAAATTTATTGTAAAAAACCTAATCTAAGCTATAAAATGAATAAAGGAGATAATAATAATATTTATTGTACATAAGAATATTACAATGTAAAGGTAGTAAAGCTATGGACAGTTTGTACAAGATAGGTCATTAATAAATGGTCAAACTTCCGTCCCCTAAACTATAGGTAATATACACCTGTGCCATAGGGGCATTGAGTTCGTCCGACATTCAGTGTCATAATAGGAATAGTGTAACAACGACGGTTAAAATGGGATAAGTTACAGCAAAATGACATTGTTTCGAGCTACAATTGTATTATTTAAGTAAACTGATAAAGAATAAGAAAAATAAAATAAAAAGAAGAATAGGAATATGGTAGAAGTTGTGATTCTATCTAGTTTTCTAGAAGTATTTAGAATGTAAATATAATTAGTAGAACTGAAACATGGGTACAGTTGCAAAAACTTGAGTTATAAGTTACAGCATTTTGTTGCAGTACAGTGTTATTGCCATTTTAAACTTACGATAGTTTTATTAATAGATTTTCAGTGTCTGAGTATGAAGGGACAGCAGGCAATTTTAATATTATGATCGTTATATATATCGTTAATATTATGTCAATTATTATGAATAAACTCTAAGGTAAACAACATAATTAAACAAATTTAGATAAAAACGTATAAAATCACGGATAGAATATGGACTTTGATAAAAATAAACGAGTTTTGTTTTGGACATAGTTGGGTGATTGGACTATAGTTGGGTAGTTTTACGGAACCTCTTAGTTTTCACCCAAACTCGAATCGCAATCTGAGAGCTCAGACTGTCATCATATCAGTCGATATCAATGTCAATATTGTCTATGGGTCAGTGTAGCCCAAAATGCAGAAAACAAAAATCTACTACTTGGTTTCTGCCGCGGTAAATTGAATCCCACCAAAAACATTCTGTAAAAAACAGCCAAGTCTCGATGGAGCTGCTTGTTAATCTCTAAAAAGTAATGAAATCTAGACAAAGTCGTACCAAGTCTAAGGTTCCTTACTGCGATTTCTTTATTATTATAGTTAATGTTGTGTGACTTGGCCGTTGAAGGGTACACAATCGTACAAAACCAGGTGCTCCATGACACCATTGCACCAATCTGTCGCCAGAACCGCTACAAGTCAATTTTGTTTACACGTAATGTTATATCTGTTGTAATTGTAAATACCTATGTTTGTTAAGCGAGATAATAGCTCATACTGGTATTGGTAATTTGATTGGTGCAATGGTGTCATGGAGCACCTGGTTTTGTAGGCTTGTGTACCCTTCAACGGCCAAGTCACACAACATTAACTATAATAATAAAGAAATCGCAGTAAGGAACCTTAGACTTGGTAAGACTTTGTCTAGATTTCATTACTTTTTAGAGATAAACAAGCAGCTCCATCGAGACTTGGCTGTTTTTTACAGAATGTTTTTGGTGGGATTTCACTTCTTTTTGTAGAAACGTGAGCATATTGATTTATTTTATTAGATTTTCTTATTTTACACATTTTTAAGTGAATAAAGTTAATCGTTCGACTATTTCTTCTTGTAAACTTGTAAGTATAAGTATAAAAGCCGGCCTAGTCTTATCCAGAGTTTTCCTTTAATTTTATTTATATGCGTATTAAAAGTAGAAGGGGAGGCATTCACCCAGCAGTGGGACGATATAGGCAGAGATGGGCATTAATCGATTAAAAAAGTTAATCGTCAAAATTAATCGGGATTAATTTAATCTACGTAGATTAACTTCGTCATTTTAATCCATTCAATTTCACGATTAATTCTCGATTAAAAGTTGGATTTCGCTCATTTGTGCTTTTTACGAAAATACAATAAAGTACATGTCTTATCCAGGGACTGAAAATGTACATTTAGAAATTGTTTTGGTTTGGATACCTTTGTATCCGACCGTTCCCTCTTCCCTCTTCCCTCTTCCCTCTTCCCTCTTCCCTCTTCCCTCTTCCCTCTTCCCTCTTCCCTCTTCCCTCTTCCCTCTTCCCTCTTCCCTCTTCCCTCTTCCCTCTTCCCTCTTCCCTCTTCCCTCTTCCCTCTTCCCTCTTCCCTCTTCCCTCTTCCCTCTTCCCTCTTCCCTCTTCCCTCTTCCCTCTTCCCTCTTCCCTCTTCCCTCTTCCCTCTTCCCTCTTGTTATACAGTAATACAAGAAGGTTTTTATAGTGCAGTACTCTAAGATGATTCAGGGATTTAGACTTTAGTAGGAGGGGACATTACCATATCCCTAATACAGCTGAGACGAGCTTAGGGTTCTGCATCAGATACTTCAGACCTTCGACTTTTGACATCAAATGAAGCGGCCCACCAAGTTGAATATTTTTTTGTAAAGGTGGTATATGTCGATCTCTAATAGTTTGGTTGGGCTCTTGTGTTTTCTAATCAGGGTCACCACGTACTCCAGATCTTCGATTATCCTAGTTTTTATAGTTTTCGCTTTATGTGGCCATTAAACTCTAACTCTGTACCAAATTTCAGCTCTCTGAATTTATGGGAAGTACTACTTCTTTACTGATGATCATGAGTGAGTGAGTGAGTGAGTGAATGAATGAGTGTCGTAAATGGGAAACTTTGCTTTCGCTTAACTTCGGAACTAAATGACCTACAGACTTGAAATTTTGGATTTTAAGTATGTATAGCTTACTGGATGACGAAAATTTCTGCGTTCTGGTCTTATCCAGAGGTGCTCAAATAGGGACCTGAAAATGCGGCGAAATGGTTCAGTAAAGGATGGTACGGCAGTGTTTGCTTCGCGCTCGACTTGGCGGGGGCACTGCCGTGCCCCCCGATTTGTCCCATTCATAACCTGTCCCTTTCATAGCACTTTCCCCCTATGTAACAATATGACCCATGGAAAAAATGCCCGTTTCGCATTATAGTATGTAAAGCCTGACCAGAAATATATGAGGATGCGCCATATTGCGGAATTTCACTGGAACTAATTTCTTACACTGGCAATGACTTTATGATGGTTTGATAACAATGTCAATGCCATTCGCTG
This sequence comes from Apotomis turbidana, assembly GCA_905147355.2. Lineage (NCBI taxonomy): Eukaryota > Metazoa > Arthropoda > Insecta > Lepidoptera > Tortricidae > Apotomis > Apotomis turbidana. The sequence continues at coordinate 3,714,985 of LR990285.1, forward strand.
TAGTTTCCTTAAAAGACAAATATTTTAAATCCTCCCAAGAGAATGCCGAAAACCAATCACAGTCGTGAACGTAAGATTATAAATAAAGTGTACACGTGTTTACTACACGAAAAACAGTCAGGGAAAGAGTGATAAATGATATTACGAGGTTAACATAGTGTAACTGATAGGTATTTAAACTAATGTTATTATAGTGGGTTGCGATTAGTTGCCAAATTGTTGCCATATAAATCTTATAAATAGCACCCTCTTGAAAATCCTCATATATTTCTGGTCAGGCTTTAACATATAATATTCGTTATTTCATTTTCGGAATTTTGTAAATTTGGAATATTGATGGGTTCGGATAATGAAACTTCGGAATTTTTGACTAATCCCCAGCCGATAGACTGTACTGCTCTGTACCCTTCCCACGAGTTAACGTGACCGTACTCGCTAGCCACAGCGTAAACAATTTGTATGGAGAATAGTACAGCCCCGCTAGCGGTTAATTTGTGGAACTACAATTCTCCATACAAATCCTTTACGCAGTCGCTAGCGAGTGCGGTTGCTCTAAACTCATGCTAAGGGTACAGTTATCACTGAATGCTACATGGCAACAACCGAAGACGTTTCTATTGCTATTGTTGGTAGCGTTAGAGCGTGCGATATCATATACATTTATTTATATGACCTTGTCCGCGTTCATACAGGGTTGCTAAGTCGCCAAACCTAACAGCCGGACAGACCAGTTGGGCCGGACATTTGGGTAACAAACGGACACCCTACATTATCGAGGAGTTTGAGTCTCAGTATTAACAGTTGCTAAAAAGGTGTCGCAGTATTACGACTAACAAAAACCGGACACCGTTTATTTCGGCCGGACACGCAATCAAAAAGCCGATGTCCGGCTTTATCCGGACGCTTGGTAACCTCCATATATCACGCCGGTTATTAAGGTTCACATATATTTAATGCTTTCTTCATAAAAATGAACAAAAACGGACTTTGAGATTGAAAAATGACACCTAATCTTTAACATCAATCAATACCGCTTTACCCTTGTTTTATGAATAAGCATAGGTATTTGTCGCCCAAATAAGGAATATTTTATTTATTTATTTAAACTTTATTGCACAAAACAAAATGCAGTACAAATGGTGAACTGAATGCCTAATGGCATTCTCTACCAGTCAACCATAGGGCCAAAACAGAGATGCTTCAAGTGGGTGCAGAGTAGAAAATTAATCGTTCGGAAAGCATCTAAGATACAATTGAATAAATGTATATTATATAACTTTACCATAAATACAATGATACATATATTTACATACTATAAGATGTATATTATATATAATATAATAATAAAGACGATGAAATGTCTACTGCATAGGATGATGGACAATTGGACACTATTCGAGCTTTTCTTAATTACAACTATGACCGTTCACTGTGTTGCCGCGGTATTGTGTTCGCTTTACACCTTTTTTACGGCCCATAGACACGTAATAAAATACTCTAGAGTCCTGAAGCGGTTGCCCACGAGACAAGGTCAAGACCATACATCTACACCAGTGGTCTCCAACCTTTTTACCAGGGGATCACTTTATTTCCTTGGGCAAGGACCAAATTTAAACAAATGTTACTCTGCCTTTTCGCCGAATTACGTTTCGTCAAACGTTTCATTTCGCCAAAAGCATTTTTCACTGAAACTGTAAACTATTTAGAATTGTTATAAAACAAACCTAACCTAACCTAACCTAATCTAAAGGATGATATTTACAACAATCTGAAATAGTTTACAGTTTCAGTGAAAAATGCTTTTGGCGAAATGAAACTTTTGCGAAATGAAACGTTTGTGAAACATAATTCGGCGAAAAGGAAGTACACCGTTCCTCTTTCAGCGTACTCCGGCCACCGATATCGCTCACGAATTTGAAATGGTTCGCGGACCATATTTTGAGGGCTACCTATCTAAAATACAAATCTTTGTTTCCCATTTAACGTTTCGCCAAATTTTTTTTAGTCCGAAATACATTTTTTTTTTCAAATAGGTTAATTTTTCAGAATAATTATAAAAGAACCTTATAACCTAAAGGGCTCTTTAAAATGAAGTTTATAAAATCCTGAAAATGTTATGGGTTTCATTTCAATTTACTTTCGGACAAATGAAAATTTGGCGAAACGTTACAAATGGGAAATAATGTTTCAGAGGATACATGTGTGTGTCTTGTGCCCACATCACGCTTAAAACAACGGAACAACGGCAAGAAAAAAAACACACCTTTCATCTGCGCGGACGCAGTTCCCTGACACCTAGTACTCACACGAATATCAGTACCCGTACCATGAGTTAACGTGACCGTACTCGCTAGGGACAGCGTAAACGGTTTGCATGGAGTAGTACAGCGCGCCTAGTGGTTACTGTGTAGATAAAGTAAAAAAAATCTAAGTCCCAGAAACGGCCCCTCTTTGGTACAATCTGACCGAAATAAGTAGGTACTTGCCTGTTTAATATTTGGCCCAAGTGTTTCGAGTATTAAACTTCATACCGTCCTGCGTTTCGTTACATAGAGATTTTTAATATTTTTATGAAACAATAGTTTATCAATTAATGTTTTGCAAAATAACTGATTTTTAAAACGATTTATTCGTGAAGTGAACAATTTTTAAATGAAACTTTGTCATTCAATATTTTTATAAAGCGTCTAAGTTACTAAATGTATATTTGTCGAGTAATTATTTGTAAAATGACCATTTTAAGGTAAGTAGATAGGTTTGTGAAATGAATAGTTTGTAAATCGTTGTTTGTTAAGCGATTATTTGTAAAAAGTTGTTTAGCAAATGATGATAAACCTGCTCGCTCACAGCTGTACTCGCTCGCTGAGTGAAAACGCACTTTCTGGGACTTAGATAGATAGTATTTATCTATATAAACACTTCATTCATATCCACAACTTACATGGTTAGACACGATAAAAAAGACCCGGCCAAATTCGAGTCTGACTTGCGCACCGAGGGTTCCGTACAAACTTTCACTTATCCCATCTTAATTGGCCTGGTTGAGTTAAGTTTGCATCTGAAATGTATGGAGCCGGATACAAACTAGGTGCAAACTTAACGCAACCGAGTTCTCCAAATATGATGTTTGAAAAGGACTATATTTTTTATGATTTTATTACAAATGTTTAGTTTTCAGATTTTTATAAGTATTTGTAGTATGTGACGATATTACTTGCCAAATGTCATAGTTCTAGGTCATCGGGAAGTACCCTATCATTTTGATTCCCTTGGGAGTGTCGAAATGTACGTTTTTTGCGACACAAACGGCCGTATCTTTTTTCACGTTAACGTAGAAGTTTGATTTTTTCACAGCTTCAAGGGACCGTAGACCTTTTATGGTGTTAATTTCAACTTGATACCTCCACGCGTTCTCGAGATAAAGGGTCTTGACAGACATACAGAGTGTTTATTACAGACGGACGGACAACAAAGTGATCCTATAAGGGTTCCGTTTTTTCCGATTGAGGTACGGAACCCTAAAAATTAAGAAAAGAGTCAAAACATGCTACTTAATACTAGTACAGGTATAAAACAATTACAGCACATTGAAGAAACCATGTGTCGTGGCAGAGAAAAGGCGCCGACTCAGCATAATGAAGCAACAAGCCACTTCGCTGGCATTTTGCCAGGACCTTACAAAATATAGTAATAATAATTATGAATTTTATCCATTAATGCTTAAAGATGGGAGTGCTGGTGAAACTACGATTCTCCATACAAATCATTTACGCAGTCGCTAGCGAGTAGTCATTGTAAACTCATGGCAAAGGTACAGTAGTATCATTCTCGTGCACAAATGTTTATGCGTGTTACAGTTGGCACCGCGGCTTTTTTTTACCACATGTTTATTTGAATCACAATTTATTGGACCATTTCGGACGTTTCATGAGCTGGTCTGTGGTTTGAAGACGCCATTAAATGTACTGCGCATTTAGTTGGAGAATTGCTTTGCTATCATATTAGTAGGTACGGAGTAGGATAGTCGTATAGTTCAAATACTGAAGATTCTTTTAAAGATTTTATCGGAAGCTGAGATTAACTGTGTGCAAGCGAAAAGGAGAGCCAAGTCAGAACGAGAAAGCGAGTGATTATTTTGACTGTAGTGGCACTTAAAATATTAACGGTCGTGGATTACCTACGCAAGATACCTGTTAATATAAAACCAACGGCTTAGGACTAAGTGCATATAAAAAAAAACTACCCTGCTACAGTAAAAGGTCGTATGTTTATATGGAGTTCATAGTAAGATATGGCTTTTTAACATAGCATGGCAGAAAACTTGTCAAAAGTAACAGTCCGACCAGCGAGCCCACGTTTGCATTCCAAAAAAGATGTCACATTATAATGGTTGGTTCATTATCATTACTATCCATTTCGTGTTACTAACTTGCTTTTTTTATCGCTCTCTTTTTGTGACACGGTTCTACTAGCGATGTGACAACACTGACGGGTTTGTCAGGCCTCTAGTATTTATTGTTGTTTCTAATCGGAAATATCATTAATATATTTACTTCAATTCTTGAAGTAAAATGTATCGTATTGAAGTAATATGTATGTAATATATCTGCATCGTCATTTTTGTTAGAGGTTAAAAACTAGAGGAGAGTGGGTGCTGACACGCACAATGTAGAGTTCCGATTGCGTTGTTGATGCCTGTCAAAAGTGTGTTCCGTCAACATCAAAAGTAGTTGTCAATTTTACTGGCTTAAGGCCGTTCCCTGAGCCAGAAATACAAAAATACCCCAAAAATTATCCTATTTTTCTACGAAACGTTGATATTAGTAAACGAGGGAAAAATATATATCATTCTTGATTATATTATCTTTAATAACACAGCATTCGATACACGATTCATAACACTTAGCTCGATACAATTAATTCCCAAAGTAACCTCCAATTCGAATTTTTACTCCAACTTTACTTGTTTTTTTTCTACGTGACACTATGAAACAAAAAAAGGAGAAAAATCAATCATAACTAAAATAGTAATTTTACAGCTTCCGAATTTCAATAATTGAAGCCAATATTTTTAAAATAAATAATCATCGACAAATTCTTACGAAAAAAGATATCGCCTTACGACCCGCAAGCTCTGTCTCCGTCACTCTTTTGAAATGTGACTGTGATGTGACAGGGACGGGTGGCCTGAGGAGGGGCTCGGGGTTCTGGCTCAGGGAACGGCTTTAATGTCAAATTGTATTCTAAAATTGACAACTATTTTTTGATGCTGACTGTACATACTGCCAAATAGTGCACAAAAATAGCCTAGAAAACTATTGACATTTAAATTCGGAATAGTTAGCAAACATAGGCATAGACAATTGAATTGCTACAATTTAAGTTATGCATTTTAAGTTAAAATATCGAAATTTCCTTTTTTTTTATTCATTTTCTTTTTGTGCAACTTTCTCGAGGTAGAACAGCAACGTGTTAGGCTTTGCATGGTGACGTTTTTGTCAAACGAAGATGTATTTTGAAGCCAGGACAGACAACTTGCATCGTTCCATAATCATCGTTGCAAAATAAGCCCTAAGTCTCAATTAAGCACTTACCTGCCAGCCTGGGCGTGATTACGAGTGGACTTTGAGACATCAATAAATAACCGAGTCTCAGGTATATCTCGGGTGTATCGCCTTTAGCTGTCATCAAAATGCTATGCATACGCTACGCAGTAATGCGTTGCAAAAAGTGCCATTTCACGTTAGTACCAGATCAAGTTCCGTGTGCGCCTGATATCTATGGCGTCGCATATAAATGAGGCGCAAACATCGCAACAGGGTAGGTGAAGTGGCGATACTAGGTATATCGCCACTTAGGAGATCTCTCTGACATCTCTGACATAGGTATACTTAATGGAATTAAGGCTCTGAATAAATTAAAACAATAAGCAGTAATTATACCTTTGTTTTTGTCGCGAACTCGACGAGGAATAAAACAAAGGCGTCGGCGTCGGGGTAATTATCTAATTATGTCAATTTGAATGTTGAGTTGACAAATTGTGTCGCCATTGTGAGTCAATTTGTTCTTCTCGTCTTTCTGTGTTTTTACATGCGTTTAACTTGCTTGCTCGGTTTCACTATGCTCTGTTAGTAGCTAATGTACAACTGTTAAAGACTAAAAAGTAGCTAAAAATGTAGAAATTGTTTTTACATTTTAATTCGCTTTTTAATCAGTTTTAGTGGTAAATGTTTTATTAGTTTGATGACAAGTTTATTATGAGCACCGCTTGGGTATCAGGGTCTCAGGGACCTCTGCATTTTCCGAAATTATTCAAAATTACTCATGGTTAAAGATAAAGAAAATAACAATAATATTTGTTAAGTGTATTTTGGTTTCACTTTTCAACATTTAGTTACACTTCCTCAATTACGTAAGTGTGTAAGAGAGAGAGAGAGAGAGAGAGAGAGAAAGGAACATTAAACTAAGAACTCTGTTATTATTGTTTTGTTCAATAAATTAAATTAATCTAAGTAGCATTAAAGTACACTAGTGGAGAATGCCTTGTGGCATTAAATCCGCCATTTGTACTTTTACAATGCCACAAGGCATACTTCTGTATTTTGTGCAATAAAGCTTAAATAAAGTTAATTTTAACTCACTAATCCAGGGTTCGAACACGAATTGCACCAGGTTAATTTTATTTTTAATTGTACACCCCACTCAGAATCACTCGCGAGCTCTATTGATCTATTAGGATTTAGGAGATAAAAAGTGTTCCAGAATTTTCATATAAATGGTAACGCAATGGAACGAAAAAATATTGGGACACTTTTTTATCCAAATTCTCAAATATCCAAAATGTATTACATAAAATAAAATGGCCTGCCAACGGTTCACCCCTGGTTTACCTACCAATACGGTTTAGTTTCATCCAAACGCAGGAGAAGCATCCCTTCTCGGTCTGTAGCTCAGTCATGACGTTACCAACAATCTTTATATGATGTCCAAGTAAATACTCAAATATTACAAACGTCGTTAAATCACAACTCAACTTACCGTCTGTAGCTAATTATCACACCATACCGTCACCCCAAAAATACGTTACGTTATATCCTAACCTTTCAAAAAGTCGTAACCACCGTGATATTTCTATTAAAATGTGTTCTTTTGTATTAGAACTGTTAGAAGAACGTTGTCTGCTACCCCTTTGTCAACGTCACGTTTCGGGGGAAGGGCCCTTCAAAACAATAGGATAGAATAGGGCCAACTAAGGGGCTACTGCTACTATGAGGGGCCCTTTACGATTCTTTAAAAAGGCATATGTGCCGTGGAACTTTATTTTATCTGGGAGAAATATTAAAAATTAAAACTATTTATTATTTATTAACATACAATTAAATTTATACTTGTTCTTAAATATATTTTTTTGTATTATAATAACAAAAAAAAACTCGAATTAATAATAGCTGTAAAAGAATAATAAAGGAACATAAGTAGGTACCGGAGTTTACTTCTGCTTTCGAAAACTGTGCAGTGTGTATTTTCACAAAAATACGTATAATTTCACATTTCAGTTATTAGAAAATCGTGTAGGTAATGAATAAAGTTTTTAATACTCGTGTTTACTTATCAAATTATATCAAAGAAGACGGAAAACGTGTTCGATAACGAATTGTTGTATTTGTATTGTAAAAGTTGATTCAAGATAATCTGAAAACCTATTAAAAGTTCCAGGAACAGACTGTCACGTTTAGAACTGGTATGAAGTTCATCCTCGGGGACAAGTACCTGTACAACTTCACGTCAGACAGTCTATTCGATTGTTAGAGATGTCTCACGAAAGTTTTAATAAGGCAATTCCAGTTTGAATCCAATTTGGAGAATACAGCAATAATACGGATTTAGTCTGACCAGCAATAAACTTTCCAAGTTTTTAATTGCCAATAATTTTACCTTTCAAAAATGTTGTTGTTTTGTAAGTAGCTATCACATTATTATTATTTCATTATTATTTCGTGTTATAGTTATAATCAATCTGAAACTCTAACTTACTTCCAACTAACCTACTTCTAAAATGTAAGTTGGTTGTAACATGTCGGGCCGTTCCTGACAATTTCACATGAGTGTACACCGCTTAATACAATAAGTATGTGCCTTCATGTATCGACGTTTTAAAATAGGGTGTGTATTCTACAGGGAACTTGGATAAACCGGATTTATTAGCTGATATCTTATCTTTGGAACCTAATAAGACCCCGGGGGACCAATATGAGATTACGTTGGCGAGTCACTGGTTCGGACCGGGCAATTAACTTAGCTATACTTAGGTTTATGATGGTTAGTTTTGATCAGAAACGCCCTATTAAATTACAATATGCCTATTGGGATTCGAACATCGTACCTACAAATAGATATCATTGTTTAAATTGAAGCGAAAATTTTTAAAAATTAATGGTGCGGACAGGATTAGACACCTGCGTCTCCTACGGCTTTCCGGGCCAACACGGGCGTCCTACCAACAGGACCACCGAACCAACTGGTTGAAAATTTCAATTCAATAGATATCATTGTATGAAAGACTTTGTAGATGATAACTCATAATTATTTATTGCGACCATGTTCATATCATTTACGGTGTTACAATTAAAGTGAGTAGGTACATGAAACCCTGTTAGGGCGGACAATACCTATAGGTTTATTTTCCATATTCATATTCATCTTTATTGGTAACAGTGTTACATGTCAACTAATTATAAATCACATAAGTAGGTACAATTATTCAATATTAAGTAGGTAACATTACCTTCTCCACAATCACAACAAACACACATTTACTGATGGATTACATCTGTTAGAAGTTCTAACTGAGACATTACTTAAAAGTCTCAGTTAATGTAGAACGCTAAAAGGCCCGCAAAAAATATTGAAAGTAAGGCACCTTCGTACGCACGGATGATTCTGACCAATAATCTTCCCTTCTAATAATCTCCAGCTATTCCATTATTATTTTATTAAAAGTATCTCGACACTTAGCACCCGGCGTTTGAAGCTGTTGGGGTTGTTTAACGGACCTATTGTGTGATATTCTATTTTATTTTATAAATACGAGGTTACATTATTTTTTATTAAACTTTTGTGTCTATGGAATTGCTTGTTTATGCTCCCGTATTACAATTTTGGGGGCACATCAACAAGTTTAAACGAAATTTAAAACTCTATTTAAAACGCTTATTTTAGACATTAATTAAGCAATTGTTCGATTTTAAATGAAAATACCTAGTCCCTTCGAGACCTTCCTGACTTCACGCTCGAAATGTCGAGGTAATTGAATAAACACTTTTTGAACGCGATGAAGTCTCGCTTTGTTTAAATGGAAAGATAGAAAGAAACATTATAAAGAAATAATATTTTAAGAGCTACGTCTTTTCGGTCAAGTAAGCCACCTTCTTCCAGCTCATTCTATACTCCGCTTTTTCTTTACTTCTTTATATTATGAACCATTTCTGTTTTTATTTTATTTGCTCCATATATGTCCGTCTTGGTCTTCCTCTTTTCCTTTTCCCTTCTATTATTACCTTGATGCAGCTATCATGAACGTTAAGTACATGAGAAATAAATACATATTCAATTATTTTCAAGCATGTCAAACCGCCGGGAAACCGCATTTAAAATAGTTAACGCGTTGAGTACGATCTGAGACTAATAATGTCCTCTTTTTGGCTCAGGGGTTAAATTAAACGGAGTAGATTTTTTCCATCTGCGAAGTGCGGCTTATTAATAGTGCGGCGTATTGTAATCTTGATTTGTATACAAATCCGCATGGTACAACACACTGACTCCGCATCTCCGTGTGAACACTTTTCAGTGTTTTATACCTATTATGTGCTTGACATGGTACTTTTAATTTGATAGCTGCTGAATTGGCTTCATTTGTGTACAATTTTTACTCTATTATATTTTCTTTCGACAGTTTAGCATAATTATTTTTTAAGACTGAAAATGTAATAATTGAATGTTTGACAATATTAGTTTATCACAAATAAATTATAATTCTATTTGAAATCCGCACTTCAAAACAAGATGTGATACCCGCCTTAGCGTTGTTATAGGATGAGACACGAAAACGTAACTATGTTAGACAATGGTAAATAAATAACATACTATCTTGCCTGTTGTCTACCGTTATTTATAAATTGTATTTGTCTTGTTTCCATTTGTAAACTTTTATTGGTGTGCAATAAAGTATTGTATTATTATTATTTTTCCTGTATGTCGCACCCGCTCACGGGACAATAGTGTCCCGGACCTTTGGGAGGCGTGCACGGAGCCGAAGCCAACGCGTAGAGGCCCTTTCGACAATCGAAATGCAAGGTGTACATCGAGCGGATGCTGTCCCTATCCGTGTCATGGGACGCACACAGAGACAGCGCCCGCTAGGTGCAAGAACTATTGATGGAGACATGGAATCTAAATACAAATTGGGCTATGGGGATGAAATGGAGGACTGGCTAATTGGGCTATGGGTTGAGACTATCGGGCGTCTACCAGCAAAAGTGTCTCATAGCAAAAATGGGACTGGTAGACGATGACTCGCCTTCCGCTAGATGGGCCCCCACAAAATAGCGACACATAAAGTGGCCTAAGGGCAACACCGGTGCGGAAGGCTAAGGGCGGAGAGGTGTAATACTGGGCTTTAAACCGAAGCCAACTAACCCCTTACGTTTCCACATCCACCCCCGAGCCGAAACTCTCACGACTCCACTCTGCCCGGCCGGTTAAGGCAAGACAGAGGCGGAGGCCCCGACCCATCACCCCCCGTCAGGATCCCCCAGGAGCGCTCAGGTACGTGGGGTCGCTACCCCCCAACAGCTCGCCATAAGCTGCCCTGCGTGACTGATTACGCTGGTAAAACCAGCGGGCGATGGGGTCGTCACATCCCTACGCCATATTATTATTATATTCCCTTTATTCATTTTTACACTTAGGCTAGGTTTTTTTTACAATAAATTTATATAAAAAGTAAAATATAAAAAATACATCACAAATATAAACACATTCTAAAAAAAACCTAACCTAGGGTGCCGCCGGCAGCGGGGCAGGGCCCAGGCTACCGGTGGTTAGGGCTGCAGAGAGAGGAACCTCCTGACGATGCGCGCCGTGTCCAGGAGTACCGCCTTTTGTATCTGGCCCTTGATCCAGCCATCTAGCGAGAGTCTCTTAAGATGTTTGTCGAGACTCTTCGCTATAAGACCGTTCGACCGTTATTATTATTATTATTATCTTCCTCATACCCTATAAGACTGTTAGTATAGATTCACAACAATTAGGAAATATCGTTTTAAAAAGAAAATTAATCACTTCAAACAATGCGATCGGTGATTAGCTATTATAATATTCAGTTCACACGAATATTTTCTGGTGTCATTATGATGTCGCTTCGCTCTAATAATACGTTTTATAGGGTGTTTTCACTTAGCTCGCCAGCGCAAGTCGAAGTTATGAGCGACCGATCTTTCGTTCACTTATGGTGTATTTATATCATCGTCTGGACCCATCTATCTTATAGCCACAGACGTCCACTGCTGAATATAGGCCTCCCCCATGACTCGCCACAAAGTGCGATCCCGGGCAGACCGCATCCATTGATTCCCCGCTATCCTCATGAGGTCATGCGTCCATCTAGTCGGGGGCTGACTCACACTGCGCTTTTCTATACGTGGTCGCCACTCCAGGAGTTTGCTGCCCCAAATGCCGTCCATTCTTCGGGCTGTGGCATTACTACTTCAATCGTGCAATCCTGTGAGCTATGTCGGTTACCTTGGCTCTTCTGCGGATATCCTCATTTTCTGATTCTATCGCGCAAAGAAACTCCGAGCATAGCCCTTTCCATTGCACGTTGCGTGACTCTTAGCCGCCTTATGAGTCCCATTGTGAACAACCATGTCTCAGTTCCACGTGTACCCAGTACAAGCATATTGCTTAATTTGAGAATAAGTCGATTTGTGTAAGATTACAAATGAGCAAACCTGTTTCAGTTTCCACAAAAAATATTTCGTGTCATCATCCTCGTAAATCATCCTCCTTTTTAACCGGTTAAAGAGGAGCATCTGTCGCTATAGTCTCAATAACCTCAGGTGAGCTTTAGGTATGTACTAATAGCTTCCACAATAATATGAAACGGACCTTCAAGTCCCATCGGTTACACTGGTGTTACTAGTTCTTAAGTTGGTGACACTGGTGTTACTAGTTCTTAAGGTCGCATTCATAACGATGTTTATATGACCAATTGACCATAGATCAATCACAAGCACTGTATATGAACATGAAAATGCAACGAGATTTCAACCTTCGTTCAGCATGTATAAAACTCAAAAGAAATTTGCCTTTGAGCATACTGAGTAGTCAAAGCAGGTTAGAGTGGAGGATGAGAAATTTGTAAGTCAATGAGCGTCTGAGTTGTTGCAATCTAGTCAGGAACGTCACTTTGATGTCTAGGACAGGCAGGCAGGCTAGTTTGAAGCAGTTTTAGGGTTCCGTATCCAAAGGGTAAAAAACGGGGACCCTATTACTAAGAGTCCGCTGTCCGTCCGTATTATGTCCGTCTGTCATCAGGCTGTATCTCACGAACCGTGATAGTTAGACAGTTGAAATTTTCACAGATGATGTATTTCTGTTGACAACAAATACAAAGAAATATAATGAAATAAATATTTAAGGGGGATCCCATACAAACTCGGCTGCGTTAACTTTGCACGTCATTTGTAACCGGCGCCATACATACCAGGTGCAAACTTAACTTAACCCGGCCAGTTAAGATGGGATAAGTATTTGTACGGAACGGTTTACCCTTGAAATGTCGACAAACGTTTCATCGAATATTCATTTCATCGAAAGCATTTTTTTCTGAAACCATAAAATATTTTTGAATGTTATAACACAAACCTAACCTAACCTAATCTAAAGGTTATAATTTACAAAATGTCTGAAAATTTTATGACTTACGAGTAATAATTTGGCGACGAAAGGAAAATTCGACGAAATGAAGCATTCGGTGAAACGTTTGTCGACATTTCAAGGGTATCCGGTACGGAACCCTCGGGGCGCGAGTCTGACTCGCGCTTGGCCGTTTTTTAAACGGTTTTATTTAGCTTGCCCTGTTTGTTTATTTGGGTCAAATCTAGTAATTGAAAGGCCGTTTCCGATTAAGGGAAGCAAAAATGCCCTTTAATATTATGACTTGGTTTTTTTTTCTACAGTCAGTTACGTCTAGTAGAGTAACTGTGTCAAGTTTGGTTGAAAAATTCTTTACGGTTCCGCAGAAAAAAAATAAAAACGGAAATAATGAAATATGATTTTTCTCCAAAACTATTTAACTTTAATGTACTATTATTTTTTCATCCTGTAAAGCTTAGTCAAGTTCATGTTTTAAGTGAAAATGGTATCTCTATATCTAACGATTATGTAAAAAATAGGTAAGTCAAAATTATAATATATATATTTTTTTACTTTTGTGAGAGATACCACTCTAATTGACATTTCTAAATAAGCCTTAGTTAACGTCCTGTAACACATATTAATTTGATGGATAAAATCGGAAAGCAACTGTGTCAAAATGAAATAAATAACTGGGTTGGATTTTATTACATTTTATTAGTAAGCTATTCTAACACTTCCAAATAACCAAAGCATACATCCTCTTTACAAATGAACAAGATTTGACAGTTAGTGACATTTGCCTTTTATTGTTATTGAAAATGTCATTATTTTTCTAATAATATAAAAATTAAAAACTATGTATATATTAATCATTTTTGCTATTTGGTATATAAGCTTTACTTAACATTATACCAAATTATCAATTTAAAGGTTTTAATCGGACACTAACTGTAAAATGGAATTTAAAAGACTTTTCGGGTATGACTTCATTATCTTGAAATTGTAATTACAAACTATTCTTTTTTCGCCACGCAATAATCCTCTTTCTACCGAAATTAAAATAAATACATATTATGACAGTAATAAAGATGAATTGTTTTTTTAAATGTAACATGACATTTCAGGGACATTAGAAAGATAACTCGTCTTTACAAAATGAATTCTAAAGCGAATGCAATCAAAAAAATATTAAGAAAGAAACCTACATCATTATATCACCTCGCAATGATATAAGTAGCGATTTCGTATCTATCAGAAATACTTAATGAAGATGGTTCGTTGAATTTCGAATATGTGAAGGAAAATTCTAATATACTGAAACTGAAAGTCCAATCTCGCCTTATTTCAAAAAATATTTACAGATGCTTTATCGAATATGTCCCAAACAGCATTGGTGTTGGATCCATAAGGCGGCATTATTGTGGACGTGCCAACGGAATGCGAACAGTAGGGTGTTGTTCACACATTGTTGCTATTGTTTATTATTTATCGCACGCAAGATACTTGTCCAAAATCGTTCGGCCTGCTGAAACTTTAAGCGGACTTTTTTTGAATCACGGAATTCACGTTACTGTCAATGAAGATAGCGATGAGGATTAGAATAAGTGTATTTTTTTTCATTACGTAACTAAAAAGGTGACATTTTCTAGCAAATGTCACTGTAACTGTCAAATCTTGTTTATTTGTAAAGAGGATATTATGTTTTGGTTATTTAGCAGTGTTAGAGTAGTTTACTAATTAAATAGTAATGAATTCCAGCCCAGTTATTTATTTCATTTTGACACAGTTGCTTTCCGATTTTATCCATCAAATTAATATGTGTTACAGGACGTTAACTAAGGCTTATTTAGAAATGTCAATTAGAGTGGTATCTCTCACAAAAGTAAAAAAAAATATATATTAAAATTTTGACTTACCTATTTTTTTACATAATCGTTAGATATAGAGATACCATTTTCACTTAAAACATGAACTTGACTAAGCTTTACAGAATGAAAAAATAATAGTACATTAAAGTTAAATAGTTTTGGAGAAAAACCATATTTCATTATTTCCGTTTTTATTTTTATTCTGCGGAACCACAAAGAATTTTTTAACCAAACTTGACACAGTTACTCTACTATACGTAACTGACTGTAGAAAAAAAAATCTGTCCATTATCACAAAAGGGCATATTTTCTTCCCTTAACCGGAAACGGCCTTTGACCCCCTTCCTGTTGACGTATTGATCTGAAATTTAGTACACATCTTTAGTTTTGGTGACAATATAATTTAATACATTCAGCATCATTATAAATCCAAGATGGCCGCCGCTACAAAATGGCGGATTACAAATTTTATCACTACTTCCTCAATATGGGTATCAAATGAAAGGGCTTGATCAGTAAAATATAATTCTTTGTGAAAATAAAATGAAAATCCAATATGGCCGCCAATGAAATGGCAGGTTCAATTTTCTTTTCACAACCCCTTCAATATGGGTATCAAATAACAGGTCTTGTCTAGTTGAATAGTTTACACTATGAAAAATAAATGAAAATCCAATACGGCCGCCAACAAGACGGCAGGTGATTTTTTTTCACTACCCCTTCAATATGGGTATCAAATGAAAGGGCTTGGGTTATAGAATACTGTATTATATTTTGACAAATTTAAAATCTAAGATGGCCGCGGGAAATGCCAGATTTCAATATGGGTATCAAATAAAAGGTCTTGCCTATTAGAATAGATTACACTTTGAAAAATAAATGAAAATCCAATATGGCGGCCAACAAGATGGCAGGTGATTTTTTTTCACTACCCCTTCAATACGGGTATCAAATGGAAGGGCTTGAGTAATAGAATACTGTAATACCTTGCTTTGACAAATTTCAAATCTAAAATGGCCGGCGATGACGATGGCGATTTAATAATTGTTTCAATATGGGTGATGGATATCAAATGAAAGGGCAAGTCGAAAGCTGCATAGTGGACCGTAGAGTTTTGAGCAGTCAATACTTAACAGTAATATGAATGATGAAGTTTAGCCAACTTATCAATACAAAGGACTTCATCAACTTAGAATCGGAATTCAAGCATGGATCTTAATTGGTTCCCCCAAGTCAAGACTTTGTATCGCGTCGAGCCCTGTGTTAGGGTGGCTAAAAATGAAACCTTCCTAGCGGTACACCACCCAAGTTAAGATAAAATGTTAAAACCTGTCAAGAACTGCCTGGCATTAGGGATAATAAAAAGTATATGTCATAAGCGTTTTCCCCTCAAGACTTGGGCACATCTTGTTGACTAATAGCCTTGCCGCTCTATTGGACCTCTATGGGGGGTTGACCGTTTTAATGTCCATTACTCATGAGAACGAAATGGAAAATAACAATTAAACAAAAACAAACAAAAATAAAACAGAACCAGCAACACAACGTAAAAGAAGGCTTAATAAAGCAAAAGAAAAGTAAAGAGCAAAGCCTGCAAAAGAGAGTGAAATAGGAACTCGTAATCGACTACAAAAAACGAAGAAAACGGTTAGCGTCAGAGACACATGTGCAACATGAGGCCAACGTGAGAGACAAAGATAGCGTCCGAAACACCTGAGCAATATGACCCCAGGATAACAGGGCAACGTGAGAGACAAAGAGAACTGGTATTGTCCGAAACACCTGAGCAGCGCAAAGTCAGGTTAAATAACCAACGTGAGCGTACCCTGCAGTGCAGAACTGGAAATAATCTGCAATTCGAAAATGCTATTTATACATTGTTCATTCACGTTTGTGAATTTGCACCAAGCGTTGCTACCTTAATCAAGTACAAACAGGACGTTAAAATACTGGCGCATTAAGATACGTATCTGTAGAATTCTCTTCAAAAACAACGTTACTTTTTCATTTTCGTTTCGTTATGTCTCCGCTGCCAAACACATGTCACCAGTAATAAAACAATAGCATCATCAAAGGCTTTCTGGAATAATCTGGATTCAGGTTCTATACCAGATGTGATTGAATCGCTGACCCAGGCGGAGCACCGTTAACTGTGCAGAATCATACCGTTTATTAAAGTTGCAAAATTTACTGGGCTATAAAAACACCTTGTAATAATTAGGCACTGAATTAATTAAAAAGAAAGAGAAGTATGTAACAAAATTAAAAACTAAAAACTTGAAAATAAAAAATAAGTAAAAAATTTTTTTAAGTTAAACGGTTTTATTGAAAATATACTAAAAGGTAAAAAATAATTCGGTAGATCCTAGGTACCAGACATCATACCACTCTCCTCATCAATCTAGGGATTGATCAGACAAAAAATAAAATCGTTGGGCGTGTGAAATTTCTATCAAGTCAACCGCTATATCATAATATCATACGCAGGCTACACGCGCCCAACGATTTTATTTTTTGTCTGATCAATGCCCTAGATTGATGAGGAGAGTGGTATGATGTCTGGTACCTAGGATCTACCGAATTATTTTTTACCTTTTAGTACATTTTCAATAAAACCGTTTAACTTAAAAAAAATTTTTACTTATTTTTTATTTCTTGTATCTTTAGAATAAATACGCCTAGAAACCTATAGTCAGCGCTTGAAAGTGAAGCCAGTTTTGGTTAACCACGGACTAAGTTTCGTCCGAGTGCGCGTCTGTCGCAACGTCAATGTCACAAGCAAAACGTCTCTATGATTGGTTCGTAGACATGCACACATAAAACCAAAAACGGCTACTAAACATAAAACCAAAAATGGCTAACTGAATAAAACGAAAGCAATTTCAAATTTAGGGATAGGAAATAAAATAGAGACAGAAACGCGATGAAACTGACCAATAAACCTATCGTTCCCGGTATTCATGGGGTATTATATATTTAAATGGAGACCAAGAACGGAAAGACAAAGCATTCCGTTTGTCAAAGTCGCGAGAATCCAATGAAAACGTTTATTAATTTTGTTTCAATAACTTTAATAATACATAAACATTTAACCCGCAAAGTAATAACACGACATCAAAGAACAATACGAACCAATGAACCAGAACTTAATAAGCATATTTCGATACATCTCGGCCGATCTTCGGAGAATATTATTAAGGGTCAGCCATGTGGAAATTCTGAGAAAGGCCTTCTTGAAATTGTATTTACTTTGTTATAATTATGTTTATTATACTTGAGTGTTTGACAGCTATTTAGAAAGTATAATTTGTAAACATTAGGTAAGTGTTAACCACGGTTCGATGGTTTTGAAAAGAATTTCTATTTTTATTAAGGATTTGTATTTGTCACGTTCACGTGTAAACAACACGTTATAGATAACACCACACTATAATGTTATTGTTTTATTATGGATGGCATATTATTGCACGAGCAAGAGAAGCGAGGTAGTAGTCTCTGTTTCTTGGTAGTAATTGCTTTCGTCCGGATGTGTAGTTTTTCGGATGTTCTCTCCCACAGTTCGCATTTCTCAAGCAATTCTTGTGAAATTTGGTGATCAGGCTCGATAATTATATAGAAATGTGTCACGCGAAATAAATCATAATGACGCGTGTCCCTTGCCCATTCAATAACTACAGTACGAGGAAGATGGAATGCTTTACCGCCCGTAACGGAAGCCCGGCTCTCATTTGATTAGGTGTCCTTCAGAAGGCGTGAGGACTTATTTACGACCAACCTTCTTTTTAAAAGCAAATGCGTGACATACACTATCATATATCCCATAACGTGGACTATAACTATAGCCGTTTTTATGGCAAAATTCCGTTTTATATCTAGCAGCGCCTGCACGCTAGGATATATGTGTTAGGCAAATGGATTACCGCATTGCGAATTGTGACTGCACCCTTGTTCATAAATTTAATTGATATTCTCAACTATCACGCTACGTTCAGCAAGGGATATGGGCAAATTAAACAGTCTAGGATATCAATATTATTAAAACCATCGAGATACACCTTTCATGATTATAAAAACGATGATTAAACTCACGTAAAAATTGTCAGTGGCAGTGCACAGTGGCAGTGGGCCGCGAGTCGCGTAGCAGCACGGATTAGCTGCCCCTGATGAAATGCTCCAATTCGAAAGATGTTGGGCCGTTCCTGACAATTTTTACTTGAGTGTATACTGTTTTTATAATTATTAGTTTAGTATCTTTTTATTAATTATGAAGAACATGGTGTTTTTTACTCCCATGATCGTCGTATATTTTAAGGTGGATACATCCTTTAATGTTAGACATACGATACAAAGATCAAACACAATTAAAAATGTGCCATTATAACGGACTTGAACCAATCTCTCGCCACGCCGGGCGAGTACTCTCCCAATTGAGCCAAAGGTGGATGATAAAAGGTTGGGTCTAGGATCGTTCGTGAATCAGTTCCCAGATTGCACATTAATAATACTAGAAACAGTGGGTGCAGCACATTGCTCTTAGAGCCGATGACCGTTGGGGCAGCGCAGAGTGAGGAGACGCAGCGTGGGAAGGCCCCCAACAAGGTGGACCATCGACCTGATTAGGATCGCGGGAAACAAGTGCAAAATTAAAATGTACTAATCGTGATTTCATTTCATCACGCTTGTAGAGAGTAGTTTCTAATCTATACGAGCACCATTTATTTTATTTACTTCCTAGTGACAACCTCAGGTTAAGTACCTCATAATGAACCACATCATGAGAACCGATTGTTTCCATCGGCGCTCTTTGAACCGGGACGAGCAGACTGAACATCATATAATTACAGCCTGTGGATGAACGAGAGAGAAGCGAAAGTGACGTGCGAAAGGTCTTTGCTCGTAAAGTCACGTATCTTTTACAAGTTTTTATTCAAATAGCAATGTATGTATGTAACATATACAGGAGTAGCTCAAAAACTAGTTTATTTCAACACAAGAAAAAAATAAAGACAAAGATACAGTAACAACTATGTACAAAAAAGCTAAAATTAAAATAAACTAAAACAAATTTAAAAAATTGCTCACTTGCGGTTTGGTACCAAAAATGCTGTCAGAATTTCCTCGGTGAACAGCTATGCTGATACGTTGTGCGGGGAAGCTGCCCGCTTTTCAGACCTCGGTGATCTTTGCAAGCCTTTTGGATATTAGCTCTTTGTAAACCTTTCGGACCCAATGGACCTAGGGTCTCAACGCCAAACGGTACGAAATTGTATTCGGGGCCGAGAGCACTATATTTGCTCTTTAGTTTTTCGGCCGCTTCAGCAGCCGCATCCGCTCTGCCAGATGTTTCGTGAAGGTGGGGCAGCGCCAGTGTGTCTACACAGGTGACATCCTATACAAGCACACGTCCCAGACTCCACAGAACCGGGGACATCCCGTCCGATCTCTTTCCATCGTCCCAATGTATCTATGTTACTACTTATGTTTTTTTTGGGTGGAATCTTGCAAATCAATTTTGAAGCAGATATCTTCAACCGATTGAGCTGAAATTTTGCATGCCTAATTAACCTTGATGACAATACAATAATATGGTCTGATGATGGAGCCGGAAGGTGGCCCAAGAAACTCTGTAATAGATAAAGCAATCCTACCGAGTTTGGGGTCTTTAGGATCGTCTCAGTGAGCAATTGAAGGATGTTCAAGGAAAAGTACAGTTGGGTATAAAAACTTGTCAAAAAATGATTTTTTTGACAAAATTATTTACCATATGTACTTACTTTTATCCTATCAGATCTTTCGTGGGACAATTCAGTGCCTCCAGTGAATAGGGGAATAACTCAAAAACGGCACTTTTCAGGAGAGACAAAAAACGATTTTTAAATAGAAGATAATTTAGAACTTTAACTTTTTATTCTAAGTTTGAAAAACGACATGAATTTCCTTTGCAGCTAACAATCCAGCCGGTTAGTAAACTGTTGGTTGCAGAGCTGTACAGATAGCAGTTCTTGAGGAGCAACTTGATACGAGTTCAAAACATGTTAGGCCATGAATGATTTTCACAATTAATGACTTGCATTTTTCATCAAGATTAACTGTATAGGTGTCTTTATTCTGTGCTTATGGCTATGGCTAAAAAATTAAAGCAAACCAAAGTAAAATATGATCAATTTTTCCGTGAAACCATTAATAATTGCATTTGCATAATCTTACTATACATATTTCCAGTCCATTGGACGTAACTCGTCCTATATCAAAAAAGAATTACGATCATGCTGTACCCTTACCACGGGTTTACAGTGACAGTACTCGCTAGCGATAGCGTAAAGGATTTGTATGGAGAGTTGTAGTTCTACTATTCTTTATACAAAGCATTTCCGCTGTCGCTAGTGAGTAGGCTGAACAGTATTAGACGTCTTTGTATTTAGTGATGATGGTAATAATGGATAGTTTCAAATGTAGGTTCAACTTGAAGCTAAGTTTCTATTCGATCATTTTACAAAATACTGTTTAAGCGGTTAAATCTTACCTTTCTGGAAGGGTCTACAAGATGTGTGTGATTCACACTGTATGTCTACCACCAGTGTTTACTTCAATCAACAAATAACAAGTATGAGTTTATGTTAAAAAGCTTTTAGTGTTATTATTATTGAAGAAGATTGAGTGGAAAACGTTCGGATACCTCCAGATCTAATTTTAGTTTATTTGTAAATAGCTTCGATTTCATTTTATTGCTTTTGAGAGTTGTGAGTGATATTTACATTTTCTTGATAGTTTGATCCGGAGCATCTATTACGGGATAAGTGCTATATATAGGTATATTATAATATCAGATTAGTGTTCATGTGTTACGGCTATTTGTATGGAGAGCTGATTAATCGCATGTCACGTCGAGCGATATTAGACTTATACGACGTAAGTAAACCGTTTTGTAGGCATCACTATCAAACAAAGGCGCTTCCTGCTGTCTGTCTGTCTGTCTTAAAACTACGCAACGGATTTGCACCCGCGCAAAGCAGGGGCGGGTCGCTAGTTTTAATATAAATTATTGATGATTAGCGACCCTCCCCGGTTTCGCACGGGTGTACAGCTGATAAATTATGCATGTGTTATACATATACACCATCCTTTTGAATCATTCTATCTATTGAAAAAACCGAATCAAAATCCGTTGCGCATTATGAAATATCTAAGCATACATAGTGACAGACAGACAGACGCGACTTTGTTTTATACTATGTAGTGATTACACAAGTTTTTTTATCATGCCCTTTTAGATCTTTCCCTTTCATTTGCTTTATCAAAGTATGCTCTTCTTCTTATGAATAATAAGAATAAACAACTCCTGAAACACATCATAACAAGATCAAACCCAAGTTATGTCAACCATATGAGTCTGAAGAACACGACTATTATAATATGACATAAAGCACGGTCCGACCTAATTCGGTGTAATGAATATACCACGCCTGAGAAACAATGGGACTACTCAACATGGTGCTGGTAAAGTAATTAATACATCAATAGCAATACTGTTACGTAATGAGGATGAGATTTGAGATACATTTTCTAGTGATGTTTTAACAAAGGAATACATACTATTGAAAGGCAAGGATTATAATACATCACCGTTTTTGTTGCAATAACTTGATTTCCGTTTTGTGTTTTAACCCCTGACGAAAAACCGGCCAAGAGCATATCGGGCCACGCTCAGTGTAGGGTTCCGTAGTTGCTCATCCTTCACAATAAACTGCTGTTTTAAGCCCGAGTTTTAAGTTAAGAAAGATTTTTAGCTCTGTAAAAAGGTCGTAATCGCCCTAGAAAATATAAACACCTTCTGGAAGTCAACTTACGTCCTTTAAAAGAAAAAATATGAAATTTGGCGATAACTCAACAAACGGCTTGACCGATTTTGTTCAATATAGTTTTCATTGAAAGTACTTATAAGGCCTCATTAACATGAATTTTTCCGATTTTTTTTGACTCGTGGTTGAAAAGTTAGAGGGGGGGGACACACTTTTTTTTGTTTTCGGAGCGAATATTTACAAAACTGCTGACTTTATCAAAAAATAATGTTAGAAGACCCCTATTATTTTTACAAGACCTATTCAACGACACCCCACACACCAGTGTTGAAAAGAAAAAACAAATTCACCCCCACTTTAGGTGTTAGAGAGGTACCCGAAAATATATATATTTTTTTAATTTTATTTTACCGTTCCGTCGGCGTTATACATACACATACTCATACCAAATTTCAGATTTCTAGTACTAATGATCACGGAGCTAAGCCGCGGACGGACGGACGGACAGACGGACATGGCGAAACTATAAGGGTTCCTAGTTGACTACGGAACCCTAAAAAAAGAGGGGTTTTATAAGTTTAACATGTGTATCTGTGTGTCTGTGTGTTTGTCTGTGGCATCATAGCTACAAAACAAGAGACCAATTTGAGTTTTTTTAAATCGAAAGACTCCGTCGAGATGGTTAAGCTATGTTTGGTGGAAATAAAACCACTAGTTCCCAAGATATTCAGCTTTAATGCTTTAATAGGAACAAATTACCCGATCTGAGTCGATATTGGAGTTAAGAATTCCAAATTTTGTAGTTATGTTTAGTTTAAGTAGCATTTTCTATATCACTCATTGAATGAGGGTCTCATGATGACCAGCTATTTGTGTAGGGGGTGTTTTGTTATTTTTTATTAGCCGAGGTGCATGTGAGTCCCACTGCTGGGCAAAGGCCTCCTTTCTTTTACACCGATGATGGATTTAAAAAAGCTCTAAAATTTGGAAAATAATACTCTTTATGATAAGAGATGTTGATAGGGCTAGATCATTTCAAATACCAATAACAGAAAACCTCGAGCAAAACAAGCCTTACCATTAGAAATTGGTACCCTAATTTATTTTGTAAAATATATGTTATAATAGGGCTTTGCAATAAGTTACGTACTAATAAACCACTTATGCCTTAAAGTCATTAAGTTCGCCATTTGTACTTAAATTACATAAACAAACCAGTGTACCTACTTAACATTAAAAAAAAAAATTACAAAAAAAAGAACCGACTTCAGTAAAACTAAAAAGCCAACAATAACCCGTTCAAGTACAGATTACATTTGACTCACCCTTCGAAGTCGATCCCAAACCACTCAGTTCTTATATTTATAGGTATATTATAGTTTACGCGAGGTTTGGCACCGACTTCGAAGGGTGAGTCAAATGTAATCTGTACTTGAACGGGTTATTGTTGGCGTTTTAGTTTTACTGAAGTCGGTTCTTTTTTTTGCTAAAATTTTTTTTATTTGCTTTTTAGCCCACCAAATCCTATTTACTGAATGTAAATTCTAGACTTTATCAATAAATGACCGAAAGCGCCGTACATGTCCCTATAACATTTGAAGAGTTCCCTCGATTTCTCCAAGATTCCATCATCAGATCCCGAATTAGTGCCAACGGGACCAACTCGGAGTTATACCCTTTCGATAAAAAAAAAAATTGAAAATCGGTTCACGATTCTCGGAGATATCAAGTAACATACATAGAAAAAAATAAAAAAAATAGTTCGAATTGAGAACCTCCTCCTTTTTTGAAGTCGG
The DNA here is from genome assembly GCA_905147355.2 of Apotomis turbidana. NCBI lineage: Eukaryota > Metazoa > Arthropoda > Insecta > Lepidoptera > Tortricidae > Apotomis > Apotomis turbidana. The sequence continues at coordinate 3,739,366 of LR990285.1, forward strand.
TTAAAAATACGAACGTTAATATCACCAAAAACGCTTTGGCCTTTCGCTATTTCACTCATCAAAACTTTTTCAGCTCAACAGCCGCAGAGACCTTGCCCGTACAACTCGTACAGGGTCGAGTCGAGTAGCTGGAATACCACTCGCCAGTGCCAGCTCACTTGACCGCCAAACTGGGGCAAACTTTAATTGACGTTTCGCTTTTGCTTTGATACCTATTTTGATTTACTGCAAATACCACAGATTGAAGTCTATTTACTGGTCTTTGTAACCTCTACTTCATCAGGTGCCGTTTATTTATTGAAACTTTATGACACATTACAAAAAACTGGTCAAGTGCTAGTCGGAATCGCGCACCGAGGGTTCCGTACAATCTTAACTGGCCGGGTTAAGTTTGCACCTGGTATGTATAGCGGATACAAATGAGGTGCAAAGTTAACGCTACCAATCACGTTTCTAGTATGGGAGCCCTTAGAATTTGTTATTATAGCGGCAACAGAAATGCATCATCATTCATCTGTGATAGTTTCAACTGTCGAGGTACTCGCTTCTGCTTTGAGGAGCTCTAAATAAATGATATTTGTTAGAAAACATGGACGACTTTTCGTTCTTCATTTATATTGCCACACGTGCCAGCTTGCGATGTCATCGCCTCACCGTGGAGAATATTCCCACACGTACCAAGAAGTTTGGCAATTCCTTCATCTGCCGAACTATCAAAGTATGGAACTCCTTGCCGGCTCATGTGTTTCCTCCTTCTTATAACTTGGGACCCTTCAAACGAAGCGTGAAGAAGCATCTCTCGGGCCAGCATGGCAGTGTCAACTGACTTGGCACCGTTGGTTTCTCGTCAGTTGCCATTGCGACTTGGGCTCCCCTTTTTGCTTACCATCAGGCGAAGTGGAGCCACTATGTTGTGCCGTTATAAAAAAAAAAAAAAAATATTGAAAATCAGTGTTCTATGGAGAGGGGTCGTTCTGGAAGAATCTTAAATGTGCGACGCAGCAGCGCAGCTGAAGCCGTACAACACCATCTGTTGGTATTTTTTTATTAAGTTTGTCATCTCGTCACGCCGAAACGGCTCGGCTAGGCGAATTTTAACCAATTTTGGTTCAGGGATAGGCATAGCTGGTAATTCAAAGATAGTTAAAGGATACTTTTTACTCAATAACGGGCGAAATTGCGGGCACCTTTTAGCAATACTATGTAGATAAAAAGTGCGGTTCACTAAGTCATTGCAGAATTTTTTTCCGCATTTCGCAGAAGTGTCATTGCTTTCTACGATATTTCTAAGTATTTGGGATTGTTACAAAACAAATCCAACATAATAAATAGTCAATAGGATGATATTTGCAAGAATTAAGAAAAAAATATGACGCGAAATGAAACATTCTGCGAAAAGGCAGTATACCAACAAGTACCTACTACACATGACGATGATTATATTAGTCACTTACTAAACTTATTAGTCGCTCTTTAATCGTTGTAATAATCTTCCTGCTTCCTTGCTAAAGAAGCACGGGTGGTCTCAGAACAGTCTACTTGAAGAACAATGCGCCATCAAACACACGTGGCCGCATAACAAGTAGGAAGACTCAGCAGATGGTCGGTGTGTCGGACCAATGTGGGCAATTCGAGTGTGCTTTACAATTTTCAAGAACGTCATGTCAAACTTTACTTGTTCTTATCGTAGCGCGTAGGCCCTTAATGAATGTGTTTTTCTATATATATATATATATTTTTAAATATACGATTTTTTTTTCTTATACAATAAATTTGCACGCAATCTAATTCGTTTTTATTCTCACTTAACTGTCAATAAAATTACAAATAAGTGTACGCAACACAATGCCCCTCGAAAAAAAAACGAAAATTATTTTCGCTCTGGTAGTTAACAATTTGTTTAAACATTGGTTCATAGTACTAAAATCTGCGTCTGGTTACATTTTGTGGCTATTTCAACAAAGTCTAACACATAGGCTAGGCTTTTTATCCCATAAAAAGGCGTTGTTCCCGTAGGATCGAGTATCCCAAATTCAACGCGAGCAGAGCGGAAAAATCTAGTTTTTAGAGCATAAATCGCTAAAGTTTTGAAGATGTTAGGAGATCTGAAGAAATATCGGTTATATGATTTTTCTTGCGAGACTACGCTATGTTTAAACGAATTCTAAGTAGTCGTTTTTATGAGTTTATAATATATCTGTGTAGTAGGTACTAAATTGTCACTCTGTTTTGAACTACCTACATATAATGTTAAATGGGAATCTCAACAAACCAGGGGGGGTATTCGACCAATTTTAGAGATATAATGGAGATCTCTCCTTTTCATCGCCATCTGTCACTTTTGACGTGTGCCTACTTGACAAGTGGCGATATCGCTAGAACATCGCAACTTCGTCAATTCGGACGCGCAAAATTTTCGTTTCCTTTGTATGTGACGGCATAAATAACAGGCGCATACTTTAAATTGACCGCATAGTACGTGAAATTGGTCCGTTACGTTTCATTCAAAACAGAAATTTATATACATGAATAAAAATTTTGCCAATCATTATCGCCTTCGTATTTCCAAAATTGAGATGAGATATGTCACTTTTAAGCTCATCGCATTTAAATGACAGTTCAATGGCGATATAACTGTTATCTAATGGAGATTTGACGTTTGGAGATATCTCAAACGGCATTCTCGAATTGGGCCCCAGTTTCCACTGTCCAAGGCAAACGTAGGGTTAATCAAAGTTTACCCCAGTTCGGTTGAATGTCGGCGGTCGAGTGCACGCAGTTCCAGCTACTCGACTCGACCATCAAGTGATCTTACTTCGCACTACAGAGACCTTGCCCAAATTGTCAAGGTTTCTGAAGGTTGCACGACGTTTTATGTAATTTCACTTATTATATCTATTTCGATTTGATATACCATTGATATATATAATGTAACGAATGATATAATATCGTTTTAGATCATTTCCAAATAATATACTTAATGTTCCAAGGGATAATAATACATTTATACCCTTAAAAGTAACGCCTGATACAACCAACTAGCAATAGTATTTAATAAGGATATAATTTCTCAATTTCTAGTCTAATTTGTAACATCATTAAAGGTACAAAAGTATATCAAGATGGTTGAACTTTTATTATTCAAAAAATGTAAGCCGTCCAATGAATTGAGATGACACGTGACACATAAATACTTAAATCAGATATCTCAGATGAGAGGCTCACAAAAGAGGATGTCCAGAATCTTGCAAAAGTGTAGAAAAGTTAGTAAAAGTTAGTAGAAGTGGGCCGAATCACAATACCCAATTATACAATTATTTGTATTACAATAAACTTATTACTTATTATACAATTCCTGCAACTTCACAACTTGACTACATCCCCCATCTTAAGTCACGACGTGACCATCATTCTCAATGGAGGCCTGACAGTCCTATTAAAATAAAATCATGACCAATCTCGGCAACTAAGCACTCATTCATTTGAATGATGCACATAAATTGAAGTTGATGACTATTTTTAAGCGGGAGGGTTTGATGAGATTTATTGAAACGATTTATAGAAGTTAAAAATGTTACGTACATACCTGTTTGTAACATGTTCTCTTAAATACATATATCCATGGTTTAAGAAAACAATGTATGGCATTCCGACAAGGCAGACTTGTGACGTAGCTGATTAGTTACCATAAAGCTGACAAAATTATTATAAGGAAAAGACGTTCAACGCCAGTCGTACAAAAATTAAATTAATGTTTTTAAACACCCTTGATTTTATGATATTCATACATAAGGTACCAAGAGAATCGGGGAGTATGATGATACACCACTGGCAAAACAGAAACGGATTGACAGAACCAACCAACCAATCATAGCGCGATGATGTCACAAGTCTGGCCTGTCATTCCGGAATGACATACCTTGTTTTTTACCCAACTACGGCAAAGCCAAAAGGAAGGGTTATAAGTTTAGCATTCTATGTATGTATGTATAATTTTATACCATGAATATATCTATCTATCTACCACAGAAGTCCACTGCTGAACATAGGCCTCTAAAGCTCGACACAAAGTGTGATTCTCTTGTGCATACCGCACCCCCCACAAAACAAAACAAATACTAAAAAAAAAAAAATTGGAATACAATTATGTTTTTCGAATTTATTTTTAATGTGTGTAAATTAACACCACACTTATTCATCTCATTTATTGCTATATTTTATAGATACAAAGATCAACACGCGAAGAAAAAATAAATTGAGCTCATACGTGGTCTACACCGGGACTTATGTGTGGCGCCGGATACAAATGAGGTGCAAAGCTAACAGAACCGGACGTTTGTTGTTGTAGCGGCAACAGAAATTCATCGTCTTTGAATATTTCAACTGTCCTGCTATCACGGCTTTCTAGAGATACAGCCTGGTGACAGACAGACAGACAGACGGACAGTGGAGTCTTATTAATAGAGTCCCGATTTTTACCCTTTGGGTACGGAACCCTAAAAAGCAGTTCCAACTGAAGAGTAGTTCCATTTAAAATGACACCACTTCTCCAACACAACATTGTCGCTCTAGTGCCAATATCTAGTTGTGACATAAGATCGGTTTGTGCGACCTCCAAGTGGATGTATCACCACGCACAAAGGCAGTTAGCTTCTTTGTGGATTCGCCAATCGACACACAGAGCGAATTGGACCTCAGGGTTATCTGTAAATCCACGAGTGGATAATATACGGCACAATACAATAAATAAATACATTATTAAGGGACAATCTTACTCAAATCGGCCTAGTCCCAAACTAAGCAAAGCTTGTACTATGGGTTTAGTAGCCTATGTGTTAATCCTAGGTGTCAGCTAGGTATCAACATTGATCCAGCCGTTTGGTGTGAAGAAATAACAAACATACATACAAACACACTCACAAACTTTCGCCTTAAAAATGTTAGTGAGATTACTATGACTGCATAATATCGAAGGTCAAGAACCTATGTGATATCGGGAATTATACAAAAGGATTGACGATCGTGCGTGCTCCAGCAACGGACGTGAGGATTTCATTAACGGCTGTCAGATACCCCTTCCGTGGGTAAAAGGACGTGATTCAGTACATTTTGTCCATCACTTGTGCCCTTTTGAGATGAGCAAGGTGATTACTGTCAGTGATCTTGAGCTTCGAATTAAAATCGAGATGCCAATGAATTACTGAATGATCAATTAACAATTACAGCCCCAATTCGATAAAGCATTGGTATATGTATCGACAATTTAGCTATGTCTCGGCGTTATTACGAGTATCACGATTGAGCTGCATTAAGTGACTCACTTGCATCTTTTGATTCACTCTTGGTGTTTTCACTTTGTCTATCATTTTTTTGATAAATATCTGTTGATTTGGGTGACTACGGATACCTGTCTACGCTCTTATTTTATTAATAGAGTTCAACTCGAAATTCGAAACAGGAAAGTGGCTACTTTAGTTTCCATTCCTGAAAGTAGTGTTTTTATTACAGTAGAGTATCAATCACCTGGTCGAAAATAAATAAATATCAATTGATAGTCTTACACAAATCGACCTAGTCCCAAACAAAGCGATGCTTGTACCATGGGTAATAGACGACGATTTACGTAATAATTATATAAATACACATATAGAGAAAATCCATACTGCAGGAACAAATATTCGAGCTCATCACAAATATTTACCCCTTCCGGGATTCGAACCCAAGATCGCCGGCTGATTAGGCAGCCGAACTACAAACTGCGCCAACCGCCTCGTCAAAAGTCAACCACGGCGTGGTCGTAAATGGTGACGAGCCTTAAAGTATAATAACAGTCACATTAACGTACCTTTTTGTTTCAGATAACCGGCCAGTGATGTGATGACGCAGGCCCGCGAGCCCCTCGGCATCATGGACGGGAACCCCACGGTGGACTTCTCCACCAAGACCAAGCGAGGCGTCTACCTCTCCAAGAGCCTCGCCTTCGTCATCCTGGTCATCTTCGCGCTGGCCCTCGTCGCCACCGCCTTTATAGTGTACAATTTCGCGGCCTGCCCTAGGACTGACCAATTAGCTAACGTCACCAAATACGAATTTAGCCATTGTGACCAATCTAAACAACTATCAGTGATACCGTTAACAACTGAAAATACTAAAAGTGTTATTCCTCTAGAAACCACACCAGCTCCTGAGGTAGTTCCCGAAGAAGAGGAAACTACGGTTCAGGATGTTAGGTTACCGACTAATGTTAAGCCTGAGAAATACTTCCTACAGTTAACTCCTTATATTTACGAAGGGAATTTTACGTTTGATGGGAAAGCTAGCATTATTATATCTGTAAGGAACAATACGCGAGAGTTAGTATTCCATGGTGTAGAGCTGACCTTCCAAGAGATTGTACTGTATCAGAAAGATACAGGAAAGCGCCAGAATTTTAACGAAGTGACGGAAGATGCCGCTCGGCAGTTCATTATCATGAAGATGCAGGACACGTTGTATGCAGGGAAGAAGTACGTCTTGAACATAACGTACACTGGAATATTGAACGATAACCTTCACGGGTTCTACAGGAGTTCGTATGAAGAGAAAAATGTCAAAAAGTAAGACTTACTTAACAATTTTAATAGGATCTTTTTATCGATTTTATTTTCATGCGGAAATACTGTTTTTTTTTATAAATATTGGCACAAAGGTAAACGTTTGATTTCATGATTTTACAAAAGTTGGTGTGATTGACATAACGATGTGATAGCTCAGTTGGAAGAGCACTACGCCGGAAACCTAAGGTCACAGGTTCGAGGCCTGCTTACATTGCAGTAGGTAGATCACATTAAGTATGTATTATTTTTTCATTATTCACCTTTGTGTCAATATTTAAAAAAATATACTTTTCATGATCATAACTTAACTAGATACCAACTCTGTACAAACATTTAGGTGCTGATATAATTAAAAAAAGTTCTGATACTACTACAATAAGGCCTGCAAATGGCTGAACTAATTTTCTTGATTTATTATAATAACTTTTAAGAGCTGTAGGACCGTGACCGTGTGTAGGGGATTTGATACCACATATAGACATACACACAATACATGATACATACACAGCTATATCGTTAACAAGTTTTAAACTATTCTAAAAATTAAAAACACCCCGAACGCAAGTAGTTCATGAACGATCATTCATTGAGCGACAGAAAATGCTACTGAAACTATATCAAGAACAGAACACTACGTATAACAAGATTTTAAATTCTTAACTTCAATATTGGCCGAGATCATGTCGCTTTGTTCCTATGAAAGCCAAAGGTGAGTTGTTGGAGACGACCTCTCCTATTACCTCCAAACATAGCTAAGAAACATCTCAAGAGACAAACAAGGCTTTCGATAAAAATATTGCACTCAAATCGGTCTATCTATTTATTTATTTAATACCATTAATGTTAGCACTAACAGCTATACCTTACATGCTAACTGGCAAATTAATCTTAACGTGCAATGAATGAATGTATACATTGGATAATATTAATACCTAATAATCCCTATTGAGAAATAATAAATCTGCCGCAGTTATTTTTTTTTGGCTTCTTGGTCGAACTTCTCATTTAATAACTAAGCATCGGGAAAATGAGATAGCCTCTAATAAACTAATTCATCATCTTCACAACGCCAACTAAAAATGTTAAAGAAAGCGTCAAGTCACAATCAACAATTATTATTATTTGTCCTTCTGATTTATACATTGCCAACTAATTTACTAACTCGGCCACGGAATTTGCAACTCATCATCATTTTTCTTTTACAGCTTCAATACAAGCTCCTCAAAAATTATATATTCGAGCTTCAATAGACAACATCATATATTAGAACTTAACATGTAAAATAATACTTCATATTCTTTTATCGTGAAAATAGCCACTGTAGATACGATTTGGCGCGAGTGCGCGACATGACAGCCACCGGCCATTTGCACCAATCAGAGAGCGCCATTCGATTCTTGTACCGACCGACCCGCCCGTGTTTGTTTATTGCCATTCGTTCGTTCATATTGCAATAGGTTCATCTGCGTTCTCTCTAATCTAGTTCTAAGGCAGGTCCGACTTGGCTTAGGTTAGGTACGACATATAAAAAATTGACGAGCGAAGCGAGGAGGAGTGTTAGGTTGAACTGCGACCCTAACCTAAAATGAGATTTAAGTATTTTGTCTTGTTCTCTCCTCAATAGTTCATATGTAATAGTAATGGCTTTAATATACTATTTGATGACAATTTTAGGTAAATTTTACGATCGATTAATGTAGGATGACTTACATTCAGTGCTGCAAACTCCCACAGGTAATAAACAAGGAGGTTATGGTCATAAAAATCAGGAGCCAATCAAAAAAACCAGTAGGGCTACTCCGATGTTCAAAATTCGACCGTCGTATAGTGGCGTCCCTCTCGATCGTCTGTCTTAATATATGGGTAAACGGGACAACACTATACGCCGGCCGAATATCGTACATCGGAGTAGCCCTTCAGATTAGAAAATGACAAAACCCATAGACAAAATCAGTCGCGTTCCGTTCCACTCACAAATCGGTTGTCGATTATCGGATGTCAACGTTGCCAAATCAGCGAACGAATAAAACATAGAAGCCTAACTAGCGTCGGAAAATGGCCCCACGGATTTTGAGTCAGTTAAGGCGGGGCGTAAATTTTGTGTCAAACGGCCGTCTAGTTGGCAAATGGCGACACAGCCGAACAGTTGCATTACGTGACATATATGAAGTCTCAAAGTAACAAAATATGCCATAATGTTCAGTGAAATGGTGTATTAATCACTCAGAAAAACACAAAAAAAAAGATGGTATCAGTTTTCATACGTAAATAAAGCCGTACACATATTAATTTAATTTATTGTACGGAACAGATTTTGTATAGGGATGGTGTTATGCCATATGAGTAATTTATATACGATGTTTGAAAAAAGTAATGCAATCAGTGGCGTGCCTAGGCTTATGGGTAAATCCATTTTATTGCCGCATTACTGTTCAAAGTACAATTTCAATAATACACAGGTTGGGCGTGGGTTTTGGGGAAAATATGAGCTGTTTTTTCTGAGCGAAAGTTAGTGCCTACCTTTCCTTCGCCTATTAAAATACCTGCACACTTTAACTCATCACAATCGCACGGAACAACTCCTTCCATTGTTTAAAGCCACAGTAATCACAACAACAAACAAAATCAAAACACGATCACTATCTATAATATTACCTACTTCTACTTATTACTACGCTCAAACAAACACTACACTAACTAAATATTTCTAAACAACGTGAAGTTAAATCACTCCTGTTTACACGAAATTTGCAAGTGGCCGATCCGTACCGTATCTAACTTCAATTCACTTGAAGCAACGTATAGTTATGTTGATACATAGGTTACTTCCATGTGTTAGAGTAAGCAGTATGAAGCCCGATTGTAAGCTAACGCGTGCGAGGGAGATGACTAGCGGTGACATAGAACGGCGACGAGCCATCAGCGAGCGCGTCGCGGTCTGTGCGTGTGCGCGGACAAATTTTGAACCACGCGGCGTCGACAAATTTTGAAATTATGAAACACGTCACGGCGCGCAATTATATATTGTTCAAGTAAATAATTTTTTATCGTTTTTTAATATTACTAGGGCAAGCCGGGTTTTTGTGCTTGTATAAGACCGTCCCTAAAAGGCTATGCGTTTTCCGTCAGTCCGGTATGAAAACGTATAAGTTCCTAATTATGTTTGATATTTTTTCACTACAAAGATTGTATCGACTTTACATATAAAATATTAGTTATTACAAAGAAGGAGAAATAATAATATATACAGCAGTTACAGCACGCATTAATAATAATCATTCAAAGTATTAGTACCAACAAGGAACAAACAAGGATTCCTTAAAAGATGGATTTTTTTTTTGAAATTTGTATGTAAGCAATAACCTTAACATTCAAGATTTATAATGAAGGAAACAAAAATGGCTCTTTACTGCACTAACGATTCACCAATTATGAGTTTTCACTGTCACCGCCATATTACCATAGACAAATGTCATGCGTTTTGTCGAATCACAGCTGGCCATTCGGAAATTGACGAATCACATTTATTTGTTATGCGTAATTGAAAACATTTGAGTGGCTGTGATTGGTACACCGGTGAGCATGCGCATTTCGACTGTTGGGCCGGTTTTTGATTGTAATTTTGTATGAAGCTCGTGTTCTATGTTTTATTCGTTCGCTGTGCCAAATGACCGCGTATGTTAAAAAATCATTAAAAAATGGTGTGTTTTGCGGTATGCTCCAACAACTTTTAAAAAACCAGGAGATTTGCTCGAGTCCAAAAAGTAATCAGTAGATCAGGAGACTATCTTAAAAATCATACAATCTCCTGGTAAACCAGGAGAGTTTGCAGCACTGCTTACATTTTTAACATACTAAAGTTACATAGTAAAGTTATACAATTAGAAGCTAATAGAGTTACTATTTTGGTGTCATATATTAATATTTTAGAAGTTTGCTATTTGAATGCATGCCTCAAAATTAGATGCTAAAAAATAACCACCATGCTAAGTTACTATTACAGTGGCTTACAAAGAAGATAACTAGTGGCTGAGATATTATTATTCAGACGAGCGTTGGTTGTGGCCGACTTAGTAATTTAGAAGGTAACTTATATTTTCTGAGGCGAATAATGCTATTACAAAGAAGCTTGTTTAAATAGTACCCATAATTATTATTGGAATGTCAAACTATTAAAAAAATATTGCAGGTAACATAGTCAAAATTTAATAAAATCAATAATTATAATAGAGATATATATGGGAGTAACGAGGCTACAGACATACACACAATATACATATGAAAGTTGTAACACATTTCGTTTTTCGTCAGGGGTTAAATAAAAAAGTTTTCCGTCGGTTGTTCAAAACCATTGTCTTCCAAAAACAACAGACAGCAATGTGAAGGTCAAAGCTACAAACGAAATTTTTAATGCAGAGTAAATAACTCGTTAACAACAAACTATGAGTTTTATACCTATTTTTTTAGTAGAACCACGTAGAACTATAACTTTAATGTTCAAACATGACCCGTTTCGGGAGTGGGTTGGCTAATGCTAAGCGGGTCGCTTCAAAGATTCAGTGCCAAGTCCAGCCTTGTTCCACTATTGTTGCATTCCTACTGCCTTGAACTAATTTTGGTGAAGGTTTTTGAGAGCAGTAACTGGAACCTGTGTCCCAGTAGGGATTTAAGGGTAGGCTTTACAAATGTAACTTTCACAGAAGAAATAGTAGGTATATAACTGTAGGTGAGTAAGATAGACGGATAGTGCTACGAAGCCGGCAAGCCCTTTTCACGGCCAGGCATATGTATAGTGCTTTGCTTAAACATATCCAATGAAATAAAAAATACACCACTCAAAAAAAATATGATTCAGCTGTTTAGCCTGTTCATAACCACAGACTATGCCATGTTAAAAAAAAATCTTAAATTTTGTATAAAAATCTTAAAGGATTGTAAACAGTTCTCTCGAGTTGTTCCGCCCGAAACGTGTTACTTCGAAGCCTGTTATAAAGCACGTTATGACGACATTTCATTTCATGTTTGAGAAAATTATGTTTCTTAGTCTATTCGTACGTACCGCCTGACGGGCGGTCAAGGATTCGGTGTAATTTACTTATCTACGGCTTTTTTCTCCCGAGTCTGATCCAGGATTGATCACAGTTATAGCGACTCTGTTGTGGTTATAATCCTGAGACAATAATAACGTTTGAACCGCGCGGTTAAAGCGCTCACCCTGAAATTAGCTAATAAACTAGTTCGCTTCAATTGTTTTATTTTTAACAATATAGTTAATTCACGTAGGAACTTCCCATCTTGTATAGTCCAACTATTGCCGTCAGTTCTTGGAATACTAATCGGTCAGAGGTGACGAAACTAATTAGCCTCGGAATTGATTGATTGATCGATCAAATTATCAATCACAAATCAAGACTGTTATCGTAGTTAAGCATCTAAGCTACAATTATTTGCGATACAAGTGTAAGCGTAGTAAACAGCATGCGTAATAAGAATCTACCTAACTTTTGGAAATTAATGATTACCCCAAATACTTTCTAATTGATTACTTTCATCCGTCAGTTTTTAACACGGAGCATGTGTGCGAGAGCAGTTGAATGCTTTATCATTTTTCTATTTTTCTGCCGGACAATAAACGCGAGCAACTTCCGAGGAATTGTTCGGATTGAGCCCTGCCCAATCTTTCCGCCATCGTTCTACGCGGCAATTCTTTCGTCCTCACACTTAGATAGTTGGTAGTCCACAACCGCGCGTTTTGCTGAACATTTCCTGTCTCGCATAGCTACATTGTGGAACGAATTGTCGCTTGTGGTATTTCCGGACCAATACGACCTTCAAACCTTCAAGAAAAGAGCCTACTCCCCCCTGAAAGGCCAGCAACGCTTTTTGACTCCTCTGGTGTTGCATGTGTCTATGGGCGATGTTAGTCGCTTCCCATTCGTTTGCTCGTTTGCCCCCTATGACATAAAAAAACGTAGATCTGAAAAAGGACGCGGCTTTCGTTGTACCCTCGTAAAGTGGTAATCTTCTTCTCAGTCGAACACTTTTTTACAGAGTGGTCCTGGCTATGAGGGTTATTAGCTCCAATTCTGATGGCTGCCTTCGCGATGCTTTGGCATTTCGGGAACATTCCGTCGCAGAACATTGTGTGACAGATTTAATAAGTTCTAGCCATCTTGTTTGGGGTCCGCGCGGTCGCTTGCCTTCTTCTCGACCTTGACACCAAACGTTCCATAATATACCGTGAGATGTGTCTGAAAAAATTAAGAATTCAAAGCTAAACAATCGACGAAAGCTTTTTTTTATTTGGAGTTCCTTTCGCAACCATTCTTGTAGTACCGATTAATTTTAGGAGGCATTTTCAATGAAATTCAAATCATCATTTCATTCGATATTTTTTTGGCTAGCGTCCTTTACCTCGCTATAGTTGAATGGTAAGCGACAATATCTATCTGTTGAATCATCGCAGTTAAACAAAATACTAATTAGTATTCTCGTCTCCGATCGCATAAAACAGAATGCCGGATCATTGTACGCGGAACAAAATCACAACTATGTGTTTTAGACGTTTTGCATACAAATATCGAATCTAACCTTCCATAAAGGAGGATTGTAGTGCATAGGTAACAGGTATATATCATAAATTACCAAATCTCAATTTAAAGCGCATTAAACTGGGTGTGTTATTTTTTATTGTATATGAGTATAGTTTTTTCTTTAGTATTAAAAGAAGGTAAATCTATATATATAAAAGAAGAAACTGACTGACTGACTGACTGACTGACTGACTGACTGACATATCAACGCACAGCCCAAACCGCTGGTTCTAGAGAGTCCAAATTTGGCACGTAGGTTCCTTATAAGGTGTAGAGGTGCACTAAGAAATGATTTTTCAAAATTCACCCCCCGAAGGGGTGAAATGGGGGTCCAAAGTTTGTATGGGGAAACAAGATTACTTAGACTATTTTATTCAAAACTTCACAGGAGTATTTCTAACGATAAATGAGTAAACACGTGTTTCAGGTTTTTTGAAAATTCAACCCCTAAAAGGGAGAAATGTGGTGACAAAGTCTGAAAATCAACATGGGTATTGTTTTTATGGTTTATCGGGTCGCTGATTACGAAAACCGCAACGATTTTAAAATCCAACGTGGCGGACGTGAATTATCATCTCCCCTGTAGGGGTGAAATGGGGTTGAAATGTCTAAATACTAAACCGCTGGTTCTAGAGAGTCCAAATTTGGCACATAGGTTCCTTATAAAGTGTAAAGGTGCACTAAAAAAGGATTTTTCAAAATTAACCCCCTAAAGGGGTAAAATGGGGGTCCAAAGTTTGTATGGGGAAACAAGATTAGTTAGACTATTTTATTCAAAACTTCACAGGAGTATTTCTAACGATAAATGAGTAAACACGTGTTTCAGGTTTTTTGAAAATTCAACCCCTAAAAGGGAGAAATGTGGTGACAAAGTCTGAAAATCAACATGGGTATTGTTTTTATGGTTTATCGGGTCGCTGATTGCAAAAACCGCAACGATTTTAAAATCTAACGTGGCGGACGTGAATTATCATCTCCCCTGTTGGGGTGAAATAGGGTTGAAATGTCTAAATACTAAACCGCTGGTTCTAGAGAGTCCAAATTTGACACATAGGTTCCTTATAAGGTGTAAAGGTGCACTAAGAAATGATTTTTCAAAATTAACCCCCTAAAGGGGTAAAATGGGGGTCCAAAGTTTGTATGGGGAAACAAGATTAGTTAGACTATTTTATTCAAAACTTCACAGGAGTATTTCTAACGATAAATGAGTAAACACATGTTACAGGTTTTTTGAAAATTCAACCCCTAAAAGGGAGAAATGTGGTGACAAAGTCTGAAAATCAACATGGGTATTGTTTTTATGGTTTATCGGGCCGCTGATTGCAAAAACCGCAACGATTTTAAAATCTAACGTGGCGGACGTGAATTATCATCTCCCCTGTTGGGGTGAAATAGGGTTGAAAAGTCTAAATACTAAACCGCTGGTTCTAGAGAGTCCAAATTTGGCACATAGGTTCCTTATACGGTGTAAGGGTGCACTAAGAAAGGATCTTTCAAAATTAACCCCCTAAAGGGGTAGAATGGGGGTCCAAATTTTGTACGGGGAAACAAGATTAGTTAGACTATTTTATTCAAAACTTCACAGGAGTATTTCTTACAATAAATAAGAAAACACATGTTTCCGGTTTTTTGAGAATTCAACTCCTAAAAGGGAGAAATGTGGTGACATAGTCTGAAAATCAACATGGGTATTGTTATTATGGTTTATCGGGTCGCTGTATCCCGGAAGGAAGAGGGAAGAGGGAAGAGGGAAGAGGGAAGAGGGAAGAGGGAAGAGGGAAGAGGGAAGAGGGAAGAGGGAAGAGGGAAGAGGGAAGAGGGAAGAGGGAAGAGGGAAGAGGGAAGAGGGAAGAGGGAAGAGGGAAGAGGGAAGAGGGAAGAGGGAAGAGGGAAGAGGGAAGAGGGAAGAGGGAAGAGGGAAGAGGGAAGAGGGAAGAGGGAAGAGGGAAGAGGGAAGAGGGAAGAGGGAAGAGGGAAGAGGGAAGAGGGAATAGTTGGTTTCTATGGATTATCAGGTCGCTGATTACTAAAAAAAAGAATGATTTTAACACGTTCGCTGCGATATAAGGTCAAAAGACCCGATGCATGTGCTCCCACTCTGTGCGGAGGTGAGAAACGGTGAATTTCATCTGGTGCGGCGGCTGTACGATGAGTATTTCTGCATGTACAAAAGAGACAAGTATAGGTTTGAGTTTAGGACCTTAAGGACAATTCAATAAAACATTAAGATTGTGCTAAGGTTTTTCGGCCCGATAACGCACTGGCTGATATATTTTTCGATTCCTTGCGGGTACCGGGTCGAAAGGCCCGTCATAGATTACAAGGTCTTTCCGCCCCCTCCCGCACTGTTGTAGATTATTGCATTGTTTACTTCCAATTAGTGTTGTGACTGTGACGTAATTATCGCGAATGGACGTATATTACGATAGTACATAATTCAATATCTCCTAATGTCTGTGTACGTTTTGATGTGGCTTAAAGCCGTTAATAATGTCTCGACCAAATAAATGATGTAAGCGATGTTAAAGCTGCGTGGCGCACTCACCAGCCGAGAAACAAGTAAAAATGTAAAAAATAACCTTTCTGTGTGGAATGTAAGAAACGATTAATATTTGTTATATTTCTATAAGGCCCATATCTATTTCTTATTAAACGGTATTATAAATAATATTTCGATAAGTTGTTGCCCATCACTAATAACTCTCTATTTTTTTCCTGTTATTCAGTGCGGTTTCGGGTTGTAAGACCTTACACCTTTACATATTTATTCCTCTTAAGTAAATAGCAGGAACCCGGGGCGAGGCAAACACTAAGATAACCAACGCGTCTACTAATGATATTGATAGGTAGTTATCGAACATTTTAAGTTTTCGCATAGTTAAACTCTTTAATATCCGTCAATACCTTACTAGGCCTATGAGCCCTACAACGCACTGCTGGATAGTTTAAGTAACAGGCCAATCGGCCTTTTAACGCACCATACGAAAAAACGTCAGTTTCGGTCCCGCAGCGAACGTGTTAAAATTCAACGTGGCGGACGCGTAATACCATCTCTCATGTTAGGGTGCGATGGGGTAGAAATGTCTAAATAATGAATAAAAATATGGGTGTCGTTTTTAAACGCACAGCCCAAAACCGCTGATTTTAAAGAGTCCAAATTTGGAACGTAGGTTCCTTATAAGGTCTAGGGGCGCACTAATAAACGATTTTTCTAAAGGGGGTGAAATAGAGATCCAAAGTTTGTATGGGAAAACAAGCTTAGACTATTTATATTCGAAACTTCACAGGAGTATTTCTAACAATAAATGGGTAATCCTACAAGTACTCTTTATTGCACACCTCATAAAATATACAGGAGAAATACAATGCAAGACATTACAATTAGAGTTAAACAACAGGCGGTCTTATCGCTAAAGAGCGATCTCTTCCAGACAACCTTTGGGTAGTGGAGAACTTGAAAAAATAAGATTTTGTTATTAGGCGGTGCAAAAATCGGATAGTAATAATAATAATATATACATAAAAAAAAATATATATATAATAAAAAATAAATACATACATACATTCAGCCAACAGATAATAGGACCATTTGAATAAAATACGAATTATGAAAAGGATAGATAGTGTTCTTTTAGTTGAGCTTTGAAAGAAACAAGAGATTTGGCGCGCCTTAAGCTAAAAGGCAAGGAGTTCCATAAACAGAAAGCTTTAAAAGTAAACGAATTATTATAAAATTTTGAGACGGAAGAAGGTACGGCAAGGAGCAAATTTTGGGCAGATCGAGCAGAAGTGAGATAAGTGAAACGCTCTTTGAGATAGCGGGGAGTTGCAGGATGAAAACGTATATTATAAAGAAGAGCAAGAATATGAGAGTTACGACCTAAACTTAAACCTAATAGATGTTTAAATTTGTATTTGGTGCCATCTCGATTGTCGTCAAGGCCAGTGCGAGCGGCGCGGCGAGACTGGACGAGTAGTCATCGGGAAACTTCCTGCAGCCGTAATAAATGCATTCAAGCTTTTCAACAATAAAAACGGCTAGACGGATATGAGGGATAAGCAGATAATATCCTAACTTTAACAAATAGCCTAATTTTTAACCTGAAAAAAAGAGCATCGTTCCCGTAGGATAATGTATATTGTATAGGAACGCGGGCGAAGCCGCGGGTTAATGCTAGTATCGAATAAAAATCATTCTCCGGATAGTAAAAACTCAATAGTACATTGTTTCACACGTAACTTTAACACGCTTTCTGCGATGTTTGTAACAATGGAAAGTGTACACTAAAAAACTAACATAAATAATATTGCGTTTTAAAGTATCAATTTAAAAGTAGGTACACTGAGTTGCATTTGTGCAGCCCATAATACATACATAGGTATATGTGCTAAAGGGCAGATTAAAAATTACATCGTAAGTTAGACGTATTTCTTGTACACAAATTGCAAAATGTAAAGTTTTGGATACATAATGTAAAGTTACAGTTCGACCCAGTTCTGGGGCGTTCTTCTTTTTACCTACGTTCCTTCGTTTTATTATGGCATCTGATTGGAATATAGATATTTTCGGTTTTATAATGTTCGAATAATCGTCCATATTTTTCTATCTATTAATATTATGTTATCATTCAGTTTCTCTAACCAGCCACAGTTCGTAGGATGCCGTGACAGAGTGGTAAGCCAAAATGTAGTCTCCACTGAAAATGACTACTTACTCTGTCACGCTATTAAAAAAAAAACACTATCAAAAATAAACAGTATTGGCCGTAAAGGAAACTTTAATCAGTCCTAATAAAAAACCAAATGTATTTTTTTATTGTGCAATGAAACCACAATTATCGATAGTTCAAAAACCCAAAAAAGGAAAAACTGCAGATAAAAAAGAAGAACGACCCAACTTATATTCTTATCATGCAGGCCTGAAGTATTGACAGTTTGTGTATGCGTCAGGATTTAGTGAGGTAATTAGAATTTAAAGTCCCTTAATTTCTTCAAGTCTACTGGAAATAAATATAATGCTAACTAAATAACTATAAAATATGTATGAACTTAAACCATGAATGGGAGAATGTTTAGTGTGATATTATTAATTTTCTATTTCGTCTCCAGATGGATAGCTGTAACACAGTTCCAAGCCACGGACGCGCGCCGAGCGTTCCCCTGCTGGGACGAGCCCGCGCTCAAGGCACGGTTCACCATCAGCATCGCGCGGCCGAAGAACATGAGCTCAGTGTCCAACATGAACAGCGTTGGGACACAGCCGCAGTAAGTTAGCTAACACAGTAGTCTAGACAGTAGTGACAGTTCCAAGCCACGGATGCGTTCCCCTGCTGGGACGAGCCCGCGCTCAAGGCGCGGTTCAGCATCAGCATCGCGCGGCCGAAGAACATGAGCTCAGTGTCCAACATGAACAGCGTTGGGACACAGCCGCAGTAAGTTAGCTAACACAGTAGTCTAGACAGTAGTGACAGTTCCAAGCCACGGATGCGTTACCCTGCTGGGACGAGCGCGCGCTCAAGGCGCGGTTCAGCATCAGCATCGCGCGGCCGAAGAACATGAGCTCAGTGTCCAACATGAACAGCGTTGGGACACAGCCGCAGTAAGTTAGCTAACACAGTAGTCTAGACAGTAGTGACAGTTCCAAGCCACGGATGCGTTCCCCTGCTGGGACGAGCCCGCGCTCAAGGCGCGGTTCAGCATCAGCATCGCGCGGCCGAAGAACATGAGCTCAGTGTCCAACATGAACAGCGTTGGGACACAGCCGCAGTAAGTTAGCTAACACAGTAGTCTAGACAGTAGTGACAGTTCCAAGCCACGGATGCGATACCCTGCTGGGACGAGCGCGCGCTCAAGGCGCGGTTCAGCATCAGCATCGCGCGGCCGAAGAACATGAGCTTAGTGTCCATCATGAACAGCGTTGGGACACAGCCGCAGTAAGTTAGCTAACACAGTAGTCTAAACAGTAGTGATAGTTCCAAGCCACGGATGCGTTCCCCTGCTGGGACGAGCCCGCGCTCAAGGCGCGGTTCAGCATCAGCATCGCGCGGCCGAAGAACATGAGCTCAGTGTCCAACATGAACAGCGTTGGGACACAGCCGCAGTAAGTTAGCTAACACAGTAGTCTAGACAGTAGTGACAGTTCCAAGCCACGGATGCGTTCCCCTGCTGGGACGAGCCCGCGCTCAAGGCGCGGTTCAGCATCAGCATCGCGCGGCCGAAGAACATGAGCTCAGTGTCCATCATGAACAGCGTTGGGACACAGCCGCAGTAAGTTAGCTAACACAGTAGTCTAGACAGTAGTGACAGTTCCAAGCCACGGATGCGTTCCCCTGCTGGGACGCGCCCGCACTCAAGGCGCGGTTCAGCATCAGCATCGCGCGGCCGAAGAACATGAGCTCAGTGTCCATCATGAACAGCGTTGGGACACAGCCGCAGTAAGTTAGCTAACACAGTAGTCTAGACAGTAGTGACAGTTCCAAGCCACGGATGCGTTCCCCTGCTGGGACGAGCCCGCGCTCAAGGCGCGGTTCAGCATCAGCATCGCGCGGCCGAAGAACATGAGCTCAGTGTCCAACATGAACAGCGTTGGGACACAGCCGCAGTAAGTTAGCTAACACAGTAGTCTAGACAGTAGTGACAGTTCCAAGCCACGGATGCGTTCCCCTGCTGGGACGCGCCCGCACTCAAGGCGCGGTTCAGCATCAGCATCGCGCGGCCGAAGAACATGAGCTCAGTGTCCATCATGAACAGCGTTGGGACACAGCCGCAGTAAGTTAGCTAACACAGTAGTCTAGACAGTAGTGACAGTTCCAAGCCACGGATGCGTTCCCCTGCTGGGACGAGCCCGCGCTCAAGGCGCGGTTCAGCATCAGCATCGCGCGGCCGAAGAACATGAGCTCAGTGTCCAACATGAACAGCGTTGGGACACAGCCGCAGTAAGTTAGCTAACACAGTAGTCTAGACAGTAGTGACAGTTCCAAGCCACGGATGCGTTCCCCTGCTGGGACGAGCCCGCACTCAAGGCGCGGTTCAGCATCAGCATCGCGCGGCCGAAGAACATGAGCTCAGTGTCCAACATGAACAGCGTTGGGACACAGCCGCAGTAAGTTAGCTAACACAGTAGTCTAGACAGTAGTGACAGTTCCAAGCCACGGATGCGTTCCCCTGCTGGGACGAGCCCGCACTCAAGGCGCGGTTCAGCATCAGCATCGCGCGGCCGAAGAACATGAGCTCAGTGTCCAACATGAACAGCGTTGGGACACAGCCGCAGTAAGTTAGCTAACACAGTAGTCTAGACAGTAGTGACAGTTCCAAGCCACGGATGCGTTCCCCTGCTGGGACGAGCCCGCACTCAAGGCGCCGTTCACCATCAGCATCGCGCGGCCGAAGAACATGAGCTCAGTGTCCAACATGAACAGCGTTGGGACACAGCCGCAGTAAGTTAACTCACACAGTAGTCTAGATAGTAGTGACAGTTCCGTGGACGCGCGCCGAGCGTTCCCCTGCTGGGACGAGCCCGCGCTCAAGGCACGGTTCACCATCAGCATCGCGCGGCCGAAAAACATGAGCTCAGTGTCCAACATGAACAGCGCTGGGACACAGCCGCAGTAAGTTAACTCACACAGTAAGTAGTCTAGATAGTAGTGACAGTTTCAAGCCACGGACGCGAATAAAGCCAGATACTTAAAGGTATTACGCGAATACATATTAAAAGGGTTTAATCACGTCGTAAAAGTCGAATATTGCTCGACATGTTTCGAATCGGTTCTAGATTCATTATCAGAAGCGCCGATCAGACCGGGTGGCGACCAAACCACCCCCGAAACTCTCGAAAGCGATTTGAACTTTAGTAAGTGAGTAAAACCGCTTCATTTACACAATAAAATAACAAGGTTTCAAGAGTTCGATTCTCCGTTTTCAATCCCTTCAGTCCAAAATATATACTTTATCTAAAAATAATGTTTGAAGACCCCTATTATTTTTAAAACACCTATTCAACGATACCCCGCACACTAGTTTGGAACGAAAAAAATATCACTCCCACTTTACGGTGTATAGGAAGTACCTACCCGAAAGAAAGTTTTTTTTTTAGTTTTTTTTTTTACCGTTATGTCGGCGTGATACATACACATACTCATACCACATTTCAGCTTTCTAGTACTCCGCGGACGGACAGACAGGCAGACAGACGGACAGACGGACATGGGGAAACTATAAGGGTTCCTAGTTGACTACGGAACCCTAGAAAACAGGATTACTTTTAAGCGACCGACGGCCGTACATATGTCCAATATACTCATACATTATTTACACTACATATGATTTTTATCCAAACCCGTATGATCTCAACACATATCTTTCTTTGATGTTTTATTAGGTACCTTCTGAATAAAGTTATTTTGATCACATCGCAATAGTTGCTGGATATCTTCCAGTTCTGTAGAGGTTGAAAAGTAACGCATTACATGACGCTATGATTGATTCAATCCAGACTATGAGCGATCGATCTCTGACTTCCCGACAGGCTAGTTATAAACATATTTTTCTCAAACATGCTCGGAAATGTATGCGTTAATGTCCCGATATGAGGACATGAAGTTTCTCGTTTATGGCTCCCTACATTACTTCTTGGCCTAGGCCACAAAAGTTAGTATGAAAATCCATTTTTGTCCGCTGCTCTAATTTTTTAAATTTCTATACTAAAATTAAATTGGCAAAGGAAAAATTACATACAGCCAACCACCTCCACAATCTGTAAGCAAAATTGCGACACAAAAAATCTATGGTACTATATTTATGTGCGGTTAAACATGGTGCTCAAATAGCTGGATCAAATAACATATTTAAAAAATAAAAAAGGTGGCAAATTGAAAATCTTTTTTTCTGCTTATTCGTATTTCGTAGTGACTATAAAATAATTTAGACAGACATAAAAATTACTTCTAGTGATGAGAGTGACGGGGAACTTATGAACAAAGGATGACGGGGAACTTTATGAGGAGGCAAATTGAGTCATGCAAAATATGCTACGGGAAAAAAGTAAAAACGAAAAATAGTTTTGTTTTGTTTACTTGATTATCTAGTAGTTATTTTAATTTTAATATTTCCTCACATCGTTTGAGAAAAGCACTATACAAGCTTCGGCCGGAACAGGGATTGCAGGACTCGTTCTATCTGGCCTCGTCTTCGACTCGGCCATCTACCCCAAACTCGTCCAGCAATCCCTTACTTCACGGCCTCTGCAGTAATGTACTATTATTGACTAGTATTTTATGATACGTTGAAATGTATTTTTATCGAACTGTTAGCTCAATTTTTGATCGACCGAAGCGCCTTGGCCCAAAATTAATTCGTATGTCCGGACGATGGATGTCTCAACGCTTTGCGGCTGTTCTCGCCTAGAGGTCGAAAAAAGTAAAAGAACTACAAATCTCTGCCTGTAGCTCACAGATCCGGGTCGATTGCAAAAAAAAATACATAGTGAAGGGATTTAATTAAAACAAAACTTAATTGATTCCTTTGTGTGACGAAAGTTACCCATACATTTTGTATGACTAACTTTCGTCATACAAAAAAAGCGATCGTGATTTTTTGTTAACTAAGCTTTTAACTACGTAATTTTTTTTTGCAATTGACCCATCCACTAGTTAAAAGACGTTTGCTGTTTTCGAAGTAACTGTTTCAACATTTCCTCTTTCATTTAGTTGAATATAGACGTTCAAAATGGCGCATTACGAGTATAATATACTATAATATAGTATAATATACTAAAGCAGTAGTAGTAGTGAGTTTATTTGGTTACCTATCGGAAGTCCGAATTTTGGCTTAACGCTCCGCCAAATTTTCATTTGTCCGAAAGCCATTTCAATCAAAAACTGTTAATATCTCAGAATAATTATAAAACAAACCTTACCTAACCTAATGAGTTATTTAAAACGATGTTTATAAAACCCTGAAAATATTACGGGTTTAAGGAAAAAATAATGCTTCCAGACAAATTAAAATTTGGCGAAATGTTACAGATACCGCGTGGTGCAGCTAGTATATGTTAATAGAACCAGGTAATTATGACAAATTCCTCCCAAAGCTAACCCGTCATCCATCTTTTCCAGTGCGTCCCTAAAGGACTACATCTGGGACCACTACGCGGAATCCCTGCCGATGTCGACCTACCTCGTCGCGTTCGCTGTCACAGACTTTGGCAAGAAAAGTGACAAAAACTTCACCGTTTGGGCAAGAATGGAAGCCCTGCAGTCTGCGTCGTATGCTTTGGATATAGGTCCGAAGATCCTTCGATATTTAGAAGATTACTATAAGATCAAATTCCCACTGCCGAAGATAGATATGATTGCATTGCCAGATTTTAAGGCGGGAGCTATGGAAAATTGGGGGCTTTTGACTTTCAGGTAAGAGTTTTGACATAAGTGTGTGATAATTTCAGAGCAGGTTTTTTAGATATATATAATTTTATCACAAGGCTGTGGCTTCCAAGACGGTGTGGATTTTTTAAACGATTTTGATATAATAGTTCCTTGTATTGGTGTTTCGTCAAATGTTTAATTTTTTCGTCATGTCAGTTGATAGAAACCGTCTCAGCGGTTGTTATAAAACACCTAGTGTTGTCAATTATGGTTTTCAAATGAAGCACTTTGTTCTTATTCTTACTATATTTATGAGTTATTTTCAAAATACATGTACATTTAATTAATTAATTTATTTAAACTTTATTGCACAAAACAAAAGTCAGTACAAATGGCGAACTTAATGCCTAATGGCATTCTCTAGCAGTCAACCATAGGGCCAAACAGAGATGCTTCAAGTGGGCGCAGAGTAGAAAATTAATCGTTCGTTTTAATTAAAACAAAACTTAATTGATTCCTTTGTGTAACGATAGTTACCCATATCTTTTGTATGAGTAATTTTCATAACACAAAAGAAGCGATGTAGTTTTTATTAAGCCTTTTAACTATGTACATGTTTTTTGAAAATTACTCTTATACCTACACATGTTGGAACTCTGAATTCCCATGAAATGTACGGGTATTATTAAAAGTTACTATCAGTTACCCTAATTAGCAATGATTATTCCAAATCCATCATGACTAAATTGCAAAATCAACCAATCTATCAAATTTATCCGGGTCTAGACGAGATAACGGAATTTTGCGTAATCTATGGCTCTTTCTAGAATACCATTGATATCAAATTATCATCGATCAAGGCTAACTGATTTAAGCGTATAATATTATTTATAATTATAATCATTAGCCCTAAGGATGAGTAAGGAAAAACTTAGCTAATTAATAACAACAAAGCACGTGTTTCCTAATCATCTAGTCCCTATCAGAACAGATACGATCCTATCACAACAGGATAGACCTAATCTGTACACAAATCGCATACTTACAAATCTGATACGAAATACAATTAATTAAATATTTTTTCATCTTTCCGTAACAGATATAATTTATCGATTTGACGTAGGTTTGATCCTTGTCTAGGAACATGGCTGACGATTACTAAAGTCAAAGTTTAGGCTTTTAAATAGTTTATTACTACAGTTGTTGATGTTTTTTTTTTACTCTAAGGCTGTGTAAAGTAGATCAATCACATTAATTCAGACGTAAAATGTGGTATTATTTTAGTTACCATATGCATTTAAGATTCTACAAATGCAAGCTGTAGGTATGAAGACATAATATAAGACATGTCCCCTTTTTTGTAATAAAAATTATCTTATCTTATCTTAAGAAAAGATTATAATATTTGGCTTCTAACTGCAGCAATCTAATACATTAATAAGAGTGCTTGCATTGCAGCACCGCCTTTAGTGTAAAAAACCAAATGTTTTTCAAAAACAAATGCGAATTTAATTTGTTTTTTGTTACATTACAGAGTCGGGGTACCCTAGCCTATAAAATAATGCTTACAAATTACAAACGCCTAAAAACCCCTAGTGATAAAGAAATAGTGATGCCAACTTATTGCTATTCAGTGTGTAATGGGTCTAGGCAAACAACATTACCATACGATAACAAGGGGATCTGGTTCTGGGACAAGTCCCTGACCTCTCGGCTTCATCTGTTACGTGATATTATTATCATATCGTGAACATACCCTTCAAATCTAAACGTCTAGAATCAAATGTTTATTCTAAACTAGCGACTCGCCGTGGCTTCCCACGGGTGCAATGCTATATTATACATATATACATATAAACGTTCCTCTTGAATAACTCTATCTATTAAAAAAACCGCATCAGAATCCGTTGCGTACTTTTAAAGATCTAAGCGTACATAGGGACAAACAGCAGGGAGCGACTTTGTTTTATACTATGTATGATAGTGACGAGAGAAATATTTTGATGGACACATTGGTTTGCACTGGTTGCTCGAAACCGTCCAATTATGCCCTAGCGGGAAAAAGCCTGTGTGCTAAGACTAGTGGTGCCTGTGTGACATCATCGTTGTATTTACATTAGAAACGTGCTCTATTTAAGTAGGTACCTAATTATAAATGACAACTTGTCGATGGAACTTAATGAATAGTATTCAAATATGACGGACGTAAGGATTGTAAACTCAAAATATTATATTGATTTAAACTTACACGATTTTCACACATTATTAATACCTACAAACGGGACTCAATCACGTATAAAAAGTGTTTACTTAATTACCTCGACGTTTCAGACATGATCTTATGTTCATGGGTTCACGGTTCAAGGGGATTTATTTATTTAATCTTTATTGCACAAATGAAAAACAGATCGTACAAAATGCGGACTTAATGCCATTGGGCATTCTCTACCGGTCAACCATTGGGCAAAGCAGATAAGTTGTGGGCGGATTCAGTTCCTGTAACTCACAGTGTAACTCAAAATGCCTAAATGTTATTGTTAACCAATTAGTGAGATCTTGTTTTCCTTTTCAAAAATAAAAACAGTACATAAATAAATGACAAATGACTATGTAACCGCAATAATTTCTACTTTCATAATACATTTTAGACGTCTATCAGAGTTGAGAGAAAACTTTGGTCTTCATACACATTAACCGATAGGTTTGCACATGGTATAAATGACAAGATGTGGGAAATGACCGTGCGAAAGTTCCATCCCGATCGCAATGAATGTTGAGCCCGTCCAAACACGACGAGAGGGAATTAGCGCCCTGACAAGGGTGATGGTCAGGCACTTCATTAGCTGAGGGCCATCTATCATGTCCGTTAGAATTGGGGCAAGAGACAGGTGCTGGCGGGTTGCGAACTGGGAATCTATCGATGAATCTTAAAATTGTCTATCGACGACTCTTACCCCTGTTAGGGTCAATAGCTGATTTTTTTTTCAATTCAATTCAATTCAAAAAGTTAAAGGTCCTGCCATGATAGATTAGGGCCAATTTTTGTTCCATTGTTTTGTCTCTGATAGTGGTGTTTACACGTAGACACTCAGTGGCAGTTTTTGACTGAGCGAGTAGGTACACTAAAAAGGAATACGAGTAATCAAAACTTAGCTAAAGGATTAGGATGGCTTTATAATATAATTTATTATATTAAATTATAAACGTTAAAGGTAGAAAAAAATTAAACATATGTGTTCATAAGATGCTATATTTCTCTGTGTCCATTCATATACTTACGCCGCAGTATTATAAAAAGATGTAAAAAAAGCCGCTTACAGAATGAACGATTATGTAAAGCACAATTAAGCAAAAAACGTATGCCATACAGATTTTAGACAAACACGAGTAGACTATAAGTAGCTGATACAACCACAGGCTGTATAAAATGGATATATTATAGTAACATATTAACTAGGGAAATAAACATCTTTCTGTTCTATTCTATACAGATTTTAGGTAGGTACCTATTGGCTTTACATTATCATAACTGCAAGCGTGGGAATACGCTATCCGATGCGAATAAAGAAAATAAAGTTAGTCGTTCGTCTAACACTTGTACCACAAGCAAACTCCCAGAATGCAATATAAACCGCAATCTATCCCATATTGTTCGATCTGCAAATATCGGCCGCCCCCGCTCGCCACGCCCCCTGTGGTCGGATTTACGAGCTATACAACTGTTACAATTACATTTTTTTTTCTGAATCTCGTTGGTTATAGTAATGAGGCGTGAAGTATGACGAAATTAGCTGTTTATGAATCTACAAGCATAACACCGTGCACTAAAATATACTTTTCATCACATTTGCTCGTAAAAGATGTTAATTACAGGCAGGTGTACTGAAGGACAAAAGGCCTATATAGTTCCCGCGGGAGTTATGGTTCTAGTTTTAAAAATATAGTACGCAGTCGTAGATTACTTCAGACTAAGGAGGTTTCAATCCAGCCAAGGTTTTTTGTTGTATCAACAAAACTTGCCTACCAGCAAATTTTATTGTGTATTGAATTAATACGGTATTTGTAACTGTATTATATTTATGTTTTACAATTATTTAAGTGTATTCTGCAATTAATTTATAACATTTTGACTAATCGTTACAATCTTAGCATTATTATCTGTGGTTGGCTACACAGAAAAAAATAACTGTATGAAAACGAGTCTTGGCTTCCGACCCCGCCACTTCTGGCGATTTAGCGCTGTTCCCTGCCAGCTTTCAGCGCCCAACTCCACCAGATCCGCCTCCATTGCGTCTGTCCAGCGATACGAGTATCTGGGGCAGCTGACGGGCCGTTGTCCAGATGGTCGACCCAGATATGCTCTCCTAACACCACGATCATCCCCCATCCGGATCAAATGGCCGAGCCAGCATTTCTGTTCTTCACAAACAAAATACATCGACTTTTTAAGAGCTACTTTTGTGACTTCCACCTTATACATAAAATTATTAAGTGATAATGCCACTAATATCATAAAAGCTTTAGGAATCGGACCCCTTTGGTGGTGTGAAGAGTTGTCGAGCGCTGAGCCCCCACGGACCTAAGGTCTCAACCCTGAATTGAACTAAATCGTATTCAGAGCTGAGACCCCTGTATTTATGTGCTTTTAATTTTTCGGCGGCTTCAGCCACCGCGCCTGGCTTATGAGAGTAATTTGCATTTTCAATATTTCAGAGAAATTGCCATGCTGTATGACAGTGGCAACTCCCCTACCACCGCCAAAGCTCGTGTCGCCGCGGTGGTCGCTCACGAGATCGCCCACCAGTGGTTCGGGAACCTGGTGACCCCCGCTTGGTGGTCCGACATCTGGCTCAACGAAGGCTTCGCTTCGTACGTGGAGTACGTGGCTGTTGACGCCGTGAGTTATGGTTGAAACATTAAAAAAAGTCAATTCTAACCTTTTTGCTGTATTAAAGCCTAACACGACACTTGTTAGGCTTTAATACAGCAAAAAGGTCTTACCCAGGGAGGATGGCGCTGCAAACAGCTTTCATATGGCAATAATGTGCATAACGTATTAACTAGGGAAATAATATTGTTTACCGGGATTCTGCTCAATCCTTTGTTCTCCTTCCGAAATAAATACTAAATCCTATCGAAAATAAACTTGACTTTCATCACTATGGATAGTTTTGGCTTTATTATGCAAAAAATACTCGAAATTTGCAGAAAACTTAGTCCTGTTTCTTCTTTGTTTACATCAGTGACGTTCACTGGTTGTCAATTTTACCGTCAGTTACTAAAAATTAGTCGTTGCCAGTAAAATAAATTATGACCACTAAAAATCCGCAAGATAACATCGTTTCAGGAATACTTTGTACAGCGTTTGGTTTCATTCGAAGCGTTTGTTTTGTTAAAATCAGTTTTATGTAATAAATTATGTATCACCTTATGTACGTCATTAGATATATTTAAGTGATTAGTTTCACGACAAAGTAATTTTACAATGTTACTTACTTACTGAATTTGATTATTTTGTTCTTCAATCTTTTTATAGTCTGCGAAATTTTAAGATCAAATTATGTCAATTTCATACAGGTTATAAACGAGTCAAAAGACCGCATACGTATGAAATTTTGTGTTTCGCTTGTGCCAGTTCGGCAGAATAATGATCTTAGGTTTCGAATTTTATACACCCGTTTATTATCCTCCTTCTATTAAATACATATATCGACACCTTTAGAGGGAACAAAAGCGCATCAAATGTTGCCGTCGCCATTAAAGTAACGATGCGCTTTGTCCATTTCTGTTCATGCGCAATTTACGAGCCCTTTTGTAATGAATGGGGTGGTGAAAGGTGACCCAATATTGGTGTTAATGTTATACTAGTAAGTCTCCTTATGGTAAAAGGACTTTATGTTAAGACGGACTAATAACAGTGTCAGGGCATAAATCAGCGGTCGCTCGAGTGTTAAAAAAAGCACATTATACCAGTAAAGGAGGGTGGGCTAATTGGCTTATAATGAAGCCAATTATTAATTATTATTGGCCAATAAGCACAAGCGATACGTGATTGGATGGCTTATTCTTAGTTCTAAAACTATTACTATGTCAGGTAGTCCCAAATCTTAGTGTGAAAAAAGTTATCGCTGAATAAAAGTAGTTTGAGTTGAAACGTTATTATTATTAATGTTATTATGTAGATTTTTTCGATAGCATGTTCCTGTATAGCTTTTTTATTGAACAGCGATTCGAGATTTCCCGCCATACAAAAGTTGTAGAATATGAGAAATCCTTTCCAAAAATATATGCTCGTTATTGGTCCCTAGGCCAGAGTCCATACAAATCTGTCCATCCCCGTTTAGGCTACAATTTTAGGCATTTTGCCGCTTTTATATGAGTTATGCTTATTGTCTTCGTTAATTTTAAAGGTGGAGAAAAACTGGAAACTGATGGAAGTGTTCGTGCTGAACGAAGTGCAGAGTGTCTTCAAGTTGGACGCTTTAACCTCATCACACCAGATCTCCGTGGAAGTTGGGAACCCTGAGGAGATCGGGGCCATTTTTGACAAGATTTCCTATGGAAAAGGTAACTATAACAAGGGACCTCCTTCTTATAACACGGAACCTCCTTCTTATAACATGGGACCTCCTTCTTATAACATGGGACCCTTCAAACGAAGCGTGAAGAAGGATCTCTCGGGCCAGCATGGCAGTGTCAACTGACATGGCACTGTTGGTAACTTGTCAGTTGCTATTGCGACTCGGGCTCCCTTTTTTGCTTACCATTAGGCGAAGTTGAGCCACTATGTTGTGCCGTTATAAAAAAAAAGATAAACTAAACCATCGGATTTTTGGACTGAGAGTAGACCTACAGGACTATAGTTTCAAGCAGAGTACGGAAATAATAACGTATGCCATGAAATAAAAAAATACACCACTAAAAAAAAACATCTGTTTTACCTGTCTATGAACACAGGCGCTATGTTTAAAAACTATATTTCCCAGCTTAGGCCTTCAATTTTGTATGGAATTCCTTTACAGTTCTCTCGAGTTGTTCCACCCGAAACGTGATACTTCGAAGCCTGTTATAACGTATATTATGACTATATTTCATTGTATGTTTAAGAGGGCGCCAACACGTTGGCTAGCTCTCTCTCTCACTCAGCGTAAGCGTGAGCGAGATGGAAGTGCGTGCTCGGAAGCGCGGAAATCATGTTTTTTGAGTTGTGTCATAAACGTGTGCATTTTATATTGAAATAGTTTTACAGTTTTTGAGAACTTATAATTGTGCATCTATTAAGCTAAAAAACATTGTTAAAAACGGAAAGGTTTTGAAGATCCAACCGAAAATATCTAAAAAAAAGGGTTATGTTTGAGAGATAAAAGTATCGAGTAAATTAATACCAATCGTGTTTTCACGTTGACAGGATTGAAAAAAAAAAAGTTTCTTATTTCCAAGGGACAGAATTTAAAAAAAAACTATGGATATTGAGATCTAGGATCATTCACCTGAATTTTGCATGGGTGGGCTCTTAAGAAAAGTGATGCTTAATAAATAAACATGCGGTTGCATCATAATGAAATTCCTTTTCAGCCTCTGCGGTCCTCAGAATGATGAGCCACTTCCTCACCGACGACGTGTTCAACGCCGGCATCACAGACTACCTCAACGCCAAGATGTACGGTGACGCGGAGCAGCGTGACCTCTGGAGCGCCCTCACGGCCGCAGCCAGGAGGAAGGGCGCCTTCGAGGCTGACGTGGCCGTGGTCATGGACTCCTGGACGCTGCAGACTGGGTTCCCAGTGATGACGATCACTAGGGACTATGAGACTGGTGTTATTTCTTTCAAACAGGTAATTTTATAAATATTATTAGTAAATTATGAAAGAAAAATGTAATGTGATCCACTACAATGTAAGCAGGACTCGATCCTGCGACCCTACGTTTTTGGCGTAGTGGTCTTCCAATTGAGCTATCACATCGTTACGCAATCACACCAAATCTTTGATTCGGGAGGAGCGCCCTCTGCGTCATATGTGTTTAAAATGCTTATGCCCATTAGCTATACCCTAGAATGTGCGTTTACACGCATGATCCCCAGTTCCCATTGCTTTACAGCAAGTGCAAGGATGGCTAGAGAGATGACGTCACGCCAGGTAATTTTTCCCTTGGTGTACAAGGGCGTCACCACATAAATATTGATTTTCCATAATTTCTACAAAAACCACAGAAACATTCAGACAGAAATAATAAACATCTGATAGCGATATGATTAAGACGATACCCCAATTCAATTGTTACTATAAAACAATTTTACTATCTTTAATATCCATCATATGAATTTATTCAACACAAAAAATCCCCTGAATATAGATTATCAAATAAATATAATTTATATTTATGTGATAGTATATGTATAATTTGGCGATAAGCTATAAGACCTAAGATACTTAAGTAACTAACATAAGGTTAAATGTTTAAATGAAAGCGACACAAAAAATTGGTAATGCTTTTAGCGGGATTTTTTCTCACGTCTCCACGGCTATCCGGGCCAATTGTCAATAATTCTATCAAAGCCACCTTAAGCATCGTATTTTGCAACCATTTGGTTCATTTTTTATATGCCTTAGGGTAGCATTGCAGCGCTATCTACCGTAAAGATTCTGTTTTTTTCGGCGCCATCGTCTTAAATTATGTTGAGAATCGATAGTAATAACGATATTATGCTAAACCCAAACGAATGCAACACAAGGTTGATCTAGTATACCATACGTACAATAAACTTTGTAAGAAAAAGGCGCTAAAGAATATATTCAAATTCCTATAATTCTTAAATTTATCAATATTACAGGAACGCTTCGTCCTGATTAATAATGGCGATTCCAAGGAGACCCCAGTCTGGTGGATACCGATATCCTACACCACAGCGTCAGAGAGTGACTTCGAATCGACCAGACCCAAGCTATGGCTCAGAGGGGAGAGATCCAAGGTCGTCAAGAACATCTCCGTAGCCAAGGATGACTGGTTAATTGCCAATATTCAGCAGACAGGTAAAATATCCCAGTTAAACGAGTTTAATAACCTATACTATGACAAAATTGTAAAAAAAATTGGCATCTGTAGATAAAAAAAAAACATTAAATAGAAGATATTATACTCTATTGTACTAAGTGGTATCCTTTTTTGGTGTACCATGAACACTCACCACTTTCTTTCTTTAGCGAAAACTTGTACACGATGTTGCATGTTATTTCAAAATAAATATTCTTTATTTCTTCTTTTTCTCTTTCTTCTTTATTTCTTTAAGTATTTATTTCTTATTTCTTTCTTCTCTCTTCTTCTTTCTTTCTTTCCTCTTTCTTTCTATCTTCTATCTTTCTTCTTTTTTTCTATCTGGAGGTCATAAAACTGAGAATGATGTGTTCATTACGACTAAACGGCTGGATCGATTTCAACTATCTTGGTACACATGTAGCTGGACATCCAAAGATGACTATAATAAACTTTTTACCCGACTACTGAGAACAAAAAAATGGGATATGACTCACGTACGTCACGTACTATTTTTTTATATATACGAACCAAAAAACTTTCCAGACCTTGAGGAACGATATCCGTCAGATAAGTAAAGTAGGTAGGTAACTATTTTTATTATTGTATGTACATACAAAGTAATTTCTCAGTTATTGCGTAGGTTGAGAGTTCACTTATCGAGATAACATTTGGATTACCTTAAAACCTTTCACGGATTATCCAAATAAAGATTAATGACGCGATTCGAAAGTTTTAAAATCATCTTGAAAATAATAATAATTAAATAGATTAATTAGTAATGACT
The DNA here is from genome assembly GCA_905147355.2 of Apotomis turbidana. NCBI lineage: Eukaryota > Metazoa > Arthropoda > Insecta > Lepidoptera > Tortricidae > Apotomis > Apotomis turbidana. The sequence continues at coordinate 3,772,736 of LR990285.1, forward strand.
CACTGATAAGTTTCTTAATAGTATTTTATGCAATCGTTGCACAATGAAGGTTCTTAAAGTCGAGTACCGCGTTTAGGTCACGAGGCTTGCCGAGTGGCTTAAGTAAGGTACGAGATTTTAAGACCTAATAGTGTAACTATTGCATACAATACTTTGTATACGAGCAAAACACAGAAAATCATTTTTTTTAGGGTTCCGTACCCAAAGGGCAAAAACGGGACCCTATTACTGAAACTTCGCTGTCCGTCCGTCTGTCCGTCCGTCTGTCACCAGGCTGTATCTCAAGAACGGTGATAGCTAGACAATTGAAATTTTCACAGATGATATTGTATTTCTATTGCCGCTATATTAACAAATACTAAAAATAAAACAAAATAAATATTTAAGGGGGGCTCCCATACAACAGACTTGTTATAGATTATGGTACGGAACCCTTCATGCGCGAGTCGGACTCGCGCTAGCCCATTTTTTTTTTTACTTGATTCGTCATTCCCAACAATGAATTTTTATTTTTGATGTAACCTTTTTCGTTCAACTAAAGCTGACTTAGCTGACCTATTAAAAATTCCTCGTGATTGGTAAAATGTTTTGACAAGTAATTTCAACTTTGTTTCTTTTACGGTACTACGTGACAGAGTGCGTAGGCTGGAGCAACAATGTTTTGACACGTATATTAGTAATGTTGAGAGCAATGTATGTAAAAATCCCAAGCAATTTTGGTCATTTATAAAGTCGCGGTCTGGGTCACACGGCATTCCTAGCAGTCTAAATTATGATGGTAACTTGGTCAACACTGGGACGGACATATGCAAGGCTTTTTCGGAATATTTTTTATCATCCTTTTCAGTGTCAACCACTAATAACTTGGATCCTAGTGCTAGTAACGCTGTTAACTCTACAGCCTTCTTAGCAAACATTGAAGTAAGCCCTGTTGCAGTTAAAAATCTTCTACTCAAACTTGACCCATCTAAGTCAGCTGGCCCGGATGACCTACCTGCTCCTTTTATTATAAATTGTGCTGAAAGCTTGGCGATTCCCATATCGTTACTACTTAAAAGGTCTTTCAGTGAGTGTATTGTCCCGCCTTTATGGAAATCCGCCTTTATCACACCAGTCCATAAAAAAGGACCAAAAACGGACATAAAAAATTATAGACCAATTTCTAAATTATGTATTTTGTCGAAAGTCATGGAAAAAATAGTGTATAAACAGGTGTACTGCACTCTAAAGAATTCTATTAGTTCAAATCAACATGGTTTTTTGCAGGGCCGTTCCACTGTTTCCAATCTCGTTCTCTTTAACGAGTATGTCACTGATGCTATGGCTAATGACACTCAGGTTGATGTAATCTACACTGATTACAGTAAGGCATTTGACCGCATTGACCATGGTATCTTGCTATCCAAGTTATGCGACATCGGAATTAGTGGTGATTTGCTGCGATGGTTCTCTTCCTATATTGACAATAGGTCTCAAGCTGTTGTAGTCAATAATTATATTTCGGGATGGGTTACCATTCCGAGTGGTGTTCCCCAAGGTTCTTTGCTCGGACCATTGCTTTTTAATATTTTTATTAACGATATTAGTAAATGCTTTAAACATTCCAAACTACTTTGTTTTGCTGACGATATGAAGGTTTTTAGGAGGGTAAAGTCGACCAGTGACTCACTATTGATCCAGTCAGACCTCGAGCGACTTGATGAGTATTGTCAGACGAACAAGTTAGATCTGAACCCGTTGAAATGTTTTTCTGTAACGTTCTCAAGAAAACAAATTTTAATACCCACTACTTATAAACTTAAATGTCAACCTCTGATCAAGGTCCAATCTATGAGAGACTTGGGAGTAGTACACGACTCCAAACTTTTATTTGACACCCACATCAATACTATTGTTGGTTCTGCTTTAAAAACACTAGGTTTTATAATGCGTAGTTCTGTTCATTTTACTCATGCCAAAACACTGAAAATTCTGTATTGCTCTTTAGTTCGGAGTAAACTTGAATATGCATCCCAAATTTGGAATCCCTGCTACGCTACGTATATAGATAGGATTGAACGGGTTCAGAAGAAATTTGTTAAATACCTTAGCTACAAACTAAAATGCCCTTATGATTCATCTAATTACTTAAATACTTGTAGGAAACATCATCTGATCCCATTATATAAGCGACGTGAAATAGCCGATATTACCTTCTTGCTTAAAATCACAAGTGGCGGCATTGACTGTCCTGAGCTGCTTAAAGAACTGTCCTTTGTCACTCCTACGCGATCCAAAAGGCACTTCCCCCCTATCTCTCTAAGGCGTACATCATCCAATTATAGACGGAATAGTTTCCTTAACCGCGCTAGTCGACATTTGAATAATACGACGAAAGAGCTTGATATTGATGTATTCAATTGTGTAATTCCTTCAGTGAGGCGAAAATTTACTAATGCGTTTTTTGATTGAGCGATTTTATGACATGTTTGTGCAGTAGTACCTATTGAGTATCAGGTATATAGGTTGTGCCTTATATGGCCCTATAAGTTAAGTTAAGTTATGGTTTATAAGTTTAAATTCTAAGTTTAATTAATGTTCATATTTGCTGTTAGTGCGCGTCGTTACATCGATGCGCGTCGTTACTTAAGTGTATGTTTCATGTGCAACAACTATATGTGAGTTCCTGTAATTGGCTCCATGATTCTATTTAAGCTTCTATGTGCAGTGTATTAGCTGTTGGTTCTCCTAAATAAATAAATAAATAAATAAATAAATAAATAAAATAAACTAATCAGTGAACAGAAGCGTTCTTTTTTTTAAAATCAATTATGCTGATGTTCTCTTTTTGAAATTATTTGAGTTGAGTAGAGAGATGTCTTATGAATATTAAAGTTCTGTAGCGGGTACCATAGAATATAGAACTTTGGTATAGGATTAAAAAGTGCGTTATTGTGATTTTTGTCTATGAAATTATAATAGACAGTATTTTTATTAAAGCAGTAACGTCTGCTAACGTAAACTAAATGTTTACAAATGAAGCGAAAATTGAAAAATTTAATGATTCGGACAGGATTCGAACCTGCGTTTCCAACGGCTTTCCGGGCCAACACTGGCGTCCTCCCAATTGGACCACCGAATCAGATGTCAGAGCCATTGAATTTTTCAACCAGTTGCTTCGACATGCCTTAGGGTGGCATCGTAGCGCCATCTACCGTAAAGATTTAGACTTTATCGTCGGCACCATCGTCTCAAATTTGTTGAGAATCGATAGTAACGATGTGCTACACCCGAATTACTTATTTTTATTAAAGCAGTAACGTCTGCTAACGTAAACTAAATGTTTACAAATGAAGCGAAAATTGAAAAATTTAATGATTCGGACAGGATTCGAACCTGCGTTTCCAACGGCTTTCCGGGCAAACACTGGCGTCCTCCCAATTGGACCACCGAATCAGATGTCAGAGCCATTGAATTTTTCAACCAGTTGCTTCGACATGCCTTAGGGTGGCATCGTAGCGCCATCTACCGTAAAGATTTAGACTTTATCGTCGGCACCATCGTCTCAAATTTGTTGAGAATCGATAGTAACGATGTGCTTCACCCGAATTACTTATTTTTATTAAAGCAGTAACGTCCGCTAACGTAAACTAAATGTTTACAAATGAAGCGAAAATTGAAAAATTTAATGATTCGGACAGGATTCGAACCTGCGTTTCCAACGGCTTTCCGGGCCAACACTGGCGTCCTCCCAATTGGACCACCGAATCAGATGTCAGAGCCATTGAATTTTTCAACCAGTTGCTTCGACATGCCTTAGGGTGGCATCGTAGCGCCATCTACCGTAAAGATTTAGACTTTATCGTCGGCACCATCGTCTCAAATTTGTTGAGAATCAACACAATCAATCAAGGCGTGTAATTTGTAATGTGTTGGCCCGGAAAGCCGTTGGAAACGCAGGTTCGAATCCTGTCCGAATCATTAAATTTTTCAATTTTCGCTTCATTTGTAAACATTTATAATAGACAGATTTAAATACGCGAGTATAAAAAACTTATTATTAACCACCACCCCGAGTGACAAGATGGCTCTGAGGGTTAGAGGTCGCATTATGTCTGTTACTATACTAACTACTGGAAAAGTTCAGGGCCGATTATGGTTCGGTTGTTTGCATTTAACGGTTATTATTTTAGGGCAGATTCTTAGATGTGTTTTGCGGTCGTAGACCACAAGGGGACGCAACGGCATAGGAATTTTTCAAAATGTTTAATTCTATAACTTGTTGTCCATAGGTTTCTACCGCATCAACTACGACGAACGAAATTGGCAAATGCTTATCAAGATCCTGAACGACCCATCTCGCTTCGAAGAGATCCATCCCATCAACCGAGCTCAAATCGTCGACGATGCCATGAACCTGGCCTTATCTGGAAGACTAGACTACAAAACAGCTCTAGACATCACCAACTATCTGTCCCATGAGAGGAGTTACGTCCCTTGGAAGGCTGGTCTTGTAGCCTTGGGTTATATTGATACAATGCTGTCTAAAGGAGCGTACTATCTAGAATACAAGGTATGTTTTCGTCTGTTTCTTATTATGGTTGTGTGTAGTCGTGACCTAAAATGTTTGTCTCGTTTGATCAGCTTGTACGGACCATGAACAGCTATTTACCTTGGAAGGTACGTTAATACACAAAGGATTTTATGCACAATGTATTTACATTTCGTGGTAACCACTTGACCGCCTAGCTCGTCGATGGAAAGCTGTATCCCTGACGCCGAGCTGCCAGCAAATAGTATGGCATTGTATTGCGGTAAATGACGTCGGGGTGTCTGGCGTACAACTTTCCGTCGACGTGATCTGCCGTCGTTGGTGCTAAAAAGGTTAAACGCATCGGTAACTACGGTGAAAATCATGAATATTTTGTGAAACGTATGTAGAAACATTACGTTAGAGTTCACAGTTTGTAATTTGTAATAAGAGCATGGTATGTACATTCTAGGTGTCCTAATAATACAGGCCTAGATTTTTTCACGATTTGCACGAAAGTTACCGATGTCAAATACAACACTGTATTTTGTTTTGCACGCTATTTGTTTGGTTAGTCAAAAATTAGCATTTTAGATAGTAAACATAATGTTTATTCAATGTCCTCGATGATAGGTAAAATGATTCTTAGGAACAGCCACATTTTTCCGGATTGTTATTAGGTTTATCTGTTTACTAAAGAAGATAAAGCCCTAATGCTACGTTAATCTATAATTATCATTAGAATTGCTATGATAATGGCACATTGATTACTATGGATCGATACGTTATCACAGCACTTTACGAGAGATGGCGTTGGCAGTAGCGAAGTCTGTTATGAAAGAAAGTTTGACTCATTCTCGACGGACTTGTTTTTAGGGGTTCTCTGCCTTTTCGCCGAATTATGTTTCGTCAAACGTTTCATTTCGTCAAATGTTTCATTTCGCCAAAAGCATTTTTCACTGAAACTGTAAACTTATTTAACTTGCATTTTATGTATGTATGTATGTATGTATGTATGTAAGTTAGTATGTTTGTTCGGGTGGAATCTTGCAACTCAATTTTGAAGCAGATATCGTCAACCGATTGAGCTGAAATTTTGTATACTTACTTAACTTTGATGACAATATAATAATATGGTACCATGGGGCTGATCTGATGATGGAGCCGGAAGGTGGCCATAGGAACTCTACAATAGAAAAAAGCAATCCTACCGAGTTTGGGTTCTTTAGAATCGTCTCAGTGAGCATTTGATGGATATCCAATGAAAAGTACAGTCGGCTATAAAAGCTTGTCACTAAAATGAAATTTTTGACAGAAACTTATATATAAACGAGTATTTTATACAAAAAGTTTATTTGTCTGTTTTGTCACTAGTCCAATAGAACTCGGACTTTTTATATATTTTTAAGCGTCGTTACTTAGAGCTTTTGTAGTTCTATGGAATACAATAATACGTAAAGGTCGGTTCCATCTACTCGGCCATTACGGAAACTGAGGATCTTGAACAATCTGCAATAGATTGAAATAATTGTTACCTACTAAATTGGCCCAGATAAAAACTTCGACCAAAGAGTCAACTTCCAGTAGGTCACCATAAATTATTTATGTCCTACAGCGCTACGTGCTGAAACTCCTTAACGGTGCAGTAAAGGACGTGGGCTGGACGGTAGCAGCGAACGAGAGTGTGGTGCGAGCTCAACAGAGGGTGGACCTGCTGTCCACGGCTTGTCATCTGGAGCACGAGGACTGCCTGAACCAGGCGGTCGTCATGTACACCAATTGGATGCTTACGCCGAATGCTGATACTTTGAATGAGTAAGTACTCTTTAAGTCTTATTTGAATTGTAGGTAAAACTTCATAGTAAAATTAACTGCTGTCAAGTGGGTGCATCTATATAATGCCTACGGCTTGCCATCTGGAGCACAAAGACAGCCCAAAACAGGCGGCTGTCGTTTATGCCAATTGAATGTTTACGCCGAACACTGATTCTTTGAATGAGTGAGTACCCTTCGAGTCTTTCTTGAATTTTACGGCTTGCCATCTGGAGTAGGAAGTCCGGGAGAGGAGAACCCCAATTTCATTAAAGATGCTTAAAATTTTATGTATTAGTCGTAGCGTCTTGTAATTGGGCTCATGTATGTCTCATCTTGTTAGGTATAATTTGATAATATTAGATTGTTGATAAAATCAACATATATTTTTTTATTTCATGTTTTTTAAAAACGGAAGAATGGATCAAATCTCCCACCCCTACGGGTGAGTTTACCAGGGCTTGAGGGAGAATTGACCATACATTTGTCTAGAAGGGAAAAATAAATAAAAAACTATTATTTTGTTATTAATATTTCACGAAAAACACTGCCATAATTAAAAAACGAGACTTCCTTACAGAAACAATCAACATTTAACATTATTAAGCTAGTTTTTGACTTGTAAATCATAGGAAATGAAAATCTTGTTTGTAACAGAAAACTGACCAATTATAAACACTAATGGCACATCAATTATCACATATGATTATGCACATTAATAAATAAGCTTTAAATCCTAAATTATACATGAGTTTTTCTTACAAATAATCAATAGTTAACGACATAAGGCCGTTTTTTGTAAATGTTAAAGAAAATAAAATAATGATCTCACTTCTCACAGAAAACTAGGCATCTCAGGAACATCAGGAATCACGTACGATTATACACATTAATTAACAACATATAAAACCATAATTATTATTATGGGTTTTTCTTAGAAGAAATTATATTTAACAACATTTTAGACATTTTTTTCCTACATATTACAAAAACTGAACTGTAATCTCACTTATGACCAAAAACTATGCAAGTTTTAAACAATAATCATCAGGAATCTCAAACCCAAAAATATAAACTAGTTTCTCTTACAAATGATTAACATTTAATAATATAATAATAAAATAATAATCAACTAAAGAGCAGAGCGGGACATTTGAACCACTGATCATGTCTCCCACCGACAGAGTGGTCAAGTCTCCCGCTACCCCCCTTGCCTTACAAAAGTCATGTTGCGTCTAAAAAATTGCAACAGACGATTCCACACACATTAACTCAAAAATACTACATTAAACAAAGAATACGATGTGATAATAAAACAGATCTTACCTCCAAAACTGTTGAAATTGCATAAGAAAACAAAAAAATATTTTTATTCAGTTTTGAAACGCAAGAACACGTTTTTCTCGCTCAAAGCCGAACCGTACTAATGGCGGCCAATATGGCGCACTCGCAGCCACCGCCTTTATGCAAGTGTCTTTCGACCTATCAACGGCGCCGATAGCGCGAAATTTGAATGAAATATTTGAGATGGTTCAAGTCTCCTACCTGGTCAGATCACATTTGTCTAAACCAGGCCCAGGCGGTTGTCATGTAAATACACCAACTGGATGCTTGCGCCGAAGGTTGATACTTCGAATCAGTGAGTAGGTACTTTTCAAAACAAGGTCGTCGTCAATGGCGTATAGGTACCAAAGGGATGCTAACCTAAGCCGAACGCTGATATCTACTTTGAATGGGTTCACTTCAAATCCCACCAATCATGTAGCTAATTTATTAGCTCCTAACATACGTGTCTAACATCAGTAATCGATTCAGGCGATGGTTTGTAGATAATATTTTACAATGCCAAAGATTGTAAGAAATTATTATGATGATAAGCAGTATAGCTGTTTACCTATACCTGTCTTTTCCTATTCATCCTGCTATAGTAACTTCAGTAAAAGATTGCCTCCACCTATATTTTATATCTCCGACGATGTCGTTCTGTTGTGTACGTCAATTTTCGTAGTCTGTGTAGTCATTGCTAAGCATTTGCGATATATATGTTCTTCCCTTATAACTGAACTTCTTTTTCCTCAGCATCCACGCCGACATCCGCAGCACGGTGTATTGCGTCGGCGTGCAGAACGGCAATGCGCGGGAGTGGGACTTCGCTTGGGACCGCTTTAGAGCTGCCAGCGGACCTTCAGAGAGGGAACTACTATTGTCGGTGCTTGGCTGCACTAGGGCACCGTATCTATTGTACAGGTTAGATTTAGATCCCTTTGCATCTAATGATTATTACTGTTGATAGTATAAAATTCAAACATTGTTGCTGTAATTAATATTTTTTGTCCCTTTGGTTACCTATACTTCATTTGCTTGGACCAAGAGGATAACAATATAGTTTTTCTACAATATATTCAAGATTTGTCATACATTCAATAGTTATAGTATATGGTGTATCATTTATTGCTGTATCGTTGTATCTCTGGTGTGAACTAAATATCGTATCATACCTCTAATACATTGCATTGTGCCTTCCCCTTTTTGTTTTGTAAGATGTCTTTCTTCCATGACTTCTTCAAGATTGACTTTACAAGCGAACTCGTTCTCAATATTTTGTAACTGTTCTAGATACTTGGAGCTATCCCTGCGCAATGACAGTGGCATCCGTAAGCAGGACACTTTGCGCGTCTTCTCTGCAGTAGCCAGCTCTGCTATCGGACAGCCAATTGCCTTTAATTTTGTCCGCGCAAACTGGCAGAGGCTGAAGGAGTTGTGAGTCAATCACCATTATTCTATTTTATTTATGTGACGATTTGAGTTTGAACCCGTGGACACCTGCAGGTCTATGATGATTGCTTATATCATGCGATAAATAAGTGACAAAGAATCCGTCACGATTGGATGACATGTATTGTCATGTCAGATCTGTCTTATCGTTAAATATTCTATAATATGTAACTAATGTTTTATTCTGATTAAAGCCTTGTTTACTGAGGTTCTGTCGTGTAAATGTATCAATTTAATCAGCATAATTTAAAATGACTGACAAAGAAATAAAATCTCCGACATGTGGTTCCAGTCTTGTGCCAACTCAGAATATCTCCATGACTCGCTACTTACGGCCCGACCGGTTCGATGTCGAGCCTAATGCAACTGCCGCTGATATCAAATGGTTACACTGGTTTGCTACGTTTAAAATTTTTCTAGAAGAGGATCAAACAATAACGGACCCGGCCCGTCTGAAGATTCTCATCAATCACCTGTCACCAACATTATACTCATTTATTCGTGACTGTTCTACTTACAGTCAAGCGGTATGTCAGCTTGAAAAAGTATACGTTAAGCCTAAGAATATTAATCTTTCACGCCATCTACTTATGACTAGAAAGCAGCGCCCGGACGAATCGATTTCCGACTATTCCCGCGCGCTTAAACTTTTTGCTCACGAATGCAAATTCGAACAAGTATCCGCACAAGAACATGAGGATCAAAGCATAAGAGGTGCATTCATCGCGGGAATCACGTCTCAGAAAATAAGGGAGCGTCTCTTAGAAAACTTGACTATTACTTTAGAAGAAACACTTAACCAAGCTACATCGCTCGAAGCAGCTGAACGTAACTCAAAAATTATAGCAAATAATTCGGACACAGTACTTAACGCGCTTCCCGTAACTGTGGAATCAAGTGATAATATACCAGTTCAGTCAAGTCTAGCTGCAACAAGTCCGCAACAGCGTAGGAAATGTTTCTTTTGTGGTGGTAGTGTACATCAAAGAATAAAATGCCCCGCATTTCACGCTACTTGCCAACTTTGTGGTAGAAAAGGCCACTTTGCGAACGTTTGCAGGAGCGGTAAGCCTTTACCGATCAATTCAGTCATAGCTGACTTGCCCTCAAGACCGTCTCAACCACCCGGTACTATAGCGAGTTTGACTGCGATCTCTGCCGCTTCACCATCCAGTCTAATCAAAGCAACTGTTCCAGTGACTATAAACGAAATACGCGCTGATGCTTTGATTGACACGGGGAGCTCAATCAGCTTTATCAATAAAGATTTAGTCAATGTTATGAATCTGAGGCAAAAACCTTGCAAGCAAACAATTACATTGGCTTCTCTCAATTACGTGTCTTTTGTAGAAGGAATGTGCTTCGCGACCATTAAGCTCAAACAACACACTTACAAGCAAAGACCGCGATTAATAGTAAATAATCTATGTGCAGATATAATTGTCGGTCATGACATTCTCAAAGACCACTCTAGTCTAGAACTGCGTTTTGGTGGTAATAAAGATCCCCTGCAGATTTGCAACGCCATGGAGGCCTCTGTCCCACCAGCATCGGTCTTTACAAACTTGTCACCTGAGATTAAACCGATAGAGACTTTATAGATCAAGAAATTTCAACTCTTGGAGGACGGCGTAATAGAGCCTAGCGTATCCCCCTGGAGGGCTCAAGTACTAGTTGCAGGTGGTGGGACACATCGCAAACGTCTCGTAATAGACTACTCTCAAACAATCAACAAATATACATTGTTGGACGCCTACCCATTACCCAATATAGAAAATATCGTATCCAATGTTGCAAAGTTTAATTACTTCAGTCAAATTGATCTCAAAAGCGCTTATCACCAGATTCCGATTTAAGAGAGAGAAAAACTATATACAGCATTTGAAGCGGGTGGAAATCTGTATCAATTTACCCGAATTCCATTTGGCGTGACTAATGGCGTGGCTGCGTTTCAAATAACCCTGGACTTCATAATCAAAACAGAAAAATTACAAGGTACTTTCGCATATTTGGATGACGTCACTGTGTGTGGCCAAAACAGAGAAGATCATGATAATAATCTCAAATTCATGACATCTGTAAATAAATACAAATTAACTCTGAACGAGAAGAACCTTTGGTGTAGATACTATTAGTCTTCTCGGATACACAATAAAGAATAACTTGATAGAGTCAGATCGCGAGAGGCTGAAACCACTGCTAGACTTACCTCTCCCCACTAACGCAAGTGAACTCAAGCGAGCTTTGGGATTGTTTGCCCACTACGCTAAGTGAATTACAAAATTTTCCGAAAAATTGCAACCATTAATTGGTGTTTCAACTTTCCCCTTGAGCGATTCGGCTAAGACTTCCTTCAAGGAATTAAAGTCAGATATTACTAAAGCGTGTCTTGTGGCTATCGATCCCAATGAGACCTTTACAGTGGAAACAGACGCTTCCGAGTTCGCAATAGCCGCTAGTCTCTCTCAGAAGGGCCATCCTGTCGCCTTTTTCTCACGCACATTATCCGAATCCGAACGTAAACAATCGTCGGTTGAAAAAGAAGCCTGTGCCATTGTAGAAAGCCTACGAAAATGGAGACATTATCTTATCGGTAAACATTTTTTGCTTGTTACTGATCAACAATCGGTCGGATTTATGTTCAATCAAAAGCATAAAAACAAAATTAAAAATGAAAAAATTGAGCGCTGGTGCCTTGAAATGTCATGTTACAAATATGACATCGTTTATCGACCCGGGAAGGAAAATATTGTAGCAGATGCTCTGTCGAGAGTATGCATGTACCTTAATAATAACAAGCTAAAAGAAACTACATGAATCTCTTTGCCATCCCGGTATCGTAAGAATGGCGCACTGGGTTCGTATGAAGAATTTACCATATTCTTTGAATTACATTAAAACAATGACTGCGTCCTGTCGAGTTTGTGCCGAAATAAAACCTCGTTTTATGCGTACAAAAGGGCACCTGATTAAATCTACTATACCATTTGAGAGGTTGAATATTGATTTCAAAGGGCCTTTACCCAGTAACACGGGCAAAAAGTACCTGTTGATAATACAGTCGATTTCCATTCGCATATGCGTGTAAAGATATGACTTCCGCTACGGTAATCGATTGTTTGAAAGATTTATTTTACATATTTGGCACGCCGCTTTATATACATAGCGATAGAGGTAGCTCATTCATGTCCGAAGAATTACGACAATTCTTAGCGTCTCTTGGCGTTGCTTGCAGTCGTACGACGCCTTACAATCCGGAAGGTAACGGGCAAGTAGAACGTCTCAATGGCACCCTGTGGAAGACCATACAATTATCGTTGCGTTCTATAGCCCTACTTACTGAGAATTGGGAGCAAGTTCTAACAGTATCTTTACATGCCATACGATCGCTCCTTTGTACGTCAACTAATGCAACGCCTCATGAGAGGCTATTCTTGCACCCGCGTCGATCTTCAAATGGTGAGTCTTTATCCACGTGGCTCGTGCCAGGCCCAATCCTTATGAAGAAAAATGTACGCAATAAAACTGATCCCTATGTTGAAGAAGTGGAACTTCTTCAAAGTAACCCCTAACTATTCTTTTATAAGAACACAAGAGGGCCGAGAAACTACTATTTCAAATAGACAGCTTGCACCACTCCCAGTTTCTGAACCTGAGTTTCACGAATCAGTTTCTGAAGACGACGAGCTGGAGATGCTCGATGCCGAATCAACACCTTCTGTCGGTTCACAGGAGCTCGAGGCTGAGCCTGCGCCAGAGATGCCGCGTAGATCTGGACGAGAGCGCCGCCTGCCTCAACACCTGCAGGACTACCAGCTGTAGTCTCTAGGAGGGGGTGAATGACATGTATTGTCATGTCAGATCTGTCTTGTCGTTAAATATTCTATAATATCTAACTAATGTTTTATGCTGATTAAAGCCTTGCTTCCTAAGGTTCTGTCGTTTAAATGTATCATTGGACACGATGCCAGTGTGAGTAACAGATGATTTTTCACTTATTTATCACTTGCTAATCGCAACCAACATAGGCCCGTTGATAGATCTAGAAATATCAACAGTCACCGTTCTTAGCTTCTGTTAAAACTACGAATGTAGTTTCGATCGCGTGATGCTAGTACACGGATAGATACAATGGAAGCCAAGCGCCCTATAATCCAGTAATGAAAAGATAACGGTGGCATTTTACGATCAGTCACCTTCATGTATGACGCACCATGAGAATATTTCTATTATAATCTTATTCATGTTTGGCTTTTTCGCAGCGTCGGCTCAGCGTCGACCCTCGCGTCGATTGTCAAGGTTGTGACGAGACGACTGAACCAACCGCACGAATACGAAGAGGTAAGTTTGCATTTTCAACAATAAATATTTTTAAACACTCAAGGGAACCAGATTCAAAACATTGTATTTCCTCATATGGTCTGACGCACTGAAGAAGGCAGTGGGCGGCAGCATGCACCGAGCGGTCCACGCAGTATATAGCGGCACTGAGTGAAAATAGATATGTGGTCGCGATCCTCATCGGTGGGGGAACGACGGAGAAAAAGAATTTCCTCATAGCGGAAACGCAAACAGGTCACTTTGATCAAATTAGACTCAGCTTCGGCGGTCTATGGAGACGAAAGACGAGAAAAACGTTCTAACTTGCAGATTTTTGTTCTCTCTGATTGTGATCCTTACGGTTAGACCAGTAGAACCTTACCTTCTTTTATTTTTTCCACAGTTAAAGAGATTCATAAGCGAATACTGCGCAGACCTCGGCCGGCCGGTGCTTCAGGTCCTGGAGCGGGCAGAAGCCAACGTGCAGTGGATGCAGAGGAACTACCAGCCCATCGTCGACTGGCTCCTGGCCAGGGACAGAGCCAGTGCTAAAGCGTGATTGGCCCCGCGGTAGCGCAGTGTGAAAATGTTAATAAAGGTTTACCCTTGTTTTATAGAGAAACGTTTCATCGAATTTTCATTTCATGGAAATTTCATTTCATAGAAAGCGTTTTTTTCTGAAACCATAAAATATTTTGGAATGTTATAACACAAACCTAACTTAACCTAAACTATAGGTTGACATTTTCAAGATTTCTGAAAAATTTATGACTTCTGAGGAGAAATTGGTCTATGAAATGAAAATTCTATGAACTGAAGCATTCGGTGAAGTGTTTTTCTATGAAAGAAGTGGACACCGTTAATAAGCCGGTTAAATGCAAAAAGTACTAAGATTTAAGAACAGCATCAAGCAGTGACAAAATTCGAAGACCCTTATCAGACTGTAGCTTAGATGGTCAGATCGCCCAGGCATGGCATAAGGTACCAAGTTCAAACCCGGTCAGGGCTTAGAATTTTTTCACTGTTTCTATCTTCGTATTTGTAATATCTGAGATATAGTGATTAATTTCACTTTAAAAATTGCGAATATCATGGTAACATCAGTTTCGTATTAACAATCTAAATGTCAATAGCTTACTTATCTAAATATTCGAATCATGAATAATATATGCTCCTAAAGAATGTGAGTCACCTGTATGATTCCACATTGGCTCCCATAAAATTGATATTCATAATTGTAATTTGGCATGATTGTTTTAGCCATAATTTTTACTTTTAGCTGAAATATATCACTTGTGTGTTATAATATAATATAAACCTATCCTAAGCCAATAATTAATTTCAGAATTATGGTAACGATTTTATGATAAACAATACCTACGTTACGCAAATAAATTTTATACCAGCACTCATGTGGATGCTAATCAAGGATTCACGAATTGACAGAAGATATAATATTGTCGTACAAACTGGTATCTATTATACCATATAAAAAACATAATTAAAAATGAAAATTGAATACGAGTTCCGACGAAATACGATTGCAAAAATATTACAACTGTACAAGTCATGCGGGATACGCTTAAAATACTACATTACACAGTGTGTAATAGGGTGGTGAATTAGTGAATGTCCCTGATCCCAGAATATGCGATCGGGGGCTTTATAGATTACCGCCCGTGCTTTGTCTAAAGTTTAACGTCTTGCCTTGGCCTAGGCCACGTGACGTGAGTAAATATTGGATTATGGAGATACGTCTAACGCAATTAGCGGAATATTATGTGTCTTAGTACCGTCAGATATACGAGTAAAGTAATTAGAAGTAAATTTTCTATTAACAGTCACAATTTAGATATATTGTACTAGTCAAGGATATAATCGGTTTATGGAATCCCTCTTAATTGATACCAAAGTTCATTATGTATGTAGTATTAATGGATTTTGAACTTTAATGGACCAAATATGAAAATGATCTACATTTTAGCGTTCACGGATTCAAAGTTGCGTGGTTCTCTGAATATAGTTTGTACGATCGAAGTTATGACGATGTAACTTTATCTTATCGTTTAGATCATGTCCAGTCACCGTGGTTTGCTGTGAAGTTTATTTGAGGTACCTTCTACCAAAAGTTGTGGAAAACATTAATGTGTTTAATGGCGAATTAAATATTTCAAGTTTGTCTATAGTTTTACGTCTTCCTTTGGTTAGGAAATGAGATAATCTACCCGAAGCGGGCATAAAATCCCGCTGCTATCTACATCTTAGCAAACAAACAAACAAACAATACAATACAACAATTCTTCATTGTACACCAACAAGATGTAACAATTGAAACCTTAAATTTATAAATGTTAGACAATAGGCGGTCTTATCGCTAAAGAGCGATCTCTTCCAGACAACCTTTGGGTAGAGGATTGAGCAAAAATAAACAGTAAAAGTGTAGGTGGTGAGATAAACAATCAAACAAACTTCCGTAGAGAACCCGACTCCGCTGATCTGAGTGCAAATTATATTTGTCGGACTACTTATACTAAGCTTAGATATTTAATTAAGATTAATTTTATTATTAACGATTTAATGTCTGTCTCAATAGTTAAAGTGCATTTAAACATTTAAAGAGTAATAAAAGCATGTATGCAATTATTACATTGGAATTTTGACAATTTAGGTACCAGGTCAAATAAGTTTATTGTTTGGCCATTTAATGTATCTCTGTCATCAAACTTCTATAATGTGACAATCATTATATCAAGGTTCGATTCCACTTTAGTAAGTCACTAGGCGGTAACAATGGAATACTATATAAGGTAATAACGGCACGTGCCTATTTGAAAAGCTGAGATCATAAAGCAATTAGTCAACGAAAGATATACATTATGCTTCTCATTGTGTAGTCTCAAGTGGTTGTTTTATGAAATGAAGTATATACTTACATATGGAAATCATACGAGCACTAATTTATAATAACATACATACTTATTAAGAGTATACATATTTCTTGGGCACATTTAAGCACAAATTCATCAAAGAAACCTTAAAGTACAATCTGGAAATATAAATTTTCAAGTGGCAGAACATTCTCGAAAAGTTGAGTGTTTCCTGAAATTTTTGAGAATTTCCACCGAAATGTTGAAGTGGAAATTCTCAGATTGTATCTGAAAATTTCTTCACTTGGAAAGCATTATTATCTGCAAGTATTTTAATAATTGTAGCGTTTAAGTACCAATTGATTGTAATATTTATTTTTAGATAATATGTAAATACAAATACGAATTGTAAATTAATATTACAATCTATTTCCTATTGCATATTTATATAAATTAGTCGAAATATACGATTTAAGTTTATAATAATGTCTTTTATTTGACGTGTTCCTCTTTGAAAGCAAATAGTCATGTGGGGCAAGTGTACGCACTTGATAAGTGTGCGCAGTGGATAAGTGTGCGCAAACGTTTTCATTTCGGTTTGAATTACATGGGTTGCGGGCACTTGTCCCACATGACTAAGATTTTTTATGTATCGTAGACTGACTCACGAGGTAATACTGATAATACGTTTTTAAACGGAAGGAAGTGGAGGAGAGAAACATGGTCCAGGAAGGAGTGGAGGATAATAAGGAAGGGAAAGTGTAAGGAATACTGCACAGAAAAAGGCAAAAAATGATGATTTTTAAACGCACGTGCAGCAAACGGCACGGCGTCAAACGAAAACCTTCTCGAATTTTCCCATAGGAAAATTCAAAATAGAAAAATTCTTTCTTCTTGCGAAAGTTTTTGCCCTAACCAAATTCCCAACTTCTTGGAAACTTTTTGCAGCTTGCCCATCTGTAACAATGACTTTAGAAACATTGTGTCTATTCTATACAAATTCCAATTAAATCTTGTAACCGATTACAAATTGATTAATTAATCACCAAAATGCCAACACAAATATGAATCATCTCAATCGGGCGCGGCGGCGGACGCGCGGGAGCGGATCAAAGTCAGTAAATACAGCTGTCTCGGCGCCCAATACGACTTCATTGCTTTTGGCGTCGAGACACTTGGTCCGTGGGGCCAGGGTGCGCGTGGACTCCACAGGGAGCTCAGCAAGCGCCTGAGGGAGGCAACAGGGGACCCACGCGCGGGCAGTTTTCTCGCGCAAAGGCTTTCCATAGCCATACAGCGTGGGAATGCTGCCTGCGTCATGGGCACCCTACCGAAAGGTCTTAGTTTTATAAATATATTTTAATCTTAGTTTAATTTTTAGTTTTAATTCCATAAATTTGTTATTTGTAAATTTTATTTTTGACCCATAATAAATGTTTTTAACTTTGAATCACTTGAGAAACTTTTGAATCCCGCTCAGAATTTAATTCTGATTAAATGTTATATCCGGCTTGAATGTGTGTGCCACAATAAATTTTAGGACACAATCTCGACGATCCTAGCAATTTATCAGTGTATGGAAATGAATCATAAATAATTTTCTTTGTTTTATCAGAATGAGAATTATAACGATTAGTCATAAACATTTCGGTTCGTTTTAGGCACTAAGACACAATACAATACAAGTACGGTTTATTGCATACCAAAATAGTTTAACACACGAAATCAAATACAAACACATTAAAAAACGGTAGACAACAGGCAGTCTTATCGCTAAAGAGCGATCTCTTCCAGACAACTTTTGGGTAGTGGAGTTGACGCTAAAATTAATCACATAGTGAGGAGGAGATGCAACAGGCAAATGGGAGACATTGCAAGGTGACAACATAAACAAATAGAAAAAAAACTATATGTGGGCCCAGGAAACTGATGCTACTTACAGGATACTGAGTATTGTTACAAAATAACCTATTATAGCCTCGCATGTGCCGGTCCGGCCCAGGGATAGTGGCGCTAAAATCAGCTTTCATATGGCAATAATGAGCATACGTCATATATTTGCATTATTAAACGTCATTAGAAATTTGTCAAGGATTTGTCATTAACGAAATTCAAAACATTGTTTACCAGAATGCTGCTCAATCCTTAATTTTTTTTTTGCAAAATAAATACTGTATCCCATTGAAAAAAAACTTGACTTTCATCACTGTGGATAGTTTTGGCTTTATTATGCAAAAAATACTTGAAATTTGTCGTTACCAGTTAAATAAATTGGTACCACTAAGAATCTTTTGCTTTTGTAGGAGTAGCAATGGTTTCATCTGAGAAGAGATCAGAGGGGTCAATTTTTAAGTCTAGCATATCGTCTAATATTTCCGGATATTGATCGTTTGAAATCCATCGCGATATGTCATCTATTTCACTATCATTAACAACAGTGCTATATATTATTGGGGCATCTTATTAGAATTGCTCCACAAAACTCGTTGAGGTTACTTATATTACCTCTGTAGGCACTATATAAAATGTAACTAATCAAATAATACATAGTGTACCAATAATTATTATATCAGTCATGATAACTGGATTACTATTCGTGCGGATCCCTGATAACTCTCAGTGTCCTGATTCATCCTCAGTCTCCTGGCTATTATATTTCCAGGAGACTGAGGACAGGATACTGAGATTATTATAAGTTTTTGACCAATAACTAAGTCAATGCAACATGTCATACTGAAATCATGCAATTCTGTACTCTAATGCAACGAATTTACGACCTATGAATGCAAAAAAAGTATATAGAAAACAATGGATTTAAATAAATAAGATAAGATAAAGAGATAAAGACATTTATTCCATAACAATCTAACAATTGTGTCGGAAATAATAATAATAATAAATTGTCAAAGTATTATAATCAATTATCAAAATATTACATTCTAAATGTCATAATTAAATTAAATTAAATGTATTTTTATTTATAATATAACATAACCTTACCTAAAAACAAAGAAAATATTATTAAGTAGTAACAAAGACAACAATTATCTGCTTAAACAATTAAAAT
Source organism: Apotomis turbidana (assembly GCA_905147355.2). NCBI lineage: Eukaryota > Metazoa > Arthropoda > Insecta > Lepidoptera > Tortricidae > Apotomis > Apotomis turbidana. Next base: position 3,792,087 of record LR990285.1, read on the forward strand.
AATTATAAACATATATTTCGAACAATTAATTATTGTTTACAGACAAAATCGCTAACATGATAATAGCATTTATTTATTAAGAAGTCTCCGAGTCGATATTTGAAGCTATTAACATTATTCAGTGATTTGAAATCACTAGGCAGACAGTTATACAATTTAACAGCCTGATTTCGCACACTATGATTAACGACTTTTAATTTGGGTGCAATCAAATCCCTTAAGTCCTTTCTGCGATTGTTCTGTCTAGATATTCTTTCCTCCTCAGTTTCGTATCTTTCTGGGTGTTTAAGAACGCTGGTCAGTAAAACTAGAATGTAGAGACACGGGACCGTTAGAATTTGTAGCTTTACGAAATACGTGCCAGGATACTGTTAATCTGACTGATCGTAGCACAACCTCACTCACACAACTCGCCGTAGCGTCTAAGCCAACCACGAACCGAGACAACCGCGATTGGTTGTAAGCTAACTTCACTTCGATCTTTCATTCAGACCGAACAGCAACGCGCTAAACGTGGTAACTCAAACTGATTTTAACGTGTGTGAACACATTGAAACTACATATATTATAGATTTCTATTTTAGTGCAGATATTACGTACGTACGTACGTCTGAGGGACATGCCTGGAGACTGAGAATTTGGCACCTTAAAGTACAATTTTTGAGAGATATATAATTAGGACTGAGTTAATTTTTAGTGTCTTAGTAGAAACCATTTAATTCTACAGTTTCAATCGTAAATCAATATAATTTGCCTACAAAAACTATACAAAATAAGGTGAGCCGCGGAAAATTCCCTTGCGAGTAGAACCAACCAAATATACAAAATGTAGGTATAACCATTACACATAAACTAATAAATATGAATAATTTAATAATAATAAATATTCAGTCTTATTAGCATTTTGAACTATAATATTAGACGTGATCAAGGATTGAAAAGCCATAACTTTTTAAAATTTCCCTTAAATGATGCCATGGATTATGGTTGCCTCACTGACACCGGTAACGAGTTCCACAACTTCACAGAGTGAACTGTGAAAGATTTCCTATATGTGCGCGACTTATTGGGTGGAAAGGCAAGAGAGAGATTAACACTCGAGCGCAGGCGGTGACCACTTCCAGCCGCCATATAGGTAAATCTTTCGGAAAGGCAGAGAGGTGAAACCGGTTTAAACAACATATTATAGAGCAATCACAGGACATGCACATCCCTACGACGACGAATCGGAAGCCAGCCCAGCTGCGAAAGGAACTGAGATATATGATCAAACTTCTTAAGACCAAAAATATACATAATACAGACATTTTGCAGACGTTCCAGCTTGTCAAATAATAGGTCCACAGTGTACTGGCTGTCTTGTTGGTTATGGTTTCGTCTTTAGCGCCATAACTTCCTTGAAGTAGTCTTGGACTAACCGTCTAGCACAACTTGGCTTCGCTATTCTTGTCACGCGACATAGCATCGCCGGTCACTGTCTAACGGTACTGTGAAGATAGAGACGGGTAATATATCTAGCGCGAGAAAGACACGTGTCACAGTTGTGTTGGAGATGCTGGGCTTAGGCGAGGTTAAACTTATTAAAGTTACTGGAATTGAGATAAACGGACCATACCACTAATTATGGCTATAATAGAGGAGTGTATTTTTGCTTTACTCAATACCCTCAATGCTGAGGGTGGTGGCCGTTCTGAATTACTTTTCTACTTTTCTTCTAACTTCTTGTTCTGGGCGTCTTCCACACTGCCTGTTAGTAGCAGCTTTTCTAATTACTCTATCTATGAGTAATATTCATGCAGAGGGCAGCCCATATGCTAGTATTTAAGATCTTTTACGTACACCATGAATTGCAGTACATTGGTTTGATTTGATTCGATATTTTTTGACGCGCGTTGTGTGAAATGAAGTAGAGGATTATTTGAGGAGGAATATTACTTAGTAGTTTGTTCAAAGGGCATGGGCAAGATTGTCCCTTAATAAATATTAATTAATAGACAGTCTTACACAAATCAACCTAGTCACAAACTAAGTAAAGCTTGTACTATGGGTACTAAACGACGATATACGTATATACGCTCATCACATTACTCAGCAGTGCAACCTAACGCCAAATGCTATACGTATTAAGTAATAACAATAACTACAGACAAACATGTAAGTATTTGTAACCGTTATATCACTCAATAAAGTTTTTTTACATAAGTAATACAGGTAACATCCACGACAAAGAAACAAATATTCGACATCACACAAATATTTTGCCCCGGCCAGGATTCGAGCCCAGTACCACCGGCTCAGTAGGCGCCAACCGCGTCATGGCTAATATTTATTTAAGTACACCCAGTACTAATGATGAATTGCAAAATTACAGGATATCAGCATACTAATTATGCCGGTTTCTGATAGCCTGGTTACCTATAGATGAACTGAGGGTAGATAAAAATATGGAGGTGATACATTATCAAAGCCTGATTATATCGGATATGATTACCTATATTTCAATAATTTAGATTAAAGTAATCCAGTCGCGTTGAGCTGGGCAAGGTTGGTGCCGGCTTATCAAGCTAAGGTATGCTTTTTCAGTTTATTATTCATTTACTCTCTTGAATTAAGTTTTTTTTTAAATGTGGATGTAGGTGTAAAATAAAGCCTTCTCCTTGCAACGTGTTCCTCAGCAGAGAGTTCTATGAATTCTGTAGTTCTGTCTATCACCATTTGCAGAATCTATACATTTCCTTTACGTGTACCAATGTATTTAGTTATACCATGAATATAAATATACTGTTGAGTTTCTATCGGCTTTCTTCTCAACAGCGGTCTCCTTTTGGGAAATTCCGGTAGATTTACAATCTGACATGTATTGTAAAAGTGCCCTTGTGGCCTACTTACTGAAATAATTATTTCATTTCATTAGTATTGTCTCGATCCTTACCGACGTATGGCTTCCGCTTCGTAAACTTTTGCGTCGTGATTGTTATTTAAAAGTAACATACAATCCATCCCTTTCAATCGCACGACGCCCAGTCGGTCGCCCAAGGTACGCTCTCCTCACCTGTTGATCCTCTCGCATTCGCTCAAGGTGGCCGAGCCAGCGAAGACGATGGGCCTTGGTCTCACCAATGATATTTGGTTAATGACAACAAATTCATCTAGTTTTAGTGTCTAAGATAATGATACTATAATATTTTTTTAGGGTACCGTACCCAAAGGATAAAAACGGGACCCTATTACTGAGACTTCGCTGTCCGTCCGTCCGTCTGTCACCAGGCTGTATCTCAAGAACGGACAGTTGAAATTTTCACAGATGATGTATTTTTATCGCCGCTATAACAACAAATACTGTCCTTCACGTATTTATAGGTTTAAATAAAATACATATGTCATTTGTTAACCATTCAGATAACTATTATTACTGCCTCAACGTTATATCGCGACGTCACTTAGCTGATGTATTTTGTACTATGAAACAGCAAACAAAAAACTTTTTAAACCTTTGTTAAGAATGAAAATACTTATTAAATAGAGCGTTTCGGATGTATCATGTTTTGTCAAAATGTTTAGCGTAAAACATAAAAGAGTTGTGTTCTACGGACGAAAGAGACTTAATGTTTACATTCAAGAGAAAAATTTAAAAATTCAATGTTTCAGTCGAGGTTTGATCCCGCGTTTCCGACGGCTTTCCGTACCAACACGGGCGTCTTACCTTTTAGACAACTGAAACCTTGCTTGGGCCATATGTACTTGTGTAGGGTGACATGTAGCTCCATCTACCGTAAAGATTCTGACTTTATGATCGGCACCATCGTCAAAAAAATATCGAGAATCGTTTATTTGGTTCACGCCAGCAGACGTTACTGCTTTAATAAAAAATATATATATAAAAAATGGACCTGTTTTATTCCTTGTTTTGATCGATTCTTCAACGAGCACTGCTTAAAACGTCAAAGTCAGGAAATTTGACATCATCAGTATTAAAATCCGGTTCTATGGGACTATTCTCCTAGGTATATTAAATACATTAATTAGTTTATTGTACGATTAGATTAGATCATATCGCTTAGTTTGGCAAAATTACAGAACTCTTAGTATTAGCACATAAATTTTATTGATTAAACTCTTATCAAAAATAATATATTTCACTTAATCATACTAATAAAGATTGTGTTGACAGTGGATCGATATGTAGGTTTAAAACGTGCCATGACGTCAGTTCGACGAGAGTTCATAAAACTACACAATTTACAATCATAATAAATGGCATACCTATTTCTGATCTACTTAATATTTAGGTAAAACCAATTTCCCCATGCAACTAACATAAAATAATATATTTCACTTAATCATACTAATAAAGATTGTGTTGACAGTGGATCGATATGTAGGTTTAAAACGTGCCATGACGTCAGTTCGACGAGAGTTCATAAAACTACACAATTTACAATCATAATAAATGGCATACCTATTTCTGATCTACTTAATATTTAGGTAAAACAAATTTCCCCATGCAACTAACATATAGCTTATTCTGTGATATAGCTTCAAATTTAAATATACAAAATGAACTAAGAAGGGACTCAAAAAGGGAGAAATTGATATTTAATAGCCAAAGCATTTAAAATTGTTAGTACTTAAACGTTCTATGAGAAATGAAAACAAGCAAAGTTACGAGGCATCCTAAGGAAAGGATTAGGGATTCTTTTTGAGTTTAAACTACTATTTATTTTTGACCACAACAATCAAGGTCTTTTTTAAATTTGATATGCTCAACCTACAACGCCACTATGAAAGTTATTTATGAATCAATACTTAATGAATGTTCGTTTTTATATTTAGATGGCGGCCATGAAGCTTCTAGTCCTCGCCATGGCGTGTTTCAGCGCCACCGGCCTCCCTCAGGAACCTCCCAAGGAGAAAACCACAATCTTCCTTGACGAACAGCTGCCAGGAGAGATCTTTGAAAAACTTCAAGAGAACGCAGTCGCCTTCAACGATGAAGTAGAGGCCTACAGACTGCCCACCACCACCAGACCTGTTCATTACGATATTCTGTGGGGCGTGGATTTCAGCTCCACCCCTCAAGCGTTCAGTGGAACAGTTTCAATTCAACTCTATGCCACTCAAGCTGGAGTTGACCAGATTGTAATTCATTGTGAGGACCTTTCTATTGGCACGCTTACTTTTCAACTGGGCACCACAGAGGTTCCCGTTACGCGGGACGTCGTGGACACCGAGTTCGACTTCCTTAGGATCAATCTTAACAATGGTACTCTGGAATTCAATGCTCAATCTCCAGTGATTTACAATCTGACCATCAGTTTTGAAGCTCCCCTTCGTGACGACATGTACGGTATCTACAGGAGTTGGTTCCGGAACAACTACAATGATTCCATTAGGTAAACTGACCAAGACTTACTTTTAGAACATTAAGAAAATTATAAAAAAAAATGTTATGAATTATGGTCGGTGCAATGCATGACTACGTGAGCGAACGCGAAGAAATTAATTGACGCACACAAAGACTAAAAGACCTAAAAACACGATAAATTTTAAAGGTAACATTCTTCAAATTAAGCACAGTAGTCTTTGTCGAAAAGCAGTGTGCTAAAGGTTAATTTTCTTTCAGCTGGATGGCAAGCACCCAGTTCCAAGCCACATCGGCCCGCAAAGCGTTCCCGTGCTACGATGAGCCCAGCTTCAAGGCCACCTTCGACATCACCCTTAGACGTCCTGCCACTTATCGCAGCTGGTCTTGCACCCGCATTAATTCAACAATTCCGACCCCCAACACTCCGTTAGTAGTATTTTACTCGATGGTCCAATAAACATTTTTGGTGGTCCAAGAAACGGGAAACGTACTCCCACCACATTTTCATTCATCATTACCTATATACAATTCTTAAATTTCATATAAACGTTCATCTAATAATTGGGACCTCTTCATATACAAATTTCACCGTATCTACATACTAATATTCAACCTAAGTTCATAACCAAAACCATGGATTTCCACTTATCAATATAAATACTTTAATTGTGTCTTAATTATCTTATAGCAACTACGAGGACGATATCTATCACACGACGCCTTACATGTCGACCTACCTCTTGGCTATCATCATTGCTGAGTACGAGACCTTAGCAGTTAATAATGCGAACAACCAGCTCATCTATGAAGTTATTGCTCGTCCTAATGCTCTTGCAACCGGTCAAGGGCTATATGCTCTGGAAGTCGGCCAGGAACTTTTGGCTGAGATGAACAACCACACTGACTACAATTTCTACAGTGTCAACGAAAACCTTAAGATGACTCAAGCTGCTATTCCTGACTTCTCAGCTGGTGCTATGGAGAACTGGGGACTGCTTACCTACAGGTAACGTTATTAAAAAAACCTCTCACAAAGCATTTTTGTGATAATAAAAATATGATAATGTCCCGACGCACTTATATGGATCGATGTCTCATAGACTAAGAAAATAAAACCGGCCAAGAGCATGTCGGGCCACGCTCACTGCTCAGTGTAGGGTTCCGTAGTTGCTCATCCTTCACAATAAACTGCTGTTTTAAGCCCGAGGTTTACGTTAAGAAAGATTTTAAGCTCTATAAAAAGGTCGTAAATGCCCTAGAAACTGTAATCACTTATTACCTTCTGGAAGTCAACTTACGACCTTTTAAAGAAAAAATATGAAATTTGGCGATAACTCAAAAACGGCTCGACTGATTTTGTTCAATATAATTTTCATTGAAAGTACTTATAAGGCCTCATTAACATGAATTTTTCCGAATTTTTTTGACCCGTGGTTGACAAGTTAGAGGGGGGGGGGACACTATTTTTTTTTGTTTTTGGAGCGAATATTTACAAAACTGCTGACTTTATCAAAAAACAATGTTAGAAGACCCCTATTATTTTTACAAGACCTATTCAACGACACCCCACACACCAGTGTTGAAAAGAAAAAAAAAATCACCCCCACTTAAGGTGTTTGAGAGGTACCCGAAAAAAAAAATATATTTATTTTACCGTTCTGTCGGCGTTATACATACACATACTCATACCAAATTTCAGCTTTCTAGTACTAATGATCACGGAGCTAAACCGCGGACGTACGGACAGACGGACAGACGGACATGGCGAAACTATAAGGGTTCCTAGTTGACTACGGAACCCTAAAAATGGTGTCACTGATTGTCTGGAGCAAATTGATCATCTAATCTAATCAATCATTTTCAATAAAAAATAGCACTTAAATAACAAAATTGATTGTGGTTGAATAACAAAACGAATATATTTTGTTCTCAGGGAAGCCTACCTTATGTACGACCCTGCGCATACTACCAGTAACTCCAAACAGTTGATCGCTTACATCCTGTCTCATGAGATTGCCCACATGTGGTTCGGGAACCTGGTCACTTGTGACTGGTGGGATGAGTTGTGGCTGAACGAAGGTTTTGCTAGATACTACCAGTACTTCCTTACTGACTGGGTAAGCTCGCACTTATATTACCTACAAGTGTTTTTTGCAAAATTCTTAATAAATACGATTATTGATGTGTCAGTATGTTGATGAATCAGGTTATTAATATCAGAACTAAACAATCATACCTACATATTTTTTTAACCCTTTCGTCTTTTCAGGTTGAGGACTACATGGGTTTTGAAACCAGATTCATCATCGAGCAGGTCCACACCTCTTTGCTCAGTGACTCTGCCAACAACCCTCATCCTTTGACTAACCCTGGTGTCGTCGGTAGCCCGAGCTCTGTCAGTGCTATGTTCTCGACCTTATCTTACAACAAAGGCGCTGCTGTTATCAGAATGACTGAGCACTTTCTAGGGCATGAAGTCCACAGAGCTGGTTTGAGGAACTACTTGGCGAATAAGTAAGTGTACTTACTTAAAGATGATAACGGATTGTTGTTGTTGTTGTTGTTGTTGTCCTAAGGCACCCCGGAAGTGCAGAGGGCCTTCATCAGCTCGCGCCACGCCTTTCTATCCTCAGCAACTTTTTTGGCCTCGCTCCAGCTCATTCCAACGGCTCGCAGCTCGCTCTCCACGGTGCGCCGCCATGAGTGTACAGGACGTCCGCGTCTGCGCCTTCCGTCCGGCGGCTTCCACTCGAAAGCAATGCTTGCGTTGTTCGCTCCTCCACGTCGAAAGGTGTGGCCTATCCATCTCCATTTTCGCGTCGCGATGTCCACACTTATGGGAGACTGGTGGCATATCCTCCACAGGTCGTCGTTACGCATTGTCCTCGGCCAGAATACGCGGAGAATAGACCTCAGGGACTTGTTAACGGAGACTTGCAGCTTGTTCGTCAGGCCTTTAGTCACCCTCCACGTCTCACAGCCAAACAACAATACTGACTTGACGATCGACTCGAAAAGGGAGACTTTAACACGACGAGTGAGGACGTTGGACTCCCAAACAGGCTTTAGTTGGGCAAACGCAGCCCTGGTTTTCTTTATTCTGCTGTCGACGTCATCGTCTGAACCTCCTTGGCATGTTAATACGCTGCCTAGGTACACAAACTTGGGAACAGAGTCTAGGCTTTCTCCTCTCAACGCCAGTGTACTTGTTGTGCTGGACTTAATACGCATGTCGACCGTTTTACGTCTGTTGATTCGCAGGCCCATAGCTTCAGCTTCATCTTGAAGGCTCTCAAGCTTAGCTTCCAGATGGGCAAGAGTAGGCGAGATCAACACGATGTCATCCGCGTAGTCCAGGTCCTCAAGATCATTTGTGCTCCATTGTATAGCCCTTGGTGTAGCGATGACCTTCCTCATGACGTCGTCCAGCAGAATCACAAAAGTGGCGATAGGAGACAGCCCTGCTTAACACCTGCAGTTATTTTTATCGGCGTTCCAAGCTCCTTTTCGTGCACCACCCTGCAGGTACTACCCTCGTACAGCGAACGAACGATGCGGATGATACACGTCGGGATTCCTCTCTGCTTCAAACATGACCACAGCGCGCTCCATTTTACGGTATCGAAGGCTTTTTCGAAATCCACGAAGGCTAAGTACAGTTCCGAATGCCATTCGACACACTGTTCGATCAGGATGCGTAGGGTATTAGTGTGGTCTGTGCAAGAGCGACCGGGACGAAAACCGGCTTGTTCCTCACGTAAAGTAACAGCTACTGACGCTGCAATCCGATTGAGTAGGATTTTCGCAAGAACTTTTGCGGCAGTCGGTAACAGTGTTATGCCGCACCAGTTATCGCACCGAGACAGATCACCCTTTTTTGGCATCTTTACTAGAATACCTTGTTTCCACTCTGTGGGTACTTGTCCAGTTTCCCGAATGCGCGTAATCAGGGGATGTAGTAGCGTCGCAGACGTAGCAGCATCCGCTTTGAGCATGTCCACGTGGATATTATCAATACCAGGCGATTTACCAGGCTTAAGGGACCGCAGGGCCGTAACAGTTTCTTGAAAAGTGGGTGGTATCGTCGGTATGTCCAGCAATGTGTCCACCGCGCCAGTAATCGTCCGCTCGGGGCCCGATGCCTGACGGATTACTTACGTTATAATATTTTCTTTTTAATATTTCCTATAAGTGAACTTTAAGTTTGAACTAGGTACATTGTGATTTTGAATGCGTTATTTTGTTCATAGGGAATTCCAAACTGCCCGACCAATCGATCTTTTTGAGAACTTGGAGGCGGCTGGCCGTGCTGCTGGTGCCCTAGACGAATATGGACCTGACTTTTCCTTGATTGAATACTATCAGTCATTCACTGAACAGGGAGGAGTCCCAATATTGGTTGTCAACGTTAACCATAACACTGGTGATATGACTATTCATCAGGTAATCATAAAAGATTTTTAAATGTACCTATTATAAAATTACCATTGTTTATTTGGAAAGTGTTTTTAATTAAGCTATTTTTCAGCGCCGATTTAACATCAACACCGGCTATTCCAACGTTAACACACAATGGGTCATCCCGATCAGCTTCTCTAGTGCTAGCAACCCCGACTTCGAAAACACTAAGCCTACGCACATCATCCGTAAGGCCATCACTATCATCAACCGAGGCTCAACCGGCGACGAGTGGGTTCTGTTCAACAAACAACAGACTGGATACTACCGCGTGAACTACGACGACTACACTTGGGACCTCATCACAGCTGCCCTCAGAGGAGATGCGAGGACCCAGATTCACGAATACAACAAGGCTCAGGTAACGAAAATGACTAAAACAAGTTCAACTTACTAGTTTAGTAATAACAAGAAATATTAACTAAGTAACACCATTGCAGTTTATAACGCTCTAACATTTTACAGATCGTCAATGATGTATTCCAATACGCACGTTCCGGTATCATGAGCTACACCAAGGCTTTGAACATCCTCTCCTTCTTGGAATTCGAGACCCAATACGCTCCATGGGTAGCTGCCCTGACTGGATTCAGCTGGCTTAGACAGCGGCTGACTGGCACCCAATACCTTGCCCCTCTTGAGGTAATGTGACATATTTATATATTATCGGCTTATCATGCATATAAATAAATAAATAAATATTAAGGGACAATCTTACACAAATCGACCTAGTCCCAAACTAAGCAAAGCTTGTACTATGGGTACTAGACGACGATATACATAATATATAAATACATACATAGATAACATCCATGACCCAAGAACAAATATTTGCACAAATATTTGCCCCGGCCGGGATTCGAACCCGGGACCGCCGACTCAGTAGGCAGGTGTCTACCAACCGAGCCAAACGCGTCGTCGATATGTGTCGTCAAAGCTGCGATATGGAGTTATTTTCTTGGGCAGTTCTACTCAGCCTAGCCCAGCCAATTAAGCCCAGAAAAAATGTGTAAGAGCAATTGTTTGCACATCCATCAAAAACAGCTCTTCTCTCGAAAGGTTTTTTAACGATAGCCCCAAAAAACTACCGAAGACTGTTACAGAACAAAATACTACTATGGGATTTAAAAAATGTTTAAAAACCGTTTTGATCGGAATTTGAAATTATCAAATCGACTTCTGTAAAATATGTAGTATTGTTTACAGGCTCTCATCTTCCAATGGGCTACCCGTGTTATGGGCGAAGTTAGCTATAACCCCACTGATGGCGAGGATTTCATGAGGTCCTACCTCCGCTGGCAGCTGACCCCCGTTATGTGCCAGATTAACTTAGATAATTGCCGTGCTGAGGCCCAAGCTCAATTCAGTGCTTTAAGGACCGCTGGAACTGAGTAAGTACCTTAATACTATATTTGTTATTATAGAATATGTTTCTTTGAGTTACTTTATTTTGTATTCAAGATTGGAATGAAAACAGCAATCTATAATTATTGTTTGTAATTTTAAGAGTGTATCCAGACAACCGTGCGTATGTGTACTGCAACGCTCTCCGTGAGGGCTCCGTGGAAGACTTTGAGTTCCTTCGCACCCGCTTCATCCAGCACAACGTCTACACTGAGAAGATCCTCATCCTCCAAACCCTCGGTTGCACTCCTTATGCTGCAGCTCTGGACACGTGAGTTTTTGTTGTTCTGTTTTATCAAGATAAAGCAAAACACCTTGAATTAAATATTTATTTACTGTTCCTACATGAATAGAAAATAAGGTTCCCAATACATGTAGAAATGATATTATTATTATGCGAAGAATACCTGTCCACTGTGGAATCGATGATAAAACAGTATACCTATATTGATTTAAACTTACACGATTTTCACACATGATTATAATAAAACAGGACTTAATAGGGTTCTGAGACCATGAACATAACATCACGCCCGAAATATCGAGGTAATTAAATAAAAAAAATGAAAGCGATGATAAAACTGTCTCAAATTTTACCGATATTTTGACTCCATTAGAACTAATCAGTATTTTTTTAATAGATTCTTGACCGAAATCGTCACCTCCAACAACATGATCCGTCCTCAAGACTACACCACTGCTTTTAACGGGGCTGTCACTGGCAACGAAGGCAACACGCAGATCGTGTTCCAGTTTATCCAGAACAACACGGATTTAGTTAGCAATGCGTAAGTTCATTTTACATCGACATAATAAAATATATCGTATCTTTACTTCCATTAGTATTATTTTGTTAGAAAGGAGACTGCCTGGAGAGTTTGTAATTGTACTCGTTGTTGTGTTTATTGTCTCCAAATGTGAAGTTTGATTTCATATTAAACTTCGTGTTCATTGGTTTTCATTTTTTTTATTATTCTAGTTTCGGCAGCCTTGCTACTCCGCTGTCCTACGTATCCAGCCGACTGAGGACTGAAGCACAAGTCAATGAGGTTTGTATTTCGCATCTCAATTACATAAATGTATTTACAAACAAATTTCTAGCCCATCAGAATCAAAAACCTTAGTTAAAAGTTCAATTTAACATGAATCAATAATATTCAGCGTCAATTAAATAATCGTCTTTTCTTTACATGAGTCAACGTTCTTAACCAACAATATTTTTTAACAGTTCCAAGCATGGGCGAACGCAAATGCCGCAGTCTTGGGTAACTCCCTTCCGGGCGTCATCAACGGCGCCGAAGCGTCAAGGCAGGCTATTCTGTGGACCTCCAGCATCGTCGCCGACGTGAACTCTTTCCTCACTGGGGGCTTCCAACCCATCGAGTACACCACTCCGACCCCGACCACGCAAGCGCCTCCACCAGTCCTCGAGACCAGGCCTGAGCTCACCCAGCCTCAGACCCCGGACCTACCCAGCTCTGCTGTCGCTACCTTCTTGTCCATGACTCTTCTTAGCATGGCAGCCATCTTCCATTTCGTCCTATAAAGAAACTTGATGCACTTAATGATCAATAGGGCTTTAATTCTGTAACTGTTTCATCACCTGAAACAAATTTATATTCATACTTATCAATATGAAGTGCCTTACGATTAAGATTATGATGATTTGTAAATAAGATTTAATTTAATTTATTAAATAAAACAATAATTATACAATTCTTTGATTTTTTTTTTCTGATATTCTCTGACGTATCTAATTAAGAAAGTATGATTAAATGTTGACAGTTAAATTAAAATACACTTAATAAATACCGTGTCTTTTATTATCGTTAACCATGACTAATGTTAAGTAAAATATAATATTATATAATTGAGATACCATAGTTATGTATTATATATTTGGTTGTAATTAATGAGTTTTTGTTTCTTTCTTTCTAAAATTAGATATTCTTTAATTTTGATAAGTAACATGTCTTGATTTTTGTCGTTCATTGAGATACTAAAATATTATTATCTAAAGGTAAAGGTTACCATTATCGTGGGAAATACATAAGAGTAACCACATCAATCACTATAATACTTTCGTTTACTGAAACTGGTTTTAATTTATTGCGAACTGGATTTTTTCTTACATAAATGTTGATGATAAATACAAAAGATATAATATATTACTACTATTATTGGTGATACTTTTATTGGTGTGCAATAAAGTATTGTATTATTATTATTATATTGCTTAGCTACAGGACGTCGATTACATTTACACCAAGCAGTAAAAAACTTAACATAAACTGTAATAGGTATATCTTGTCGGATAGATTGATGGACATAAAAATTAATGGCTGATTGGCTGTAAATTTTGAAACAGAATGTATTTGTCTATGGATATGTTATATCATTGACAAATAAATGTCGTATCTAGTAATTAACTGTGGAAATCGGATAAGATAAGTAAAGAGATTAATGAATTTATCAGCAAATCGAAGAGAATGCCAGCGGAACACAATCAGTATTGTATAACAGACCGGCGACAGAATGGTAAGTGGGTGTAATGATTATTAAAATTAATAACTTCTGTGCAGCTTCTAAGATGAAATATCATCGATGCAACCTTTGCAAAGGCTTTTTCTTTCTGGTAGTAGATTCTCACCATTATGTACTACCCAAAATTTAAATAACAATACACGTTTTAGGCGTGTCGCTGGGCCCCTCTCTTCTTGGGACTTGCCTTTGTCCAGGGCATTTTCACCGCCAGTCCTATTCTAGAACAGGATGAAGAGTCAGTGGTGGTTCCGTTGAACGATCCCGCGTACCGCTTACCCACTACCACACGCCCGCGGCACTATGAAGTCACCATCACACCTTACTTCGAAGCCGTACCCCAAGGAGTTAACCCCTTTACATTTGACGGACATGTTACAATCTACATTGTCCCCCAGTCGTTGTTTGTGAACCAGATTGTACTCCATTGCAATGATATGACTATCGAGACCGTAACAGTATCCTACACTGACTCTAATGGAAATGTGCAGCAAATTGCTCAACCCAACCAAGATTTTACTTGCGTTGCGCCATACAGCTTCCTGTATATACAAACTACTGAAATGTTGCAAGCAAACCAGGAGTATGTTATCTCTGCTACATACAGAGGAAACATCAACAACAATATGAGAGGTTTCTACAGAAGTTGGTACATCGATTCAACTGGAAACAAAAGGTATATTTCTACATTAATAAATAACTGATAGTGTTTTAAAACTGAATGCAAAATCAGTAGTGTTCTACCTACTTATATGTACGTTTGTGGTACTACATGAATTGAGATGATTACAGATGGATGGGAACGACACAGTTCCAACCAGGACACGCCCGTCAGGCATTCCCGTGCTATGACGAGCCTGGATTCAAAGCTACCTTCGATATCACCATCAATAGGGAAGCTGACTTCAGCCCAACTCTTGGAAACATGCCTCTACGGTCTTCTACTCTGTAAGTATATAAAACTCGAGAAAAGGACAAGGAAACGATAACTCTTACAAGCATTTGTGTAGATACTTGTATCAAAAACTTCTATTGCCTAAGACATTTCGTAAGTATTTTAAGATACTTTATACCTAAAAAACAGGTACTCAAAGCGTAAATCCAACTAGGCATTAAAATTGGTTGATAATGAACTTAGTCATATTCACCTGACAAAATATCGCCTTAAATGGGATCAGTTCACTTTGGTACGTACTTTCCCTTTTAAAATGTATTTCATGTTTGTATAATAAAGTACATATTTACATACATTTACATACACTATATAACTTTTTTGTCTATAGCTTAGATAATGGAAGGTACGCTGATGCATTCTACACTTCACCTTACACTTCGACTTATTTGTTGGCTTTCATTGTCTCCCACTATGAAAGGGTTGAGACAAATAATGATACTGAACGGCCTTTTGATATTTATGCTCGTGACAATGTCAACGAAACGGGAGCATGGGCGCTTGAAATTGGAGAACAGCTCTTGGAAAGGATGGAGAGATACACCGACATTCCTTACTACTCTATGGCTGAGAATTTAAATATGAAGCAAGCTGCTATCCCTGACTTCTCTGCTGGTGCTATGGAAAACTGGGGTCTCCTAACTTATAGGTATAGATAATACATATGCATATTTGTTACAGCATTTGTCTCATAAAGAAAATACCTTAAATCATAATCATAATTTAAAATTTGATCTGACCTTATCTTTACTTTATTTTAGGGAAGCCTTAATCCTTTACGATCCCCTGAACTCCAACCATTTCTACAAACAGCGAGTTGCTAACATTGTGGCTCATGAAATTGCTCATATGTGGATTGGAAATCTGGTTACCTGCGCTTGGTGGGACGTGTTGTGGCTCAACGAAGGTTTCGCCAGATTCTATCAGTACTTCTTGACTGAAATGGTTCGTATAGATCATCTTTATTATTTACACTACCACAAACACGATGTAATTTTCTTTTCTTTTGCAGGTAAGACCCGATTTGGCTTACACTACTCGATTCATCATCGAACAAGTTCATGTCTCCATGATCTCGGATTCGATCGATAGTGCCCATCCTATGACTGATCATTCTGTGAACGACCCCGCCAGTGTTAGTGCCATTTTCTCCACCATCACCTACGCAAGGGGTGCGTCTGTTGTCAGGATGACACAGCACTTCCTTGGAAACGAGACCTTTGTCAAGGGACTGCAGAACTATCTTAAAGAGAGGTTAGTTTTTTCTAAATCTACAATACCAGAATATCGATCTGAGTGGGATGGGATAATATTGTTGTACACGGCTGATTTTATTTTATAGGTCATTCAATGTAGCTGAACCAATTCATCTATTCACTGCATTTGATGAAGCAGCGGCTGAAGATGGTGCATTGGCACTGCCAACTTACAACGGTATCACTGTTGAGCAATACTTCAAGACTTGGTCGGACCAGGCTGGACATCCTCTATTGACAGTCAGAGTAAACCAGAGGACAGGTCAAATAATTGTTACTCAGGTGCGTAGCTGAAGTTCGTATATGCTCTGAAAAATGAATTGCCGTCTTATCTTCAGTATCTTTAATATGTAGGTACGGTACATGCCTACGATAATGAGACTTATAATGTTATAATTTGTTTCATAGAGATCAAACTCAGGATTAAAAATGACTTCAATGTCTATTTGGTTATCTTTTAGCATCGTTGGGAGCGTAACCTTGGTTTGTCCACGATCTCCAGAATCTATGTTGTACCGGTCACATGGACTCGCGGTGAAAATCCAGACTTCGAAGATACTAAGCCCAGTGAGGTCCTGACTGCCCAGACCACTGTCATTAACAGAGGAACCACGAACCGCAATGAATGGGTCATATTCAACAAGCAGCAAGTTGGTAAGACTCACTTATTCTGAATATTCATTCATATAAACCATTGTCATTTCGTATTATCGTAATAGTACCTCCAAAGAACTGTTTTATATGGGCAAGATTTATTTATTTATCGTATGGCATTTCAGTCATTGGATATAGCTACAATTAATTGGCAAGATCATAGTACATATATGTATTAACCAGATTTCACTTATTCACAGGGTTCTTCCGAATCAACTACGACGATACCAATTGGGCTCTAATCACTCAGGCGTTGAGGGGTGAGCAAAGAACAGTCATTCATGAATACAACAGAGGACAGGTTTGTACTTAAAGTTTATAGGTATGACTGCCCGCTTATTACTATTTTTTATGTAATAATGATCGTACCTATTATATATTAAATTACGAGTACATGAAAATTTTCCCACAGTTGACATTTTACAAAATAGTAACATTTTATTTTTAATAGCTTCACTAAACATTGATGTTTATTGTAGATTGTTGACGATGCCCTCCAATTGGCAAGAGCTGGAGTACTTCGGTACGAGAGGACCTTTAACATCTTGTCGTTCCTGGAGTTCGAGGACCAATACGTGCCTTGGATGGCTGCCATCACCGGCTTCAACTGGATTGTCAGGAGACTGGCCCATGATGCAGAAAATCTTGCCAAGTTCAGGGTAAGTACCGATTGTCTTGAGGTAATTTAATAATCTACATTTTTATTAACTCTCCCTGAAAACTGCGAGGACTGTCAGGAGAGTCTGCAAAGCTATCCCTGTAAAGTTACTCCCCAGATTACTTTTATTTATTTTTTACTAGTCAGTCTGGATGGTAATTTTTCTTTAAATAATTTACTTTGTTCAGACTGAAAAAGAAAAACTTTTAACTCGAGCTTAAGTCTTTAATAACAAGTATCAATAGTTGACGAATACCTAAATAGTTTCTTAAACGTTGTATCTTTAAGTTACCGAGCGATAAGACCACCACACTGTCGTCCATCATTGATAGTCTTCAGATGATGATTGATTTCGTGTACCTATTTATGTTTCTTTTGTTAACTATTTTGATTTCATAAACCATATATTTTTATATCGTATTATGAGTCAAATAAATTAAATATCTTAGAAAAATATATCCGTATTCAAGACTAAAACCCTTATTTTTAACAACTCATGAATACCTTTTTTGTGGACTAGGCCCAGGTCCTTGATCTCAGTATTGCTGCAACCACTCGCCTTGGTTGGTCGGAAATCGACAACGAAAGCTACTTAGATGGCCTGTTCAGGATGTACCTCGGCTCCTTCCTATGCAACCACGGCCACCCTGGCTGCACCGCTGCTGCTGCTACCAACTTCAATAGCTGGTTGAACAATGGCTTGTAAGTAATACTAATAACACTAATATTATAAAGGCGAAATTTGTGAGTGTGGTTTTTGTGTATATTAGTTACTTAACACATGGGCTACTTTTTACCCCGAAAAATGTAGTGTTCCCGTGGAATGAGCGGGTAACACCGCGCGGTGCAGCTATAAATCAGTACTATCATTCTGCGCTGTAGAAAATAAGTAATTGATATAATTTTATGTATAATAATTGACATACTGAAAATCCTTTCTCTTCTCTTCAAAGACAGACTTTTTCGAATAGGCACGCACTTCTTAAAAACAAAAGAAACATAGCAAAAACGTTAGCGTTTACACTAACAAACAATGATTAAATTAACGTGGTTTCATCATCATCATCATCTCAGCCATAGGACGTCCACTGCTGAACATAGGCCTCCCCTTTGGACTTATATACCGGTTGGAAGCGACCTGCATCCAGCGCCTTCCGGCGACCTTTATAAGGTCATCTGTCCATCTTGTAGGTGGACGTCCTACGCTGCGCTTGCTGGTCCGAGGTCTCCACTCGAGCACTTTTCGGCCCCATCGGCCATCTGCTCTGCGTGCTATGTGGCCTGCCCATTGCCATTTCAACTTGCTAATCCGGTGAGCTATATCGGTCACTTTAGTTCGTCTACGGATTTCCTCATTTCTGATTCGATCACGTAGAGACACCCCGAGCATAGCCCTCTCCATTGCTCGTTGAGCGACTTTGAGCTTTGAGATGAGGCCGATAGTGAAAGACCACGTTTCGGTGCCGTAAGTCATCACTGGTAACACACATTGATGACTTTCGTCTTGAGGCACTGAGGTATGTCGGACGAAAAGACATTGCGTAGTTTCCCGAACGCTGCCCAGCCGAGTTGGATTCGGCGGTTGACCTCTTTCTCGAAGTTGTACCTACCTAATTGGACCACTTGTCCTAGGTAGATGTATGAGTCAACAACTTCGAGTACCGAATTTTCAACAGAGACTGGGATGGGCACAACCTTGGCATTTGACATGATTTTCGTCTTGTCCATGTTCATTTTTAAGCCCACCCGTTGAGAAACTCGATTAAGGTCATCGAGCATCATGCTCAGTTCCTCCATCGACTTTGCCATGACTACGATGTCGTCGGCAAACCGAAGGTGAGTGATGTATTCGCCATTGATGTTGATGCCAAATCCTTGCCATTC
Organism: Apotomis turbidana; assembly: GCA_905147355.2. Taxonomy (NCBI): domain Eukaryota; kingdom Metazoa; phylum Arthropoda; class Insecta; order Lepidoptera; family Tortricidae; genus Apotomis; species Apotomis turbidana. The sequence continues at coordinate 3,811,259 of LR990285.1, forward strand.
CAGGAGCTTGAAGGCGTCTTCCATAACGGCCGTAAACAGTTTCGGGGACACAACGTCCCCCTGTCTTACGCCTCTTCTCAATGGAATAGCCTTTGTGCTCTGCTCCTGAACTCGGACCGACATGGTGGCGTTACTATACAAACACTTCAACACTTCAATGTACCGATAGTCAATATGGCATCGCTGAAGTGACTCGAGCACCGCCCATGTTTCCACCGAATCGAAGGCTTTCTCATAGTCCACAAACGCTAAGCATAATGGCAAGTTATACTCTTCAGTCTTCTGTATAACTTGCCGCAGCGTATGTATGTGGTCTATGGTACTATAGCTTCTTCGGAAACCGGCTTGCTCGGGAGGCTGGAAGTCATCAAGTCTATGTTCGAGACGGTTCGTGATGACCCTTGAAAACAACTTATAAACTTATAAACTTAGGCTTAGAAGCGTGATGGGCCTGTAGTTCTTCAATAGGCTGTTATCACCTTTCTTGAAGAACAGTACCACCTCGCCTCTATTCCATGCTTCAGGCGTTTTGCCCTCGGACAAGACGGAATTAAAGAGCTTCTGGAGGACCTTAAGTACCGGTGTTCCACCTGCTCTCAGAAGCTCTGAGGTAATTCCGTCTTCGCCCGGCGCCTTGTTGTTCTTAAGCTGCTTCAGGGTCATCCTAATCTCGTACAGACTGATGTCCGGGATGTCTTCGGTATAATGTCGGTACAGCTTGGCTCTTGGATCTCCTACCAAGCTGTCAACGGGCTTTGCGACTGAAGTGTATAACTGACCATAGAACCTCTCGATCTCGCCTAGAACCTCTGCTTTGGTCGACGCTATGCTGCCATCTTCCCGTTTCAGCTTGGTCAGCTGGCTTTGTCCAATAGACTTGTCCTTTGCGAACACTTTGGAGCCTTTGTTCCGCTCAATGGTCTCTTTAACACGGTTCGTATTAAAGAGCCGCAGATCATGTCGCAAGGACTTCGATATACGTCTATTGAGCTGCCTATATGACCTCGCGTCATCGGGAGACTGCAACTGTAGCGAGCGTCGTTCAGCCATGAGGTTTAAGGTTCGATCAGACAATTTCTGAGGTCTATCTTTACGGCGGGGTCTGAAAAACTTAGACCCTACCACGTGGACAGTTTCCACTAGCCCGTCGTTGATCTCGTCCACTGAGACAAAGTTCTCCAGACAAGCGAAGCGGTTGGAGAGCTCGAGTTGAAAGCTCTCGGGGTTTTGAATATGGGCCCGAGTAGGTCGGAGCGTAGACTTCATCAGACTGGACCTTTCCAGTTTAACATTGATATTCAGTGTGCCTCTTACGATTCGATGATCACTGCCGGTCTTTACCCTATTGATCACAGACACATCATTGAAAATCCGTTTCTTGTCGGTCATGATGAAGTCAATCTCGTTTCTCGTGGAACCATCGGGACTTATCCAGGTCCATTTCCTGTGAGGCGGCTTCTGGAAGAAAGAGTTCATCATGAAGAGTTCCTCTTTCTCCAGAAAGTCGGCCAGCCTCAGTCCCCTAGGGTTCCGTTGTCCGTATCCAAATTGCCCCACTCTCAACTCATCACCGCTGTTCTTGCCCAACTTTGCATTGAAGTCCCCCATAACAACAGTGAAGTAGGTTTTGGAAATAATATACCGGAAGATGGGCAGCAGCGTCTTCCAGACCTTAAAAAAAAAAAACTGCGCGCGCCAACCCGCCTGCCAAGCGTGGCGCGTATGGCAAAACCCCCTTTATGATAAGTCACATTAATACCAGGCCCCCAGTCTCCGGCAGCTCCGCTATCCCTGGCGCGGGTAGCGGCCAAGGTAATAGCGGAGCAGGGGGTGCTAAGAATCCCCGGACGAAATCCGGCTACCCATCCCCACGACGACTGGCCCTGGTAGCACACAACATACGCACAATGAGGACTGACGAAAAGATTTGCGAGTTGGAAGAGGAACTGAGCAGGTTACACTGGGACATTGTAGGATTATGCGAAGTCCGTAGAGAGGGGGAGGACACCGTAACCCTGAAGTCTGGTAACCTGCTCTACTACCGGGAGGGCGCCCAACAGTCCCATGGCGGTGTCGGGTTTCTCGTTCACAGGTCCCTCGTTAACAACATAACAACCATCGACAGTGTGTCGAGCAGGGTGGTATACCTAATACTCAGAATATCCGAAAGATATTCGTTGAAGGTCATTCAGGTATACGCACCGACCTCGTCACATTCTGGTGAGGAAGTAGAGGCTATGTATGAGGACGTAAGTAGGGCCATACATACTTCCAACGTGGTTTACTGGTAGAGAATACCTAATGGCATTCATTTGGACGTTTCTTATTTTTGGTTCAATAAAGTTAAATAAATAGATTCATATTCCTTCGGACATTAAAAAACTCTAAGTGGTACCTTTATCTTTATTGGGATTCAAACCAGAAATATTTCCTCAGCGTACCAGCCAACATGCGCCCATGGGTATACTGCCAGGGTCTCCGTCAAGGAACCGCCGCTAACTTCGACACGTTCTGGGATAGATACTTGGCCGAAGACTTAGCCAGTGAGAAGATCATCATGCTCGAGAACGCTGGCTGCACCCTCGACCAAGCTAGTCTGGAGAAGTACCTCAACGCTATAGTTGCTGATGATGACTCCATCAGGCCTCAGGACTTCACCACCGCATTGAACGCCGCTGTAATTGGTAATGAAGTTAATACCATGAGGACTTTCAACTGGCTGACGAACAATCTCGCTGCAGTTCAGAATTCGTGAGTATTTTTTTGATATACTACTGTTCCAATGAATATGGTCACCCAATTCGATTCTTTTTTAGGGTTCCGTACCAAAAGGGTAAAAACGGGATCCTATTACTGAGACTTCGCTGTCCGTCCGTCCGTCTGTCACCAGGCTGTATCTCAAGAACGCTAGACAGTTGAAATTTTTACATTTTTTCTATTGCCGCTATAACAACAAATACTAAAAATAAAATAAAATAAATATTTAAGGGGGGCTCCCATACAACAAACTTGTTATATGGTACGGAACCCTTCATGCGCGAGTCGGACTCGCATTTGCTCAATTTTTTTTACCTTAATTCATATATATTACTGAAGAGAATCGCAAAATGCTCATTACTAATGATGAGTAGAAAAAACAAAATTACGCGCGTCCCCATAATCTGCTATTAGTCGTTTTATGTTCTTAAATTTAAGTGTTTGACCACATTTTAACGCGAGCTTAATTTCATTCGAGCGATTTCTTTGCAGAGAGGTAACTGGTGGGAGCGTTATTACCTACCTTCGCTACATCATCGCCCGTCTTCACAATGAGGAACAAATGGCTACGGTAAGTTAATCTATATAACAATTTTTTCTCAAACATCCAAGGAAATGTCGTTCTTATGATCGTGGTAATAGAACGCGAAATACGTCTTTGTATAGCAATTGTTGAAGATTCGTTCTAATTTCAAATTAGACGTCAATAAAGGAATTTCATACAACATTATTGGCCGTGGCCAACAAAGAGATTGTCTTTTGTCTCAGTGGGGTTTATTTCTTTAATTGATAATCTATGGCATACTGCGAATAAAAAAAAAACGTTGGTTGTGCATGCATATTTATGTTTAATTTCTTGAATTTAACTAGATTATTCAATTAGATTAAAACAGATATTCAATAAAATAAACAAGGAATCACGTTTATTGTAAAAAAAATATAACAATATCTAATTAATAAGGTGTTGTAATTTTTTAATAAATAGAATCATCTTAACATTTGGTGGCAAAAACATTAACCAGAACAGCTTAAAAAAATAAATTTAAAAAAAAGTTAAAAGTTGGCGGGAGTAGTAAAAATATATGAATATATAAGTTGAACATTTGTATTATTTCCTTGGATTTATTTGAGAAAAGCACTATACAAGCCTCGGCGCGAACAGGGATTGTCGGCCTCGTATCTCTAGATGGCCTCGTCATAACTCGGCCATCTATTACTACACGGCCAACAATTCCCTATTTCGCGGCCTCTGCAGTAATGTACTATTTTACGGCAATCATTTTTACTACCAAAAACCTATAAAATATTTATTATTATTATATACCGTATGAGCAATAGACGTTCAATATGCAGGCAAAGCCTGGATTTAGCGCGATTAGCGCGGCTTTATGTACTGTTCAATATGTGAAATTTTATATTGATTATTTTAATTACATTACAACTGTTTGTGTCCGTGAAAGTCGTATCAAAATTATGACTAAGCCGGACCTGTCTCGCCACTACATTAATTTTGTATGATCTTATCAGTTTCGGAATTCACGTACTAATCAATGAAGACATTGTTTAATTATAATTTGTTAGTACAAAATAAAGTTCAAGGAATACAACTGTGCGGGTATTGCTTGATGTGATTTCCAAGGAAACAAGGTGATCTTTAAATTAATTATTTATTAAGAAAGTAACTGTTAGATACAACACGTAAGGAGCGACTGGTTAGTCGCCTCGGTAGGCTTCGCCCGCGCCCCGCGCGGCGTTACAGGAATTTGCCTACCTAGTGGGAATTGCGACGCTACTGTGTTCCCACAGAATTCCCCCTCTTCCAAAAAAAATTTTTACACATACAATTTTTTATAACTTAGGTGTAATATGCACTCTTAAACTACATACACTAATACACGGACTGTCCCGTTTGCTGCGGTTGCACCATGCCGCCACGCGGTACAGTCTGAGGCAGCGTTTCGACGTTCTTGCGTATCCAGTTTCGCACGTGACTCTTACAACGTGCGCGTAATGCGTACATTAGAACAACAAGTAGAATCACGTCGGGGTCACCAATGTGCGGGTATTGCTAGATGTGATTTCCAAGGAAACAAGGTTATCTTTTAATTACTCGGTAGGCTTCGCCCGCGCCCCGCGCGGCGTTACAGGAATTTGCCTACCTAGTGGGAATTGCGACGCTACTGTGTTCCCACACAACTATTAAAATACTTACAATAAAACTACACCTAAAAATTAAACTAAACTCGAACATAATAAAGTTAAACTAAATCTAAAAATATAATAATATCAATGAATAAACATTCCAGGTCCAAGCTTGGCTGGACGCCCAGAGGACAGCTATCGGCGACGCAACGTACAACAGTGCAGTCAGCGAATTTGCGTCCACTAGGTCATTCCTGGCTTGGTCTTCCAATAGGGCTGTGGAGCTGGCTAATTACTTCGAGACAGGTTACGTCGAAGAAATTATTGATGATATCGTTGATCCTGACCCTGAAACTGCAACTGAACCCGGAACCCCCACTGAACCTGAAGAAGATGGTGATGACCCTGATTCCGCCAACATCGCTGCGCTCAGCGCTGTGACGCTTCTCGTGACTCTGGCTATCAACATGGTCGCGTAAAGGATGGATGTATAGCATATAATATGTATTTATGTACAACGTTGTAATTATTATTTAAATACATAGTTTGTTTTTAAAAATATAATGGTTATTTATTATTTGATCTAATAGTCCTTTTTGTTAAGCACTCTATTATTTTAGATACGACAAGCAAATTGTAATCGTATTTCCCAGGTTAATTATGCCTACATTTTTCGACATCAACGATAAAAAATGAATCAAATAATATTATTTGAATGATAAATTGACAATGCCATACTATAATCTCGAAAATGAAGGAAACTAATCATGAACATATTTTGTTTATTTCCGATATTCTCACGTTATTATGTTACACTTATATCTGGAAACTATAGTGATTTATATTTCACATTAACAATGCTCCTAATTTACAAAACATAAATAATTAAGCCATATACATAATATATAAGCGATATACATAATGTATAATGAAATTGGTCATTAAGTATAATGTAGATGCTGATGAAGATGATAATGAACGAATGATATGGCTAAAAAGGATACAAAAGTTGCAGAAAAACTTGAAATCTTTATACTAAGATCCTTTCTAACTCCTCTACTAACATAGTCAGTAGTTGCGGTTGTGTTAAGTGTCTAATCGACAGAAGTTCATTTTACCCTAAGAATTTTCTCATGTACAATGTACATACTCGTAAGCACATAAGTAAACAAATTGCAGTATAAAAGCGATAGTGCGGTGCCCTAGCTCTTTTACACAACCGTGACATGGGGCTCTTTGTTTGTCTCTTTCCTTTAAAAACAATGTGAGAAAGGCAGATGATGTGTCGCGTGGCAAGCGGCCAGTTTTCCTAACCCCGTCAGGACGAGCGATCATTATCTTCGTCGAGTTAGATGGCGGTCTTCATGCTGCGATGCATGAATTTGTAGGACCAATTTCGAAAGGGAAGACTTAATTTGAGTTGCTACGCGTCACACGAGTTTAACACTCAGAGATGAAATAATGATAAACTGCTGATTAAAGGTTGATGTTCCAAATCCATTCCAAAAGTATACACTTCATTGTGGGGACATGTATCTTCGATTTGAGGCGTGTCAGTCTGAGCAGTTAAAGCAATCGAAGAAATCATTACGTTTCGCCTATAATATTTAGTCCCTCAGGACGAAATCTCAGATTATTGACAGTCTGATAGTAGGCCATTTTCATTCATGGAGGCGAGTCTACTGTCAGGGTGTCAGATAATAGTGATAACAGGCCCTGGTATCAGCGATGACTTTAGACTATTTTTTGGAAATACAAAGTAACGTAAAATACGAGACATTAGTTTACAGTATTCGCTGCATCTTGGACTTAATCAGCGCTTTAAAAAAAAGGGTTGTGACACACCACATTTTTACATATTTTGCATCAAACTAATATAAATAGTAATCAGGTATAATGATAAAGTTATTATCAGTGATTGCTTACTGATAACGCCTGAATTCTCGAATGCTTTTGGTTGCTTTATAGCTTTAATCTTTTTTAATATTGTTGGTGATTATGATAAATATGGAAAATGTTAATAATCCATCTAGTCGATGAAGAGGTGCCATCGTGGACACAATGGGTAAGTGTTTTATCGTATATTTTATTGTGATTTATAGTTTAGGGATCAAAATACAGTGCTACGTCAATCATCATTATCATCATATCAGCCGATAGACGTCCACTGCTGGACAAATACTTCCCCCAAAGTTCTCTACAACGCTGTCTTGCGCGGCCCTAATCCAATTTCTACCCGCGATGCTAACCAGCTACTTGAATGCATACTGCTTACTTGACTTCTAGTTTTTGACTTCTCAAGGTCAAAATTTTACCAGTAAGTGACCACCGTTGTAATTTTATCTAAGTCTGGAAAATTATGTTTTTTAGGTATGTGGATTTACTCGTATAAAGATTCAAAAGAATTCTCAGATTTTTTCTTAAACTCTTATGGCTTGAAGTTTTTGAAATCCTAAACATAAGGAAACAAAGTTTTTTTTTATATACATATTTTACACATGATTTATTTTTAATACTACAGCTAGCCGTAATATCTACGCGCAGGAGATTCATTTATTTAAATATCATTTTTTTCAGCATTTGCTGTAGATTATGCAAAATAATTAATTAGGACGTGACTTCGATTAAGATGTTTCAAATTTCTGGATCACCAATCAATTAATAAATACCTACAAAATAAATATTAAGGGACAATGTTACACAAAGCGACCTAGTTTCGAACTAAAAGCAATCCAGTACTATGGGTGCTAGACGACAATATATAAATACATATATAGATAACGGCCATTACCCAGGAACAAATATTCAGGTTCATCACATAAATATTTGTCCTTGCCGGCATTCGAACCCAGGGCCGCCGGCTCAGTAGGCAGCTGCACTACAAACTACGCCAACCGCGTTGTCAAATATAATCTAGACACAGACCACTTAAGTAGTCTGTGACTCTAGACTTGTAAAGCTGTTAGAATGTTCATCGTCCCTTCAACATTTTTTTAATTCTTCCTTATTCCACAGGATCCACGATGCTTGTGGTTTTACTAGCCCTCGTTGGGCTGAGCAGTGCCCAGTACTCTCCTTCCATGGAGTTCAGGTCTGAGCTTGAGCTCCTGGAGAGTTACAGTTCCAACGTGAACGAGGAGACCTCCTACAGACTCGACGACAACGTGCAGCCCAGCTGGGTGTACGTCGATCTGGACGTCCATCTGTCCGAGAGCTGGTTCAACGGAGTTGTGCGACACGAGGTCACGGTAAGATACACTTTTTATGCATCCATGAATTATCTAAGAGATGGAGCCGTTTGCTTAGAAAGTGATTACTGAGACGATCTTCCCTGGTCAACATGGAATGATCGTCATATCGTCAAAAGAGAGAGGTCATCATTTTATATTTTAATCTAAACCTAAAAGTGTTATAAAACAAATAAATTATAGTTCATGCGTTTGTGTTTGTATTTTAACAAGTAGTAGCAGTAAAGTAACTTTATAGTGACATAAATGATAAGAACTGATAATCCTACTCACGTATTACCTGTCATTGAATAAATGCAATTAATTAAATCCATGTTAGGTATTTTCAGTACGTTCCGTTCACAACGGAAAATTAGGTGAAATAAAATGAGGATTAGCTACTAATCATTCATCATTTGATAAGTTAACTGGATCAATAATCATCAATATAATTGATACTATATTTTATCATTATCGTACTGATTACTATTCAATCGAACATGACGAAGCTGTTCATGATTTTAAATAATTATGATTACAATATTCATCGTTATAGAGTTGTAATGCAAAGGTAATAATAACGCTAATTAGTCTAAACACGCTCGAAATTGTAGACACTCCGTTTGGAATAAAAATTCTATGTCAATACAAACTTACTGGAAGCAATATCTAGTTTAAACTAAAGTTCTGACGTTCTCTGGAACGCTCGTCGCATGTTTTACGGAGCAATAGCGTTAAGTAAAATATTTTCCATTCTATAAACGTTGCCTAGTATTGTACAAAAAACTCTAACCGCTTACCTGACTACAAATTACTGATAATGACTCACACAATTGTTGTATTGTGTTTTATTTGATGAGGTAATCTGCTGTCTCTGTCATTTGCTCTGTTGCATTGCATACATCACGATTATATAAATTGTTGATTAGATTTCGGGTCAGCCTCTTGAAGAAATCGTGCTCCATCAAAATGTAGCCGCCATTACCGGGGTGAATCTCCTCGACTCTGCCAACAACGCCGTGCCCCTGAATCTCGAGAATCCCTTTGAGGTCGACCGCTACTATGAGCTGCTGATCATCAATCCCGCCTCTCCTGTTCCCGCCGGCGAGTACACCATCGTTGTCAGCTTCCGTGGAAACATCCATGAGAACCAGTTTGACAGAGGATTCTACAAGGGCTACTACTATCTTGATGGCGAGAAGCGGTAATTTAAGAAAAATCAATTTCCTCATATTCAGTTTAGACGAAAATCTAAGTCAAAATTCAAACTTGCTTTAGTAAAATGCCTAGATTATATTAATGATTCATCTTATTAAAACTTTTGTGAGAGATGTTTCATATTCATCGTGCTTATTATAACACGAAAGCAAAAAGAATAAAGGCAAACGTTTTGGCTTACTCATATCACAATTTAGTTTTTTAAACAAATGTTGTATACCTATTACAAAATTATGTTTATTACAGTGAATACGCCACCACCCAGTTCCAGCCCTACCACGCGAGGAAGGCCTTCCCTTGCTTCGACGAGCCCCAATTCAAGTCAAGATTCGTAATTTCCATCACCCGTGATGCTCAACTCAGCAAGTCCTACTCCAACATGGCCATCAACGATTCTCTCACTATCACGTAAGTTCACATATTCGCTGTTATTGTATTGTAAACAATGTTTACTTAAACCAAAATAAATAATAAACAACTAAAGTTAATCAATAATATTTTATTATTTTTCAGTGTTTCCGAAGGTCGTGTCCGAGAGACTTTCTTGCCTACTCCATTGATCTCCGTCTACCTCATAGCTTTCCACGTCAGTGACTTCGTCGAGTCCAATACTTCAAGCCAGCCTGGCAGACCTTTCGGAATCGTCTCCCGCCCTGGATCAGTCGTTGCTCACCACGCCTTCGCCCATGAGATCGGTCTTAAGATCACCAATGTGATGAACGAATACTACAACTTCGATTATTATAACATGGGTCAGGGAACAGACATGAAGAATGATCACATTGCTGTGCCTGACTTCCCTGCTGGTGCCATGGAGAACTGGGGAATGGTTAATTATAGGTAAATAATAATAATAATGCTTCTTCTGCTTTCACGATAAATATGCTTTTCGGGAATACAATATACAAAACTTAATTTTACTTGATGGTGTATCTTGTGAAATATTGCACATTTTAGAATAGGTATGATTTTTTAAAAGTACATATTGCGTATATTATTTTCATAAGAATAATCTGACCATTTTTTCCGATTTATTTTAGGGAGGCTTATCTTTTGTACGACCCTCTAAATACCAACATCATTAATAAGATTTACATCGCTACCATCATGGCCCACGAGTTGGCCCACAAATGGTTCGGAAACCTTGTCACTTGCTTCTGGTGGAGCAACCTGTGGCTTAACGAGTCTTATGCCAGCTTCTTTGAATACTTCTCTGCTCATGCTGTAAGTAATACTTTAATTTGTTTACTAATAAGGTAAAGTAAACTGCACGTATCGGCTGACAACTGATGGGTAATAACATAGCAACAGAAGAGTAGCAACTGTTCATGCTCAATGCTCATACCTGTGTTATATTTTTAGGCTGAAAACTCCTTCGAGCTGGCTGATCAGTTCGTCGTAGACTACGTCCACAGCGCTCTGAACTGGGATGCCTTCGCTAGTGCCACCCCCATGAACTTGAGCACGGTCGACAACAACGCTTCTATAACTGCTCACTTCAGTACCACAAGCTACGCGAAGGGTGCCTCTGTCTTGAGAATGATGGAGCATTTCGTTGGACCTACTACTTTCAGGGACGCCTTGAGGATCTACCTGCAAGATAAGTAAGTATTTTTTTAGGTATGTTTCATTTCAACAATACCAGTCCCAAACGTTCCCGGAAAAAGTTTTGAATGCACACACATTTCCTTTACCTATAGTTGATTCGATGACTAATTGTATCGATTTTTTAATCAGCTTCCCGATGTTCAGTTCATCTTAAGAACAAATACCGATTTTAAAGCCACAAAAACTCTGATAAGTAAATTCCCCTTGTACCGGACTATGCCAAATATGCCAAACAATCCAATTTGCTTTTTTTTAACACACCCTTTTTTCCAGCGCCTACGGCCTTGCTACACCCACCGACATGTACAACGCATTCAGATCTGCAGTGGCCGCTGACCCTTCCTTCGCGCAGCTCTACGGAAACATTGATGTCGGAGCAGTCTTTGACAGCTGGGTTCAGACCCCTGGCTCTCCCGTTTTGAACGTCGATGTAAATATGGGAACTGGTGCAATCACTGTTACTCAGGTACGCTTTATTAAAACAAGATCCATGTATTTCATCAAAAATTTATTGTGAACTTTTGATTGTTTACTCTAACAATCTCATGGGTGTATAGCTAGTGTTAACAGTCCTTTTTTTTATATTTTTCCAGCGTCGGTTCCTCATCACTGGTACTATTCCCAACGACTTGTGGCAAGTGCCTTTTACCTGGACTCACAGTGCCGATCCCGACTTCAGCACTAAGCCTTCCCAAGTTCTCACTACTGCCTCTACCACTGTGAACATGCCTGCTGGACACAACTGGGTTGTATTCAACCTCCAACAGTCTGGTAAGTTACTGGAACTTTGAATTGAAATTGACAGAAATCCGACTAGCTGAATCAAATTCCATGCAACAATAGGAAATATAATTATTTATTTTTAATAGGTTTGTACCGTGTTAACTACGATGACCATAACTGGGAAATGCTTGCTGCCGCTCTTCGCAGCAACAAGGACCAATTCCCGAAGCTGAACAGGGCTCAGGTAATAAACTAATCTTCGACAATAAGATTATTTTGACGGTAAATAAGACTCGCCGTTTTTTACCTGATATACACAACAGCACCGTGTTGTTAAAAAGGTTTCCTTGGTTAATATTTTTTTACCGTTTTTAGTTCGTCAACGATGTGCTCCACTTTGTGCGTGCCGGCGACAATGTCGACATCACCATCTCTCGTGCTTTCGACGTGATCTCCTTCTTGGAGCAGGAAGATGACTACTACGTATGGGCTGGTGCTCTTGGTCAGCTTGACGTGATCAGACGCCGATTGGAACACATCCCTGCTGCTTATGATGCGTTTTCCGTAAGCAAAACACCTATATATTTAATTTTGTTTTTAAACGGTTTTATTTAGCTTGCCCTGTTTCTTTATTTATTTGGGTCAAATCTAGTAATTGAAATTTGACCCCCTTCCTGTTGACGTATTGATCTGAAATTTGTTACAGATCTTTAGTTTTGGTGACAATATAATTTAATACATTCAGCATCATTATAAATCCAAGATGGCCGCCGCTACAAAATGGCGGATTACAAATTTTATCACTACTTCCTCAATATGGGTATCAAACGAAAGGGCTTGGCCAGTAAAATAGAATTCATTGTGAAAATAAAATGAAAATCCAATATGGCCGCCAATAAAATAGCAGGTTCATTTTTCTTTTCATAACCCCTTCAATATGGGTATCAAATAAAAGGTCTTGTCTATTTGAATAGTTTACACTATGAAAAATAAATGAAAATCCAATATGTCCGCCAACACGATGGCAGGTGATTTTTTTTCACTACCCCTTCAATATGGGTATCAAATAAAGGGTTTGCGTTATAGAATACTGTATTATATTTTGACAAATTTAAAATCTAAGATGGCCGCCGGAAATGCCAGATATCAATATGGGTATCAAATAAATGGTCTTGCCTAGTAGAATAGATTACACTTTGAAAAATAAATGAAAATCCAATATGGCCGCCAACAAGATAAATATGGCAGGTGATTTTTTTTCACTACCCCTTCAATATGGGTATCAAATGGCCTTCCATTTGATACCTTGAGTAATAGAATACTGTAATACCTTGCTTTGACAAATTTCAAATCTAAGATGGCTGGCGATGACGATGGCGATTTAATAATTGTTTCAATATGGGTGATGGATGTCAAATGAAAGGGCAAGTCGAAAGCTGCATAGTGGACCGTAGAGTTTAGAACAGTCACACTGAAAAAAATATCCAGTGGAGCCTACTGACATTACAGTAAGACTTACTGCAATAACAGTGAGGCCTACTGACATTTCAGTAAACCTAACTGTAATAACGGTTACGCCTACTGTAATTTCAGTAGGCTCCACTGGGTATTTTTTTCAGTGCAATAACTTCATCATTCTACTGTTAAGTATTGACTGTTCTAAACTCCAAGTCTAATTTAGCCAACTTATCAATACAAAGGACTTCGTCAACTTAGAATCGGAATTCAAGCATGGATCTTGTTTCCCAGAGTCAAGATTTTGTAAAATGAAACCTCGCTAGCGGTACACCACCCAAGTTCAGATAAAATGTTAAAACCTGTCAAGAACTGCGTGGCATTAGAGTTAATAAATAGTTATTTGTGCAACAAGAGAGCAAAGTTGTTTTTTGTTATGAGTGCTGATTTTGAGTCCCGAGCAAGCGAAGGATTCTACGTTTGAATCACGAGCGTAGCGAGTGATTCTATGTTAGAATCCTGAGTGTAGCGAGGGACTCAACAGCACGAGATGCAAAAAACTTTGCTCTCGTGTAGCACACACAACTTTTCACCTCATCAGCGAGAACATATTCGATATTTTGTGTTTTTTCTTCCAACGTATGTTTATAGTCTTTGTTGCTGATTTCAATAATATTATTAATCAGAAAATAGATACGAGTAAGTGCTGCTTAAAATGGAATAACAATATAATTTCATTGAAATTATAATCAACCAACCAACACGGTTATTGTCATTATTTGATCAAATTGGAAGACTTAGCAGATACATGACGTGTTTATTTATAAATACATTATTATATTTAGAGATTTTGTTTATACATTGATTAATATTTTTACTCCTAAAACACCAAACAAAATATATGCAAAAGAAAATAACAATATTTGAACTCGATATTTTTTAAGGTACGTTTCGAATATGCATCTATGATAAATGGCGAAATTATAAATTATATTTTACAATAAGTAAATATAATTTACAATAAGTAATAAGGTGAACAATCTTATTATATTTGAGCAATGATCAATTGTTTTATATAGAAGGCACAATCATTTTAATATTCGGTCGTTAAATAAAAATATAATAAAGAAAAAAAAAATACGTTGCAATTAAAACTTTTTCGGGTGTTTTTAATGATTTTTTTGGTATAACGCGTATCCGAACTGTTCTCAATCGAGGTCGGATTCGAAAATCGAATTTCAAATTGATAAGTTTCTATCCCTCTCTTTTATATACATATGAAAGAAACAGAGTGCATCGAGATTCAAATGATTAGAATTTTATAATTAACCTTTGGCTGAAGAAAGACAATTCGTGGTCGGATATTGAAAAAAATAAAAAGCTACTTTCTACTCACGCTCGAAACAAAATCGCATTTTGTTCATTGTTATCTGACAGAAAAATCGCCATGTTTGAGCTGGTGAGGTGAAAATAGTATTTTATGCAACCGTTGTATAAGAGGGGGCAAAAAACGCGAGTGGCATGGGTTACGATGTGAGCGCAGCGAACATCGTAAGAAAGATGCCACGAGCGTTTTTTGACCTACTTATACAACGTTGCATACAATACTTTTTCTACGACTCGACATTTCATAAATAAAATGCAAATAAACAACAAAGAAAATAATTACATGTTCCCGCTCAACAAAATTAAAAAGAAAAATTGTCTCTAATAAACTTTTTTTTTATTGACATCCATCTGTCAAAAAAATATTAACTTATACATAAAGGTATACGATCACCATACTAAACATCTGTCAAAAAAATTAAACTTATACATAAAGGTATACGTTCACTATACTAAACATCCATGCACTGAAGATAAAACTTTTTTTTTAAGTTGGCAGTGCCTTAGTACAAAAGTTTTTTTTTTAATTTGCAAATTGTGTGAATGCATCTGTTCATCATGTAATCTGAGGTACTAAGTGATGGTTTTTTGGCGACATTATAACATCGGTTAGCAGTGTGTTTTTGAGCAGTAGAGTATAGACTTTTACAGACTTTCATAATTTATGTCTTTATATTAGAGTTAGTAACTATATAAATGACAGAAAAAAGTACTGGAGTAGAAAAAGTATATTATCGTAAGCGTTTTCCCCTCAAGTCAAGAAGACTTGGGCACATCTTGTTGACTAATTGCCGCTCTATTGGACTTCAGGGGGGGTTGACCGTTTTAATGTCCATTACTCATGAGAACGAAATGGTAAATAACAATAAAACAAAAACAAACAAAAATATAACGGAAACAGCAACACAACAAAAAAGGAGGCTTAATAAAGCAAAAGAAAAGTATAGAGCAAAGCGTGCAAAAGAGAGTGAAATTGGAACTCATAGTCGACTACAAAAAACGAAGAAAACGGTTAGCATCAGAGACACCTGTGCAACATGAGGCCAGGTTGTGAGGCCAACGTGAGAGACAAAGGTATCTGGTAGCGTCCGAAACACCTGAGCAATATGACCCCAGGATAACCGGGCAACGTGAGAGACAAAGAGAACTGGTATCGTCCAAAACACCTGAGCACCGCAAAGTCAGGTTAAATAACCAACGTGAGCGTACCCTGCAATGCAGAACTGGAAATCATCTGCAATTCGAAAATGCTATTTATACATTGTTTATTCACGTTTGTGAATTTGCACCAAGCGTTGCTATCCTAATCAAGTACAAACAGGACGTTAAAATACTGGCGCATTGAGATAGGTATCTGTAGAATTCTCTTCAAAAAACAACGTTACTTTTTCGTTTTCGTTTCGTTATGTCTCCGCTGCCAAACACATGTCACCAGTAATAAAACAATAGCACCATCAAAGGCTTTCTGGAATAATCTGGATTCAGGTTCTATACCAGATGTGATTGAATCGGAGCACCGTTTACTGTGCAGAATCATACCCGTTTATTAAAGTTGCAAAATTTACTGGGCTATAAAAAAACTTTGTAATAATTAGGCACTGAATGAATTAAAAAGAAAGAGAAGTATGTAACAAAATTAAAAACTAAAAACTTGAAAATAAAAAATAAATAAAAATTTTTTTTTAAGTTAAACGGTTTTATTGAAAATGTACTAAAAGGTAAAAAATAATTCGGTAGGTCCTTGGTACCAGACATCACACCACTCTCCTCATCAATCTAGGGCATTGATCAGACAAAAAATAAAATCGTTGGGCGTGTGACATTTCTATCAAGTCAACCGCTATATCATAACATCATACGCAGGCTACACGCGCCCAACGATTTTATTTTTTGTCTTCAAGTTCTTTGGTTTTTATAATTCAAAATAAATAATAATTGATTAGGAAAAATAACGCTGTTTTGGCACATATTCGATCTAATTAAAGACAAAATAAAGCGGGTTCCAAATAAGTGCAATTAAGTTGATTTAAATGCGTTTTCATATTATATTTATAAATTTTGTTGTTCGCATTGAAGTCAAGTACATCTGAATAGAAAACTTTAGTTGAAAGTAA
The DNA here is from genome assembly GCA_905147355.2 of Apotomis turbidana. Lineage (NCBI taxonomy): Eukaryota > Metazoa > Arthropoda > Insecta > Lepidoptera > Tortricidae > Apotomis > Apotomis turbidana. The sequence continues at coordinate 3,827,889 of LR990285.1, forward strand.
AGTATCTGATGACTCAATGTAATGATAAACATTATGCCTCAGGCTTACTTGCTCGAGCTCATGGAGTATGCCGTCGAATCTCTGGGATACGAAGAGCTGGCTACTGACTCCACCTCCAGGATTTTGGGCCGCATGCAGATCTTGAACTACGCCTGCAACCTCGGCCACGAGGGCTGCATAACTGACAGCTTGGAGAAGTGGAACGCTTTCAAGAACAACGCCAACAACTTGTAAGTTAATTTTCGAACTATTATCACATCGCTCCGCTGCTCAGTTAAAATCTTGACTTTATTATATTATTATATAAAATTGTTTTAAAAGATTGTCTAATATAATAACTATATTTCTCCTATTTTGAAGCTAAGGATAATTTTAAAGGTGGAACACCTAACTACCAAAGACACAGCCTGTTGGCTTGTGGGCATAGAAGAAAGATTAAATATGTGTAAAAATCTCTCTTCTATTATAATAGATGAACTTAACTTTGAATTACCTGATTCATCAGACGGCACATGGATGTTTTTCATGAAAAGTAATGATTTCAATAAAACTTTTTACTGCAGGGTGCCCGTGAACGCAAGGCGCTACGTCTACTGCGTTGGTGTGAGGCACGGAGATGCCACCGACTACAACTTCCTGTTCAACCAGTACAACACGTCAGAGAACGCTGCCGACATGGTCGTCATTCTCAGAGCCCTCGGTTGCACCAACGATGAGGACAGACTTGCGCAGTAAGTCAATAACGTTCTTATCGTTCTTAATACATGTCATGGAAAATAAGTCCTCATTCAATTTGTTAAGAATCTTCGATTGAATAAGTTGTTATTTTTATAATAACCAACACAATGATTTCTTTCAGTTCATGTCTCTTCCGCCACCGTATTAGTCGCGTTTCTTTCTCTTTTTCTTATTCTAGTCTCGGTCCATCCCCGCTCGAGGAGCTTTGAAGAAGTTAAGAACACTATGAGTAAATGGATCGAATTACTTGAATTAACAAAAATTCTAAAGAGTTTTTATGCCCATCCTACGTTTTTGCAGCTACCTGGACCAGTCTCTGTGGAACGACAAAATCCGCTACCACGACAGGTCCAACGCCTTCCAGTACGCCCTCCAAGGCAACAGGGAGAACCTGAAGGGTGTCCTCAAATTTGTCTACGATTACCTACCCCACATCAGGGTTCAGTAAGTAATTGTTGCTATTTTTTACCGTTTGTACCTTACCAGCTGCTTTAGCCTATTTATAGGTGTATCACTGACTTGTAATTTCAAACAATTTTATTGTTTTAACTGCAATTTGATTATTTAGAGATTCTTTAAAATTGTGTAGAAAATATTCAGTACCTAATCATGATAAAATTCACTATTATTCATTAGTAATAGTATTAATATTCATTATTGTGCACCACATGATAAAGAATACAACAGAAAAATAATATGAAGTAGGGTAACAACTGGAGGTATTAAAGCTAAAGGGCGATCTCTTCCAGACAACCTTTAGACGGCAGAATAAGTGAAGAGATAACTTTGAAAGGCTAGTGCATTATTAAATGTCGTCACTCTCTCATTGATAATTCTACTAGGACTTAAATTTATATTGTTATTGCAGATACGGTGGTGTCGCCAGGCTGAACATTGCCATCAACGCACTGGCCACTTACTTGACTGACTTCGAAGACATTAGTGACGTTAGTATATTATATTTATTTAACACCTTCAAGTTGAATGGTCTTCTAACATAAAATAATTATGAATTAGGTTACTTTGCGGATCCTATATTATTTCAGTTCGTTAATTTCTGAAATAGTTGTTTTCTTTCGATTCCGTTAGTATGTATTAACGTTAATTGTGGCGATAGGTTTTTTATACATTTGCATATTGTTGTATATCGTTAATATGCGAATTGCTTTAGGCACGAACAATATGAGTATTATTTGCGTCATTGGCATGCAGAATTTTGCCGTTTATAAACTTCTTATAATTCGTTCTTCCTTACCCTTACACCATCGCAAAACTATATTTTGTTGATTGGTTCTGTTATCATGTAGCAATGAAGAAACATCGCCGCATTTATTGCAAAATGATAGAATACGATACACTTATATCCTAAACAAACGTATTATTCCCGAAGGACCTTTTTTAAATAATTTGCTCAATGTTACTTTCACAGTTCCAAGTCTGGGCTTACGAGAATCAAGTGGAGCTCGGCACATCTTTCGCCAGCGCAAGGTCCGTTGTGGACTCCGCCATCGCCAACATCCAGTGGGGCAACACTGTCGTCACCGACATCTACTCCTTCCTCCGGGCCAGGAGCGCCGCCGGCGCCATCACTGCTCCTCTTGCTCTCCTGCTAGTTGCTGTCATGGCTCACTTTATCCGTTAATTTAAAATAGTTATTTTAATTTCTTTAATTGAGCTTCAATATTTGTGCGGGCAACATTTCTTCTGACAATGTTTTGAACTTTGTGGCGACTTCATTAGTGGAGAATGTGAAAGCTGTCATGTCAATATTTCCATAGTTAAGTTTTATCGATGTAAGAAAAACTGATTTTGTTACCAAATAAATTATTTATACAATACATTTACGTTTTATTTGTCAACCAAAAAGGACATACAATTTTTAAGCAGTACTAAGATCTTTGAGTCAGATAATAGTAAATTACCTTTAAATTATGATTCACAGAAAACAGGAAACACTGCTATTACCTACAAAGAGATTAAGAAAGAAAACGTACCAAAATCATACCTAAAACTATGCATAATTCTTGTCCTTATAAGATCCCGTTCTCTTATCGGAATTTTATTGATTTTAATCATGATTAATTAAATTACAAATTTTCGATAAAAGGCTTATGATAAAGAAACCACCTAAAAATATTATCTGATATTATGACAACGTATTGTTACATTCAAATAATATCTTCTATTGCCATTGCATCTGCGTCAACTCATCGTATAGGTCATTTTTGGTAACAGGTCAGTAATATTCATGTTCTCGTCCTACTTGTGTAAGATTGTCCCTTAATATTTATTTATTATTATAGTTTTCTCTGTTTATTTCAATATCTAGATATTTTTTCAATTAATTTGTACCCACAGCTATCTCATTCCTTTGATATGATGTTTAAATGTAATATGACTGAAATGATTATTTGAATAAATACATTTTATTATTTTTATTATTTATTATTATAATGGTCCCGCTGCCAATGCAAAAATGAACACGGTTTTATTGGAGACTATTTCGGTACCCCGCGGCTTCGCTCGCGTAGTAGGATAAAAAGTGTTCATTCAGACTTTTAACTCCTAGTCTTCTTGCCTCTATGAATAAATATCTAACCTATCTACTCAAAAGCTTTATGCATTGTCTGTAGTTTTACGTACGTACGGTTTCCTAATATTTCCTGTCTATAATAATATATATATATATATATATATATATATATATATATATATACATATTAAGATAATTTGACTACGTATTGTTTGCCTTTTCACATATTATGCGCTGTAGGTAAAGGTTGATGCAGAACTAATTATTGTAGCGTACTTTAAATAACAGCATGATTACCGTAGGCGTATCGTTTAGTAGTGAGATTTTAACCGACGGTCATTATGCAATTATGATATTTAAACACTGATTAAAAATCTTTGCAGAAATGTCCCGTGTTCCGATCGCCTTGATTTTAGTGCTGATAGCGCTAGTCAAGGGTGACAACCCTGTTTCCTTGCTAAGGGAACTTGATGCCGTCGCTCTTACAGATATCAACAGGAACGAAGTGAATTATCGTTTACCGGAAAACGTGGTTCCCTTAGATTATGACATCTTCATAGATCTGTACTTCGCTGAGCGCACGGATAGGCCATTCAGTTATGATGGAAGAGTGAGCATTGTTATTCAGGTTAGTAGTTACTATCTTGATATATTAATGCATTTACTAAAAAGGCATTTATCGGTTTCAATTTAATAATTCAATTTAAATCCTTATTTGGACGATAAGTAGTTCATTGACAATGTTTAACGCCTTACAGCTCGAAATGAACATTTTCATTAGTAATATCTACATCAAGAGCAACTAGTCAATCAATTTCGTAAGTGCTGTTTTGAGTGATAGTAGAATTGGCACAATGTTTAATGATATAATGTTGCAGGCAGTTGAAGACAACGTTGACAAGATCGTGCTGCATGCTAACGTAGACAGCATCAATGCTGTCAGTGTTCTAACTGAAACTGGACTTTTAGTGGCTGTAGACACATCGGAGCCTTTTACCACCCAGCCAGAAAACCATTTCCTCATCATCAACTTAGATGAGACCCTTGTCAATGGAGAGAGATACACGCTTTCCATTGAGTATTCTAAAGAGATGAACATCGGTCCCATGAAGAGAGGTATCTGGAGAGGTTATTATACTGACGAAAATAACGTTGAAAGGTTGGTTTACTTTTATATTTAATTATAGTTTGGAGTTATTTTACAGTCATTGGATAAAATGTAAAGTACAAAGACTCAAACTAAGGGTGGAAGTTTGAATCAAAATCAAGGGAAAGTTTGAAGAAGCGACTTTTTCAAACTTTCCCTTGATTTTGGTGATCGGGAATTCCAAAACACGAGTTCAGTCCTTGGTCAAAGCCAGGCAGGCGCGCTCTTGGATTGACTTTTATATAAGAGCCTATTATTTATTGTTAACTAGATATTAAGTTTCTTAGTAGAAAAAATGTTTACTCAAATGACAACATAATACATTATATGAGTGGTTCCTTTGGTGCTCCACATATTCCTGGGCAAAGATGACCACTTCCCATTAAGTGCGTTTTTGCTTGCTTGACACTTATTACAGTTCATAGGAGACTTTCTCATATATTTTTACTATTATCATTTTACAGAATATACGCTGCCAGTCACTTCCAACCATACAGCACACGGCAAGCTTTTCCCTGCTGGGATGAGCCGGCTTTCAAGGCCACTTTCAAACTTCACTTGTCTAGCCCAGCTAGTTATGATGCTGTCTTCGCCAACACAGCTATTGGAAGCACTGAAGTGTAGGTTTTTACGTGCATAATATCGCTATCGCTAACTGCATTATTAGATCTGGTTTCAACTTTATTTTGTCTATGCATTTTGAACCAGTTGCACAAATGTAGTCATCTGCTAAACGTAAGATATTAATTTTTACTACTAAATGTCTTAGCGTATTACAATTTCCAAAGCTACTTCATTTTGCTTGTTTGACATATTGTATATTATTTTATTTTCAGCTTGCCCGATGGACGTATTCGTACTAATTTCCTAGTGACCCCTAAGATGTCTGCATACCTCGTTACCTTCCTTATCAGTGAGACCTTCACCGTTATTGCCGAGGACACCTCTTTCACTCCTCCTGTTAGGATCATCGGTAGATCAAACACCGTAGGAATTGGCGAACATGCCCTGGATTTGGCTGTTAAGATGACCAGATTCTTTGACGAATACTTCGGAGTTCCTTATGGAGAAATGCATCCCAATTTGCTCAATGATCACATATCTTCTCCCGATTGGGCTTCTGCTGGTACTGAAAACTGGGGAATGGTTAGCTACAGGTAAAATATAACTATGATACCTTTATAGGCTGCATATTGCAGACTTGTTATCATGCAAGTCATAAAATTACGATAGCAGAGCTCATAATCATTACAACGAATATAAGTCAAAGACAGAGTCGTTATCAACTTTTTTTTATACAACAGATTAATAACGTAGGCTAAAAAAATATCCAACAACCATACTAGTAATTTGGATTTTCAATTAACTGACCCAAAGTAAAAAAAAAACAAACATGCAATTCATTTTTATTTCGTAGGGAGCTATACCTCACCGTGAACACTAGTGAATCAATAATGGGCAATGAGCACTACGCGGGAACTCTGGTGTCTCACGAGCTTGCCCACAAGTGGTTCGGCAATCTGATCACTTGCTACTGGTGGAGCGACACTTGGATCAACGAAGGTTTCGCTAGCTATTTCGGCTATATCGCTACGCATGAGGCAAGTCCTAGTTATGAAAGATGTCATGATTATGACTTATTTACATGATTCATAAAGATTAAAAATGTTAATATTTTCTCATTACTGCATGATACTCGAGTACGCGGAAATATGTGCATTTCTTAACAGATCTTTTAACATAAAAGTTTGATGCAGTAAACTAGAAAAAGACATTTGATATTATTATATTGAAAAGTTGCTTAAAATGGAAAACTTTCAGTTATAGCTACGCAATTGCTCAATTCATTGGTATGCTGATTTTCCAACGCAAAATCTAAAACTACAACGTCTTCAAGGATTTCTTTTTCAGATGTTCCCAGAATACGAATACGACGACCACATCAACTCACGCTACCTTCAAGGCTCACTCGCCTTCGACTCTGGAAGCACTGTTCCCCTCACCCACGAAGTCAATTCCCCCTCTGAAGTCACCGGCCACTTCGGCACTGTCAGCTACTCTAAGGGCGCTGCCTTTCTTAGAATGATCAGTGACATGATTACTCCTGCCACTTTCAGGAAGGCTTGCAATTACTTCTTGACTAACAAGTTAGTGGTTTGCAAATATACGTTATGACAAATCACTATTATTTACATGCATATGCTTGTACTTATCTATATAAATCATTGGTGTTGTTTTTGAATCCAAGGTAATGTCTCTTCAATAAAGAATAAATACACTTTAACTTTATCAATGAAGTGTGGATATTTAACGAGACATTTCTAAATGTGCTATATTTGCAGTTCCTATGAAGCCACCGATCAGTTCGACTTATACAACGCTTTTGCTCAAGCTATTGAAGAAGACGGTACGCTGAGTGAATATCAAGGTTTTAATTTCGAAGAGTTCTACCGCATCTGGGTCAACGAAGCGGGTGCCCCCATTCTGGAAGTGGAGATAAACCACGGAACTGGAGCAATGTCTTTGAAACAAGTAAGAACACATAGTAACAATAATATTTCAAAATCCAATGATGAAGGATTTAACTTTGAATATAGCACGAGCAAACTTTATTCGCGATAACACATAATATAGTTACGGGTTTTCATTACGGGTTAATATGAGAAATGTGCACCCAAAATGGGCTCCACTCAGGAATACTGTGGGATTTGCTAGGTTTTCTGTGGACCTAGAGGGACAGTTCCTCGAGATAGTAGTATGCTTCGGATAAAAATATTGATGGTTATTCAAAATAAATTAGAATCACACCTGAATTGCGCAAATCTCATCGCAAATTCAAATAGGAATATATAAACTATATAGAAATCTTTGATGTTCTAGGAGCGATTCTTCTTAAGCCCGACTGCTACCCCCACGGGTCAAATCTATCCAATCCCTATTACCTACTCCACCAAGAGTAACCCGAATTTCGGGAGCCTTAAACCCACAACAATGATGTCAGGAGCAACCTTGGAGTTGTCTAAGACTGTTGGTGAAGAATGGGTTATTTTCAACAACTTGCAGCACGGTAAGTAAAATTGCAGCGATGTTCATAAAACTTAATTTTTTCTTCTATTACTCTCAATATATCTAGGAGGATCTGTATTTTTGTCTTCTTCTCTCTATCTACCCCACTAAAAACTGAAAACTGAAAAAAAAAGTGTCCCAAGTTTTTTCGTTCCATTCCGTTACCATTTCCATATAACCTACTACAGCGGTAACGGAATGGAAAAACAAAAAAATTATGAATATTTTGGAACAGTTTTTTTGTCCCAATTAGATCAAAAGAGCTCGTGATTCTGAGAAGAAAATACCCAAAATATCGAAACTTCAAAAAAAGTGGGGTGTACAACTTTAGAAAAAATGGCCCTTTTGATCAAGATATTAAATAAAAGTTAGCTTTTTATGTATGTTTAATATGTCGCTTTGTTTGTTAAGGGCACTACAGGGTGACATATGATGAGAGATCGTGGAACTTGATCGCCGAAGCTCTACTTAACGAAAGGGAAACAATTCATTATTTGAACCGTGCTCAAGTGAGTATTTATAAGCTATAGCAAACGAATTATTTGACTAAACGTGAAGGAATTATCTTCTTTGTACTATAAGTACGTATTTACTTCGCCATTTTACTTACCCATTGCTTAAAACTATTAAGTTGTTGCAATATGAGCGTTTTTCAAAAAAAGTGTACAATGGCAATATTTGAATGTCCCACACGTTCAACGTGTTTTTTTTTTACTTTACCTTTAGTATTTGGGTATATGAGTGGTATCATTTGATTCTGTAGATGTGGGGCATTCATTTTATATTTATAAAACGATTATATTATATTTATTACTAGATTTATTGCAAAATAAAGATATGAAAAGTGCTAAAATGGGTATGTCCCACGTCGACTCAGTCATGTTCAGAGGCTTGCAGAAACTCGAAATAAATTTGTATGAATATTGAATGTGGTCACACAAATAAAGTAATGAGTCTAGATTTTAGTCGTGTGCTTTATTTATAAACAAATACGGTTTATAACGCCGAAAAACTACTTTTTCCACTGTCCAAAGAAATCGACAGACCGGAACTTCCGGTTATAGTCACAAGCGATTTTAACATACTTGTGCAATCGATATTCCCCAAAAAGCGCTAATTTTTCAATCCTGGCAACATTTTAATGCTATAGGCATCGGATTTCATTGCAAATATAACGTCAGTTCCGTAAAAACGGTGACGAAAGGTGGACGCTGTGTCAGTGCGCTAAAAATAGGATTTCGAGTTAGTAACAGTTTTTTCGGTAAGTAGACTATAATTAACTTTTTAAACACAATTAGACATAGAAGAAACTATCGTAGTATCCGAAACTAAACCAAAAACACATTGAATTGGTTCAGAACACGTTGAAATTTTGATTTTAAATTGTTGAGGTAGAATTCGTCACGTCCGATTCGTGACGTGATATACTACCGGAACGATTTTGTGACGAATTGGAACTATAAAGCTTAGTACACAATCGAAATGTGACCGATGTTTTAACCGACTTCTAAAAAAGGAGTTACTTAGTTTGACCCATATGTTTGTTATACATGCATGTTTATCCGCCATTATCTCGCATTTGTCAGAACCGATTTTGATGCGGTTTTCAGAAAAGTATTCGTTATCTCCGGAAGAAATGACTAAAAAGCAAAATAACTATTAAAACATTTATAAAAACCGGCTAAGAGCATGTCGGGCCACGCTTAAGTCGTGTTTTTAGTCGTGTTACTTAGTCGAGTTTTTAATTAGGCGAACTAACTTGACAGCTGAAAGTGTTGTCAGAAATGAAGAAAAAAACTTGTGATTGGTTTATGTCGATATAACCTTAAGTACACCCATAAACCTTAACATATTGCAATAAGGTTTATATTTGTTTATAACTGTCAAGAAAACAAAAGGCAGACAGCGTTCTAAGCGATGTCCTAAAATAAAGTTCGTTCGATGTAAGTATTTTAATTACAACCGTTTTTAGGGTTCCGTACCCAAAGGGTAAAAACGTGACCCTATTACTGAGACTTCGCTGTCCGTCCGTCCGTCTGTCACCAGGCTGTATCTCAAGAACGGTGATAGCTAGGCAGCTGAAATTTTTACAGATGATGTATTTCTATTGCCGCTAGAACAACAAATACTAAAAATAAAATAAAATAAAATAAAATAAATATTTAAGGGGGGCTCCCATACAACAAACTTGTTATAGATTATGGTACGGAACCCTTCATGCGCGAGTCGGACTCGCACGTGCCCAATTTTTTATTAATGAGAATTAAGACTGTTATTCTATATTTTGAAATGTTCATGTTGCTATTACTTGCTAAAGGTAATCGTAACATTGTATGTTTTATTTTAAAAAAATTTAATAAAACATTATTAATAATCTATAAAAATAGATAAATAACACTAATAAAACTTTCAATATTAAGATTGTCATTTACTCATGAAAGATTTTTATGTAATACATAATAATATACACGGTAAATATTTATTATTACTAGTTTAATACATGTTTTATTATTACATATATAAACTAGTAATAATATATATCATACCATTTTGATTCCGTTGCAATAAATACGATTCATGACATAATATTTTTGTGATTTTATTTCAATATATTCAATCTATGTACACTATTCCTTACATTTTCCAGTTAGTCACATGAGATTCCGTTTAGTTACTGTCCCAAGATTTGGGATGTTGTAAATAATTATTTCTGGCTGCTGCAGTGCAACAATTCACATATTTAAGCGTTAACATTACTAAATGAATATTCCTTAATGTAATAAAAAATATTATTCGTTGATTTGTCGCATTTTAATGCAAAAAAATACATGTTTTAGCAGTCATTTGGTGGCGATTGTGAAGAACTGGACCTTTATTTTATCCTCAAACCTTGCTCGTTCCATTAATTCTATTAATTAAACCCGTTTTAAATAGTTTATTGTCTGTATTTTAAATGTGTAAACTAAAACTGGTCCAAAAAATACTTCAATCAATTTATACTGAATTTTATATTAGTGACTATCCGGAACTAGTTTCACCACAATCTGAGTTTAAAATGTCGATATTTTCTATATTTTTTAATATTTTAATGCCATTTTCTCAAATAGTACACTATAACTTATGGGGAATTAAATAAGCCAAGAAAATTTTAAATCGGTGTTATAAAAAAAACCGTTTTCCGGTTCGTCACGTGTACACTTTTTTTGAAAAACGCTCATATACATGTACATGTTTTGATATTTTGCCTGCAGATACAGACACTGATATTGTACCATTGCGTATTACACGACTGTCGATAATTTGAGGTTTAGTTTTTTTAGTTAACATAAACCAACACGCAAGGATTTTAAGGCAATGCCAATGCCATAATTATAATTTGGATTCAGTTAGAAGAATAAATAAACATCCATCTTTTAAATATTTGCAAAATATTGATAGTTTAATTATTTTTTAATGTGGGAAAACCACAATAGTATATTGAACTGTGGGAGCCGGGTCGACTCCTACATGTAATTTGTTGAGCACGAAGCAGGGCGTTCGAAGCGAAGCGATAAATAATATTCACGCGTTCAACAACAATAAAAATAATAACAAACTAACATTTATAATATAAACTACAATTTAACAATGAAGCGTAAGCGGTATGAATACAAAACAAGTGCGCGGGAGTCTATGCGGCGGTTGGATGCAGAGTGACGTAAGCGCCTCGGTAGTCTAACCGGCCGGGCGGCAGGCGAGCGCGGGGCTTGTACGGGCGCGCGGGCGAGAGGCCGCGCTTTGTTTCTGCAGAGGCGATATCAGTTTGCCGCGCGGTCCGAGTGTCATGAGCGGAGCGGGTAGCGGATGAACCGCTACAAGTACTCCCCTACCGAGACCGTGACTACGGGCGATAGTAATCCGGGAATCTGACTGTCCGGCCACTTCTCGTTCTCTTCTCCGCGTCTTGCTTGTTGCTGGTGTTGGCTGTCTGGCTGATCGCTGGTGGCGCTTGTTCTTCTCTCGCCATATACGCCGGTTTGAGCCTGTCAATAGTGACGGTCATCTCTTTGCCCTGTACTTCTATATTAAATGTTTTTGAGCCGTGTCTGGTAACTTTGTATGGCCCAAGGTATGCTGCCTGAAGTGGTCTTCGAGCTGGACCTTGACGTAGGAAGACATGAGTGGCTGTACTGAGGTCTTTGGGCACGTAGAATGGTCGAGTGCCATGGCGGGACGTTTGTTGCGGTACCAGCTTGTTAATGTGTGCTCGAAGCCGGCTGGCGTAGTCCTCATAGTCGACCACCAGGTCTGGTGTTGTCTCCAGGAACTGCCCAGGTAGACGTAGTGGCTCGCCGTACACCAGTTCGGCGGCGGATGCTTGAAGGTCTTCCTTCCAGGCACTTCTAATTCCGAGAAGCACCAAGGGTAAGGTTTCTGTCCAGGACGGAGATGCATGGCAAGTGATGGCGGCCTTGAGCTGCCGGTGAAGTCGCTCTACGAGGCCGTTGGCTGCTGGATGGTATGCAGTTGTAGTGTGGTGCTCGGTACCCATGAGTGATGCGATGGATTGGAACAGGCGCGACTCAAACTGCCGGCCGCGGTCTGTGGTGATGCGTTCTGGGCACCCGAAACGCGCCACCCAGCCAGCTATGAATGCGGCTGCGCACGTCTCCGCGGTGATGTCCTTCAAGGGGTACGCCTCAGGCCATCGAGTGAAGCGATCGACGGCGGTGAGGCAGTACCTGAAATCATGAGAGAGGGGTAAGGGTCCAACGATGTCAATATGGACATGACGAAAACGGGCTCGAGGTGGCTTGAATTGGCCTATTGGTGATGAGGTATGCTTGGTTACTTTGCATCTCTGGCAGTCTATACACTCTTTTGCCCATTGTCGACAGTCTTGCCTCACGCCAGGCCACACAAATCTCTGAGTGATGAGACGAACCGTTGCTTTAACGCCAGGGTGACTGAGGCCATGGAGAGTATTGAAGACCTGACGCCGATGAGATGGTGTGACATACGGTCTAGGCTCTGGAGTAGACGTGTCGCAGTAGACTGGTATGTTTGAGTGAGGTGTAGTTACCTTCTGCAGATCTAGCGAGGAACCATTGCTGAGCAGATCCTGTAATTCAGCGTCTGTCTCCTGGTCGCGAGCTAGAGACTGGTAATCTAAGGGCATTGCGGAGAGCTCTTCGATACGCGATAGTGCATCTGCCACAGTGTTGTCTACGCCGGAGATGAATCTGACGTCGGTGCTAAATTGGGATATATAATCCAGGTACCTGTACTGGCGTGGCGAACAGTTTTCTCTGCGCGTGCTGAATGCGTACGTGAGTGGTTTGTGGTCGGTGTAGATAGAGAAAGTACGTGCTTCGACCATGTACCTGAAGTACCGAATAGCCTCGTATATTGCTAATAGCTCTCTATCATACGGGCTGTACTTTTTCTGCGCAGAGGTGAGCTTCCGCGAGAAAAACGCTAAGGGTTGCCACGTATCGTCTTTGCGTTGCTGTAGGACCGCGCCGATTGATACGTCAGATGCGTCTGTTTGAATGGCTAGCTCGGCCTTAGTATCTGGATGTGCCAGAAGTGCTGCCTGTGCGAGTCTGTACTTACAGGTTTCGAAGGCGTCCGACAACTCTGCGCTGAGTTTTATTGGCTTAGAACCTTTAGTCTGCGCGCCGCTGAGAAGTGAGTGTAGTGGAGCTTGTATGGCTGCTGCTCCAGGGATGAAACGGCGGTAAAAGTTCATCATGCCTAGGAACCTTCTCAACTCCTTGGTGTTCGTGGGTACTGGGAAATCTTGCACTGCCTGTACCTTATCTTCTAAAGGAGAGATACCGTCTGCTGATACGGAGTGTCCTAGTAAGGTGACTTTGGCTTGTCCGAAAGTGCACTTTGAGGTGTTTAAGAGCATACCATATTCCTGCAGTCGCTCGAACAGTTGACGAAGGTGATGGTGATGCTGAGACTCAGACTCCGAGTAGATGATTATGTCGTCGATGTAGCCGAAGCAAAATTCGAGTCCCCTAAGTACCTCGTCCAAAAAACGCTGAAACGATTGGGCTGCGTTCCGGAGCCCATAACTCATGTAGGGGAACTCAAATAAGCCAAATGGCGTGGTTATGGCCGTTTTCGGTATGTCGTCCACGAAGACTGGAATCTGATTATACGCCTTAACCAGGTCAATGGTACTGAAGACTTTCTTACCTGCCAGCTGGTAAGCAAAATCCTGTATGTGTGGCACTGGATAGCAGTCAGGGATCGTCCGACCGTTCAGCGCCCTGTAGTCCCCACACGGTCGCCAGCCGTCGTTCTTCTTTCGTGCTAAGTGCAGGGGAGAAGACCATGAACTTTCTGATCTTCGAGCTGTACCACTCTGAACCATGTCTTCGAACTCCTTTTTCGCTATTGTTAGCCTCTCCGGATCTAGGCGACGAGGACGGCTGGAGACCGGTGGGCCTGGGGTAGTCCTGATGTGGTGCTCTGTGCTGTGTTTCGGAGTGCCCGGCTTACCAGCTGGACGGGTAAGGTCTGGGTACTCACGAAGTAATTTGTGATAGGGCGAGTCTTCAGTTACCATTGTACGTACGGATGAGATGATCTCGGTGCTGTTGTTGGCAATTGCTGAGGTGCTGAGCGATGTGACACCGTCGACGAGGCGTTGGTTCCGGCAATCGAAAAGAAGATTGTAAAAACCTAAGAAGTCGACACCGATGATAGGCTTTGAGACATCAGCGACTGTGAAACGCCATTCGAATGCTCGTCGAAGTCCGAAATCTAAACGAACGCTGATGGATCCGTACGTCGTGATGGCTGTTCCATTAGCAGCGAACAGAAGGTACTTCGTCTTCGTGCGTGGCTCCCGAACGGCTGACTTTGGAAAAACACATAGGTCTGAACCCGTGTCGATAAGGTATTGCACCTTCGTTGTGCGGTCAGTAACGAACAGGCGGCCTGATGCTGAAGGGCAGTCGCTTGCCGCGACTAGTGGCTGCCCTGAGAGTTTCCCGCATGGTAGCTGCATGGTTGCTTACATGTCTTCGCCTTGCTGCCAAAAGTGAAATGATACCAGCAGTGTGGATGACCTTCTGGGCGTTGTCTGGAACGAGATCTGGTTCTGGATCGTGAGTGAGAACGGGAGCGCTTACGGTGATGGAATGAACCTGACCTGTGTCCTTGAACCTTAAGGAGGCTTTCTACTTGCCGCGTTAGTGCTTCTACTCGCTGTTCCAAAGCAGTACTTGGTACTCCCGCAGAGGCGCTGGCAACGTGGTAGTGTGGCTGCGCTACGTCGACGACTTTGTCTGCCAGTCCTGCTAGGGTGTCGAGCTCCAAGGTTGGCTGAAATGCAACAACAGTCTGTACATTAGGTGGTAATCTACTGGTCGAAATTGTGCGTATAAACTCCTCTGGCATGTGTGGCCCAGCCAGGTCCTTAAGATGTCTCAGGAATTCTGTGGGTTTTCTATCTCCTATCTGCTCATGCTGCATCAGCTGCAAGGTTTTTTTTTCACGGGAGGTAGAAATACGGTGAATGAGCTCTGTTTTTAACTTAAGGTACTTGCCAGTGGCTGGGGGATCTCGCAGAATGTCCTTGATCTTGACTGCATACTCCGGGTCAAGTTGTCCACACACGAAGTGATATTTTGTTTCGTCTGCCGTGATGCCAGACAAAGAAAATTGGCTTTCTAGCTGCGCGAACCAAACCTCTGGTTCGTCTGGCCAAAACGGAGGCACTCGCACACCCACTCGAAACACTTCACTTGGACCACCACCTAACGGTACAGTACCTGCATTGCTTTTGTTACCCTCCGCTGTATTTTTGTTGGGATTTGGTTGATTAATTCCACTGTCAGTCATCCTGGATTGCTTCTAAATTGTTGCTGAAGTCTGCAGTGTCCTCTTCTTACTCGGGGTCACCAGTATGTGGGAGCCGGGTCGACTCCTACATGTAATTTGTTGAGCACGAAGCAGGGCGTTCGAAGCGAAGCGATAAATAATATTCACGCGTTCAACAACAATAAATATAATAAATAACTAACATTTATAAACTACAATTTAACAATGAAGCGTAAGCGGTATGAATACAAAACAAGTGCGCGGGAGTCTATGCGGCGGTTGGATGCAGAGTGACGTAAGCGCCTCGGTAGTCTAACCGGCCGGGCGGCAGGCGAGCGCGGGGCTTGTACGGGCGCGCGGGCGAGAGGCCGCGCTTTGTTTCTGCAGAGGCGATATCAGTTTGCCGCGCGGTCCGAGTGTCATGAGCGGAGCGGGTAGCGGATGAACCGCTACAGAACCATTCCTAAAAAAATTGGGCAAGTGCGAGTCCGACTCGCGCATGAAGGGTTCCGTACCATAAAACAAGTTTGTTGTATGGGAGCCCCCCTTAAATATTTATTTTATTTCATTTTTAGTATTTGTTGTTACAGCGGCAATAGAAATACATCATCTGTGAAAATTTCAACTGTGACAGACGGACGGACTACTCTTGGTTAAGCTTTTAATTTTGCTTTGTGCTTTCATCTTTGTACCAATGATCCAGCTTTTGGATAAATAGTTAGTTATCTAAAATCGGAATTATTCACGAAATCTAGAATTAGCAGTTAATTAGTTTCCTCGCATAGCTTTTGATGTTTAAATGGATGCTATATCAAGTGAACCAAATTAGGATAAACTTGATTTTTCTGTATAATATCATGAATGACGAAAAAAACTACCTACTACTAAATGGGTCATTGTCAGATTTAGGTTCGAGTCTTTCCGGTGGACATTTGCGAAATTAAGTATTCCAGGGCCTAATTTTCTAATAAAATGTCTGTGAGAATAAAGAACGTTCCCTCTTCTATAATCCGATGTAATAGCAACATCACCTAGATTCATACAAACTCTTAACTTTTGACCACCGCAGGGACGAATTTTGTTTTTTGAACTGACAATGACCCAAATACACTACTCCATCTATAAGCAAACCTCAGAAAATAGTATTGTCTATATTTCTAGGTCGTCGACGACGTATTTGCGTTGATGAGGTCTGAAAGGATGAGCTACAATTTCGGCTTCAATATTCTGAGGTTCCTCCGCAACGAAGAGAACATGCATGTGTGGGACGCCGCCATTACTGGTTTCACCTGGCTCAGAAACAGACTGAGGCATATACCGCAGAGCCAGGCTGCATTTGACGTAAGTATTTATATATCATATTCAGCCCTGATTTCATCCTCACCACTTAGATAGTTGGCAGTCCACAACCGTGCGTTTTTCTAATAATGTCCTGCCTCGCACGATTGCATTCTGGAATGAATAGTCGCTTGCGGTTTTCCCGAACCGATACGACCTTCAAACCTTCAAGAAAAGAGCGTACTCCCTGAAAGGCCAGCAACGCACTAATTTCATTTCATTTATTTATTCTATGGAACAATATCAATTGTGTTTGAAATAATACATAAAAATTAAACAATAAAAAGACCTTAACTAAATTACGTGTGGGTAAGTACATTGCAAGAAGTCAATATTATAAACATGTCAAAAAAAATCATTATCAAAATTAAAGCAAAGATATTAAAAACGTTTCAAAATTACCTAAATTATAAAGTTACAATTCCAAATTAAAAATACATGTCCACAGTGCTCAATAATATAAAAATAACAATAATATATTTAAAAATAATAATGATAATAATTTACTACAAATAAAAAACAGCAATGTTATGATGTTGTTAAAGCCCAAGTATATACATTTTAGTTTGAATGACACCATGACAGTTTGAATTCTGACAGAATTCCTCAACGGAGTAGAAACACTTTTCCAACAGAAATGCTTTGAGCTTGTTTTTGAATGTGTTAACACTTGTGATTTTCTTGAGTTCTACTGGTAACTTATTAAAAAGAAATACTCCCTGATAACCTGCCGCGTGCTTGACTACTTTGAGTTTTGTTTTTATCAACTGAGGCAGATCTTTACGTCTAGTAGTCATACGCTTTTGTCTTTCTTCAGCCGTTTCTATATCTCCAATATGCTTAATTAAATCTGTAAGTACTACTAGTGTGTACAAGCTCGGTACGGTTAAAATTGCAAATTCTGTGAAGAGGCTTTTGCATGAAGTCGTTTGGGGTACTCTAGCTATCGTTCTGATAGCCCTTTTTTGAGCTACGAAAGCAGTGTGAACATTATACTTGTAACTGTTTCCCCACAAGGATATGCTGTACCGTAATCTCGATTCTACTAATGCATAGTATACGATCTTCATCTGGGTCAGTTTCGCCTCATCTCTAAAACTTCGAAGGGCATAGCAGGCAGAACTCAAAGAATTTCTTATCGCCAGCAGTTCATCCTTCCAGTTAAGGCAAGAGTCTATACAAACCCCAAGGAAATTCACTGATTCCACTTGACTGATTGTTGCATCATCAGAAACAATGTCCAGAGAATCTTTATTAGCTGCCGTGGTTTTAAAGAGCACAGCATGCGTCTTACTGCTGTTTAACTTCAGGTTATTTATGCTGAACCAGGTGTGAAAAGCTTTCATGGCGCCATTCGCTCTGTTATTTAGCTGTGTGAGGTTGTCCGCTGAAATAATTGCGTTAGTATCATCCGCAAAAACTACTAGTTTGGTATTCGGAATAGTCTCTGTTATATAGTTTATGAGGTCATTTGTGAACAGTATGAAAAAAATTGGTCCTAATATGGATCCTTGGGGGACTCCCCTCGTGATCTTGGCCATTTTGGAACTATGCATGGTCTCGTTGGTATCTGTTATCCATTTAATTTCAACATATTGTTTTCTGTTAGTTAGATACGAACGAAACAGGGCCAGATCTTTACCTCTTATTCCATAATGTTAGAGCTTTGCGAGTAAAATGTTATGATCGACCGTGTCGAAAGCGGAGCTTAAATCTAGAAACAAGCCTGCTACTTTTTTCTTGTCGTTAATTTGATCGGTTACATCTTTTACCAACGTGGTGATAGCCTCGCTTGTGCCTTTACTTTTCTGGTAACCATACTGTCTTGAGTTTAATACATTATTCTGATACAGATGCCTCATCAGTCTATCCTTTATTAATCTCTCAAGAAGCTTAGAGAGTGTGGGCAGGAGAGAGATGGGTCTGTAGATTTTGGGATCTAGCTTAGAACCCTTTTTGTGAATGGGAAGTACTTTCGCCACCTTAAACTGATCCGGAAAGATACCACATTGAAAGCATTCGTTTAACATATAGGTCAATGGTTCTGCAAGTATATCAATGTTATCTTTGATAACTGCTATCGGAATCCCGTCATATCCACTTGAGGTTTTAGGCTCTAGGTTTTTAACTATTGTCTTAACCTCACCTGGATTAACTGGCTCGAAGGCTATATCGTTTTGTATCCTGGGGACATGGGCCTGTAGTAATCGTAAGGCTTGAACAGTCTGATCAGAGACGCCATCTGTGAAAGTGAATTTTTCAAGAAAAATTGCAGACACGTCCTCAGGAGTATTTACTATTTTTGAATTACCAATTTCGTCTTCTGTTTTTAAAAATAAATTGTCCTTTGGATGCTGCGTAAACTTATTACGATGCTTGTTTACCACCTTCCATAATTCTTTTGATGAGTCCTTCGCTTTTTCTATTTGAGTTTGCACTGCCAACCTCTTGGCGTCCCTAATAACACGATTGTAAATATTTAGGTACTTTTTTCTGTAGCTTGCTATTGAGTCCGGTATACAATTTTTGTGGGTAGTCAGAATACGTTTCATTTTACTTGAAACTTTTATTCCTTTTGTGACCCATTTTATTTTATTTTCACTGTGCGATGATATTTTAATTTTCTTTTTTTTTAAACTTTCCTTAAACAAGTTATTAAATTTGTTGATGAAGGTGTTTACGCCTATGTTGACCCACATTTCTCGTAAAATAAATAATAATAATAAATAAATAATAAATAATAAATTTTATTTCGGGAAAAACAACTTAACAATAGTTACAAATTTTTGAGCCCTCCTAGTAGGTATGTAGACACCTGTGTCAGGAGGACTCGCTCTTCCTGAGGTGGTGGCTGCAATTTGTTTTTTACCCACTAGTTATCATACAATTTATTCTATTTAAACTTAACTATATTACAGAGCGTGTGTACTGTGTATATGCGTGTGTCCGTTTGTGTGCGACAGTGTGTAAGTGCGGTAACACTATTTCTAATCTTATTAACAAGTTATAATTAGGTACCAAATAATTTAACATCTATAAATTTAGTAGATATTATTGTTTCGTTATTTATATTTCTTTCTTATGTACATGTGTATATCTATGTTCCAACAAGTAAAAGATCCTCTACTTCATCGTACATTAGTCCTGTCAACCAACCCTTAACAGTCTCTTTACAGTCATAGTACTGTAGTGCATATATATCAATCTTTTTGTTTATTAGGTTATACAAGTGTGCAGATTGGGCTTCAAATTGTCTAGCCGCAAATGCAGACTTGGTAGGGGGTACAGGAGCAACAGCCCGAGGTCTCCTTTTATTTTGATCAGTGGTTTTATATGGTAGGTTCCTGTGGAGTCTTAACACTACGGCCACGATAAATAATTTTCGCATGCTTAACAGCTGACAGTCGTTATAGAGCTCAGATGTAGGATAACGATATGGTTTGAAGAACAACGTTTTCAATAGACACCTTTGCGCCCTTTCTACTTCTAGATATTTTATTTTAGTAGCTCCGCCCCATACTGATATACAATATGTCATGATGGATTGTGCTAAGGCTATATATATTTGTTTAAGTAAGGATGTGTTTGTGATATGTCTAAGTATTTTAAAAATCCAGGTGAGTTTACGTATTCTGTTGTTAATGTTTTCTATGTGTTCATGCCAAGAAAGTCTCTGATCAATGATGATACCTAGGTATTTCGTAGATGTTACTTTTTTTAATTTTTTACATTTACAAGATGTGTTAGTAATGGTATTACAGCTGTGTATTTTCAGGTCTAGTTCAGTAGCGGGTTGGCCACTATTTGTTTTTGAAAAACAAATATAATTTGTTTTTTCAATGTTCAGTGTCATCAAATTGGACTTGAGCCATGAGAAAACCTTCCGAAGTCCTCGTCTGGCGTCGACACATATAGAATCCCAAGTCTTGCCTGTGAAAACGACCACAGTGTCATCGGCGTAGGATATGACTTTACCCGGGATGTTTAGAGTGGAAAGATCGTTAATATAAATTAAAAATAGGGTAGGCCCGAGGACACTACCTTGTGGTACTTGGTAAAATAGCTTGGCGAAGCTTCTGTTTCCCAGCCGCGTTAAGTTTCCTAACTACTTTCCACGTTGTTTTATTATTTTTCTTGTGATTACCATTCTCAGACTTGTTTACTGTGAACGTACTGAAAATTCCTGCATGACCATCAGCTAGACCATTGTGGTCGACCACAAGATATGTCACACAAGGTTCTGATAAATTGGTAAGGATATTATCAAGGCATGATTGTGATTCGTTTCGTATAAAAAAAGCAGTTTTAATGAGATGCCTAAAACTAAAAGACGCAAGCAACGACAGAAAATCAGCAGCCCGTTTATCTTCCTTCAATAAATTGATGTTAAAATCGCCACAAATTATACATTTTTTATTGAAAAAGTGTTCCAAACGCTGTTCAAGTTGATCCATAAAAGCATCAGCGTTAGCTTCTACTGGGTTGCGATAACAGCAAATTACGTTTACACACTCGTGACTGCTCTGGTATTGCAGGTGTCTATGGGCGACGGTAATCGCTTTCTATCAGGCGATCCGTTTGCTCGTTGGCCCCCTATGACGTAAAAAAACAGTTCCATATGTTCCGACAGAAATAGGCTTAATTTCCCTTAATTGGCGCCACCTTACCCGGTCCTCAGCTTTCCGCATTCATCCGCCTGTCTTCGGTCGATCTAACGAGGAGGCCGACAAATGTATCTCTATACCTATTTTCCACCGATTTTGGCCAAGGCGATCACTTCGAGTTTTGCGTGGACTGGTTTTGGCATTTAATTTGGCTTGCTAAGTTTAATGTATGTATGTAAACACTTTATTGTACACAAACACAAAAATACAATAAAACAAAAAAAAAACATGTACAAAGGCGAACTTATCCCTTTAAGGGATATCTTCCAGTTAACATTTGAGTAAATGAGTGCTAAAAACGTGTAAACACGTGTAAAGTTTAAGTAAATATAGATAGATAGATTTTTTATTTGTAATAATCATACATTGTCAATCTAAGCTATAACACAATCATAGCCATTACATATAGAATAAATTAAATTCAGTATTCTTATTTTACATTTGGTATCATAGATGAATATATGTATATGTTTGGTATACATATATGTCAAGTACCGACAAGTCAAGTGTTACAAATAATTTTATTTATGTTAATAATTGAGATTAAGTAGGGTAAATCGCCAATAATTGGCCACCGTCCAATAACTGGCCACCTCAAACTAAAAATGAACTCTGTTCACCTATAAATATAATTCATTTTAGTATAAGGTGTTAATTACTGGCCACCCTTCAATAACTGGCCACGTTATAATAAAATCAATTCTGTTTGTAGGCAAACAAAGTTAATTTTTAGTATGAGGTGGCCAGTTATTAAACGGTGGCCAATTATTGGCGATTTACCCTAGTTAATAATATTGAATAAGATGTCAAAATGATTGTAAGATTTTAAAATTAAGAACTCTATTAATACTCTAATTAATGATGCTTACCTACCTACGTACAACAAAACCGACAGAAGGATTATTGCATTTCAACAGAAATTACCTACTAATTTAATATCAATTGATATCTTGTGCAATTTTGTAACTAGAGCTTAATACCTAAAAGACTAAGTATTTATTGATCACTTTTACAACGATAAACGTAATAAATGTTATCGTAATAATACTAAATATTTTCAGATAATATCCAGTATCCGGATATTATTATATTGCGTACTTGTACTCTTATTCCATCTTCACTTATCCACACTTCGGCTTGATCGCCATTCAATCCCATTGGATACAAGCCAAAGTTTAGACTTAGGGCCGCTTCGGTTTAGCACAGTAGGGTGTAGTTTGGCAGTCAAGGCTTATCTCCAACATTGGAACCCTCTTCATAGTGATGTCTAGCTGATGCAGCATATTAAAGTGCCCAACTCAATTTTCCATTTTAATCGAAAAGAAACTGTGCCTAAACTAATTCATAGTTATCGGTGTACAATACGATTAAAATCAGTTAACGATTCGTCTTTTCTCGGGTATCATCGCCTAAATCCGGACGGAAATGACACGAAATACATTACCGCGATTCCTTTTAGGTAGCATGTTTCAAAGTATAATTTCCGAACCTGTTTTCCAGACGTTCGTCCTAGACCAAATGGCCCACCTGATCGACCACGTCGGCTTCAACGTGCTGAGCACGGAGACCCCCACTGACACGATGAACCGTCAAGCCGCTTTGCACTTCGCTTGCTTGCTGGGCCATGAACGATGCGTGGCTGAGTCGCGGCAACGATTTGTTGCGTGGAAGGACAGTAACGCTTGGTGAGTCGTAGCTTCTAAGGACTATATGTACATGTATCTGTCAATGAATGGTAAATTACCATCTACCAGTAGATGTATTTTTGTCGCCAGTAATACCCCAAGCTCGTCAATAGTCAGTCCATCATTTAATTTCACCCTCACGGGTGTTGCATCTGACTGTCTATGTGTGAGGTCCCATTGCGTAATCACGTAAATCATTGCAAGGGAATATAAAAGTGCTCATATCATAAAATTGTTGAAATTCGGCTATAGCTCGCAAATTACGAGGTCAATTTGAGTAAGACTGTCTAATATTAATGTGTATTTGTTGCTTTGGCATTAACCAGGGTTGCCGGTGGGATCCGCCGTAACGTATACGTGGTAGGAGTGCGCGAGGGAGATGGACAGGACTTCAACTACATTCTGTCTCGCTTCCGCACCTCTAATCTCGCACATGACCAGCTGGAGATGATGAGAGCTATGGGTGCTACTAGAGATCCGGCACTGCTTACCAGGTAAAAACAATGATGCTGGGTCCTGGGCACAGTGCAGGGCAAGTGATGGTCGTTGAAGCAGAAAGGTTCTCGAATGCTAACTGTGAAGGGAACTATATGCAGCGTTGGGTAGGCTCGCAGTAAGAATACCGGCCATCAAGTCAGAATTGCGGGAAACCATGGATGAAGGCAGAGTACAACTAGTCGATGCGGGGATTCATGGGAGACGCATTTATCCAGCAGTGGATATCTTTCGACTGAAATTATGATGGTCATCGCTATCCACTATCCCTGTACCAAAATTGGTTGAAATTTGTCCAGCCGTTTCGGCGTGATGCGAGGACAAAGGAAATTATGAAAACAGATGGCGCCAGGCTGGCACGGTACCGCGCGCCCATACAAAACAAATGACTATCCTGCATCACGCTATTAAGATTTTTCCTGAAATCATGATTCATGACCCCTCTCCATAGAAAAAATATTGTCAATACTAATCTAGAACGTTATAATCACTACATAGTATAAAACAAAGTCACTTCCTTGTGTCTGTCCCTGATGTATGCATAGATCTTTGAAACTACGCAACGGATTTTGATGCAGTTTTTTTTTAATAGATAGAGTGATTCAAGAGGATCTTGCAAGACAGAAGGAAGCGACTTTGTTTTATACTGTGTAGTGACAGTGAATTATACCTACCTACATTTAATTTTTCAATGGAACATCCTCGAATATTATTCCCGGAATCTTCGGATGGGCAGATCACAAGCTTTTATCATCTTTGGTATTATAATAGCATATTATCATACGTTTGGTTTATATGTATAATACATGGATAATATAGCATTGCACCTGTGCGAAGCCAGGTCGCTAGTAGTATAGATGTGTCAACAAGCCTATGGTGTGTCAGATATCTGGAACTGACGCTGACTGACGAAGTGCGGGGTCACGACAAAGCGAACGCGTTCAACTACGCGCTGCTTGGGAACCGGGACAACGCACCCACCGTTCTCCAGTTCGTCAAGAATAACATCGATGCCATGAGAACTTCGTGAGTAGCGTGTCTTAGCTTAAATATTTGTTGTTGCCTGTAATAGGAGAAATAAATGAAAACGTAGATTCCCTTCGTCAAACAGAATCTTTTAAAAAAGCCAGTTTTCAGAATTTCATTATTTCAAACAAATTAAATAGTATTTTCAATGCACGTCCTCAAACATTGACATTAATTGAGCACACACTGACATAGCTGTCACTCTACTAATCGCACATTTCGCAATACATTGCTTTTGTGTCTCAACATTATTTAACAAATTATCATTCAAGACACGTTATTTTCAGAAGTTGCTAGCTTGACAAATGTTGTTTAGTTTGAAGGGTAGAGTGCTATGTTTTAATTTATTGCTCCTATTACAGGCAACACCCGGTATATGTTTTATATCCTATCTCAACTCCGAAACATTGTTTCCCATCTCTTACTTACTTACTTTTTCCTGTAAGTTTTTCAGGATTTTATAACCATCGTTTTAAAAAACCCATTGCTTGAGGTTAGGTTTGTTTTATAATTATTCTGAAAAATTAACAGTTTTGGAAAAATGGCTTTCGGATAAATTAAAATTTGGCGAAACGTTACGCAATAGCAAACAAAAAATTGTGTTTCAGATAGGTAACCATGTTTTATCTAAAATAGGTGTGTATTTAATAATATATTAAGCATAAGATGAAACTAGAAAATTAATGTTCACTTGCACCAATTATATTTATATTTTTTAGAGAAAAGGCTCGCCGGTCCTTTGCCTTCCTATTTAAAAATTTAGTAATTCAGGCAATCTCTACTGATATTAAAGTAGTAAATCCGAAATAAGCCTCAATAACTGAAGCAATACAGCAGTGTAAGTCCCTTGATTATCTATGTTCTACAGAGTTTATCAAGGAGTGTGTCTTAAAAATATTTACTAAACTGATTCCTTGCTTTAACCACCTTTAACTATAGAATTCTAAAAACAGCATAGAAAGAAAAAGATTCCGTTGACACCGTTGCGGATTCAACAGTTTTTAGACGTAAAATAGTGATAGATATATGTGACGGTGAAGTTTGTAGATTATGGTTAATTTTTATGTCTACAACCCTTACTTTGAATTTCACAGGTACATTGAAGAATCTCAAGCCAATCCAGTCCACACTTGCCTGTCCAACTTGGCTGGCTACCTCGACGAACCTGAACTGGTTGAGGTAACTAATCAAACAGTCTTGACCAATCTCATTTTGTATGTAAATCAATTCACAAACTAATGAATAAAAAGCATCGTTTGCCCAGTAATATTATTGCAATGAAATTACCATTCGGGGGCTTTGGCAAACTCGTTTTATAAAGAAATTCCAGATTTTTTTTTACTGGGCAGCATTATGTTCACACAAATCTTATCTGATAGATATAATGGTTTTGCTTTGTAATTCCGCCCTATACGATAAAACCTCCAGGGATAATTTATTATTAACTTGACATTATTGACCTTTAGTATTTCATTACATTCAATGCATTCACTGCCAGCAACGCATATATGTCCACCGTCATACAAGTTTATTCCTAGGCCACGCCTCCGGGCACTGAATGTGTTAAGTTTTAGATTTCAGAACTTATTTCCATACCCTATTTAAATAAATGACTAGGTATGGGTAATTTACAAATAAAATTACACTTTTTTACAGTATGAAGAGTGGCTGCAATCCACCCAAGTCGGCACCCTGCAATACAACACTGCGATATCTGCTATTACATCCGCAAGAAACAACATGGCCTGGGGCACGAACAAGGTCGACATCATCCTAGGAGCAACGAGGGACGATGCCACTAGGATCATCACTTCAGCTGTGATACTTGTTTCTATGGCTTTTGTAGCCATGGTTGTTTAAATATCCATCACAACTTCAATAATAAAATAATCATCATTGAATTCTTCAAGTCTTTCGTTAAATTTGAAATGAAGCTCAATTTTGTATTGAATGGATAGGTACTCGAACGTTTAAGTATTTAAAGATGTAAGAGAGAAATAATTTATGATTTGTAAATAAATAATATTGTTCATAATCATGATTTTTGTTTTACTACTTTTACTTATGCACTTAATGATTCCCCATTACTTGTACGCCAGATAAAGAAAAAACCTAATTTATCTAGATAACATAGTTTTATCGATATTCAGAAGCATATTATCAACATAATCCGATAATGGTCGTACAATTTATCAAAGTTGTCATTAGTGCCTTTGCTGAATTGATTCCGTCATTTCTGGAGGGATTCGTGCAACGTGTAAGTGGGCTGATACAATATTTTTGCATAATATTGATATGAATATGATATTTCATAACTATTTTAATATGTGGTGATTATGTATCTTTGCAAGATAAGGATCTTACAAAAACGAGTGTTTAAATAGGTTGTTATTTTAATAAAGATATTTTTTACTACTC
Source organism: Apotomis turbidana (assembly GCA_905147355.2). Classification (NCBI taxonomy): domain Eukaryota; kingdom Metazoa; phylum Arthropoda; class Insecta; order Lepidoptera; family Tortricidae; genus Apotomis; species Apotomis turbidana. The sequence goes on from LR990285.1 coordinate 3,854,820, forward strand.
GCACGGCAAAGTTAATCTCACCTATAGACTATAGAAATATAGTGACCTCATTCGAAATCGTTGAGACTTCAATTTTAAATTACGTATATAGAATGAAAGAGACCTAATTCAGAAACTCCAAGATTTTAAATAAGGTCACTATAATTCTATTGGTGCGAGAGGTTCTCAGTTACTCTACTTAGTCTACTTGGTTGTTGATCTACTACTGCTTCGATGTCGAATACAAAGTTTACGTTTAGTACCCGTGCCTTAGCAAAAATGTAATCAATGTAATTTGAAATTCCAGTACGATGTCGTCCCTCAAGCTGCTGCTTCTGCCAGCACTCCTTGCGCTAGCTGTTGCGGAGTTTCCTATCGATGTCGTGGAGTACCAGGAATCGGTCAGCCGAAATGATGATCCCACCATCTACCGAGTGCCTGATGACTTTGATCCTATACATTACGACGTGGAAATAACTCCTTACTTTGAAAATGAAGGTGACAAGGAAGCTTTTAGTTTCGATGGTGAAATGAGCCTCGAGCTTAAGGTAAAGATTAAGAAGCCAGAAGCCAGTTTTTACTCTCATAATGCTATACTGCCTTCATAATTAAATGGCGCTATCTAAACAAAAATACTATAGCTTATAAAATCAGCATTAGATGATCTAAAGAAATAAAAGATAAAGGTTGACGAGCCTATGTAGTTGGGTTGCTTGTAAGTAGTAGGCGCCAGCGCTCACATTTTCTCAATTTACTCGAAATGTTTACAAATTAGATACAGCCAATTGATTTGCAATTGAGGGCACTATATAACGCTATCAAATAATGGACCGCCACAAAGTGTACCAATAATGTATTTATTTTACAGCCCCTCAGAGATGGACTAACATCTATCGTCCTACAAGAAAATGTAAGATCGATCGTTTCAGTAGACCTCTTCACCGCCGCCAGGGTTCCTGTATTGTTGAACGAAACAGAGCCTTTTGAGAGAATTCGCGAATACCATTTCCTTAAGATCAACCTCAGAGAAGGTGAAATTTTAGTCAACGGAGACACCTATATAGTTAGAATCACCTACGTTGGCAACATTAATGCGACTCCTCTCTCACGAGGCGTTTTTAGAGGCAGTTATACAGGAAGTGACGGTAGAGTTCAGTAAGTATTTCACTTTTGACCAGGAATATATTTTCTGATTAAATGTAATAAGCCGAGTACTCATCTAAATCCGGCTTTTAAAATAAATCGAATGATCACGTTGAATCTAAAACATTGCGGGTTACTGAGCATTTATAAACATTTACAGTTGGTATGCTGCAACCCACTTACAACCCGTGAACTCCAGACAAGTCTTCCCGTCTTTCGACGAGCCTGGCTTTAAGTCCACCTTCCGCATGATGATCAACAGGCCACTTGGCTGGGCTGAAACCTATTCCAACATGAGAATCGCTTCGACCGTCAAGTAAGGTTTCTTAAAAACAGATTGTGCTTTCATATACCTATGTAGAGATGCTTATTTTCATCGTCTTTATTCAGTTGTTTACTTAAACTATGAATACAGTTACAGCATACGAAGCCTTGAGCCAGTTTTTTTGTAAATCTGCCTTTAATTTTTATGAAGCTCTCGTAATATGTTTACCATACATTTTGAACATACAGCAAAAAGTGCAAAACGTGTTTACCAAATATTGAATATTTTCTTACAGCATTGGAAACCGTATTAGAGACGTTTTCCACGTTACTCCCAGAATGTCAGCTTACCTGGTGTCCTTCCACGTGAGCGAAGAATTTACAGTCTTGGCTGATAACGAGGATCGCGAAAGACCATACCGCATCCTAGGAAGACCTAATGCTATAGGCCAAGGAGCCTATGCTTTAGAAGTTGGACCGCCGGTAACAAAATGGCTTGAGGAATATTTAGGCATCGATTATTATACCATGGGAGACGACATGAAGAACGATCAAATTGCCGTCCCTGACTGGGCTTCTGGTGCCACTGAGAACTGGGGATTCGTGAGCTACAGGTCTATAATACTAGCCAATCTATCTTAATAAGATTTCACCTTACTGCCTTTATATCAATATAATATAATTAATTTCCTGTGTATGGTTAAACTTTTGAGTCTTATGGTAATTTTGTGATTGTGAGTTGATACAATCACAAAATTACCATAAGACTCATCACGCCATTAAAAACAATGTATCTGCATATCGTATTTCCTCAAATACGATATGCAGATACATTGTATTAACATAACTCCTCATATTTTAATAACTCCTCAGTTATTTCCATTATTTATCAGATCGTTACCAACATTATATGGTACCAATTTAGAGATGCCTTCTCCTTCTTCTTCTTCAAACCAAAAAGTTTTCTAAATCAGTCCAAAAATAGATTAGTCCTCGTTTTGGAAGTCGGTTAAAAACAAGCTTCATGATAAGTGACACGTCTTGACTTAATCCCGTCATTTTTCCTACAGAGAGCTTCGTCTTCTGTATGAGGAAGGGGAGACCAACTCTTTGGACAAGATGAGTATCGGAACCATCACAGCTCACGAGCTGGCCCACAAGTGGTTCGGCAACCTGGTCACCTGCAGGTGGTGGGACAACGTGTGGATCAACGAAGGTTTCGCAAGCTACTTCGAATACTTCGCTATGGATGGGGTATGTCGATTTATCACTTTATTCACACACCAATATTCATTTTAAAATAAAATAAGAAGTAATATTAAGGGATTTGGGAAGAAGAAAATTATTATATATTTATTCGTAACGTGTGACCATAAAACATAATTATTTACATAAAGCGAGTGACAGAAATCGGCATCATTTTTTAGGACAACACATTTTTACATAAAGCTTAGAACAATCGATCTACTCCCAAACTAGCAATGTGTGTACTATGGGTACGAGACGAAGCTATACATTATATATATATGCAGATACCAGGAGATTATTGAGTATACTAAAACTGTTTCGCAGATGCGAAAAAAAAAAACTTATAGTAGTGGTTGATCTAACCAGTCATTGAATGAAATCGAACTACCAAACGTAACGAGAACAACACAAGCTCAAATAAACTCGCTATGAGCTTCGACGCCTTCAGACCAACCCTTGTATATTCTACTTTTATATAGGGATATTATTAAATGCACATCTGTATAATTTTTCAGCACACTAGGTAACTCCACTAATTAACTGAATGCATACCAGAAAAACGAATGCTGTGCAAAAAAACAATTGATTAACTGAACATGTCCTACAAAAAAAAACTTAAACATCATACAAAACGAGATGACCTTTTTAACCGAATTCACACCAAAAATATAGTTATTCGTACATCGAATATAACTATTTGAAAGTTTCACCAAAAATACTGACTTGCACACTAAAATTATCCTCGCACTGCACTCTAAGATCCGACTCGGCCGGGTTAGGTTAGTTTTTTTTTTATATATCCAGTAAAACACTTTTGCAAATACCTTTAAATAGTATATTTAATTCGCATTATTAGTGTGCATAATTAGTGTGCAAGTCAGTATTTTTGGTGAAACTTTCAAATATTTTGATCGAAAAAAGGGAATATACAAATATTGATTTAAATACATGCCTTTTATATATTGCCATAAGCTATGAACGGGGCGTGGTTTCCAAACTAGGGGTGTATATTGGCTCCTAGAATAATATTTCATAGAAAGCATTTTTCTTTACAACCGTAAACAAACCTAACCTAACCTAATAAATAGGATGATATTTTCAAGAATTATGAAAAATGTACGAGTACAGAGGAATGATAATTCGGCGAAATGAAACGTTCTACAAAATAAGTTTCTAGGAGTCAAAGGAAACTAGACAAGATAGGCATGTAGGAAGGAAAGTCACATGTAAGCTGATAAAATTACTCAGGGCGTAACTATGAACTGATTTGTTAGGCACTATGTACCTAATGCTACATTTTACATATTCAAACTCACACTGCAATAGTATCAACCCTAAATTTCCAGGTTGATGCATCAATGGAGCTCGCAGACCAGTTCCAAATTATGTACGTGCAGTCAGCCCTGTCTGCTGACTCAGGCGCCACCCGCGCCCTGCAGCACGAAGTAAACAGCCCCGCGGAAGTCACCAACCACTTTTCTGACATCAGCTACTCCAAGGGCGCCACGTTCCTGATGATGCTGAAGTATTTGTTCACTGAGGAGACCTTTAAGAAGGGTTTGAACTATTTCTTGACTGACAAGTAAGCATTCGGTTACGTTTTGTAGGGAATGGTACACTTGATACAACTTTCCTAATGCTATTATTAGCAGTATCGATATAATTACATAATATTTTTAGTTTCATTTTTGTTCAAACCAACAAACTTTTTGAATAGACTGATAAATAAAAAAGAAAATCACTTCGTTGTAGAATTCTTGTCACACTGGAAAAATAAGATTTGTTAACAGCAGCCCAAACATTAGTTGCTAGTAATATACATACTTAAATCAGGGGACTGACAAACTGAGGGCACCTGAGGGCTACTAGTAACCAAAATAAGTTGTGTAAAATTAGCATAACTCTAGTTACTACTAAGCAAAATTTGACTATTTCTCAAGCAGTTACACTAGTTGACTTATTTTTTTAGTGCATGTAGAATTTTATTGCTGTCCCCTTTTAAACAATCAAGGTGTAATAATGTATGTGTGACCACGTAGAGAGTGTTTCAAGAACAGTTTGAACAGCCAAATGAGCCCACTTACAGAGAAGCAGTTATTAGTCCAATACTGTCTGAAGAACTAACTGTAAGATAAATGAATAAATAATAAATAAATAAATATCAGACAACCTCACACAAATCGATCTAGTCCCAAATTAAGCTCAAGAAGGCTTGTGTTATGCGTACTAGACGATGATATACTTACTTATATAGATAAATATATACTTAAATACATAGAACATCCATGACCCAGGCACAAGTATTCGAGTTCATCACACAAATATTTGCCCTTGCCGGGATTCGAACCCGGGACCGCTGGATTAGTAGGTAGCTGTTCTACCACTGCGCCAACCACGTTGTGAAAGAGGATATATCACTGCTCCTATTCCCAGACTATCAGTTGGGTCGGTTGCAAAAAAATTGTGCATAGTTAAGGGCTTTATTTAAAACAAAACTTAATTGATTCCTTTGTGTGACAAAAGTTACCCATACATTTTGTATGTCTAACTTTCGTCACACAAAGGAAGCGATCGTGATTTTTTTTTTGCAATCGACCCAGTCAACGTTAAGTTTGCACCTGGTGACTACGGTGATACAAACGAGGTCTAAACTTAACGTAACCGGCTTACTACACCTCGAGGTTTCGTTCTCGTCTGTTTCCTCCACCAAAACCTAACCAATCTTTACGAAATTTTAGGAAATAAATGGGAAGGAAAATGTTCTGTGATTTTTGTGCAAATGATTATAGAACTAGTGTACTAGGTGTCCGTTTGCAGCAGAATTTTGGCCAAAGACAGACGCCTATTGCACTTTTTTAAAAATCGAAACGGCCTGACCCAGAACATTTCCTCCCGATTCGTATGGAAAAATTAGCAGTGATAATGTCTTAACGTCTTTATTTGGATTATGCAAGGATTATGCTATTATTGTTTCTTCCTATTCGTGACTCTGGACAAAATAAATTTCACAGAGCTGAGTTTGATCACATGCGTAATGCTTCACAGTCATTATTTCTACGCAATCGTGTTTTCTTCCTAGTAGCAATTCTGCACAAAATAAACTCCACACAACTGAATTTGCATGTTCTTTCCCTCTCTGACTTTACACTTTTCTCAGGTCGTATGAACACGCATTCCCCGAAGATCTGTACACAGCCTTTGCCCGCGCCGTGCAAGAAGACGGCACCAACGTTGGGAACGTCAATGTTCGGGACATGATGCAGTACTGGGTGGACGAACAGGGATATCCCGTACTCAACGTTGAAGTCAATGCTGACACCAATGCCGTCAGTCTTACCCAGGTACGGGTGGTAGAATGAGTATCATCATCATGTCCACTGCTGGACTAATGCCTCACCCAAAGTTTTCCACAACGATCGGTCTTGCGCCGCCTTCATCCAATTTCTGCCCGCTATTCTAAGCAGGTCATCGGTTCACCTTGTTGAGAGCCTACGGCATATGAATACGACAGCATACAGGTATTTTAATTATAAAACAAGATAGACAGTCTGTATAATTGACGCAGTCTACTCCAAACTATCTCGCTAGTTTGTTTCAAAATGACTGTTTGTTATCTATTAAATTATCAAACGCCGCCATTTTGAAATTTTTCTAATAACTTAGTCGAACAAGTCTATGATAGTTATCGAACCTTCTCGCAAAATTTCATGAGAATCTGTTGTGAAACCCGCCAGACAACTGGACATCCGGATAACCAGAAATACGAAGTAATTTTAGGCCAAACTGATATTAATATAATTCAGAGACGCTTCGCTCGCTTTGTTCGCTCGGTCAATGAGAACTAAACAAGCACTGGTAACAAGATAACAACCAACGTAATTTAAATGGCTTTAGAATCAGCATGGAAAATACAGTAACATTCTTTTCTGATACATGCAATGAAATATCATCATTAACGTACAGGCTTCGATGTATCACGTTTTGGGCGGAACAACTCGAGAGCCTAAGCCGGGAAGTAATTCTTTTTTCAGCATGGCGTTCAGTGTTCATGAATAGGCTAAACAGGTGTTTTTTTTCGAGTGGTGTATTATTTATTTCAATGCATATGTTTTAGAAAAGTACTATACATGCCTAGCAGTGAAAAAGGCTTGCCGGCTTCGTATCACTATCTCTGTCTATACCTACTCACCCGGCAAGCCCTTCTTTACCGGCGTCGCCAGTAATGTAGGTCCTATTACGTCACATTTTACAAGCCTGTATTTTGTCTTCGATGATAAACGTGGCAATAACAGTCGTAGCAATTTTGAATTCTGCATCCTGTAATCATTTCAGGAGCGCTTCTTCCTCAGCGCGACCTCTAACCCCACCAATCAGGTGTGGCCTCTGCCTCTGACCTGGACCTCCGGCGACAACCCCAACTTCGAGAACTTGAGGCCCTCTCGCATCATGACGAGCGCCAGCGACACCGTGCAAAAGACCGGTGGACCGAATGACTGGGTCATCTTTAACGTTCAACAGAGGGGTGCGTTATATACTTTTTTCAACCGACTTCGAAAAAGGTGGAGGTTCTCAATTGGACATTTTTTGTATGTATATTACGCGAACATTTCACCAAATATGAATCGATTTTGAGGATTCTGATTTGTTTGGTTAGATCATACTTCAGAGGTCCCATATTGTAGCGCTTTTTTATAGAAACTTGTTTAGTTGTTCTCGGAAACTCAATTTCTTTTCATTTTGTGAAAAAGTGCTTATTACTGATAACATTCTTCACTTTCCAATCGACTTCAAAAAAGAGGAGGTATTCAATTCGGTTGTATTATTTTTCATGTTTGTTAGATACCTCAGAACTCTTTGCGATGCTTTAACTCTTTAAAATAAACCAAAAGGCACAAGATCACAAATTCCATTAATTACACTGACAAAAGTAAGCTTTCAGGACCGCAACTTTTTTTCCACCAATCATTGCTTTCACACATATTCGTTTCAAAATTATACCAGCCAACGACAATTTCTATATGCTTAATAATTATAAAAACTGTTTAATTTCACGTAAAAATTGTCAGGAACGGCACGACATGTCTTCAACTTATATGGAGGCTCCGTATGAGTTCGAAAACATGGAAATGGTCTTCATCAGGGATAGCTATCCGTGCTGCTACGCGACTCACGGCCCACTCGCGTCCCTGATGCCTGATGAAGAGCTCCATATGAGTTCGAAACATGTCGGGCCGTTCCTGACAATTCTTACGGGAGTGTAATTTTTTTATAATTATTAAAAATGTCTCACGATAGTTTTAATAATATTATTGATTTAATATTTCCAGCTGGTATGTATCGAGTGAACTACGATGCTCACAACTGGCAACTGCTAGCTGATGCCCTTAAGAGCAACCGAGACTCTATTCACTTCCTCAACAGAGCCCAAGTAAGTTAAACTTCAAAGATTTAAAGACGATATATCACTGCTCCTTTTTAGGGTTCCTTACCCAAAGGGTAAAAACGGGACCCTATTACTGAGACTTCACTGTCCGTCCGTCCGTCCGTCTGTCACCAGGCTGTATCTCAAGAACGGTGATAGCAGACAGTTGAAATTTTCACAGATGATGTATTTCTATTGCCGCTATAACAACAAATACTAAAAATAAAATAAAATAAATATTTAAGGGGGGCTCCCATATAACAAACGGGATTGGTTGCGTTAACTTTGCACCTCATTTGTATGGGGCGCTATACATACCAGGTGCAAACTTAACTTAACCGGATAGAAAATGTTTGTACGGAACCCTCGGTGCGCAAGTCCGACACGCACTTGACCGGTTTTAATTATTTTTCCATACTACCAGTGTACGTTAAGTTTGCACCTGATATCTATATGACGTCATAATGTGACATATAAATATACACGACCGAGTCGGCGAAGTGGCGATGATTTGATACTGCTGACTAGGTATATCGCCACTGCGTAGATCTCTGTGAGATATCAGAAAGATACATGTAGAATATATTATTATGTGGGGCGCTGGTTTACTCACGTGGAATTTTAGTCTTAGGATAAATTCCTCCCCGTTAGCATACCAGACCGCTACGACCTTCAAACCATCAAGAATAGCGTACTCCCATCTTAAAGGCCGGCAACTTGCGACTCCTCTGGGGTTGCAGGTGTCTATGGACGACGGTAATCGTTCTAAATCAGGCGATGCTGGACTTTTTTTATGTTCTTGGGGGCAAACGAATAAACGGATCGCCTGATGGAGAGCGATTAATTTCAGGTGGGAGTAGTTTCGTCTCCACTCGAAAACCATCTACTCGTACAATGTTTTTTGACAACATTCTTTTTAACAGATCGTTGACGACGTCTTTGCTCTGATGCGCTCCGAACGCATGTCCTACGCCCTTGGATTCCAAGTGCTGGACTTCCTGAAAGAGGAGACCAGCTACTACGTGTGGTACCCCGCCATCACAGGCTTTAATTGGCTCAGGAACAGATTTCTCCATCTGCCTAACATGCTGTCTACGTATGATGTAAGTTTTCTATCTTGTAAAATATTTATGATGAATAGTAGATGAAGCAAAATCATGAAAAAGTTGGTGAATATTTTTATTTTCTTTAAGAAGAAATTGTCTATGAAACCCATCATAGACCTTTGTTTTCTAGACAAACGTTTCATATAATGTTTCATTTCATAGACATAATTGTTATAATTTCATCGAAAGCAATTATCTCTGAAACCATAAAATATTTTGGAATGTTATAAAACAAACCTAACCTATAAATTTATGAAACATCACCACACATCACAACACACCACAATTTTTATATTAAACCATTGATACAAAGACCAAGCTTAAAGAAAAAATTTAATGAGTTACCTGGTTTTCGTTAAGCTTTGATTTTTGTATCAATGGTTTAAACCTCACCTAATATATAGCACATTTGCATTATATGAAAAATGTATGATTTCAGCGGGAAATCTGTCTATGAAATTAAAATTCAATGAAAGGTTTGTCAATAAAAGAATGGGATCCCATTAAAAAGTTTTATTAAGAATGCAAGGCAATAGAAGTATCAGTAGGTAATAATTTTTCTCATACTACACACAACCACTACTAACTAACTACTAACTAGAAGCACTGCAATACTAAATGAAAATAACGAATTACTATTGGATAACAAACTCATAATGGAAAGATGGAAAAGATACATAGAACTTCTATATGATGGGGAAGGATTACATATAGATGACATAGGACAGGAGTCAGAGGAAGACGAAGACAAAAAGGGACCGGTAATTATGAGAGAAGAATTTGACAAAGCAATAAATAGCATAGGAAATGGAAAAGCTGCTGGTAGTGATAATATTTACATTGAACTAATTAAATACTCGAATGACCTATTATTAAATGAAATATATGACATTGTTAAGGATATGCACAAGACTGGAACCAAACCAAAGGATTTTCAAATAAGTAAAACTATACCCCTTCCAAAGAAACCCAAGACATTAAAATGTGAAGAGCATCGAACGCTCAGCCTTATTTCGCAAGCATCCAAAATTTTGTTGAAGATCATTCAAAATAGAATTAGACCTAAAATAGAATCACTTCTAGGAGAAGACCAATACGGGTTCAGACAGAATAAAGGTACTAGAGAAGCCATTTTAGCACTTCGAATGATTGTAGATAGGCGATTAGACATTGGTCTTAATACACACATAGCATTCATAGACCTAGAAAAAGCTTTTGATAAAGTAAACTGGAAGAAAATGATGAAAGCCTTAAAAGATGCAGGACTTGATTATAGAGACAGGAGAATAATATACGAACTTTATCGTAACCAAGAAACAATCATACAAGTAGGGGACGAGAAGGGAAAGGCTAAGATCCGACAAGGAGTCAGACAGGGGTGTTCACTCTCGCCGCTCATATTCAACTTATTCATTCAAAGTGCAATTGATAAAATTATAGAAAATACAACAGAAGGTGTTAAATTTAACGGAAATAGAATTACATTTATTAGATTTGCAGATGATATAGCAGTTTTAGCGGAAAACAGCACACAGTTGGAAACAATTTTAAACATAATGGACACAACTTTCCGAGACTTCGATTTAAAGATAAATTTAAATAAAACCAAGACACTAATAATATCTAAACACAGAGAAATACATGAAGTTAAAATAAATAACACAGTACTACAGCAAGTCCAACAATTTCAATATTTAGGCAGTATAATAACAGAAGACTCGAGATGCTCTACAGATATTAAAACTAGAATAGCAATAGCTAAAAACGCTTTTCACAGAAAAAACATATTTTTTAAGTCAAAAATGGCCAAATCTATAAGAAAACGTTTTATTAAAACTTATATTTGGAGCATTGCACTTTATGGCTGCGAGACATGGACCATGACACAACGGGACAGAAAAAAGCTTGAGGCGTTCGAGATGTGGTGCTGGCGAAGGATGGAGGGAATAAGCTGGACAGAAAGAGTCACCAATGAGGAAGTATTGGAAAGGGTAAAGGAGAAGAGACATATACTTCATACAATAGAAACTCGAAGAGGGAAAATGATAGGTCATTTGATACGACACGACGATCTAATACAAAAGATAATGGAGGGGAAAATTGAAGGAAGGAGAGGAAGAGGAAGGCCGAGGATTAGCTGTTCAAGAAAAAGGCAGACGTCGGGTCGTATCGGGAAGTCAAAGAACTGGCGTTAAGTAGAACGGACTGGATAGAACTGCACCGACAAGAGTAAAACTCTTAAATAATAATAATAACACACAACCGGTTTCTTGACGAGATTGCTGATTTGGATCTTGATGATTGTTAGTCGAATAGGCAATTATATAATATATTACCAATACTGCTCATATATTATTTCGAAAATGGAAGCCAATTTCAAGCATATACTTAAAAAACCTACTACTCATCGCCGTCTGCATCAGAATCATCAGCTTAATCCACCTTCCAAACATGTTTTCGTAAACAGAACGTCATGCACACGTTCCTCGGCGCCGTGATCGCTGACCTGGGCTACGATGTCATCCCCAACGAGTCCCTCACCAGGAGCCTGAACCGCTTCTACGTCCTCTCCTTTGCCTGCAGCATCGGTCACCAGGGTTGCATCAACAATGCTGTGGAGAAATGGATCGCGCTCCGCACGAACGGTGTGAGGTAAGGAACGTCAATTATTTTTATTATTATTGAATACACGATAACAAAAAACAATCTAATTGTGAATCTCCACCTGTTTTGATGTTGGTTAAAGTGTGAAAACGATCGGGGTTATATCGTCAATATGGATCAGAAATCCCCGTTCGTGGTTTGATTTAAGAGTACATGAATATGTGTAAGACCAAGACAAGACGCATGAAACATGTAAATATGTTATAAATTGAACTTTTCAATCTGATATAAGTGTATTATTAGAGCAATAACCCCGACCCCCAACATGGTTGCAGAAAAATTGGTATTGCAAAAACGATAGGCGCTTATGTTTAAAAACCCTAAATAGTAATTAATCATCTAGTTTTAATGTGACGTTTAAGAGTACACTACGTTGTAATACAAAGACTAGCATTTTATGTATCTATAGAGTCAGTTGTTTGTACAGTCGCCATGAGATATAAGGCCGCAAATATTGCGCTTACAATAATTGAACACTCCTATTGTTGAGACGTTAGAGTGCATGTCCAAATATTTGTGACTACTGACTACCTCGTTCGCTCCGTACTTGTTGGCATGACAGGGTGTACACCTTTTTTTTTTGCTCATTTTACTGTCCACTAGATTCTTTAATAGTATCACAAAATTTACACTATAATTATAATTACATAATTTTTGTAATGTAATCAATGGTTACCTATCTGAAACACAAATTGTTGTTTCCAAGCCATTTTTTTTTCAAAACAGCATATTTTTTCAGAATGATTATAAAACAAACCTAATCTAGCCTAATTGGATCTTTAGAACAATATTTACAAAATCCAGAAAATATTACGGGTTTCAGAAAATGACATGTTTCGGACAATTGAAAATTTGGCGATACGTTACAGAGGGGAAACAATGTTCTGGAGTTAAGATAGGATACCGTCATGAATGCAAGAAATACTTTAGTAGTTCTCTGTTAGGAACCAGAACAAGCTTCGCACGCAGTAGATATTGCAAGAGACTGTACCATACCCCTAATGAATCCGGTCATCCGGTCAGTTCGCGTGACCGCGGGCTATTTACAAAATGAAGGTAGTAAACACCAATCAAGGGTAATGTCTCAATATCGCTGAGGAAATTGAGTGCCAAGGATTCAGTCATCAATCTGGTTAAAGGGAGTCGATTATTTTACACTAGAGTAATTCCGTTGCTTCGGCCATATTTCAGTGTTAACGTGGAACGTAAATTTATTGCTCAACATTTTAGGTAAGCACTTAATCGGGTTATGTCATGTCTTACCAAGAAGTGAAGGAGAAAGCCTAAGAAAAGAACGGCTGGCGACTGCTACACCGACAAGAGCGCAGCTCTTAAATTGAAGAAGAAGGTCAATAAAGAGTTTCTATCTGTTCGTTCGGCGTCTTTTTTGTGGATATCTAGAAACTTAGTTAGCGCTTCAAAAGTTTCGCCCATTGTCGCATCTGTCACAATGTCAATGTCAAAATTCAAAACGTCTCCGTAGACAAGCACACATAAAAGCAAAAGTAGCTTCATCTTTTTAAAATCTGTTGCATAAATACTGTCGTACTAAGCGTGTTTGTTCTAAGTGGACATCAGAAAAATAAAGTTAAGGATTTTAAATGCAAAAGGGTCCTAATAGGTATGGACATTTATAAATTCTATATTAAGACCATCGTCATCCAAGCCACAGAAAAGACAGCTATTTTTAACCCCCGACAAAAAGGAGGGGTGTTATGTATATTCTGTCTGTGGCATCGTAGCTCCCAAAAGTATGGTCTATTTCATCATCATCATCATCATCATCACTGCTGGACAAAGGCCTCCCCCAAAGTTCTTCAAAACGATCGGTCTTGCGCCGTCCTCATCCAATTTCTGCCCACGATCCTAACCAGGTAGTCGGTTCACCTTGTTGGGGGCCTTCCCTCGCTGCGTCTTCCAGTCCGCGGTCTATTTGAAATCGTTTTTTTTTTTTCAGCGAAAGCCTTATCTGTCGAGATAGCTCTGAGCTCATACTTGTACTCATGGTAGATATAGGTACCATGAGTACGAGTATGACCCAGAAATTAATGTGTGACAAACTTGAACTTATTGGAAAATATCTGTAATGTGTATTTATTTGCCTTAACCACACACATCAACATGAAAATCGGGGAAGTTTGATACGTATGTAATGTGAAGCTAAATTAATTCTAACTGCAATTATTTTAACCACTTAATGATTCCAACATTAGTAATCAATGATTACTTCAATTTCAAGATAATGTGGCTCGTGTCGCACTTAGCCCACTTGACATAAATTACTATACTGCTCCATTTAGACACAAAACGACGTAAATGCCACGGTTTATTATAAAAGTGATAAAAACTACGTCATTTTGTTCACGAGAGCGTGCCCCTAGCACCTGCCTAAAAGTACATATATTACCTATCACATAGTATCATCGATAACGACTTACGTACTTTATTGTAACAAGCCGTTGATTTCGACGTATCTTATGATATCTGTCCGAGTGTCCGAGATATAATAACCAATACTTTAGCAATTAACTTGACGAGGAAGGAACTTGCTGTTATTGTAGTCAACGCTTTTACTACGTCAAAATTAATGCACTTATGTCAACTGGAGGGTCACTCCGATATTCGAAATTCGAACGTTATATCGTGCCGTCCCGTTTATTCAAATATTCATTGACGTGAGATCGAGAGGGATGGCACGGCACAACCTTATTTATTCTTATTCTGCTCTTTCCCGCAATTATAATGCAGCTCAGTATAGAATGAAGTTACAATACTAACCCGGATAGCAAACTGGCTGTATAAGAGCTTAATACAGCCATTTTAACTCTAATTTAAGCTGTATAAAGGCCATATAAGTGCTTACCTTATGCAGCCTGTGGGACTTGGGAAGTTGCAATGAGTCTTCAATGTTACGTATCCTTCCAGCGTGCACCCCGACCTCCGTCGCCACGTGTTCTGCGAGGGTCTCCGCGCCGGCGGCTACGAGGACTGGAGCTTCCTCTACCAGCGCCGGCAGAACTCCAACAACCAGGGCGACATGGTGGCTATGCTGCGCGCGCTGGGCTGCACTAGGGACGAAAGCGCTGTTAAGGAGTAAGTCATCGTCAGCGGCTGAAAAACCATCATTTAACACTTACACACAGACCATGACCTTTTCATGACCAGCCAGACCATTCTTCGTGTTTAAGGAACAGTTTATCTGTTTTCTTTGTGTCTTATGTACCTTCAGCGCATTTATAACTACGATACAGGATCAATCGGCCAGCAAATAAAGCTTCATTCAGAATTTAAAAAAATATCGTAGTTATCAATAAAAAATAAATAAAAAAATTGAAATTGTTTTCGGAATCGTAATAATGTAACTAAGCAATGATAATACGACAGCCATCAACTGAAACGCACTTTTTCACGGTGCAAAATGGCAAATTACATATTGTCTCCATACAAGTATTGGTACCCAACACACAAATGACGATAGCGTTTAGCGCTCAACTTTGACGATAATTTTTGACTTTTAGAGCAGTTTGAGTGTAGTAAGTCCCATATAGACATTAAATTTGATCCCAATAAAGTATAGAATCGGTTAACATCCTCAAAAAAAAATTGTCTTCACGCCTATTGTTAACCCCCGTAATAACTTCCATCTGCAACCAGAATAAACTCGATTGTTGATAATATTTCAATAATAACTATAATTGTATGTGCCCAGAATGCTGGAGAAGATCTTGACCGATGACGTGAAGGCGCAAGATCGATTGAACGCGTTCACCTTCCTCTACATGGGCAACCGCGAGAACGCGAACATTGCCCTCGAGTTCATCAAAGAGAACATCGATGCTGTCAGGACTGCGTGAGTACCACAGTGATATTTTATAAGTAGATTTTTCTTTTTATGCCTTAGGGGGCAAACGAGCAAACGGATCGCCTGACAGAAAGCGATTACCGTCGCCTATAGACACCAGCAAGACCACAGGAGTCACAAGTGTGTTGCCAGCCTTTCAGGTGGGAGTACGCTCTTTTCTTGAAGGTTTGGCGGTGCGAAAATACCGCAAGCGACCATTCATTCCACAATGCAGTCGTGCGTGACTGCCAATTATCAAAGTGGTAAGAATGAAAGGATTGTCGCGTAGAACGATGGTGGAGAGATGCGGCAGTAATCAATCCGAACAATTCATCGGAGCACTCCCCGTTAGTAGATAGGTTTCTAGCGCTTCAAAAGTGAAGCCCCAAATAGGAAAAAAGAAAGTAGCTTATCGCTATCTCAAAGTGTTTTGTGGTTTTGTACCTCATTATCGTCCGGCAGAAAAAGAGAAGCGTGCTAAAATAGAGCCTTCAGGCATTGTCATTTCTGTGGATTATCAACTCTAAGGCCTTCGGCCGGACGGACAGTGGAGTTTTAGTAATAGAGTCCCGTTTTTACCTTATGGGTAGGGAACCCTAAAAACACGAGTGTTATCAGATCATTAATTATAGTTTGTAAATGATGCCATGGCATGATTTGACAGGAAGCTACCGACTGGTTACTTATCAATCCTATAAGACTTAGCTGGCTTAGTTAGGCTCTTCTTTTAGTGGTGCCTTGAAAACACTTCTGTAACTTGCACTTATTTTTACAGAACCGTACTCCCGGCATGGTTCAACAGCGTGCTTTCTAACTTGGCCGGCTATTTGAATGAACAAGGTCTTAATGACGTAAGTACCTATCTAACAATTAACGGTGATAATAAAAAGGCAAGATAAGGTTGCAAGGCCGTACAATGACATTTTCTCTACCAAATAACACAATATTGTTGTTGTTGTAGTTTTTGTCCTACAGGCAACTCCGCAGTTTGCGGACATATGCTTGCGTCACACCTTCCTATCCTCAACGAATCCTCTCCTCTCGCTTCAGCAGGGCTAGCATATCAATCCTTAACATAATCCCTTGCCGCCGAGACTTGTCGCGCGACTCAGTATCACCTGTCTTGCTCGCACCGTATTGTAAAGAAAGTGACGCGTGACAAGGAGCCCCGTGTGCAGGATATGCTACTCCTGTAGCTCCGTCCGACGGCACGCAGCTCCCTCTCGACGGTGCGCCGCCATGACTGTACAGTACCCTTACCATGACAGCGACAGTATTCGCTAGCGACTCTGTAAACAATTTGTATGGAAAATTGTTGTTCTAGTCAGTAACCCCTAGGGGCGCTGTACTATAATAATAAAAATAATAATAGTCATTTATTTCAGATAACAACGATCCATATTTTCTGTTAGTAATTAAATAAAATTAGGCTTAAATACTTAATGTTAATAGGCATTTTAGAAACAAATTACTTATACACACACGCTGGACAAATAAAACTAACTAATAAGGAATGTCAACATTATTAAAAATAATCAAAAATAAAAATCAAAAATACTATTCTCCATACAAATTGTTTACGCTGTCGCTAGCGAGCACGGTCACGTCAACTTATGGTAAGGGTGCGGCCGAGGTTACACCTTCCGTCCCGCGGCTTTCACTCGAAACCGATGTTTGGATTATTTGGTTCTCCTTTTCTCCGTGTGGCCTACCTTTACTATGTGGCCTATCCATTTCCATTTACGTGTCACGCTGTCCCTTCACAATTAATTAACGATATCTTGTTTCAGATGGAAGAATGGCTGCTGGCCAACGAGGCTTCCATTCCTGAGTACTCCGTGGGCATGAGTGCTATCACTTCAGCCCGTGCCAGCATGCAGTGGGGCACTGACCGAGCTGACAACATCATCTCTGCTGTTCGAGGGTCTGCCGCAATTGCCGTTCCTAGTGTGCTGCTGTTGATCGCTTCTCTTGTAGCTCTGCTGAGGAATTGAAGCTAAAGTAGTGTTCAACCGCTTAAGTAGCGCCTTGGGTGAATTTACGAGATCGTCATTGAAATGTAATGAGTTATTTTATACAGTGTTGATTATATTTATTGTGTAATTAATAAACGTATTTTAGTATAACAATTGGCTTCATTTGTTATGTCAACTTAACGAAATCCATTTCTGTTTTGTCTTGATTAATATTTTAATTAAAATATTAAGCACTTGTAATTGCTCCACTGTCTGTTGGTTATTTTATGTATTTATTGTAAACCGTGCGAGTCTTTTCCGAAATGTTTTATTTTCTGATTTCAACTCCCATATCATAGCAATTTATTAAAAATAAAAAAAAAATGGTTTAAATAAAAAAAATACTGAATCGAAAAAGTCTATATAGGTACCTATTATTTATCCAATCAGAACAGTAGCGACGACGAACTGGAAGAGACAGCTTACGATGGCCCGCTACAAAGTGGAGCAGCAATCTTGTGAAGGTCGCAATACGGACGTTTAGTTTGAATGGGGAACAACGCTGAATAGACAGTACTATTGCGATATCTCGAACATATTATTATGTGACATTTTCAATCAAATCTTTGTCGCATACCATAAGGACGTAACCAGCTCTACTCATTGAGAAACCCTGAACATTATTTTGCGTGTTTACATCATTCTGACGATGCGGTTGGCGCAGTGGTTAAGCAACTGCCTACTGAGCCGACGGTCCCGGGTTCGAATCCCGGCAAGGGCAAATATTTGTATCATTTATTTTCATTTATTTTCACCTCACAAAGGACATATAAAACAGTTTGACAACTAGTTGGTAAACATGAAAGTGTTACAAAGTATCCTTTGTGAGGGACTGGAGTCTGAACTAGGTATTGAAAAACCTGTAATACAGTAATACTGTATTGTGTGATGAACACGAATATTTGTGCCTGGGTCATGGATGTTCTATGTATTTAAGTATTTATTTATCTATATAAGTATGTATACCGTCGCCTAGTACCCATAACACAAGCCTTCTTGAGCTTAATTTGGGACTAGGTTGATTTGTGTGAGGTTGTCTGATATTTATTTATTCTGCGTTTTGGTATTTTCCCTTTTAAGAAATGTTGCGTTGATGGCCTTTTGGGTAGGTCAATTTGCGTTTAGGACATTTTGCGTTCGTAAATTAGGTCATTATGGGACTGAGTACTTTAAACCATGAAATAAAACGCATTAGAAATTTTCAAATAAAAGAGCACACAAATAGGCATTTATTGCCTCCATTGTTTTACTAACTTATTAGATAGTGAGACAACGTCAATAATGGCTGCATTTGATACTTTAGTCTGGTATTAGTTTATCTTCTCTAGATAGATAAGGACACTCGAGATGTCTTATCATCCGTGGAAATGCTTAAAACAGTCACCGACGTTACAGTTTGGAGTCGGCTGAAGACTGTGTATCAGGTTAGTATTAGAAAATATTACCTATAATATCTATATTCTATAGAATACTATTACAGAATTTACAACATTGAATTTTTTCAACCAGACCTTTTTCCGATATAATAATAATAAGACAAAGAAATAAAAATAACCACATTAAGAAAATATCCCAATTTATGAAAAAAAAATCTATTTGAAAATGTTCTTATTCTATAACGGCGTAAGCGACAAGTAGTGGTCACAGCGCAGAAAGTTTTACAGTGGGACTATTACTAAGACTGAATAAGAATGGAAATTGTAGGTACCACTGTTCTTTTTGTAGATTGCGACTATAATTTTTTCACAAGGTGACGCCATTTGAGTGCTGATTCTTAGACGACGCGGCGGCTTTCACCTTTTTATTAATATTTTCAAAACTAGTCCGTATAACCAAATAAAAAGAATAGTTTTGGGTTAGTGTGATAATAAAATTAAGAAATTAGTTTAAACTTAACACTAATTGAAATGTTGCCAATTAGGAAAATGGAATATCTGTGGCTTCGACAGATGTGTATCTTAAATTAATATTATACTATTAACATCTACTCATAATATGGCACCTACAAAAAGCGACTATTATAGAATTATAATTAACTATACTCCAATAGTGTAGGACTGGCAAGAAACTACGCAGGATCGGAACAAGAGGGGTGCTCTCCTTTCGGAGGCTAAGATCCTTTTTGGTCACTCAACCAAACAGTTAGTTCGCAGTTTGTAGAGCACCTAACTACTGAGCCGATGGTCCTGGGTTCGAATCCCGGCCAGGGCAAATATTTGTATGATAAACTCGAATATTTGTTCCTGGCTCATGGATGTTATCTATACATGTATTTATATAATATGTATATCGTCGTCTAGTACCCATAGTACAAGCATTGCTTAGTTTGGAACTAGGTCGATTTGTGTAAGATTGTCCCCTAATATTAATTAATTTATTTTATTTTTATTCTGTTGTCGATTTCCTCCGTATGTTTTTCCAGCCATGCACCGTTTCCACCAAACACTGCTAGTCCTAGGCATCCTACGAGTAGCTGCCACAGCAGTTGGCGACACAAACTACAGGCTCAATTCGTCTGTCAAGCCGTCCTCATACATCATAGCCATCACCCCATACTTCAACACCAACGACGAAAGAGCCTTCACATTTGATGGCGAAGTCAGCATCATAGTGTCACCAGAAACAAACACCAATCAGATCAAGTTACATTCCCAAGACCTTCAGTTTGATGCTGGGAATGTTACAGTCAGTAGTGGGCAAACTGTTTTGCCATTGAATAACGCAAATCCTTTGCAGTTTGACGCAAACTACACCTTCGCGTATATAAACTTGCAAAATGAACTTGTAGCTGGAGCTGAATACACCCTGAAGATAGTGTACACGGGACTTATAAGAACAGATCTTAATGGATTCTACAGAAACTATTACATCGAGAATGGAGTTAAAAGGTAAGTATTTAAAATGTTATGTCAAATATTGCCATGTTCTTTTAGTAATTCAAAGTAAACTAAATGATGATTAGGCCTATTAAATGTTTGATGTTAGCAGTCATAATCATAAACAGCGGGCCTAGCATATCCTGACGCGACTTTGCATCTCGCGCGTTACCTACTTAGACTTATCATGGACAGCATGGAAAGGCGGGTTGTAAATTCTTTAAAAGTTGTGAAAATGATAATCCATCCTATTTTTATCGTGATCAAAATGTCTATACATATAGCTATGTCTACAGTCCTATATAAATAACTAACATTTGGAGTGTTCTTTAAGTCAGAAATGATCGTTTATGTTTGATATTCCAATGGAGCGCTGAAAACGCTCCATACAAATAGCTACCACACCGTGACGTCATCGTCTAGTAAGGGCACAAAATGTATGAAAACGAAAAAGTGGATTTACGTAGGTACAGGAATGTTTTATTCTTGTTTTATTGAATCATGAGGACTCTGAAAACAGTTGCATCATATTTTGATGACCTGATAACAGGATATGTACATCACAATCTTTGGAGATAGCGTTTGAAGTGTAACGTATTGTTGCGAAAAATCTTCAGTCTTTCATTTATTTGGCCTAAGTAATTTGAAGTAGATAATTTTTACTGTTTTATATATGGTTAATAATTTCAACGGGAGAGTACCTATCTACATTCCGACCAAAAAGAGTAGAAATTAAAAAGTTGCAATACTGTAGTGTCGTCCCTTTCTAATCAATCTAAAAAAACGGGGACGACACTACAGTATTGCCACTTTTTAATTTCTACTCTTTTTGGTTGGACTGTATGCTTACTGCAGCATTTCTTTATCATCATCATATCAGCCGATAGACGTCCACTGCTGGCCAAAGGCCTCCCTCAAAGTTCTTCACCCCGATCGATCAGAACTCTCATCCAATTTCTGCCTGCGATCCTAACCAGGTCGTCGTCGGTCCACCTTGTTATAACAAATTCGTCGGTCCTCCTTCTCACGCCGCGTCTGTTGGTCCGCAGATGTCACTCAAGAACATTTCGGTCCCCAACGGCTATTGGTTCTACGAACCTTGTGCCCCGCCCACTGTCACTTAGTTTGGCGACTCTCTGAGCTATATCTACAACCTTGGTTCTCTTGCGCATCTCATCATTTCGGATTCGATTCAGCAAGGAAACTCCGAGCATAGCTCGCTCAACTGCCCTTTGAGTAACTTTGAGCCTTCTTATGAGGCTCATCATGAGCGACCGCTTTTCGGTGCCGTATTTATGTCATCACTGGCAACACATATTGGTTAAAAACCTTCGCCTTAAGACGTCTTCGTCTAAATGTTTTTGCAGTTTCAAATTATCAGCGGCCAAATATCCCTTTTCAATAAGATTACTTTTTTCCGAGTTTATATCCCTGTCAAGGATAAATTTAAGAACTTTGGCCCACCTTTTTTTTGGTTAATTGAAAGATATGTTGCTTGTTGTGAAATATTTTACCCTTGCACGTATACGTTTTTGTTAATAAATAATGATTGGTACCTTTTTCTTAGAAGTGATTAGTTTTATCAAGCCACTTAAGTAGGAGTATATTTGCTAATGAGTTTGGATTTATTTACTGTATATTAAATACATGTCTGCATAATGATGTGCAATTTAATAAACTTAGTGTCACAACTACCTTGATACAACTGTATCAGCCAAGAATTGGATGTTACGCTATCTATCAGCCACAGACGTCCACTGTTGAACATAGGCCTCCCCCATGACTCGCCACAAAGTGCGATCCCGTGCAGACCGCATCCATTGATTCCCCGCTACCTTCACGTGGTCATCCATCCATTTAGTCGGGGGCCAACTCACGCTGCGCTTTCCAATACGTGGTCACCACTCTAGGACTTTGCTGCTCCAACGGCCGTCCATTCTCCGGGCTACATGGCCTGCCCATTGCCACGCTTACGCTGATTCTTCTCAAATTGTGTCACATAAGAGAATATTGTCAATTGCTTTTGCAATGGCATTTATGTTATGACAAGTTTACACGGGTCTAGTAAATATGGATGTAGCCAGTCCAATCTTCTATTTATTTATATAAACAAATACATACAGTGAAACATAGAACCTCATTTTTTTGAAGTCAGTTAAAAAGATAACTTCTGTTGTGTGGAGATATTCCTATTAGTGATTTGAATTTCTCCAAGCCTGCTGAAAGTCTTATCAACGTTTACTTTAAATCGTTACACAAAGTTAGTCAGATTTGGCACATAGGGTTTTTTAACTTATAAAGGCGAAAGTTTGTTACTTCTTCACGCTCAAACGGCTGGACGAATTTTGGTAACATTTGGTATAGAAGTAACTGACACCATGGATGTTAATCTACTTACCATCCTATACTACTATAATTAAAAAATTAATAATGTAGAAACGAATTTAGAATTTCTAAGAAATTAAAGTTTAACAACACATAAGTCGTCTTCTCTTCACGATTTTGCTGTGCCCAACAGGGTCCACAATTAAGTTCACCGTCATGTACAACTAGAACTTAAGCTTATTTAGTATCCTGTAAACTAACATTGTGGAATGCAATAAATGATTGAGTATTGATATCCTGAAAAAAGAATAGTGTTGCCGTTGCCGCCAAAAATAATTGACACCAACTTATCCCAGTACGTCTAGCATAACTTTGAACCGCGACTCATGTCGCGCGAGATAGCATGATCCGTCACTATCTCATAGTACTGTACAGAAAGAGACAGGTAGTATATTTCACGCAAGAAAGAGTCGCGTGTCAAAGTTATGCGAGACGTGCAGGTAAGGTTGTGTCAAATATAATTTTAATGACACGTACCTACCTACTGCTGTACGATTCTGTAATAGCATGGTGGTATATCAATAATTTTACATGGATTGGTGGTGCCTGCCGAAAATTTGTTTGTATTTTCTCTTAATAATAAACTTTCTTTCTAGCAACAGAAAATATTAAAGCACTTTGGAGTAGAGGGATGAACCTTTTTCCTTGTCTTTTAATAATAAAACTCCTGCGTTTTTTATTATTAACAATGTTTTTTTTTGATTGCTTTGCTAATAGAGTATTTCAGGCACCAACGTCTTAATTGGTAACTTATTTTATTTGCTATTGCCGCTTACCTATCAGTCCTAGGTAGGTGGTACCACTAAGCTAGTGTAAATGGACGAAAATAGTACATAGATTGTATTGACATATACAATGGTGTCAGTCAGTATATGCTAGTAAAAATCGGTTATTACTAAAAATATCTAGGGTAGTTATTACTCTGGGGTAAAGAATGCTATTCTTGCATTTTTCAATACAAATTTATAAGAGCAACACATAATATTGGTGAGTCAAGAAAACGATTAATTGACCTTAAGTTATATAACTAGTATTGATTATTGATGATTAATCAAGTGAGAAATTTTGACTTTAAAAGTGTAACCAAGAAGCTAAAAAGTTAAACGTTCTTACAGTATTAGGTAATCTTCAAAAAAGCTACTATTCTCATAAATTTTCATAACAAGATGCGTGAACCGACTCACCTAATTTCAGATGGCTGGGAGCAACTCAAATGGAGCCCACACACGCAAGAAAGGTGTTCCCTTGCTTCGACGAGCCCGAGTATAAGGCCGTCTTCACACTGGTCATCGACCGACCGGACAGCTTTCAGCCTTCTGTAGCTAACACACACTTGCTTGATACCGTGCCGTTGTGAGTATAAATAGGCCCTGGAACTATACATCTTCAAACTCAAATAAAGTAAAGGTATTAAAGGTTGATAGAAACTCTATTGGAACACTGATTAAAACCGTTTCATATGTATTTTAATAGGTCTGAGACTCACGGGACCTTTCTATGTAAAACTCAAACGGAGTTCAGATGGGTGACTAGAACGTTCTGCTAGTGTGGATGTCGTCATCGTTAATATAAACCATTAAATATACATTTTATTGGCTAATAGTGATTAATTTTATTATGAATGTCTTCTTCAGAGATGAGGATACATAATTGAAGTGTAGTTTCATATTACAGCTTCATATTGAAAAATAATTATTATTATGGTTTCAGAGCTAATGGTTACACTCGTGAAATCTTTCATCCCACACCAAAAATGTCTTCTTACTTGGTAGCCTTTTTAGTATCTGAGTTCGAACCAGCACGCATGACCGACGACAAACAATTCGGCATCTACACCAGGCCTGATGCTAAAAACCAAAGTGATTACGCCTTTGACTTCGGCTTGAGAGTGGTTAATGCTTTGAGCGACTACTTTGGCATTGACTACTATTCTACCAATACTAATTTGAAGTTGGATCATGTGGGTTTGCCGGATTTTAGAGCGGGTGCTATGGAGAATTGGGGACTTGTTAAGTACAGGTAAGCGCCACTCAAAAATCAATTTTATATATTTGAATGAAGGGAGCATGTTTCCTTTTTATTACTTCCAGAACTGTCTTTTAACATTATTTTTTCTATTATTTTCTTCCTGTATAATTTTTTGTCATTAAGTGAATTTCAATTGAGTGAAATACCAGCGGACACATAGCTAGCCCAAACACAAATACATTGTAAATAAAATACCCTCACAGGGAATCTCTTCTTCTCTACGTGCCCGGGGAGTCCACACCCTACTTCAAGTACCGGGTAGCGCAAATCATGGCCCATGAGACTACTCACATGTGGTTTGGAGACCTGGTCACCTGCCATTGGTGGAGCAACACTTGGCTCAACGAGGGCTTCGCTGATTACTTCCAGGATTATATCACTGCCCTTGTAAGTTACAGCTTCTCCTTATTTATTTTCTTAAATTATTTATATGTAGTTCTTTGATTATTTGTATTTGGTATGGCAAGAGCAATTTGGGTGGAAAGTTGAGTGGTGGACAAATAGTAGGTACATTGTTGTAGAGGCTGTAAAGTAAGCAATAGATGAACGAGTAAATGACTGAGAGACTGAACCGAGTGCTTTTCACGACTACAGCGAGGAAATACATTAAAATAAGAGTATTTTATATTGGTCATTGAACTCGGCGCCTTGTAGCAGCCTCTATAAATATTATATATTTATAATCTCCTCCTCTATAAATATGAAATATTTTCTAAAAAGTCCATTCTCACTATGAAATTCATGTATAGATACTGAACTGTTACCGTAACGTACTACATTGTTGTCGTGATGGGAGCTAACATAGATATCCAGTTTACAAGTGAACATATATGAGCAGTTTTGTGTACCGAATTCAAGTAATCTATGGCCACATCTGATCTCGCTTCTGAGCCATGTCTACAAGCTCTTTTCTAGGGTCATCACGAATCGTCTCTCAAGCAGGTTCGATGAATTCCAGCCTCCCGAACAAGCCGGGTTTCGAAAAGGCTTCAGTACCATAGACCACATACACACGCTGCGGCAAGTTATACAGAAAACCGAAGAGTATAATCTGCCACTCTGCTTAGCGTTTGTGGACTATGAGAAGGCCCTTGATTCCGTCGAGACATGGGCAGTACTACAGTCCCTCCAGCGATGCCGAATTGACCATCGGTATGTCGAGGTGCTCAAGAGTGTGTACAACAACGCCACTATGTCAGTCCGAGTACAAGACCAGTGTACGGAGGCGATTCCATTGCAGAGAGGTGTGAGACAAGGAGATGTAATATCTCCGAAGCTCTTCACCAACACAATGGAAGACGCCTTCAAGCTCTTGGAATGACAAGGACTTGGCATCAACATAAATGGCGAGTACATCACGCACCTTCGGTTTGCTGACGATATCGTGGTCATGGCGGAGACGCTGGAGGATCTCGGTATAATGCTGGATAATCTCAACCGAGTATCCCAACAGGTAGGCCTTAAGATGAACATGGACAAGACGAAGATCATGTCGAATGTCCATGTAGCACCCACCCCAGTATTGGTTGGGACCTCGGTCCTCGAAGTTGTCGACGAATACGTCTATCTAGGTCAGACGATCCAATTAGGCAGGTCCAACTTCGAGAAAGAGATCAATCGACGGATTCAACTCGGATGGGCAGCGTTCGGGAAACTGCGAAGTGTGTTCTCGTCCAAGATACCTCAGTGCTTGAAGACAAAAGTCTTCAACCAGTGCGTATTACCGGTGATGACCTACGGAGCCGAGACGTGGTCTCTAACTATGGGCCTCTTAAGGAAGCTCAGAGTCTCTCAGCGAGCTATGGAAAGGGCTATGCTCGGGATCTCTCTACGTGATCGAATCAGGAATGATGAGATTCGTAGACGAACTAATGTCACCGACATAGCAAACAGGGCACATAGCTCGAAGAACCGATGGCCGTTGGGGCAGAAAGGTTCTCGAGTGGAGACCACGTACCGGCAAGCGCAGCGTAGGACGGCCACCCGCAAGGTGGTCGGACGACCTGGTCAGGGTTGCAGGGACTCGCTTCTATCTGGCCCATGTGGAAGTCAATTGAGGAGGCCTGTGTCCAGCAGTGGACGTCCTATGGCTGAAATGATGATGGCCACATTTTCGAGCAGTGTCGTGAAAAGTATTTTTTACTTTATTATAAAAATTTCACGATGTGGTGTTTTTTTTTTTTTTACAAAACTGGTACACTTTACATATTTCGCCAAACTGCAATGCAGTTTGTTGGCGAAGACCGCACTCTTTATACATTACTATAATTTATACTGCTATGATATTTATTTATTGTTATACCTACTCTCACTATTTTAAGTATTTAATACAAACAGTTTCACTACAACTACATAATCTACGTTAACTAATAGTGACAGTTATTATAACAACGAATTTACGCATTATAGGATGCCTACCCTAATCACTCAACTAACTACCTACTTTTATTTTCTTTAAGAAAGGTATCCATCAAACACGCCTTTACTTTAGATTTGAATACATTTATCGTTTCACACTCATCCTCTGATATTAATGTATTGTAAATGCGCGGTATCAGGTACCCTCTTGTCCTTTGTCCGTAGTAGTTATTAAGTGATCTGGGTTTAACAAACTTTTTACGCGACGATGTTGATCTAAGATTACGATTGTACATTTTTCTTATCTTATATTTTGGGCATTTAAATTGGTCTACAGCTAATAAATAGTTAAATTTAACATGGACAGGTAGTACGTTACATTTTTTAAACAGTATATGGTATTTTCCTTTACAGTTTTGCTTTGTTTTTTTTATCTACAATATTTTTGATTAATCTAATTTGTAACTTATAAATTCGATTTAAATATGTTTTGAAAGTTCGCCCATATGCAATAAGTCCATAACTAATGATTGAATCTGCCAAAGCATGATATAAAGTACGTAATATCGCATTGTTAATTACACGTTTTAAATTATTAAGTTTACATAATATAGCTCTGAGTTTATTACACAAAACATCTATATGAAGTTTCCAACTAAAGTTCCGGTCTATGGTGAGTCCTAAATATCTATAAATATTAACAAATTCTAATGATTTACATTGACACAATGCTAAACCGTTATGCAGGCATTCAAATGTGTGTCCTACTATTGTAACATTTACATTTTCTGTTTTCATATGCGGGGAATTTACAAGCATGCATTTTGTTTTTGCTACATTGAGAAGAATGCCATTATCGTGTGCCCACTTTAATACATTATTAAAATCAGCTTGTAACTTGTGTTGTATGACGGAGAGGTCCCTGTCGGCGCACACCAGACACGTGTCGTCCGCGTACATGTACGTGGAGCTATGCTCCACCACGTTACTGATACTGTTCACGTGCATGATGTACCCGACAGGACCATACACCGACCCGGTTGGTACACCATACACTACATCCGCTTCCTCACCCGTCTCCCCGCATACCATTGTATGCAATGTTCTATTTTTTAAATAGCTCCGAAACCATTGATTCACTGGACCACGGATGCCGCACTCCTGCATAGCAAGAAGCAGCATGTCATGGTCCAGTGTATCGAATGCTTTTTTAAAATCCAGAAATAAAACTACTACATATAACCGGTTATCTAACTTATTGTTAATGTCATCCGCGAACTGCACTAGTGCAGTCGAAGTACTTCGAGATTTCCTAAAGCCATGCTGAGTTTCGGATATAATATGATGTTTGTCCAAGAACGAATGTACTCTTTTAATTATGACCTTTTCCGTTATTTTATTTATTACAGACAATATAGCTATAGGTCTATAGTTAGTATAATCCAGATGGCTGCCTTGCTTGTATATAGGACGAATAATTAATTTCTTTAACTTATCCGGGTAAATCCCACTCTCGGCGCACATATTCACAAACTTTGCCAATACCGGACTAATTTCATTTTTTATATATTTGAGGTCCTGTACTCTGATTCTATCATATCCCGGCGATTTATGACAATTTAATTTATGTATAGTTTTTTCAATTTCCGTTGCTGAGACTTTGAAAACGAAGAGAAACGTCACTTTGTGTCACATACGTCGAGCGATCTAAAAATTTTTGGCTACAGTGGTGTTTTATCTTATCTATTTCTCCTGTAAACGTTTTGGCGAAGTTTGTGCATATATTAGGTACAGTATCCGTTTTGCCAAGATACTTCAAAATAACATCATCCAAATTTTCTTTTTTACAGCCCAACCACCCATTTATTAATGCCCATATCTTTCTATAATCACCCTGACAGTCTAGTATTTCCTGTTTCCTAAATTTATTTCTAGCCTTATTTATTAAATTATTAGTTCTATTTCTTTGCTTCGTGTATTCAAGTCTTAAACTCGCACTTTTCGGACATGCCTTCCACTTCCTAAATAGCTCGTCCCTACGATTCATCATAAGCCTAAGTGCATTATCAACCCACGGTTGTGTCTCTCGGTTTTTATGAAGAACGTCGATTTGACACATTTTATATATGTTATTAAATATGGTATGCAATTTCTCGTATAGTAACAACGGACAGTCTATTAAAAGTAACTCCTTCCAGTCAATTTCACTTAGTTTCGACCTAATCGCTTTATTATTGTACACACTCACTGCACTATTTTTTGTATCGCGCGTTAAACTACACTTGCCTGCAATGTTCACGTTTTCAAACCAGCGTGCTACGTCTTTGACTCTTCGCTCCCATCTAAGTAGCTTTCGGTTTCCACAAGTCAGATTGATCAGTTTTTTCAACAACATTTCATTCAAAAAATACTTGTATCTCTAATATAAATATTGTTAACTCTCTCTGATATATTGGATATTGTAAGGGTTCCAGGACTGTAATTTAAATTTCAGATTGAACCAGATGTAGGATCAGCTGACATGCTAGTCACCGGCTCCGTCTACGATGGCTACGTAGCCGACGAGTCCTCATCCTCCCCCGCTATCACCAACAACAACGTCAACTCTCCGGCGGAGATTAGCAACCATTTTGGGAAGATCACCTACCAGAAGGCAGGCTCCATTATTAGGATGATTCATCACTTGGTCGGAGATAACGCGTTTAAGCTTGGATTGCAGGCGTATTTGAAGACAAAGTGAGTTATTTGCTTATGCTTCATACGATTTTATCTTTAGTATGTATATAGAGAAAGTGTCCTGCGAGCTGTCAGACGGAGTTGGAGAGAGCCCAAAAGAGTGAGTGCGGGTAGAAAGGCATAGCGTGAACTTATGAAGGCCCCATGCATATCTTGGGAGTCCTTGTGCTCCTAATTAAAACATTAATTAGGAGAGTTACAACCATCTACGTGTATTTGTAAATTATATGAAGTAAGTTTTTTTTTGTGTTACTAAAGCAGTCTAAAATAGCCTTCGAGTAGGAGTTGGGTGACTATTAAAATAGCCTAGATATACCTATATCGCTCTTATTCAGTAAAGTATTGGTCCTCTCTAATTTCTCTCTAACCCGGAAGCAATTAAGAGCTCATCGACGACTATCCTGGAGGTACTTGGCCAATCATTAAGTTTCTATTTTATTTTCAGTCAATTCGAGGTTGGATATCCAGAAAATCTGTACGCAGCGTTAAATCAAGAGGTGATTAACGCGAACGCTTTTGCAGACTACCCCGGGTTCAATATTGTGGATGTTATGGGTTCATGGATAGCAAAAGCAGGACATCCTATTCTTTCAGTGAATGTCGACTATGAAAATGAATTAGCCACACTAACTCAGGTAATGTTGCGTTCTGGTTAACGTATCCTAATTTCGATCAGCACTCGTGCGTGCAGCTCTCTGTTGCGCCACCTATGGTCACATCGAAAGACCAGCGCTGGCTTTCGAGCTAGCATCATGCCGAGGTGGGACCTTTTCGTGATCCTACGATCACGAACTGGTCCCACCAGAGTCATAATATTATAGTTGCCGAATGATTTATTTTACTGAATAAATGTTTATTAGCATCAACTCAACTACCCAAAGGTTGTCTGGAAGAGATTGCTCTTTAGCGATAAGAGCGCCTGTTAGCTACCGTTTTTAATTTGTTTATTGTGTAAATGTTTTTTTGGTGTGCAATAAAGCCTACTTGTATTGTATTGTATTGTATTGTATTGTATTTTATTATATTTGACACACCTTTATGTAATTATGTTTTAGTTACGGTCACGTTACGAATAAATGTATTTCTTTTTGACGTGACACCGTCTTAAATTAGGTTGCGCTCGGAGTCACTCATGAAAAAGTGTAACGCCCGCTCACGTCTGTTACGATGAGTCACCGAACGAGAGAGAGGCCCGCCGGACCGGCGAATGCCTTGCGTCTCTCTCCCACTCAAACATGATCGGTCCGCCGCGCGTTGTCACGTAAAATCTTCGCCCGTAAAACCGACTTTACAGGCAACCAGTTTTTTAATGACAGTAGTTACAATGGGTAATTTTCTTCTGCATTTAAGGATTGAAAATAAGGTACTTAATGAAAACACGTGGAATAAAATAGAACTTATTTTCAGAAACGTTTCAACATAGACTCATCCCACGTATCAAATGAAACGTATCCTATCCCTATAACATACACTATGGAATATGCACCGGACTTCAACAACACTAAACCTTCCTTTATTATGAATGAGAAAACCCATGAATTAAACTTGACTGGAATCGGTGCAACTCATTCGTGGATTATTTTCAATATACAAGAAACTGGTAAGCAATATAATAAATGTTAATATATAATTCCTGGGCATTGTGAATAATAACAAACTACTTAGGTCAGTTAAAGTAGGATTTTTTCCTTAATTAAAAACGCTATCATAACGGTATTATGAAAAATAACCCAATTTATCACCTAGCTAGCCCCTATCGTTTCAATCATAATGCACATGCATTATGAATAATCACTTTGTCAATAACATCTACAGTTCGCTCAAAAAATCTTCAAATATATAATTCCCTACTCACAGTCCTTTACTGTTTACGAAGTCACAGAGTGTGGAAGTGGTTGACGGGTAGAGAATGCCTGAAGGCATTACGTTCGCCATTTGTACTTTCTTATTGTGCAATAAAGTTTAAGTAAATAAAAAGGGAGTTGAAACTGTAGGTACTATGATTCTTTTTGCAATCGTAAGTAACAAATTAAGCATTAAACGACGCGACGACGACGCGTTTGGCTCGGTTTGTAGACACCTGCCTACTGAGCCGGCGGTCCCGGGTTCGAATCCCGGTCAGGGCAAATATTTGTGTGATGAACTCGAATATTTGTGCTTGGGTCATGGTTGTTCTATGTATTTAAGTATATATTTATCTATATAAGTACGTATATCGTCGTCTAGTACCCATAACACAAGCCTTTTTGAGCTTAATTTGGGACTGGATAGATTTGTGTGAGGTTGTCCGATATTTATTTATTATTTATTTATTAAAAACTGGCCAAGAGCATGTCGGGCCACGCTCAGTGTAGGGTTCCGTAGTTGCCCATCCTTCACAATCCATACTTTATATATTATATTATTATATAATATTATATTATTATATTATATAATATTACATATTATATTATTATAATGGGATCCAAGCTACGAGTCTATGTGCAGCCGCCACCACTTACTGAGCCTGGAGGACCGTCGTATATTGCTTGACGTCTCTATACTACATGATATCCTGTCTGGTCGTATCGATAGTGCCTCACTTCTTGCCGAAATTGGCTTTTCTGTGCCAACCTTCAGAACCCGGCACTCCGAGCGTCGACTTTTCAGCATTCCCAAGGTAAACACTAGGTATGCTCAAAACTCCCCAATTGTACGTATTCTGAGAGAATACAATTGTAAATTTAATGCCGCCGATCTATTTGACTGTTCCAAGCCAGTCTTGAAAAACCGTATTCGAAAACTCATTTTGCAAGGTTGATGATGTGGTAGCGTGGAGTTGCGTACGATAGACATGCTTGTATATTACACACACACACACACACACACACACACACACGAGCACACACACACGAGCACACACACACACACACACACCTGGGGTGGTTGCTAGCTTTCTTTTGTTTTAATTTAAGTGTATATGTACCTTACCTAATTTTTATACCGATTAAAATCTGATATCGTTACCTTTTCAAGGCCTCGTTAACTGTATATCTGTGGACATCTGTTATTGGCTTTATGTTCTAGCTATAAGCATTGTTATATATGTTCTGTAATGCTGTTGATGTTCCAAATAAATAAAATAAAATAAAATAAAATAAAATATTATTATATATTATATTATTATATTATATATTATATCATATCACCTCTTCACGCTTAAACCGCTGAATCGATTTTGATGAAATTTGGCATGGAGATAGTTTAAGATCCGAGGAAGGACATAGGATAGTTTCATCCTGGAAATTATCCCTAAAAAGATTGAAAAGTGAGTAAGTAATTCATGATGACATTGATGAACCTGTAGAAAATGTAACGATTAAACCAAAAGCACAATTGCTCTTACATTTGCTTAGGCGCTCTTTTATTAATTAAGGTGATTAGGTGGATATCTATCGTGTTGTACGAGGTTTCTTCCATACTTCCAAGTTCCACGCGGACGTAGTCGCGGGCAAAAGCTAGTAGACAATAAAATCAAATTTAAATTACGAGAAAGATTTCAAGCTCTATAAAAAGGTCGTAAACGCCAAAGCAACTGTAATTACTTATTACCTTCTGAAATTTATCGATTATACGCACCAGATTGAGCGAAATGTTTTAATTCAGTATGGAATTTAACTAATATGTGTAACATTCGAAGTATAAGAACACCGCGCGGCACTTACGTCATTTTAAAGAAAATTATGAAATTTTGCGATAACTCAAAAACAGCTAGACCGATTTTATTCAATATAGTTTTCATTGAAAGTACTAATACGGCTTTATTTTTATGAATTTTTCCATAATTTTTTGACCCGTGGTTGTGAAGTTAGAGGGGGGGGGGGGGACACTATTTTTTGGATTTCCCGAGCGAATATTTACAAAACTGCTGACTTTATCAAAAAGTTACGTTTCAAGACCCCTATTGTTTTTAAAAGAGCTAATACAACGACACCCCACACACTAGTGTACATACAAAAAAAAAAGTCACTCCCACTTTAGTAGTACGGGGGAGGTACCCGAAAAAAATTTTTGTTTTAGTTTTTATTTTTCTAGCACTTATGATCACGGAGCTAAGCCGCGGACGGACAGACGGACAGACGGACATGGCGAAACTATAAGGGTTCCTAGTTGACTACGGAACCCTAAAAAAGGTGTCGTAGTAGGCGTGTCTAATTTATTCACTTTTACAGGTTTCTACAGAGTCAACTATGATGCAAATTCTTGGCAACAAATTGCAGCAGCTTTAAAAGGAACCGAAAGAGGACAAATTCATCATTTGAATAGGGCAAAGGTAATAATTATACTGAGATCTGAATTTAAACCATGCGACTGTTCTCCAAAAACTCTGAATAGACCACAATTTATATAGATACTCGTAACGTTTAAATAGCACACACGTTTATTGTACAAACGAAGTCATTTGTGAACTATTATAAACCTTAGTATAACGTGTTAAGGTCTATGGGTGTATAATTAACAGTGTCTTCGTTTGTACGGTTTTCTAGATACGACCTATTACAATTACAACAACAAACATTGAAAAATAAACCAAAACCATGAAACATATCATATTCGTAAAATTTTACTCACCCCTGTCGGAACAAATGAATGTGTCTCATAATCATAATTTTGCAGCAAGAGATTCGCAAGCGTGCTAATATTGTATTTAATTTGTCCTTGTCTACTTTAAAAAGTTTCATATACCTTGACTGTATTCTAAAATGAAATGGGAGTACGCATTAAAGTATAAACATTTCCACAATTCCGATATTGGTGTCGGATTGATTCAATCCCGGATTTTGAAACTTCTCGAAAAAAAAAAAACAATAATTGATTTAGGACTATTTTATTTATTCATTTTGGCAATCGAAAATAAATTAACAAGAGGAGAAATAACTGTATGTATTAGAATCTTTATTTTACAGATTGTGAACGATTTATTTGCAT
Source organism: Apotomis turbidana (assembly GCA_905147355.2). Lineage (NCBI taxonomy): Eukaryota > Metazoa > Arthropoda > Insecta > Lepidoptera > Tortricidae > Apotomis > Apotomis turbidana. Next base: position 3,889,853 of record LR990285.1, read on the forward strand.
TCGTGTATGCTGATGAAGTGAAATTTGGACAGCTTTATGAGGTATTGGAGTTTTTGTCAGAAGAAACCGATTATTCTGTGTGGTATGCCACTCTTCGTGGTCTCAGCAAATTGAGGACTTCTTACCTGGGTTCAGACGCGCAGGCTGATGTTGAGGTTTGTATTAATTATAATACACTAGCTTTTGCCCGCGACTACGTCCGCGTGGAATTTGGAAGTATGGAAGCAACCTCGTACAACACGATAGGTATCCACCTAATCACCTTAATTAATACAAAGGGATTATTTAAAGCGCCTAAGCAAATGTAAGGGCAATTGTGCTTTTGGTCTAATCATTACATTTCCGACAGGGTCATCAATGTCATCATGAATTACTTACTCACTTTTCAATCTTTTTAGGGATAATTTCCAGGATGAAAACTATCCTATGTCCTTCCTCGGATCTTAAACTATATCCATGCCAAATTTCATCAAAATCGATTCAGCGGTTTAAGCGTGAAGAGGTAACAGACAGACAGACAGACAGACAGACAGACACACTTTCGCATTTATAATATTAGTATGGATTGAAATGAAATTCCGTGATGTTTCTGACTCATGATGTAGAAGAAAGAGAACTGATTTTGAAGAGAGAGGGAAAGCAGTAACTCATAATCATAGAAACCCTGTTCCAGTGGAATAGAGAAAAGGGTTTTCGGACATGACACTACTTGATATGTGGAAGCCGAGCGTCGTGTCTCGCTCACTCGTATAGCCGCCGCTGGCCGCTGCCGCTTGCGACAAAGGTCGTTGTTGGGCCGTTTGAGAGCTAAAAACATTGCATCTATGACACTTTATAACCCTGCTTCTGAACAATTTTTTAGAGAAATATGAAATCAATCCTATTTATTTGTCCTTTAAATTCTAGGCATACGCATTGAAACTTATGGATGGGATCATCAACAAGTTAGGTTATGATGTCAGAGCCACAGATGATTTCGTCACGCTCAGAAACCGCATGCAAGTCCTTGAATTTGCCTGCAAGTTAGGTCATCAGGGATGTATCGACAAGACCGTTGAACTGTTCAGGAATTTCAAGGAAAATGGTGTTGAGTAAGTATTTTCTATAATGACCAATATCTTCACAGCGGAATGTAATACTAAAATTACTTTGAATTGAAGAGAAAAATATCGAAAGGTATTAAAAATGTAAAGTTTGAAATCTCGATATATTTTTTCACTTTTTACACCACAACTTATTTTCAAAAGCATTTTTCCGAGTGATTCAACCTCTCGGACTTGGGTGCTTGCAATATTTGAAATGCATTCTTTTGTTTACTTACAGACAGTAATTTTAACCAAATTGAACAAAATGCAAGATTATGTAATAATCATTTCGAAATCCAGCATTAACTACAATTAGACACCTCGAAAATGCTGTCAACCCATTCTCTATTCACAGTATCTGAACCAAAAGGGCGATTCTACAAGCGTTTCTACCGCAGCCAGTCCGCTGTTATAAATATCAAAGCAGTAGGTTATAATATGCTTCAAATTCTGATAAGAAGTACGATTACATCACATCTACGGTACGGTTATTTCAATGCGTACGGTTATCATTGCATGAAAGTTTGCAGCTCAGTGTAGCTCATTCTTTCAATATTTTTGACAGTGAACTGGCGGTGGTTGAAACGCCTGTAGAATCAACCAACACCTCTTTACAGAGTATCACCCAGCTTGCGGCCCGTGACGTACTGCAACGGGCTGCGTCACGGTGATGCCGAGGACTATGACTTCCTGTACCAGCGCATGAAGACCACGAATCTGGCTAACGAAGCGTGGGTCATTGGGGACGCGTTAGGGTGCTCTGCTGATGAAAACAAGCTAAGGAGGTAAGTACATTACATACGGGTGGTGAATTTGTGCATTTTCTAGATTGCAGGTATTTGCCATCTGGGCTGGGGCTTTACGAATTACCACCCGGGGTTGTCAAAATTACTACGGTAATTAGTACGTACAAAATATTCGTAAGTTTATTGAAAATATATATAAATAAATAACCTCACACAAATCGATTTAGTCCCACAGTACTTAACCACACAGTAGTAAACTCTAGTAGGATTGTGTTATAGGTACTATCTAGACTAGACGATATACATACTTAAATATATAGAAACATACGTACCTTCAATACATAGACAACATCCACGACCAAATTAATTATTCGAATTCATTATACAAATATTTGCCCTTCCCAAGACCCGCGCCATCATTTGAGGGTCCAAATTATATCAAGTATTTATTCCCACAATATTTATAAATAGTGCATGGAACTGTGTCTAGTCTAGATGCGGTTAATATGTTATATCTCTTATTATTGGACTTCAAGTATCCTGTCCTGTAGCTTACAAATTGGTTTTAATATGCGTGCGTTTCATATTATTTGACAAATGATGTCAAATAAATCTCTATGAGTTTTACCGAAAGTTGAACTGCAACAGCACAACGTTACGCTAAATCTTGAAACGAAATATTTTTTAGATTCTGACAGTAGGTAAGAAATCTGATAAACACTTTCTGAACGATTAATATTAAATGCCTTTTATAATCATTCCTTGCAGCTATCTACTCGCGATGCTAGAGGAGAACAGTCCAATCAGAACCCAGGACCTGACAACACCGCTCACCAGCATTTTGAGCAACTACGAGCATGTCCACGTTGTCTTAGAAGAGTTGAGGCAGAACTACACTCTTTGGGCAACTATGTAAGTGCGGCTACAACTTACAACAACAACAACAACAAATCTTTATTGCACACCTCAAATACACAGTGATAATAAACATGAGAGATATACAGTAAAAAAATTGACAGAGGTTAACAACAGGCGGTCTTATCGCTAAATAGCTCTTCCAGACAACCTTTAGGTAGCGGAGTAGATCAACAGGAGTTAGAATTGAGTAGGTGATGCAAAACAACTTTAAGCCACAAAAATTAACTACAAAAAATAAAATAGAAACAATAAACATACATAAATAACAATAATCAAATATACCTACATATAATACTTCGACATAATAAAAACATATAGCAGAGTAAAATAGATAGCAAAACCAGAGTCAGTCGCATAGTACGGGTAAGAGGGGCGATTTTCAACGCAGTGTAAATTAAGGTAGAGATAAATAGTGACGTTTAAGGTGAGATTTAAATATAGCAATAGATTGTGCACGCCTTAGATCAGAAGGAAAATAATTCCATAGAAGAGTAGCCTGAAAAGTGAATGAATTATTGTAAAAGTTAGAAGATGAAGAGGGGACACAGTGAGAAGATAATTTTGAGCAGACCTAGCAGAACGCAAGTAACTGAAACGCTCTTTGAACTAGAGGGGAGTTTTGGGGTTAAATAGTATATTGTACAGAAAAGAGAGAATGTGAAAGTGAAGGCGAGAACGGATAGGAAGCCACTTGAGCTGGGATCGGAAATTGGATTTACATAAGGTAAGGTGGAGTGAGACTATCAATGGGGGAAGACTTCCACATTCCAATAACTAGATTAAATATAAGGCTCCTTATCCATTCAAAAATGCACATGTGAGTGTTTTAGACATTTTTCTCTATGATCAAACATGTTTCTTAACATATTATCAGCTATTGAGATTTATAGGTATATTTTTGAAACCTACAGTTTGAATTTTTCATCGATAACTTTGTTTCAAAAACCACTCGAATTTGACAAAATTCACGCAGAAAAGTGGTTTGAACTCATATTTTGCTTCATTTGGGTTTTAAATATGCACAACCGTAGTACCTACTTAAAACACATTTAGACAAAAATAGATGTAGAACAGCATCTACCTACTACCGATCCATTTCAAATAACTTCCTTGCAATAAAAAAAGATTAGCTCTAAATGTCTCAGATTTACTACCAAAATACGCCATCGCATTGCACCATAGCTTAATCAATCAGGTTTATAAAAATAAACACTCGCCCATTTGAATCCGTTCGCTCGAGTTTGTATTTTATAACATACTCTGAAGTTCAGAAGTCGTAAAGTGCCATTCCTCTTGCTCCCATGTTAAAATGTATTGGATAAAAATTGGACGGTGCGACACTAATTCGATTTTCAAACTTCAGTTCAGAGTTCAGAGTAACCCTTCTGATATTGTTAGTCTAATTAGTATACCCCGGGGGTTTCGATGTAGACAATGTATTGAAGTATTTTCACGTAGTAAGTTTGGATGACTATAGTCATCATATTTTAAATATAAAACGGTTGTTCACGACATTATTCAAGTATTCAAACCAAGTATCGGTTAAAATGTTTCGATCTAATTCGAGGATCATCATGAGCTCATTATCGAACAACGTCAAATGCGAAGAACAAGTAAACATGATTTAAAATTATTACCCAATGTTGGAACATTTTTGAATACCTTCATCTTGAACCACTGAGAGTTAATAATTGATGTATTCACATAGAGGTCACTTAAAGCTGCCTTTAGGTAAAGCCTTTCAAATAAACAATGCAAAGATCGACACACAAAGCACAAGGAAAAAATCGAAAGGTTATCTGGCGTTAGGGTGGTCGAGAGGTTAACACGTTGGACCGGTAATTCAGAGGTACCGGTTCGATTCCCGGTCTCTGCCGCCAGGTTACAATTCTTCTTTGTGCTTTCATCATTGTATCACTGAGACATTACATGTTTTGTAAAATCTTTATCTTCTATAATTATGACATTTAATTCTAACCAAAAATTCCTTTATTACACAGATATCCTTCGATGGACACAGTTCTTACTACAGTGGCTGCCGCTCTCCACACGGAGACCGAATTTGACGAAGTAAGTAGTTAGTCTTAAATATATATTTGAAATTTTAATGTTCGTAAGAAAGTTTGACAACTTTTGCACGTGTCGAAGTGTCGGGCAAACAGATTCGATCGTCAGGTAGACTCAGAACAGTCCCGCGTCGCATGGCACTTGCAGGTAAAAACCCGCGCGTCATCGGCCCGACCTACTACGAGCGTCTACCCGCCGAAATACGTACTATACTGCTTTGCTAATCCGCGATATAACGCGGATATCGCGGATTAGCAAAGCAATATTTTTTTTTATTAGCTTCAATAGTTGTAAGAATGCATATAGAAGTTAGATTGTTTTCTTATAAATCTATCTAAACGCTTCTTTAACTAGGTTTCTATTCAGTATTGTTGAAGTCGAGTTTTCAATATGGGTTCCGCCCACAACAAATGTAAAATATCCATTCTCGCCGTTCGGGTATTGTTTGTATTAATGCTTCTCCCAATGTCAAGACCGGTGAGTTTGCGCACTGGCTGCGCGCCAGATACTCGTTTCAGATACGCGAATTTACTTTGTAATCGGGGTTTCCGTTAGATATAGTGCAAAAATAGAAATTATCAGATAATTAGAAATAAATTAGTTGTCTGTAAAGTCGGTTTACGGACCATAATTTTACGTGATAACGTCATGAGAAAACTTTGATGAAAAATTGCATACTGTTGTGAATTGAATGCCGGCTGATTGAGTGGAAGAGAGATAGATGCGTCACAAGCCGAACGCTTAGGCCGATCGTGCCTCTCTATCGCTTGTTCTGCGCTCTCGCTTGCACGCTCGGCTCAGGCGGAACGTGACAATGAGTCATGCTGTTTCGTGCGTGCAGCCGGCGTTCATCGATTTATTAGACGTTATCACGTCAAAAATAATTACTTTAACAAAAAGAAATCGCATTTCTGAGAGCAACTGGACAAGTTGCTTAGAACCTTTAATGTTTGAAGAGGCTATCATCACCAGATCCTGATCTGATGACAATGGAACTATACCTATGATCTGTAGATAGGTTATAAGGTTATCGTGGGCTAGTTTTCCGCAACTCGACGTCTTACAATGCGCCTATTTTGCGTGAAGGGTTGCTGGCACTACTCTCAACCCAACAATGGAACTAATTAAATGCTTTAAGACCACAAAAATGGAGTATAATTAGTGCGTGCATCCATCTACGAGTAATTGAAGAATAAATAAATAGAAAAAACAACCTAAAACACTGAGAACTGTATTGCAGTCGGTTAAAAAAGTTCTTGTGAAAAGTGATAATTACATCTGGATATAACGCCTTATGACCAAGTTGACCACTGTAGTTTGGAAAAAGGTTCACCGTGTTTGGCATCTCCAAAAGCTAATACTCGTACTTAAAGCGATAAACAGAAATGAATTAGACTAAAAAAACAGTTTTTCTGTTTAGTAAACATGTTTACTTATCCAAAGCTGTTCCCGGAATAGAGATGTGCCGATCTCGAACACCTGTGTCATCGTTCCCTAATTACGATGGCAAACGTTTGTCAGTTTGTCAGGTTTGTCAAACAATACTCGAGCGAACGACGTTCGCAAACATTCATTACACTCCTGGCTCGCTAATGGTCGGAAATGTCCCGCTAACCCAGCCTTGGTGGATTAGGTCACTGAATATTTACATGGAAATAGATGTAGAATCGAAATGAAAGCCTCTTGAATGCCCTATAACGAACGGAACAGAATTACATGGGAGGTTTTCAGGATATGGACAATTGTGCCCCGTAACATACATAATAATACAAAATAAAACAATCGCAATGAGCGAACGAGGTATATTACATTACTTTGTAATAGATGTATTGTTTAACTGTTTTTGTGTACAATAAAGCGTTTACTTACTTACTTTTACTTACTTTGGTCTATATGGAAGGCAAATAAAAAAAAACTGTCAATGTCATGTCGATTAGTTTTTAATTTTCCTTACTTATTCCTTGTTTACCACGGCAGTGTTGTATACTTTTGGAATGTGACCAAATGTCACATTGAGGTTTTAAAAAGGGATATATAAAAAACTATACGACGTAAAAATAACCTAATCGTAGTTTCTGAATGCCAAATAATGTATACTAACGGGAATAAAATAATATTGTAGTAAATATTACATTTAAATGACCTCTGAAAAACTTAATGTTCCCAAATTGAGGAATAATGGATCCCATTATCAGATCTAAATTTGCCGCGTCAGCACATCTTGTCACAAGTCCAGGACTTCACTTGTCGAATGAGAACGTAAAGCTAATTTATTTGGCATTGCACTAAAACAAGCATTTTCCAACACTATTTTACGTATATGACATTGAATGTAGTCGTCGACAATTAAGTCATTTGCATTAACGATTACCGGGTCCAGTGTAAACGTGAATTGATGTGTCCGAGGGAATAATTAAATGCTATAATTATTTCAATTGCGGCAAAATAAAATGCCCTTGCATTCTTTTGGGCACCTGATGGAGCGTAATAATTTTGAACTGGAATGTAAATTGTATTTATTTGGTACACTTTTGGGACTTTATGTGTTATTTTTATATAAATTTGGTATTTATAATATATTGCATATTAAAATTACTTTGTAAATTAAATTTCCCAAGCGTCAATATTATATTTTTTCTGTATATGCGAACTCGGATTCTACGATTGCTTTTTAAATATAATTATATGTACATTTCCTCTATTTGATATTTATAGTTTAAAAGACTAATATAATATGTGTGCGCACTTTTAGCTTAAAAGTTTATAGAATAGCAAGAAAATTTGAACAATTAAGTATTAATATAACAAATATTTTTTAATAAAAGGATTTTTTTTCATAAAATTTGGTGCATCATTTTTGTTTGCCCCAACAGTCCCAATATTCATTTAAAATTCGAACTATTCTATTTTCAGTTTGAATCCTTGCTGGATGGCTGTCAAGTGTGCGGTGCTGAAGTGGTTACCAGTGCGAAAAATGCCCTAATCCAGGCTAGAGCGGTAAAGGCATGGGCCGATGAACACAAGCAAGATATCTTAGGCAGTCTGAGAAACTATGCCTTGGTCACGACGCCATCTTTTTATGTGGTTGTGTTCGGTGTTGCGCTGTCGCTTTTTCGTGGATTTTAATTTTGTACTGCCATTTTTTTTAATACTTTGATATTGTTATGTTTTAATTAAATGATATGTTTAGAGTATAGTGTAAAGAGATCCCTCTCCACTTGATTGTATATAGAAACTATAGAATTACTTTAGGTTAATTTTTTATAATGATTAACGATAAAGTGAGTAAGATATAATTTTACAGTTAGATTATGTTACGACACCATCAATGCAGGTATATCGTCTTTATTTTTAATTGCAATATGAAACTAAGAAAGTATTTCATTATAATGTGGTCGTAAGTGGAATTAAATTATGTATAGTTTAAGATAAAGGATATGAAATATGAAACGAGAGTACTATTATAACTAAGTCTGTGTTTTATTTATCTCATTGTGTCCAATCTCTTATAAATAAAACAGAACCCTTATAAGTCTACTCGGGTTTCCAGGGCAAATGTTAAATAAAATAGTTTACACGCAATAAGAGTAGAAACTACGTAATAATTACCAAAAAAAAATTTTGTTTGTAATTTCATTATACACATAAATTAATGAAGGAATTTAAATCTCAAACCCTTTTTTTTATTTTAATTTCGCAAAACATTTCTTTTCACTTCCAAATTGCTCATTTCAATAAAATATTACAATTATTGCATTTACGTCATAGTATGCATTCTATTTTCAGAATCCCTATCTTTGTAACAGAGCGGTCAAAGCGGTGACCTCTGTAGCACTGTGTTTGTAGTAAAAAAGGCATAAGCACCATTGAAAATCTTATAAACATATTCCCTTTTATCATTAGTGCCAGGGAAGTACTCATGAAGGTTAATGAGCAATTTAGAAACAATGAACTCATCCATTATCCCTTAATTAATAAAGAAAAGTATTTTTTATACTCGCGTACCTACTTTAATCTGTCAATTATAATTTCAAAGACAAAAGCAAAATAATGCACTTTTTAATCCTGTAACAAAATTCTATACTCTATGGTACCCGCTACAGAACTTTAATATTCATAAGACATCTCTCTATTCAACTCTAATAATTTCAAAAAGAGAACATCAGCATATTTGATTAAAAACTGATTGGTTGAAATTACTTGTCAATAAATGTAAACAATCACCCGCCATGACTATCGCGATCATGTTTTTTTAATGGGTCAGTTTTAGTTGAACGAAAAAGGTTACCTACATCAAAAATAAAAATTTATAGTGGGGAATGACGATTAAAGTAAAATATGTGGTTCTCTGCCTTTTCGCCGAATTATTTTTCGCAAAAGTTTCATTTCGCCAAAAGCATTTTTCACTGAAACTAAACTATTTCGAATTGTTATAAAACAAACCTAACCTAACCTAACCTAATCTAAAGGATGATATTTACAACAATCTGAAATAGTTTACAGTTTCAGTGAAAAATGCTTTTGGCGAAATGAAACTTTTGCGAAATGAAACGTTTGCGAAAAATAATTCGGCGAAAAGGAAGTACACCAAAATATGTTTTCTGTGTTTTGCTGAAAAAAAAGTATTGTATGCAATAGTTACACAATTAGGTCTTAAAATCTCGTACCTTACTTAGGCCACTCGGCAAGCCTCGTGACCTAATGCGGTACTCGACTTTAAGAACCTTCATTGTGCAACGATTGCATAAAATACAAAAACATTATATTATGCAATAGTAGTATAAGAGGGGTATGTGTTACGATTACGATGTTAGCGCAGCCAAACATCGTAAGAGAAGATGCCACGATCGTTTTTTAACTTAATTTTACTACGTTGTATACTATATTTTTTCTACGACTCGGTATTTTTAAATAAAATGCAAATAAAAAAATATAAGTATTAAAATTGACTTCAATTAAGACTTGCAATTAATGCCAAATATTCGTATGGAGTCTACAAGTCTACGTCCTAGAACTACTGACTTTCTTCACGAGGAATCGGAACATCTAGGTGATTCAATATGATTCCTTAATTTTACAGATACTCAATACAGAAATAATAATGACATTCAAAAAAATATATGAATTCCAGTGTACAATTTGAGAACCATTACCTTAAATTTAGTCATCATCATCATCATCATCTCAGCCATAGGACGTCCACTGCTGAACATAGGCCTCCCCTTTGGACTTCCATATATACCGGTTGGAAGCGACCTGCATCCAGCGCCTTCCGGCGACCTTTATAAGGTCATCTGTCCATCTTGTAGGTGGACGTCCTACGCTGCGCTTGCTGGTCCGAGGTCTCCACTCGAGCAATTTTCGGCCCCACCGGCCATCTGCTCTGCGTGCTATGTGGCCTGCCCATTGCCACTTCAACTTGCTAATCCGGTGAGCTATATCGGTCACTTTAGTTCGTCTACGGATTTCCTCATTTCTGATTCGATCACGTAGAGACACCCGGAGCATAGCCCTCTCCATTGCTCGTTGAGCGACTTTGAGCTTTGAGATGAGGCCGATTGTGAAAGACCACGTTTCGGTGCCGTAAGTCATCACTGGTAACACACATTGGTTGAAGACTTTCGTCTTGAGGCACTGAGGTATGTCGGACGAAAAGACATTGCGTAGTTTCCCGAACGCTGCCCAGCCGAGTTGGATTCGGCGGTTGACCTCTTTCTCGAATTTGGACCTACCTAATTGGACCACTTGTCCTAGGTAGATGTATGAGTCAACAACTTCGAGTACCGAGTTTTCAACAGAGACTGGGATGGGCATAACCTTGGCATTTGACATGATTTTCGTCTTGTCCATGTTCATTTTTAAGCCCACCCGTTGAGAAACTCGATTAAGGTCATCGAGCATCATGCTGAGTTCCTCCATCGACTTTGCCATGACTACGATGTCGTCGGCAAACCGAAGGTGAGTGATGTATTCGCCATTGATCTTGATGCCAAATCCTTGCCATTCCAGGAGCTTGAAGGCGTCTTCCATAACGGCCGTAAACAGTTTCGGGGACACAACGTCCCCCTGTCTTACGCCTCTTCTCAATGGAATAGCCTTTGTGCTCTGCTCCTGAACTCGGACCGACATGGTGGCGTTACTATACAAACACTTCAACACTTCAATGTACCGATAGTCAATATGGCATCGCTGAAGTGACTCGAGCACCGCCCATGTTTCCACCGAATCGAAGGCTTTCTCATAGTCCACAAACGCTAAGCATAATGGCAAGTTATACTCTTCAGTCTTCTGTATAACTTGCCGCAGCGTATGTATGTGGTCTATGGTACTATAGCATCTTCGGAAACCGGCTTGTTCGGGAGGCTGGAAGTCATCAAGTCTATGTTCGAGACGGTTCGTGATGACCCTTGAAAACACCTTATAAACATGGCTTAGAAGCATGATGGGCCTGTAGTTCTTCAATAGGCGGTTATTACTTTTCTTGAAGAACAGTACCACCTCGCCTCTATTCCATGCTTCAGGCGTTTTGCCCTCGGACAAGACGGTATTAAAGAGCTTCTGGAGGACCTTAAGTACCGGTGTTCCACCCGCTCTCAGAAGCTCTGAGGTGATTCCGTCTTCGCCCGGCGCCTTGTTGTTCTTAAGCTGCTTCAGGGCCATCCTAATCTCGTACAGACTGATGTCCGGGATGTCTTCGGTATAATGTCGGGACAGCTTGGCTCTTGGATATCCTACCAAGCTGTCAACGGGCTTTGCGACTGAAGTGTATAACTGACCATAGAACCTCTCGATCTCGCCTAGAACCTCTGCTTTGGTCGACGCTATGCTGCCATCTTCCCGTTTCAGCTTGGTCAGCTGGCTTTGTCCAATAGACTTGTCCTTTGCGAACACTTTGGAGCCTTTGTTTCGCTCAATGGTCTCTTTAACACGGTTCGTATTAAAGAGCCGCAGATCATGTCGCAAGGACTTCGATATACGTCTATTAAGCTGCCTATATGACCTCGCGTCATCGGGAGACTGCAACTGTAGCGAGCGTCGTTCAGCCATGAGGTTTAAGGTTCGATCAGACAATTTCTGAGGTCTATCTTTACGGCGGGGTCTGCAAAACTTAGACCCTACCGCGTGGACAGTTTCCACTAGCCCGTCGTTGATCTCGTCCACTGAGACAAAGTTCTCCAGACAAGCGAAGCGGTTGGAGAGCTCGAGTTGAAAGCTCTCGGGGTTTTGAATATGGGCCCGAGTAGGTCGGAGCGTAGACTTCATCAGACTGGACCTTTCCAGTTTAACATTGATATTCAGTGTGCCTCTTACGATTCGATGATCACTGCCGGTCTTTACCCTATTGATCACAGACACATCACTGAAAATCCGTTTCTTGTCGGTCATGATGAAGTCAATCTCGTTTCTCGTGGAACCATCGGGACTTATCCAGGTCCATTTCCTGTGAGGCGGCTTCTGGAAGAAAGAGTTCATCATGAAGAGTTCCTCTTTCTCCAGAAAGTCGGCCAGCCTCTGTCCCCTAGGGTTCCGTTGCCCGTATCCAAATTGCCCCACTCTTAACTCATCACCGCTGTTCTTGCCCAACTTTGCGTTGAAGTCCCCCATAGCAACAGTGAAGTAGGTTTTGGAAGTATGTATGGCCCTACTTACGTCCTCATACATAGCCTCTACTTCCTCATCAGAATGTGACGAGGTCGGTGCGTATACCTGAATGACCTTCAACGAATATCTTTCGGATATTCTGAGTATTAGGTATACCACCCTGCTCGACACACTGTCGATGGTTGTTATGTTGTTAACGAGGGACCTGTGAACGAGAAACCCGACACCGCCTTGGGACTGTTGGGCGCCCTCCCGGTAGTAGAGCAGGTTACCAGACTTCAGGGTTACGGTGTCCTCCCCCTCTCTACGGACTTCGCATAATCCTACAATATCCCAGTGTAACCTGCTCAGTTCCTCTTCCATCTCGCAAATCTTTTCGTCAGTCCTCATTGTGCGTATGTTGTGTGTTACCAGGGCCAGTCGTCGTGAGGATGGGTAGCCGGATTTCGTCCGGGGATTCTTAGCACCCCCTGCTCCGCTATTACCTTGGCCGCTACCCGCGCCAGGGATAGCGGAGCTGCCGGAGACTAGGGGCTTGGTATTAATGTGACTTATCATAAAGGGGGTTTTGCCATACGCGCCACGCTTGGCAGGCGGGTTGGCGCGCGCAGTTTTTTTTTTTTTTTTTAAGGTCTGGAAGACGCTGCTGCCCATCTTCCGGTATATTATTATTATTCCCTTAGCAGGCTTCTACTGCAACCACGGGACGATATGGTGGGGGACAATTCTAAAGCCGGTCACCCCACGGCCTAAATTTAGTGTCCCTTATTAATTTATTTATGCAAAATACTACCGAATAATTAGCTTTAAACGTGGAGCTCGCTGAAGCGAAGTTAAATATGTGTAATATATGCCACGGCCTAAATTTAGTGTCCCTTATTAATTTATTTATGTAAAATACTACCGAATAATTAGCTTTAAACGTGGAGCTCGCTGAAGCGAAGTTAAATATGTGTAATATATTCGGAATTAGGTATGTAGTTAGGTATCACGAATAAAAGGCGCCTTGCTCGTTCGAGGGCTGACGTAAGCGACACCCAACCTTTCAGTTGACAGTTAGAAACCTCGATATCATTTTTGAAGACCTATCCATAGATACCCACACGTATGTGTTTGATGAAAAAAAAAAAATTTGAGTTTCAGTTCTAAGTATGGGGAGCCCCCAATATTTATTATTATTTTTTATTTTTGCATCAAAATCTTAATGCGGTTCACAGAATACATCTACCTACCAAGTTTCAACAGTATAGCTCTTATAGTTTCGGAAAAAATGGCTGTGACATACGGACGGACAGACAGACGGACAGACAGACATGACGAATCTATAAGGGTTCCGTTTTTTGCCATTTGGCTACGGAACCCTAAAAATGGGCCCTGTGGCATTGTACCAAAGACGCTGGCAGCATTACTTCGCTGTATTGCTATACTAAGACGCTGAGCGAGGAAACTGCCACTCCTTTGGTCACCATTGCGACACTATTCGCAGCCGTCTAGGATGTTCCTTAAAAACTCTGTCGCTTGGACCCCACGGGTCCGGGGTCTTGCCCTCAAATGCGGTGAAGTGCTATTCAGAGTCAAGACCCTGGTATTTGAGTTTTTTGACGTTTTCGGTCGCCGCCGCCGCCGCCCCAAGGACAAACATATTCTGAAATAAATATGTAAGTAGCTCCTCAACAGTTCTCACTATGACATATGATTGTATGACAGCCGGCATGAAGAGTGTGGTTTTTTATTAGCACCTATTATGCGGACACTCTCGATAGACTACGTTAATTTTGCGATGTTAGATAATATGTGTATGTATTTGATTAGGTGTGCATACACAAGACAATAAAAGAAATACATATGTTTCGTTCTCTACAGTTATATTAGTATTTAATTAAAATATTTTAAAATTTGAAAGGCCCTGCACCTTAAAACTGTCTCTATTAAGCCCTATTGTTGACTGGTAGAGAATGCCTTATGGAATTCAGTTTGATGAAGATATTTCAAACAGCATTATTCCTGACAACATTTTGTCTGTGCAAGAATATATTGAAGGTCTAACATAGTTTACTGTCTAATGATATAAAGACTAGCCGTTAGTAAGCCGTTCCTTACAAAAACGAAACGAGAACAGAACAAAAATGTGAAAACTTAGTGTAGGAGTAACAAATTTATCTCAAATACCATAACCCGACGGTTCAATTACAAAATAAACACTCCAAATATGCATATCTTCACGATCAAATTTTGTGACTATGTCGCTTTAAATCACCTTTACATCACTAAAGAAACACCCATAACAAGCTTTTGCGACAAGGTTCTATTTGTTCTATAAACTATAGATTGAATGCTCAAACATCGACCTTTGCATGACTTTGTTAAAAAACGTGTTATTAAAAAGAAATGCACCGTGTAGGTCGTATTGTCTGATAATCACTAAGTACCACCCACAGTACCAACTATCTCAGAACCGATACGTCGTATGTATGAGATAAATGTATGCGACATAATACAGATTACTTCTGTGATTCTCTACAAAAGTACCGTTACACGTTTAGAGCAGTTTACGTAGGTTGCACTCTGATTATTGTACTTACATGTTGCTTAGACGCCATTAAATAATAAAAATAGAAGTATAGGCTCTCTAGTTTTTAATAATGAACTATAGTAACGGTTTATGAAGTGACTTTTTTAATGCAATTTAAAGTGTTATGGATTTTTTATAACTGAATGCAATTTAGTCTCGGATGTTTTACGACTTAGACAGCTAAGTTATTGTAATTTATTCTTATGGCTGATAATAGGGACGACTCATGTCAAATTCTACAGCATACTGTTAAGATATTTGAATAAAATTACTCACCTCAATATTTCATGAAACAATTTTTGACGTGACAACGTCTTAAATTAGGTTGCGCTCGGAGTCACTCATGAAAAAGTGTAACGCCCGCTCACGTCTGTTAGGAGGGCCGGTTGTCCCGCTAAAACTCGAGAACGGCTGAACCGATTTGGCTAATTTTAGTATTGAAATATTCGTGGAAGTCAAGGGAAGGTTTAAACGTTGAGAAAATATTGAATAAATGAGTGGAAAATAATAAAAAGGATAATTTTATATCCCCATACAAATACAAACTGTTCGTACTTACCTGTCAAACATATGATGTTTGTTCCGTCGGTTCGGTATTTTTAGAATAATTACATGTAGATCTAGACTAAATAAGGGTTTGGAATCGACAACATACATGCATAATAGTCTGATTATCGCATATTTAGATTTAAAACATGTAAAATAATGACACTATAATGACATTAATGACACATGTGATGGATGCGTTCAGAAAGTAACACTTAAAATGTTGTTAGGGAAATTGTGAATGGATATGATACAAATAAATATACATTCCAACCATTTTTTTTCAATCTAATAGAATTTTGAAATTGTGTTTTGGAGTCCTCATCATTTAACAAAACAATAAATGAATGACAACCATGAACTTCAACGCTTTTTCATGGTGAAAATGGCAAATTACTTATTGTCTCCATACAAATATTGGTACCTACCCATATCATAAAATGACGTCACGATTAGGTGGCCATTTGTATGGAGCGTTTTTAGCGCTCCGTAGGAATGTTGAACTTTGACGGTCATTTCTGACTTTTAGAGCACTCTAAGTGTAGTAAGTCCCATACCTATAGACATTTCATCCCAATTAAAAATAGAATCGATTGATATCCTCTCAATAAAAATTAGTCATGTCTATACTACTAAGGTCCCTTAAGAATATGTGATGCAATAGGGTTAGCTTCAATTTAAACTCCAATACAACATAAGCTTATTTTTGTTTTTTTTTAGTCAGATTTTTCCTTATTACAAAATAGTGAAGATCACTTTTTTTGCTATAAATATTTTCTAATAAATATGATTGATTTTCTTGCTTTTTGTAGAATCGTATTGGCTTGAATAAAGCCAATACGATTCTACACAAAGAGCTACCGCTGCCAGCATACTGGGAACCACGCCGATGCCTCAGTCGGACCTCTTAGATGGGGTATTCTTTTTATCCCTTTTTTATTGTATTTATAGGTTATTTAAAATAAGGTTGTATTGTTTAGTACAGATATTTTCAGAATACCTTCTTAATTTATTCTATTTTTAAGCATTACATTCTTTAGGTAAGTTGAGTCAATTAATTATGACTTACCATACAAAAGTATTGATTATAATGTAGGTACGTAAAATTCGCACAATGTGAAGTGTGAATGGAACGGCATCTCGCCAAATTGCCAACTGCACAAATAACGTGACTAAGACACATATGGTTTCCATTTCACTAGAATACAGGTATTAAAGTAATATAAAATCAAAACGTTTATTCTGTAAGTATGCACAAGGGCACTTTTACATGCATGAATCTAACGGCATTTCACGAGAGGAGACCGCTGTTGAGAAGAAAGGTGAAAGAAACTTAACAGTAAGTAATGTTTTGGTAAATTATGCTTAAAATATTAATTTATATTATAATATAGAGGAGATGTACAAGATTACATCTTGATAAATTATTATTCATCAGTAATTTAATTATAAAACTGAGCTAGATAGTATACAAAATAATTTATAGGTAAATAATACAACACTATAAAGATTTTTTTTTATATAAATACAATGCCATGAAATTAGGAATTAGATGAAAAATACCCTCCACGTTTTCTTAATTCGGGGTGAATTCGGAATACTTACATTTGTTTATCAAAATGTCATGGGGTATAATATAGATATTTGATATTTACGGTGAAATTAATTACTATTTATTGTATATTACAAATACAAAGATAGAAATAATGAGAAAAAAAATAATATTTGAAGACCTAATAAACTCAAGGCAAAATGTTTACTGTATTATACATTTAAAATACAATATTGAATACAGAATTTTGTTGTAATTCATTCTATCATAATATATTTCCGCTCAGAATGAAAATATTTATCTTTCCTTGACCAATAAAATGTATTTGTTCACAATAAACATTCATAAAACTAACTAAGTATTTGTTTTCGTTCACGTAAGTATTTCCTCCGTTACCAGGAAAGAGTGGAAACGCATCAAACGCACCTATGTTACGAATTCGTTCAAATATAGAACACGTGGCGTCCAGTTTACACTGGACTATGATGTACATCTCGAAGTCTCCTCCGTCGCTACTAAATACGTGATATTAAAGGGGGGCGGGAGTTCAAGTTATACAGGTTTTATTACCCTGGCGCCGAGTTTCGATCGGATCGCTCGACTCTCCGCAAAAACCACTCAACGTCGCGTCGCGAGCGGTCGCCTTCCAACCGTTTCGGCGGGAGTTCCGAACGCCTGATAACATTCCATTTTCAAAAATGATTCGCGCGCTTTTCTCTTTACTTTTTCTGGCTACGGCCAACGGACTTTCAGCCACGTTCAAAATCGACGAAGAATGCTTGAATTTTACAGTGTATCCAGTGCAATATGAATTGACAATAATGCCTAGGATTTATGAGATTCAGTCGTTTCTGTATAACTGTGAGTTAGTTATAACGGTGATAGCTAATGCTCCACAGGTGACTATGATCGATTTGGACGCTAAGGATTTGGGAATAGAGTCAGTGAATGTTTATCGGGAAGGTTACGATATTATAAACAGAAACCGGCCTTTTTACCATGACAACGAAAGGGGGAAATTGTATATTTATCTCAGTGAGCCCTTGAAGGAGTTCAAAGTGTATAAAACTCAGTACCAGGTCAGGATTCGATTCAAGAAGACTGTATATTACGATGCGCCTGGCGTTTCAGCAGTCAAGTATGACGACAGAGCTGAAGGAGTCAAGTAAGTTTTTTATAATATACTTATGTGTATTCATGTGAACACAGAAATAAGAAAAAAAAATATTGAGCCAGCCAGTTATGCCCCATAGCTGGAAAATGGCCTTTCCCTCTTCTTTACTTCAGTTGAGATATGTAACCTGTAGGTGAGAACAGCCGGACAACTGGCAATCCGAACATCCAGACAAACGAAAAAAAATCGGCGAACCAGAAACGAAGAGGCTCGCTCGTTCGGTAAAAAAATCAACAATAAGAAAATATTGAGTTCTCAGACTTTTGAAGTATTTCCTTGATAAATAAAATACGAAGATAAAGGTAATTTATTTGTATACATAATGTTGTAGTTTAAGATGAAATGTCCTCCATGCTTTATCTTTCGGCGTACAAATTATAATACACAAAAAATATTAACACTAACACATATAGACACAGCAAAATAAAATATCAAAATTAAAAGTATTAATGGCGATATTATTATGTAAACCAAATAAAATAATCTGTACGAATGAAGACTATCAAAAATATAAATAAGCTTATAATAAAAATCCAGACATTGTAAATAACCATTATAGATTTTTATAGGTTCGTTCAATTAAATATTAATAAAATAAGTCAGGAGAGTAATTAATGAACGTATTAGGTACCTATCTACAATTCTACCTACTCGCAGTTCACACTGTTCACAGGTCACGCATTGTGATTACGAATATGTTATTATTATTTTGCATATTTTGATAAGCTACAGTCAATAAGTGTACTTAATTTTTTAAAATTCTTATTCAATAGGGTTACCTAGTAGTTTCTTGAAGACAATGAAATTATATTTTTTATCGATAGTCCTTGCTACCTACAAACTGTAGCTCTTTATTTATTTTTTCTTGGCTATATAACTTGAAAAATAACATAGTTAGCATGTAAAGAAATGTTTTTTGGAAAAACCACGGTAATGAAAAATAAAAAGCACTGTAGTTTATATATCCTTATAGCAAGGGCAAACGAAAAAACAAAATAGAACTTCATAGTTTTCAAAAAAACTTGACCTGCCATATTAACACAGTTTAAGGCCAAATAAAATGTTTCTAATGATTTCTATGATACCGTATTATTTATACAATTCAAATCATAATTTTTCCTAATTATAGCAACTTCAAGTTATCTTAAATAATTATGTTCACATGTGTTCGATTAAATTTCGTATAGTTTTTGTTAAAGTGAAATTTGATAACTCAGAGTGGAATTTGAACTCGTGTTTCCAACGGCTCTTCGGACCAACTCTAACGCCTTGCCTACTATCAAAGTAGGTAGGCTTAAGCCCTCGATTTTCAGATTTGCGGAGCCATACATACCAGATGTAAACTTAACTTAACCGCGGCCAGTGTAGATGGGAAATGTTTCTACGGAACCATCGGTGCGAGAATTTCACTCGCACTTGGCCGGTTTTTCAACCAGTCACTCCATGGACATGCGGAGTCAAATCCAGCTCCAAGCATACTTTATATTGAAATTTTCGCTCTATTAAATAAAATATGGATTGAAATTTTTAATCTGAAATAAAATTATTCATTAACTAATTAATTCATTCATTTCATTAAAATTTTGTCATCTGGCCTTTCTGCTTCCATAAATAGTACACCACATACCCAGGGCCGTGAAAGTGAATGTTCCAGATCGCAGGTGTTTGTCGCCCGAAACGAAGGCGAGGGTCATAAATATGCGATCTGGGGCTTTACAAATTACCGCCCGTGGTTTATCCAAAGTTTTACGTCTCGTCTTGGCCAGGAAGTGAGATTTTTTTCTCCGGGAAGAAAATTCCAGTGACGTAAAAAGTGTTCTTAAAAGGCCTTATTCCTTTTTAAAATGCTGATTGTTTAGACACTTTTCTCTATGATCAAACATGTTTCTTACCATATTATTGATGTTACTACCTAGAACAGGGCTATTGGGATTTATTGGTATATATTTGAAGCCTACAGTTTGAATTTTCATTGATAACTTTTGTTCGAAAAACTACTCGAAATTGACAAAATTCACGTGGAAAATTCGTTTTTTCAACTTATTTTCGACCGCAATGAAAGCTTGAAATAGCTACGTTACTACCTAGAACTCGGGAAAAAGTATTATTCACTTCAAAAAGTTGGTTGAAATTATCAATATATTCGTCATAATATGAAAAATATAAATTTTAAAAGGAATAGGGCCTCTTAAAGGTATCCTAGAAGCAGTTCGCGAGTCCATTCGCGAACCTTGAACGTGCATTTATCCCATTAGTCACATACTAGCTATTCCATTAATAACTACGTAACAATAATACATTCTTCTGCGTTCTGCGAACTGTTTTGCACGTGATCTAGGTCAAGTTTAAGTTTGCCGAGTGATTCACTCTTCGCTGAACACAGGAACACTGCGTCTGAAGTTGTTTGACATACATAGTAATAGTTAATAATAGAAGACATCTTTAATATTGAGTTGCATCAATTATTGATGTGACTCAATATAAAAGGTGTCAACTATAACTATTTTATTAATAACAACGTAATGATAATTCTTCGCCGTACTGTTTTGCATGTGATATAGGTAAAGTTATTCACTCTTCGCTGAGCCCAGGATTCAATACAAATATAGGACTAAATACCTGATGCTGTTTTGAAGTTAACACCTTGAATATTGAGTCACATCAGTTATTGATGTCAACTTATACTAATATTAGACAACCTCACACAAATGAACCTATTTAGTCCCAAATTAAGCTCAAGTAGGCTTGTGTTATGGGTACTAGGTGACGATATACATAGGTACTTACATAGGTGAATAAATAGTTACTTAAATACCATGACCCAGGCACAAATATTCGTGTAAATCATACAAATATTTTGCCCTTGCCGGGATTCGAACTTGCTCAGAAGGCAGTTGGTTTACCACTGCGCCAATCGTGTACAACGTAACAAACAAGTGGTTACAGCTGCATAATAGTAGTCCAATCCATTGTATTTAATGCAGTCCGAACAGCACAACAACGAAACAGAATCTATATATACGAGTACATCGCTCATAGATAAATAAATGTCAATCCAATTAGACCCCTAAACCCTCTAGAATTAGGTGTCAGACTTTAATTGAATCAATCACAAATAGAGCAATATATCCATAAAAAACTGGACCATCGGGGACAACAAATTGAACCATTTATCGTCAACAAAGTTAACCTAATGGTCAAGACTAGAGCAGACGACCTTCCATCCCACACCGGACTGAGCGCGCCTTATATGATAACAGCTATGCAGATGTTTTATTGAGAAAAACTGTGATTGCCTCGTACGTATGTAAAATCTCAAGGCGGATAATGTTGATAATGAGCAATGATCAAGGTGCTAATAGGCTCGTTTTTTTTAAATTCTTTATTAAAGGAGTTTTTTAGCTAGTGCGAATATGCCACTCCATAAAGCAACAACATAACAATACATTTCAGAATCTTAACATTCACACTATACAACGGTCGAATTTCGAACATCGGAGTAGACCTTCTGTTTATTTACTAGGTTCTACGTCACGACACAGATAAGCAAAAGGCAAAAATGGCGGATGACGTTTTTTGTCTGTTCATGAAACTATTTTCAATTTAAAATTTAGCTTTCAAGCTCTCACAAAATGCAATTAATTTCTTAGAGCTAGTAAGATCATTATATCACTTTAAAAATCGGTTAACTATAACACTTTGTACTCTCGCGGTTGGTACACATAATTCAAACTTATGGAACCGGGTCTATCGCGATATTTTTGATTTACCTTCATTGCAATGAAAATATATTGCGATAGACCCGGTTCAATACGTTTTAATTATGGGTCAACTAGCCTATTCGAGAGCTGTGTGCCACGAGATATATCTCAGTTATAATAACCCTTTTCTTACGGATTACCACATATTACCTCTTTTGGTGCAAGAGTATCCTATCCACCTTGATTTATTGTTTATTAATCACATACAAGAAATTGTAACATTACAGGATAAACCTAAGTCATTACAAGTTCCTTAACTACTATATTTTATAAACTATATTACATCATCATTACATAATTACGAGTATTAACATTAACTATTTTAATTATAAATTGAGTTACCTATAACATTGTAGAACCTTAAATAATTATTAAATCATTTATGTCATATTATTATTAGTGACAGATCATTGAATTAATTAGTTAGTTAACTCTTTAATTGTTAATATAAGGTTAGTAGTGTTTGTTAATGTGTAATCTTGCGCTTAAGACGAGAATGGTGAATCCTGTTCCACCGTGATACAGTTTAAAACTAGTACGGGGATCTGAAGACGCTTACTCTCGCTCATTACATAACTCAGCAGTGTAGTACCTAACGACAAAGGTTTTACGTAATTAATAAGTAATAACTACCGATACATGACATGTAAGTAATTTGTAACCTTTACATCGCTCAATAAAGTTATTATTAGTTATTATCTTAACGCGATCGAGTTGGCAATTTTTTACCCGACTACTAACAATAAAGAAAAGACTTCACGTATATGAAGGTACCCTTCTAGGACCTAATGATATGAAGTACCTTCTCTACGCCACCATCTCACCATTATCACCATTACAACAATGAAAACTATTATCCGGCCAATTAATATAATCATTACTCTGTTCAAAACATAAAAATGACATAACTAATTGCCCATAAAGACTGTTTTCACGGTTCGTTACGCCCTGATCGGGGGCATTCGGGCATTGTCTAGTGGCCTTGCATCGTTCTAGACCGGATAGTGAGTTTGCTGAGACGTTTTTAAGGATATGTGAACGGCTGCGGAATTAGGTGACAAAAACGCACTGTTATACTGCGAATACGGTCAAAATAATAATATTGCTTTGCTAATCCGCAATACAATCACATGCCAGTTAATTTGTGTTTTCCCGTTTTACTTATTTGTGTATTTTTTCATGCAGACATGCATTTAATGGTTCCACCCTCCCACTACGATTTTAAAAATAAATACGCAAAGAAGTATAACGGGTTAGCACTAATTAACTGGCACGTTATTATATCGCGGATTAGCAAAGCAATATTATTATTTTAATTATACATGGATTTCCGCAAACTAAGGCCTGGGGCCCAATTCGAGAATGCCGTTTGAGATATCGCCAAACGTCAAATCTCCATTAGATAACAGTTATATCGCCATTGAACTGTCATTTAAATGCGATGAGCTTAAAAGTGACATATCTCATCTCAATTTTGGAAATACGAAGGCGATAATGATTGTCAAAAATGTTATTCATGTATATAAATTTCTGTTTTGAACGAAACGTAACGGACTAATTTCACGTACTACGCGGTCAATTTAAAGTATGCGCCTGTTATTTATGCCGTCACATACAAAGGAAGCGAAAATTTTGCGGGTCCGAATTGACGAAGTTGCGATGTTATAGGGATATCGCCACTTGTCAAGTAGGCACACGTCAAAAGTGACGGATGGCGATGAAAAGGAGAGATCTCCATTTGGTCGAATACCCCCCCTGATTCAGTTAATTATGCGAATACTTCAGCAAATAAAATTATACCATTGAAACCACTAAACACACATTAAAAAATACGCGGAACCAAATAAACTATAAGGCTTACTATTGTGCATTATACTATTTTTAATTGGACAAAAATTAAAAATTAAATGTGTTTTGACTACAAATTTTTATGATGTCACAAGCCAATATCTTCAGAGAAACTTCATACTAATAGATAATTTTTGACATTTCATACAGAGTAGCTTATTTGAGCTGTCATCAAATGCCGTATTGAGTGATTTAAAATCAAATCATCGATATACTGAAATTAATGTGTTAGAGTGACTTGCAAAAAAAACACAACATAATTATAAAAAGTGTATATACAATATATAGAATATTTCTTCCAGAAAATTGCTATTTAAGCTCTTCTGATACTCAGAAGCCAAAGCCAATTCCAGGTCGTCACTTTTTGTGTACATGTTTTTTTTTTATATTTATGAACATAACCTAAGTGGATTTGTCCCATATCTACATTTCGTACGACACTTAACTTTTCTTTAATATATTTTTATTAAATCAGTAACGTCTGCTAGCGTAAACCGAATGTTTACAACGAAGCGAAAGATTTAAAAATTGAATGGTTCAGGCAGAGTTCGGGCGTGAAAAATCCAAAGGATCTCGCATCCGTCATCCCGAGTTGGCCCGGAAAATCTTTGGAGACGCAGCTTCGAGTTTCGATTTCATTTCATTGTAATCACTTCTAAATATTTTTAAATAATGAATTCAATGGTTTTTATTCTAGGTACATGCTCGTGACTCGGCTCTCCCGCGGCCATGCCAAGTATTTCCTCCCCTGCTTCAGCAACGATCGGTTTGAGGCCGTCTTCAAGTTCAGAGTGAACACCCTGACTGGAGCCCACGGCATGCAGTTCACCAACACCAGCCTTGTGATTGCACAGGAGCATAGAAGGACGACGTGAGTAGACTAACTCAGAATAACATTAACTCAAAATAAAAAAAGTTCTGACCTGACCTAATCAAACATAGCTAAGAACCATCTCGACAGACAAGACTTTCGATTAAAAAAAACCTTAATGCAACAGACCCAGATAAACAGACGCCCCTGGTTTTTGTCAGGAGTCAAATAGTACATTACGTAACAAGGGTGGTAAACGAGGAATTACAAACGAGTGTCTATTAGAAGCCCGAAGCCGAAGGCGAGGGCTTTAATGACACGAGTTTGGAATTCCTTTACCACCAGAGTCACGTACGACGTTTTTCAACACACTTTGGAGGAAATAAAACAAAAGTAATAAATAGTAGTCTATACCAAAATTACTTACCGCCCTAGGGCGTAATATACAACTTACCACCCTCGGGCGTAATATACGTTTTACCGCCCGGGTTTCTAGCATGTAAACCCGTAAAATGTGATAGAAATTACTTACCGCCCTAGGTCGTAATTTACAACTTTCCACCCGCTTTTCTAGCATGTAAAACCTTGTTTACGAGAAAGTGTGATGAAAAATAATTTATAACTATCATCATGTCCTGCTATCAGTCTACTTTAATTTGCGTTCGCGTAAAACATAACCTTTATGATATAGAGTAATTACGTAAAAAAAATACTGAAAAGTGGAACTCCTTGCCGGCACATGTGTTTCCTCCTTCTGGCAATATGGGACCCTTCAAACAAAGAAGCATCTCTCGGGTCAGTATGGCAGTTTCGACTGACATGGCACTGGCACTTACTTGTTAGTTGCCATTGCGACTTGGGCTCCTATTTTTACTTACTATCAGGCAAATTGGAGCCACTATGTTGTGCCAATATAAAAAAGTAAACACTCAAGATGATAACCAAACCAAATACATTAAAATGATTAAGTATAACGAGAGAATTATGGTATTGATGGCTGTCATCAAAACGTGATCATTAAATAATACTAGTCATTCTGGCCCCAAAACGGGTGATGACAGTAGAATGCATAATGAGGTGCATGTTCTGCCCAAACATTGCATTCAAGGATTGACGCTGATGTATGGTACCGTCAGAAGAAGCAATCACTTTAAGGGTACGATATAATCAACAGTTATCTATATTTAAATTTCACTTATCTTATTAGTTAAATAGAAACACACGAAAATAAGAAAAACAAATAATAAATTCATAAAACAAATAACTAAATTGAATTAAACGAAAGAGTTAAATTCAAGAAAGTCAATAACCTAAATACTTAATTTTTAAACCCCCGATACAAGTCGCTGGCCATCATGACATGAGCTCTTTCGAAGCAGTCCATCCGGTTGGGAGCAACGATGCCACAGACAGACACACAGATTAAACTTATAACATTCCTAGTTTTTCGTCGGGAGTAAAAAAATAGTTTAAAAAAAAAACAAGACATTCAGAGCTCATTTCATCACAAACTTATTGTAACGCAATGACCGGGGGATTTGTTTCCATTCGGTTCCGAGTTCAAGTCTAAGATTCTGTGAAAAGCATGAAAGTATGTTTTGTTTTAAATCTTTAATAATTTCACTAAAAATAACTTTATTTCCATAAATTGATGCTGTTCACGTAGAAAGATTTTTTTTTATGTGTCTGTCTATTTTACACCTCTACGGTACATTATTATTGATTAATGCTCACTGCTGCCCGTCCAGCACGCAACTCTTGTCGCGCGACATTGCGCTACCCGTCGCCCTCTCATATTACTGCACAGAAAGAGACAGGTAATTAACTTATACAACAAACGTGATCGGTTGCGTTAACTTTGCCTCATTCGTATCCGGCGCCATACGGCGCCATGCAAACGTAACCCGGCCAATTAAGGGATAAGTGCCTGTACGGAAACCTCGGTGCGCGAGACAGACTTGCAATTGGCCGGTTTTTACAAGGTTTTATTTACTTTCACCTGTCCCGTTGTAATGGAATTTTGAAAGTTAGTTTTCATCCACTTTCCGGTTTCCGATTGAGCTGAAATTTTTCACGAATATGCTAATCGCGTGACAATTAAATATTATGATGACGTGGAGCTGATCTGATGATGGATCTGGAAGGTGGCCATAGGAACTCCGTAATAAAGAAAGCAATCATATCGAGTTTGGGCTCTTTAGAATCGTCTCCGTGAGCAATCGATGTACGTTCAAAGAAAAGTACAGTCGGCTATAAAAGCTTGTCACCAAAACGAGTGACAGAAACTTATTTAAATTTGAATCGGGATTATGATGAAATTGTTGACCATACATCGGGACCGCAATAATTGACACCATCGCCGCAGCCGGCGGCTCGTCCCAGCCAAGTATGGTCAGTAACAGCTTAAAGGTACGGCCATATTAAACAAGCTTGTAATCATTCCTTTACTAAGTGTGTAAACACTATTTCCTGCCATTATTTAGTGAAATTTTATTTAGTGGGACTAACTATACTTAGACTGCTCAAAAAATCAGAAATTACCGTCAAAGTTCAACATTCTTATGGAGCGCTAAAAACGCTCCATAAAAATGGCCACCTAATCGTGACGTCATTACTTATATGTTATGGGTACCAATATTTGTATGGAGACAAAAAATAATTTTCCATTTTGCGTTTAAGTTTATGGTTGTCATACATTTATTGTTTCTTTAAATTATGAGGATTCTAAAAACAATTTCAAAATTTATTTGAAGTCACTATGAAATACTAAATATTCGTATTTTGTTTTGTTTCATGACATATAGAGCAAATTTTTTTTATAGCTACAGTATGCTGTAGAATGTAACATCAGTCGTCATTGATCTGTCTGATATCTCTGCTAAATCTCCGAAGTGGCGATTTACCTCGTATATCGCCACTTCGCCAACCCGGTCGCGTTGCGGAGATGCCACGAATTTGCGCGACCAGCGGCGCGGCGAGCGGCTGAGCGAGAGATCCGAGCGCGGCGGCATAACGAGTGAGCGAGACACACGTGTCTCAAGCCGCGCCGCTTGCCGCTAAGACCGAGTTCGTGGCATCTCCATTCAGCTTTACGTCTGATTTACATGTGACGCCATTTGGCGTAGGTTCACGGCAAGGGCAAATATTTGTGTGATGAACTCGAATATTTGTTCCTGGGTCATGGATGCTTTCTATGCATCTAAGTATATATCAGTACATAGTATAAAAGAAAGTATGTATGTATGTAAACCCTTTATTGTACATAAAAACAAGAAAAACACATTACAAAAAAAATAAGCATGTACAAAGGCGAACTTATCCCTTTAAGGGAAAGTCGCTTCCTGTTGTCTGTCTGTCTGTCTGTCTGTCCGTATGTATGCTTAGATCTTTTTCATCACATTTGCTCGTAAAGGATGGTATTACATGCAGGTGTACTGGAGGACTAAGGCCTATATAGTTCCCGCGGGAGTTATAAATTGTTATAACTCCCGAGGGAGTTATGGTTTTAGTTTTAAAATATAGTTAGCACTCGCAGATTACTTCAGACTAAGGAGGTTTCAATCCAGCCAAGGTTTTTTGTTGTACGAACAAAACTTGCCTACCAGCAATTTTTATTGTGTATTGAATTAATACGGTACATGTAACTGCATTAATATTTATGTTTTACAATTATTTAAGCGTATTTTACAATAATTTTATTAAATTAAATTTAGAATTATCGTTACAATCTGGCAGTATAGCCTGTCATATGTTTCTAAACTAAACGCAGTTCTTAGCATTATCTGTGGTAGACGACACAAAAAAAAAAGAAAAAGTTATAAAATTATTGGTTAGGTACTATTTAGTTTTGTAACAAAATTACTGTTCGTAGGTATTTAAGTTTTATAATATAACCGGTGTTAATTATTGCTGCATAATATTGTCAATTGTTATTTGTTTAATGATAGATAGTAAGATTCTGTGTATATTTGTTTTCTGTTTTAAGCTGATGGCCGTTTTGCCAGTGCTTATAGTAAATTAAAAAAAAACCCTACAGAAAAAAGTTGGATGTCAATCGTTATCGTTTCATTAGTTTAATGTTTATTTTTTTCTTACGTTTTTGTTATTTACTCCCAAATGTGATGAAAAATATTGTGTGTATGGCGGGTAGTAAGGGGATTACAAACTCAGGACATTAAAAGCCCTCCGAAAGCCCTTCGTTAGTAATCCCCTACTTACTACCCTTATGACACAATATACTATAACACTACGCAACGGATTTTGATGCGGCTTTTTTTAATAGATAGAATGATTCAAGAGGAAGGTTCATAGGTATAATACATATTAAAATACTCAAACGGGTTTACTCACGTCGTAGAAGTCGAATAACGCTCGACATGTTTCGAATCCGTTTGAGTATTTTAATATGTCTATGACTCACGATAGTTTTCTAGGTATAATACATGTATAATTTTTCAGCATTGCACCCGAGCGAAGCCGGGGTGGGCCTCTAGTTTATCTATATAAGTATGTATATCGTTGTCTAGTGCCCATAACACAAGCCTACTAGAGCTCACTGTGGGACTAGATTGATTTGTGTGAAGTTTTCCGTTATATCTCAATATAGCCAAATAAGCGACGCCTCAGGTATATCGCCTTTAAGGGCTATGTTTGCGATTTAAGCTGCATAAAGTGGCATTTCACGTTACTACTCGGTTAAGTTTGCGCCTGCTATACCTATAACAACAGACACATCGAGTGTACATCTCAATGTACACTCGAATTAAGCCCCGAGGGTCACTCACGCTCGCATTTTGTCAAAACGTGACGGATGTTTTGTCACTTATTTATCGCGTGATAAAAGCAACCATCATAGGCGGGGTTTAGATAAATACAAATACAATTATATTTATTTTGCAAAAAATATAGTACCTAGATAATGGTGGTTGTATTTAATAAAGTTTCACACATTTCACCAGCAACTGGCATGCAAAAACAAAAGGAAAACAAAGAGAAAATAGATTATCTGCATAAAAGTAAAGTAAAGTAGTTATTTGACTTCAATACATATTACATTTTAATGAATAACGTTATTACTCGTAACTTCAATTATGACGGTTACTGCTGTGCATAAATCAGAACAAGAGTGCGTGAGTTATTTTTAATCAAGCGGTCAAACATCGGCTTTAAACTAAATGATTGCTTTTGAAGTGTCTATTACCTCTATTTAGATAAGTTAGTACCCATAAATCCATATTTATTCATAATAACCGTATCCTCTCTTGTGCTGTCTGTTTGATATTTACGTCTTAACTGCTGGGTTGAACACCCACAAGATGGTGGTTGTGGGCTGGTTTAGCCCTCACTAGCAGTGAATCGGACTTTGTGTGGGAGTATAACCCGCTAATGGGATTATTTTCGCGCGACAGCAGTGAACCTCCCAGAAGATGTACTGTTGACCTCCCATAAAATGTACTGTTGACCTCCCACAAGATGTACTGTTGACCTCCCAACAACAAGATGTAATGTTGAACTCCCACAAGATGGAATGTTGACCTCCCACAAGACGTGCTGTTGACCTCCCAGAAGATGTACTGTTGACCTCCCAAAAGATGTACTTGGCTTGATGACTTGATGTTGACCTGGTGCAGGAGGCTGGAGTCTGCTGTGGTCATGGTGGTTCTTTGGGGAGGTCTTTGTCCAGAAGTCCATGTCTTTTGGCCTATAATTGATGATTAAACGAACTTACCTGAAGTGAAGTTCTATCACAATTACACGAACGCCTCGTACGAAGAGATTATTAAATATATTTTACACATGTAGTAATCACAGGTACTACCACTCTAACACTTATTTGAGAGAAACTCTGTTTTTTTTTTTTTTTTTTATTCTCTGCACTCCCGCGCCATTTTACCTGTCAATGTCATATAGTTCAAAGTTCTTATTAATAATATATGGGTAGTTTCCCTAAATCCTTACTGATTTTTCGCACTGCAGCAGCACTTAAGTGCTGGTCCTGGGTCATATTGGGAGGGTGGGTCCTAATAATCTCTTCGTACGAGGCGTTCGTGTAATTGTGATAGAACTTCACTTCAGGTAAGTTCGTTTAATCATCAATTATACTTCACGCCTCGTACTCGAGATTATTAAATATATTTTACACATGTAGACTTTGAGAGTAAGGAGGTAAAGTTGTAGGGAAACTACAAAAGGTACAAAGGTGACCAGCATGTACCAGTAAAAAGCTATTAGATACGAATCAATCTGTATTCTAAACACTTTGGAGACACACCATTAGTCTTAAAATTATTAAATCTTAGAGATTAACAATCATCACAGTAGAGTTTTATACTACTTAAGTACGAGAGAGATCAAATATCGACTCTGCTACTATTAATTATAATCCTATTATAGAGTTTTGGCACCATCAATCATAAGATTATTAAAAATTAGTTAGAGATTAACAATCATCACAGTAGAGTTACTACTTAAGTACCAGAGAGATCAAATATCGACTCTGCTACCGACATGTCATTGCGATTAATTATAATCCTATTATAAAATTTGGCGAATACCTTCGATTCACCACTCCACCCAGCGGTAGAACGTATGGCGTCAATGTGGACGCCTCGTGCGGCCGCGTGAGAGGTCGCAGCATGTCGCGTTGAATGTGCTGTGAAGATGTCTGTGTCAATTCCACTATCAGCCAACGTGTGCTTGATCCAGCGACTCAGCGTCTGGGTACCTACTTCTTTATGTGGTCTTTTTATAGCAATAAACAAATTATCGTTAATCCTAATTGATTTAGTGCGGTCAATATAAGACAGTAGGGTCCTTGCTGGACATATGTTTGGCTTTTCTGAGAAAAAAGGGATACAAAGTATTGGTTGTTTACAACCTGGTCTAGTAGTTTTTATAACTGCAGGGATTTTTATCATTAATCTATCAGTAATGTTTTGGATATTCTTGATATTAATTTTAGATAAAGTTTGTACTCTTTGAGCTGTTGCCAAAGCTAATAACGTTATAGTTTTCCTAGATAATGTATCTAATGCTAATTCTTCATTTGGCAACAAATTATTTAGGTAGTTTAAGACAATATTTGTGTCCCATGTAACAGTATATTTAGGTAATGAAGGTCGAAGACGAAAAACTCCTTTAAGGAAACGGTGTATGTTTTCATCTTTGGAAATGACTGAGCCAAGTACTAATGCTAATGCAGACCTACATGTATTTAGGGTACCATATTGACAACCTCCATTAAACATCTCAGTAAGAAAGTCAATAACGTTTGGGATGGTAGGCTGATAAACGTTAATTTTGTTTTTAGAACAATAGTCCCACCATTTCCTGAGTCCGACATCATATTGTTTGACCGAACTTTGCGATAATGATGCCATCATGATATCTAGCGATGGTGGTGGTAATCCTCTTCTCGAAAACGCCTGCCGCACAATACTCCGGCAACCAGGGTAATTTTCTTGTGAATCTGGGTGCTGGAATGAGAAATTAAGGATTGTTTGCTTGGGGGAAATACTACAGTGTCTTTAATAAGCAATGCTTTAAAAAGAGGATACCAGGGTTGAGCTGGCCAGTGTGGCACAACCATTATTCCTCGAGCTTTATCGGTTATGATTTTTCTAAGTGTCTTCAATATCATTGATACTGGAGGAAAAGCATAAAAATATGTCCCTGTCCATGTAATGGTAAAAGAATTTATGGCGAAGGCATCAGGATCTCTGTGCCATGAAACATATTTCGCACACTTGTGATTTATTCGACTAGCGAAACGCGCAATTTCAGGTTGTCCGAACATTTTCACTAGACTAGCGAAGCAGGTATCAGATAATTCCCATTCTATATCTGGGTGATTTTTACGCGATTCTGCGTCTGCAATAACATTGTCTGCTGATCTTATGTATGATGCATATATGAAAATTCGCCTGTCTTCACACCACTGCCAGATTTCTTTTGTAATTTTAGTGAGGTGAGGGTATTGTACCCCGCCCATACGGTTTATGTATGATATCGCGGTAGTGTTATCTATTCGTAATAGTATTTGGCAGCAATTAAGATCCTTTGCAAATATTTTAAGGCCAATAAAAGCAGCTAACAGCTCTAGATAATTTATGTGCCTATCACGTTCTGAAACCGACCACTGTCCGCTGGCAGTGTCGCTGCCACAGGCTGCTCCCCACCCCGTCGTCGAAGAGTCACTGAATATTTCGGTACAATATACATCATCTCGTATTGGATGCACCGAATTATTTACGGCTTGCATCCACCAATTTAGATCCGGTTTTAAAATGTCAGGTATTGTAATGAGTCTATCATAATTGGAATTTTATTTTAAAGCAAGGAATTTACAACGTTCTAATTCTTTAGTATACAGCCAGCCATACTCTACTGCTGGACAGGCTGATACCAAAAGGCCAGTTATTTGTGCCAATTTTCTAACTTTACATCTTTTAAGCGTTAAAAACTGACTTAATTCAGATTTTATGTGTGCACGTTTTTCTATTGGTAAGCTTAGATTAAACTTATGAGAATCAATTATCAAACCTAAGAATTTACATGATATTGATGGTGTTAGAACACTTTTTTCTTGGTTTATTATGAACCCAAGGGCAGTCAAAAACCTTTTAGTTATGTCTAGATTTTCAAGACATTCATGTTTTGACCTACCTAACAATAACCAGTCATCTAGATAAACAGTTGATATAAAGCCAGCTGAACGTAACAGTTTTACAACAGGTTTAGTAATTTTAGTAAATATATATGGTGCTATATTAAGGCCAAAGGGTAAAACATTATATTGATAAGTTTTCCCCTGATATGAAAAACGTAAAAATTTCCTGGACTCTTCATGGATTTTTATGGAAAAATAGGCATCTTTTAAGTCAACTGTTGCCATGTAACAGTCTGGAGTAACTAATTTTATGGCAGTTCTTAAATCTTCTAACTTAAAATGGTCAGTTTTGATAAATTTATTAAGATTCTTAAGATTTAAAATGAGCCTCGTTTTTCCATTTGGTTTTGGGGTAAGGAAGATACTTGAGAGGAATTGGTCCTCACATGGTTCGCACTCAGAAATAGCTCCTATCTGTATTAAATTAGTAATGGCCTCATGAATACGTATACTATCCTGTGTGCTATAATCAGACCAGGCAAGAATAGCACTTTGGACTACAGGGTTTGTAAACATAATTTTATAACCGCTTATCCATGATAGTATAGTGTGGTCATAAGTAATCATCGACCACTGATACAAATAATTGGAGAGACGACCAACATACTCAACTGTATTTAGTGCGTCCGGCGATATGGTGGCGCAGTCGGAGCACGATGCGACGACGGCCTCGATGAGCGCCCTGGCTGCGCCTGGGGAGGCGGCGCGCGTGGGGCTGCATACTCGCGGTGAGGCGGCCCCGTCGGCCGGCGTGCTGCCGCCGGGGCCACTCTCCGGTTTAAAGGTTTAGGTGGAGCAGGTTTATCTGTCTTGAGGTTGTTTGAGACTGGCTTGAAGGTATTGTTTGCTTTTAACTCAGTTCCAGATTTATTAACTGCCTTTGCTGACTTCAGGGTTTCAGCCAGATTTGTACTGAACAACATAGTGTCTATTTTAGTAAGGTTCAGGTGTTCTTTCATTTCTTTCTTGACAGAAAATAAAACAAAGTTCCTTCTTGTCACCGAGTCCCCATGTTGAATATCGCATAGAATCCTTTGCGCATCCATAATTCTTTGTATTATGTTATTATTTTTATTCTGGGTGGTAAGCAGGGTATTTAATGCTTGACCCAAGCAGGCGATGGCACTGGCCAGTTGTTTTTGTTTGGCTTCGATACCTTTGTCTCTTTTAGCTACTTGCTCGGGTATTGCAGCTTTTATTTCTGCATTCATTTTGGGGGCATCGATGAGCAGGCAGTTTTCCGGGGTTAAATATTGGTCTGTCAAGGCCTTACGTGCTTCCTTGCTCAAGCCCTGAGTTGCAATATGTTGCAGGCGACTCGCTAGCTCTGCCCTTAGAGGTGCACCGTGCTTTTCAGAGGATGAAGGGTCTTCACCTAAGATCTTCAATGTTTCTTCATCAAGTGGATCTTCCTCTTCCTGTGGTTTAGGTGTCGTGCTTATCTTGTTTTCCTCCTCCACCATAGGAAGTGGAATATTTGATTCCTCTGTCTGCGTGTCCTCCGGTGTCTCTTCTTGCAAATTTCGTGGTTCTTCAACCAGGTCAGTGAAATCAACCTCTTTGACTGGACCATTTTATTTATGGAGTATGCCAAGCATGTGTAGAAATAGCCCCAATGACTATTCAGGTTACATACTTATTGAGACACCAGCCTAATATACCAATCAGGTATAAAACTCCAGGTATAAATGAATGCATAATCTATTGAGTATGTGTCGAGATAGTCCCAGTGACTACTCCGGGTATATACTACAACTTATGCTTCAATAAATAGCAATAATAACTGGCTAGCGCTAGTTATTTGTTCCCTTGTTATAGTACAACTCCCAACGATTTGTACGTCAAGGACAAAGTTGTAATGCGGCGAAATAGCCCCAGTGGCTAATCTGATTGCATTATAATAAGTTATAACTTATACAATATTATAGGTAAATACCTGCTTCATCCGATTCTTGGATATTTTCGGGAGATGACGGCGACGTACTTTTAATCCATCTTTCGCTTTAGCTTTTTCATTTTGTGCTTTAAATAAGCAAGTTCTTCCTCGTAATCCTTCGTTTTCCTTTTTGGCATTGTTCTTTAACGTGGTTTTAGCTAATTATTCGTTTTAAGATTAAGATCGTGTTGAGCGGTTAAGCACTTAAAACGTGAATGACATTGACAGGTAAAATGGCGCGGGAGTGAGAGAAAAAAAAAAAAAAAAAAAAACAGAGTTTCTCTCAAATAAGTGTTAGAGTGGTAGTACCTGTGATTACTACATGTGTAAAATATATTTAATAATCTCGAGTACGAGGCGTGAAGTATAATGACATTGAACCACCAAATCTAAAGTTTATATCTTCAGAATTAGCAACAGGCTTTTTTAATTTATTAAATGGATAGTGATTCTATAGAGACAATTAAATATAAGACAACCTCACACATATCAATCTAGTCCCATTTATGACGAAACCTGCGCTGTGGATATAATATTTGGATGCATGCATTAAAAGTTATTAAATAAATGACGACAAGTCACACAAGATCTAGTCCCACAGTAAGCTCTAGTAGGCTTGTGTTATGGGCACTAGACACTAGATATACATACGATAATACATAGAAAATATCCATGACACAAGAACAAATATTGGAGTTCTTCACACAAAAATACTTGCCCTTGCCGGGATTCGAACCCAGAACCATCAGCTCAGTAAGCATCCATACTGCCACAGCGCCAACCGCCTGATCATCAGTGCCCATGCCCACTGCGTAAAATTAATCACATCACACTAATATTATAAAATCGAAAGTTTGTAAGTGTTTATGTGTATCTTTGTTACTTCTTCACACTCAAACGGCTGGACCAATTTTGATAAATTTTGGTATAAAGGTAGCTGACACACTGAGTTAACACAAAGGCTACTTTTTATCCCGAAAAAAAATAGTGTTCCCGTGGGATGAGCGGGTAACACCGCGCGGCGCAGTTTAGTAGTACTTACAAATTAAGCGTATTGAGTCATCCGAAATAACCAATATATCTTGTTAATTTGTTAGTCGTAGGCCGGAGGGATATTACGTGTATCAATAACATTCAATAAATTCTAAATAGAAGAACCTTGTCACCGCAAACCTACGTACAGATTATCTTCTTAGCTGATTTTTATTGAACTGTTAACATTGATGCAACCTACGCTAGACCTCTGTATTGTTTATGGTCAATAAAAGAATGGCAGGTTATGTGATCAGGGGCCTAATTCGAGTGTCGATCGCCAAACGTCAGATCACCGTTAGATAACAGTCATCTCTCCGTGATCTCGCCTTTGAACTGTCATTAAAACGCGATGAGCTTAAAAGTGACATATCTCATCTCAATTTTGGAAATACGAAGGCGATAATGATTGTCAAAAATGTTATTCATGTACATAAATTTCTGTTTTGAACGAAACGTAACGGACTAATTTCACGTACTACGTGGTCAATTTAAAGTATGCGCCTGTTATTTATGCCGTCACATACAAAGAAAGTGAAAATTTTGCGCGTCCGAATTGACGAAGTTGCGATGTTCTAGCGATATCGCCACTTGTCAAGTAGGCATACGTCAAAAGTGACAGATGGCGATGAGAAGGAGAGATCTCCATTATATCTCTAAAATTGGTCGAATACCCCCCCAGTTCCTCGTTTCTACGACATAAGACATAATATAAGTTAAGGCACATATCGTTTTTCCTAAAAAAAAGCGGCGCCAAAAAAACCCAATTTATGTCCGTGATTGGTACATACTTTGGTACATCCATGAGTATAAAAGAGTACCAGTTTGCCTGTTCCGGGCGTGCAATCATAAACTTAAAACTAAACAAAAAATAATAACAGCACTATATTAAAACGATTTCAAATATTTCTACGCATAAAATATTCATTCAAACTGTAGAAGATTTTAACTGTTTAAATAAATATTTGTCAGTACCTATAGGTATACCTATGGCATGCTTATTTTCAACAAAGTAATCCAAAAATAATTCTAAACATGTAAATGCCTTTATAAGTTTTATAACTACACTAAATGATTTCAATTTCAAAACAAATTTACAAATATTTTAACCTGTAAAAAGTCGTTTGTTTAGTTTATTTGCCCTTTGTCCTTTCATTTAGAAGACAATATGCAAATACAAATTCAAATTCAAAATACCTATCTTTATTCTGCAAGTAGGCCTCAAGGGTAATTTTACATGTCTGATTCTATGTCATTGCATAACCATAATAAATATAAAATTACATTTATAATTACATCACAACAATAATCCATGTTGCATGTTACTTAATGATTTTGACACCCGATGTTTCTAAGAATGAAATGTATCTTGAGTTATAATTTATACATTATCTTCATCACTTTAATCTAGACATAAATCCGATCACACTTGTCCGTGGGAGACAGTTCACTTAGTAAGGGAAAGTTGACGTTTTCTACTTCCGGCAAATATAGTCACGTGGGATCACCAGTCCTCCACCCATTGAGCTTAAAGTCGTCAGGACCAGTTTTTGTGTCAGAAATATGTTGGCTAAACGCGCCGCGGTTCTGTCATAGTATTTTCTCTTTTTATTTTATTGCTTCCTTGTAAATTGTCTGATGGCCATATGTATGTCAAGGAAAAACTAAAGTACCTATAGTTGGAATCCTTTTTTAAGGTCGAATTCAGTTTGCTTTGATCTAACAAACAGGGCCCAATGGGTTTTGCCAGAAAGTGCACTAATGTCACCTTTTGCGTTACTTTCGCTAGCCGCGGGCATAACGCACACAAAAGCCATTGGGTTTGTTTTGTTTGTTAGAATAAAGCAACGTGAATTCGGCCACAAAAAATGATTTCTACTATAGTATTGGACTGAATTAGACATTCCTAAATACGTATGTGTATGTCCGAGATAATACCACAATCGATGACACAATGTTGGAGGTTTATTTTACTGTTAGGTAATTTTTATTAAGTATATGGAATTATGTAATGTTCAGTCAGCAATATGTATATATTAGCGATATCCTCCCTATCTCTTTCAGTGACATGAAAGTGTTACTCAAACTTGAAATCAACCAACCATTATTGCAGTTATTACTTCGTTAAATTGGCTTAGTGACAATGTCGATGTAATTCGAGTGTCGATTTAGGATAGAGAAAGTATCTAATTCGCTGAAAATAAAGTAAACACGAAAAAATTTTTCGGCATTAAGTATTTATTATTTTATTTCAGAGACAAAGACGGCTATATTTTCATCGAGCACATGCCTTCACCCCAAGTATCTTTGAACGAGGTCGGTTTCGTGTACTCCCAGTTCTCAAACGACTCCCTGCGAGCAAGAGATACCAACGACACTCTTGTCATATGGGCCCCTGGTAGAATCCTCACCGAATACCACTTCATCCTCAAGTTTGGACAGACGATTATGAACCTAATCCATGATTACACGAAGATTAATCGTGTGATTACGAATGGACCGATTAATGTAGTAGCAGTTCCGTCTGATTTGGATGGCTATGAGATTGGAAGCTGGAATCTTTGGACTAATGGGTAAGAGACGAAAGAGTTTTTTTAACTTAACTATTATCATTTGTCATATTTTTTTTGCTTGATTTTTAGGGTTCCGTACCCAAAGGGTAAAAACGGGACTCTATTACTGAGACTTCGCTGTCCGACCGTCCGTCCGTCCGTCCGTCCGTCTGTCACCAGGCTGTATCTCGAGAACGGTGATAGATAGACAGTTGAAATTTTCACAGATGATGAATTTCTATTGCCGCTATAACAACACATACTAAAAATAAAATAAATATTTAAGGGGGGCTCCCATACAACAAACTTACAGATAATGGTACGGAACCCTTCGTGCGCGAGTGCCACTCGCACTTGGCCGATATATTTTACTATAAAACTGCTCTGTGACGTGGTGTGAAATACTTGCCCATACTGATTTGTTTATTGTTTATTGCATACAATTAACACTGACAGTTCAACCTTACGTGCTAATTGGTGTAACATTTCTTAATAGCTAATTAATAATTTCACTTTACCTGTCACATAATAATTTAATAATGCATGTATTAAATTATTATGTGACAGGTAAAGTGAAATTATTATTATAAGTACATTTGAAAATTAGAATACATTACATTGGGACTAGGAGCTATTACATAACAGAGATTGAAAAAATAAGTAAGTAGACCGAGGAATTGTAAAATTAATTAAATGTCAAGAATAGCAATATATGGCTAGTCATGTCAGTACAATTTCAGATGAAGTCGAAATACTCATTTAAAATTAAAATATAACGAATTATTAAAATTAGGTCAGTGGAACATAAATAATGTCAAATAAATAAGGCAAATCATTGATTACTAGGGCACGTATTATGTAATGGAGCTAGTGGTAACGATGGACTCAATGTAACGATTTGATGCAGCTAGGAATGTAGTTTCAGTAGTAAAAAAAATGTCTAGTTGGCTGTCGCTGTCCAGGGTGTTGCTAAGCAGTGTTAACGCCTGGTGAAGAGGGGACGTAGCAAGCAGGCGTGTCCGACCTGGAGGGACAGCAAAGAGACCACGGCTGCGGGGACGCAGCTGTTTCGCGGAAAGACGGGGGACCCGCAGACTTATTTGTTGGAGCATTGGCGGGTTTGTTGCCTGTCCTCGGATTAATTGAAAAAAATATATGATTAGGTACATGTTTCTACGTGACTCTAAAGATGTATAGTCTACCATACCTAAAACGAATAGGGTGGGATAAAGAAAGGGATAAAAGCCGTATAACTTCTTATAGAGGAACCTTACGAATGTTTTTTGAACTTTCTCTATTAGAACCGTGTAGTGTTTATCATGGGGGCTCCAAATAACTGCGTTTGATTCGAGTTTACTGCGGACGAATGCGTTATAAAGTGCAGCCATAGCGAGTTTATTGTTAAATAGCTTCGCCTGACGTATGACAAATCCCAGGCATTTCGGGCTTCGTTACAGGCTTTTTTGATGTGCTGGCTAAATGTGAGCTGAGTATCAAACCACGTTCCTAAGTCCCTAACTTCTTTGACACGTTTTAACGGCTTGCCCTCTATGGCGTAGGGATGGGTTATAGGAAGTCGGCCACGGGTATATGTTATAACCGTGCATTTGTCGCTGTTAAGGGACAAGCTGTTATCATGTGCCCAGGCGCAAACTTTGTCTATGTCAAGTTGCAGTAAGGAACAGTCTTGATTTCTGTGAATTGGCATGGCTAATTTAAGGTCATCCGCGAACAGAAGGCATGATGAGTGATGTACTGCTGTCGGTAAGTCATTAAGGAGAATTAGAAACAGGAGGGGCCCGAGACTACTACCCTGCCCGATTCCCGATGTGACCAGAAATGGAGAGGATCGCGCGCCTTCATATTGGACATATTGATGGCGGTCTGAGAGGTAACTAGCTACAAACTCAAGTAGATGGGTACCAAAACCAGCAGCAGATAGCTTCTTGAGCAGCACATCGTTATCCACTTTATCAAAAGCTTTCTGGAAGTCAAAGTAAGTGACGTCTACTTGCTTTCGTTGGTCAAGATTATTTGATATGATGGAGACAATATTAAGAAGGTTTGATGTGGTTGAGCGCTTCGGTAAAAATCCATGCTGCTCATCACAGAACCAACCATTCAGCTGCTTATAAACTTTGGCGTAAATTATTGTTTCGAATACTTTTCCGAATATCGATAGTACGGCAATCGGCCTATAGTTGCGGACGTCGGATTTGGATCCGGATTTATGTATAGGCAGAACTTTAGTTGTTTTCCAAATCGCAGGGTATGTACAGTTCTCTAGTGCTTGGTTAAATATATGTTTTAGTGGTGGGATAAGTACTTCGCGACAGTCCTTAATTATGAATTGTGGTATTCCGTCGGGACCTTGTGTATGCTTGGGGTACTGGGTAGTCTTGAGATGAAATGTGTTTAATTTAAAAGAATCAGGGCCGAAACACAATACCACGTTACATTGACTTGACGTGGAATGTTACGATATGACGTGGGAATATACGTCGTACAGTCGCCATCAGATATATCGCTGTATATAAGGCGTTCATAAATATCTGCAAATGTACTTTAACGCCCAGTCAATAATAGTCGTGTTCAGATACTTATGAACACCTTATATGCTGCGATATATCTGATAGCGACTGTACAACATACGAATTCACAAAATAACGTGACACGCCATGCTCCAGTCATCAAAAACTTATTAGTATCTAAACCAAACCCACCTATCACATTTCAGAGACATCAGACTAAGATATTCACCAGAACTCATCAGCATCACACAGATTGAGAAAATGACATTCGACTTCACGCAGCAGCTATGCAGGGTATGGTTAGGAAACCCCGGCGAGGATAGAAGAACCATTTGGAGGGAGGAGTGGTTCAAGGAGGGCATGGCCACGTACTTCGCGTATTACTTCTTAGGGAAGGTAAGTTCAATACTGGATGACGTTGAAATCTAGGCAGTGTACCTGAGAAACCCTGGTAAAGACAGGACTTACTTCCTGGGGAACGTAGGTTTCATAGTGGATAATGTTGGGCTTCACACGGCTATGTAGGTATATTAATACATTACGTGTTACTTCCTGGGAAGATACGATTGATAATTTATGGTTGTCAAAACTGATGAAGTGAACATATTCATATTCATATTCATTTATTCATAATCATTATATTACATGTCATATCACAATCATTTCATCAGTTACAATGTACCTAATTTATATAAAATAAAAAATAGAATTACATTAAACAATGAAAAATTAAAATTAAAATTAGCAATATTCATATACCAATGAACAACGATCGTGTTGCTATACAATTATAATTATACTATATAGTGTAAAGTGCCTATTTGGTACTCCGTAAATTATAATATATTAAATTATATAATGATACTACAGATGATAATACTACAGATGACATTACAATAACATCAACATTGCAAAATGCTGTAATCTTTATCGAGTAACTTACATTTAAAATTTTGTGCACTGAGAATAGTGAGAATACGCTTATATTTTGTATACAGGAGCGAAGCGCTTAAAACGCTGACTGTAACAAATCAAACTCAGGATCATAAGAGTCAAACAAAAACCAAACTCAGGATCATAAAAGTTCTAAAGACTTATTAACGCATATTCCAGCTATAACATCTATAAATACTTACTTATCCTTGAAATCTTTTCAGTACCACCACCATGGAGAATCCCTTAAATCCGGCTGGCCCTACGGTTTCTACGGCCTCGAGATGAGACACAGAGCCATGAACGAAGATTGGCGGCACAATACTCCCGCCTTGCTCAACTTCAACAAGGCGCTGATGGTTGACATACCTTCGAGACACAAGGAGTTGGTGGCGATGAAAACGGCAGCGCTGCTGTGGATGGTGGAGAACTGGCTGGGCACGGAAAAGTTCCATGCGGCTTTGGTGAAATATATCAACATGAGGTAAGTGTAATCAATCATATAAAGTGGCGTCTTGAAGTCGAGAGTAAATAACCACTGCGTAGGTAACCGTTTTCTCTCCTCGGCCTCATAGTCATTTACTATAAGGTGCGCCAATTGATTCAAGCCCATGGCTTGCCTATATGTATCTAAAAAAGCGACTATGTAAACGTAGCTAAAAGAGAGAACAGAGAAGAAGGCAAGAGGTGGAGAACTGTACAGTGATTGCTCGATTGGCGACATCTATTGCGCGCTTTGCACAAATCATAACTATGGCGTCTGCATCATCCGTACCACATCCAAGTCGGCCGAAGACCATGTATTTGCATTCTGATCTAAACAAAAATAACATTAATTTTCAGGAGAGGCGCGTACATCAACCTAGACGACTTCATGATCAACTTGGACAAGGAGACAGTGGAGTGTTTCCACCAGTTCTCCAACGGAACCACGTCGTCCATGGTGCTGAACTCCTGGATACGCAACCCTGGCTATCCCGTCATAAATGTACAAGTGTACAGAGACAGGACTCCTAATGTTATCGGTTTGAAACAAGTGAGTTAAAGATTCATCCAGTTTGTTTTTATTCGTTTTTAAATTATTTAATTTGAGTTTCAACTCAAATAAAATTATTATCTTTCGCAGACCAATAGGGTAAATTTCTGACGGTTAGCTGTTTTTTATGGAGCGCTAGAATCATATGACGCTTATAACAGAAAAATAAAACAGCGAA
This sequence comes from Apotomis turbidana, assembly GCA_905147355.2. NCBI lineage: Eukaryota > Metazoa > Arthropoda > Insecta > Lepidoptera > Tortricidae > Apotomis > Apotomis turbidana. Next base: position 3,933,401 of record LR990285.1, read on the forward strand.
AACTGAGATAATTTCAACTTGAAAAAAATTAAATGCTTCTTTTAAAGTCTTCCTGCTACTTTTCAGAAAACTTTCTCCTTCACCAGCGAACACCGTTACGACTCCAAATACCTGATCCCAATCTCCTACATGACGCAGTACCACCAGAACTGCTACAATTGCCACCAACCGCGGTTCATCATCAGCACGCCTGTTTACACCTTCTCAGAAAATCTGGACGGAGGTTGGATTCTTCTCAATCGACAGGCGTCAGGTAAGAATGTACCATTAAATCATTGATACAAAGATCAAAGTTCAAAGAAAAATTGAAATGTGTTACCTGTTGGAAGAGACCGGCATCAACCCAGTACCTCTGGTCCTGAACCTATTCGCCACCCTAACGCTACCATGACTGTAATTCCATGTTGAAGAAACATACGTTGTAGGTTTTACGAGTAACCTTTCTGTTTTCAAATGCTTACATTGCAGCGAAAAAAAATACATGGTTCGCAAGGGGTTTGCACCCGCGTTTTCAACAGCTTTCTAGCTTAGGGTAGCATCGTATCTACATCTACCAGAAAGATTCTGACTCAATAGAGACCCGATAATAATCGGCGCCATCGTCTCAAAGTATTCTACACTCAAAATGTTTTTTTTTTTTTTTATTAAAGCAGGAATTTCTGCTAGCGTTAACCAAATATTTACATTGATGTGAAAAAAATAAATACTCATGGAATCGGGCCTACACGGGTCTTACCTATTAGACAGCCGAATCGAGGGTCGAGTTCGCTGACTGTACGTTCCTTTAATCGTTTGGGATTAGGGTGCAATTATGTTCAATAGTTATACAGTATTTGTACTGAAGTGCTTTGAAGTTTAGATTCAGTTTGACTTTGAAATTCAAAACGGTGTCGCCGATAGTCGCATTATCTTACCAGAAGTTTTCTAGAAGGTTAAAAGCAAATTAGTATTTCTTATCATCGTAGGTGTAAAATTGCTATAAAAGAAGATGCAGGCGTGTAGTTTTACACCCCGAATTACGATTGTGACTATCGCACATATAACCGAGGTGTATCGATATATATTTGAATATATCCTATAAGAATATGTATTTATCTAAGTATAAATCTTTTGAAATTGTTTTAAGTTAGTTGCACTGCCCACAATTTATCTGCTGAGCCCAATGGTTGACTGGTAGAGAATGCCCTATGGCATTAAGTCCGCCTTTTGTACGATAAGTTCCTTCTTTTGAGATTAAATAAATAAATGAATAGTGAAAATCTATGACGAGTCCTGTACCTCAGTACAGAGTAGAGAGAATCTTTGGTTTGGGACTTAGTGAAAGAAAGTTAAATCTATGCAAGATCGAAAAATCTAATCTGAGGTAGGTACTACCGTGGCGTCAAATATAAAGTTAAGCAAAACCGCATTTCAGAAACCTATTATTAACAAACAGCTCGAATCTTGTCTTAGTATAAGTGATATGCTGAATAAATTAGCATTTATTCAGTATATCACTTAGTAGCCTAAAGAACCCTGTTAGAATCCAATCAAAGACATCAATGTATTTTTCATTTCGTAAATTTTCATCGAGCTATAGTGTAAAGCTAAGAATATAATTTACTTATTTGAAATTCTTCTAATTTCCTCATATGAACCTAAATCGTACCCCAACCAATACAAATGGATTGATCACTAACTTCTTCACCACAACGAACAATAAAAGCTACCTACTCGTACGTACTGATCAATTCTTAACATGTACATGTAACCGTGGACATTTCCGCTAGTTCTTAATATAAATATTACTATTCTCTTGACCTAGACACTAGGAATAAGCGTCAGTGGCTTTGCTATAAACATCTATTTCCACGCGGCCCACGCGCATATGCAAGCTAACCTAGACTCAGACGTGTTTAAGTATGTTTGTTTATTTGGAAGGTGCTCAGAAATTAATGGTTGTGTACAGAACGGACGGTTGTATACAGAAGGTTGGAATGAAAAATGTAATGCAGCTTTTTGAGCTATTTAAAATGTAGGTAAGAATTGGAATGGTGGAAATCGGTGTGTCAGAAATTTACAGATATTGCCGTACATTTTCTCGATCTATTAAAATAGCATCGTAAAATTACTGCCTAGGGCTGGGGAACAGGGCAGTGATTTTATGAAATGTTCCTGCTAAGAGAATATCATAGGTTACTTTATATTATGTGCTTACCCGGCTTGTTGTATATTCTGATTACCCCTCTGATAAGAATCCTACCAAGCATCGCGTAAATTCCGACAAAAATAAGACTATTTTCTCAGCATTCACTATCATTGGTTGATTTCTTTCAGGATACTATCGTGTGAACTATGATGTCGAGACGTGGACACTCGTCGCCAGAACTCTCTGGGAAGAACACAAAACTATAAATGAGCTGAATAGAGCTCAGGTTAGTTTTGTTGCTTGCAAGCTTTATTGTTAATTTCTTCCTATGTTTTAAATGCACCGCCTACTTATTTGTCAGGCAACAATGCTTTGAGAAGGTATCGGTAGTAAAAATTTACGAAATTCACGAGCTGTTATCAATTCTTTTTTATGGCTTCCAGATCGTTAATGACGTGTTCGCCCTCTACACCGCAGGAGATCTGAGTTATGAACTGGCGGTAGAAATATTGGCTTACTTGGAGAAGGAAAAAAGCTACGTAGTGTGGGAGTCTGCAATCTCTGGCTTTGAGCTGATGAAGACCAAGGATGCTGCCTGCAACTTCACGAGAGCTCTGTATGAGGAGTGGCGAGTAAGATGTACAATAAAATAATAAATTTTCACATTCCTTGGTAAACTCCGTGCCCAATCTCTTGCAATATTTAAAACCCTCGTCAAAAAACACTATTTGTCTCTCCCTTAGTACACTGCAATAATAATCGCTCCTTTAACTTTGTGGCTCATACTGTTTTTGTTTTATTTATTACTTTACAATATATTTATTTATTATGTCTAAGTATTTATGTAAGTATATCTGTATATTTTTATTTATGTATGTTTATTACTTTTGTCTTTTATGGTAGTCGTTCATTTAGTCCTATTATTATTATGCACCACCTACTAATTTCAAAAATTAATTTTCAACTACTCCGCTACCTAAAGGTTGTCTGGAAGAGATCGCTATTTAGCGATAAGACCGCCTGTTGTTTACCTCTGCCTGTTATTTTAATGTATCTCATGTTGTGTTGTATATTCCTTGATGTTGGAGGTGTGCAATAAAGAGTATTTGTATTTGTAAACTCCTTCAGAACTTAGAAAAAGCATATTATACTTAATCTATGTGTATGGTGAAGCTTTAGAATTTGTCGCTGTGCAATGAGCAAAATATTATAAGTATTCTAATTAGTAGATTTTTCCCGCGCGTAGCTTAACCTTGTAGTTTAGCTGTGGTTTACACGCGGCTTAGGTTGGTATTAGAATCTCAGTGGTCAAAATTCATCAATGTTATAGAAATATTGACACTACTTTCTCCATAGTGTTATGTATGACTTTGATAGTAAAAAAAACGTTTGTTGTGATTTTCAGCAATTCATGCGCAAGAAGGTCGAATCCGTCTACGATTCACTGGTTCAAGACCTGGAGCAGCAACCACAGACTAGACTGTTTCGCAGTAACATTATCAGTTTTGCGTGCGATGTACAGTACACGCCGTGCCTGAACCGCGTCTTAGAACAATACGAGCAAACGAAAGGCAGGCGACACAGGTGAGACTAAATCTTCCATCAAAACCTTTATAAGATAATCTCCAGCAATTTGTTCAATGTGGAACCAATCAACGACTCACTGGTCCAAGACAAGAGCAACAACCGCAAACTTCCTAGCTGGCCTGAGCTAGGCCGCAGTATTATCATCAGTTTTGCGTGCGATGCACCGCAGATAAATTTAGTATATCCTCAATTCATAGTTCAAGGTAAAAATAAAAAGTATTTGGCTTCATTTCCTCCCTCTAGATGTCATATTTTTGACAGTTAATTTTGGCTTTAAGAAACCTTAACAGAGAGCTCTTTTTAGATTCAAGAGTATTCACTGTCGATGATTGTTCCAGAATCGTATGAAGCGCGACCATTCAGATTCCCTTTTTTTATACCGTCGTAGGCGAACAGTGGTCTTTAAAAAAATGGTGATGAGCATCGTGTAAAACAATCCTGCGGAACATATCCACAATACACACATCATCATAAATTTAACAGCTACGCTCTTATTGGTGAAGTAATATCCATGCATCTCGTTCTTGAGCCTTCTCCTTGACAGCCTGGTACGACACGACGTTCACCTTCGCCTTTATTTGGTCCATGTAAGCTCTTCTTGGTCTACCTCTCATTGTTCTTCCTCATTCCTTTGAATCTTTCGTCGTGCCGTAGCAGGTGTCCAATCATTTTCTCTCTTCGGTTCTCCATGCAGACGCATAAGGACGCGTATTTTTTTCTGAAATTAAAGTTACTAAATGCTTTGTTTTCTATTTTCCAGACTCGATCCTGACTCCCGGCAAGCCTGCTACTACAGAGTGCTGCGCGAGAGCGGGGAGGTGGCCTACCAGCTCAGGACAGAGAACCTGACCAGGTTCGAGAATGAAGACAGGAATATCGCGAGACACAAGTCGTGAGTAGTTATTGTTATTCATATGCCCTTCCAAGTAAACAAGGAACCTATTCAAAAGTTCACTAGAATTATGATCTCGATACCTTTCACGGCTTAAAATTGTTATTCGGGGTATTTTATTATTTTCAGTCTTGTGGTTCTACATATTTTGATACGAATACCTATCACATCTCTTTAATTTTCATCTAAGCTACATAATGTGACGTGATATTACTATTAATTTATCCAGTAACTACATATATTTATTTTTTATTAAAGCAGTAACGTCTGCTAACGTAAACTAAATGTTTACACATGAAGCAAAAATTGAAAAATTTAATGGTTCGGACAGGATTCGAACCTGCGTTTCCAACAGCTTTCCGGGCCAACACAGGCGTCCTCCCAATTGGACCACCGAATCAGATGTCAGAGCCATTGAATTTTTCAACCAGTTGCTTCGACATGCCTTAGGGTGGCCCGGAAAGCCGTTGGAAACGCAGGTTCGAATCCTGTCCGAACCATTAAATTTTTCAATTTTCGCTTCATTTGTAAACTACATATATTCTTTATTTCAGAGAAAATGAACAGAGGCTCATATACCACCTGCCTCCGGGGATAAAGCCCATTGCGAACCTTATGGTGAGCAGCACACCTACCTATGTAAGTACCAGTAATACTCAAATTTTAATTATAAACGTAACATTCGGCGTAACATAGCGTCCTTTGCTATTCCATCGTTTGTAGTAGCAGCAACTTAAACAAAAATCTTTGAGCATAGATTTACGCACATCATGCGCAATCGAAGAACTCTCTGAATTCCATCATGCTTGCAATAAATCGGCCGTTACCTCGCACATGAGAGTAGACGCTTTTGCTCCATATCCAAAGAGTGTTCTGTGATTGTACGTATTATCACTTATAGATATTTTGTAGACAAACGTATCATAAAATTTTCATTTGTAGCTTTTTTTTCTGAAACTATAAAATCTTTTGGAATGTTATAAAACGTCGGACTATAGGGGGCAGTTTGAGGGCAAGTTAAGGTTTACAAAAAAAATCTTAACTTACGAGTATTATAATGTACCTAGTATTTGTAACATAGTTAATTAAATTAGTTACCCGTTATCATTTATTCATCTTTAATGTGTAAATACTCTTTGAAGTGATGACTGATAGCCCCCTGAAATGGATTTACAAGCCGACAAAGAACCTTGACTGCCAAGAATTTGGAAAAAATATTAATAATATATTCTCATAATATATGTACCATGAATGTAAATTAAATCAAATATAACACAGACTATTCAATCTTATTTTTATTTAAAATTTAAAGGATATAAAAAGAATAAACACCTAACTAACGTACAGCCTTAGAGCCGTGTTCATAGAACTTGACATGTCCAGTTGACTCATTTGTGTTTTGTTTCTTTCTCACAGCTGCAATTGTCTGAGTGACTGATAAAGCCAAACTAACTTTTTCGCCATTTTGACTTATGTGTAGTCCAAGTACGTTTATAAATAACGCAGTTAGTTGCTATGATATTTGGAATTTCACATTACAAATACTAGGTACTAAATACTAAGTACAAATACTCGAAAGTGAATTGATTGATTTGCGAACCTTACCTATCATTCTGACATGCCACGAAATGCCCGCTGGAGTCCGACGTTTGGCTTATAATACAAACCTACTTAACCTGATTAGGTTGAAATTTTCAAGATTTCTAAAGAATGTATTTATGATTTCCGCTAAAACATTTTTCTATGAAATAAAAATTCGATGAAATGAAGCAATTGGTGAAGAGATTGTCTATAAAAGAAGAGGATCCATCATTCCCATCCATCATTTTTGACGACGCGGTTGGCTCGGTTTGTAGTGCAGCTGCCTACTGAGTCGGCGGTCCTGGGTTCGAATCCCGGCCAGGGCAAATATTTTTTGTGATGAACTCGAATATTTGTTCCTGGGTCATGGATGTTATCTATATACGTATTTAAATCGTCGTTTAGTACCCATAGTACAAGCTTTGCTTAGTTTGGGACTAGGTTGATTTGTGTAAGATTGTCCCTTAATACTTTTTTTTTTCAGCCTTCTTCGAACCCCACAGCGCAGGCGTCTCATCGGCCGGGAGTACCAGATTCCAGCACTTCCATACACACATCAATAGCAGGCTTGATTCTAGCGTACTTAGTCACTGCCATATTTTAAAACAATTTATCAGTTAAGTATCCAAAAATAAGTATAATTATTGGCCGTCTTAAAAAAGACAGCACATTCCAAAATGTAACAGTTTTGAAAATGTTAGTACTTACCATGACTTTGCAATTATAATTCTAATAATATAATTATCCATAAATAAATAAGAAAGCCGCTACTTCAGGCTTGTTTTTACACAATTGTAAGACGCTAAAACTGATATAAGTAGTATGAATAATAATTTAATCATTGATCAGTAAAGTTAAAGAAGACAGACATAGATGAGAATAAATATGTATAACTGAAACAGATACGATCTAGTTTTTTTTCACTCAATTAAATGTTTAACATACTTCAAGAAGTAGGAAGTTCTATGTCTCTTGTATACTTTAATTTTTGCATCTGATTCTCATGCAATCTTCAGCGATGTTGAACATTCTGTTTTTGAGTAAATTAAAAATAATCTTATTTCTACGGGGTGTGTTTCTATGGACTGTGCAGTAAAACATTATGAAATATTTTAGAATTTAGATGTGGCGGTTCCCATGAAGAGTGGCACGTTATAATGACGTACCGATAACAGGTTATCTGTCATTCTATAAGTCTCGATAATCCCTTCCAATTCAAAGTTTCTATTTATAGAAAGTTACGAAATTCTTAATAAGATTTTTTTCCAAACAGGACAAAATGAAAATGTGATATGCTGTCTATGGTACTAAATACAACTGCCTTACATAACCAATGTATAAATTGATGTAATAATTTATAATAGTTAATAATATGTTTATATAACTGCAACAGAATTGTTCGTAACATAGTATTTAAACAAATAGCCATTAATGTGTGGAGGAAAAATGTTTGAGCTTTTGATGTCCAAAAGCAGATTATTATATCTAGTCATTAATTAATATCACTCATTTTTTTTTCATTAGTAAGATTTAGATATAATAAAACACAACAATCGTTGTTACAATAAAGTTTTATTTGATAATGTATTTTTCTCAATATTTTAATGCAATATGTACATATTACACATATATACTAACTTAGAGCTATGTACTTGTTAATTCAAAAGAAATAAATGTGCCTTAATGTTCATATTTGTAATTCTATACTTATATTATTATTTATTATTTTTAATATTTAAATGATAAGATATTTATGGTCTAAATTTGGAGCAAGAGGACGCGTTTGCTTCAAATTTAGTAATATAATAATTACATAATTAAATAAATTATTAATTCACTTAATGTAATCTTAATTTATATCTTAAAAATAGTAATTATACAAAAACTGTGAGTGAAAATGCAGTAAAAAAACCTAACTAACTTACTTAACTTATATCAATTGATATTAGACTATAATTAAAAATATTGCGAATATAAACTTAACTTATAATTTTATTATAATATTCACTTTGTGCAATTCTGGCGTACGTTATAATATAAATTAAGGTTATATACTTATTTATATATATTATTTTAACGAAATATATCAAGCATTCCTATTACAATATTTTGTAACAAGATGTTTTCATTCACAGTTCAAACAAACCTTTTTTTTTACTATAGTTTACTCTAAAATGTTGATCGATCGATTCCTGACGATAATACTGTAACATATAAGCTTAGCTCGAAGTTTTTGGCAAGGATGATTTGACGCCTACTGTCAGTCTAGTGTTAAATCATTTCTGCATCAAAATCCCCGGGCTTTGCATATAACTCACGATGTGAAAGACAGCAAAAATAAACCAAATGAAAAATGAACGCCCCCAATATGATTACAAACTTTGAAAACTTTGATTATTTTTCCTTAAGATGTTAGTATAACATACCTAATATTAGTTATTTATACGTAATGAAACTTCTGGAATCAATGCAAGATTAAATCGTATTTAAAATATGTAAACATTATTGGAGTCATGGCATAATCATTTTAAAATTGGTTTTTGTCTAGCAAAATTAAGAACTTGAAAAATCAGTAGAACGCATAATATTGAACTTCATCGTTTAGTTTTTGCATGTTTATATTGTGAACTATGATTTAGGTAAGTATATAGAACACATCTTGAAACAACAAATACTATCCAAAAGGATAATAACGAGTTTCCTTCATTCATTCAACCTTAACAACAAATTTATAAATCTAAAATACTAGAAATGACATTTGTATAATTATAAAATCTACACGAATTATCAATTATAGTTCCTGTGCTTGATGACGAAACTTCTTTCATTACCAAAAATTGATAAGCAACTACAAAATCACACGCTAACCTATCAACTCATTATCTAAAAACAAAACTAAGCTATAAAACAAAAGTCGTACGATTAAAGCTACTTACTATTCACAATCAATTGAATATCGCAAGCAAGAACGATACAACTATCAAAAACAGTGAGACGACGATTCTTGGAGCGTCATTCTCGTCTATCCATTCATAGACGTTATCTAGATGGTCGTTGTCCCAATTCAGGTTCTCTTCAACGAGCAGCCTGGCTCTCTGAGCCGTCAGTTCTGAGTCCACAAGGTCGCTGTTGATGGAGTTCACCCAGATTCGGAACTGCAAAATGTTAATAAGAACTTAGTTGAAATATTAAACTACATTTAAGTCAAGGGGAATTCACTCCGCGCCGCGTGTCACGAAATATACCTACAAATTTCGATCACAGTTGAGACGCGGTCCATCCATTAAAAGTCTAGGGTTGGCACGTTCGAAACGGAGCCAACACATCGATTATGTTTTTATAATTATTTGTTATTTTAATATATGTATTTATTATTATGTACAAGCATTGTTTAGTTTGCGACTAGGTCGATTTGTGTATGATTGTTCCTTAATATTTATTTTATTTTTAACCAGCTTCAAAAAGGAAGGGGTAAGGGGTTCAGTGTTCGTTGGTATTGATTTTATGAGCGATTGATATTTTGTATACTTTTACTTACGTCCATACTATGGTCACCGTCAGCCATATTCTCGGCCAAATGCCAAATTATGTCTTCCAATTTCTCTGCACCTCCATACCTGGTGAAGAACAAATATTTTGCAATTAGTATTACCAAAAATAAAACAATGTCGGAAATTTAAAAGTTTTGTATGTTGATAATTATGGTATAAAACCAAAATAACGTAATCTCAAAACAGCAATTTGGAAATAATATCAGGTTTTGTTCATGTTGTGTGTGATATTGCGAAATATTTTAAAAATGAAATGAAATATTTAAAAGAATAAGTACATTGCTTCTAACTTCGTATATAATAATAATAATCGAAAAAATATATATTGATGGTCTATTATGGTAGATGCCATCATTAGAAATGGATAATAATATAAGCTTAGTTACGACAAAGCAACGTAACCTGCCGCCTATGATGTTTGCGTTTATCCCGTGATAAATAAGTGACTCAAAATCTGTCACACACTCGCATTTTGTCAAAACGAGACGGATTCTTTGTCACTTATTTATCGCGTGATAAAAGCAACCATCATAGGCCCGCTGGATTACATGGTTTTATTATGACAGGGTAGAAATGTAAAATGTGAAATGAAAGTTAGTAAGAGAGTAAGGTTGTAAGTGTCGGACATAAAAAACGTATAAGTATAGGGACCGATAAGTGGCAGCAGTATAAATGCAAATTTCAGGTATTGATAAGGTAAAATATTTGGATTAGAAGCACCAGTTGGTGTGTACGTTCCATACAGCTGTAGACTCTGCAGATGATGAAAAATGTAAATAGGGACCGTGCAGGAACTAAAGGTGACAGCGCTATTAATGTCAATTTATTAATAAGGTAAAAGATTCGGATTGGCGGCACCAGTTGGCAGCACCTTCGTTGTGCAAGTTCTAGAGCTCTAAACTAAAAGAATGATGATGACGAGGACAATGAATAAGCAGTGTAAATAATCAAAGACTTACATTCTCCTGACGTCAGCTGTGCGTTGAGAGATGAAGTTGATAGCTGTAAAGACGTTATCGTAGCTGCTCTCAACGACTGCCTTGAAGATTCTGTTCCTTTCCTCAACGCTGTAGGGACCGTTGGTGGCCAAGGTTTCTCCAAGTAGTCTGTAAATGAAATGAATGAACTTTATTCTGCCACAAGGACACCTTATCTAGTCTGAGTATAACGGCATTTCCCAAGAGGAGACCGCTGTTGAGAAGATTTATAATATTTTGTATTAGATAAAGTCAGCGTTAGCTTTATAATAATCTAGACTATACCATGATATCACATCTGTTAGTGAAGTAATATTATTTTGATTAATTATCTTGTTATTTTTTCTTACGATTGTCATGTTTTGTTTTTTTGGTAAAAGTGTTGCCAAGTCAACACCTTTATTAATCATTAACAGATAATTGTATGTTTAAACTTACATTGCGTCTGCAGACAATAACTAACCATTGAAACTGCGTATAGAATGGTATATTTACGCTAAACTTCTAGGTATTTACTATTTATTCAAATTCATATTATTGTCGTGAGTGAAAACCACGATTCTTATTTAATGAATTTAAATCAGAAAAATCGAAAGTGTTTTTATATAGAAAGTCTAATTGCCAGCGTATTATGTTGGTTGCTATTCGCACTACAATAACATCACATTTTGATAAATTTTCCCTTTAACTGGTCAGTCCATCTGATGTGATCTACTCTATTAACCATAACTTACGTCAAAATGAAGCCATTATCCTGAGAGCACGCCAGAGATTCGAGAATGACGACTCGTTCATACATCACTGGTTCGATCTCTAGCCTATCATACAGGGCGTTGATGATGTCGTTTCCTCCTTCTCTGACCATTGTGCAGTACACTGCTGGCCTGATTTCATGTGGTATGTTCGGGTTCCTGCAGGAAAAGTAGAATGATTCATTGTATACCCTTAACTTGGGTACAATACCGCTAGGTAGGTATTCCAATGTCCGTAAGCTCTTACGATAGCTTTCGGGTTCAGGTGAAATACAACAAGTGCATTTCTGTAGCGCCGTAAAAGACGATGACGCGGTTGGCGTAGTTTGTAGTGCAGCTGATTACTGAGCACACAGTCCTGGGTTCGAATCCCGGGGAGGTCAATAATTTGTGTGATGACGCGAATATTTGTTCATGGATCATGGATGAACGCGATATCGGCGCACGCGCGCTCCGTTCAACGATTCGAGCGAGATGTTATCTATATTTCAGGCATTACTGTAAGATTGTCCTTTAATATTTATTTATTGAAGGACGCTTAAGACAACCATCAGACCGAAGTGTTAATTAAGTTAAAATGATTAAAAGAAAGGTTTTTAAATTTGAATGTAAATAACTCGACAAGGTGATTAAGCACCATGAGGAATACTGTTGGTTATGGAACCAGTAGAGAACAGTCTACGTGACCTTAACTGTGTCATCGTTGTCGAAAAGACGAAGTAGAAAAATTAAGGCATCTAGAAAAAATAATTGCTCAATCGGTGACCAGAAAAGGGTCAAGTAGGTAATAAATGGTATCTATCCACTCAATTGCTTTTGGTAACAACAGCTACCTGTCAACGCTCTTATTTTATTATACGAGTATAAATTAAATAGAGTTCAACTCGAATTTCGAAGCAATTGAGTAGCTATAGAGATAAATAATTTTCTACTTACACCACGTCTCGGTTATCAGGATCCCAGAACCAGTCCACCGCCGCGGCTATGCAGGGTCGGTAGCCAGCTCTGCAAGCGTGGTCCATCACGAGCCCTCGAGTCATGGCTACCGAGGAATCCTCGGTCGTCATGATGTCAGGGTAGAAACCGATCTCGTTTTCAACCCTGCCGACTGTTCTTCGTACCATTCTCTGGGCAAAGCAAAAAAAAAACATAAAAGATATTTATCGAACAAAAACATGTTTTTTGGGTACAAACGTTCGTAAACAGCTGCATTAGTGTAAACTGTGTCGCAGCTATTTACGCCCACCTCAGGAAATAGAAGAGGTAATGTTCACTTACTTAGTAAATAGGTGATACAATTTTTCTTTATAGGTACTAATTACTAATGAATTCAAATTAGTATTCTTAATTAATTTATGTTTTCCTATATCTCAATATGTTAGTATTACAAAAGTTTCAACTCTTAAATATAATCAAATTATGATAGTTGTTACGGTAAGTGCTTAATTAAAACTATCTGCAGATATTAATTAAATATGTAAGTAACCGTAAAGATTTAATTAATTCCCATGAACTAATAAATACTTGTTCAATTTATTCTTGCATTCCCAGTATGACAGATCATGAATATTTAATATTTTATTTAATTTATTGTAAATTTTAGACGAAAGATGATCATAGTGTTGCCTAACTAGAGCAATACGGGACGGTCTGAGTTGGAAGATGCGGCCAGCCCGTCTTTTTATTGTAGTTCTAACATAGGGAAGATTTTGATGTTTGTGCAGAACAATTCTAAGTGCGAGCAGCTATCTTACAGTTAAGACATTCACTAATTTAAAAAGTGCGGAGGTCGGAAAGCGAATGGGTTTGCATAGCATTACTTTGAGAACAGCACGTTGAGCTCTTTCCAGCCGGAGAGTTCTAGTTTACCCGTACCGCCCCAGGCTGCAATTCAATACGTCAAAACAGATTGTGCTAATGAGAAGTATACTGTTTTTAGTGTTTGTTGGTCACCGACTTGCCTAAAATTCTGAAAATGTAAATTAATCATATTATCCTTCCAACAGTGGCCTCAACCTGGTCATTCCAATTCATTAGCGAGTCTATAAAAATACCAAGGTACTTTACACTACGAGACTGGGTTAGTTCACTGCAGCCACATGAGACACTGACTGAGTCACAAAGGTGAGCATAAATAGACAGTGTAGAAGGCGGTAAGGACGATGCTTTTGGGGCAAAAGGTAAAAATGATGTTTTACTAACATTAATTGTTAGGAAATTCCGAGCCAACCATTGCATCACCATCCTAAGTGTGGTCTCAGCGAGAACCTGGGCTTCCTCCCAAGTTGGTGCTTGAATTGAAGCAAAACAAACGATAAAGCCAATTTTTTTAGTTAACTTAGGTACGCACTTCAAGTTAGTTTACCTACTTTAGTTTGGTACCTGCTGGCAATTTATTTGGTTTTAATACTAGCAAACATACACGAAGCTAGTTTTGTACACGGTGTATATCCAAAAATGTTCTATATGTTACGATACACGTCATTTCATCGAAAAAATAAAACTACAATGTATAATGAGTGTTCATCAATGGTTTCCCTTGAAGTTGCACTTTCTTAAATTATGTCTGAGGTAATTTGAGTAAATCAGTTTGAATTTTAATTACCTACTAAATATAACAATCCCTATCATAAATGTTTGTGACCTGATACAGGTTTTTCCCTAGTTCGGGCACCGGTCTCCACCACGAAAATTATTTGTACTTCGATCTTAATTTTATACATATCAAAATGTACATCTTGTACGTTGTAGTGAATGGGACTCATAAGGCGGCTAAACGTCACGCAACGTGCAAAAGAAAGGGCTATACTTGGAGTTTCTGTGCAGGATAAAAAAAATAGGATATCCGAAGAAAAAGCACGGTAACCGACATACCTAGCTCACAGTATTGCACGATTGAACTGGCAATGGGCAGGCCATGTAGCCCGGAGAATGGACGGTCGTTGGGGCAGCAAAGTCCTAGAGTGGCGTCCACGTATCGGAAAGTGCAGCGTGGGTCGGCCCTCGACTAGATGGACGGATGGCCTCATGAGGGTAGCGGGGAATCAATGGATGCGGTATGCACGGGATCGCACTTTGTGGCGAGTCATGGGGGCTAATGTTCAGTAGTGGACGTCTGTGGCTGATATATAGGTAGAAGGTAATTTTCCTACCATATCCGCGGGCATTTTTTTGCTCTAAAAGGTACTTGTATTGTAATATTACCAAGTAAATATCGGGATCCCTTTCTTCATCGTCGTCTAAGTAGTATGCGATGAGCCGCTTTCTCAAGAAGTCCATGTTTCTGACAAACGCCTTCCACGGGGCGTAATCGATCTCGTGCTCCATGGTGAGGACCACATCGAACGCTATCTCGTAGTCCAGCATTCCAGCCCTGGCGAGATTCAGAGCATCGTCTATGAGCTGTAAAATGAGAAAATTTGCTAAATTATCAAACGGGCCCATTAGAGGTGCTTTACTTAGATTTAAAATTTGAATCTAGCTGGACCTTAAGACATCGGTTACACGCTCATTCAGACGTCAGTTCTGTCCATTATTCTGGTTCGTCAATTTTCTGTCATTCGTTCATTTTAATCAGACCGTCAGTGCGTAAGGATTACGTGATCACACTCTCGTCATGACCACACTAATTGACTGAACTGACGTCAGAATGAGCATGTAATGGATTTCTAATACTCCGTACAATAACGTACTGCAACGCATGCATATTCGTCGGCTGACTAGCAAAACTCACTAAGGGCCGATTGTTCAATCACCAGATAAATTTATCTGCCAGTTAAAATTATTGCTATCCTTTTCTCCCGTCATATAAAAGAAAAGTGACCGCCAACATTTATCTGACAGATATGTTTTATCTGGTGAATGAACAATCGGTCCTAAGTATAACAAATACCTAATTGAAACAAAGCTCGTATCTCAGGACCGATTTACTAACTAGATACGAGGTTTTGAAAAGCAGCGACAGAAATTTTAGTGACTTAGTTATAACCAGGCGATATACTGTGGCAACAAATGTTAATGCCTTGATAGCATTGAGTACGATTTAATCGCGTTCAAAAAGTCTAGTCGGTCCCTTCAAGAACGTAACATCACGGTCTAAACATCAAGGTAATTAATTACATTTAAACACTTTTTGAATGCGATTAAGTCCCGTTCTGTTATAATAAAATGTGAAAATCGTGTAACTTTAGATCAATATATAGCGTAAGTACTTGAAAAAGTTAGAATAATAGTATGATGGCGCTGTTATCATTTGTTGAATTTGAGATAGTCATTCCTTGAAATAAAATATCTTAAGAGACAAATGTTGATAAAAGTGTCAATCAATGTATTTGTGGAACAGTTTGTGAACATTCGGTTACGTAAGTTTTATTTGAGTACAATACAGAATCATGAGAATAATGGTGTGTGAATCAAACGCATATAAAAATGTTCATGTGAAAGCAACAATGAACAGATATCATTTAATACTTTCAGACAGAACGTCGAGAGACGTAGGTAAATTAGGATTCTCATGATGGACAGTTTTATTTGTGCAAAACTGCTACTCCGGCTACAGCCGAAAAACTCATATAGTTTTGGTTGGAACTTTTCTGTTTGTGTTTGTGTTAAATGTTTCTTATAAAACCATTGACAAAAAGATAATATAAAAATTGTGGTGTGGACCCACATTAACCCTTAACCACCTACCTCCCGTCTCACAGACTCATCCAAACCTAAAATTGTTTACATAATCTATGTGCGAGCATCCTACAAACGTTTGTGTCCTTGTACCTTCTCCCCTCCTGCCTCAGTGCCGCGTCGTCGATCGACAAGGTCGGTCATGTACGCATTTAATTTTGGTAAGCATATTACTGTTTCCGACCGTCTCTGAGACGGGTGGTAGGTGGATACGTATTTTTTCTAAAGGCTCTTGGAGACGGGTGGTAGGTGGTTACGTGACTACGGATACTTTTTTTCCTTTACTTAGCCGACCTCTTAGTCAGTTTGGTAGTGATGGGAAGTACGGAAAACCTGTTCTACTTGGGACCCGAAGAAAAAACGGGAACCAGTACGCATGTTTCTAATGCCAAAAATCGATTTGTCTAGAATGTGCAAACAAACTTATATTCACTGCTGCGAACAAATCGAATAAATTAGTGGTCTGCAATTTTATAAAAACATTACCTTTATTTTAACGAAATTTATTGATATAGCATTGTTAATTATTGAATAATTAGAAATAATTACTTAGATCCGTATATAAAGTCAAAATTTTTGTTGATCTCACCTTCCAAAGGATATATAGTTTCTAAAGTAGAAATAAGGACTGTTGCCATAATGTTTACAGCAAAAACATGTTTTGTTAATGTTTCCACAATGATTAATAGCTTAATAAATATTTTAATATGTCTATATTGCTATAATTATTTTAAATTTCCCATCCGACCTATAAAATTTAATATATAAGGCCGACATTATGTATCCGTCCTGGGGACGGGAGGTAGGTGTTTGTGTGACTAAAGAAGCAGGTAGGTAGTTAAGGGTTAAAAAATAATGAGGTATTACATGTTTTATAAATGTATGGGTCTTATTAACATCGGTAAGTAACGAGGAAGTCGTAAACGAAAAAAGATATTGTTGAACATGATTGAAAAAATTATATGGAAGATGTTATGTCATGCCATACGTTAAGATAACTACATCAAGGTGATAATAGAAGGAAAAGAGGAAGACCAAGACGGACGTATATGGAGCAAACAACATAAAAATAACACAATAAATGCTTCATCATATAAAGAAGTAAAATGGAATGGAAATTACTTCACTGAAGAGCCTATCTCTTATATATGATGATGATAACATCAATCACAATAGTACAACTGTAAATGTTTTAACGACTATCACATTATCATAGGGAAAACATTCAAATTAGGTTTCGGACACTAATAACATCAATCAATGTTGTTTGCCTACAACCCTCATTTGTCCACAAAGTTTTCATTAAACGAGTGAAACTTCAACAGCGTTTGATTGATGCGTGTATTAAAATTCGATTAAACTTACCGTGGCTCGGTTGAGAGGGTGGATTTGCTCGCGTTGATCGGGGTCTTCGAGGGCCCATATAATCCTCTCCCATAGTCCTTGGTCGTAGTTGACACGGTAGTATCCTACAGATTATATGTTATTAGGTATTTAGATTTGAACTGGATGAAACATCAGGTAACTTAGGAGCTATAGATATTTTGTTACCTTTTACAATTTTATGCGCTACAATAAATATACATTATGGATGAAAATTTATGGCTTCTGGAGTGAAACTAAATCCTTAAGTCAGCTCTTTTTACTTAAAGGAAACCTTCTTTGAGTTTTATCCCTCCAAGTTTTTCCACCCTTATATTGAAGTTGAGTTTACAAAAACAACATCATTTTTTGACTGGTTGACGAATACAGCCAATAAAACTATCTTTATCGTCAGTCAGATGTTATTTTTGTAATTGTCCGCAATTGCAGGCTATCTAAGAAACTTTAAGTATCTAGTACCGAACGCAATTTTATTTTTATTTTGGACGTGTAATACGTGTATACTGGATGATCACTGATGATTTGTTTCATCAATCCATTCCTAAACATGGATCACTAACGAATCAAAGCTCAAGGTAAACTGCGATCAACTAATATTTAAAAATTTAATTTCATCCATTGCTGAAACAGTGAACACATCCTAGGCTCTAATTCCATATACATTCCATAGTTCGTGAGCTCTCAAATTGCGATCCGGGTTTGAGTGAAATCTGAGAGGTTCTGATGTGGATAGCGTAAGAGCGAGCGAGACAGATATAAAAAGCAAATCGCATTCTGACAGCTCACGCATAGTAGTATAACTCGGAGAGTTCTTCGCCAACCCAGTCGCGTTAAGATTGCAAATCAGACACAAAATGAAACTAAAATTAGATATCTGGCGCAAAATTAAACTCAACCGTGTAGTAACGTAAAATGTCATTATATATGCAGTTTCGAATCGCTAACATCGAGTTTTAAAGGCGATATACCTGAGATATACCCGGGAGATCTCTTATTTGGCAACATCTCAAAAAAGTCTCAAACTATACTTGGCTTCGTGCCCTGACCTTGTCCCTGAATGTTGAAGAGCACGTAGTCTTCCTCATCCAGCACCATGTTGACGGTCATGGTCGACTCCATCATGGCTGAGGGTCGGATGTTGTCGTCTCCGTAGTTAGGTGCGATGCTGGTCGTCCATGTGATCGGTATCGAGAAGTCCTGCTGTGCGGTGGCTCCGTAGCTGAACTTTTCCTGGTCGTGACATATTAAGGAAGTTGGGTATTTTGCCTTCAAAGGCAGGTGCGTTTCTTGAACCATTGATACAAAGATTAAAGCTCAAAGAAAAATTTAACCCTATTAATTTTTTTTAATTTTACCTGATGGAAAAGACCGGGAATCAAATCCGGTACGGCTTTGGATTGTACATAGTTTCATGTAAATAAAGCATAAAGAAAAAATTCAAAAGGCTGCTTGGGCGTTAGGATGGCGGAAAGGTTAACACGCTTGACCGGCAATCCAGAGATACGGGTTCGACTCCCGTTCTCTTCTGACAGGTTACGAATTATAATTTTTCTTTGAGCTTTGATCTTTGTATAAATCATCATCATCATCATTATCAGCCAAAAGATGTCCACTGCTGGACATAGGCCTTCCCCAGAGAACGCCATAATGACCGATCCTGCGCCGCTCGCATCCAACGGACTCCAGTGACCTTCACCAGGTCATCAGTCCACCTTGTGGGACCAAGAAATCGATGGCCCCAGCGGCCGTCGGTTCTACGAGCGACCTTGTATCAATGGTTTAATAGAAGAATGTGGTAGCTAACCACATTAAAAAAATAAGACATTGCATGTTTCATAAATTTATAAAAATCTCATTTTTGAATCCGTTTTGTTTATATATTTAACTCTAAAGTGATAAATTAACAGATGACAATTTCAGGTTTTGTCCTACATTAATCCTGCCTGTTAACTTCTTAATTATTTGGCGTTACAAATACAATAACAGCAAAAACACAACGATTCAGTAATGCCCTAGAGTAAATAAGATAAATACTAGGTCGATTAATATACCTGAGTAAGCAGAACTCCGCCCTGCCTCAAACCGACGTGGAGAACTGGGTATCCGCTTTCTCCAATCCAATTCTCCAAGAACTCGGCCATGTCCGGAACGATGCCGTTGCCAGTCGACAGCCATTCGGCGTTGATTGCGTCGACAAAGAATCGGGAATTCACCGTCTCCAAGGATCTAAGAAAGATTTAAAAGTAACAAACTAGTATGCGGCCCGCCTGAGCACCGCAGTTGCGCCCGCCTATAGACAATTGCGACGCTAGGAGCATCACACGCGCATTTCCAAACCTATAAGAAACTATTTAATCCCCTCCTGAAGAACCCCATACTGTAGCCCCCGAGGAAAACCTCGGCAGGGAGCGTAGTAGCTGTATAGGTACTCTTTCGTTTAGATACAAGTAACAAAAACCGGAAGTTAAGATCAGTTGAGTACGGCATCCAACCACTGCCAAGAATTGAATAATGAGAAGAATATGTAAAATAAAAAAAACATAGATATAATAGGCATATAGGCAATAATGATAGCCGTTTGAGTCAGTTGAAGAGGAAGCGAATTTTTCCAAATCCACTCCTTTTCTCATTTATATAGTATTCTCAATGTCTAACAAAAAAGGCACTCTGAAACGCTGTTTGGAATATGCTTAAACTAAATTACCTGCTATTCAAAAGTATGCGACCTG
Source organism: Apotomis turbidana (assembly GCA_905147355.2). NCBI lineage: Eukaryota > Metazoa > Arthropoda > Insecta > Lepidoptera > Tortricidae > Apotomis > Apotomis turbidana. Next base: position 3,953,661 of record LR990285.1, read on the forward strand.
CTGTCTGAATGAAATCTTGATTCTCATTCCCAAGAATCAACCTCAACATCCTCATTAGAGCCGGAGCCTTGTACTTCAAGATCTTAAGGCTGTAGATGTGGTCTCTAATAGCGTCTTCATCGTAGATTTCATTAGCAGGCTCTAGCGGTTGGGCGCAGTCGTAGGAATCTCGGTATAGAGCCTCTTGGATGACGTCGGTCACGAAGATTGTGTTATAGTCAAGCAATGTGACGTCACTGATCAAGCTGCTTTGGAACTGTGAAGAAGAAACATTTTACAAATTACTTCTTTTGAATTTTCCATGGATAGGGACGAGGCTATATCCAAAAGAGGTTATGATAGTTTGGTTGCCATGTTGATTACTGCATTTGATACACAGTTCTATGATAAGACTACAAGTGATTCTAGGCGTCTGCTAATGGCCTAGTACACAAATTCTATAATCATTTGAGCAAAAATCGAATCGGTCCGACACAAAAAAAACTTCCCATTCAGTTCTTACAATTTCGTAAAGATTAGTTACGTTTTGGATGAGGAAACAGACGAGAACGAAACACATACCATCATACACGAAATCAGAATAATAATATTTAGAGGTACCACAATATGAAGTAGTCTTCAATGCATGTAGGTACATAATTATGATAATGATAAGTACTTAATGCTTGGTGTCGATGGTAATTGGGTTTTACTTTAGGTTGCTCGTTGCTCATGTAAATATTTCAAATCATAAGTGACTAATTTAAAGTGTCCATTTGACTTTCATCCATAGTGCGAGGTTAAGTTTTCGCATGCAAAATGTTCAAGTATGTATTTAAGAGAGTCCACTTACTTCTCTATTAAGCTCGTAAGCTGTATAACTAACAAGTCCTTGGAGCACCCATTGGTGTATCCAGTTCTCAGGATAGATGACGTATCCGTACCACTGTCGCGCGATCGCTTCAGCCATTTCGTTTAGAGCTTCCTTTCTTTGTTTCACTGAGTGTATTCTTTCCATCAGAACGTACGGCTCCCTGGCAAATAAAAATGATTTTAGTATAGTAGAACTAGCTGCCCCGCGCGGCGTTGCCCGCTCATCCCACAGCAACACATTTTTTCGGAATATAAAGTAACCTATCTGTTAATCCAGAGTGTCACCTTCGTTTATACCAAAATTTATCAAAATTGGTCCAGCCGTTGGAGCGTGATGAACTGATGAAGTAACAAACACAAAAACGCACACAAACTTTCGCCTTTATAATATTTGTGTGATATTACATTTAAAATATACTCTTTCAAATAAAATTATTTGGGAACAAATATGTGTGATTCATTTTCGTGATTGAACCATCTAGGTATCAGTTTTGAAAAAATACTCATCTATATTCAAATTAATGAAACGGTTTTAAGACCGATAACATATTATTATTATGTAATGCGGAAAGCAAAAGAAAGTCCCAATACAGCACCCTGCATAACAGAGTAAGATTGAAATTGTAACAATTAACTCAACTTACCAAATACACACGGTTGACAGAGCGTACCAATCCTTATGGACATCGGGCAACGCTATTACAAGCATCCTTCCATCTTGGTCCAAGACAATCTCAGAGTAGGCTTTCTCAGTCCATTGCTCCATGTTGTTGAAGTAGGAGTTGATGGCTACTGAAGCCTGGTTCTCTTGGCTGGATGACAGGCCTTGGCGAGCAAAAAGCTGTACGTTGGTAGTCGGGTTGTTGATATTATTGAAGTTATGCGCCACCATACCCCAGAGCATCGGGGGGCCTTGTAATGCTCTGAATTGAGTACTGATGAAAAAAGAAACTTAATTTTAGCAGTAAAATCATAAATCAAACAGCTAGTTGAAACACAAGTTGCAATTAAATAAATTATTTGTTTATATGTATTATTATGTACGAGCATTTTCTGGTCAAAAAGGCACATTTATTTTTTCTACTCCAACAGTCGATGTACATTGCCAGCGAGCCATGGAGAGTAGCATAATAGAAGTAACATAACATTCATGGATCGTATCCGGTATGCCACGCTAGGTTCTAAAACTCGAATAGTGAATGTAGTTCGGAAGTCGGCCAAGTGGAACTGGGTTGGTCATGTTTACCGCATGCCGAGTGAGTTGTGGGCTAAGATTACCACAGAGATGATCACCGGCGATGGCGGGATGAGTTGGACTCCTTTTTGAATGGCCATTGCGGCCAGAGATTGCTCAAAATCGGGAGGAGTGTAAGAAATGGGGGAGGCTTTTGCACTGCAGTGGGACATTAAAGGCTCCCAACAATAATAATACCTATAATATAATGTACACTGGTAAACACACTTCGCAAAATGTAATCCATCCATCGACAAATTGCCGTTGTTTATACCTGGAATTATTTTTTTATGCAACCAGAGTAATGCTGCTGTTGTCGGTCACCGAATTCATGAAAATAATTATTGTTGTTCGAGCGGTTATGAAAAGAGCTACATAGTTAATGACTTTACTAAATAAAACCATTATCGTATGCAACAATATCTTTGGTAATGGAATTTATAGAGGTGGTATTATATAACAAGGTGTTAAATTTGTCATAAATAGAAGTCGATTCAAAAGTAAGCATAGTGAATTGACTTACGGGTTGTTTTCTTCGGACACAGAATTACTGAAGATGTTGTTGTACGGAAGGTTGTTGAATCTGAAGGTGATGGTGGAGGCTTCAGTGAGTTCGTCCATGCAGGGGAACACTCGGCGAGCGTTGGTGGCGTGCAAGTTCATCGCCATGTAGTTTCTGAAATTAAAATAATAAGTTCTGTGTGGAAGGTCGCTTGGCTTCTAAAAGATATGTTGGATTTACGCCTAGATACTACAAAATAAGCAACAATTCAAAAAAACTGGATAAATTGTAATAAAATTACTTATATTTGCATAGGCAAAAATCAGTAATGGTTCAAAATCAACTACTCTTACTGCTCAGGCCATTAGTAATAAATGTTACCAATTAAAACATGCTTTATGACTTTATTTAAATAAAGTCTAAACTAATGCTCTTATTATTAAAAGGTTTTTTTTGCAATACTTTGAATGACAATATAGGTGTGAGACTTATCATTAAACTGTTTCCTTCATAGTTGTCGTAATAAAAAGTACTTAACGCTATATCCTATAGTACTACACAATAAAAAAATATAAAAATATCATTACACTCCTCCGAATTCGCCTTGGAACAATCCGAAGCCACTCATCAAACTTCCAGTATATTCTATTACTACGATATAATTAGTAGCTTCTTGTTGAGGCTCTATTTCCAATAACCCGTCATCAACGTCAAAATCTGCTGCAATAGCATTAACTTCTGTGAAAATTCCCGTTCGTACTGCCTGAATATTAAGATCTTCGACGTGGAAAACTATAGGGTCTTCCATAGTTGCAGTTGTAAGACGAACTTGTATGACAGCACGGCCTACAAAATTGTTTCCATTTGGGGTTATTTCAATGCTATATTGTCTTGCTTCTTGTCCGGGCCTCACATTTCGAAAAAGAGTTCTTGATCCATTTGTTACTGTTGTCACATTTGACTCAGCAACGCTTTCTTCTAATATTGTAAGTGGAACAACTGATTCGGTTGAAGTAGGCGGAGTTATTTCTCCATCTAAAGTGGTAGGCGTTACTGTGTCAGCATCGGTCGCAGAAGGTTCTATAACACTTTCCGTAGTAGAAGCAGGTTCTTCAGAATCATCGGATTTGGGTTCACTAAAGGGTACAAGCGGAATTTGAGGCAACTCATTTTCCGCAAAAGATGTATCCACTACGGTCAGTGTTTGTAAATTTCTTTCAATGGGCAACGATCTTGCGAATACACTTAATAATAATATGTTGATGAAAACAAGACACTTCCACTTGGTTTTCCTCCGGACCATTTTTGCAACGTTAAAATGGCCGGTTCACTAAATAGTTAAAGTTATCCGTTTCATACGACCACTGCATACCCACTATCGAACTACAAAGAGAAAGATTGAATGATCTATCGGCACCGATGATCTGATACCGTCATTTCTTAAATAGATAAAATAATTTTATCGCATTCTTTCGCCTCTTTCGGATACTGAGAAATTGATAACGGCTTAGAGTTCAGCAGTGTGTTTAAAATACGGGTCACGCGTTACGAAAATTATATACTTAGTTTGTAAAAGCGTATTCAGATTAACCTATTCTGATGTGCAGAGATGTAAGTATTATAATTAAACATTTATAATACCACAAGAAAATATTTAATCTTTTAACATTTATACATTTGGTTTGCCCCAAAAATATCTAGGTCATTAGTTTGTTCATCTTTGGGGCATATACTACGTTACATGTTTTGGTTCATAGTTTCCATTTGACAGCCTATATAATCCATTAGTATTCTTTTCAATTAAATACTTATTTTTACATTATGGCAGTTCACAGATTGAAGTTATCAGAATATTTGTTTCAGGCATTTAGTTTTAGGCATTCTTGAACGTTATATGGATATATAATAACCCATTATATATTATTATTATAATAATAAAGCATAATATAATACTGTTATTTATTTATTTATCGTATGGCGATGTAATATGGCACACTGGTTACAAAATTTTCTATTTACAATAAATTATCTAAAATATAAAATTTACAATGCCGCAGGTATACACGCGCTTCCTCGGACAAGTTTTCGAAGTTAACAATAACAATTTGATATACCTTAGGGGATGTAAAGGGACAGTAAGAAAGGTGTTTCTGAACATCAGCTCCCAAACTGATGAAAACCCCTCGATTTGGGAGATATAGAAAAAAATGTATATTGCAAAAAACACTGCTATAAAATATATAGAACTTTAGATGTCACACCCCTGAGATATTTCTGATGCGGTTTATTTTTACTTGATAGGTTTGATTTTTACTTGAGAGAGTCGATGATAATGTTTTCTTTTTGTCTGCCATATTGCCCTTATTCTCATTTTGTTGGATTATGATTAGTCTTAAATGATTCATTGGTATGTCGTTTTGCAATATTTCTAGTACCGGCAACGTTTGAGATACCTGCGTTCTCGGATTTCCTGTTGTCCAAATGATTGACACAATCTTTAAGTTTCTAAAAATTCCTGGCGATATCGCAATATTAACCGATACGTTTTATCATTTACGTCTTTCGTCTCATGTGTTAGATATTAACAGTATACGAGTCGTATTTTATTGAATACGTGAGTAAGTAAGAAGTTTAAATTAATACGACAGCACAAGGAAAGATGGAATTAGTTCGATTAGCGAGACAAAGTCTCCACCTTGTAGAAATACCTGTTAGTAACTCGTAGAGGTAGATTGACTATGATGATCATAAACACGAATTTTATTTAGAGGTCTCTTAATCCGTTTTTTTGTTAATTTATTTTCTTCATAGTCAAAAACTATGTTGTGAATTATTTTGGTCAAAGCCACTCAGAGAGGCCAACAACCTTGACTGCCAAAGCCATGTTTTACCAAATTTTATGCAAATAAATTATTTCTGATTTATAAAGTCCAAACCAGATAGAACAACTACAGCTACCCCGGTAGAAAATCTCACTCAAATCGTCCTCCTCCCAAATTACACACCAAGCTAAGTAGACAGGTTATGTTATGGGAAATGTTGGGTTGTATTAGACGTCGATAAACATACTCGTACACTCACGTGAAATTGTCAGGAACGGCCCGACATGTTTCGAACTCGTATGAAGCTCTTCATCAGGGACGGCTGCCCGTACACCATTTCACGTGAGTGTTAACCGCTTAATACAATAATTAAATATGTCTCACGAAAGTTTTAATAAAATTATACTCATACACATAAATATATGCATAGGTAAATACATAGAAGACATCTCTGACCCAGGAACAAATATAATATCATACATAAAAGATAATCCTTGCCAGGAGTCAAACCTAGGACGTCCTCATTGAACGGGGTTGGCACAAGCTAAGTAGATGCTGAAAGAACTAGAAATTAGATAGGTACAATCCTCTATTCTTGAAATGTGTTCACTCTATATTTGCGGGGAGCTAAATCAGGCAAGGGCGTGTCACTTGCCCCTGAACTATACCGAAACTTCATGATTAATGACAAGTTGGAGCAAAAAGGAAAGCTTTAGATTTCATGTGCGACGCTATACCTATAATAATGATGGATGTGGCTGAATTCTAGGCTTTAGTTCGTAAAATCGGTCCCTTGAAACTGTCTATGATGCGAATTAGAAACGTATTTCACCCCTCTGTTTTATTGATGAAAAGTGTTCATACCAATTTGTAGAAAAAAATATCACGAATAGGTGCTTAAAACATTTTCGGCAATATTTATTTTTTATTATTACTTATTTTAATCCATGTGTTGAATATATGAATTGTATACCAAATTAAGTGCTGTTTCACGATAGTTTAGGGTTATCTGCAAGAACTCTGGTATCAATGACGGTCGAACTTCAAGCTAAGAATTGACGCGAATGGAAATTGGCGACAAAGAGGTCCCAGCCGAGTAACCCGTGCGATAGAACGCAGCATAGTTGTTAAGTGCCACGCATGTGCTAATAAGTGTTTAAGGCTCAAAAAAGGTTCATCAGAGCAATGCGTGGCCTTCAGCAAACCGACAGTTGTGTAACCCATTTTATTGATTTGAACATTTTAACAATGCCTTCTCTTTACATTTTAGAGGTGATCATGTTTGTTAAAAATAATCCAGCACTATTTAAAAGAAGTAGTTTCACCAGCAAACGTTTGGAGCAAAGATGTAAAGAGGATTTATGTACAGCTGCTACAAAAACAGCTTTAATGCGCAAAAGCGTATATTCTCTAGCTATAAGAATATATAATAAATTACCAATATAACTGAAATTATTACCAGTCCCACTTCTGAGACGTAAATTATTAATTATACTCACGAAGAAATGTTCTTATTCTATTCTAGATTATTTAAATGATGTTGACATTGTATCTGACTAATCTTTATTTTATTTTTATTCCTATTGTTGCCTTCATTATTATTATTATATTGTTAATTTTATACATCATCTTGACATTGAGTACTTATATGAGAATTTAGTTTGTGTTTGTAATGCTATGTAACAGCGTAATAGGCATAATAGGAATGTTTTGTGCATGTGCATTGTTTTTGTACGCCAATAGGCAAAACATAGTGATACAGTATGATATTTAATTACACCACTGTATTTATGCAGCCTTTACCTATGTTTCACAAATAAAAACACTTTGACTTTGACTTTGACTTTGAGAATAATATATTTTTTTTAATCTGCTTTGCTAGGAATAATTTGCAACCCATTTGAAAGATAGGTAATTTTAACATATTAAATTTTATTTTTTTATTAAAGCAGTTAGCGTGTGCTAGGCTAGCGTCAAGCATTTGTTTTAAAAAGTTTCGCTTCATTGTAATATCATTTGGTTTACGCTAGCAGATATTACTTTTGCTTTAATAAGAAATAATTTGTTTGGTTGTAGCACATCGTTACTATCGATTCTCAACATAATTTGTGACGATGGTGCTGATCATGAAGTCTGAATCTTTACGGTATAGATTACGGTAGATCAGAAACCCGTTGGAAACGCGGATTCGAACCCCGCCTGAACCACTAAATTGTTCAATATTTCGCTTCATTGCGAACATAAACTAAATTATTATTATTAAAACTATCGTGAGACATCTTTAATAATTGTAAAAATGGTTTAAACTCACGTAAAAATTGCCAGGAACCTGACATTTTTTACGTGAGTTTTTATAGTTATAAACTAAATTGTATATGAAATGCTTCTCATCTGTAAAACATATGGATGAAGTCCGTTTCTAATTCGGATCCCCTGCTATAATATACAATTCAAGGTTATGATTGGATTGCATCAAATTGTCTAGGACAGCACGTTTCTGACATAAATAATGATGATTTACAAGAATAGGAGGTAAAAACAGCATGACCTGATTTCTATCGGTTTGCCTAACGCGACCAGCGATTGTATTAGTCTTAAAGAAGAACGAAGCCCTTTGTTCGAATAACTAGGATTCATTGTATAATTACGATGTATGTACAATTGACAACATTGAATTCTCAGATAGTGTTCAGTTTAAACTAATTTTATTAATTACAAGCTTTTATTTAACTTGCATTGTATGTACGTTTATAGTAGGTACCTATGTTTGTTCGGGTGGAATCTTGCAACTCAATTTTGAAGCAGATATCGTCAACCGATTGAGCTGAAATTTTGCGTACTTACATAACTTTGATGACAATACAATAATATGGTACCATGGGGCTGATCTGATGATGGAGCCGGAAGGTGGCCATAGGAACTCTATAAGAGAAAAAGATCAATCCTACCGAGTTGGGTTCTATAGAATCGTCTCAGCGAGCATTTGATGGATATTCAAAAGTACAGTCGGCTATAAAAGCTTGTCACTAAAATGTCGTTTTTGACACAAACTTATTTATTATACAGAACTCAAAACAGTTATTTTTATTTTATTACACCGACTAGTTATTAAGATATTAAAAAAATGCGAAAGCAGCGTCATCTATGAATCGGCCCGCCTTATCCAATGAAGGCATGTATAATTTTCTTAACTGTTCAGATATTTTTGATTACCTATCTCTACAGCTCAAACAATTTTGGCGTTTTGTGCATGCAGATGTCTTTCATTCTTGGCGTGTGAAGAAATAATTGGAAACCGTGTGTTCAGACATTAATGATAAAGTGGAAGTTCCAATATTAAAGTGGCCGGTGTTCCGATTTGGTGTGGGGATTTGATGATCAAAAGGTTTTCTTTGACTTACTGAACCCTAAGAACATTTTAGGGCAGGTAGGAGTTATGACGTCATCTATTTTTTATATGAGATTTTTACATTTTGTGTTCTGAATCTTATCATGTTGGGTATGTATTGGAAGGGCTTTATGAGCTGATTCCAAATATATACTGCATTATTTCATTACTGCCACTCATTTGAAGAAAATCTTTAAAACATTATCGAAACATACCGAGTTTGGGCTCTTGCAGGTAGGTGACGGATAAATATTTTTTTATTAAGTTCCGCCAAATAGCCCATTACATACTCATTTCTAACATCAAGGGACGAATATACAATATTTTTATAGAATTTTTAAAAATCGAGTTTTTATGTGCTTGTATTTTTTATCCAAGTTAAATAATAGAAAGTTATAATTATAATAGCAAAATGTCACACGTCTCTCTGTATTTATCATATGGAAGAGGAAGAGAAGAGGGACACACAGCTGCTAGATAAGTACTTATAGGTACTTTATTATTGACTGAGACTGAGAGAGGTGCTTCCCACTTTTCCTCTGCCTATTAAAGTTACAGCGCATCGATTTTGCTTGCAATTTACCTTCACTCTCTTCATTCCCGGCCCGTCTAGCACAACTATGCTTTGACATCCCGTCACTTTTTCACAGTACTGTACAGAAAGAGATAGGTAATATATCTCCGCGAGAAAGAGTCGCGGGTCACAGTTGTGCTAGAGGTGCTCGTATCTAGAGTCCATCCAAGATTCTTTCGAGATAACTACCATTTCTAAAACATGCAAGGAAATATCGTCATAACGTGCGTTATAACAGGCGAAGTATCACGTTTAGGGCGGAACAACTCGAGAGCACTGTAAAGGAATTTCATACAAGAATTCCTTTCCTTGAAGGTATATAAACAATTAAACACGTTAAACAGCTGATTTGTATATTTTTTGAGTGGTGTTTTTTATTTCATTGCATATGTTTGAGAAAAGCATTTATGCTTTGGCCGTGAAAAGTGTTTGCCGGCTTCATATCACTATCCGTCTATACCTACTCACACGGCAAGCCCTTCTTCTGTAGTAATGTACTACAAAGCCATGAAAATGGCTACATTTGCTACTTTTGTTATAATACAATTATTAACAGAGTTATGAAAAACGTAATCTTGTAGAAAAAATATATATAAGTAAGTAAACCGATTCTGCGGATTGTTATTTATAAAAACTGGTTCCGCAACACTAAAATTAGTTAACAAACATTTGTAATTTGAAAAAAAAATGCTCTTTATATCTTCAAATTAAGGCCTTTCATTTGTTACTATATCACAAGCTACAATATTCGATTTTTTTTTAATCACCTCCCTGTTCGAATTATGTCAAACTGGCAAAAGTCAAAAACGACCTTAAATTTACTTGTTTACGGTCGTTTGTACCTTGTGCCAAAGTGAATTCATTTGATCTTAGAAATCGGACAGACTATACTTAAATTTCATTTATTTAGTTTAGACGTCCCTGTTTGAGTAACAGACCTACATATATGTACCAAATTTCAACTTGATCGGTCCAGTAGATTACGAGCAAATTGGCTCTAATATACGGACAGATAGACAGACAGACAACGGAGTAATCCTGTAAGGGTTCAGTTTTTCATTTGGAGGTACGGAACCCCTAAAAATAATAAAACTTTATACTTACATGCCATTGAATTCTCCAGCCCAAAATCCACTTCCCACATTGTTTAAGTTGCCGGTGTAATCAATGAAGAACGTGTACATCGACATTTCGACCCCTGTTTCTATTTCCAACAGACCATCGTCATCATCGACATCAAAAGTGGCCTGAGTTTGAGTACTTCCCCCGGCAATGGAGAATGTTACAGCATTAATGTTAAGATCAACTGCATGGAATACTATTTCGTCTTCTAAAGTGCTAGGATCACTTATGATCACAGTAACCACTAAACGACCACTGAAAGTACCGCCAGCTACGTTAGGTTCGAGTTCAACTATATAGTTGGTAACTTGCATGCCAGGTCTTATTTGATTCCTCATTGTAATGTTATTTCCTTCTACATTACCATCTTCGATCATAATTGGTATTTCTTCTGGTGGAATTGATTTATGTTCTGGTAGACCATCTTCGAGCGTATTGGGTACTAGTACACCTAAATCTTCAATGGTGTCTGGTATGTCTGGTAATATTGTCAACTCTGGCTCAATTGGTAAGTCGGGGTCTACCTCATCGACGCCATCTTCGTGTAGATCTGGTATAGTTGGTAACTCGGGCGAAATTGGGAAATCTGGATCAACTTCGGTGGCATCTTCGGGTAAATCTGGCAAATCTTCTGGGATTTCTGGTAAACCTTCTGAAAATCCTGGTAAATGTTTTGGGATTCCTGGTACATCCGGTACTTCTCTATTTACTGGCAACGATGACACTGCACCAAAAACAAAACAGATAACTGCAAAACTCCGCATTTTGCTTGCGAATTTAATATTTATTTTCAGTCGTGGTCATCGATGATCGAAGCAATGGTCTGGGAATAAAATTTTGAACTGATTAGCTATACGTTCACATGTCTACTGAAAGAGTTGATTGATCGTCATATTAGAATGACTGGTTTTTCACTGTGTTAAGATAAATTGACTCCAAGACTTATCAAATCAATGATACTGTCAGTGTTACGTACGAGTAACAAGGTTAAGTGTGTACTATAAAGTACGTATGGGTCATGATGATCAGGTAATTTAATATATTTTCGGAAATTCTCCTTTGTGCTAGCATAATATTTAATTTCATAATCAGGCTATTTTCCGATAGTATACAATTAAGGATACTGAAAAAAATTGAGATTTAAACATTTACAGCAATTACGGATTCAAAAATTCAATTAAATAAGAGGCGGCAAATAAAATATATATTTTTTTAATTTTTAACGTCGTTTTTTATCGGTTTCATAGATTTAATGTATCAATAAATACGGAACACAAAGTAAAAACCACAAAACGTATAATATATACCCTACGCATTATGACCTGAATTAATTTATAGGGACTTAGAATTAAAAAATCTTTTAGTAAATAGATGTCGAGGATTCTCCGAGTTATTTAAAAGTAGAATGTACTTTTTACTTTTGTAGGAAGCGATGGATGCCGAATGGCACTGCTAGGTTATAATGGGCCCTTATCCCATAAAAATGCTGATTGTTTTAGACATTTTTCTCTATGATCAAACATTTTTCTTAACACCATCTTTCCTTACTACCAAAGAATCTTTCACTTTGCAAATTCAATTATTTTATTAAATAAGTAAGTTGCTTGTACTCCATTACGTAAAAAAATAGTGCGTGGAATCCCTCCGCGCGGAAGAAGTGAAACTTCGTAATGTGGAAATGAAAATAGGAAGGGGTAGAAATTGTTTTTTAGTGAACTCATATTGTTTCTTTAAGACACACTTCTTCACTCTCGCTCTGTCTCTTTCTATTCCCCCTCCCCAGGAGCGTTGAACGTTTAACGCAACAGTGCTTTACTACCCCCTCCACGGTAGCGTTAAACATTTAACGCAACCTTTAAACGTTTAACGCAACCTTGTTGGAAGTCGCATTAGAAGTTTCACTACAAAAAGTAAAAAGCAAGGATCTTTTTGGATAATCTGAGTTTAATATTAAACACAAATATCATTATTTTATATAAAAATATAGTATGACTTAAATGTCTACTTAATAAATATAATTACAATTGCATTTAAAAATACAGTGGAAGAATTTACTAAACATTGACAAGTAAAACGATGGCATATTTGTATTTTGACGTTTGCTAATATTACTGTGGTCATTATGGAATTCATGACAGGAACTCCATAAGAAAAAAATAATACAATGAAATTCTTCTTTAATAATTGACGACAGCAATCGCAGCAGAGAATAGCAGAAGTAAACTAGAGGTGATCACGGTAGCGGTGCTTCTGTAGGTCTGCGTCAGCCAGGAGTTGACCAGGGCGAAGTTCTGGTCACTCCAGGCGACGGAGGCACCGATATTCTCTCTGATGGCGGCGATGGAGGCCTGCTCGCCGGCGGTCAGGATGGCTTGGTGCCTGGAGACCAGCTGATCGATCTGGAACAGGATAAAGACGGTGATATATATTTTTTTAAAGCAGTACCTGCTAGCGTATACCAAATGTTAGAAATTGTTTTTAATCCTATCATCTTTGTGGCTATGTATATATTGTTTATATAAGTACCTATTTGTATGTTTTTTGTGTGTATATTTTTTTTTCTGTCTTTGCACTATCTCTTGTATATTTTGTGAGGTGTGCAATAAAGAGTACTTGTATTATGTTGTATTGTCTTTAGGAGTAAATTATGCCAAGCTGGCTCAAGTGAAGGACGACCTCACTTACAAAAATTCAACGATCGTTTGTTACCAAACTAGGGCTCATTTTGACATAATAATAAAATTATAATTCTTAATAAACTACTTTATCTAAAAGAAAATGTGAATACCAATATGTAAAGGGTGGTTGAATGTCGAAATAGAAAATACCTTCTCAGCGTGCGCAGTTGTCGTCAATCTGCTTCCGAAAGCGTTGAGAATGTTGGTGGTGCCAGTAAGACCCTGTACTCTGTTGAAAAAAGGATATATTCATGAATAACACGTAAAATACATATTTGTATTTATATCTATCATTATCTGTTATTATTTGCCGGCGATGATTAGGTAATTATTTTGAATAACATTGGATAGTTTTTCATGTCTCATCACCTCTATGTGAAATATGAGTCCATTACATACCTAGGGCGGTAAATTCGTGAATGTCCCAGATCGTAGGTGTTTGTGGCCCAAACCGAAGGTGAGGGCCATAAATATGCGGTCTGGGGCTTTACGAATGACAGTCTAAACTTTTACGTACGGCCTAGGTTGACGTAAATAAAAATAACCCGATCTTGTACTTATTCATCTCTGTACTGTGTTTGTTTTAGTTTCGGTCCAGCTGTATAGTCATAGATAAAAAAAAAACATTTTGACTAGGTATCTGAAATACTCGACCACATGTTATAAATTTTTCCATACCATGGTTTTTCCGAAATATTCTTTTAAATTATCTATTTGACGGAGCTCAATTATAGTGGCAGACTGGATCTTTGCCTTCGAAACTTAATAATTTTTTTTTCGATGATTGACACTAAGCCAATGTCAAAAATTCAATTGTTTGACACTGTCATATGTCAGATTTTGAATGGTTTGACACTGAAGTATGTCAACATTTCAACGCAAGAACGAAGTGCTAACTATCAACAATATATTTTTTTAAATAAAGTTTCGAAGGCAAAGATTCCTTCAGCCACTACGGTTGAGAACTGTCAAATTGACAATTTAAAGATAAAATCTGAAAAACCATGGTAAAGAAAAATTAATAACCTACAGTTCGTTGATAGTACTTCAGCAAGAACTATCGAAATAAAATATAATTTAATGGTCTTCCAAATATTGTACCAAGCCTATTATTATTAGTTTGTTTCTTTTTACTTACCTAGGTTGAATTTCAGGCCAGTGTTCAACAATAAAGTCCAAAGCAACCTCCATGCCCGCAGGACTGGAGTTGATGACCGACACGATGATATTATGCTTGTCCTGCTCTCTCACGGGCGAGTTGTCATCAATCACTTGATTCAGATAGCTGTGGAAGATATTAGTCACTAAATGACGAATCGAAATAGACGACGTATGCATTTAGTAACAACAGATAAAGTGATCAGAGTTGATCAGTGTATTATGATTATGAGTCATAGAGTTTAGTTTTATCTGAAAATGTGACACTAACTTAAAGGTGGATTTCCTAGTCGCTTTCCAAGTCCGAAAATTCGGAAATATTTAACAACATTTTGCCATGATAATGTCAACGCATTTACTGCCAGGGGGCGTGGCCTAGGAATAAACTTACATGACGGTGAACACATATATGTGTTACCGGCAGTGGATACGTTAAGAAAATAAGAACAAAATATGGAAATCTTCTACATGACTTACATTATCTGAAAGGTTTTTTCTATGAGTCTCACTTGAACTGTATAAATCATTTTGCTTGTTAAGATTGTTTTTAATAAAAAAATTGCAGTAAATATTGTTGTTATTAACAAAATTGAGATAAACTTCAATTGAAAAAACAAGATCTTATAAAGGTGTTTTTCTTTGGTTCCCAAGGTCTTTATCATCAAACTATATAGACATGCTACCACATGTTCAAATGAGCGTTTTTCAAAAAAAGTGTACACGTGACGAACCGGAAAACGGTTTTTTTTATAACACCGATTTAAAATTTTCTTGGCTTATTTAATTCCCCATAAGTTATAGTGTACTATTTGAGAAAATGGCATTAAAATATTAAAAAATATAGAAAATATCGACATTTTAAACTCAGATTGTGGTGAAACTAGTTCCGGATAGTCACTAATATAAAATTCAGTATAAATTGATTGAAGTATTTTTTGGACCAGTTTTAGTTTACACATTTAAAATACAGACAATAAACTATTTAAAACGGGTTTAATTAATAGAATTAATGGAACGAGCAAGGTTTGAGGATAAAATAAAGGTCCAGTTCTTCACAATCGCCACCAAATGACTGCTAAAACATGTATTTTTTTGCATTAAAATGCGACAAATCAACGAATAATATTTTTTATTACATTAAGGAATATTCATTTAGTAATGTTAACGCTTAAATATGTGAATTGTTGCACTGCAGCAGCCAGAAATAATTATTTACAACATCCCAAATCTTGGGACAGTAACTAAACGGAATCTCATGTGACTAACTGGAAAATGTAAGGAATAGTGTACATAGATTGAATATATTGAAATAAAATCACAAAAATATTATGTCATGAATCGTATTTATTGCAACGGAATCAAAATGGTATGATATATATTATTACTAGTTTATATATGTAATAATAAAACATGTATTAAACTAGTAATAATAAATATTTACCGTGTATATTATTATGTATTACATAAAAATCTTTCATGAGTAAATGACAATCTTAATATTGAAAGTTTTATTAGTGTTATTTATCTATTTTTATAGATTATTAATAATGTTTTATTAAATTTTTTTAAAATAAAACATACAATGTTACGATTACCTTTAGCAAGTAATAGCAACATGAACATTTCAAAATATAGAATAACAGTCTTAATTCTCATTAATAAAAAATTGGGCACGTGCGAGTCCGACTCGCGCATGAAGGGTTCCGTACCATAATCTATAACAAGTTTGTTGTATGGGAGCCCCCCTTAAATATTTATTTTATTTTATTTTATTTTATTTTTAGTATTTGTTGTTCTAGCGGCAATAGAAATACATCATCTGTAAAAATTTCAGCTGCCTAGCTATCACCGTTCTTGAGATACAGCCTGGTGACAGACGGACGGACGGACAGCGAAGTCTCAGTAATAGGGTCACGTTTTTACCCTTTGGGTACGGAACCCTAAAAACGGTTGTAATTAAAATACTTACATCGAACGAACTTTATTTTAGGACATCGCTTAGAACGCTGTCTGCCTTTTGTTTTCTTGACAGTTATAAACAAATATAAACCTTATTGCAATATGTTAAGGTTTATGGGTGTACTTAAGGTTATATCGACATAAACCAATCACAAGTTTTTTTCTTCATTTCTGACAACACTTTCAGCTGTCAAGTTAGTTCGCCTAATTAAAAACTCGACTAAGTAACACGACTAAAAACACGACTTAAGCGTGGCCCGACATGCTCTTAGCCGGTTTTTATAAATGTTTTAATAGTTATTTTGCTTTTTAGTCATTTCTTCCGGAGATAACGAATACTTTTCTGAAAACCGCATCAAAATCGGTTCTGACAAATGCGAGATAATGGCGGATAAACATGCATGTATAACAAACATATGGGTCAAACTAAGTAACTCCTTTTTTAGAAGTCGGTTAAAACATCGGTCACATTTCGATTGTGTACTAAGCTTTATAGTTCCAATTCGTCACAAAATCGTTCCGGTAGTATATCACGTCACGAATCGGACGTGACGAATTCTACCTCAACAATTTAAAATCAAAATTTCAACGTGTTCTGAACCAATTCAATGTGTTTTTGGTTTAGTTTCGGATACTACGATAGTTTCTTCTATGTCTAATTGTGTTTAAAAAGTTAATTATAGTCTACTTACCGAAAAAACTGTTACTAACTCGAAATCCTATTTTTAGCGCACTGACACAGCGTCCACCTTTCGTCACCGTTTTTACGGAACTGACGTTATATTTGCAATGAAATCCGATGCCTATAGCATTAAAATGTTGCCAGGATTGAAAAATTAGCGCTTTTTGGGGAATATCGATTGCACAAGTATGTTAAAATCGCTTGTGACTATAACCGGAAGTTCCGGTCTGTCGATTTCTTTGGACAGTGGAAAAAGTAGTTTTTCGGCGTTATAAACCGTATTTGTTTATAAATAAAGCACACGACTAAAATCTAGACTCATTACTTTATTTGTGTGACCACATTCAATATTCATACAAATTTATTTCGAGTTTCTGCAAGCCTCTGAACATGACTGAGTCGACGTGGGACATACCCATTTTAGCACTTTTCATATCTTTATTTTGCAATAAATCTAGTAATAAATATAATATAATCGTTTTATAAATATAAAATGAATGCCCCACATCTACAGAATCAAATGATACCACTCATATACCCAAATACTAAAGGTAAAGTAAAAAAAAAACACGTTGAACGTGTGGGACATTCAAATATTGCCATTGTACACTTTTTTTGAAAAACGCTCAAATGGTGTACTCGTATTTGCTGTGTTTTATTGTGTGCAGCCTCTTGCATGGATATCAAATTTGTTTGTTTATTATTATAATTAATTAATTTGTAATAAATTAGAAATTGTATAAAAAAGTCCATTGGCAATCCAGATATCTATAAAACAAAGTCTCTGCTGAAATATTATTGGTATGCTATAGAATACACTTTGATGAGTGCAATGTGAATTAAAGAGTGTCAGTTTTTGACAATGGTTACCTTCATACCAATCGATCTTTTCACACTTGAGTGGATTTCCAAAATATATAAAAACCGGCCAAGTGCGTGTCGGGCCACGCACGCATGTAGGGTTCCGTAGTTGCTCATCACAAGAAGAGAGTTTTTGGTGCAACCTATTCTCCTCATTTGGCTTTAAGGAATCTTAACACAAGCTATTTTGTTTCCGTTCTTTAACATTCTTATATTTACTAACTACTGTGTTACATAAAAACGGCATACGAGTAATTTTCTATGGCATACTTACTTTGTCAAGTTCATTTTGTAAGTTGGTTGGTTGACTTATGAACATTCCATTTCATCATTTTTCAAGGTTTTAATCTACCACTTTGCAAGCGTGACTACTATGTATATATCAGTGCCAAATTGCAGCTTTCTAGTACGAACAGTCTCAGAACTAAGCTGTGGACAGTAGGACGGACGGATATGGCGAAACTATAAGGGTTGTTGAATGCGGAACCCTAACAAAAAAGAGCAAAGTTAAGTTACTTGAGCCTTAGTTCCTCGTCGTTAATGCATCCTAGAGCGCCCAGCAGGATGGATTGCTCGCTGGAGTCTGTACTGGCTTCAAACTGCTGCCAGAGGAAGTTAAAGTTGCCAGCGTCACCACCTCGCAGCCCAGAGCAGTAGATGGTGGACTGGATATCGGGGTTCAAGCGTTGAGCTGGTGGAATGAATCATTTAAAATTAAATTAAGAATCGTTGCAATAGTTAAGCTTATTTCTTTTTTAATATTGATACAGAGGAGGATGAAAATTTTACGTGAATAACTACATTGCAGCGACCAAAGTTACCGACATAGCTCACCATACGGTGAGCTATGTCGGTAACTTTGGTGGCTGCAATGTAGCAATTTGAAGTTGCAGCGGGCTGGCAATATTAGCCGAAAAACCGATAACCAGTGGGGTAAACTTGTTCTTGAGTGGAGACCGCGGATTGGCAAGCGTAGTGTGGGACGCCCTCAGACTAGGTGGAGCGATGATCTTTGCACGGTAGCTGGCAAGAGCTAGATGAGAGTAGCCGAGTATCATTCACAATGACGTGCAGTTGGAGAGGTCTATGTCCAGCAGTGGACAAGAATAGGCTGATGATGATGATGATGATGAACTACATTGCAGGTAGGGATCGATCTCTGCTTATACGGAGTATTGTTCTATGATGTACCCAATGTAGCGGTAACTTAGTGGACCGCTACCGCGACGTTACGCAAATCGTATGAAATTAACATATCGCACTAAAGCCAAGTTTGTGTCAAATTGTTCAAAGATAAGGAAAATCCAAATATTTACTTTCATCTACTTGCATCTTATTCCACTGCTGGACACTGACGGCTAGCACAAGTGTGACACGCGACTCATTTTCGCGCGAGATATACTAGGTAGGTACCTCTCTCTTTCTGTACAGTATCGTGAGAGAGTGACGGGTGCTGATATGTCGCGCGACCTGAGTCGCTAACCAGAGTTGTCCTAGACGGTCAGGTATTAAAGTAAAGCCTGAACAGAAATATATGAGGATGCGCCATATTGCGGAATTTCACTGGAACTAATTTCTTAAACTGGCAATGATTTTATGATGGTTTGTCAACAATGTCAATATGTCATTCGTGGTGGTTTCTTTAAAAGACTAATACTTAAAAATATCCAAAGAAAATGCCGAAAACCATCCACAGTCGTGAATATTATAAATAAAGTGTACACGTGTTTACTACACGAAAAACAGTCAGGAAAAGAGTGAATTCCATTAAATGATATTACGAGGTTACCATAGGAACTGACAGGTATTTAAACTAATGTCATAATAGTGCGGTTGCGATTGGTTGCAAAATTGTTGCCATATAAATCTTATAAATCGCCCTCTGTCAATCCTCATATATTTCTGGTCAGGCTTTGTCTTAGCAGTGGACGTCATTATCCTGAGACGATGACGATGGATCTTAAGAAACTTATGGAACGTACAAGGATTATCCCTGAACTGCTGCAGCAGCTCAGTGGCTCGGTTGACGCAGTGCTCGTTGCCAAAGCGACAGTTGTAGTCCAGGATGATAGTCCTGTGGTAGGCAGTGACGTGTTCTTCATTGGTTGCGGCGTCGAAACCCAGCTGCTCGTACAGGGGTGCCGTCAACTTCAGTACGTATTCCTATAAACAAAAATCTGTTGAGGCTCCTTATCCGTTCAAAGACGTTGCTTGTTTTAGGCATTTTTCTCTATGATCAAACATATTCTTAACATAAATTATCAATTATTGGTATATATTTGAACCCTATAGATTGAATTTTTCATTAATAATTTTTGTTCTAATAACTACTCGAAATTAACAAAATTCACGCATGAAATTGGGTTTTTCAACTTATTTTCGACTGAACGCAATGAATGCATGAAATGTTAGCTAAAGCTATGTTACTTTCTAAAACTCAGGGAAATAGTTATTTGTGCAACAAGAGAGCAAAGTTGTTTTTTGTTACGAGTGCTGATTTTGAGTCCCGAGCAAGCGAAGGATTCTACGTTTGAATCACGAGCGTAGCGAGTGATTCTATGTTAGAATCCTGAGTGTAGCGAGGGACTCAACAGCACGAGATGCAAAAAACTTTGCTCTCGTGTAGCACACACAACTTTTCACGTCATCAGCGAGAACATATTCGACATTTTGTGCTTTTTCTTCCAACGTATGTTTATAGTCTTTGTTGCTGATTTCAATAATATTATTAATCAGAAAATAGATAAGTGCTGCTTAAAAAGGAATAACAATATAATTTAATTGAAATTATAATCAACCAACCAACACGGTTATTGTCATTATTTTATCAAATTGGAAGATTTAGCAGATACATGACGTGTTTATTTATAAATACATATTATATTACGAGATTTTGATTATAAATTGATTAATATTTTTACTCCTAAAACACCAAACAAAATAAATTCAAAAGAAAGTAACAAATTACAATATGAACTCGATATTTTTTAAGGTACGTTTCGAATATGCATCTATGATAAATGGTGAAATTATAAATTATTATTATATTTACAATAAGTTAAAAATCTTATTTTATTTCAGCAATGATCTATTGTTTTATACATATAAAAGGCACAATACTTTTAATATTCGGTCGTTAAATAAAAATATGATAAAAAAAAAATACGTTGCAATTAAAACTTTTTCGGGTGTTTTTAATGATTTCTTGGTATAGCGCGTATCCGAACTGTTCTCAATCGAGGTCGGATTCGAAAATCGAATTTCAAATTGATAAGTTTCTATCCCTCTCTTTTATATACATATGAAAGAAACAGAGTGCATCGAGATTCAAATGATTAGAATTTTATAATTAACCTTTGGCTGAATAATGACAATTCGTGGTCAGATATTGAAAAAATTAAAAAGCTACTTTCTACTCACGCTCGAAACAAAATCGCATTTTGTTCACTGTTATCGGACAGCAAAATCGCCATGTTTGAGCTGGTGAGGTGAAAATAATTATTCACTTTAAAAGTTGGTCGAAATTATCATTATATTTGACATAATATGAAAAACAATTTTTTATTAAAGGAATAAGGCCTGCCTGTTGTCTACCGTTATTAAAATTATTGTTCTGTACTGAATTTGTAAACTTTTTTGGTGTGCAATATAGCATTTTGTATTTGTATTTGTATTTGTAAGGCCTCTCAACTGGAACTGCCGGGGCAATGGCGGATTAGCCACTTAGCAAGAGCAGGAAATACTTGTGGCCCCGCGCATCTAGGGACCCCGCAAACCAATCGTCTCTGACCG
Organism: Apotomis turbidana; assembly: GCA_905147355.2. Classification (NCBI taxonomy): domain Eukaryota; kingdom Metazoa; phylum Arthropoda; class Insecta; order Lepidoptera; family Tortricidae; genus Apotomis; species Apotomis turbidana. Next base: position 3,975,285 of record LR990285.1, read on the forward strand.
TAAAAAAAAGCCTGTCAAATGCGCTGGCCCCTCTTTCCCACTTCGGGGTAACGAAACTGCGTGCGACTGTGATGCTACCAACGGGCATATCAAAACGAAACTAAACAATAATTGTCGCAAGACAAAAGGTCAGCACCTTTAGTACAACTGTGATATTGTGACTCTTTCTCGCGCGAAATATTTATCTATCTCTTTCCGTGCAGTACTGTGAGAGAGTGAGAGATGACGTTATGCCGCGCGACAAGAGTCGCGAAGCATAGTTGTGCTAGTCGGGCAAGTATACGTATGTCTTGTCAATTATTAAATTTTATGGCATACATTGTTTGGCGGTAATAGTATTTTTGATGGTTGAAGACAAGTTCAATAGAAACAGAAGCCTAGTATATAAATTATGTTCTTTGAGAGAAGATAGATAGATAGAATTTAACAAAATCTAGTCGCGGACCACTGAAGAGAACATGGCCAAAATTAGTGCTCCTATAAAAATAATCTCTAAAAATACAAAATGAACATGAACTCAGTTTGTTGTTTCAGTACTGAAATACTTAAAGTTTCACAAGTTCTGTAATCAAATTCACACATAGATTTCATGTGCAGCATATGGACAACACCCGATAAAAACCCACAGATAAAACTCACGATAATTATTTATCACGATCTGGATAACACATCTACTTGAGATAAAAGTCCGTACGTACTTCAGCCAACGTCATGTAGACTGAAAATAAAACCAGCCAAGTGCGAGTCTGAGTCTGACTGGTATATATGGCGCCGGATACAAATGAGGTGCAAAGTTAACGCAACTGATCACATTTGTTGTATGGGTATCACATTTGCACCGGAAGACCAGCGCTGGTTCCCGGGCCAGCATTTATGCTGAGGTGTGACCTTTTCGTGGCATACACAACAACGATATTATTTTATTTTATTTTTCTAATATTTGTTGTCCACTTTGTGTATGTTAACGAATAAATTTTTATTCTATTCTATTCTATTCTATTCTATTCTATTCTATTCTATTCTATTCTATTCTATTCTATTTGATCACATTTGGTGTATCCACTTAAATATTTATTTTATTCTGTTTTTAGTATTTGTTGTTATACCGCCATCATCTGTGAAAATTTTCCACTGTCTAGCTATCACGGTTCATGAGATACAGCCTGGTGACAGACTCACATACCCAGCTTTGCTAGATATAGCAACGCCCACGGCGCTGGTTTTATGTGAAGCCAGAGGGACAGTTTCGCGGGACAGGATACTGTGTGACTTAGGTCAAAGGCGAAGCAAATGACAGAGTATACATAATTATATATATGAGGGGTGCTGGTACACGATTATTGCTAGTTCGAATAGAATGAAATAGGGAATATTAGATTTAAAATATGACAGAGAGTGTCAGACGATAGAGTGATTTTGTAAAAGGACTTGTAATATTTTATTTGACTATGTAAATATTGTAAAAAAATAGGGCAAGTGCGAGTCCGACTCGCGCATGAAGGGTTCCGTACCATAAAACAAGTTTGTTGCATGGGAGCCGCCCTTAAATATTTTTTTTATTTTATTATTAGTATTTGTTGTTATAGCGGCAATAGAAATACATCATCTGTGAAAATTATAACAAGTCTATTGCGATATTCCTTATTTACCTTCATAATCTGACGTGGCTATTTGTGTGTACAAACCGCGGGAGTATAAAGTATCATATCTAGTGACTTTCCCTGACCGGTCCCCACATACATATGTAAAATGTATGTATCCATTTTGTATTTATCCGTATCGTGGAGTACGAACATTATAAAGATGTATATTGAAGCAATCCGTCCCCAGGAGACCCGTTATTATACATTAATTCCATCGGAACCCGAATTATGAAAGGCATATTTCCTACATTTGCTCACAATACACGTTCGATAAAAGCCCAAAAATTGAAAAGGTCAAATCCATGCCTATTCATTTCCAATCTTTCCTACCTTTACTCTGAATGGCACTTATTCAGAGTAAGGGGGGAATATCAATGTGGAATACTTACTTAACTTAAACGGTGCTCCAGCCACCTAACGAATAGTTTGACATTGTATAATGGGGTCTTTTAAGGCCTCGTAACTAGACCTCTAAGCCAAAGGTTGCTTTATATAATACCTACAACATAGGGTTATGGAGGATAACCGCTAAAGCAACCTTTTAAGGCTTACAAGGCTTTCTTGCCGCTAATTATAGCGGCAAGAAAGCTAATAGTAGAGTTGCTAAGCCGCGAAATTGTGCGCATAGGGTTATTAGGGTTAAGCATGAAATTTCTACCACACATAGAGCGTTCCACGGTGATTATTTTCAGATGTGGAGGGAAGTCAGATTTGTCCCCTATGTGGTGGGAGAGCGGGGTGAAGAGGACCAAGTACTGTTCTTTTTTTTTATTTTATTACCGGTCAGTTAAGGCTATTAGGGCTTGCGCGACATCGTTTTCGTGTAAAATAGATATCAGCTATTAATTTTTCATGTTATTTAAGAATAGTTTCATATAAAAATTTGGGTTTATTGCCGAAAAGGTAAAAATCACAACGAGATTTTTTATTCAGAACGATAAATTAGTTATCTATCCTGAATATTTACAATTTAAAAAAATATTACTAAACAGCAAATTTAATCTTGTTTTTAAAAATGTACACATATTGGGCACATCTGATACAAAAAGTACCTTGAAAAAAATGTTGATGTTAAGCTTAGCCTGCGTGTTCTAGTACATTTTGCTAAGTCGCGAAATTGTGTTCATCGGGATACAACCACGAAATTTCTACAACAGATAGAGTATTCTGCGGTGATTATTTTCAGATGTGGAGGGAAGTCAGATTCGTCCCCTGTGCGGCGGGAAAGTGGGGTGAATAGGACAAAGGAGTCCTCTTTTTCTTTTTATATTACTGATCAGGTAACGCTAGTAGGACTTGTGTCGTGTCGTTTTAGTGTAAAACAGATATCAGGAATTCATTTTTCATGTTATATATTCATAGTACCATATAAAAATATGGTTGTATTTCCGAAATTGTAAAAATCACAAGTTTTTTTTATTCAGGGAGATAAATTAGTTATATTTCCTGAATATTTACAACTAAAAAAAATATTGCATAATAGAAAATTTAATCTAGTTTCTAAAAATATATAAATATTGGGCACTCTTCATACAAACAGTAACTTAAATACATTGTTGATGTTGAGATTAGCCCGTGTGTGCTCGTGATACATTAGCAAAAAAATATTTTATTTTAATTACATTAATTTGTTTTTCTAGGACGTATAAAGTAAATATTATATGTCAAAGCATGTTAATAATTATTGTTTAATGTATTTAATGAAGCGAAATAGGATGCGTTCGGAGATTTACGTTGGTTACGCCGACGTAAAGATATATTTTAAGCTACTGTTTGTATGAGAAGTGCCCAACATGCATATATTTTTAGAAACCAGATTAAATGAACTTTTTGAAATAATAATAATAATGTGAAAATGTTCACGAAATTAAACTAATTTACCTCACTGAATAAAAAAACTTGTTGTGTTTTTTACCTTTTCGGCCAATACACCCATATTTTTATACAGAACTATACAAAAATAACATAAAAAATGAATTTCTGATATTTGTTTTACACGAAAACGATATCAAACACGTCCTGGTAGACTTAACTGACCAGCAATAAAGAAAGAAAAGAGGGATACTTGGCCGTATTCACTCCGCTCTCCCGCCTGACAGGGGACGAATCTGACTTCCTTCCACATCTGAAAATAATAACCGTGGACCACTCTATCTGTGGTAGAAATTTCATGCTTGTAACCCGATGCGCACAATTATGTTAGAAAACAGCGGACTAACAACTCTACTATAATTTCTACATCATACGCGAAGAAGAGGAAAGTAATATAAAGATTGAGACGCAAAACAAATTACAGATAAGAAATTTCAATGGCTTTAATAAAAAGTCAAAGTTTTTAAATTTCCAAAAAATCACGTTTGTTGCATGGGAGCCCCACTTAGATAATTCATCCATTCTGTTTTTAGTATTTGTTGTTATAGCAGCAACAGATATACATCATCTTGGACATTTCAACTATCTAGATATCACGGTTCATGACTTACAGCTTGGTGACAGACAGACAGACAGACAGACGGACAGTGGAGTCTTAGTAACAGGGTCCCATTTTTACCCTTTAGGTACGGAACCCTAAAAAATGCCAGTTTAAAAAATAACAAAGTGCCATCCACGTAATCAGAACGCATGCTCGTAGTAATCTATAGGAGTCATATGAATCAATAGGAACGAAAGGATTGAACTTGTTTTTGTCTCATCGAATTTGAAAGTAGTTAGTTCTAACACTCCCTCTGCCATGGGATCCGCTGGCGACCCCCAGCTGACATAGCACAACACGCCAGGCGTTCAACGTTTAGGCTATGGGGGACGCCCGCGACCCCAAACTTATTTTTAGAGTTACAAAAAACTTGGGTTTTGCCAGCTGAACACCTTGGCCTGCTGAACTAGAACCGCTTTATGTATTATTATTTGATTTCTGATTTGCACCAACTTCTAGTATCTCTGGCCCTATGATAGACTGGTAGAGAATGGCATTAAGTCCGCTATGTACTGACTTTTGCGTTTTGCAATAAAGTTTAAATAAATATATGGCTAGCATGTGGACGGATATAGAAGAAGAGGAAGGCCAAAGAAAAGATGGATGGATTGTGTGAAAGATGATATGAATAAGAAGGAAGTAAACGACGAGATGACGAGTAATAAATAAAATAAACATCAGACAACCTCACACAAATCGATCTAGTCCGAAATTAAGCTCAAGAAGGCTTGTGTTATGGGTTCTAGACGACGATATACATACTTATATAGATAAATATATACTTAAATACATAGAACAACCATGATCCAAGCACACATATTCGAGTTCATCACACAAATATTTGCCCAGGATTCGAACCCGGGACCGCCGGCTCAGTAGGCAAGTGCTTACAAACTGAGCCAACCGCGTCGTCAATAGGGAAGAATGGAGGAAGAAAACATGCTGCGCCGTCAAAAAATAAACGAGATAAGGGCAAGCGAATGATGATGATATGGCTAGCAGGGAGAGTGCTAAACACCTTACCTGGAAGATCTCATACGCAACTGAACCGCTCAGGACGATATCCAAGTAGGCCCAGGCCCTGTTGACGGCGCCCCATGGGATGTAGTCGGCCTCGTTCTCCAAGTAGAGGGACAGCTCGAAAGCGTGGTGGTAGTCCTAGAAGAAATGGTCAATAGTAATACATACGTTAATTAGGACAAGAGTTGGACAAAATTGTTTAGCTTAATTTAATAAACACTAACAACTGAGTACTTTTTATAAATTTTTAGTTTGATTTGTTACTAACACGATATGGTTCTCGCATCTGAAATAAATGTTTTTTTTTTTTATTATTTAATTTAGATATTAAGCTGTGTTTCAAAATATTGCATGATGATTGCAATGCTTTCACAGGGTGTCACGTGTGGTATAGATTATCTTTAGAATACGGTGTTTGACTATAGTAAATATAATTGTGGCAATGAAACCACTAAACACACATTAAAAAATACGCGGAACCAAATAAACTATCAGTAACTTTTGGACATTATACTATTTTTAAATTGTACAATAACTAAAAAGAAGACGTGTTTTGATTACTGATTTTTATGACGTCACATGCCTGTATCATCATAGAAGCTTCATACTAACAGATCGTTCTTGACATTTCATAAAGAGTACAATACGATTAAAATCAGTTAACGATTCGGCTTTTCTCGGGTATCATCGCCTCAATCCGGAGACGGAAATGACACGAAATACATTACCGCGATTTCTTTTAGGTAGCATTCAATTTGAAGTACTTATCATAAACGCAATGTATAGCACTTGCCAAGATGACATTACTAACCAGTAGACCTAAGAAATTTATTATGCAGAAGCGACATGAATTTTAACATTCATTATTTATTAAAGCTATATTTGTAGGTATACAATATATAAAAAAACATATATAAGTCAATATTTTACTGTTTGATGTAAGTAACAGTATCTACGATATTACGTCGGATTAATAATTAATAATAATCATCAAATATAAAAATTAAAAAACCGATTTCAACCGATTTTTGTTGATATTTCATAAACTGCTTGATCGATTTTGACAAAATTTACATGGGACCATCTCGGAAGTATACCCTATCAAATACAAAAAGAATTTTGTAAATCGGTCATATCTGTAAATTGATGACTCAATGTGAGAGATGAGGGATTCACGACAATTACCGAGGTTGGCCGAATCGTTAACTGATTTTAATCGTACTGTAGCTGATTTGAGGGGTGCGTCCCATGAGATATAACTACATAATATATAATTTCATATTAATAACGTTCACAAGATATAATGAACTTATGCTATAACATCAAAATCAATATTTTTATTAGGAATAACGGTCAATTAGCATAATACTCATGTTGTAGAATATTTTTTTATATAACACTCAAATACTCTAAATTCAGTTGATATAACATACATAACCTATATCGATCATAGTATATACTTTCTTTTAGTATAATGATTAGAAAATATAATAGCGTATGATATACTAAATAGGTTACAACTGCTACCCCTATGCCCCTAAAATGGAACATGGGTCAAAAACCGAAAACTGTAGGTTAGGTTAGGTTTGTTTTATGACCATGGATAGCGGAGCGAGCAAAGCGAGCGGAGCGTCAAAATGCTTGCTTGCATGGAGGTACCTACATTAAAATTTAACAGCGAACTATTGCATACGACATACGTATGTTCACAATTGATAATGGCTGATGAAATTCTGGCAAGTAAGAGTATACCGTTTGGAAGAACTGTGATAAAATAGAATATGGGTCAAAAACCGAAAACTGTAGGTTAGGTTAGGTTTGTTTTATGACCATGGATAGCGGAGCGAGCGAAGCGAGCGGAGCGTCAAAATGCTTCCTTGCATGGAGGTATGAGGTATATTAAAATTTAACAGCGAACTATTGCATAAGTATGTACACAATGATAATGGCAGATGAAATTCTGGCGAATACGAGTATACCGTTTGGAAGAACTGCGACAAAATGGAATATGGGTCAAAAACCGAAAACTGTAGGTTAGGTTAGGTTTGTTTTATGACCATGGATAGCGGAGTGAGCGAAGCGAGCGGAGCGTTAAAATGCTTGCTTGCATGGAGGTACATAATTATATTAAAATTTTACAGCGAACTATTGCATAAGTATGTACACAATTGACGTGCAGACGGTTATTCTATACGAGCATTATGCATTTTGGTGTTAGATGTATTGAGTAATATACATTATAAATCTGAGATATTATGAACGTTATACGTTATGATCGTTATATACAAAGATATTATACTTAAATAACGTTATTCTTAACAAAAATAGATATTTTGATGTTATATCCAACGTTCGTTATACACCTTGAACGGTATACAAAACAAGCTTATACAATATGAGCGTATATAATATGAATATTATAGCATAAGTTCTTATATCTTATATTACTTACCCGATTTGAGCTGTCATAAAATACCGTATTAAGACATCTGTACACTATATGAAAGCAATAAATATATATCTATCAAAAGTAGGTACTGCGGTTAATCTATACTTGTCTATAAAACTCTTCAAGTTTAAAGAATTTATAATTATAATGAGACAGCATTTTATTAATAACAGTGCTATCTCTTATCTAAAATTTTCATTCTTCAGTACGCCAACACAGCGCAACGGATTTCAACTACTTTTATGTACTACTGCCTATATATCATATTAAAAATACAGAGAAATCTGGATTTTTTTCGGTGTAATATACAGAAAAAGGTTGTGGGCAATTTCTTGTCTAATACTTAAGAGGAAAAGTGGCAAATTAGGCTTATTTTGTTTATTCCTTATTAACCACATTTTCTGGGATAAAAATACCTTCCGCATACTTTCTGTATGTAAGATATAACTACTACTGTCATTAAAATTTCATTAAGTTCCAACTTAAAATAAGCGATAACGAACGAAAAATATTCGTATTTGGTATATTTGGCCCAAGAAAAAGATTTTCGTATTCTAACAAATAAGTATTCATAAATTCAAATACTTATCGGCTTACGATGTCTGACTGACTTTAAATAAGAGTTGTTTGTGATTTGAATCAATATTTTGGAATTTATTATTCATTCAGTTGTCCTATTGTATAGGTAGCTATTTCACGATGTATTTGAGTTAAAAAAGTCTTACTTTTATATTAGTTTCTGTAGATTGCATGTATGTTGTATAAAATTCTAGTTTGTCCATAATATGTTGGTTTGAAATTATGCAAAAGGTCAACTGAGTTGTGCTACAAACTGATTAAAATAAATAACATATTAAATATGTTAAAAGATTTTAGATTTAGAACGATTCTGATTTATTAAAAAAGAAAAAATACATACGCATGTAACATAGAACCTTCTTTTTGAAGTCCGTTAAAAACGGAAACTCTCAATATTAACCGTTTGACGGGAATATGCAGCTCAAAGGTCAAAGGTCAATCCCTCACTTATTTAATACTGGGGGCCTACGATGGTTGCGTTTATCACGTGATAAATAAGTGACAAAGCATCCGTCACTCACACTCGGATTTTGTCAAAACGTGGCGGATGCTTTATCACTTATTTATCGCGTGATAAAATCAACCATCATAGCCTCGCTGGTTATATCTCTATGCTTTAACTTAGCAACCACGATAAAGTTGAGTATAAGTAAGTCTAATGAGAAAAGTTACTGGACACTTTTTACGTTAGAAAGTTAAACCTAGCGTTGACTTATTTTATACTGTGGACAAGTCCACATAACATAGATACCTACCTAAAATTATCACAGACTGGGGAAAACGTAGAATTTTTCGCATTGTTCTAGCGCGGGAATTTAAATTAAGAAACTACGACAGGTAAATTAATTTTGCTCCGTTAGAAATGCAAATGGGATGAAAAAGTACACAATTTTGTTTACAAACTTTTTTCAGCTTTTAACGAGGCTTGGTCGCAAGATGTTTCTGATCGAGTCGCTTTAGTCTCTGTTGTTCATCTTAAATTATTTTTAGTTACTATGTAAATTAACTATGTACAAGATAATTAAGATATTGTGATGGAGGCTGCTAAAACTAATACTCACATTAGATACGATCCTTGAGAAGCATGGAATGCGAAAAATTCGTTTGTGAGGTATATCTGTCGGCGGCCGATCGTAAAATCCGGCAGATCACGAAATTCCTAGGCATATCGTGAAACGCCGCCATTTCATGATTTGGCTAAATGACATCCGCCATATCTTTCAAGACATAACGTTTAACGATTTGCCCAAGGACGATTAGACAGATCATGAAATTCCTAGGCATATCATGAAAGGCCGCCATTTCGTAATCTGCCTAAGTAACACCCACCAGTGACGTTTAGGCAGATTGTGAAATTCGTAGGCATACTCTGGGAATAGTTTCAGTACTCTGGAAGCAGTTTTGTTTTACGGGTCACGAAAAAAAAAATAACCCTAACCTAACCTATCTCTGGGAGCAGTTTAGTTTTTAGGCTCATAAAAAAAAACTGTCTAGGTTAGGGTTATTTTTTTTTATGACCCAAAAAACGAAGCTGCTCCCAGAAATAGGTAGGTTAGTGTTTTTTTTTGCGCCAACTATATTTTGGGTGGTGGCCGCGCACCGGCTCATATTGACTCGGCGGTGGCGTGAAAAAAATCTGTATTTTCTTAGTAAATATAATTTTTGTTATATTCCGTTCGACGTCCAGGGTTTCCAGTCTTGTATCTTGCTTGATCTTTAATAAGGTGTACAACAGTATCCCAAGCTGGTGGTAATGACAAACCGTCTTCTCTATTGAAATTAGGATATTTTTAGCAAAATCATAAAATGGCGGCGTTTCATGATACGCCTAGGAATTTCGTGATTTGCCGGATTTTCACGATATGCCCGGTACAGAGCTAGGACTATCGACGAATGCGTTGCTCTAATCGATCTGCCCAGGCATATCATGATATGCCTGGTCAACTTTTAGCCAAATCATGAAATGGCGGCGTTTCACGATATGCCTAGGAATTTCGTGATCTGGCGGATTTTACGATCGGCCGCCGACATATACATTTAATTTGACACAATTTTGCTAAAGTATGAAGATGAATATCATTATACCACTATATGAAATCCAGTATGTGGACATTAAATGAGATAATGAGTAAGTATTAAAAAAAGCCGGTCAAGTGCAAGTCAGACTCGCGCACCAAGGATTCCGTACGGACTATGAAAGCACTGCATATTGCTCTAACGAAAAGATTAACTTTACTGAGCGGCAAACTTAAAACTTACCTTACTTACCACTGGAATACTGTTAAACATTAAATAAAGACGTTATTTTTTATAAATTTAATTTCAAATGTTTCAGATTTTTCCCTACGTATAAGTCTTATTACTTGCCAAATAATTTTGGATTTCCTTGAGAGTGTCGAAATATATATTTTTTTCGGCATACACGCCCAAAGATACCGGCGTATTACGGTTTTTCGTAAACATAGAAGTTTACTTTTTTTACAGCTTCAAGGGACTGTAGACTTGAGTAAATGGTTTTAATTTTAACTCGATACCTCCACTTGTTCTCGAGATAAAAGGTCTTGACAGACAGACGGACGGGCGGATGAAAAAGTGAAAAGTGAAAGTGAAGGGTTCCATTTTTTCCTTTTGAGATATGGAACCCTATAAGTAAACAGAATTGAAATAATTGAATGAGTTATCGTTTAACTAGCATTGAATAATTGTAGATTGTACAACAAGTGCATAAAACGCATCATTTTACACGAGACGTTTATCCATCCGAGCGAGCCTGCGAGCGAGGATGAATATAAAGTCGAGTGTAAAATGCGTTTTATGGACGAGTTGCACACTCTACTTTTCACTTCGATTGCGAGGAAATGAAACTGTATCATGTAAATAACATATATACACATATCATGAACAAAAAAAAAAAAATTTAAAGTAATAGTTTAAAAAGTAATAAATGATAGTACATAAAAGTTACAACTTTATTTCAAGAAGTTTTATTGTGTACTTTGGCTGTTGGTATCTTTGCCTTGGTCTTAGAATACTAACAAAACGAAATAAAATAGAGTTAAAACCCGTTCCAGGCCTTCCGATCCGATCCGATTTATCGGAAGAAATCGGATAATGTGTAGTGCAATTGTTAGGATCTTATACACTACACATTATCCGATTTCTCCCGATAAATCGGATCGGATCGGAAGGTCTGGAACGGGTTTTATTGTATGAAGTTTTATGTTTTTAAACTGTTTATTAAGAACCATTTTCGTGTGGCTGTTGGACCGATCGCCTTGGTCTTCGACGACGATTTTACTTTATGCTCTAGAGCATAAAAAGCGACTTTATGTCGCCTACGCACAGCATAAAGTCGAACTTTTAGAGCGAGAGAAGTGAAAAATATTTTGAATGAATTATAACCAAATTACGAAAATACCGCTAAAAATGCTGATTAAAATAATCAAGGCGACACTCTAATAGCTAATTTGATATAAGCAGGATACTTATATTATACTCAATGCCAATAAACTAAAAAAATATTAGCCACTTCAGCCCTTATTTCATTAATACAATAATGAAATAAACCCAACTTAATCTTAAAGCGCAAAAGTTGCATCCTAACTCTAAATGCACGGACCAAACTTACAACTATAACGAAATACGTACACAAAAACACCCCAGCGCTGAATCTCGTTATTATTCAGGGCAAACTTTCAGTTAATATTGCAGGCCACAATTTCTGTTTTGTTCCACTCCAATTACTATAATAAATGGATGTGCCATTTGCATTTGCTACAGTTACACGTTTAAATTGAAACTGCGATAAAAATGTAACAAAAATCCAATTATGCTCCTGTGGAATGAACTGGAATTTTGTTCAAAGGTATCCGTTACTAAAGGTCAGAGGTGAAAATTATAGCGGGAAATCTCAAGTACTGTAAATATACCTTATTTTTAGGGCTCCGTAGTATAGGGAAGCCTTATGGGTTCTTCATGGCTGTCTGTGGGTCATATTATTTATTTATATTGTAACATTTGTCCTAATTTGCATTGGCCATACTTTTTATAATCTCCAAAATCAGAGTTAAGGAAATAAACAAGCGTAACTAATCCTAGTGAGTTCTAGTGGAAGAGATTTACACAAATGATTTACAAACTTTTATTTAACTGGCAATGTATATTATTTGACTAACTAATGAACTATGTTTGTTCGGGTGGAATCTTGCAACTCAATTTTAAAGCATCTTTAACCGATTGAGCTGAAATTTTGCTGAAGAGCTGAAGTATGTACATACTTAACTTTGATGACAATACAAAAATATGGTACATGGGGCTGTCTGATGAAGGACGGAAGGTGGCCCTAGAAACTCTGTAATATGTAGGTAAATGAAACAATCCAGAGTTTAGAATCGTCTCAGTGAGCAATTGATGGATTTGCAAAGAAAAGTACACAGTCAGCTATAAGTGCTTGTCACATAAATGAAACTTATTCAATTGAACAATCAATCCTACTGATTTTGGGGTCTTTAGAATCGTCTCAGTCAGCACTTGACGGATGCTCAAAGAAAAGTCAGAAATTAATCTTATTCAATTACCAAATATTCATGGATAATATTGAAAGTCAGTTAAACAAATACGTAAATATAATACAAGTAATGGTAGTAATACTAACAAGACGAGCGTTTCTGGCGAGGTTGAAGGCGTCATCGATGAGCTGTGCGCGATTCAGAACGTGGATGGTGTTGTGAGACTCGGCTAACACTTTGGTAAGCGCCTCCCAGTTGGAGGGATCGTAGTTCACCCTGTAGTAACCTGCGAAAGTTTTTTTTATAACGTCACAACATAGTGGCTCCACTCCGCCAGATGGTAAGCAAAAAGGGGAGCTCAAGTCGCAATGGCATCTGACAAGAAACTAACGGTGCCCTGTCAATCGACACTGCCATGCTGGCCCGAGAGATGCTTCTTCATGCTTCGTTTTAAGGGTCCCATGTTATAAGAAGGAGGAAACACATAAGCCGGTAAAAAGTAAGAGTAAGTAATAACATTCTGAATATAATAATAGCGATGCAGAATCGTATTTAAGTACAAGTGTGAGGGTACTAGCGACAGCATCGCGCCTATACTTTTTGTGACTGCATCACTTCTAAATCGCTGCAAAGAGTCGCCATGTGCGACCTCCCTAATCCTTCCAAGAGACTAGCCTAAAGAACGTGGCTTTCTGAGTGAATCGGCTTCAGATAACCCTAATGTTTCTAATATTACGGTGAACCGATTGATGCTATATTGAATCGCGACCCTTGCGAATCTTTGCACGACGTTAATGGTTTTTAGATACATATTTCTGATTGCAGTGCAAAGGTTTCTAGTGATTAGTTTGTCAAAATGGACGACTAGATCTTTTAAATCGACGTAACGTTCTGCGACGGAATGTTTTCGAGATGCTTTGAGCAAAGATACACGAAAGCCAGCAAATGGAACTTAACCAAACCAAACAGTCCATAACCACAAGCTATCTGCGTAAGAATAAGAAGATCCACCACACTGTGTGTTAAATCCGTTTTGTTTGAAAACTGAAGAGACATAGCACGAATAGGTAAAGAATATAGTGTGGCACTGCCCCTAGGAATATAATTTACAAATTTACCAGTCTGTTGTTTGTTAACGATGAACCATTCTGCATCAGCCAAGCCGGGGATGTCGTAGGAGGTGGCGGGGAAGCCGACGCTCAGCCAGGCCTGCGGGGCGGTGTCGGAGAAGTCCACGTCGGACGACAGCACCCAGTTGAGGGGTACATGCCAGCGTTCGCCAGAGGAGAGCGAGCGGTCGGTCAGGTAGCGTTCCTACACATAAACCATAAATTGTATGTTTAATAATAATAATTTTACTACGATGTAATCTATGTACGTAATCTATGTACGTCGTTAATTGTCTGATCGACGTAAAATATGGCGTTAAAAAGCTCGAATTGAATATGTTTTTTTTTTAATCTACTGCTATTACACAACTTAATTTTATTGAACTGAACTATGATTACTCGATGCTGCTCGGAACGTTTTAAAGCATTATGCATGTATCCCAAACATTAAAAAAATGGTAACTAACAGGTAAAAAAAATACAAAGTTGAACACTAAACGTATAATTAACTAGCCCATTGCAAGTCTGTTTTTCAACATTATGCAAAAATTCGATTTCACGATCTCACGTACAAAAGGTACGCTTTGGGAAGCGACTTAAGTGTTTTTAGCACGATCCATTTGGCTAAGTGGCTTGCGCGGGATTATCTCGGAGCTGAACGGTTTTCTGAACGATTTTGTTGTTATTCCAATGCGAGTAAAGTGAATTAACACTATAAAAGTTAGTGATAACAGACCCCTTTTGTTTTTATTAAAATACTTACGAGTTCTCATTCCCTTTCGAGTTACGGAACACAACTCGAAAGAAAAAATGGAACGCTTATAAGATCACACTGTTGTCCGTCTGTCTATCGGTCTGTCTCTCCGTCATGACAGAGAAATTAACATTTAAAAAGTACTTTCCCTTGACTTACAAAAACCTAGTCAAATTAAAAAAAGCTAGACGAATACAAAGTATGGCCATATTTCAAGACAAAAAAAACAATTCTAAATTCTTTGGAAGCTGCATTTTCGCCTCCCAAAATTTGATCTAGTTTGGGACTCATTTGTTTTTTTTACCAAACCATACCTGAGCGATGTAGATAGAGTTGGACTCGGGTGACGTACGGCGCACAGTCAGGACAGGGAAGCCTCCCTGGTTCTCCCATCTGGTCATCACGGTGGCCAGTGGCCAGGGGATAGAATGCTCCGACTCGTCCAGAGCTTGCTGAAGAGCGCTGTATAAACCGGCCGGTGTAGCGGCGCGACGAGTGCTATGAGCAGAAAAATGTTTACGGTTAGATGCAAGTATTTTGCTGATAACGAGAACAATATTTATGTAATATTTTCTTCGGTTTCCGCGACTGTCAAACATTTAAATAAAACAATTTAAACGGATTATATCGCGTATTTTAATTATTTGAGCCTCCCTGACGTTTCAGTACCTTTACAGATACCGTTGTCAAAGGTTGACTGAGAAAAACACAATTTTTCTCTGTCAAAGTTACATTTGTGCAAACTACCCATTTTGTAAATATTAATTTAAAAAATTTCTGTTGTACACCTTATCAAGGATCAAGCAAGACACAAGACTGGAAACCTTGGGCCTCGAACGGTGTAAAACAAATTAGTGTCAAAAGTAGTATATGTAGAGTTTTTGTTTAAAAGTATTTTATAGTAATAAATAAGGCAATCTGGGAGTTTTCTTTGGCGGTTCTTTCTCCTCAGTAAGCCTTTAGTGAACCGCTGGTAGATATTTTAAATAAATAATAAATGCCCTTCTGGCACATGTATAACTGTCTTTACACATTAGGCCCATCTGGCATGTATGAACACCTTTATTTTTTAAATTAATATTTACAAAATGGGTAGTTTGCACAAATGTAACTTTGACAGAGAAAAATTGTGTTTTTCTCAGTCAACCTTTGACAACGGTATCTGTAAAGGTACTGAAACGTCAGGGAGGCTCAAATAATTAATATACGCGATATAATCCGTTTAAATTGTTTTATTTAAATATTTATTTATATAAAAAATTGTGTTTTTTAAAAACCTTTTTTTCAATTTAATATGCTTCGATAGTTATAGTTAGCCGATTATTAATGGCTAATTGTCAAATCCGCTGTCAATAACTAACATGTCACGTTGAAATTAAACATAAGGCTGATTATTATATATCAATAAGGGCTTTTAACATGAATTTTGACTTTTTTTTTCAGGTAATTACGTAATTTGTTCTATTATTGAAGTATATTTTAAATGAATATCTTCCAGTCTGTTTTTTGTACCTAAACAGTCTTTTTTGTTAATCAACTACATGACGTCGTTTAAACAATGCGTCAAGTACAAAGTAAAATCAATTGTAGCTGGTCGGGATGGTGAGGTAGCGTTGGCTTCGTTACTACAATAACCGTGACATCAATAGACAGCTGTTGTGCTTGTTAGACATGCCCTGAATGAATGCCAGTGACTGCTTGTGTGACTTCACTATTAATTCCCAAGAAACAATTGAATACATATTCGTAAAACTCATAATATTAACAGAAGACTATCATTAGTCGTTTCTCAAGCAATTGCCATTAAGCTCCTTACAACGGCTTCGAAAACTCGAATTTCGAGTGCGGCACGACTTAGCTGCTTAATCAAATCTCATACAAAATGGTCTAGGCCTGTAAAGTGACCTTCTTTTGTTTCAATATCACTTTGTCTAATCAGCCGGTAATTGCTATTTTCCCAGCCTTTGTAGTATAGCAATAACACATTGTCTGGTTGGTGTAACGCGCGTAAAAACACCCAAACACTGTCATCGCAGATGTTAAAAACGGTAATAATTTACATTCAGTTGTGGTCCTCTGTTCGCTAAGTCTTCAAGGGGCTTATTTCGTTTCCAGTTCCAAACTTCTGTTGGACGGACGTAACTTTTATTTTTTCCTTTACTTTGTTTTCGATCATTAGGCTTATAACGCTTGTAATTTGTAAAAGGAATTGGAGTTTCAGAAGCTTGTGTTTGCATTCCTAATGGTCTTAATAAATCTATGTCTTAAAATAATTCAGAAAGCTCTTATCAGAATTACAAAAATATTCAGATAGCGACAATTAGAGGCGTATTCACTCGGCATAAGTTATTCTATAAAATTATAGATTAAAAAATATAATTTTTCCAGTAGTAGAGGACCATGGGCAAATTTGTATGGAGGCTGGATCAGAAACCAACAGAGATGAGAGTTAAGCTATTTGATAGGTATAAATATTTGCTTCATTTTTAAAAATGGACACCAAGCTGAATTCCATTGCAGATAATGAGATTTTCGTGTTCATAGTGAAAGAAGATGTGGCAAAACTTTGAACTAAAAAATGCATACATTAGTTTCATATAGCTCTCATGAAGCTGACAGCAGTGTAGTATAAGAATACAATGCAAAAATTATTTTAAAAGATAGTAGTAATAATGACACCTTTATATTGCACGTAAGAGTTAATTAACTGATTTGCGTGTCAACATTCCCGACCATTTTTAGGAAAAAAAATCTTTCTATCTTTCTTCTTTCTAGTTCAACTCAAGCATTCATGATATTTCATTACCATATATCTAGCCGCTCGATGTATAGGTACCAAGGTACTCACTGGTTCTGTATGTAGATAACGAGCCCTCTCTGGAACACTTCGGGCGTGAGGAAGTGTTGCATCATGCGAATCACGGTGCCCGCTGGAACGATTATGTTACTTTATTTGCTATGCCATTTTAAATTACCCCTTTACAAATAAAGGTTTTTCATCACTTCAAATAGCTGCACAGTAAAATTATTAATGACAGAATTCGATATTTATTATAATATAATGTTTATTTAAGAAACATTGAACTACGTTCCAAAACACGCGTTGTAGACGTAGGTGCCAACACCGCAAAGCTGAAGTGGGACTGGGCTGGACATGTCTGCCGCATGCATCCGAACGATGGGCCAGAATAATCACCGACTGGACACCGCAAGGTTACCGGACCAGACTAGAGGCAGACCGAAAAGAAGATGGCGGGATGACCTGGATGCATTTAGTTACGAGTGGAGAGAGCATGCAGCCAATAGAGATGAGTGGCGCAAGAGAGGGGAGGCCTTTGCCCAGCAGTGGGACACAATTTATAAGCTAGTAAAAAAAATGTTTATTTATTCGTAATCCAATAGGAGGAGGCTTCTGATCGGGAGTCGTGGAAATCAAGAGGAGAGGCCTTTGCCCAGCAGTGGGACACTCAAATAGGCTAATAAAAAATAAAAAAACAATAAATTGGACTGACCGGAGGCGTACCGTATATAGAATTTTAACAACAATAAAATAAAAATATTTTAGTTTTAATGTATACGATACGATGCGATACAATACGATACAAAATGCTTTATTACACAAAATAAGTTTACAAATTAAACACAGATAGAATAATTTTAATAACGGTAGGCAATAGGTCTATAATATTTTATTAAATTAAAATTCTTCACGAGTCATTCTTTAAAACAGTTTAAATGAAATATGGTATATATTTTTCATATATATTATAATTATCATAATGCCATTATTTTTCTGTTATATACCTGATTTTCATCAATCAAAACTATGTTCACACGTCAAATTTGATGTCGTAATCTAGATGCCCTTATCTATCGTATCTCATTCGATAATATTTACTCTAACCGTATCATTGATAACACAAATACAAGAGTCTTGGATAGAATTGAGCTGTGTCTAACTTTAACTAGATTTTTATGAAACAGGTGACTCGGTTATTATAATTAAAGTTTCTCTTTCCCCATAGTGATAAATAAATTAGGTAGGTCAGGGTAGGTATGAAATCACCGTCCTAAATTTCTGAATCAGTAATATTTGGATAAATAATAAGTATTCTTCTGTTTTAAACATATTTTATGAAACTAATTATAGTGATTGGTTATTTACCATCATTATTTTACGTTTCAAGCATGTTAGACCTGTGATCTTTCCCCTTTACAATTAGTTTAATTATGTATATCTACAGTCAGTGCTCTAACATAAGTATCCAGGCATATTCATAACCGAACGCGCAGTTGAAACTCACCGAGACCGTAAGTTCGAGCCTCGGTTGTCCGTCTTTAATTAAATTTATGGAACTAAATTGAATGATATACCTACTTGAAAACTTTACTCCGATTATGTACTTATTATTACAGTGGGGTATACTAACCGCGAAAGTATTAAGTGTTATAGTAAAATGAAAAGGAGCTTTAGTAAGCCCAAATAGCATCTCCCTAAATTCATATGACCCAAAAAAGAATTAAAATTGTTAAATAATTGTAGAAATACTTACACTTCTGATAAGCTACGGCGTTAAAGGTCCCAAGGACTTGCGATGGAGTGTATACAGGGTGTGTCATGGGGTTGACACTGAGGACTGCATCGCTTTGCATCACGTTCTGGAGAGCCAGCACGAACTGGTCCATCATGCGCCATTCTGGCAGCACCTGATCAATTGAAAAAATAACTTTACTATGTGATTAAATATAATGACGTTAAAGACGTTATATTTTTATTTAAATTGCTGAATAACATTGTTGACTCTCAATATCTTCTAAGTAAAGTGTCGTTTCGATGTCAAAGATTTCGAACTCGGTCCACGGATCTGTTTTCAATTCCGTTTAGTCGTAAAAAATGTGTAAATAATAAGTATTTAGCAAGAACATGCATACAACAAGAAATATTCACATATAGACATGTTTCAGTTGGATCAACGCAAATTTGTTTCTGCACTGAAAGCCTAAACCGTAAAAGTCTACTTTCTATAATTTGTAATACTTAGATCTATTTTTAATTATTTCATAAAAATCAAGATTTTTGCTATTGTATTCAACTTTAACTTGTTTCTTTTGTTCATATTATCATAGACTCAAAATTTTTAAAAATTTGATGGTTGGACAGGCGCATAACCAGTTATTTAAACTTAAATATGTTTAATGCATGTTTTCTGTACTCTCAGAGCAATAATGTTTGAACCATTAGTGGAAACTGTTTTGGCTTCTGTGTTATCTATTTTCGTTAACTCTAAGTGTCATTGTATGCTGTTTGTTTCCCACTACAATAAATAAATAAATATTTTTATCGTTTTAATGTGGAAATACCACATTTTTATTTTTATAAATATTGAAAGCTGGACTTGAACCTGCAATCCTACGTTTCTGGTGTAGTTCTCTCCCAACTGAGCTATCACATCGTTACGGTACTATCGTGCTTGTAAACGCACATCCTAGGCTATAGGGTATGGCTAATGCGATTAACAATTTAAAAACATATGCGGGCTCTAGTAGACAAATCCAGACACCTATTAAACAAAATGTTTAAGCTATTCTAAGAAAGCGATTAATGTACTCCAATCTATTTTTCTACACGATAATTCGATAACAATTCATTTAATAGCATTCAGTATTCAACGTTTTCCCATTTTGCGCCACTCGGATTGGCTAACACTAACCAAGCCGCCGTGGGTCAAAGGTCGTATCTTATATGATTTTTGTAGTAAGATACGACTTTTTACCGCAGCACGGGAGCTGGACGGTCCAACACTAAGCAAATGCAAATGTCTGCGACCTCAGCCACGATAGGTAAATAGCCACCACGTCAGCTAAAGCTATTTGCTTAGAGACGTTGGAATACACAATGAATCCCGCGGGATAAAGAATATTTTGCTTACAATTCTTACAAGTGTCTGGGATTTTTAAGAGTAAATATGAATCTAAATCGGTTAACGAATGGACATCTCGGTTTCATATTTTATTTAACAGGTGCGCGACATGAACAATTGAACATGACCGAGTTAAGTTTTTGACGTGTATCTCTATGAGATGTCTATCTATGAGATGAAGTCGACACATACTAATACATGCAATCGGGAACACATATTATGATTGATAATTGATTTGCAGACACGATTATTTTGGCCTTTATCAATTAGTTTTTAAAATCCATAAAATTACCTGAGACCACTGAATACAATAATTTTTCAAATATGAACTTACAGACTAGATGCCATAACTTACAAAACTTACGCACTCACAGAAAAGTTACAGAAAGGTCTGTGATATCTTAACTGTTACTAAATATTTTTTTTACGTCATCATAATTATTTATTAGTTTATGTCTATCTTTAAGGTTGCCTGTTTTGTTGCCAGGTTATTTTTAACAATCCATGTGTTCATGTTTAAAATTCTTATACTGTCTGTTTTTGATATTACAGGCCAATTATTTCATAAGGGAATCATTTAGGATGTGTGAAGTACCTGGCAAGATGCAATCACTAAGTTTCAAAGTTGTAGTTCGTAGTAAGCGTACTGATCCGTTTAGCTTACAATAATACTGTTAATCAAGGAAGCGAGAAAGGCGTACGATGTAGACTTATGATGGAAATAATACAAATATATATGGAGCTTAATTACGCTCACAAGCAAATAATCCGATTCCATGATTTTTCGTTGATAGGATTCAATTATCGATAGTTCTTACCTTCACCTGCCGGCACTATCCTCAAACCCGGTAAGAAATAGGTCAAGTGTTCAATTGATTTGCGCTGCAAATTGACGGATATCGGCGTTCGCAGATGAGATTTCAATAAATGAAACTAAATTCAGCTGTTAGTTTCTGCAGAAATCTAGCAATGTAAAATTGGATTGTTGTAACTTTGAGACTATGACTAATTCCAACATTAAGCTGCTGTAGGAATAGTCATGTACCAAGTATGCAGAAAACTTGAAGAAAGAAGTGAAAGTAATGATTCATAAGTATATATCCAAACTAGAATAACCAAACTGATAAGTGGTTCATAATAACGCTCTGGTAGGCGGTTGTCTAATGCAAGATGGGCAATTACGTTTCACCAGATCAGTAGAGGTCGAAGAACATGGCCAAGCCCTTGTTAAGCCAAGTATAGACCCAAATGGTGGAATAAAAGTCATCACCGAACCACTGATGAATATCCCTTTAGCAGATGATGTGTTGGGTTACCCAATTGGTGGCGACCAAAACTCACAAAAACTTCTGTCACTGTCAAAACCTCGTATCTAGTAAGTAGATTGACACTGAGACACGAGCTTTGTTTAAAGTAGGTAATGAGTTACTACTTACTGTTGCTTATTTACTTAGTGAGTTTTGGTTGTCAACAGACGAATCTTACCAGGTTACTAGCAAAGTATTCGAAAAAGTTGACAAAGCCCTCGTTAAGCCAACTGTAGGTCCAGGAGCCAGTTTTGACCTCATTATTGATTCAACAGTAAACGTTTTAGATACCATGACTTACCAGATCAGTAGCAAAGTTCTCAAAGAAGTTGGCAAAGCCCTCGTTCAGCCAGGTGTAGGTCCAAGAGGCAGGTCCGACTTCGTTTCCGAACCACTGGTGAACGTTCTCGTGGCAGATGATGCGGCCGATGTTCTGACGGGTGTTCGTGGTGGTGACGCCTTCTTGAACGAGGAGTGCCACTTCCCTGTTCATACAGTCAAATATTAAAGTTTAAGAAAACTCTGTAGGAACTAATATTTTTGTAATAAACATACCTTACTAAAACACAGTTAATAAACAAACAAATATTAAGGACAATTTTACACAAATCGACCTAGTCCCATGCTAAGCAAAGCTTGTACTACGTATATTTACTAGACGACGATATACATAATATATAAAAACATATATAGATAACATCCATGACCCAGGAACAAATATTCGAGTTCATCACACAATTTTTTGCCTCGGCCGGGATTCGAACCCAGGACCGCCGGCTCAGTAGGTAGGTGCACTAGGAACTGCGCAAAAAGCGTCGTCACTGAAATCCATACTAATATTATATTTGCGAAAGTATGTCTGTCTGTCTGTTACCTCTCCACGCTTAAACCGCTGAATCGATTTTGATGAAATTTGGCATAGAGATAGTTTAAGATACGAGGAAGGACATAGGATAGTGTTCATCCTGGAAATTATACCTAAAAAGATTGAAAAGTGAGTGAACATTTCTGTTGGGGTGCGGTGACCCTGTAGGAAATGTAATTATTAGACGAAAAGCACAATTGCTCTTACGTTTGCTTAGGCGCTTTTAATAATCCCTTTTATCAAGTTCCACGCGTACGTAGTCGCGGGCAAAAGCTAGTACGCTAATAAAGCGAAAACTATTCGCAGGGATGAAAAACAAGTATTTTTCAATACGATTCAATATTTATTTCAGATGAAGATCGAAGGATTGAGCAGTTTTCCTGTAAAACAATGTTTTGACTTTGTTGATGACGTACCGCTGCTTTTATTTTATAAAATACTTTTGACTTTGATTTTGACTAATTGTCGAGTTTACTTCATACGTTACGAACGTATCTTTATTAATGATATATTTATTATACATTTTCGCTTCAAATACAGTTTCTATTGTGGCCATTTTTTTTCAATCTCTATTGTCACTCTTATTATAACAGCAACCTTTTGGCCCTCACGGGGCTAATTTAGAAAGTGGTCGTTACTCCATTACGCTTAATGAGTGCCCTAGAGTGTTACTTGTTCTATGAACTTCAAAGGTTATGAAAGAGGTTCAAAAGAGGCTTATTAAAACCCGAGGGCGGAAGCCTTTGGTCGTATTTTAACCTTTATTTAAGAGTACGCGATGCACGGATAGTCTAGCTTTGACAAAGATTTCTGAAGTTCTTCCGTTGGGGTTTGAATCAGATGAGGTGAACCTTGCTTGAAATAAATTAAGAACGTATTTAAGAGTAGTCTGGAGGACAATAAAAGTTATTTTCTAGCAATGACAAAACTGCTTACTGTCGTTGAAAGTCAGTCAATGTCACTGATGTAAACAAAGAGGAAACAACTAATTATTCCGCAAATTTCAAGTAATTTTTGCATAATAGAGCCAAAACTTTCCACAGTGGTGAAAAACTAGTTTTTCATTTCAATAGGATTCTGTATTTATTTCGCAAGAAGAACGAAGGACTGAACAGCATTCCGATAAACAATGTTTTGTATTTGGTTTACGAAAAATACTTGACTAATAGCTACTGACGTTTCATAATGCGAATATATGACGTATGCACCTTATTACCATATGAAAGCTGTATGTAGCGCCCCTATCTCGGGGCAGGACCGACGCTTGTTAAGCTATACATAAGTACATAAAAGGGGAAGCTTGAGTTTACCAATATTATGAATAACTTAATCAATTTATTCTTTACTAGCTGCGCCGCGCGGTGTCACCCGCTCATCCCACGGGAACACTATTTTTTTCGGGATAAAAAGTAGCCTATGTGTTAATCCAGGGTGTCAGCTACCTTCATACCGAAATTTATGAAAATTGGTTCAGCCGTTTGAGCGTGAAGAAGTAAACAGCACACTTACAAACTTTCGCCTTTATAATATTATGTGATAAGGCAATAAGAACGGTTGTCCCTTGTTTTATAGAATCGTTTCATCGAATATTCATTTCATAGAAATTTCATTTCATCGAAAGCCTTTTTATTCTGAAACCATAAAATATTTTGAAATGTTATAACACAAACTTAATCAAACCTAACCTAATCTATGTTGACATTTACAAGATTTTCGAAAAATGTATGACTTGTGAGGAAAAACTTGTCTATGAAATGAAAATTCTATGAACTGGAGCATTCGGTGAAGTATTCTTCTATAAAAGAAGTGGACACCCAATAAGAACAAAACTGACCTGTAAACGATCAACCCCCAGTTCTCCATAGCACCAGCAGCAAAATCCGGCACCGCGACGTTGTCCAGCTTAGGCAGCGCGTACTCAAACTCCGTGTACTGCTCCAGGGCCACCATGTTCCTCTGGCCGAAGTCCATGGCGAACTCTGCAGTGTCCAGGATACCTGGTCTCGTGTATACCTGGAAGTAGGGTTGGGTATAAAATATCGATATATCAAAATATCCGTATTTTTCTAAAAGTAATCGATTTATATTGTCGATATTTTCAATTTAGAAATTCGATATTTATTTTAAAGTATCAAATTGCTATCAAATTAGATATTTTTTCAACGTTACGTTTACTCATGTTTAGCATATTTTTGTACTTTAAAAACGCCAACAAAGAAAATGTCTATGGACTGTCATCTGTGAACAAAGCGTAGGCGGCTTGGCTTGAGCAAAAAATATCGATATTTTTTGACTTGTTAGCTCGATGCAAATCGATATTTAAATAAAACAATTTGAATAGATTATATTACTTATAAGTAACAAATACCGACTTTAAAGAAAGATCGTATCTCTCAATTTATTAAGTAAATACGAGGTTTTGAAGAGCAGTGACAGAAATTATAATGAGTTTTGGTTGTCACCAGGCGATATTACATATCGATGTTGTTTAACTATGTCGATAAGATAAAACCGTTTTTTTGTCGTTTCCCATGCCTACCTGGAAGGGTACGCGATAAAGGGAGTTCTGGTTGTTGGTGACCGAGGGGAAGGTGGACACCAGGTACGCCAGCAGATAGGAAGACATTACTGGTGTGTCGTCGAACTCGTATTTTAGGAAGCCGGGGACGTCCTCTCTGGAAAGAGATGTCGTTTTTAATTTGCTGGCTTAATTCAGTTGACATTCACATAGGTAGTTATAAATCGATGCTCTCCGAAGGATTTATTTTCTATTCTGCACCCACTTGAAGCATCTCTGTTTGGCTCTATGGTTGACTGGTAGAGAATGCCATTAGGCACTAAGTTCGCCATTTGTACTGACTTTATTTATTTAAATAGAATATAAGCATTTGAGCATTTTATCAGTGTTTATGCGAATGTGTCGATTTGTTTATTTAAATTAGAACACATCGCTAAAGCACGTAGTCACATAGTGGAGCTATTTCTGATATATTATGTCTAATTTAGTTGAGTAATTTACTCATCGGTCCAAGCAAATAGCATTCATAATAAGAAAAATAGCATCAGATATTTTTATTGAATACGGTGCGATTTAAAATGCTTCTAATAATGGACTTTAAATAGAATTAAATGAAATGAGATGAAATTAGATGAAATACAGTGAAATGAAATTAAATAAAAGTTAAAAATGTATTTATTCAGTAACATAGTCATTCATAAGGTAACAGTGACACACGATGTATCTTAATGAACTGATCAGGGTGTACGCCATCATTGCTAGAAACACTGATTTTTGTGCATAATTTTTATACGTATCATACGTTTGCGTTGCATTCAACTGATAAAAAACCAGTATAAAAAAATTAAGCCATTACGTATTGTATTTGTCTTCATTATCAGGATTATAATAATCCATCATACCACATTAATGATAAGCTTAAAGCTGTCATCCGATTAAAACTGCAATGTTTCTGATGCATTCTGGTGAATAAATAGCATTAAAATAATATCATTTAGCAATAAATTCGCCATTTGTACTGACTTTTGTTTTATGCAATAAAGCTTAACTAAATTAACTGAAATGGCAACCGTTATCAAATTTTAAAAGTAAACTAAAATTAAAATTACACAGAAAATAAAACTTACTTCTGGATTTTATTTAACCACCCATTAAATTAGGTATAAATGTATCAATTGTTCTAATTTCGGTGATTGATCACAGATGGAATCCCGTAAAAATAGCATGTATTAGACTACTTGGTACAAGTCACCTTCTTCTATTTAAAGAATAGCCAACAGGTCTTGATTTTGTTAACCTCGGAATCGCAGCAATACCAGACCTTCACGTCAGTACCGTTAAAACGCTTGGAGAAATGCCTAAATGTTTTTACTACTAACACTAATAGAAAATATGATAGGGCATATGCTAAACCATGACTTTTTCCTCAAAATTATCATAGAAGCAAAAATCGAGGTAAAGCGAGATAGATAGGCCAAGACGAAATGACTTAGATCAAATAAAAGAAAAGGGTAAAGCCATGTCTTACCAAGAAGTGAACGAGAAAGCCCAAGAAAGAAACGGCTGGCGATTGCTATACCGACAAAAGCACAGCTCTTAAATTGAAGAAGAATATTAGGAAGTCATATATTCAAATCCTACCATCGATGTGTTCTTTGCTATATATTATTATACTCACTTCAGTGCTGTCGTCCTCTCAGGCATGTTGGAAACGACGATGGGGTACTCGGCGGGTGCGTATATGGTGGTACGGAACACGGCTTTGAGCGCTGGTTCATCGTAGCACGGGAAGGCGCGCCGGGCGAACGTTGGCTGCAGTTGGGAGGTGATCAGGCGGCTGGAAGATTTTGATTTATTTACGAAGAGAAAAAACACTTCTTCAGCGTCAAAGTGCTCAACGCTCATCATCATCATCATAGGCTCTTTAGTCTATTACAGACGATTTGGGGTCTTCAGACTGCGAAATACCATCTTTGGTGGCTGAAATAGGTATATCCGACCGCAAACTTGACAAACGACACTGGCCGTTGATGGTGTAGTAGGGTCACCTTGATCTCGAGCCTCTTGTCAGTCAATGCGCCAAACCATGCTTCATCGCACGACTGCGACCGTCCGCGCGCAGCAACCCTACTCAGCGTGTGATTGTGGCAAGACGTAACGCTGATTTTCAGTGGTAAGCCGATTCAATTTAACGGAATGGCTTACAATGGGAGAAATACCCACGTGAAGCGCAAGAGAATAGAGATTGTGTCAACTTGGAATGTTCATCCTCTCTCTCTAATTTAATCTATTAGGATGATCAAGATCACGAGAGATACTTACGCCGGAGTGCCATCCTCTGCCTGATACGTCGACAAGTAAACTCCAAACATATTCTCAGCGAACCTCGCCACGTAGTCGATCTCAATGACATGAGGCTGGTTAGGGTCGATCTCCCTGATCAGGTTAATCCTCAGCATATGTGTGTCGTCAGTGGCCAGATCGTAACTGCTGAACAGATCCTCGTCGAATCCATCTCTGTAGACCCTGATTTCTTCGATGTCAGTCTCCATAGCTTGGATAACGATTTGGCTGGTGTTATATCTGGCAAGGATTCTCATGGAGACATTGCCGTAGAAGAACTCAGGGTTGTCGGGGTTGAGGTAGAGCCTGACGTCGTAGAAGGTGGGGTAGGACTCTCCGGGGAGCACGTACTGGGCGGCAAGTTCGTCGTTTGATGGCACGGCGACGTTGGGGGCCAGAGGGCTGGTCAGAGGGCCAGCCAGGGCAATGCCCAGTATCATAAGGCCAATGAGTAAATACATATCTGGAAAGGAACAGTAATGTTAGTAGACTAAGTTATTTTTAATGATTATATTGATATGACTTAGGTAGTAGTTAGTCTCGTGTATTAACGATGTTTTGCGTGAAATTGTTCTTTTTTTGCAATTGTTTAATAGTATTGCGAATGTGGTACTTATGCAACTTTGTGATAATTTAGTGAAGTTAATTAGTGTGCTTTAATATTATATAAGTACATTAAACTACCTTAAATTTCATTTAGTTAAAACGAAACAACTTTAAATCCTTTAGTTAAAAGGAAACATTTCTTTATTTTTAAAAAGAAACAAAACTGCATTCAAACATTTCTACACCTATACATTTCTAATCAAATGACACAATTTTGTCTGTAATTAAGTACGTAAAACAATTTTCCAACGGTAATGTTAAGTTTGCCGCTCAGTACATTTTATCTTTTCGTTAGCAATATGCAGTGTTTTCATAGTTGGTACGGAGTCCTTGTAGCGCGAGTTCAACTCGCACTTGACCGGTTTTTGTATTAATTGGGACTACTGATTTAAAACATTATTTGAAATTCTTATCCTCAAGAAAATTAAACGAAAGTTTCCATTAGGTACGACGACGAACTAAGAGAAGAAGAGTGTCAGGTATCTTGCGATCACAACGCAAAATTCAAAATTCAGATTACTTCCGACTAGTCGGCGACCAATCGGCCGACTATATAAATGATGCCGAATAGTCGGCAACTAGTTCTCAACTAACTCTCTACTTGTTTTCATTAAAATATGGTTCAGTATCCTGATTCGTTAACATTCTTATTTGGTAACTTGCCTAACACGTCCCGATTCAAATACGGTCCACAGTGCTACGAGTATGTCGTTCATTTATTATATTGTTTACAGTGATAGATACCGGCGTTGATGATTTTATTTAAATGCGCTAGCATCTGCTAAGATGTGGTGCTGACCTGGACCTAAGTAGCACAAAGGCTGCCTACGTGTTTATTCAGCCTTTATTCAGCTTAAATTTGTGTAATAAGGGCTGAATACGCAATTATCCAGCTTGTATGCTACTTGATCTTGGTCAATGGATGAAGTAGCAACAGCATAACTATGCATATCAATATTTTACAACATTTCTAACTGTTAAGTCTTAGCAAGAGGCCAAATAATTGAGAGCTCAGCAATTATACTGATAAAAATAAGCATTGAATTATGGGTTACGCGGATAATTTTATCGGCGCCGGCGCAGCGTGGTTTATAGCCCGTCGGCGCACATGTTTAATAATTTAGACTCGAACCGCTCCGACGACAACTACTTTGATTCTTTTGAGTTTAATGAAGAATCCATACAAGTCGAATCCAGAGACGGCTAGTTTCATGAAAAAATGATGTATTTTATTTAGCACTTATACCCCGACAAAAAAAGAGGGATGTTATTAAGTTTAACATGTGTATCCGTGTATCGGTGTATCTGTGTGTCTGTGGCATCGCTCCCAATCGGATGGACCAATTTGAGTGTGTTTTTTTAATCGAAAGACTTGTTCGTCCATATGATTCTGGGCTATGTTTGGGGATCCATAGGCAAATGTGCAAGTCGCAAAATGTGCACTAATGCAAATCGCAGAAGGTGCAGGTCGCAATATGTGCAAGTCGTAAAATGTGCAGGTCACAATATGTGCTAATCGTAAAATGTGCAGGTCGCAATATGTGCTAATCGTAAAATGTGCAGGTCGCAATATGTGCAAATCGTAAAATGTGCAGGTTGCAATATGTGCAAATCGTAAAATGTGCACCTATTTACACGTACACGCGGGTCCGGTCCACCGTCGGCGTGGAATCTTTAATTCTCTTCGCCCAGGTGGGTCGCCTCGACAGGTAATTAATACCCGAGCCGAGCCGAGACCCGCGGATCCGGACCCGAACTTAACCTGGACCTTTAACTGTTTTCTGGAGGAAAAGTTTCTTGGCGGCTCCGTGTAGTTCGGGTTGTTAGTACCTACCACCGGTATTAAGGACACGTGTAACCTACACGTTTCCACGTGTAACACGGATACCGAGAGCTCTAGTTTCTCGCAGAGCTCGCGGCCAAAGGACTGCCTCATACACAAGTCTTTATTTGCTCATAAAACCTAAGTTCACAATAATCTTTAAAAATTAAAATAAACCCAAACAATATTAAAGATTTAATATCATAAACTAAACATTGCACAAGAACTTACATTAATTAAACTTAACATACTTACTTGGAGACTAAGCCAAGATAGCAATCGTTTACAGAAAACGAAACCAAACGCTATTGATTTCTCTATCACTCTTCCGTATTAGTGGTTTAATTCGTTTCAACAAGCGATTGTCATCATGGTTATAGCCGCATAACTTCTACGCTTTTAAAACAAAATACAGTAATACATATTATTAAAAAAATAACTTAGTTTCTACCAACTACATGCAAACGGTGCTTTATTTGTGTTTTTAATATTTATTTATAATAGGTACTTTTCAAAAATATGACTTTCTTCAAAAACTCTGAAGATGTGATTCGGTTGTTTTCTAATTCGTCCAATATAGTTTCGTATTTCTTATCGAAAACCCTGTACCGCAGTCTCCTGTTTGTTCTTAAATGTCGTTTCATTGTATTTTTAATCTTGGAATTTACGTGGATACTCTCTCTTCTTAGTTTATGTATAAAGTTATATACAGTTGGTCTTCGCGTTATTTTAACGTTTAATCTATGATGCCATCCTTCAATTACATTTGTAGTTCTATGTTTTGAACGAGCACAACTTAAAATTGAAGGCTTATATTTTGGATACCAATTCGTTTGAAAATATCCTATAAAATGATTGAATTCGTCCGGTAAAGTATTTACGATGTCGCACCAGGCATTGCCAATGAATTTATCGGGCAGCATTGGCAAATTACAAATTTGACGAACCAACTTTCTTTGGTCACTTGACTGAGTGATACCAAAAGATTTAGCATTGTCCCAAACTGCTTTCTTAAAATGTTGGTAGCAAATGTGTATGGTTGCTGAAGGATATATTTCTGACACAGCATTAATTGGAGCCTTTTCTGCATCGCAAATGTACTCTTGCACATTCAAGTGTAATTTATCTCTTAACAGTTCGAACAAACGAACATATGTGCTTTGCTTCTTGTTAGGCAAAAGGGCGAAGATTAAGGGCATAACATTTGTCGAGTTACCATCGGAATACAAATCCACATGGATTGTGTATAACTGACTAAATGGTCTGGGACAAGCTTTAAAAGTGCCGTCACCTAAGCAGGCGTCAAATGCGGAATGCTTGATGATCTTCTTGGCTTCAGATGAACAAAAAATTAAAATTTTTTCATCCTGCCCATCTTCACACACTAAAAGTTTTTTTGCTAAGCCATCGGGTATAACGACATCTTTTAGTTTTTTAAAAGTAGCGGCTTTTGATTTCAAAAACCGTTTTCTGGCTCCGTGCAACCTGTCTCGTATTGCTGCAAAAGGTGGTAACTGGCCACTGTATTTATCATCCTGAAACAATAAATCTTCCATGTTGCGTTCATAAATTTGTTGAACCGGACCCATATCATTACACACATCATCTTGTGTTTTTTTTATCATCATGTAAATAACATTCTCAATCTCATTAAATTTACAAGTGTGTACACTTTTTCGCAATATTTCGGTCATCAGATTGTTGGTGGTTATAGAAGCACAACAATCACTTCTTTTGACGCATGTCCACAAATAGCTACCACTTGGATTTTTATTCTTTAAATTGTAACGGTAACATTCGTGTAGCAATGTCTTATGCCCTTTTTGATTTACACTTATTTGTATATCCATCGTTTTTGTTAAATATTGGCAGAACCTCAGATGAAACCATTAAATAGGTAATGATTTTTAATAATTAAGCTGTTGATACAATAAATGTTTCTTTTTCTGTAATGTCACGCATGACAGAAAAGATGTATCATAACTAGCAAGAAGGAAGAATGCCAAAGTCTAATGAAAAGGTTTTACAATAGGTCCGTCAAAGGCCAATAACTTTCAAGGGGATATTATTAAATTTCAAGTTGGTACAGTCACCGTTACATAATATAATGGTATTTACAGTGGGCTGAATTTGCTCTATTTCAAAAGCTACATATTTTGCGACCTGCTCAATATAAGATCTGCTTGCACATTTTGTGATTTGCTCAATATAAGATCTGCTTGCACATTTTGCGATTTGCTCAATATAAGATCTGCTTGCACATTTTGCGATTTGCTCAATATGAGATCTGCACATTTTTCAATCTGCTCATTGTGAGATCTGCACATTTTTCAATCTGCTCATTGTGAGATCTGCACATTTTGCAATCTGCTCATTGTGAGATTTGCACATTTTGCGATTTGCTCATTTTACGTAGCCTGCACATTTTGCGACTTGCACATTTGCCTATGGATCCCCTTATTTTGTAGTTATGTTCAGTTTAGTAGCATTTTCTGTATCACTTATTGTATGAGGGTCTCATGATGACCACACACTTGTGTCGGGGGTGTTTAAAAAAATCAATTTAGTTTTTTCGGTAATTTATTTTGATAATTCAATTGATTATGTCCGGCTAACTACAGTAGTATACCGGATGTTGCCTGTAATAGGAGCAATAAATTAATTCCATGAAATCAGTCAAGATCCGTTAAGGAATAATAATGTTATATATTTGTATAAGGAAATGATAATTTGTAGAATAATTTATTTATTTATTTAAACACGTTTACATGACATTACAGTTTCTTAACTAATGCGCCAAAATAATGTTTAGACAAAGAAGCAATGTATTGCGAAATATGCGATATTAGTAGAGTGACGTGACAGCTATATTAATGCTCAGGGAATGGCAATGTCGGACGACGTACATTGAAAATACCCACTATTTAATTTTTTTGCAATAATAAAATTCTGAAAACTATTTTTTTTGTTGCTAAGCAAATGTTGATCAGTTTGACCCGGTATAAATGTCTATTGACTTTAGATGTCCATTTTTCTGGTAAATGTCGATCGTGACGGACAAATCGAGGGCAAAAGCTAGTAT
Organism: Apotomis turbidana; assembly: GCA_905147355.2. Classification (NCBI taxonomy): domain Eukaryota; kingdom Metazoa; phylum Arthropoda; class Insecta; order Lepidoptera; family Tortricidae; genus Apotomis; species Apotomis turbidana. Next base: position 4,008,284 of record LR990285.1, read on the forward strand.
TTGACAATTATTCACGTGCCAGCCAGTGTACATTAAAAATACTATTTAATTTCTTAGAAATAATGAACATTCCGTTTTTTATGAGTGAAACAAATGTTGCTCAGTTCAAAGAGTAAATCTATGTTTTATTATTGCTACTGTTACAAGGCGGACCTGGTATGTAGATACGAAGTTAATAATTTACTAAAAAGTACCTATGATTTAATAGAAAATATTGATTTACTAAAAAGTACCCAGAAAGAGGCATATATTTGAAATATGTGACTTTTAAGGTTTAAATATTATTTTTATTTATTGAAATCCAAAAGTAATTTTGAAATTATTAGAATCATAATTTAACAAAACAATAATTGTATGACAACCATGAACTAAACGCACTTTTTAAGGTGAAAATGGTAAATTACTTACTTATTGTCTCCATACAAATATTGATAGCCATAACATAATAATTAATATAATGACGTCAAGATTAGGTGGCCATTTGTATGGAGCGTTTTTAGTGCTCCGTAGGAATGTTGAAATTTGACGGTAATTTCTGACTTTTAGAGCAGTCTAAGTGTAGTTAGTCCCGATAAACATTTAATCTCAATAAAAAAAAGAATCGATTAACATCCTCATAAAAAAATCGTCACGCCTGCACGTTACCGGTCCTGCTCGTTCGTATACGGTTCAGATTTTACCCTCTTTGATTACTCAAATAACCCGAAGGATTTTTAAGCTCTCACTGAATAAATTCATTCATAAATGGGCCATGCAATTCTGTAGCTCATTGTACTTTGGCACAAGGGTGTCGCCGGTGTTTAGCATCGCCATTGGTTATTATACTCAAAGCATACAAGTTGAATAATGCCGTGCGAATATGTAAAATTGAAATGCCTCACCACTATCACCGGATATCTTTGCCATCACACTGTATTGTTTGCTTGAGTACATACCAGTGAGATAAATCTTTGTAACAAGTGATAAATATATTGTCAAGTCATTTCTGAGAATGCAAATTTTTTACTTAGTTCATAAACGTATAATATAATAAAAAAATACTCAAGCGATTAGTTCTTTGATGTAAAAAAATATTTTAGATTATATGTTGATCCTATTTTCTTATAAATATTGACACAAGGGTACATTATGAAAGAAAAATGTAATGTGATCCACTGCAATGAAAGCAGGACTCGAACCTGCGACCTTACGTTTCCGGCTAAGTGCTCTCCCAACTGAGCTATTAGATCATTACCCACCTCAATCACACCACAACGTTCCAAAAAAATGTTCCATATATTTTGTTTTTCCATTCCGTTACCGCTATAGTAGGTTACTTATATGGAAATGGAAAAAAATATTGGGACAACTTTTTTCTCCAATTTAGATCGAAAGAGGTCGTGATTCTGAGTAAAAAATACCTAAAATATTTTAAATCAACAAAAAAAATGCCTAGCCTAGATATGTTTTTTTTTGTTTTAGTATTACACATTTTCAATTTTTATATTGATTGTGATATAAGTATCTACGTTTCGTACGTACATTCGTACTTACTTTCAAAGCAACAATTCTTGAATAGTCTATAAAGCACTTCAAGATATATTTCATGGGTAGGTGCCAAAGATAATTCCGGGATTATCGGTAGATTAGATATCGGAGTTCCACTCCACTTGAAGGATTGACGCAATCGACCGAATATGGACTAAACTTAACATTTAACCAACATTTGGAATTTTTGGCTGAGATCCATTCAAAACTAGCTGCGGGGATAAATTCGACAAATTTTAGAGATATGATGGAGATCTCTCCATTTCATCGCCTTCCGTCACTTTTGACGTGTCCCTACTTGACAAGTGGCGATATCCCTAGAACATCGCAACTTCGTCAATCCGGTCGCGCTTGATTTGCGTTTCCTTTGTATGTGACGGCATAAATAACAGGCGCATTCTTTAACTTGACCGTGTAGTTCGTGAAATTATTCAATTACGTTTCGTTTAAAACAAAAATTCACATGCATGAATAGCATTTTTGACAATCATTATTGCCTTCGTATTTCCAAAATAGAGATGAGATATATCAGTTGAAGCACATCGCATTTTAATGACAGTTCAAAGGCGATATCACTGTTAGCTAATAGAGTTTTGACGTTTTGCGATCTCTCAAACGGCATTCTTGAATTAGGTCCCTGGTCATCATTAGACCCTGTGATTAGTGATATAGAAAATGCTAGTAAAACTTAACACTTAACCAATATTGGGTATTTCCTGTCTTCAATTGTCCCAGTTGAAGCGGAATATCTTGACAATTACTGGTCCTGTTTCCACCAAGGAACCATTTCGACGGGTAAGAATTCAATTAAAAAAAACCGCACTCAAATGGTGCCCGCATTTTCGTCCGTGTACTTCTTTTCTTTATTGTAGACGGGAAAAAAGTATCATATAACCATCTTTGTATGTAAAAATTGGGTTAAAATCCGTTCAACCGTTTCCGCGTGATGAGAAAATAAAGGATATTGCGACCAAGAGATGGTGCCACGCTGGCATTGCTCCATCAGCCCATGCAAAATAAAACACGATCCTTCCTCACGCTATTAAGATTTATCCTGAAATCATAACCCCTCTTGATAAACTAATATTCAATACAAATTTAAAATTGTATAATTAGCATAGATGTGGTTTGAAAATAGGTATGTTCTATTCGTCAAAGAAAAAAAATTTTTTACTCATAGCAGATAACTTTTAGAACTTTCATGTCAGCATTTTATAGCCGTTTTAGAAGTTGATGGCGACATAAAAGCATTATGGCTGATCTCGTCATAAACGCCTGCCGTGTCAGGTTTTAGAAATTTTACGTCATAAATTCAAGAAAGGACTTAATGGATGATTAAAACGTTACTGTGTTCCAGTCCCAATTGGATTTGATAGATAGGAGAGTCCTAGCGTCAGAAGAACTCAATTCCCACCGGCTTGCCTATTTTATCACACTAAAGTTATAAAGGTGAAAGTTTGTGAATTTATGCGAATGTTTGTTACTTTTCACGTTATATTATCTATATATATATAAAAGAAGAAGTCCTGACTGACACATCAACGCACAGCCGAAACTACTAATGTTAGAGAGTTGATTTTTGCACAGTAGGTTACTTTTATAACGTGGGCTAGAGATAAGAAGGGATTTTTGGAAATACCACCCCTAAGAGGGTTAAATAGGGGTGCAAAGTTTGTATGGGGAAAACTTTTTTTTTAAAGCTAGAGACTTGAAACTTTGTAGAAAGATTACTTATTCAAAAACACAAAAAGTACTTTCAGCGTTTTGGAAAATTTCACCCCTAAGGGGGTTAAAAAGGGGTGCAATGTTTCTATGGGAGAAACTTTATTTTTTGAACTAGAGACTTGAAACTTTGTAGAAAGCTTACTTAAACAAATACAAAAAAAGTAATTTCAGCATTTTGGAAAATTTCATCTCTAAGGGGGTTAAAAAGGGGTGCAAAGTTTGTATGGGGAACACCGCTAATGTTGTTTATAAAGAAGTGTTACGTTAGGTTATCAGTTTATATTCTTTTTATTTCCTGTCTTCTACCCAGTGACTACGTCCTTTTTTTAAAACAAACTTGCACCCCCTTTTCTATGGTTGACTGTCAACAATATTTTCTTAGTGCTGTCTCTTATTAATTGCGTTCCAAACTTTATGTGTTCCTATATTTAGTGAGTTGTCTATCAGCACATGAATAATCTATACTTTATATAAGAGCTTACTTAAATTCTTACTTTATTTAGCTTCTTGAGATATATAGAGAACTGTAGCACCAGAATATATTGAATCACTCTTCAAACAATCTACTAGCCTGTAGATCAAAATAGTAATCGCATCATTAAATTCACTTATGTGCATTTAGTTTTTAATGGTCTCATTTCAGCACTTTCTTTGAACACTAGCCTTTTTAATAACTTGGAAGCGGTGGTAGCCTACTGGAAGCTGTGGTAGCCTAGTGGAAGCGGTGGTAGCCTAGTTGGAAGCGGTGGTAGCCTAGTGGTTAGGGCATGCGACTTTCAATCCGGAGGTCGCGGGTTCGAACCCGGCCCGTACCAATGAGTTTTTCGGAACTTATGTACGGAATTTCATTTGATATTTACCACTCGCTTTTCGGTGAAGGAAAACATCGTGAGGAAACCACCTAAGCCCAATAAGGCCTAGTTTCCCCTCTGGGTTGGAAGGTCAGATGGCAGTCGCTTTCGTAAAAACTAGTGCCTACGCCACATCTTGGGATTTAGGTAGCCGACCCCGATTGAGAATTCATTCTCAAAAAATGGGACAAAGGCTAGGAGGATGACTAGCCTTTTTAATAACTGGGGTACCTGTTAGACCATTTAGAAACATTTTGGCCAGCCTCGGGAACTCCGCCACACAACTCTTTTCGTTTAATAGCCAGGCCGGCGTGTACAAATACCAGTGCTGCCTTCTTATGAAAAGAGGTCATTATTTATTATTGTTTTTAAATAAAGTTTATTATTTATTATTGTTGAAAGAGATACTCTTCATTAAACTGCCTCCATCTCTCAATTTCCAGTGCTGAGTTTAAGATTGTTTTAACAATATAGTAATAGTTATTATTAAATATTATTATTATAACAGCCTTACGATATTTAACATTTTTTTTTTAATCTCACTCATAATAACTAAGATCCCCATTTTCTAACTCCAAATCCATGCGTCGCTCTATATCTTGCAGAGTCATTTTTGCCAAAGATTAAAAGCTGACGGAATAAATATTAAGGATCCTGCAAACAATTCCCGTAATCTAATTGGAAAATCTTCTAAAATTCTTTAACAATTGCATATCAGTGTCTGCCACTGTTTGAAATGTAATATGTCTAGACCATTTTAACTAAGAATAAAATTCACTTACCTATTTTAATATCTTTGTCATCATCAAAAATCTACGCGGACGAAGTCGCGGGCGGCCGCTAGTGACAAATAAATTATTAATTTCAACAAACTGTTTAAAGCGAATAATACTTTTCCCTGAGTTCTAGATACTAACATAGCTATTTAATACTTTGATTGTGTGTAGTCGAAAATAAGCTGAAAATATCAGCTTTATCAAATTCGAGTAGTTTTTAAACAAAAAATTTCAATGACAAACTGTGGTTTTCAAATATATACCAATAAATTGCTATACTTTTCTAACTAGTAACACTGATAATAATTATGTTGAGAAACATATTTGATCATAGATAAAAATGTCTTAAATCATCAGTATTTTTGAACGGATTTTATATTTTTTTTTTTCTAAACGTGACCTGTATTAGGGCTGTTTAGCCCTCACTACCAGTAGTCGGACTTTGGGAGTATAACCCGCTAACTTTTTAATACAAAAATAAAACTCACCTCTATGTATTTACATAGGCACTGATAAAAGAAAACTGGCCAAATTGAATAGATTGTTGAATAAATTGAATTAGTTTTATCAATTAATCTGTTGATAAACGGGTATGTAATCGTATTTGTGTCTATGATAATTAAATATTTCTGATAAGCTAATCAAAGATTAAGTTCCGTCAACGTTACCGGGTTGGTAGGTGTACGCATACAAATGATTAACATTTTTTTTATTATTTAGGGGAAAACCCTTAGAGTATATACTACTGGAGATGCCTTTCGTACTATTTTCCCTCTATCAAAAGGTTTATGATAAAACATCATCATTCTCCTAGCCTTTGTCCCATTTTTTGAGAATGAATTCTCAATCGGGGTCGGCTACCTAAATCCCAAGATGTGGCGTAGGTACTAGTTTTTACGCAAGCGACTGCCATCTGACCTTCCAACCCAGAGGGGAAACTAGGCCTTATTGGGCTTAGGTGGTTTCCTCACGATGTTTTCCTTCACCGAAAAGCGAGTGGTAAATATCAAATGACATTCCGTACATAAGTTCCGAAAAACTCATTGGTACGGGCCGGGTTCGAACCCGCGACCTCCGGATTGAAAGTCGCATGCCCTAACCACTAGGCTACCACCGCTTCTCATGAAAGCTATTTTAAAGCTTTTATTTAACTTGCATGGTATGTTTAAAGTATGTTTGTTCGGGTGAAATCATGCAACTCAATTTTGAAGCAGATATCGTCAACCGATTGAGCTGAAATTTTGCTTACTTACTTAACTTTGACGACAATACAATAATATGGTACCATGGGGCTGATCTGATGATGGAGCCGGAAGGTGGCCATAGGAACTCTATAATAGAAAACCGGCCAAGTGCGAGTCAGACTCGCGCACCGAGGGTTCCGTACATACACTTTCCATCCCTAAGTGGTTAAGTTAAGTTTGCACCTGGTATGTATAGCACCCCATATAAATTAGGTGCAAAGTTAGGTATTAAAATATTAAAAAAAAACTACTTACTAGATCTCGTTCAAAACAATTTTCGTTGGTAGTTTTTATAGTAATGTACATCATATGTTTTTTTGAGATTTTTCATTTTCTTATTTTAGAAGTTAGAGGGGGGGGGGGGGGACCAACTTTTTTCCACTTTGGAAGCGTCTGTCACGCAAACTATTCGGTTTAGAAAAAAAATATTTTATAAATCTCGATATCATTTTTGAAGACCTATCCATAGATACCCCACACGTATGTGTTTGATGAAAAAAAAATTTTTGAGTTTCAGTTCTAAGTATGGGGAGCCCCCAATATTTATTATTATTTTTTTATTTTTGCATCAAAACCTTAATGCGGTTCACAGAATACATCTACGTACCAAGTTTCAACAGTATAGCTCTTATAGTTTCGGAAAAAAATGGCTGTGACATACGGACGGACAGACGGACAGACGGACAGACGGACAGACATGACGAATCTATAAGGGTTCCGTTTTTTGCCATTTGGCTACGGAACCCTAAAAAGCAATCCTACCGAGCTTGGGCTCTTTAGAATCGTCTCAGTGAGCATTTGATGGATATCCAAAGAAAAGTACAGTCGGCTATAAAAGCTTGCCACTAAAATGTCATTTTTGACAGAAATTTATTATATATATAAGTTTGTTACAAGTCATATCAGTTTAAGTTATTTAAAGTCAAATAATGAATACAAAAGTCATAATAATAACAAAATCATGGCAACTAATCTTATTCAACTACACATTGCAGTAAAAATGAAAACTATCACACATTCTGCAGATCTAAACAAATACTATTTAAAAAATTTATCACTCATAATTTTTTTCTATACTACCCTAATTGTAATTTAAATTGAAAATACCAACATCGATTCACTTAAATCAAGCACTTGCGATAGCACTAAGACTAGACAACACCTGCTTGCCCAATATTTCTGCAGAACCGTTCAGTATCATCCTAGCTAGAACCTTGGTATGAGGGTTTTGACTGGCAATGAAAACGGCGGCATTCATGTAGTCCTTGATTCCGAGACCGGCCAGGTAGTCGTAGACGAGGTCGAAAATGTCCGAGAGCTGCGCGCGGATCTCCTGCCATATGTCCCGCATGGATATAGCAACGATGCCAAGCCCGCAAGCGCCACCAACTGCTCCGCCCAGCGCCGCTCCCACGCTCAGGCCACCAGCCACCGCTAAGCCTGCTGTTACTAGTACCTCCCTTAATTTTCTCGTTGCTCATCAATACACGGAAATCGAATTTATCACTGATTGATAAAATTAAGTTCTCAATCGATGATGGTTCGAAAGGTAGCACGCCAGGCAATGAATTACGACGCGAACAAAATTCGTAGCCCGAACACTCGCCGTAATCACTATCGAAAGACATCGTGATGAATAATTTTGATGCTTCTAGTTCTAGATGCAGGGGACGAATACTATAAATATTATCAAATAATTTGCAATAAACGTTTTAATTTAAATCGGAAAACAAGTTTTGATGACAAAAAATATTTATTATTATTAAGCCGAGAATGGCAGCTCGAGGCTCATAGAGTATATTGAATGTTTTTCGAGGCTTTTGCCAATGTCAGTATGTTACATTGTAGTCTTTGATGTCAGTTATGCAGAAGCGCGTTTTAATTCTGCTTGATGCCAAGTTTTGAAAAAAGCAAGAATATTAATTTATGTAAGTAAACAAAACAAAACGGCCAATAGGTAAACAAATCAGAATGCTGTCACATACAACGTAATGAATCAATTATATAAAAAATAAACGAGACAAACGGGAAACTAAAGATGAAAACTATTATTTTTCATAAAGTCACTTAAAATAGAGATAAATGGTGTGAAAACTAAACGAAGAAGAGACTTGAAATTTACAGGGCGAAAAAATTTACAAAATATCGGTTTACATTGGGCCGGTTGGATTCAACGGCCATCTTTGTTCATGTTCATTTCATCTCATGTTTAATTTTTTATTTTTTGATAAGTTTTATTTACATTTAACACGGAAGTCATGCATTGCTCTAATTATGTTTTTTTTTTTTTTTCTCTTACCCCTTTAATCCGTTTTACTTAATACCTATATGCTGTTACAAAGTCCAAAATGTTTGTTAAATTTTTCACTGTATCCGGACGAACTCAAGCCCCTAAGGCACAGGTTTATACCTAGTTTAGGGGTCGAAGCTCGATCACCTTACTTTGTCTTTCTTGTACAAATCATAAGAATTTTGTAAGTATTTTAATGTAACGCATTTATGTACAATAAATGTTTTTATTATTATTATTATTATTATTGGTTATAAACCAAAAAAACTGATAGGTACTGGCACAAGCTTCGATATAAACGCCATAAACGGATTGATTGATTGATTGGGCCGGTTGGCAACTATTTTGACGTAATGAAATGTCACCATATTTCAGGTACATAAGGACTAAGGTTTTCATATATTTTGTTTGAATTAAATGCAAATGTGATACTAAGCGAATTAAATCTGACATTTTGTATGGTCTTCACCAAATAATATAAAATAATATGTTTCTGGTTTTCCGGTTCGTGACTCAAGATGGCCGCATGCGTTTAGGTTTCGTTGTTCATTATTTATTCATTTTTGTTGTTCAATGTGTAGTATTGATAGCGTATTGTGCAGTGATCTAACGTATGAGTGAATAGCTAATGAAGAATTCAACTTGAAGCGTACATAGCCCTTCCTGGGTCAAGGCCCGATAGTCCGTGTGGTTTTTTGTAAATCGCTATCACTTTACAAAAAGCTCAACTCACCGTACAACGTTCTACAACCTTGACACTGGCGGAATTGTCCCAATGGACAGTAGCCATTTATTATTATTATTATTAGCACATTGTGTCCCACTGCTGGGCAAAGGCCTCCCCCTTTTTTTCCACTGCTCTCTATTCTGTGCTTTATCTGGCCAGTCCTTGAGGAAAAAGTCCAAGTCATCGCGCCATCGCCGACGAGGTCTGCCGCGTCCCCGTCTTGAGTTGTGTGGCGTCCACTCCGTGGTGTTTTTGGCCCACAAGTCATCCGGCATGCGGCAAACGTGGCCAGCCCAGTCCCATTTCAACTTAGCCGCCTTCCAAGCTACGTCGACGTAGCCATTTATTTATAATAATTGAATTGAATTGAATATGTTTCTGAAGTGTGCGTGGGTTATTAGTGAGACGATTTCAATAAATTGTTTTTCTCAAACATGATAGTTGATGTAACTCACGTTATGACAACATTCATCCATGTTTGAGAAAAATAATATAAGTAACATAGATTTTTCGCTCAGGTACCTTATTACGATCCTATACATGAACATTGTATATTACACATAAGAACATAAATAAATCAGAAATATTATCTGAATGTTGTTTTATCTCAACTGACCTCGATAAGACAATAATGACTGATTGATTACATTCGCATAGATAACATTAACTTAGGAAATCCGATACCTACGCCATTAACTCCAATCCGTCGTAGCTCCCAAATGGCAAATGCGCTAACCGCCGCGCTTGATACATCCACTTGTAACCTTTTAGAATCGAGCGTACTGCTAGCTCATACACAGAAGGTTGTAAGTGTCGTAGATTAAGCAGCATCTTGTGATGTTTTTGATATTGTTCCGAGGAGTCATGGACCAAATTAGAAATTGATACAGCGCCAGCGATACCTGGAAGCATAATTAACACTGAATTTACGGTTCGCTAAAGTTCTCGCATTATGTATAAGAGATAGTTATAAACAATTTGATTGTACTACAGTTTCATCTCCGAGGCGTACGTATTTTGCTTATTTTTTTTGCAACTGTGAGTTAAAAAAGCTGGTCAAGTGCGAGTCGAGGGTTCCGTACGAACTATAAAAGCAATGCATTTTGCGCTAACGAAACAAAATAAACTGTACTGAGTAACAAACTTAACTTTACGAGAAATTGGAAGAGAATACCCAACGACCGAGTACGGATCAGATACGGTTACCTATCTAAAACACTAATTTTTGTTTCCCATGTATAACGTTTCGTAAAATTTTCATTTTGTCCGATAGCCATTTTTCTCAAAAACTGTAAATTTTTCATAATAATTATAAAACAAACCTAACCTAATGGGTTCTTTAAAACGATGTTTATATAATCCTGAAAATATTACGTGTCTCAGGAAAAAAATTTTTTATAAAAAAAAAAAATACTTTCGGACAAATGAAAATTTGGCGAAATGCTAAAGATGGGTAACTATGATTCGGAATTGAGATAGGATCCCATCAGACACAATAATGTCAATGAATTGATCCGCGGCAGCGAGCGGACGCTGTATGGGAGCGAAAGGTCGGAGCTCGGTCTCTCGCTCTCACCATCACAGGCGCGATAGCGGCCTATCGGTGTAACTCGGGCATCGGTGACCTTGTAATGTCGAATCCTTGGACGAGGCATTCATGTGAATGCCCTTCACCCCCGCGCGCGTCCCGCACTCGCCCGCGCTCGCCCCTTGACACGCACACATAGTCGCGAGTTTTGTTATATTCTTTGCCATTGTCTCGCCGCTTCCGCTCGACGCTTATGTTGTGGACCATCGTCGTTGTCAGGAGAGTTTCATCTGAGAAGAAAAGCTCTAGACAGTCTACTAATTACAGTAATTAGTAGAAATCTACTAATTACTGTACAGAGCGATTATTTTGCGAAGGCACTCGACATATTTCAAGTTTATTAAGCAAAAATTGTTTTTAGCATAGAATTACTAAGGCCTATAGTTTTGATACTGTTTATAATTGGATTAATAATTTTTGCAAACGATCTTGTTTAATTGCGAAGAAAAGCCGAAACTGTTGGTGCTAAAGGTACCAGGGAATAAAGGGGTTTTACCTTTCAAACGGTTTGAATTTTCTAGTTAATAGTAAAGGCCGTTTCCGATTAAGGGAAGAAAATATGCCCTTTCGTGATAATGGACAGATTTTTTTTTCTACAGTCAGTTACGTCTAGTAGAGTAACTGTGTCAAGTTTGGTTGGAAATATTCTTCGCGCTTCCGCAGAAAAAAAATAAAAACGGAAATAATGAAATATGGATTTTCTCCAAAACTATTTAACTTTAATGTACTATTATTTTTCCATTCTGTAAAGCTTAGTCAAGTTCATGTTTTAAGTGAAAATGGTATCTCTATATCTAACGATTATGTAAAAAATAGGTAAGTCAAAATTTTAATATATATATTTTTTTACTTTTGTGAGAGATACCACTCTAAATGACATTTCTAAATAAGCCTTAGTTAACGTCCTGTAACACATATTAATTTGATGGATAAAATCGGAAAGCAACTGTGTCAAAATGAAATAAATAACTGGGCTGGAATTAATAACTATTTAATTAGTAAACTACTCTAACACTGCTAAATAACCAAAACATAATATCCTCTTTATAAATAAACAAGATTTGACAGTTACAGTGACATTTGCTAGAAAATGTCACCTTTTTAGTTACGTAATGAAAAAAAGTACACTTATTCTAATCCTCATCGCTATCTTCATTGACAGTAACGTGAATTCCGTGATTCAAAAAAAAAGTTAAAAGGCATTTGGTTCCGAACTATCCAGCCTCAAGTGAATCATTGTCCTTGGATTGACCATATTTTATTTAGTAGAAATAAACTTAAAACTGCTCTCAGGTTGCGATCTGGTCACATTCCATCTAAATTGTTCTCATTTTTGATGAAAAAAGTTCCTTCGCCACTGTGCGATGATTGTGGAGTGGTTGAAGATGTTCTACATATATTGATGGAGTGTATTCGGTACGATCCGGTGAGATCCAAATATTTTAATAATAATTCCCGTGAAGTCGGTCTTGTGAACAGCATTTTGGCTTCACCCATATCGGACGACGCTGAAATGCTGTACAATCTAGCCGATTTAGCGTTAGTTGTTCCTAAGTGATTTATTTGTTTCCTTTTTGTATTTTGTTTGTAAACTGTTTTTACGGGGCGATGTGTTCGCTTAGCGACAAAGCCCTTTCAATAAATAAAAAAAAAAAAGTCCGCTTAAAGTTTCAGCAGGCCGAACGATTTTGGACGAGTATCGTGCGTGCGATAAATAATAAACAATAGCAACAATGTGTGAACAACACCCTACTGTTCGCATTCCGTTGGCACATCCACAATAATGCCGCCTTATGGATCCAACACCAATGCTGTTTGGGACATATTCGATAAAGCATCTGTAAATATTTTTTGAAATATGGCGAGATTGGACTTTCAGTTTCAGTATATTAAAATTTTCCTTCACATATTCCAAATTCAACGAACCATCTTCATTAAGTATTTCTGATAGATACGAAATCGCTACTTATATCATTGCGAGGTGATATAATGATGTAGGTTTCTTTCTTAATATTTTTTTGATTGCATTCGCTTTAGAATTCATTTTGTAAAGACGAGTTATCTTTCTAATGTCCCTGAAATGTCATTTTATATTTAAAAAAACAATTCATCTTTATTACTGTCAAAATATGTATTTTAATTTCGGTAGAAAGAGGATTATTGCGTGGCGAAAAAAGAATAGTTTGTAATTACAATTTCAAGATAATGAAGTTATACCCGAAAAGTCTTTTAAATTCCATTTTACAGTTAGTGTCCGATTAAAACCTTTAAATTGATAATCTGGTTAAGTAAAGCTTATATACCAAATAGCGAAAATGATTAATATATACATAGATTTATGTTATTACAAAAATAATGACATTTTCAATAACAATAAAAGGCAAATGTCACTAACTGTCAAATCTTGTTCATTTGTAAAGAGGATGTATGCTTTGGTTATTTGGAAGTGTTAGAATAGCTTACTAATAAAATGTAATAAAATCCAACCCAGTTATTTATTTCATTTTGACACAGTTGCTTTCCGATTTTATCCATCAAATTAATATGTGTTACAGGACGTTAACTAAGGCTTATTTAGAAATGTCATTTAGAGTGGTATCTCTCACAAAAGTAAAAAAATATATATATTAAAATTTTGACTTACCTATTTTTTACATATTCGTTAGATATAGAGATACCATTTTCACTTAAAACATGAACTTGACTAAGCTTTACAGAATGGAAAAATAATAGTACATTAATGTTAAATAGTTTTGGAGATAATCCATATTTCATTATTTCCGTTTTTATTTTTTTTCTGCGGAACCGCAAAGAATTTTTCAACCAAACTTGACACAGTTACTCTACTAGACGTAACTGACTGTAGAAAAAAAAACCAAGTCTTAATATTAAAGGGCATTTTTGCTTCCCTTAATCGGAAACGGCCTTTGAATTTCTTCAACATTTCGTATGCTCTTTTCTAGCTAAAATGCACCTAAACGAAGATATAGGAAAAAATCGGATGAAGTCGGTTTTTTCCATATGGCGGCGGGCGTGGAGAAAAGGGGGGGGGGGGGCATATTTCCTTTTAAACACTCACTAACCATCCTAGACATCATATCAAAAATCCAGAACTACCGGACCGTTTGTAAGGTTGCCCCTAGTCATCATGTTTGTATCAGGAGTCACGTAGGGCCGTTCCTGACAATTTTTACATGAGTTTAAACCGTTTTTATAGTTATTGCCCCTTTAGTCGTTTACTTTCCATTTACCGAATTAAACTATTTCTTCCTTTCTATGCCGTACATTAATAGATAGATGTAGAAAATTATTCACTTTAAAAAGTTGGTTGAAATAATGAATATATCGGTAATAATATAAAAAAAAAAATTAAATAAGGCCTATTCAGCGAGATCCCGCAACTCTAACCAGGTCTGTTGGTATACCTAATGTACCATCTGTACAGATTTTTTTTTACATATTTGTAATACTCAACCCCGTCCGTTGTCCGTGTCCGAGCCCAAACTAACCCAAACAATAATAAGTTTAACGTGACATTTTACTGCGTATATATTTATGTCTCATTTCAACTCTGCTGGAGTGTCATCCATATTGCAACGGGTCGGGTGAGGACATAGCGTAAGCGGAAGCGGGAGAGGTTGCGGAGTTCACCTGTAAAAAATGTATTAAATAAAAAATATTTTGTACAGAATCCTGAGGAGTGGAAGATGGGGGCAGGCCTTTGCAGTGGGACATTATAGGCTCCCAATCTGGTCAACTCTTGGTCTCATCCACGTAACCCAGCGTTTTAAATTAAATCTTAGTTTGTCGTAATAATTAAAATAATACACTCACGATTTTATGAGCATCGGGGGGTATTATGATAATGACTCCACTGGCAACCGGATTGTCAGCCAATCATAGTAGTGACGACGTCAGCTAGTGTCGCCTACTGTGTCGGACGAGCATACCAGCAGAGCTAGCATTATCTTGCTGCGACTTCTCCTGTCCATACCTGGGATAACTCGGGGCATCAATACGAAAGTGATGTAGCAAAATATTTTATCGACAAAAAATATATCGATGTTACTGTCGAGATCTGAATGTTATCGAACATTTTTTTTCTTTTCATTTTAAAATAAAAACAATAAAACGTCTATTATTCGTTTATTTTAAAATAGTTTTCATAGTAAGTGCACAATCAATATATTTCCCATATTCATCGGTATACAATATTGCCGTCTAGATGAAAATATCCACTTTATCAGACATGGTATCGGACCTTTTTATAGGAATCGAGAATATTAAATGAGCACATGTATGAATATATTTATATATCGACATGTTTTTTATCGATATTAAATCTCTATGAACATGTCCCGAGTTACCACAGGTTGGCTCCTGTCTTACTCGCACGGCGAGTCACGGTATTGAAAGGAAAGTGACAAGTAGTAATTCTCGTGCGAAAAAGAGTCACGTGTCAAAGTTGTACCAGACATACAGCAGGGCATATATCTTGCCGCGACTTCGCATGTCGCGCGACTCATTGTCATCCGTCTTGTTCGCGCGGTATTAAAAGAAAAGTGACAAGTAGTATTTGTGCCGCGTCAAAGAGTCGCGCGACAAATATTACCTGTCACTTTCCTGTCAATACTGTGCGAGCATGACAGAAGATGCTGAGTCGCATGACAAACGAAGTCGCTGCAAGATATGCTAGTTCTGCTAGCAGAGTATATATTTATAATATGGTCACAATTATGAATTATCATACCATTGAGTAAATAGAACGTAAACTATGAACACTAGGCTTAATAAAATTAAAAAGTCATAATTCTGAATCAACGGATATTATTTATTAACTTTCGTCTGACAACAGAAGATAAAGTCATTCTGAGCGTAGACTAATTAATCATATATTATCATAAACAATTATAATTTTACATATTTCTTTAGATAGGAGATTATGACTATAATTTATATATTTTAGTATCATTATAAATGTGTGCAATTTCATGCCTAATTTATTTGCCACGATCTGAAAGATTGTATGTTTTGTCTTGCGTCCCACGTTATTTGTAACCTTAAACTTGCCAAATAATTAAAACGGACAGACTCAATCTCCCTGAATGTATAAAACCTACCTAGTAATAAAGAAAAGTGAAGCTCACAGTTAGACGAGGAACTGTGAGCTACACTTTTCTTCAACTGAAAGACAGACATAATCGTTTACCCTAATTCCCCTAATTCCATATACTCGTACATGCCTCTCTTATTTATACGATATCTTGTGGAGATCTACGAACTGGCGATATACCTGCTATATCGCCAGTTCACCCACCGGGTCGCGGTCAGTTTGTGCCTCATTTATATGCGATGCCATAGATATATCAGTCGCAAGCCTAACTTGACCGGTTAGTAACATGCGATGTCGCTTTATGCAGCTCGAATTCGTTTTACGGGATTACGATTACGAATCGCTAAGCGGCAGTTTGACCGAATCGAAGTTTACAACACGCGATTAAAAAGGAAGGTTAATGTATTTAATTCTGTATTCATGGATAATAATCATAAAAACCAACTTATATGTTACAAGTTAAGTAGTGATAACTTATTAGACAATATAATTTGTACACCCTTAGATGTCTGCTTAATAAGCAGGCTTAGTTTTAAGATTTTGCAATACCCTTACAGGGTCCATGTGATACATATTATGTATATTTTTTAAGATCTCTTGTAATAACCATGGTATGCAATAAAGAATATGATTATGAATATGAATAATGCAATATATTTCATCAACTTCTGACGGATGCTGCCGCCATCTTTTTTTATTGTTTACGTTGCGGGCTCGAAGAGTCCTTTGCACTGGTTGTACTCTGGCGCGACGTGTCTTTTTTTTATGTCATAGGGGGCAAACGAGCAAGTTACGGATACTTTATATACTTTAGGATTCGCCACCACGAGAGGCTCACTATGTTATGCGCCGCAAGCCGCGCTAATAGCCTATGCACTGGCGCGCACTGGTGGTTGTGGTACTTGCGTGCTTATAGCGACTCGCAAACCATTGCGAGTCACTATCGGCGCGCGTGCGCACTCAGCGCGTAGGCACCAGCCCACGCGCATCTTGCATCGAATAGTGTCACATTTTACACAATCAATAAAAATAAAATTTTCAAGTGTTTTTTCTAAACATCGAATCAGAGAACTCTCAAGTATTTTTTTATGCCATAGGGGGCAAACGAGCAAACGGATCGCCTGATGGAAAGCGATTACCGTCGGCCATAGACACCTGCAACACTAGAGGTACAATAGTGCGTTGCCGGCCTTTCAGGTGGGAGTACGCTCTTTTCTCGAAGATTTGAAGGTCGTATCGATCAGTCGTGCGAGGCCGGAAATTTCTAGGAAAACGCACAGTTGTAGACTGTCAAGTGTTTTATGCTGCCGCCACCGCTACCGCTTCCGCTCGCACTGAACCCACAGTCCACCTAGATTGAGGTCGGGCTCTATCTGAAATATTAACTTGAGCTACACCACTAAGACACGGGATTACGAATCGCTGAGCATCGGTTTGACCGAATCGAAGTTTACAACGCGTATTTAAAGATGAGATAACATCGTGATTTTGGATAACTAACAAAATATAATAAATATACGTCAGAAATATCATAATTTATAGTCCGTGAGCATTCAGAGTTATTCGTGCTTTAAAAAGAGTCTTCGTGTAAAAGCGATGATACGCGAATGTGATATTGCTGTTCTGCTTTCTTGATGATGGAGAAAACTTTTTAAATATACGGTTAAAAATGAAATAAAGAAGAACCATGAATGTAAAAAAACGTCCGACTTCTAATATCACGGTTAGTGTACTATGGAGCTGATATTAACATTAAAATAGAATTTCGTACTCATAAATAATACTCACTCATCTATTTCAGTCCAAACTGCCCCTGTATTGTGGTTAACATTCCCGAGCAATAAATTACTAAAATTATAAATAAATTACAATTTGTACAATATTACAAACTCCTAGATTGAACACAACGTAGGTTTTACAAACTCCTGGATTTAATTTTCTAGTACTGGATATTTGATCAATACAGAACCCAATTTACTCCAAAAACATGGAAAAAGTTGCAATTATTTACGTATTTTATGATGACAAAAAAAACAATGCGTACGCAAACTGGTCTTTGTATATTCTTGACTTTATCCTTGACTTTAAAATTTAATTTGCGAATTAAATACACTGTTATGATTATGAGTATGTACATTATTTAGTAAATGCTCTATAGCTCGCTAAAGTTGGGAGTTTAGGGAGACATTTATAATTATAACAGAAAACTTTAACTATACGTAGTCATTCAATAAGTAAATAAATAAAATGCGCTGAAAAAAGGATTGAATTATTTATTATGCATTAATTACCAACAAATTAATGTATACGATGTATCTTGTTATCTTACGGATAAGCCTGGTATTAAATAAATAATAATAAAAAAAATGATTTTTTCTACTCCTGTATTTTTTTCTGTCATTTATATAGCTACTAAGTGTAATATAAAGGCATACATTATTGAAGCCGTGAAAAGTCTATAGTCTATTTCTCAAAAAAACACTGCTAGACGATGTTATAATGTCGCTAAAAAAGTACTACTTGACGGTAACAGGTTAAAAAACTCAAGTTTGGTAGTATAGTATTAAATAGACTACAGACGAATTGGTATATATCAAACACGCTCCAGATGGATGTTACATTAAAAAGATTCTGTTACCATTTTAACAAAAACACCTACTAATTATTATTATTATTATTTGATGTACACACAACATAATATTTTGTAAATCGTGGAAATAATATATATAATATTATAATGTTTTCATCTCTGGCAACTATACGCAATTTTAAAAAAGAAAGTAAACCATAGATATGCACAGCCAGACAGCCTGCTTTTTTAATCTTCATCTTGGCGCTAAATAAATTCTCTTGAAGTGGTTGACAAATTTAATTTGAGTTTATTGTTTTTATAAAATAAGTGATTATTGAGAACAATGGAGGAAAATGAAGAGTATAACTGTACTCCCGAAGAGATTTGTGCAGTAGTGCAAGAAGTTTCGGAGAATTTGTTACCGGAAAAATCTCGGCGCCTGTACAACCGAACATATGACAGTTTCATGTCCTGGAGGTTGACGAATAAAGTGGTTTCATTCTCGGAAAACGTAATGTTAGCTTACTTCCAGACTCTCCTTGGCAAATTTAAGCCATCAACGCTGTGGACTGAATATTCGAAGTTGAAGTCCACGATTGCTATATATCACCAAGTCGACATATCGAAGTACTCAAAGTTGCTGGCTTTTTTAAAAAGAAAGTCAGAAGGATTCAAAGCAAAGAAAGCGCGGACATTTACACCTGATGAATTAAAGATATTCATTGATGACGCACCAGACCGCATCTACCTCTTAACCAAGGTACCTTTTAGTATTGTTATATTGCATTTACAGAAATAAATAAGTATTTACTCAACACCACTAATGTACCTATTTGGTATTTGCAAATGTCTGTATTATATACAATATGTGAATTTAACCAAGTCGACATATCGAAGTACTCAAAGTTGCTGGCTTTTTTAAAAAGAAAGTCAGAAGGATTCAAAGCAAAGAAAGCGCGGACATTTGCACCTGATGAACTAAAGATGTTCATTGATGACGCACCAGACCGCATCTACCTCTTAACCAAGGTACCTTTTAGTATTGTTATATTGCATTTACAGAAATAAATAAGTATTTACTCAACACCACTAATGTACCTATTTGGTATTTGCAAATGTCTGTATTATATACAATATGTGTATTTAATTTAGAATGTGAATATTATATAATATATACGAATAGAGATTGAGATTTAATTCTGGTTTCCCTTGTTACAGGTAACGGTTATATTTGGAATTATGGGTGCATGTAGACGACAAGAACTACACAATTTAAAACTAAGCAATGTAATTGACTTAGACAATACTCTTGTAGTAAATGTTATGAACACGAAGAATATAATTGATCGGACATTCACCATAACAGGGAAATATTATCAAATAATCAAAAAATATTTGGATCTACGCCCAAACCCCTGTAATAATCCAAACTTTTTCCTGAGATATGCAAATATTGGCATAAATACATTTGGCCAAATGGGTAAAACCGTAGCGGCTCAACTCAAACTGCAAAACCCAGAATTATACACAGGACATCGCTTCCGTAGAACCTCTGCAACTATATTGGTCGATGCGGGAGGTGATGTGTCTTCATTGAAGCGGCATGGCGGCTGGAAGTCAACCACAGTAGCGGAAGGTTACATTGATAATTCTATAAAAAGCAGGATAAAGGTGTCCAATCTACTAATGACATCCATTGATAATATTGAACAGCCTGAATCAACTCCCAGGAACTCCTCCAGCTCCCAGTTCAACAATAAGACTACAACCTACATCCCACCAACAATGAACGACTAACAACCTCCTGTTTATGATTTGTCTCCTACTTACACCCCCAACAGTCAGTTTACTGTCAACATGAATCCTCTGTCTCCTGCCACTCCTGCCAGTATTAATTCATCTACTTCAGACTCCAATGCTCCAACATTATCGCAAATAATAAACCAAAATGCTGACATCAATATCAATAAAAAAATATCAACCAGTTCTCCATCAATCACCATTTCACACAATACAATACATAACTTACATGTACATTTTCATAAATAAATGGAAGTATAGGTATTTTGTGTTTTATTTAAAAGTGCTTAACCCTTAAATGCAAGAATTAAAAGTAATAATATTATAAACTATTATTTTATTTCAAATAAATGTTTCTAGTTTTCAACGAGTAATTCATTTTTGTTATGTGAGCTGCATCCTACACCATGCATTTAAGGGGGTAAGGGGTCGTTCATCAATTACGTAAGATCCGCATCCACTTGGGTTCGTAATTTTTTTTCATGCCCTATCCTGCGCTTCCTAAACAGTAACTATGATAATCCTAAATGATTTGCATGAGGCCAGAATTGGCCTTGCGTAATTTTTGGATGGCCCCTTAATCGTAGAAAAACTATTGTAGGTAACGTTTTGTATTTCAGTCAAAAAGCGATCGTGGCGTCTTTCTTTGCGTTCTTGCCATTCCCCTTACGTACTTTTTGAATGGCCCCTTAGTCGTAGAAAAACTATTGTATGCAACGTTGTATAATAGGGGACAAAAAACGCTCGTGGCGTCTTCCTTTGCGATACTCGCCTGCGGCTCGTATCGCAACCCACACCACTCGCGTTTTTTAGCCCCTATTATGCAACAGTTGCATAAAATACTATAATTCGTGCAAAAAAAAGATCCATAGATTGTTAGTAACAAAATAAACTAAAAATAAAACAAGGTATTAGGTACTAATGCCATTTACGTATAAAACTATTTGAAGTAACATTACCTATTTGCTTTGTCAGTTTTAATTTATCTGTTTCTATGTATGTATAACTACATAATATGTACTTTTTTTATAGCCTGTTTACCATCCCACTGCCGGGCAAAGGCCTCGCCTTCTTTTCTCCATTAAATCCTATTGCCAGTGCGGTTCTGCCATTCTCTGTAGTCCAGATCGTCCCGCCATCTCCTATTCGGTGTAACGTAAAAGTTACATGAAAAATCATTTAAGAATATATGTTAACCGTTTATAATAAAAGGGTCGGAGTTAATTAAAAAAAAACAAGTAGTCAAAGTTTTGTAACAAAATAAATCACGAATAAATTTGGTTCCGTGAGGACCGTCAGCACCCTACACCTTAAAAGTAACGGGATCCTTATCGCAAGGCGCTCCGGCCTAATGCGAAGTGAGAACTTCTAACCATGTCCGGGCTGTTGCTGGTAGGTTTCTTTTTGTACTCTTGGTGTGGTTATAATAAGTAACTTTCAACGGGTCTTGCATTGTCGACACACAAGAATGTTTGTCGTTTTATTAAGTTTAACACAAACACTTCCAGTCGTTAAGAATAGCAATTTTCGGCAAACATTGTCGATATTATATCACCAACATGAAGCATGAGATTATATCACTTGCAGCCGGCACGTATTAATGTCAAGTATTAGCAATATACCGGAGTTATAACTGAGACCACCTTATCTGGCGATATCCCAATTGCTTCCACGAACTTGGCGTTTTTGCAGCTGTAGGGGTTAATGAGACATGCATGTGTGCGTAGCGTAAAAATTAAATATATTAATTATTTTGTTTAGCTAAAATATCTTATACTTATAAATTCAGACATAGGACCTTAATTCGAAGATAGACCAAGTAATTAAACCTTATTAGGTCAAAATTTAAAAAAAATATTTGTTCTTGAAAAAATGGAATAAAACTATTCTAACACTTTGAAACACACTTTAGTTACGTATTTATTTATTTATTTATCCATTTTTGCACAGCTGTAAGCTTAAAGTGCAAAATACGGACGTACTAACACGAGACATCCTCGTTAAACTCATTTCTACAAGGAAGTTATTAACTTAATTCATGTGATAAATATTAGTCATTCATAATAAAACCAAATCTAACCTTAATTTTAAAAAACATTTTTTTATGATTCTAGAACAAAATAAATAAATTCATTATTTCTAGGTCTGTACTTGCAAAACGGCTACAACCTTAGTAGAAACTTATCTCAATCCTTTGGTCGGGCGCTGGCTTATCGAAACTTGCATTTTTTGGGTTCCACTGTCAGTTGGTTTTTTTTGAAGTAAACGTGGAGCAGCGATGATGGGGATTGCATTCCACGGCGGGCAGTTGCACAGAACACATCATCAACAAGTATTATTTTGCGTTCACGATATTTTTACTATACTAAATATACCGTGTCTTCACGCGCAATAACAATTATTTTCTTGTAAAGTGAATTAAACATTTGGCACTGCATTTAAACGAATTTTAAACATAGCCGTGTTGGATCCTCTGTTCTGAATATCGAAAAATAGTTTTAATACGCACCCGCTATCGGTGAGTTTTGAACAAATTATTTAGTGTAGCTTTAAGCATTTAGTAGTTCATCTTGTAGAAGTGATAGGTAATTTCTGAAAGTGAATAAGTGTTAATATTCCGTCAACAATAACCGGATCCACTATTGCGGCACCTTTTTATTTCCCTAGTGTTATTACAATTTTAATTTGCTTTCTCAATAATAGAACTTGTGTTGACTTAGCCTGCGACAAGTAGCCTTTCACTGTAACCGCCGTTCTGATTGTGAGCACCAACACCAATTACTTACCAATCGGTTTTCCCCTACGCTTTGCTTCATCGAGGTGCTCACGGTCTACGGTAAAGGCGGAAGAAGAATATAGAGTAATGCCTGTTGTTATTCCCAGGGTGCGACGTTTTTTTAATATCAAATCAACGAAGTGCGCCGTGCGCGCGCCTTAACCCCCGTCGTGGAATCCGGGGTCTCTGGTGGCATCTCGGCCCCGTCACCTCCAGCAGCCTCTTCGCACCAGCCGCTCACCGACGGCCGCAGACCAGCAGCGAAGCCAGGGGAGTACCGTACGGATCCGCGGAAGTGAAACATAGCGGGCATTACCCACGACCATTATAAATCAATAAATTTATTGTGTGACTTTCGAAATATTATTTTATTTTACGCCATCGTAAGTTCTCCGGCTGAGCTAACGTCACATCGGTCTGCCTCTTTTCCGGTATCCATCTTGTGGGATCCATTGGGTTGCTATTGTGGCCCACCTTTTCGGATGCATGCGACAGACATGTCCAGCCCAGTCTCATTTCAGTTCAGTTTAGACTTTAGAGCCTCAGTCAATGACCGGGTTTGAGCACCATACGTCAGTATGGGCAGTATATCGACGAGTTTGCGCTTAAGACAGAGGAAGGTCACCCATCAATAAAGCCTTCATGGACCAGAAGCTTTTTCAGGCGTTTGTGATACGTCTATCGATTTCTTTACACTGCCTGTTTTCGAAAGAAGCTATCTGGCCCAAGTAAAATGTAGTCGTCGACGTAGTGTAGTATGTCCTGCCCATCCACCGTGACTATACTTTGCTCCATTGGTCATCAACTGAGTTTTCGCTCTATTCATTGTGAGTCCTACCTGAAAGCCCGCCGTGCTGAGATCTTGCCGCATTTGTTGTAGCTGGGATGCCGTGTGGGAGAAAAGAACAATGTCATCGGCAAATCGTAGATTTGTTAGCTTTTTACCGCCAATTTCAATGCCCATTTCTCCCACGAGACATATGTACTTAGATGACAATTTTGTGTACTTATATTTTTGTAAATACCTTTTTCTTAAGTATCCGAGAGTGAATGGCTTTCGATTCCTTGATTAAGAAAGTTATGATTTATCTTTTTTTCTTTTTCAGATATGTATTTACTTATTAGCCTCACCATTTTGGGTACTACCCTTGCCAACTCCCAGTCCTCAAGCGTCGTTCCGACAAACGATGATCTAGCTGCCCAGTACCTCCTCCCCGGCGAGTCCTTTCCCACCTTCTACGATGTGAAACTTTATCTAGACCCTGGCAACACTGAGTTCTTCTGCGGGCATGTCACCATGAGAATTATTGTCAGATACAAAACCGCTCAGATAGTCATGCATGCTATGGAGATAAACATCGAGGGAATCAGGGTTTACAGAGATGGATTTGACAAGAATTTGTTCAGCAGCTACGATTTGGCTACTAACGACACACATTTGCTAAAGATCAAACTGACCAGGAAGATCAACCCTCACCAGGCTCTTGTCATCGAAGTCGACTACGTCGCGAGGTTCCCTAAGAGCCCGCGTGGAATTTATTTTTCTACGTATTACGATGAGGGCACGCCAGTGTAAGTATTTTTTAAGATTTTCGTTTTGTAGCATATTATAACCAAACAACAACATATATAAGTTTTCAACATACAAACTTAAGACGTACATTGACTAATAAAAACAGTTTTTCAATAAAACGAATTAACACGTAGTGTTGGATATAAAGAGCATTCTGTATCCATCGGCTTTTGTTCACTTTTGCCAGGTAATCAGTTTATTTCGTGGACGGTTTTCGAGTTTTAATATTTTTTTGAGAACCAATAATTTCAGGTCGTTCCAGTGTCCACAACTCTGTCATATAGAGTACATTAGTTCTTCATCATCAGTCTTTATTTATCCACTCCTGAACATAGGTATCTTCAATGGTACGCTACTGAACTCGATCTTCAGTTCTCCTTCTCTAGTCTTGGTTTACTGTATTGGACGTTGATGATGGATGTTTTTAATATTACTTATTATTATTAAAGCAAGAACAATCTTTCAGCCGCCTCATTACATCTCATTTTGAACCGGCATATGCCCGGAGCGCGCTCCCGTGCTACGATGAGCCGGGATTAAAAGCGGTGTTCCGGACCACCATATACACACCCGCCGAAAACTCGGTCGTGCTCTCCAATATGCCCGAGAGGACGACGGCACTGAAGTGAGTAGATTTAATAAAGCAAAGTAGAATATCCCAGTAAATAAGAACGCTGAGCACAAAGAATATATAGCCAGCAATAGAAATAGATGATAGTGCGTCAATTTACGAAATTCTTTGTGTTTAGCACTCTTACTTTAGTAAACTGGACGATTGTATTGGAGTGGTATACGACAAGAGAGAAACTAAGCAAAACTGCCAATGCTGTACCAAAGATCTCCATGCCAATTTTGTGATCCCCTAAAGATGTGAGTTTTTAATAGTATTGACTGTTTTTACAGGGAAGATGTTCCTGGCTTTGCTAAGCATGAATTCGAGGATACTCCACTGATGTCCACATTCTTATTGGCTTGCCTAGTAGCCAACTTTACTTATGTCTCTAGCCACCAAAATATCTACCCTCCCATATACCGCATTCCACTTCAAGTATACACGAGACCTAAAATCATAAACACGGCTCAGTTTGCCATCGAAGTTGGTCAGAGAAGCATGGTGGCCTTAGAAGAATACACTGATTTTGAATACGTCATTCCTAAAATAGATCAAGTGGCAGTTCCCGACTTAGTTGCTGAAGCCATGGAAAATTGGGGTCTGATTATTTACAGGTTATTTAAGATTCGTATATGTCTAGTGTCTATTTATATTATTGTATTTATGTATGTATAAACAATTTATTCATGTCAAAAATATGCACATACAAAATAAAAATTATAATAATACTTAAGACTAGCTTAATCCTAGTCAAACTGAACAGGGCTCCTTGGGTTGCCCCTGGCGTAAAGGTACCCATCACACTAGCCGCGTTACCACGTTGAATGGCGATGGACAACCTTTGCACCAAGTACGAACCCGCACGGGCGTCAGATCCCCTCCCCCTAATTCGACGTCCCACTGCCCGAATTACGGTTATAGCATCCGCCCCGCAGCACCCAGTAGCCTCAAACGCGAGCGGTACAAAGTAATAGTCCTTACCCAGTGCCGAATACTTCTCCCGTTTCTTGACCGCCGCAAAATCTGCCGCAGCATCTTCTGCTGTGCGGACTGTATGGCTGAGATGTGAGGCGGCGAAAGTACTGACTCACGTGGCGTCCCAAAGTAAACACCTTCCTTTCTGCCACGGCACCAAAGTTAAGCCGTCTGGTCTTTTGCCGTCGGTGCGGCAGTTCCATTTAACGTAGTAACTTTGCAGTACGTACAAAGAAACTAATTTCGTTGTCTGAGAGAGTTCCTTCTTCAGCGAAGAAGCCACCTACGTATAATCTATCTTGGTTTGAGTTAAGATTCAACTGTATCGTTTTTACTATCATTGTGTTATTAATGTTATCGTAGTTTCGTATTATTTTCTATGGTCCGATGGACAACATTTATTGTTCAATGAAATTTCTAACTTTTCATCATCAGAGAACGGACGCTGCTCGTGCAAGAGGGTGTGACGTCTACAGTCTGTCGTCACACCAGTGGTATGAGTATCAGTCACGAGATCGCTCATCAGTGGTTCGGAAACGAGATCGGACCTAGTTCCTGGACCTACCTCTGGCTTAGTGAGGGCTTTGCTTACTTCTTCGGGTTCTTCGTTACTGATATGGTGAGGCCTCTCAAATTTACGTTCACAAGAGTTTTGGGTAATGGTTATTGGGTCCGAAGACAGCGACTTACACTGTACATACTGTTGTACTAACTTTTGTGTTTTTAAGGTTGTTATTTGCAGATCACCATTATAGTGTCTACCAGCTTTATCATAGCCAGGATATTTAACACAAGCATTGACTCTTGTACCTCAATATCTTTTTATGAATTAAGAAATAAAAAGCTTTAAAAAAAGATCAGTTAAAAGGTTTAAAATGTTATTTTTTCTTGCCGAACCTGATCTGAGGCAAACCTTTTAAACACTCCGTGCATTACCATCATGTCACCAATAAAATATCCGATTTTTTTGTAATATACATATTTCATTACCTAGGCTTCTTTAATCAACCAGGTGTTCCCAGAATGGCGCATGATGGACCAGTACGTACTATTAGCTCTCCAGAACGTGATGCAGGACGACGCAGTCCTCAGCGTCAACCCCATGACACACCCCGTGTACACTCCATCACAGATCGTTGTTTCTTTCAACGGGGTTACATATGGGAAGTGTAAGTTTTATGAGTGTAATTTGTTGAAATAAGAAATAATTGGAATTCATGTTGAATTTATATTGATTTTGTTCCACAGCGGGCTCCGTGATACGCATGATGCAACACTTCCTTACACCTACAGTTTTCCGCAGAGGGATTATGATCTACATACGAAGCAAGTAAGAGGTATCCTGTATGTTAATTGTTTATTCGATTCCCGGTTCAGGAAGGACTTTCACAGAATCCGTTAATGCGGTAAGAAAACTTATTAAAAAATACGTGTGATGTATGTAAACACTTTATTGTACCTACACAAAAACAATAAATTAATGTCAAAAGAATTAGCATGGCTTCCTACTTTTGTGTAAATTAGTGCTAACATAAATATAATCATAATTATTACACAAAACATCAACCAAATCATACGTTTGTTACCCACATTTTCTTTAACATCCTCTTGAGCGATGCTACGGACTGAGTCAGCCTTATGGTGGGGGACAATTTATGCCATAATTTCAAGGTACGCATACTACGCACAGCAAAAGACATGCTATATACATGAGATCAATGAGGTGGGATAGATAAAGCTAGATTCGCACTTAACTGTAGGCGATGGCCACTACCAACCGTCATGTGAGAGAACTTCTCTGCAAGGTAAGGAGGGGAAGAATGAATTAAAAGGACACCTTACAAAATACAAAGAACATGTAAGTCTCTGCGCGGATCGGAATCCATTTAAGTTGAGCGCGGTACACATGATCAAATTTGCGGAGACCAAATATATACCTGCACCTCTAGCATAACTGGGACACGCTACTCTTTGTCACGCGACATATACTACCTGTCACTTTCCTTTAAATACCGTGCAAGCATGATAGATGATGAAGAGTCGCGCGACAAATGAAGTTGCGGCAAGATATGCTAGCCCTGCTGTGATACAGATATTTTGTAGGCACTCCAGCTTATCAAGTAACTCCTCCCGGAGATCCAGGAAAGCAACGTCACCGTGGTCGAGAAGTGAGAGTAAAAGACGGCGGGAAAGCAAGATCTTCGTATGAAGAGCAAGGGAACTCTGCAGACGCTTCAATTAATGAAAGGACGCGAAAAGTGTTCTACTGATCTCAGAAATATAAGGTGCCCATGACAAACTCCATAGTAATGCTATTTTTTTTACGGCAAAAGAGAAAGGTATAGGCGTACATAGTTAAATTAAATAAAATGACTGGCATAGCCTGATCTAAGAGCTTGGAAAAGGATGAAGCCCATGCACAGATTGATTCCAGGTCCGAATTGATCTGTGAAACAAATCAGAGTCAAAATCATCGATGTTGGCCATCGCGTAAAACAGAAAATTGTCTGCATAGAGAATATACTCTTTGATAAAGATGAAACGAGGAGGAGAGTGACTTGCTTATTCCGTTAAGGAACATAGCAAAGATTAATGGAGAAAGTATGCGCCCTTGAGGGACACGAGCAGACAGTCCACACCAGCTAGAAAATCGGTCATCAACTCAAACGTCTCGGACCTGGAAATGAGTAGATAATCTTAATTTTAAGGCAGTTACAGGTTATTTTTTTTATTTCATCTTGTATACCTAATTTATCGTAAGATCTACAATGTATGTTTTTATAAAATGGGCTCCCCATGGGCCAATAAGATAAATGTTGAATATATAAGAGTCCCACTCGTGCGGCTACCGAAATGTTGAATATAAGGGGTGATTTCCTAAATCTTGAATAAAGGGCCCTCGCTCATCGAATGGCCCACTAACAATGTAGTACTATTTTACTTTGACGATTGCATCAACGTGGACAGCTTCACCCTGACCTGCCGCCTCCGCTGATGCCACTTCCTGCAGCCTGCCTGTAGTTTTCTGGGCCACCAAATCCAGGAGCGACTTCCACGCAGCTCTGGATTAAATGCGAGTTCCACTCGCCGTAATAGTAGGTTTCTCCCAGGACGCCACGTCGAGTAATACAACCAAGTAATTTTTACACTTGCGTTTATTAACAACTCTACTACTACGCTACACTGATTTAACTGATTATATCTAGGTTTAAGATCACTTAATCTCATAGGAATTAATTTACAATCCACTTATATGAGACACAAAATTATCACCAAGTTACAAACTAATGAACGCAAGCTTATTAAATAAGTAAAAATGAAAGGTACCTACATTAACAATTTACAATGTTTTACAGGTTATCTTAAATCTATTTAAAACTAAATACACGGAACAGTTACATCTAGATACGGCATGGCATATCTCAGAAACGTTTCCCGGAAACTATTATACGTAACAATTAATGGCATGGCGCCCTGCGGCCCGTAAAATGAATTCGCAATATGTCCGTCCTGTACAGCGATCAGATGACCTGAACGGTTCACCGAATGATTACAAACTGAAGTAACTATCAACGATATAATACGGCACTACACTCCCAGCTTTCTAACCAAAACATGTAGTATAATTTGGTATAATGCAGTTGTACACACATCGTGTATTTTTCCCCAAATGAATGTATTGAGATTCCTAAGTTAATTACAGAGAATCGAGATAGATGGCGAGGCGAATGCCAACTGCTAAATGCTATTAAGATTGAACCGTGAAACAATGAATTCCTATGACGGTGACGTCACTACATGGCGTGACTCGCTACAATACAATATGTTTAACACATCAAACTAATATTGACTTCAAAATGCGTTAACCATGTACGAGTCATTAAATGTAAATATTTTCTACTCCTAGTTCTCGGCGCGCCACGACGCCAGACGACTTGTACAATGCTCTTCAACAGGCTTTGGACGAGTCTGAACATTCAATTCCCTGGGCTGTATCTACTGTGATGACTAGGTGGGAGCACCAGGGAGGCTTTCCTGTCCTGACGGTGCGGCGGACATCACCCGAGTCCAACTCTATCTACATTGCTCAGGTAAAATGTTTTTGTAACGATTGACATGTTGGGAATCCTGGGTACCGCGGGGGCGACAATATCTTATAACCTGAATGAACTCCCTGTTATCAACTACCTATTTATAAATAGTGGTCGATTGAGAAGCCTGCTGTCTTAAGTGTCAGAAGATAAAATCTACTTCGGGTCATTACGCCACAGCTTTAAGTACAAGCACGATTGATTACTATGCACTAACTTGTATATAGGTATTTGTTGGGAATTTAATGATTTTTGAAAAATATTTTTTTCATTACCTACTCCGATGAATCAGTGACCCGATGATTCTAGGCTTCCGTTAAGGGACAGCCAGTTTTCTGAGTTTTCAGCGTTCAACTCCACCAGATCCCCTTCATGGCATCTCACCAGTGATACCTGGGGCAGCCAAACAAGCCGTCGTTGTCATCGTCGGGCAGTCGGTCAACCAATACTTCTATCATCCTCCTCCTTTGTCATCTAGCCAAGTACTTTCATTGCAAATTATTTTCTCCACAGGAACGTTTCTTAAAAAACTCATCGGCTTCCTCTAACGAGCGTTGGCACGTACCCTTGAACTGGGTGCTGTCGTCCAACGTTGACTTTTCAGACACCAGACCGCAGGCCTGGCTGGACGACAGCATCACCGCCATCTCCTACGATATACCCGACCTGGCTGAGGCTGAATGGTTCATCTTTAATAAGCAGCAGACTGGTGAGGTTTTATTAACTTGCTCTAGGGTTAAACAAGCCGAGATGGTAATCAATAAAAAATAAAATATAGGACAAACTCACGCAAATTAATCCAGCCCCACAGTATGCTCTAGTCGGCTTGTGTTATGGACACTAGACGACGATAAACATACTTATACACAAATAACATTCATGACCCAGATACAAATATTCGAGTTCATCACTCAATGGCAATAAGCAGCTGGTGACCTGGCTAATGGAGTCTCAAACTTGCAAAAATAGTCTGCGTGGGTCAGTTTTGGAGCTGCTAAGGTTGCAAAAGCCGTCTGAAAGTTCACTCTGTTATCAGAATATAAGTTACAGATTATATGCAATTTTTTATAACCGTGCCAACTGACCCGAAGTTGTGTAAAAATAATAAATCTCAAAAAGAAAAAAAATATTTTTACCTTACCTTATAAGAAGATATACTCCAAACATGGAATTAATAAAAATATAAAGAAACCGCCTAATTCAATTGGTCCGCTCTTGCCGAGTCTTGCGCTTAAGCAACACGTTTAGTTATGTTTATGTATACTGAACTAGTAAGAAATCATCTTTGATCTTCTGTAGGTTACTACAGAGTAAACTACGATCATTCTAATTGGGTGGCACTTACCGAAGTTTTGACCGAATCTCACGACAGCATCCACGTTTTGAACCGAGCTCAGCTGGTCGACGATGTATTTAATCTCGCTACAAATGACCGCCTTGTGAGTATCATTGTCATTACAATCATTATTATCGCCAAAATATATTGGAGAGGTTTCATAACATTGATAAAAATGTCAGCATGAAACGTTCTTTCGTAATTGTAATGTGACAACATTGTCACTTTTCTGTACTACCGTTTTTTTAGGGTTCCGTACCCAAAGGGTAAAAACGGGACCCTATTACTGAGACTTCGCTGTCCGTCCGTCCGTCCGTCCGTCTGTCACCAGGCTGTATCTCAACAACGGAGATAGCTAGACAGCTGAAATTTTCACAGATGATGTATTTCTATTGCCGCTATAACAACAAATACTAAAAATTGTGACGTTAGCTCAGCCGGAGAACTTACGATGGCGTAAAATAAAATAATATTTCTAAAGTCACACAATAAATTTATTGATTTATAATGGTCGTGGGTAATGCCCGCTATGTTTCACTTCCGCGGATCCGTACGGTACTCCCCTGGCTTCGCTGCTGGTCTGCGGCCGTCGGTGAGCGGCTGGTGCGAAGAGGCTGCTGGAGGTGACGGGGCCGAGATGCCACCAGAGACCCCGGATTCCACGACGGGGGTTAAGGCGCGCGCACGGCGCACTTCGTTGATTTGATATTAAAAAAACGTCGCACCCTGGGAATAACAACAGGCATTACTATATATTCTTCTTCCGCCTTTACCGTAGACCGTGAGCACCTCGACAAAGCAAAGCGTAGGGGAAAACCGATTGGTAAGTAATTGGTGTTGGTGCTCACAAGCAGAACGGCGGTTACAGTGGAAGGCTACTTGTCGCAGGCTAAGTCAACACAAGTTCTATTATTGAGAAAGCAAATTAAAATTGTAATAACACTAGGGAAATAAAAAGGTGCCGCAATAGTGGATCCGGTTATTGTTGACGGAATATTAACACTTATTCACTTTCAGAAATTACCTATCACTTCTACAAGATGAACTACTAAATGCTTAAAGCTACACTAAATAATTTGTTCAAAACTCACCGATAGCGGGTGCGTATTAAAACTATTTTTCGATATACAAAACAGAGGCTCCAACACGGCTATGTTTAAAATTCGTTTAAATGCAGTGCCAAATGTTTAATTCACTTTACAAGAAAATAATTGTTATTGCGCGTGAAGACACGGTATATTTAGTATAGTAAAAATATCGTGAACGCAAAATAATACTTGTTGATGATGTTTTCTGTGCAACTGCCCGCCGTGGAATGCAATCCCCATCATCGCTGCTCCACGTTTACTTCAAAAAAAAACAACTGACAGTGGAAAATAAATTAAAAATATACATATTAAAACTTAAAATTAAAAAGAATCCCCCAGTACTGAAGCCGTCTGAGGCATCGTCCCCAGCACGCTCGCCGCGTTTCCCCTTTGAATGGCGAGGCTCAGTCTTTGAGCGAAAAAGGAGCCCGCTCTCATATTACCCGATACTCCGATTAATTTTTGTGAAATTTCTTTTACAATTTTCTTTGCATCCGAAGACCACGGGCCAAATGTTTCCACCGCCAGTGCCGCAAATTCGTAATTTTTATTTAAGAAGGCATATTTGCGGCGCTTGACGATTTGGGCATCTTCTGCGGCCATCCCCGGTTTTCTGGCGGAACGTTGGACATGGGACGGGGCTAGAGTGTCCACAAATGTAACATCCCATGCCAAAGGCCGCCCGAGATGCCATGGCACCAGTGTGCAGCCATCCGGTCTCTTCCCGTCTTCAGCGGAAAGTCCCACAGGCTCCAGAGTTGCTGGAACGGATGCTGTGCCAAGGGCCCGGTGAACGAGGTCGTTAAGTGCCCCGTGTCTATAAAAACGACCAGCGCTTGACTGGCAAAAGAGGCCGTGTCGTCCGAGGGTGTCAGCAGAGCCTCCGCAACGGCAGCAAGGGTGTGGCTCGCAAATTTTTATACCGAGACGGAGGCAGATTGCGATTCTAAGGGTACTTGGATCTAAGACGGAACCGATGTTGCGTGAGGGCAGGGCATGCAGCCAATGTCCCGACTCCGGCTCGGATACTGCCAGTAGGCGGGCTCGCTCGGTCGCAGTAAGGCAACTGTCTAATAGAAATTTGTGAATGGATTTTACTGTTATGTGATCCCAGGCAGCTTGGCTGGCTTTTTCAGATGGCGCGCTCACACCCGGGTTCCTAGCGCTCCATGCTGACTCTGCATCCACCAGGTCCGAAACCTCTACATCAGTGGGATTAGAAATGTTAAGAATACCACTGATGAGGGTGACAGTACTGTGAATGGATGAGAGTTCACACCATTCGACCTAGTCTATCAGTAAGCTCTAGTAGGCTTGTGTTATGGGTCCTAGATGACGATATACATATTATTTATATAGATAAACATACAATATTATTTAATTTCTCAAAATACAGTTCATTAAGAGTGATTGACTGGTAGAGAAAGCCTAAAGGCATTAAGTCCGCCATTTGTACTTTTTTTTTGTATCGTGCAATAAAGTTTAAATAAATAATAAATAAGATATATATTTCCCATATATGGGGTGGGGCCACCCAGTAAGCATAATTATTGCCTGTTTGGAGACACCCAAACCCCCATCCTTAGGTTAAATAAAATAAATTTATAACTATTAAATACTACTCCAGTTCGTTTTAGTATACTAACTTAAATATATAGAACACATCCATGACCCAGGAACAAATATTCGAATTCATCACACAAAATATTTGCCCTGGCCGTGATTCGCGGATTTGTACACAAAAAACAGCTTGCAGAATAAATAATACACAATACAATAAAAACAACGGTAGGCAACAGATGGTATTATCGCTAAAGAGCGATCGCTTCCAGATAACCTTTGTGTAGTGAAATTAATTAAATATAGAGTAGGTGACACATAGGCGATGAGAACATAATAAATTCCAACAGTACAAAAAAAACGTATAAGGGTAGATATACACATACATAAATAGATACCTATACATAAACCTACATAGGACTGTATCCTTAAAATGTGATACGCGTAAAATGTAATATTATTGCGATAACTTTCAGAAGCATTCAGATAGCTTTGCACAGTTGGTGACAGAACAATGAAGTTTTATAGTTAAAATAACCGAAATTCAAATTTAAAACATCCCCAACACAAGTGGCTGTTCATCACGAGAACCTCATTCAATAAGTGATATTCAAAATTGTACTAAAACTAAACATGACTAAAAAACTTGGCTGAGATCTAGGCACTTGATGCAATCAAAAAGCTGAATATCATG
The DNA here is from genome assembly GCA_905147355.2 of Apotomis turbidana. Taxonomy (NCBI): domain Eukaryota; kingdom Metazoa; phylum Arthropoda; class Insecta; order Lepidoptera; family Tortricidae; genus Apotomis; species Apotomis turbidana. The sequence continues at coordinate 4,043,203 of LR990285.1, forward strand.
GAAACCACTGCTTTTATTTCCTCCAAACACCTAAGAACCATCTTGACGAACAAGTATTTATATTTAAAAAAACGCATTTATATTGGTACATCTGTTTGGGAGCTACAATGCCACAGACAGACACACAAATACACATGGTAAACTTACACCCCTCTTTTTTGTCCAGGGTTAATTAAAATCAAACCACAGATTTAATGGATGATCAGGTCCGGCGTTGGCACCTCACCAACTAGATAATCCAAAACTACAACTCAAGTAAAACTTCGAACATTTCAACCAGCATCTAGCACAATTATGCTTCGCGACTCTTGTCCGAGGGCTTGCAAGGGTCGGTATAATGGAACCCTACCCTTACTGGCCATTTTTTTATTATAACTTAAAACCTCCTTGCTGTGTCAGTATCAGAGAAAAGAAAATTAAAAATATTTCATGTACCCACGAACTAACGCGCATGCCCTTAGTGACTAATTTTGTTCCACACCGTAAATAAAAAGATTAAAAAAGTGCACCATAATCCCTGAAAATCAAACCTCACCTCAATTTCACTCGCACGGCTGTCAAACCGAGGATCGTCGCCTGTTGCGCCGCGCCGTAGCGCCGTAGCTCCGCTACGCCGTAGCCAGTTACCAAGCGCGAGTCGACATTTCCGCTCGCACCGCTACGCCGCTCTCGGATAACCTACTTTCCACACGTATTCCAAATTTAAATTTTCAAAGGTGTTCTTTTCTTTTTTTTCTAAAGTGCCTGTCGGTTATTTAACGGTTTTTTTTTTCCAAATGTGGGTTTTGGAACTTTTGTTTGTGGTGTTTGGTTTTTAATGAGTTTTTATTATGAATGTTTCTTTCGGAAGTGTTTTATGCTAAATGGGTAAGTTATTTATGTAACAATTTAAAGCAATAAATTATTTTTAAACTACTGAAAAGTTAATAAATCAAGATATACATATATGAGGTTATAATTAAATAGCATTAATTATTTCTTTTATTTTTGTAGTTAATTTATCAAAAACTAAATAATTTCAAGCTTGCAAGAAACATTCAAGACTGTTTTTTTTTGTATAAATACAAAGTTTTTTACTGTTACCGAATGTTACATAACTTTAAAACCGGTATAGAAATTTCTACACTGCAGATATGAAATAAAACTTCAGAACAAGCATCGGATACCGGTATTTGGTTCCATAAAAAAATGCCGGTATTGAAATTCGGTTTATTGCTTATTTTTTTTGTATATATTTTAGTGGGCTAATTTTAAAGTTTTAAATCAATACCAAAATTTTCTTCAATAGCACATGACAAAAAAAACGCAAAATTAGAAAGATATTTAAATTGTAATTAATACCGGTATCGATCCCTGCTTGAGAAAAATTATAAAAAATGGTATTTTCATATTTATTAAAAAAATATTTCTCCTTAAAAATTGTGTTGTCTTTGCCATAGAAATATCGTGGTATTTTGAATAAGTGATTGATAATTTGCATTATTTTAAACATTGCACATTTAATTCGTGAAAAAATTATTGAAAGATAGTTTGTGAATGTAGTTTATTTATTTGCCCGCGGCTTCACTCGCACAGGTCTAGTTCTTAAAAGAACACAACCAATAAGAAATTGCGGGCATACATTAATTTTTGGGTACATTTATATATTTAGATTTAGATCACGTCGTGACATAATCCATGGGACAATTTACTTTCCAATGAATCGGTCGAAATCATAGATAAATTATAGTTTCCTTTAGAAGCAGAAGAAGCAGCTCACAAAGCAAAGAAAAATAATGCATCTGTTATTCTTCGGAATATAGAAGTATATTATGGCTCAATATCAGTCTTGATAATAAATGAACTTGCTGTTGTCAAGAACACGATAAAAAAAAGAATCTCGTATATCGTTATATCGCTCGACATGTTTCGAATCGGTTCGCAATTCATCATCAGGAGAGCCGGTGCTCGGTTGGCTGCCGCTGCGACCGATTGGCTCTCCGTTTTCTATGTAATAAAGTGGCTATACATATACAATAGTAACACGACATATCCCCTATTTCTTCCGAATTTTATCATGGGCAGCGTTGGTCTCTTGTCAGCTGTCATTGCGACTTTTTGCTTACCATCAGGCGAAGTGGAGCCAGTATGTTGTACCTATATAAAAAAAAACAACAAATCCTAACCTCATGACAATGGGATCGACTAGAAAGTATACCCTTTCAAACAAAGAAGGAATTTTCCCAATCAGTCCAGCCGCCCTAAAATTGAAAACACCTCCAACACAAGTAGCTAGTCATCTTGAAATCCTCATTCAATATGTGATATGGAAAATGCTGAACATAACTACAAAATTTGAAATTCTTAGCTTCTATTTTGGCTGAGATACTGTCACTTGTTCCAATTAAAGCTGAATATCTTGGAAACTACTAGTCCTATTTCCACCAAACATAGCTAAGAACCATTTCCACGGACAAGTCTTTCGATTTAAAAAAGTCGCACTCAAATTGATCCATCCGTTTAGGAACTTTGGGAACTACGAGGACACACAGATACACAGATACATACATACACATGTTAAACTTACAAGCCCCCTTTTTTCGACGGGGGTTAAAAAGACAAACATACTGAGGAATTTAGAAATTGCTCCATTTTTAGATGCCGGTTAAAAAGTGAAGTAGGTAAGTAGCCTTCTTCTTGTGTCGTATTCCTCATTGCTGAGGGTCGTCACTTCTACTCATCACTCTTCGGACGATCGCTATCCACTTATTGCGATCTACTGCAGACCGCATGGCGACGGGAAACTTGGTGACCGTTGTGTCTCGAATCTGATCGGTCCAGCACATAGGACTCCTTCCTCTTGGTCTTCTTCCTTGAATCTTTCCTGTCACTAAGAGCTTTTCCAGGTTAATAGTAAATAAGTTTAAAAGCTCGTACTTATTCGATTGTATCAATTAGGTAAAATTAACATACTGGTACACATTTTCGAAATCAATACAATATTTTTTACGAAATTTAAATTCCATATTCCAAAAATACTATTCTCGATATTCAAAAGCTCGCGTCCGGAATGGGAATGAAAGAAACCTCGATGGAAGTTTTCGATACACTGAACTTTCAACGCTTTGTTGGGTTTGAAAGAAAATCTAACAATAATATAAAAATGTAGCGACGGCCCATAATTTCTCTGCTTTGCCCTAAGGTTGACTGGTAGAGAATGCCGCATGGCATTAAGTTCGCCTTTTGTACGTTAAGTTTTTCTTTTGTGCAATAAAGTTTAAATAAATAAATAATAAGATTTTTTAATTTTGGCAAATAGGTACTACTATACTATGGTTTATAATTTAGAATCGACTAAGAGTCGCTTGAATCATCAGACTTCACAAATAGTGATGAAAATTAATGTATAAGCACTTTTTAATTTCTCACACTTCTATACAAAGCTTGTAAATAACACACTAGTGAAGCTCTCCATTTCCAATAAAATATTGATATAACGTATATCCTTAAAATGATATCTTTATTCCGCGTGGAATCCGGAATAAGTAGGCTGAGTGTTAGGTGTGATGACTCGATTGGCGCCGTGGTAGAGCAACTGCCTATTAAGCCGGTGGTCCTGGGTTCGAATCCCGACGAGGGCAAATATTAGTGAGTTGAACTCGTATATTTGTACCTGGGTTATGGTTGTTCCCTAGGCATTTCTTCTTTAACTAAGTCTTTTTTTTTGAGGTTCCGTAGGTACTTATGCCTCCGCTGCCTGTCTGTCCATCTGTTAGAGGGCTGTATCTTTCCACCCGTAAGAGATACAACCATTAAATTTTCACACAATGTACGTACCTATTACTATAGACGTTGTAATAACAAATACCTACCGGTCATAAAAAGTATACTTTTACTTCCTCATTCTTGAGTTTAATTTCAGATACACGCTCTTTTCAAAGTTATGACGATATCATATTTCAATTAAATTCATGATAATACAAACAGAAAACTCATTGCGACACGATTCCAAATGAGCCCGCAATCAGCGGTGCAGCTACCATTTCAAAGTAAATCTTAACCTACTTGGAATTAGCGTAACGTTGTATGCAAATGTGTGTTTGCTTAAAATTGTAAGTGTCGTTTTAATGTACTTGGAATATATTTCGTTAATCGAAGTGTGTTGTGTAAGATATATTGATGAATTAACATTTATTACAATACTTTTAACTCTTTTATGGACAGTAATAAATATATAAATAATATAAATAAATATCAGACAACCCCACACAAATCAATCTAGTCCCAAATAAAGCTCAAGAAAGCTTGTGTTATGGGTACTAGACGACGATATACATACTTATATACATAAATATACACTCAAATACATAGAACAACCATGACCCAAGCACAAATAAATATAAATAAATAAATAAATATCAGACTAACTAACTAACTAACTAACTGAGCTGGCTCAGCGACCCAAAATGAGTCTTGGCCAATATCAGACAACCTCACACAAATCGATCTAGTCCCAAATAAAGCTCAAGAAGGCTTGTGTTATGGGTACTTAGACAACGATATACATACTTAATTATATAGATAAATATACACTCAAATACATAGAACAACCATTACCCAAGCACAAATATTCGAGTTCATCACACAAATATTTGCCCTGGCCGGGATTCGAACCCGGCCCGCCGGCTTAGTAGGTCTACAAACAAACTGCACCTACCGCGTCGTCAAAATACACCAAGTATACCAAGTAATACACCAAGTATACCAAGTAATACACCAAAAGACGTAAATTAGGACTCCCGTGATACGGCACCGCGTCTGTGGACGTAACCTCCACTCCGTTTACAGCGGAACATTCTTTCTCATACTTTTTATTAAAGCAAATGCGTGAACGTAATTAATAAATAAATATTAAGGGACAATCATTACGCAAATTGACCTAGTCCCAAACTAAGCAAAGCTTGTACTATGGGTACTAGACGAGTTAAAGTAATTAAAGTTCTCCTTTGTATATAGGTATATTTATTATTCAACTAAATTGTACTAGTTTTATTGATATCAATGTTTCTTGAGTGGCGACCGCGGAACGGAAGACGCAGAGTGGGAAGGCCCAAAAAGGTGGACCGACGACCTGGTTAGGATCGCGGGCAGAATTTGGATGAGGGCGGCGCAAGACCGATCGATGTAGAGAACTTTGGAGTAGGCATTTGTCCAGCAGTGGAAGTCTATCAGGTGATATGATGAGGATGAATATGTTTGCAAACATTCATACAATTTTCTTATTATCACACTTTAATTACTTTCGCAGTACAAACATCGTGCTAATGCGACACGGTTCTAAATGAGCCCGTAAACAGCGATGCACAGCTACCATTTCAAAGTAAATCTTAACCTTAAGATGAATTGTGATGCGGACCGAACTGCGTGACCCTGCCACTACACTACTACATAAACCTCCCGGGTTTCCAAAACTGGCAATATAAAATTTAAAACTGTTTATTTCAATAAATAAAAAAAAAAAACGACTTGGAATTGCGTTGCATGCAAATGTGTCTTTGACTAAAATTACGAATCTATGGGTTCCTGCAGGTAGCTACGTACGTATTTCATAGATTGAGGTAGTGTTGTTGAATATCTCGGGGAACGATGAACGTTTAGAACAATACCTCTTTTACAGAATTATATTAGTATAAATATTGACTCAAAGGTAAATTATAAAAGAAAAATGTAATGTGATCCGCTGCAATGTAAGCAGGTCTTTCATAATTTATTTATTTATTTAAACTTTATTGCACAATATGCAAAAAAGTAAGTACAAATGGCGGACTTAATGCCTTTAGGCATTCTCTACCAGTCAACCACTTTTATTTTTTCATTTACCATGTCTAATTCAGCTAAAATTCAAAATTGTAAGCCATATCTAAACCCCGTTATCAAGCGGGCAGTTTAGTGACTACCTGACATTAGTAATGTGCATTGTCAATAAAAAAAAATCTAGATAGCCCGTAATACAACCCTAGAGATTACGGTTTCTATTATGGGCTCTTGATCAGATATCTAGATTCTCTCTCTCTTCCTAGCTATTATCCCATATGGTGGTGGGGTCAGCTTTCCGTACTTTGCGTCTCCACTTCGCCCTGTCCTCGACGTCGTCGTCGGATACTTGACACTCTATCATATCCTTTAGCACTACATCCTTCCACCTAGTTTTAGGTCTGCCTCTGGATCTTCGACCAGGGATGGAAAGTTGCAGTGCCAAGTTTTCTATGTAGTCAGATGGTCGCCTTTTTACGTGACCATCATCGCAGCCTACTCTCCTGGAGCTTATCGGCGATGTCGCGTACGCCCAGACTTCGTCGCACATCAGATATCTAGATTATATTCTATTATTAACCCCCGACAAAAAAGAGAGGTGTTATAAGTTAGCATGTGTATCAGTGTGTCTGTCTGTGGCCTCACAGCTCCCAAACAACAACAACCCCGATCTGAATGCGGATTTTTTCATTCGAAAGCCTCGTTTGTCGAGATGGTTCCTAGCTGTTTGGGGTTTCTTAATTTTTGTGTTTAGGTTTTATAATGTTATGGATGTAGATGTAATAAACAGGTGAATATGTTGGATGGCGAACCCTAAAATAATTTCATTTGAATACCCAGCAACTTCTGCAATCATAACGCAGAATCTCATTTTGCTAACAATAAATTATGAAACTGAAATAAATTACTGGCTTTCCTTGAAAAATCTTGTCTCGAGCGATCGACGATTCTACTTTATTAAATGTATATTCACTTTCAAGAGGTTTTCAGTGAATACATTAATAATTTATGAATTTTAGAGTGTTTTGATCGCTGACATTGTCTTGGGGCCTGAGATTTATCGTTAAAATTATCACAGCAGTTTATCACAGACATTTTCTGCTTTTATATACCTCCATAATACGTCCCACCCACCTGGTTCTCATTTAGAAATTTGACGGTGACATTTATTTATTTACGTAGACACCCTGGCTCTGTCACATTTCTTTGCTGAAAGCTGGCGGGGTAGCGGTTTGCGCTGAGGCGGCAGAGCGCCGCCAATATACTGTAAGTCTCACTAATAACTATAATAATATATTGGCGGCGTTTGCAGTAGAGACACTCGGACCTTGGAGCCCGGATGCTCACAGAATGTACAGCCAATAAAATAACAACTATCAGAATGTTCTTCGGACCACAGAGCCGGCTCATTCCTCGGCTAAAGCTTGGCTACTCGGCGGAGGAATGTAACTTTCTTTACAATAGGTTAAGCTGATTATTGTTGTTTTTGTTTACCATACGTTGCGTTGATGTATCTTACTTCTATAAAGATTTATTTTATTTAAACTTTATTTCACAGATCACACTAGTACTAAATGACGGACTTACTGCCACAAGGCATTATCTACCAGTCAACCAAAGGGCTAAACAGAAACATTGAGTTGGTGCAGGGTCTATAACGTTCGGACTTTTTTTTAAGAGAGAATTTTAGAAATTGACATCTTTTTATCTTTGATACGCGTACAATTCAACTCGAAAGTCAAATACCTAAGTAAATAGCTGAATTACAAGTGCCGGAATCAGACAATATTTTTAATTTTCACTATATCTACTTTGTAAGGTTTTTCTTTTGAATGCAGGGTGAATACTAACAATTTATATATTTCCAATATAATACCATAAAAAGTCATAAAGGGTCTCATGATGACTTTTTATTTAGGTTATTGTTTGTTAATATTAAAGTCCGATGATTACCAGTTACTTGGTGTCGGGGGTGTTATTTATTATCCACTTGTAAATAGTTCTAGATTCGAGTACACAACAGATTGAACAATATGATGTGATATTCAACCCGATCTCCCGGAAGCAACGTCTCCGATAACTTCAACGGCGGCTATTCAACATCTCCCCACGTGCCCACTCATACAAAACAAGATAAGCACTTTATTTACGTACAATCAACGTCAAAACAATAATGCTTAGTAAATTTTCAGTTCAACCAAAGAATATAATATATACTAACGTAAAAAGAAACGACAGCGACACTTGTGTACAGTAACAAAACTCGCGGCTATGTGTGCGTGTCGAAGGGCAAGCGCGGGCGAGCGCGGGACGCGCGTTATGGGGAAAGGCATTCACGTGAATGCCTTGTCGAAGGATTCGGCATTACAAGGTCACCGACGCCCAAGTTACACCGGTAGACTGCTGTCACGCCTATGGTTCAACGGCTGTCTAATTTCACATACCTACTCACGGTCAAGTTAAGTATGCGCCTAATATCTATGCCGTCACCTACACAGGAGACGCAAACTTAATGCCACCGGATTGGCGAAGTTGTGATATTCTAAGGATTAAGTTATTTCTGGAATTAAATTAGTTAAATAAAAATAAATGCGCTTGTAAATATCGAATACCTCTCACGCGCAAGATCAAGTTCTGGCAAGCTCCACAAACTGAGCCTGTAATTCGAAATTTGACCGTTGTATAGTGCCGTCTCACTCACCAATATAGAATTTGACAGGATTTCAAGAAGGATAGCACTACGACGATCGACCTTCTGTATCCGCAACTGAAACGCGAGCTAGACGAATGGCCCGTTATTGGGCCCTTCAATTGGAAATTTTCATATTTCTTACGAGGATAGAATGTCGTGATTGAAAAAACGTGTTATTATCAAAGTAGTTTTTAAGTAATATAATATTTTTAATAGTTCGCAGTTTTTTATAGAAATATTTAAAAAAGAAGGTAGACGTCATGTTTATAGACACAAATCGTCGTTTTGACGATGCGGTTGGCTCAGTTTGTAGAGACCAGCCTACTGAGCCGGCGGTCCCGGGTTCGAATCCCGGCCAGGGCAAATATTCGTGTGATGAACTTGAATATTTGTGCTTGGGTCATGGTGGTTCTATGTATTTAAGTATATATTTATCTATATAAGTACGTATATCTTCGTCTAGTACCCATAACACAAGCCTTCTTGAGCTTAATTTGGGACTAGATCGATTTGTGTGAGGTTGTCTGTTATTTTTTTTGAAGTGAAACTTCTAATGCGACTTCCAACAAGGTTGCGTTAAACATTTAACGCTACCGTGGAGGGGGTAGGAAAGCACTGTTGCGTTAAACGTTCAACGCTCTTGGGGAGGGGGAATAGAAAGAGACAGAGCAAGAGTGAAGAAGTTTGTCTTAATAATAATAAATTCTTTATTTCAGATATAGTATCCATAGAGTGTTAGTAACAACGAAAACTTAAAATACTTATAAATACATTAGTAATACAAACACTTACACAACACAAAAATTAAACACTATAACACAAATTCCGCAACACCTTTGACCTGCGTTATCCAAAATTTCTAGATGGGGCAGTCAAACCTAGCCGCAATGTCACTTAGGATGCTGTTGGAGCTCTGCCTAACCCTTAAAGAAACAATATGAGTTCACTAAAAATCTATTTTTACCCCTTCCTATTTTCATTTCCACATTACGAAGTTTCACTTTTTCTGCGCGGAGGGACTCCGTGGCTATAGATAAAGTTAGATGGAGAAAACTACACATTAATCAGCTACACCGCCAAAAATTCGACTCTTAAATTTATGATAATCACTATTTACATAATTTTAATCAAAAACATCCAGGCTGCCAAAAGAGCAAGGTGAGTCGTGAAAGACGTCGATCTCAGGGCTTTGCATTTCATACGTATGAAATAAATAAAATGGTATGTAATACTAATTACATTAATAAATAGCAAGGCAAATTTATTTTATTACTAGCTGCGCGTGATGTTAGTGGCTCATCTCAAGGGAACACCACAATTTTTCGGGATAAAAAGAAGCCTGTGTTGATCCAGGGTGTCAACTACCTTCATACCAAAATTTATCAAAATTGGCCCAGCCGTTTGAGCGTGAAAAAGTAACAAATATACACAAACACACTCAAAAACTTTCGTCTTTATAATATTACTGTGATCATGGTATTAATTATAATAATTTTATAATCAGATGCGATCTGCTTCGTATAATTTCTGCTCATTACTCGTATGTCACCCTGTACCTTAGGGCCTTGTCACGCTTATGAGTTGCGAGCGAATTTTGATCACAGTGCGATTTCGCCGCGACTGATAGATAACCTGAATTAAAAATTAAAAACACCCCCCGACACCATTAGCTGGTCATCATGAGACCCTCATTCAATGAGAACATTCTACTAAAACTGAACATAACTACAACGGAATTCTTAGCTTCAATATTGGCTGAGATCTTATCACTTGTTCCAATTAAAGCTGAATATCTTAGAACTTATTACATGTTCCTAAAAATCGTCTTACACACACAACTCGCAGCCCTTACTTTATGTGCATTAAGATATTTAATAAGCTACCGAGAGACATAAAGGATCTTCCCATTCAATTGTTCAAAAAAAAACTATTTGCTTGGCTAAGTGAACTAAGTATTTATTCTATAAAAGAGTTTTTAAACATTAAAACTTATGATAAGTAATTTTAATTTTAGGAAGGATACGCTTTATTTTGTTGTACATTTTGAATATAAACAAAATTTAGTTGTTTGCTTGCTTAATTAAGCCGAATTTGGAGATGTACCTCCATCTAATTTGTACCCATTTCTGCAAATAAACATTATCATTTAACGAACCTTCTTGGCTTATTTCCACCAAACATAGCTAAGAACCATCTCGACCGCTGTCTTTGGATTAAAAGAAAACCGCACTCAAATTGGTCCATCCTGGGAGCTACTATGCCACTGACAGATACACATGTTAATCTTATAACACTCCTCTTTCTTCGTCGGGGGTTCAAAACACGCTCGATAAGGCCCTTAGAGTGCGTCTCCACTGAACCGTAGCGGAGGAGTCGTGCGGAATCGACCAATTACAATAAAGCGGAGCTGAGAAGCAGATTTCAACTCAGGTGATTGGTCGAACCGTCCGTATGCTCCGCCTCACTTCAATGTAGACGCACCCTTAGTGTGGAACGTGCGATTCGGTTAATTAAGCAGTATTATCAGATTACTACCGTCTGAATGACAGCCGCCATGTGAGGCGAATTAATGATGGCTCCGGTATCAAAGCGGGTATAATTGATGCTAGAAAATATCGCCAATCAATTGGTACTCATATATACATATTATATCATTATCATCATCATCATAATATTTAAGAGCTAAGCTCTTGTCGGTGGAGTAATTTCCAGCTTATTCTACATTCCGCCTTCTCTTTTACGTCTTTATACAATGAAACATTTTTTTTTCTTTTATTTGCTCCATATATGTATGTCCTTCTCGGTCTATACATATACGTACAAAAAAGTATTTCTCCTCAGTAAGCCTTATAGTGAACCGCTGGCATGTATCTACACTTTTATTTTTATAAAATGGGTAGTTTGCACAAATGTAACTTTGACAGAGAAATATTGTGTTTTTCTCAGTCAACCTTTGACAACGGTACTGTAAAGGTACCGAAACGTCAGGGAGGCTCAAAGGCGATATAATTCGTTTAAATTGTTTTATTTAAATGCGTGAAAGTCGCGGAAACCGAAGAAAATAAAAGTATAGGTAACAAAATTATTGATTTAGTTTTCAATTGGCTTCAAAACGAGGAAGATCTCAATTCAGTTATGTTTTTAGGCTTCTGTACCCAAGAAGTAAAAACTGATAAACGGATTCAAAGATCAATACGCAAAGAAAAACCAAATTGCACTCATACGTGGTCCACACCGGGACAGTGGACACGAACCCGATATACAAATACATTTACAAATTATCTTTATTGCAAACCTCCAACATCAAGGAATATACAACACAACATGAGATACATTAAAAATAACAGGCAAGGTAAAAAACAGGCGGTCTTATCGCTAAATAGCGATATCTTCCAGACAACCTTTAGGTAGCGGAGTTGTTGAAAAATTAATGTTTGAAATTAGTAGGTGGTGCATAATAATTATAGGACTAAATAAACGACTACATAAAAACAAACGTGGTAAACATACATAAATAAAAATATACAGATATACTTAAATAAATACTTAGATATAATAAATAAATATATTGTAAAGTAATAAATAAAACAAAAACAGTATGAGCCACAAAGTTAAAGGAGCGGTATCTTTGTATAACCGCCAACGTTTTAACCTTTCGACCAGAGACGCACTATACGTACGCTTTCAATTTCTCCATCTGTTTTGATCTCTGTATATTTTTTTTTAAGGTCACCATCCGCCATCTTAGTTCCGGGGTAGACCACGTATGAGCGCAATTTAATTTGTCTTTGCGGGTTGATCTTTTTTCTATTAATAAATAAACATTAAGGGACAATCATACACAAATCGACCTAGTCCCAAACTAAGCAAAGTTTGTACTACGGGTACTAGACGACGATATACATACATCTATGACCCAGTTACAAATACTCGAGTTCATTACACAAATATTTGCCCTGGCCGCGGTTCGAACCCCGGACCGCCAGCTCAGTAGGCCAGCTGCACTACCGACTCAAACACGACGTCAAGAGATATTTGTATCTTTATAGCAATTTTAAATGTGGTGTTCATTTACCCACATTAAAAAATCATTCGAAAAACATAGTGGTTTTGAAATAAAATATATCATGTATTTAAATCGATATCTGTATATTCCCTTTTTTCGATCAAAATATTTGAAAGTTTCACCAAAAATACTGACTTGCACACTAATTATGCACACTAAATAATGCGAATTCAATATACTATTTCAAGGTATTTGCAAAACGTTTTACTGGATATAAAAAAAAACTAACCTAACCTAACCCGGCCGAGTCGGATCTTAGTGTGCAGTGCGAGGATAATTAGTGTGCAAGTCAGTATTTTTGGTGAAACTTTCAAATATATCCGATGTACGAACCATATTTTTGGTGTGAATTCGGTTAAAAAGGTCATCTCGTTTTGTATGATGTTTAAGTTTTTTTTGTAGGACATGTTCAGTTAATCAATTGTTTTTTTTGCACATCATTAGTTTTTCTGGTATGCATTCAGTTAATTAGTGGAGTTACCTAGTGTGCTGAAAAATTATAAAGACGTGCATTTAATAATATCCCATAAAATATTACTGGAACTATAGATGTATGAAAAATATAAAGTCTCATTATTTTTAACGTTGGTACACACCACAATTTTTATATTAAACCGTTGATACAAAGATCAAAGCACAAAGAAAAATTAAAATGTTTTATTGTGCTTTCATCTTCGTATTAATGGTTTACTGGAACTATGTTAAGTACTGCAATCCCTCTTCACTGAAACATTAATTTCCTATCGCTTCATTGTTATTCATAGCGGCAGGGCTCTACGGTGGCCTACAATTCAAATTGGTCGGCCTTACTGTCAACTCCTTCAAAATCCTCCAATTCTTTCGGTCGTGAGCTATTTCAACTCAGCTAGTTGGAGGAGGTTATACCCTTCAATAGGGGTTCCTATAACATTAATATATATTTAATATATATTGAAAAAGTTTATCAGAGACTATTTTTTTTTGTTGATTCCGAGCGGGAACATGTAAATATTTTCTTTGTTGTTTATTTGCATTTTATTTATGAAAATATGTCGAGTCGAAGAAAAAGTATTGTATGCAACGTTGTATAAGTAGGTCAAAAAACGCTCGTGGCATCTTTCTTACGATGTTCGCTACGCTCACATCGTAACCCATGCCACTCGCGTTTTTTGCCCACTCTTAAACAACGGTTGCATAAAATACTATTTTGCCCAATTTTTCTTCCTTCTTAAAAGAAGTTTAGGGTATACTTTAGCAAATAAATAAAATCTCAACCATCGTGTCAGCACTTTGCAAAGTAATCCTTCTCAATTACAGAAATGACTTAGCTAATTCTGGTCGGACAATGATTAAGGAACGAAGACTATTTAATTTTCATTTGGTTTTTAGCAAATGGCCGCCTTTGGGGAGCGCTTTCCGGTTACTCTTTGACGCTGTTCATTTTTATTCTGAGGTTTTTCAGCTAATTTATGAAGTTCATTCATAGACAAAACAAGAATAAGTAAAATCCAAAGTTTTATTGAATTTATGTAATGGTAAAATTGATAACATTATTAGTATTAAACCATTGATACAAAAATGTTATTAAAACTTATTTAATAATTGTATTAAACGGTTTACACTTATGTGGAATTGTCACGAAGTTGTGTTGTTGAGTGACGAAGTTACCGCGCCGCTGTACGGGTAACAGTCCATGATGAAGAGTCCCATACGAGTTCGAAACATGTCGGGACAATGACCTGACAATTTCACGCGAGTTCAAACCGCTTAATACATGGATACAAAGCAGGTAATCCAGAGGTACCGGGTTCGATACCCGGTCTCTCCCGCTAGATTACATATTTGTATTCTATTTTTTTGCGCTTCGATCTTTGTACTAATGGTTCTATATAAAAAAATGTGGTGTGTACCTAAACTGACAAATACTCTATGAATATTAAATATCAGAACCCCTACCTGGAGAATAAATAGTAACAATTTGTTACACCCAACTCTCATAGTCCGTCCGAGGCATACGGGTGAAGACCAAAAGTTCACCACCTTGACTCACTCAATTGATATTTGTATCAAAGTCTCCATTGTGCGACGACAATTAACCTTCAAATAACGTATCTTAAAGTTCTATTTTAAGGTTCCTGATTGTAATCGTTAATTTTTGTCGCACAACGAAACTTATTCCAATCACTTTTATTTCCTCGTTTTGTATGCCGCACTACGCCTTAATTTCATCTAACTTTTTGGTCCTAGCCCATAAAATTTATATTTTTTTCGCTTCAATAGCAATTTAAGTAAGCATAATGTAGTTGCGTTTAACTTAATACGTACAATAAAAATATGGCATGTAATATGGCTGTGTTTACTGAATGACAAATGCAAAGAAATCTTATTTAGAAATATTGCGCCAAATCTTTATTAAAATGTCAATTTGTCTTAAAACAAGGCAACAAGAACTTCCCTTTTATATTGAAACATTTATATAACATAATTTTTCCAACAACACCAGACAAACTCGATCTAAGTTTTCATCTATATTCAAAGTCGGAACAAATTATTAGCGAAGTTGTAACGAAGTGAAGTAATTGGCTGTTAAGGAGCCGTGGAAATCTCCGGCTTCTGCAATCATGGGAGTTGCAGAGTTCGTGATGATAGGACTCGTTTGTAGGAATCTGAATGTTAGTACAAAGCGAAGTGAATTCGGCCTTAATAACCTAAATAAAAAAAAAACTAAAAAAAAACAACCCGACACAAGTGGCATGATGACAATCATGAGACCCTCATTCAATGAGTGATATAAAAAATACTATTAAAACTGAACATAAGTACAAAACCATTGATACAGAGTTGCAGAGTTCGTGATGATTATGACTCGTTTGTAGGAATCTGAATGTTGGCACAATGCGAAGTGAATTCGGCCTTAATAACCTAAATCAAGAATGTAAAACACCCCGACGCGAGTGGCTGGTCATCATGAGACCCTCATTCAATGAGTGATATAGAAAATGCTACTAAAATTGAACATAACTACAAAACCTTATTTCTCTAAATCTTATTTCAATTTCAATTGTTTTCTTTAAGCATTGATCTTTGTATTAATGGCTTAATATAAAAATTGTGGTGTGTGGATACATACAAAAAATTAGACATTGCATGGTTCATAAATTTATGAATTTATGAATTTGGAGTTCCTCAATATTGGCTGAGATCTCGTCACTTGTTCCAATCAATGCTCGATATCTTGGAAACTACTTTTTTTATTTACACCAAACATAGCTAAGAATCATTTCGACGGACAAGTCTTTCGATTAAAAAAACCACACTCAAATTAGTCCATCCGTTTGGATGCTACTATGACACAGACGGACACACAGATACGCATGTTAAACTTATAACACCCCTCTTTTTTCGTCGGGGATTCCTACTTTATTCATACCCTTTTTCTATGAAAGATTTTATAGCAGGTGCATTAATGGGTACTAAATTAATATTTCACAGGAATGAAAGTGGCTTCCGATACATAACTACATCGCAGTATCAATCACGTGAAAAGCCTGTAAATGTTTTACGATCACTCCATAAAACTTTAATTTACGTTAGAAATTGCTCCCATGAAACTAAAATAGAACCTTTTACTTCCTATTATTGTAGGGATGTTAGTTTTGATCTGATTTAGTTGCTGGGTATTTGTGGTATTGCGGTAAGATCATACCAGAGGTTTGTTTGGATCTAAATGTTAAGGGGACTAAGAGGCTTTAAGCTTGTTTAAAACATTAAGTAGTCTTATTAAATCTTTTGTGAGACATATTTAACATTTCGGGCCGTTCCTGATAATATCACGTGAGTGTAAACCGCTTAGTACAATAATTAAAAGATTAATGTTTAATTTACTGAATAGACAAATAATTCCTCTGAAATTGGCACCCTTACAATGACACGTGTGATACGTCTTGTGTCAAGTGTTTATATTGCGTAAAAGTTATACAAATAAACTATGCAAATTATAAATTTCATAAAATGCTTGCTGTTTTCAAAACTTGACTTCGAGCAGAATTAAAACGCGGTATAAAATAACTGTCTTAATAAGTTTCTGTCAAAAATGACATTTTAGTGGACAGCTTTTATAGCCGACTGTACTTTTCTTTGGATATCCATCAAATGCTCACTGAGACGATTCTAAAGAGCCCAAGCTCGGTAGGATTGCTTTTTCTATTATAGAGTTCCTATGGCCACCTTCCGGCTCCATCATCAGATCAGCCCCATGGTACCATATTATTGTATTGTCATCAAAGTTAAGTAAGTATGCAAAATTTCAGCTCAATCGGTTGACGATATCTGCTTCAAAATTGAGTTGCAAGATTTCACCCGAACAAACATACTTAGATACATACTCGTACATACATACATTGCAAGTTTTAAAAACTGACTTTGGCATAAGCCATTTGGCAGCTGCCATTTCTGAAATAATAATATAATAATAATAACCAGTGATCGGGCTCGTGCAATACCGCGGGTTTCCTATAGTAATTTTAATATGAACGTAATTATAGTCTCGCGATCTTCTAAATAGTATTCTATAAATTCGGACAAATACATAGTTACCAAATTATTTTGACCGAAGATGAATCGCTTCGCTCGCTGAATCAATAACATAAAAAGAAAAAAAAGACTAGCACTATGTTTGTTCGAAAACAAATTTATTAACCAACATTTTTTTCTTTACAAACTACTACATTTGGTTAAAATTTGTCCCGCCGCCGCTTCGGCGTGATTAGAGTATAAACAAAATTACCAACAGACTGGCTTGGCGCCGCGCGCTCATACAAAACAGAAGACGATGCTGCATCGCACTACTAAGATTTTTCCTGAAATCATGACCCCTGTCCGTAGTAAACTGATTTTAAATACAAACCTAGAATATTATTATAGTATAGATAGAAATACCCGGCGACCAGTGACCCACGCTTGTGGAGACCATTTGTAATTCCTCTAAAGGCTACGCTAAAATTAACCTGAAGGATGAAGGGTTCGGCACCCTGTTTTAGGGGCCAACGGGCGCAGTGATGCCTGCATTAGGGTAAAGCGTTTGCCATAAATCCTAAAGCCTTAAAATGGCATAATATTTGGATTTCAATTAAGTGTCTCGCCAAATAATTTCGTCATTATTTTTTAGGAGGCTTTTTGTACAGCCGCGCCGTCGGAAAAAGTGACCTATAACCATTTTTGGATGTCCAACTATCTCAGTACTCAAATTTGTTAAAATCTGTTCAGGTGACAATTTTTTTTTAACAGCAGATGGTGTGTGGTCCCTCACACAAAACCTGCATCGTGCTGTTAAGATGTTACCAGAAATAATGACCCCCCCATAGAAAACTGATGTTAAATACTAAAATTTTATAATGGTACTAATTGCGCCTGTGTTACCCGCTCATCCCACGGGAACACCAGATTTTGTCGGAATAAAAAGTACCCAATGTGTTAACCCGGGGTGTCAGCTACCTTCATACCAAAATTTATCAAAATTGGTTTAGCCGTTAGAGCGTAAGGTGTTTTCTATGTATTCAACTATAAATTATATCTATCTACGTTAGTAAGTATGCATACCGTCGTCCAGTATAACAAAAGCCTAGTAGAGCTTAATTTGGGACTAGTTCGATTTGTTTTTCTATTCAATATTTTTTTTCTATTCAATTTCCTAATTCGACAAACTTAATTTTTTCATTCTTAAATAGCCACTGTGAAGAGTATTTCGTAAAGCTACTTCATTAATTCACAAAAGCCACATAACGATATTTTAGAAGCATCGCCGGCCTTCTTTGAAAGTAATTCCCGATCTCGTTCGATCGACACGAAACGCCTCTCGACGAAGCAGGTGTCTGACCCAAGTCAATTATATCACTTGACCCGTACTATATCCTGTTTTGTGTCTGAGACTGCTTACTCCAAATATATTCGTATTTGTTTAAGGTTATTACCATTACATAAGCCTACAGAAATGAATGGCTGCGAGAAAAGTTGGTTTTAGGGTTGCAGTTTTAACCTAACCGAACCTACTTTTCTGGCAGCGGTTCGTGTCTGTAGGTTCACAGTTTTAACCTAACCTAACCTACTTTTCTGGCAGTGGTTCGTGTTTGTTGGGTCATTGTTCTAACTTAACTTAACCTACTTCCTCCGCGATATGTGGTGTGTCTTAAAGTCAAATGCCATACCACTTATTCTTGCCATAAAAGTATCTCATACCTACGTTGTCTATAAGCATTTCCGTCTCCTAATAAAATTGAAGACCCCTTATTAGTTACTGTGTCCGGTCGTTATCGATTTACGCTTCAGAATGTTCATCCCTTTAGGTTAAAAATACCTACCACGCTGTTCAGTCTAGCGTGTGCCTATTCGCAGTTTTAGATCATGTGTGTATGGAACAAAGTTTAAAATTATAAACTACATACAAACTTGTCCTTAAATGCAAAGGTGCACGACTTCATCCCATAGCCCGTCGCCGTAATACAAACTTAATCACGTATACAACAAATGAGGATACCACTATTTTTTTATTATTAAATCATTGATACAAAGATCAAAGCACAAATAAATAAGTTTAATTTTTGTGACTAGCTTTTATTGGCGATTGTACTTTCCATCCATCGATCAAATTGCTGAGATGATTCTAAAGACCCCAAACTCGGTAGGATTGCTTTATCCATTACAGAGTTTCTAGGGCCACCTTCCGGATCCATCATCAGACTAGCCCCATTAATTACCTACTTTATGCAAAAATTCAGCTCAATGTTGAAGATATCTGCTTAAAAATTGAGTTGCTAAATTCCACCCAAACAAACACAGTTACATACTAAATAGATGGCAAGTTAAACCAAAACTTTTGTAAAATTTAAGTGCGTAGCCTGGGGTAAGGCCTTTCGAATAAAAATGCAAAGATAAGATCGACACACAAGGCATAAGGAAAAAAACGAAAAGGTTATCTGGCGTGGGGTGGTGGAGAGGTTATCACGTTGGACCGGTAATTCAGAGGTACTGGATTCGATTCCCAGTCCTATCCTTTACATTCACTGTGGGAGCGTAGGTTCGGTTTCGGATCCTACTGACTGCGCCTTGATTTGTATCTGTACTAGACGTGAATTAAACTCAAGCGGGGATGTGGACTCATTTATTCTCATCGTCATTATTATTTAAGAGTTCTACTCTTGTTGGTGCAGTTTTCTCCAGACCGTTCTACTTAACGCCAGTTCTTTCACTTCTCGATACGTCACGACTTCTATCTTTTTCTTTATCTGGTCCAAATAACAAATCCTAAAATGAAAACTAATCCATTTATTCTCAAACACCCTCAATTAATAAAATACTGGTCGCTGATTAAAAAATGTTTTAACATTAAAAAGCTGAAATTCTTAGTTTTTGATGAAGTGTCTACACGCAAAATAATGCACCCCTTACTCATAAAGGCCACGTTTCTCATACAAAGTTTTATTTAACATTTAACCCCTTTCGGGGATGAGTTTACAAAAAAATTACTGGAACTTGTTTCCTTCGTTCGAATCGAATCTATATACACGAAATATGCGGGCCTAAGATGGTTGCGTTTATGACGTGATAAATAAGTGACAAAGCATCTGTCACACCCGCATTTGGTCAAAACGTGAGTAACTTCTACATACAAACTTTCACCTCCCACTTTATGAATGAATTTCTGTGTTTTTTATAGTAACTCGTTAATTTTGTTCTCGGAAAAAAAATCTCCTTAAAGTCGGTTACTATTTTTGAAAATATTTGTGTTAATTAATGCAGGCGAATCCGTAATTTAGTAGTAAGTATCTCATAAACTACAGTTTAGAAAAAGGTGACCTTCATCCCAGACCTCTTGTAATACCTTACATATAGGGACTGCGTTGAATGACAGGCATTTCATGCTTGTTAGTGTTAGACGGGAAATTGTTAATGTCATAAGTTTATGTTATTTGGACTGTTTTGCCGCGTAAGACCAGTAAGTTTGGCAGTTTTGTGGTAATTATGTTTCAGGGTGATGAGGATCGTGGACAAGGTAAGGGACGGCGGTATATTTGAGTTATGTTAGCAGAAAATATCTATGTTTGACGACGCGGTTGGCGCAGTACTGCAACTGCCTACTGAGCCGGCGGTGCTGGATTCGAATCCTGGAAAAGGCAAATATTGTGTGATGAACTTAAATATTTGTTTGTGGGTCATGGATATTATCTACAAGAATTGCTTATCTAATTACTCCTGTGGCGCGGAGATAATCCCATTAGCGGGTTATACTCCGACACAAAGTCCGACTCTCTGGTAGTAAAGGCTAACCAGCCCTGATACAGGTCAAGTCATATCTTAAATAAAAATTAATTGCTTAGTTTGGGCTCAAGTTGATTTGCGTAAGATTGTCCCTTAGTATTTATTTATTTAAATAATGAAATAATTTACTGTTACAATGTTTGAACTAGATAGTCTATCCAGTTGGAAGGTCTCAATATCCGATACGTAGCGTCTACCCGTTTCCTTGAGATAGCTTCCAGTTGAGCAGTCCGCCGAGCCGCTCACTGAACTACGAGTGACTGACGTCAATACTTGAACAATAGCTGTGAAGGGACTCACTTACGAGTAGCAGTCCTGTAGCTCAGTGGTGAGAGCACTGCCCCGTTAAAGCTGGTTGTGTGTTCGATTTACACTTGGTCAGTTATCCATTGTATGTACATACATAAAGTACTTAGTACTTTTATGCGCGAAATACTTAAATTTCTCACGGAACAAAATACTGTTTTTAATACTTATTACAGGGTCCTAACCTTGGCCATGATTTAACATGATCGTACTCGCTAGCGACAGCGTAAAAAAATTGTATTGAGTATAGTACAGAGCGCCCCGAGCAGTCGTTAGCGAGTGCGTAAACGAAACGGTCACTGTAAACTCATGGTAAGATACAGGAACAGAGTGGGTGAAATCATGGTCTTTTTATACTACAACAACTCATCCACTTCATTTAGTAGACGGCGTACGCTTAAAGATAACCAGAGAAGGTTTCCTTTGGCAGGATGAACCTTCTGAACCCTAAGACGACGCGTTTGGCTCGGTTTTAGACACCTGCCTACTGAGCCGGCGGTCCCGGGTTCGCATCCCGGCCAGGGCAAATATTTGTATGTATGTATGTAAACACTTTATTGTACATAAAAACAAGAAAAACACTTTACAAAAGAATAAGCATGTACAAAGGCGAACTTTGTGTGATGAACCCGAATATTTGTGCTTGGGTCATGGTTGTTCTATGTATTCAAGTATATATTTATCTATATAAGTATATATATCGTCGTCTAGTACCCATAACACAAGCCTTCTTGAGCTTATATTCATATTCATATTCATATTCATATTCATTTATTTATAATATTTTCAATATTACACGTCAATACATAAAAATCATTTGTAACTTAATAATTTAATAAAATTTGCTTAATTTGGGACTAGATCGATTTGTGTGTTTGTCCGATAAAAAAAAAAGAACATTGGGAGAAGGAGAGCTATTTTGATTGTCAGTGCAGGAAGGAGTTAAAACGTCATCCTTTTTTTTATTTGGTTTTGACATTTTGTGTTCTATCTGAATCTCTTATAATAAGATGTCGTGAACACCGCCTACTAAAATGACAATAGACGTAACATAAATCACAACCGCGTTGGTCAGTTTCTGTTTAACCAAATGGTACAGGTAAATAATGCCTTATGGCACTACGTCCTCCACTTTGTACAATTATTTTGTGCAATAAAGTTGTAATAAATAAAAACTTATGTGACGTAAAGTGATTTAACACTGGAAAATTTTAAACATTACGTAATTTTTAGACAAGGTACGTTGGTTTCACGTATATAACAAACATCCAACACTTGCCAATATAAGCAAATATCCATCATTTAACAAACACTTCTATACCTGTTATCCCCAAACGCCCACACGCCAAACAGCTTGGTCAAAACGACCCTCATCTCTAACATTGCATACGTTATCTCCCCGATTCCTTTCCAGAAATAAGCCGCGATCACACGATGCTTCCGGGTCGGGCCAGCCGGACGACGGACACCATCCGTCAGACCGGACCGTTATCTAGCGCGGTGAGTAGAATAGGGCCCGGAAAATAGAGTACGGCTCAGGGGTATGATGGAAGTTGGGTATATGAGGATTATATAGGAATATAAGGTAGGAATGTAGTATGTAGAAGTTGGACAATGTTTGTTGTTGAGTTTGAAAAAAGCCGCGATCACACGATGCTTCCAGGTCGGGCCGGTCGGAAGACGGACAATATCTGTCAGACCGGGCCGTTATTTAGCGCGGTGAGTAGCATAGGGCCCGAAAAATAGAGTACGGCTCAGGGGTATGATGGAAGTTGGGTATATGAGGATTATATAGGAATATAAGGTAGGAATGTAGTATGTAGAAGTTGGACAATGTTTGTTGTTGAGTTTGAAAAAAGCCGTGATCACACGATGCTTCCAGGTCGGGCCGGTCGGAAGACGGACAATATCTGTCAGACCGGGCCGTTATTTAGCGCGGTGAGTAGAATAGGGCCCGAAAAATAGAGTACGGCTCAGGGGTATTTGGAAGTTGGAAAATGTTTGTTTTTGAGTTTGAAAAAAGCCGCGATCACACGATGCTGCCGAAACGGGCCGGTCGGAAGAGGGACACCATCCGTCAGACTGGGCTCTTATCTAGAGCGGTGAGTAGAATGGGGTACGGGGAGAATGAGTTGGGTGATGCTGATGGAAATAGGGATGGTGGTTAAATAAGGATGAAGGAGAATGTTTGTGTGATAGTTAGATAATTTGTTTAGAAATTGTCTAGGATGAGTACTTATAGTCTACTAGCTTTTGCCTGCGACTACGTACGCGTGGAACTTGATAAAAGGGATTATTAAAAGCGCCTAAGCAAATGTAAGAGCAATTGTGCTTTTGGTCTGATAATTACATTTCCTACAGGGTCACTGCACTCCAACATAAATGTTCACTCACTTTTCAATCTTTTAGGTATAATTTCCAGGATGAAAATTATCTTATGTCCTTCCTCGGATCTAAAACTATCTCTATGCCAAATTTCATCAAAATCGATGCCGCGGTTTAAGCATGAATAGGTAACAGACAGAGAGACACACTTTCGCATTTATAATATTAGTATGGATAGTTGAGAAACTATTTACTGAAATATAATATAGATCTGTACTGAACAGAACTGTGTCACATAAACAACAGTGTAAAGCACAAAGTTTATGATTATGAATGTAGTATACATAAGCCACGATCACACGATTCTTCTGGGTCGCGCCAGCCACACGACGGGCGTTATCTAACGCGGTGATTAGAATGGGGTACACGAAGATTGTGCGCTGCTGGTTGGCGGGAGCTAAGAATTCTCCCAACAAACATTTACTTATACTTAACTGTATATAAAAGTGATAGAAAATGTTATAGTTAGATTTCCATAATTGTTTTAAGGAAGTCTATATTTGACAAGAGTCGGAGATAAAAGAATTATAGAATTAACTTGATATTCAATCACTTATATTACACGTATAAAGAAGTGATGTATCATAACTTAGTAAATAGACGAACACCGTTAGGTTCTCAGTGTTGATGATGGGGAGAAGAAAGTTAAGTCTCGAACAATAGGTTAATGTTTTATCAGAATTCGATTAAACTTTGTCAACATTAATGAGATCAATATCAGATTACTGAACTCGCTCTTTTAATGGAGCTCGAACAATAATTAAAGCTGAAGATTAGGATTTTTAAGGGGGTCTAGTAAATTCGTAATTTTTTATTTAGTAAGAATTTGATCGGAGAGAAAGGACAATGAAAGAGTATACTTATAGTTGTTATTAAATTTTTAACTTTACTGTGCTGATTGTTTTGTTTTTATGTACCTATATTTTTATTCTTTTTTGCAATTTATGTTACTAACCTTAATTTGAATTTTCACTTTATTTTACTAACAAGTTACAGGCCCCCACAGGGGGTTTTACAACCCACACCATATTGCGGATTTTTAGTGGTAGGTACCACAGATATATTTCTGTGGTAGGTACTAATTTATTTTACTGACAACGTATTTTTTTTGGTAACTGACGTTGAAATGAAAGTCGGTGAATGTCACTGATGTACAAAAAGAGGAAACAGGACTAAGTATTCCGCAAATTTCAAGTATTTGCATAATACTCGTAAAGCCAGAACTATTTACAGTGATGAAATTCATGCTTTTTTCAATAGGATTCAGTATTTTATTTCGCAAGAAGAACAAAGGATTGAGCAGCATTCCGGTAAACAATGTTTTCAATTTGGTTAATGACAAATCCTTGACAAATTGCTATTGACGTTTGATAATGCAAATATATGACGTATACACATTATTGTCGTATGAAAGCTGTTTGCGGCGCTACTATCCCTGGGTCGGACCGACGCTTGCTAGGCTATAAGTAAAGTCTACTAAAAAGTTGTGATAGAAAACGGTCCAAGAGCTTTAACAAATAAATGAGTATTTTTTTAAATAATACACCTTCGTTACACAGGAGAAATAATTAAAGAAAAGATTAGGTTAAGACCCTTTTTGAAAACAATCCAACTTAACCATCCATTGTTACCACAGCGTTGACAGACAACTTGTCACGCCCAACGCCACAGATAACAAATTTTCAAACGCCCATTTGTTGCAGACTCCAGGGTTTTGAGACGTCCGGGCGATAACCAGAGACAATAATAGCGCCTTCAATACCATAATGAACTCAACGGAAAGCCTCGACGTGAATAGATCCACGCCGATATACACCATCGGCACCACTTTTATTACTCAATGGTGAGTATTTTTTTACACTAGAAGGTTGTTCGTGGAAGTTTTGATTCCATGCTATACAAGTTTTTTTAATGAAGGGTGGTTGGGAGAAATATTCAATAACCATCCTTAGCTATATAGTAGAAATTCTTTTTTGAGACCAAACTCCCTTCGCTGTGTTAGTTTAAATAATGCCATAATCTTTATCCATCGTTAAACCGCAGAGTTATCCCGTAAAACTAAATATAAATAAAGTCCAGACCCCTTATACATGAAATTCGTCTTAAGTCGAAGGAAATGGGGTTTACATTGAAACACAGGGCATATAGATTTAAATGCAGCAGCAAACCAGGTACCAGAACTGCTATATTAAATACAAAAAAGTCTTTAATGTGCATGTCCTGTTTCTTTTTCAATTTAAACCCTATTTCGTTTGTCATAAAGATGTATTTGTTGCAATAGGTGTTTGAAATTATCATACTTTTAAAGGAGAATGGGCAAAAATATATGGAACCTGGGACCAACCTCCAATAGCAATAAGATATATATCGTTGGAAAGGTATTTTCAATTGGAACAACAATTGTTATGGCAGCTTTGTTGTTACAACTGTCCGTTCGGAGTTATAAGACTAATAAGTCTGAAAAAAATAATAATAATATTATACTAAGTATTTTCAAACTCATGTAAGTACTTTGGTCTCGTATATACATTGTTACACTAAGAATATGTTCACTCACTGGCGACGACGGTGAACGTCTACCCTCATTTTCACGCACATTGTCAAATGTCGGATTGCACACAACACTCACTACGTCACTTGCTAAGGTCTCGTCGTAAGTCGTTCGTTGGTTTTGTGCGTGAGTTTTCGTTTGTTTCACTTGTTTTCACTAGCTGATATTTTACTCCGCTTGTTTATTGAAATTTTACTCTTTTAACGAATTCGGCTTGCCCACTGGACTTTTGAATTGCATTTCGATCGGGTAATTGTGATGGAAGCTCATCATAACTGTGTTATGTGTCGGCGAGGACTGCATCGCAGAAGATATCAGCAACACGTACTGCTAGATAATCTCCCAAGAGGGCAACCAGAGCTTGCTGTTTATATCCAGAAACATGCATTATTGGAGGTTAGTGTGCTTATTTTTATTTTATCTCTCTCTAAAATAAAAATAAGCACACTCACCTCCAATAATGCTTGCTGGATATAAACAGCAAGCTCTGGTTGCACTCTTGGGAGATTATCTAGCAGTACGTGTTGCTTATAACTTCTGCGATGCAGTCCTCGCCGACACATAACACAGTTATGATGAGCTTCCATCACAATTACCCGATCGAAATGCAATTCATAAGTCCAGTGGGCAAGCCGAATTCGTTAAAAGAGCAAAAGTTCAATAAAGAAGCGGAGTAAAATATCAGCTAGTGAAAACAAGTGAAACAAACGAAAACTCACGCACAAAACCAACGACCGACTTACGACGAGACCTTAGCAAGTGACGTAGTGAGTGTTGTGTGCAACCCGACATTTGACAATGTGCGTGAAAATAAGGGTAGACGTTCACCGTCGCCAGTGAGTGAACATATTCT
Organism: Apotomis turbidana; assembly: GCA_905147355.2. NCBI lineage: Eukaryota > Metazoa > Arthropoda > Insecta > Lepidoptera > Tortricidae > Apotomis > Apotomis turbidana. The sequence goes on from LR990285.1 coordinate 4,070,141, forward strand.
TAGTGTAACAATGTATATACGAGACCAAAGTACTTACATGAGTTTGAAAATACTTAGTATAATATTATTATTTTTTGTTTTTTTTTTTCAGACTTATTAGTCTTATAACTCCGAACGGACAGTTGTAACAACAAAGCTGCCATAACAATTGTTGTTCCAATTGAAAATACCTTTCCAACGATATATATCTTATTGCTATTGGAGGGTGGTCCCAGTCTGCCCATTCTAACATTTCAAAGTAACAGTCTGTGGCCATGCTGCATAATAGAACAATGGCTATTGATTTACAGGTAACAAAAGTAAGTAGATTCGGACTCAAAAAATAATTCTTACTATACTTTTGGATTCAATCCATTTTGGTTTTATGAGGATACAGGAAAACGTTATCTGAAAAAATTGCTTGTGATCAAAAGTACTACCTTGCTTTACTGAAAGATTATTCACTGTTGAAAGTCTTAGCCATGGCAATCTAAAGATATATCAAAGCTCATAAACTGTTAGTTATATCAGTGCGTCGAAGTCTCTTGAAAAACGTTTCTGAAACGTAAATTTAAGTCCGGGTCCTTCATACAAACTGCTTTACCTGATTGCGCTTTGGTCCATCTGATAACAGATGAGTAGCTTCGTCGTCGTTGGTCCAATTATATTTCGTAGTGATTGCGCAAGAAACTAATGCATTTTATGTATTTAATAATATTGTGAGGTGGTTACTATTTATTCGTCTATATGTCCACGTCCCTAATAAATACCACTAGACATAAAATAAATTGTTTCATTATGTTTCTTTACTACAATCGGATGGAATCTTTATCTAGTAGTATTTAATTAAGCGTTTATTTTTATTTTAATCGCTTTATCTATACTATTGTAAACATAGTAGGTAGTTCTAAAGTGGGAGATCCGACAGTTTTAGAACTAGGTCGTGTAAATTCTTAAACATTCAGGACAGATCATATGCGGACGACTACCACTTTAGATACTATATTATATTAGCCTCAAGATATCCATTACTGCTTCCTGTCACGATCCTGATCAGATCGTCCGTTTATTTCGAAGGCCTTTCCTCGCTGCGCATTGTCCCAATTATAGAAAATATAAATACCACAGTGTTTAAGACCAATGTGCGTTGCCAATGATGACATACGGCACTGCCACGTGGTCACTCACAATGGGCCTCATAAGAAGGTCGAAAGTTACTCAAAGGGCAATTGAGCGAGCTATGCTCGGAGTCCTTGCGACAATTTAAAGGGAAGTCTCCCCTCTCTGGAGATGATTTCTTTTCTCAAACATGAAATGAAATATCGTCATAACGTCCGTTATAACAGGCTTCGAAGTATCAGGTTGCGTGCGGAACAACTCGAGAGCACTGTAAAGGAATTTCATACAAAATTGAAGGCCTAAGCCGGGAAGTATTTTTTAAACATGACGTCTTTGCTCAGGAACGGGCTAAACAGCTGAATCCAATTTTTTTTGAGTGGTGTATTTTTTTATTTCATTGCATAATGTTTGAGGAAATCACTATACATGCGTGGCCGTGAAAAGGGCTTGCCGGCTTCGTATCACTATCCGTCTATACCTACTCTCCCGGAAAGCCCTTCTTAACCAGCGTCTGCAGTAATGTACTATTGCTACGATACATTTCATTTGTCACCAGGAAAATGTTGAAACTAAAGCATCGCTCGTGCCTCCCGACGGACAGCCTCTCTGAGTGCCAGAGTACGTACCTCCTCAACGGGTCCAACTACTCGGACGTCTACTACTACAACAACTCCCTGGACAGTGGCAACGGATTGGTAAGTCCCAGACTTAGATGAGAAAAGTCAATCAATCAATCAATCAATCAATCAATCAATCATTTATTTATTTGTAAAAGTACGGTTTTCATCCATAGTATAGTCAAAACGAATTGTATTCAGGTGAAAGTAAGATATGAATAAGTTTCTGTCAAAAATGTCATTTTAGTGGCAAGCTTTTATAGCCGACTGTACTTTTCTTTGGATATCCATCAAATGCTCACTGAGACTATTCTAAAGAGCCCAAGCTCGGTAGGATTGCTTTTTCTATTATACAGTTCCTATGGCCACCTTCCGGCTCCATCATCAGATCAGCCCCATGGTAACATATTATTGTATTGTCATCAAAGTTAAGTAAGTATGCAAAATTTCAGCTCAATCGGTTGACGATATCTGCTTCAAAATTGAGTTGCAAGATTTCACCCGAACAAACATAATTAGATACATACTCGTACATACTTACTCGTACATTGCAAGTAAAAAAAATGACAAAGTTTTCGCCGCCAGTCAACGAAATGAAATGAAATAATTTATTCAGTAAGTAAGGCCACAAAGACACTTTGACAAGTCAGATTGTGAATATACCGGCACTTCCCTAGAGGAGACCGTTGTTGAGAAGAAAGCCGAAAGTAACTCAACAGTGAGTCATTTTGATGCAAATTATACTTAAAACAATCAATTACATTTATGTTATAACTAATTAATTACTCCAAATCAATGTTAGGTAATAGTAACATTAAAATACAATTTAAACTATCAATTTAAAATATTAAATATTCCCAGAGATGTATAAAGTCTCTAGGCCTCAACATACTCGCAAAACTTCGTATACTTTGGTTATTGACGAATGGTTTTTCACAGTCCTCGCATTTCCAAGCTCGGATTGCAAAATACCATCGCGTCGCGTGTAGGTGCCAACGTAGCACACTCGCACTATGATAATGCCTTGTTTTAACTAATCGAATTTTCAATTTAAGCAAAGGGTGATTGATTATTCAAGTGTTTTAACCGCCTCATTATCAATGACCACTATATTTTGAACCCCGTATGATCAGAGGAGAAATTTTATGTTGTTTTGTAGACGACGCAGATTTTCAAATTTCTTATCAAAATAATGTTGATTGCTTCTGTAAGCTCGCCGATATTGCGGTTACGGTAATGAGGCGGTTAAAACGCTCCGAATAATCGAATAATCACCAATTTGCTTCCTTTTGATATATTAGTAAAGATTACGTAATTGAACAGGTAACATATGTATTTACGGGTTTTGCCTAGCCATTTGGCCATTTGATACCAGGAAACGACTATTAAGGCGGCACCCTTTCATTCCATACTGTTCAAAGATTGACACTTCAAATAGAAGCATTTTTATATAGGCATGTTGTATTTGTAAACATTGTTTGTGTAAGCTGTTCACCGGATCCAATGAAGGCGCTGTTTACCTTGCGACTTAAATTAGCCTACTTTCTTGTATTCTAACCTTGTAATACAAAAGTCATTAGGGAGGTTTGTCGATTGGAGTTCCTTTGTGCCAATTCATCGATTGTGAAAACTGTGTAAAGGCAATAATGGTTTGTTTTTGTTGGGAATGAACTAGGAGTTTATTATAGAGGGTGATGATAATGTCACAGTGAAAAAAATCACAGTGACTGTCCATAATAACACTATTAGGTCATTGTCAGATGTATGTTCAAGTCTTTCCGGTGAACATATGCGAAATTAAGGATTCCATGGCCTAATTTCCTGATAAAACTCGTATTGAAGTAAATAACGTATCAACATAACCTAGGTTCATACAAGCTCTTAACTTTTGACCACTAGAGGGACGACTTGTTTTTTGAACTAACAATGACCCTAATTCATTTAGGACAAGTAATTTGTAAGAAGAAAATAAAGTCACATACCTAATCCCGTAGATCGTTCCTCCGCTTCTAGTGATATTTGTTTGTCACCGTGAAATCATCATTAGTGTAATTGTTACATAAAAATGATATATTACTCTATTTGAAACCTAGGTTGTATATACTCATGTGACACATAAGACAGTATAAAAAATCACGATAAATTGTAAAGACTAAGTATAACATTGAGGTAAATATCTTAAACGTACCCTGCGGGCATTTGACAGTCACGTTTACAGCGCGATAAGTAAATAATAATATGTGAGTGCGAGAGTGACGGATGATTTTCCGTTTAAATTATCACTGACTCGCAATTACCTGGAGTGATAGTCACAGTGACTTCTTCAAGCGATATTTTCACAGTGATCTCTTTGGAACTGGAACAAGCAACTAGTTTTCATTTATTTATTTGTGCGAGGCGGGAAACAAGTTGAAGCTAGACCTACTTTGTAGCAAAAATAAACAAATAATCGTTCAAAGATAATAATAACAGAATACTCTGCAAAACCAGGTGTTATTTATTTTTCATTGTTCGATTTTAGACTAACATGAAAACCTAAGCTTGGACCGAATACAAGGGGATGAATAGTAGGTAGATACATTTATTGGTCATTACCAATGATTCATTCATATACTTAGCTATAGATATATCTTCAACCGATTGAGCTGGAATGGAGCCGGAAATTCTTTAAGAAATAAAGCAATCCTACCGAGTTTGGCATTTTTAGAAACTTCTCAGTGAGCAATAATTGATGGATGTTCAAAAAGAAATAAAAAATATAAAAGCTCGTCACAAAAAATAATTTAAGTCACATTTTTTTAAAGTCTCTTCTCTTGTGGCCGCAGTGAAAGTTTTTAATTCAGCATTTTATTTCTCATAGCAACCAACTCTCCCGCCGTTCCCGCTGTGGTTAGCCGTGATCTTCGCCACGTGCCTTTTGCTGGTGATCCTGCTCACTGTGAGCGGCAATGTCCTGGTGCTCATGGCGTTCCTGGTTGACAGAACCATTCGGCAGCCAAGCAACTACTTCATCGCTTCGCTCGCTGCCACTGATCTGCTCATAGGTGAGTGTAGTGGTTCAGAAGGTGATCCAATGGTCCTCGGTTCGAATCCTGGAAAGGGCAAGTATTTATGTGATGAACTTGAATATTTCTAAATAAATAAATAAATAAATAAATATTAAGGGACAATCTTACACAAATCGACCTAGTCCCAAACTAAGCAAAGCTTGTACTATGGGTACTAGACGACGATATACATAATATATAAATACATATGTAGATAACATCCATGACCCAAGAACAAATATTTGCCCCGGCCGGGATTCGAACCCGGGACCGCCGACTCAGTAGGCAGGTGTCTATGTCTACAAACCGAGCCAAACGCGTCGTTTGTTCATATATTGTGGATATCTTCTATGCAACTTTCTATATAAGTGTGTCTATCATTTTTATTGTTATTGAAGAAGTAACGTCTGCTGGCGAGCTAGCTAGCCAAATGTTTACATTGGAGCGAAAACTTGCAAAAAATGTATGGTTCTGGCGGGGTTTGAACCCACTACGACGCTACCCTAAGGCATGTAAGGAATATACATTAGCATGCTTTATTGAAATTATCATGAATTATTTTAAAAATCTTATCCCAAACTTCCGAAAGTATTCAAATTTTGTTTCTATTGTCCACAGGTACAATATCCATGCCTTTTTATACAGATTACGTTTTAAAGGGATATTGGCACCTTGGACCTCTGTTGTGCGATCTTTGGCTCTCCGTCGACTACACTGTTTGTCTGGTGTCTCAGTACACAGTGCTACTTATCACCGTGGATAGATTCTGTAGCGTCAAAATAGCGGCACGGTATAGGGCTTGGAGAACTAAAAACCGAGTCATTTGGATGGTTACGGTAACCTGGATTATACCAGCTTTACTGTTCTTTACAACAATCTTTGGCTGGGAGCATTTCATTGGTTACAGGGACTTGCAAGAAGGAGAATGCGCAGTACAGTTCCTAAAGGATCCCATTTTCAACACAGCTTTAATTATTGGATATTATTGGACCACTCTGATTGTCTTAATTGTGCTATACGCGGGGATATTTAAGACTGCTTACGATATGCAAAAGAAGAGTGAGGCGAAGCAAAGAAAGATGCAATCTATGGTGGCATTAAGCGCAGGGGTAATGTCAGGGATGGCTGGACGCGCTGCCGGCATGGCGGCTTTATCTAAAGCCACAATTTCTAGTGAAGATCAGAAGAAGGTGTCTGAGGCTATAAGAAAAGACTCTACATCTAAGGGATCATTGGCAGCTCCATTGCTAACTCTTGGAGGTTCTACTGATTCCAATTCAAGTCAAAAATCATCAGCTCATAAAAGTAGTGCCACTGTTACTGCAACATCAACAACCGCTGAATCAGATGGAGAAAAAAAAGAAGATCAAGTTGAAGCGGAAAGGTCGAGCAGTCCCGCGTTCGACTCTGATGAAGAAAGTAATACACAAACAAACGTGAAAAAGCGACCATCCGTGGCCAATCTTGTAATGCAAACTGGTGCTCTTCAACTACTTAACAATATGCGCATGAATGGTGGAATGCTAATAAAAACAGATGTCCAGTCACAGAAACAGTCTCCTATAATGAAACAAGAACTTGATAAGCCCAAATCGTCACTATCGCAAATATCAGAAAAGAGTTTACTTGACACGGATAACCCTGATACGATTCAAACTAGACCAGCTGTTCAAGCACCGACAGTGCCTCCATCGAATGCTAGTATCACGTCCCCGACATCTTCAGGAATAGCTACGCCGTCCGAACAACGAGAAGTATCGACTACTATTGCTCAAAGAATCATACCTCCACCCACAGAGTTCAGATGCAGCCCTCCTGTATCTGAAAGTCCGCCATCCTACTCCGAATCATCTCGAACAAGGACTGTTAGAGTAATGAAAGACGGCAATACTTACGATGTTCTCGTTGGTATGGATGGTGCAGATTTGAGATATATGGATGAAAGTTCCGTCATCATTCCTACACCAACTAACGAAAGTCCTCCGTCTTCTGTGACATTCCCAACGGGAACTGAACCGTCTTCGCCACCGACATTAAATAGTGCAACTAATGTTACAAATACCTCCTTATTGCAAGCGGCTCTTATTCGAGCTACAGCGGAAGCTAAAGTCCCAGCAACAAAAACAAGCTTCTCACCACCTGCACCAATCAAAGTCAACACAGAAGTGAGTTTGACAACCGGAGAGCGACCCAAACCCGTAATCACTTTAGTATCAACGTCTTCCAATAACAATGAGTCTCAGTCACCGAAACGGCCTGAAATTATCTCTCCGTTGAAACTAAACCCTTGTATAACGTCGGCCATCGAGCATAGCGAAGTTTCCAGCCCTGCTGTTACTGGGTCAGGCCGTGGTGACTCGAAGAAAGAGTTTGTTAAAAACATCGGAAAGAAATTAAAAGTTAAACGTTCAAAGCGCGACGGCCTATTCCCGAGCATCGGGCGGCAAAAGTCCAAGTCTGAAAACAGGGCAAGGAAGGCGTTTAGGACCATATCGTTTATTCTCGGGGCGTTTGTTGTGTGTTGGACGCCTTATCACATTTTAGCTTTAGTGGAAGGGTTTTGCACGGATCCGCCTTGTACGAACAAGCATCTATACATGTTCACGTACTTTTTGTGCTACGCAAATAGCCCTATCAACCCTTTTTGCTACGCTCTCGCCAACCAGCAGTTCAAGAAGACCTTCACGAGACTCCTCCGGGGAGATTTCCACATCACCTAGTCCATGTATGTCGGGTATAAGGCGTGAATCTTCCATTCCCCGATAAACACGCGCACAATATTTTGAATGACTATTCGAGTTATTTATGATAAGACAATACCGTTTTTTAGAGTAAATAAGAATGCTTTCAGTGTATAGAATGTGTAGAAAGTGTATTGAAATGTATAGGCTTTATAAAAGCCGGACAACTGATTAGCGATTGTAAATAAGTATTCTATTATTGTTGGTAAGTTAATTTCAGTCGTAAAGTTCAGAACTGACAATAAAACATTAGATTGTGTATATAAACGTTGTAGCTATGTACTATAATCAAGTCTCTTTATATTTCTAGCTAAGTAAAATAATTTTAGTAACTTTAAGTACCTATAATAATATTTGCTTTAGATTCAAAGTCATTGTAAAAATGGAATAGCTATGTACTGTATTTGTATCAAAATGTACAAAACGTCGTCATTGTAATGTGGCTTCACAGGTTTCTAAAACTAGATTTCGTTCAATTCATAACTATGAAACTACATAGGCATTCATGTTATACAAATTATAGTAAATGGTTATGTATAATGGTAAGAACGTTTCATTAGGAAAATAATAGACTGTGTTACATCACACCAAAAAGTCAAGTAACTATTTTCAGTAATAAGTTTACGCGTTGAATAATTGGTTTTTTTTTAGTTTTTTTTTTCTGGTAGCCACGTTACAATTCGCGGAACGCTTTAAAGCTTTCAGCAAGAGCCCAGCTAAAGTTTTTCAGCGTCACATATAAAAATAGTCAATTATCTGTTAGTTTAAGTAGTGCTAGTACTTCGGGCCTAATCCGTTTCTATGGAATGTAGAATCAATATTTTTAGAATGTATTTTCAAGTGTTATTCTTTTACTATTCAAAGGCGACAGGTAGGTAGCTAAGTTTTAACTATTTGCATATCAGCTCCTGATGTATTCGCGAAAGAAAAATGTGTTTTTTAGATACATAGGTACAATGAAAAATTGACAATATAATAAAGATTTCAAAATAAAAAGAAAATACACGAAGTTTTTTTTTTATTACATTTATAATTAGATCATTACAAAACTTTTCAATGTTACTTTATTAATTATATTGATAGTAATAAACCATAAATAACAAATGTAAGAAATTTCCAATTAATGAATTGGAAACCTTTAATGGACAATACTGAATTTAATAATACTTTAGTGCTATAAAATTATAAAACAAACTATCTGTCGCCTTACGTTTAATTATTTTTGTTTTCATTTTTTTTAACACCAGTAACTTTCAATTGTTGTATTTTTAGTGTAGGTACTCTAATAAAAAAAAGAATAATTATTTCAAATAATATATTAATTAATTGAGTTTATTTAACCGTTATTCTAATTTTAAACAGCTTGGGAACTACTAAAATATAATAATTGAAAGTTGCGATACAGTGTACAAAATTTTGATTTTTTTAGTATGTGCTGTGACTCAAATTTAATTATCCAAATCTCAATGTTTTAATTGAGATAATGTAATAATATTATGTTACATAAAATACTTGCATGTCTTAGATTTGTATAAATCCTTGCCTTTGGGTAGCACAATAGCAATTTCAGTGTCAAAATTGTATGAAATAAAACAGTATTTTTTATAATAGTACCCGTAGCCACAGTAATATAAGTTTTCACATCAATATGAAAGACAAAAGTGAAATAAAATTAGTTAGTGCTATTGAAAAAATATTGGAAACATAAAAATAAAGTTAGAGTACGAGTAATATAGAAAGTGCAGCATAATTTTGAAAAAAAAATTTTTGATTTTGACCGTAAATATACATTTTTTCCTAGCTTTTCTATTCTGATACTAAACTATTCTTTCCCGCAAACATGGTAATATTTCTCTCTCTGATTTATTAAAACGCATGTTTTAGTTCAGTAATAATAAAAAGAACCACATCAACGGTATTACCATATAAATGAGTCCCTTTATAAAAGAGCTAGCAAATATTTTAAAACGACTAACTGTTATATGAAACCAAAAAAAAAATTGAATCATTCAATACCTACATTTTTTTAATACCCATATGCATATCTCTCTTGTTAGTAATATTGCTCTGTAACAATACAAAAAGTTTTTTGTTTACAAACAATCATACATTTTATAGAAATAATGTTTACTGTGTATATTTAAACTTTTAGGTATTTAATATTTAAATAAGAGATATTATTATTACGTTCGATGTTGTAAAATGGATGGAGTTATAGAACTTTTTTTTGACAAATTGTTGAATTTCACTTTAAACTATTTGTAATAAAAGACAGAGGACAATTAAAGAAATTAAACGGAATAGTAATTTTGTGCCGTATTTCATTCACCCACAATACTTTAAATTGATAACCCACAATATTAAAAAGCATATATACCTAAGGTTAATTGTTCCATACTGGCATTTGGCATAATTTTCGTAGTTATAATTTTTACTTTTCTTGATACAGATAACTTTTTGGTATTGTTATAAAACAAATCTTACCTAACCTAAGCTAATGGGTTTACTCTCAAATCTCTTGTTAAATTAGTAATTTCAGAATTATGGCTTACAATTTTATGCCGAACAACACGATATTATGCCAATCAATTTTATGTCTGCCGATAGAATCCCTAGGTTAATAGATGGATATGGGATATTTGAGTGTTTCAACGGTCTTATTATGGCTTACGATTTTATGCCAAACAATACGATAAGTATGCCAATTAATTTTATGCCAGTCGATAGAATCCCTAGGTTGATAAATGGGATATTTGAGTATTTTAACCATCTTATTACTATGTCCCCAAAACAAAGAGGATTTCTATAATAAGTTTTTTTTAATGTGTTGACAAATAATAATAATTTATTCAACAGTAAATAATGCATAAATAAAGTGTAAAAGTCAAATCCCTGACGCAGGCATCGTCAGAAAGAATAAGTTTATGCAGGCAGTACATGGTATGACGAGTGAAGAATCAAGAATATGACCAGAGAGGAAAGTAACAAATAAGGAATATGACGAATCAGAAACAAATCTTACAAAAATTATGTTGACTGCTTTTGTGAATTGGCCAATATTGCAGACAAAGTAATAATCGTTAATTCATAATCATAATATGTGAGCATTTTAACAGTATCCGTACTGTCAACACCGAAGCTTTCTTGCGAAAAGAATTTGCACCTTCTACTTAGTAAAATTATAATTAAAACTTATTGAACCGGTAAAATTGATTTGTATTTGTTCGTGCTACGTTCAAACACGGTCGTATTGCGAGTAAATAATAACTGCCTTTCGTGACAGCTAATAGAAACTACATCAAAGAAAATAATAAGAAAGAAAATGCCAAAGAAGTAATAATTGTCGTAGTGTGATAGTTCCGTGACGAGGACCATTAGGGCCAAAAATAACCAGAAGCTCACGACTTTGCTGAAGTTAGAGGTCACATTTTGACAGAAAATTACTATTTTTGTCGGAGATGGATAGTAGCTGCGGTTTGTGGCACATTAGATGAGCTATGGGACATTGTTGTGGACGATGAGGTAGTTCGAGTACGATGAAACACTTCAGACACATAAAATAACTGTCCCTGGTATAGAGGTTTGCACGCTGGCTACTCGAATTCTCGAAGAGAATAGTCTTTATTAAATGAACACTGTATTGCTGATTTGCAATAATTCACTGACCCTACTCAACTTGGTATAGCACAAGGAAACGGGACAAGATATGATGGGGAGAGCCCAGAAGTGATCGTTCTGAGTACTGAATCCTACACCCCTAACTCTATCTTTTGGCAGACAGTGAGTTGTAATCAGTTAATAATATCTAATAGAACATAATAACATTACGCCTTGAGATCATCGTCAAAACCATGCTCGTAATGGGAGTGGAAAATGCTTGAGAATTCTTAAGAATTCACACCCCTAATCTAATGTAATAGTAAATATCTAATACTTGAATTCCAAAGTAAGTTGCCCGTATCAAATATCCCAAGTATTCATAACTAGTTTCTCCATTTGTATCGTATCAAATCGCTCAAGTATTCAAACGTTATTCACGCGGATACACAATATATTATGGACCGAAACCTAAATATGTCTCATCGCTTTTTGTATCAGAACTTTGTACATTACCCTCGCCACTTGTGATACTGGCCACAGTGAACTTGTATTCAGCAGTAAGGGACTAAAAAATATCATCGACGCTACATCACGTCCAAAACGCCGAGGTGATTAAATAAACTCCTTTTTCAACGCGACTAAGGCCCGTTTTGTGCAAATAATGTGAAAATCGTGTACTTTTATGTCAATTAATCAAAAGCGCAAATTTACGTAGCATTTTCGTGACACGGAACGGCGTGACGATGTACCGTCATGATTTAGATATCTATTTATTTCTGGTTGACAGTTCAAAATGCTGAGTAAATGAGGTTTGAGTTCTGAAATTTGAGATGGGAAGATTGGAGGTTGAAAATAGGTGACAATTGACGCGACCGACCAAACTCATTCATTGATTAAGAATTAAGTCACTTTAACAAAAAATCTACGCTGGTCGCTTTCTGCATAGCTATGGTCAATTAGCACGCGAGTGTGTTTGATTAGCACAAGATTAGGTGTTTTTCCTCACTCCTCAGGTTCTGAAAGAAGGAGTATACCGTTGAAGTTGTAGAAGTAAGTATGTACATAGAAAACTACCGTGAGTCTAAGACATTAAAATACAAAATCGGTTTACTCAGTTGATCGGCCTACTGATGATCGCGTAGCGATTCGAAATATGTCGAGCGATATTCGACTTCTACTGCAACCTCAACTTCGACTTAACCCGTTTATATTTTAATAAGTTAGTATGTAATTTAGTCGTAGTTGGTTTTATTTTGTTAGGTATAAATCCGTTTTATGATTTTATATATATTTGGCAAAAATGTTGGTAGGTATATAATTTTAGTTTTTTAAATAAATTGCCCCTTATTTCGTGAGTAGCTTCATTCATTAGAAAGTTTGTTGTACTCAAAATAAGTTGCTAGATACAAACTTTCTTTGAATGCATTCGTGTCTTTTGTAGACCGCAGTCAGACATTTTGATTTGTGACGAAAAATAAGTTTCTGTCAAAAATGACATTTTAGTGGCAAGCTTTTATAGCCGAGTGTACTTTTCTTTGGATATCCATCAAATGCTCACTGTGACGATTCTAAAGAGCCCAAGGTCGGTAGGATTGCTTTTTCTATTATAGAGTTCCTATGGCCACCTTCCGGCTCCATCATCAGATCAGCCCCATGGTACCATATTATTGTATTGTCATCAAAGTTAAGTGAGTATGCAAAATTTCAGCTCAACCAGTTGACGATATCTGCTTCAAAATTGAGTTGCAAGATTTCACCCGAACAAACATACTTTAAACATACCATGCAAGTTAAATAAAAGCTTTAAATAAACAAAATTTTCCTCGACAAACGCTTACTACATTGTTTTGTTTTCGTTTTATAGATTTTTAGCGATAAAACTATAATTTATTCATGATTCCATAAAATATTATCGTATAAAAACCACGAGCCTAAGTAATTTTATAACAGTTGCAGACAAGAAAGCTTTCATTCGAGCACACAATATCTGAAGATGAAAAAGTAAGACATTTATTGTGTGTAATTGCTAACCTTGGGAGTACAAAATGTAATACTGAATCCAAGTATGTAGCCCACACTGTGCAGTACCTCTAGCATAAATGTGACACGTGACTCTTTGTGCTCCTTGCGCGATAGTAGTAGTAGTAGTCACTTTCCTTTCAATACCGTACGAGCAAGACAGATGACGCTAAGTCACGCACATGCAAAGTAGCGGCAAGTAAGAAGTGGCAAGATATGCTAGCTCCGCAGGATAGAGTCACAAAATTCAGAAGCAGAGAGATATATTCACAGTATGTGTATTTTCTATTTCTGCTGTAACTTTGCGGTCCTGATCAGAGAAGCAATTCTAGAACGTCAGTTAAATCATTGTTTAATTTAAGATTTCTCATGTAATATTTTTCTTGTTGGTGTGCAATAAAGTGTTGTTGTATTATATTGTAAATCAACTTAGGCTACTGTATTAAATGTCTCCACTGCGTCTAGCCGCCGGCTTTTCAAGTGTCACGTGCAATAGCCTGTGAAATTCGCCGTGATTTGTGTGCGGAATCGCTCACGCAATATCGCGGGCGTACTCGATTACAGTCGATACTTTCGAAGTATTTAGTTTCTGTATATGTTGAGTACCTAGTTCGTCAGTAGTACTGGTCACAACCTGTTACTTCGCTTTTTTTTGTTTCGCCTAGCTGGTTGACTTACTCATTTATTAATGCGTAATAAAGGCAACCACCATAAAACCAGGTAAAAAATATTATTTTACTAGCTGTGCCCCGCGGTGTTACCCGCTCATCCCACGGGAACACTAAATTTATTCGGAATGAAAAGTATCCTATGTCCTTTCCCGGGCCTCAAACTATCTCAATACCAAATTTCATCCAAGTCGGTTTAGCGGTTTAAGCGTGAAGAGGTAACAGACAGACAGACATACTTTCGCATTTATAATATTAACTAATTTATAATATTAGTGGGTGAATTTCAACAAGCTCGAAATTTACCTAATTTTGGTGGTTTTTTTTATTTTTGATGTTAGAGTCAAAATTATATATCAATAATACGAATAAAGTCATAACCAATATTGTGTAGTAATTTGTTATATATAATAGTTTTAGAGATATTATGATTTTAGTAATTTTCCTACCACCAAAATTGCTTGTGTCCACAAAAATTAGATATTTTGGCCACCAAAATTGTACATCTACACCAAAATTAGTTACTTGTGCTAAAAATTAATATTTTTCAATGAAAATAAGGGAAAATGAAAAGAAAGTAATGTTTATTATATCTATGAAAATACAATCACTAACTCGTTTGTAACAACAATATATTTTTTTCTTTTCGAAGACTTCTTCTCTTGATTGATTTTTCTTGCGATTAGCCATCCTAAAAACATAAATCAATTATGAATAGCAAAAGTAATGATTTAGATTAATTGTATGCATGTAATGTATCTAAACACTTTATTGTACACAATAACAAGATATACATTTCAAAAAAATAAGCATGTACAAAAGCGAACTTATCCCTTTAAGGGATTTCTTCTAATTTACCTTCGAGTAACTTAGTGTTAAACACACATATATACACACATAGGTAGACAAACCAAGCAACATGTACAATACGATAACTTTACAATAGTACAAAATGAAAATGCAAATCCAAATGAGAGAGAGATAGGCCAACAGTCAATGTAATACATATTACGTAATCATCATCATCCTCCTAGCCTTTGACCCTTTTGTAGAGAATGAATTCTCAATCGGGGTCGGCTACCTAAATCCCAAGTTTTGGCGTAAAAAATAATTATCTAAATAAATACATATAACATAAATATAATCATAATTATAACAAAAACAGCAACCTAATCAAATAATCGTTCGTTCGATTGTCACAATTTCTTTAACTTTCCCTTGAGCGATGCTACGGACTGCGTCTGCATAAGGGCGGGAGAAAATTTATTCCATAATTTCACGGCGCGCACAGCAAAAGACACGTCGTAAACGTGAGATCTATGCAGTGGGAAAGATAGAGCCAGATTCGCACTTGACCGCAGGCGATCGCCACTACCATCCGCCATGTAAAAGAACTTCTCTGCAAGGTACGGAGGAGAAGAAGGAATGAAAAGGACATTATACAAAATACAAAGAACATGTAAGTCTCTGCGCTGATGGATCGGAAGCTATTTAACTTGAGCGAGGTATTGAGCAAACTTGCTCACTTGATTACACATGATCAAACTTGCGGAGACCAAAGCAAAAGAGGGCGGGGAAGCATGATCTTCGTATAAAGAGGAAGGAAATTCTGCAGACACCTCAATGAATGAAGGGACGCGAAAAGTTTCCTACTGATCTCAGAAATATGAGGTGTCCATGACAAAGATTGATCCATGGTAATGCCAAATTTTTTTACAGTAGAAGAGAAAGGTACAGGCGTACTATCAAAGAAAATAACTGGCTTAACTTGATCTGAAAGCTTGGAAATAAAATGTGGGCTTCCAACGACAATAGCCTGCGACTTCTTGGCATTCTACATCAAACCAAAGAATCTCAAGCCCAAGCACGGATTGATTCCAGGTCTGAATTGATTAACGAAACCAAGGAGCCAAAATCATCAATGCTGGCCGCCGCATAAAGCTGCAAATCGTCTGCATAGAGATGGAACGAGGAGGAGAGTGACTTGGTGATTCCGTTAATGAAGACAAAAAAGAGTAATGGAGAGAGTATACCCCGTTGAGGGACACCAGCAGACAGTTCACACCAGCTAGAAAATCGGTCATCAACTCGAACCCGCTGTTGCCCCCCAAAGAGGTAATCATAAGACGATTGTCGTCGGTGATCTTAACCAAAGCGGTGGTTGTGCTAAAGAATTGAACAAGTCTATCTAGATGTGATGAGAAACGTGGATTTACAAAGGATTGAATGATTTTGGATAAGATGGGAAGAATGGATATAGGACGATACTGCGACAAGTACGACGGATTAGGGGTTTAAGAGAGAGAAATCACATGGGCGCATTTCCAAATTGTAGAAAACGTGCCAGATGGGAAAGAAAAAATAGTAATATAAGAAAGGATAGGAGCTATAGAATCTGCCACCAGCATAAGCATATCTAATCTAGTATTACCCTCACCGACAGCTTGTAATATTATATGTATTGTGTTTATACTTGACTTCAAATAACTACACCGAGTTACAAATTACCACCAAAATTGACCCACCAAAATTAGAAACAGAGATTAAAAAAATATTTATAAAATATCTGTATCATTTACTTCCAATTTAACTTTATATTTAAAAAAGGAAACCTTTAACACGTCTTACACACAATTCACACACAGTCAATTATTGCTAAGTCACTAGAAACATATACCACAAAAATTGTGTCAAAAAGTATTTTGAACACACCAAAATTAGATACTTACGTGCTGAGTGGACAAATCCAGCAAGTTACGACATGTGTGTCATCGCTCAATGCCGGAGCAGAACTAAACGAACAGGTTAACACACGGATGTTGGCCTTGTTGCGTTTCGTTTAACCATAAACACATTTTCAATATTTACCACCCAAATTTCACCCGGACAACTTTTAGTGCTCCATTTTGAGTATATATTTATGAATTAATCTTTATTTATATATCCTTATAAGATACTTAAACTAATACAGATTATAAATAAATGCAATTTTAGTTTAAAACATTGATGTTATGGCTCTATCAAAGACATTTATGAGGAACAACGAATACTGGACGCCGCGCCAAAATTATAATTTTACCGCAAAAAAAATAATTATTAATCATAAATGACTTTTACAATACTTTGCGATTTGGCTTAAGTTAGATAATAATTAGTGTCTTCTTTTCAGAAAAAATTCAAACTTTTAAAACAATTAAACAATTGTTTTACACTATAGTTATCAATTCCGCCGCAATTTTTTTTCACTGAGATAATCACCCTAGTATGGATTATGTTCATTGAATACTGATGCACATGAGAGTTGCTAAACATAGTTGTGTTATTCCGGACATCTGGTGTAAAATAGACTTTATCCTCATCTTCGATTTTGCTTTCCAAATACTTCTCTCAATAAATTTAACCAAAACGAACCTCTCAATAAACAAGTAACACTAGCTATATTTTGAAATACAAAACGGGTTTACTTACATCGTAGAAGGGATGATGAATCAATGAAAGCGATATTCGACTTCTACGACCTGAGTAGGTTATAGGTTATCGCGGGCTAGTTATCCGCAACTCGACGTCTTACAATGCGCCTATTTTGCGTGAAGGGTTGCTGGCACTTCTCTTGCCAACCCAACTCTACCAGAAAGCCTAGCAGTCTCTTGATGTTGCCGACGACTTTTGGGAGTGACCTCGGAGACCCGAGATGTTGTGCCCGGTATTTGGCCACACCAGGACATTCGAGAATGACGAGGGCGGCTGTCTCTTCGGCCTCCATGCAAGCTCTGCAAAGAGGACTGTCAGCAACACCTAGAGTGAATAGGTGCTTGTTTAGTAGGGCATGTCCAGTTATCGCTCTAGTTATGAGCCGGAGCTGCGGCCTCTTCAGCTGCCTTAGCTTGCGTGACAACCCGGGGTAGATTGTCGGAAGGGCCTCTTTGCTCTGCCTGCAGGTACCTAAGTTAGACCAGTATAGTTGCTGTTCTACCTTCGTGTTTTTACGCACTGTGTTGCGCAGCCAGGCGAATGGCAGAGGTATAATTGGTTCGGGTTCCTCTGCTTCCATCTCCGAACCTCCTCTCGCCAGTTCGTCAGCTGCGTCGTTCCCATGCGAGTTGCTGTGTCTTTTGATCCACTGTAGAGTTATGCTATTATTGTTACATACCTCTGACAATGCTCGGTGACAATCATGTATGAGTCCCGAGGTTACTGTGTAGCTCTGCAGGGCTTGTAATACGACCTGAGTTAACCAGTTTTGTATCTTAATATGTCTGAGACTCACGGTAGTTTTCTACTTATGTACTAGCTACATTTTAACCGCATCAGCACTATGGTTAAATTATCTGTACCAATACAAAGCAACTAAACAAATTAAAGCGCGACGCTCACAATACCTGTCGCCGCGCCTCCCGCTTTTGTGGTACTTGACAACGGCTGCCGTGGTCCAAGGGACGAGCGATTGGTGCGTCTCCACTGAAGTGGAGCGGAACGAAAACATGCGGAATCGACCAATCACAAGAGTAAAGCGGAGCTGAGATACAGATTTCAACTCAGGTGATTGGTTGAACCGCACGTACCCGATCAGCCGCGCTTCAATGGAGATGCACCTTTGGTGTGATGATGCAGAGACTCTTTTGTCATAATCAGCAGGCGTCGGACTTTCATTCACACGGTAGGACTAATGGAGAACTATGGAGCCATTATTAACATTAAAATACAATTGATACTCATACTCATAAGTGTATTTCATTCGCAATTTTAATTTTATAGTCAAGGACAAAGTCAGAAGAATATACAAAGGCCTGATTTGTGTAGGCATAAAATACGTAAATATTTGCAACTTTATCCAGGTTTTCTGGAGGAAATTGGGTTCTTTATTGATCGAATATCCATTTATGACTATAAAGTTCATGATATTGACAATAAATTGAGTTAAATTATTCATAATTTTAGTCATTTAATGCTTGGGAATGTTAACCATAATAACCACAAAGGCATTTTGGAATGAAATAGATGAATGAGTATGAGTATGGATTGTATTTTAATGTTAATAACGGCTCCATAGTTCTCCATTAGTCCTACCGTGCGAAAGAAAGTCCGACCCCTGATAATCATCAGTCTCTCTAATCTGACAAGTGTTGGGCGGTGTTGCCACCTCTATTCATAAGGCGGTCGCCACAAGCGATTGTTTTTGAACACTCACGCAACTTTTAAATACAATCATCAAGGAAAGCGCTACAGGCACGCCAAGGACAATACGGCCCGCATCGTCTATTAATTTAATAATCTATTATTCAAATAAGTTGCACAACATTACAGTAATTAAACCAAGGCCAAAACTTAAAACTAGTTGATGGCTCCGTTGCGTTGTCTGATCTGCTGCTGAACTACTTCAACACGACACTCTTCGACAGAAGTCTGCACTTACGATGGTGACGGCAGCGGCCGCGGCACGCGCACCACCAACGAGCTGACGTGCACGTAGTGCCGGGACTGCAGCTGGTGCACCCTTAACAAGAAGTCTGTCCCAAGTAGCAAGCAAGCTGTAAAATAAGCCTATACAGCCACTATAACTGTAATTTAAACTGTTTAAGTGTATTTGCAGCCTGTGCGCTATGTAGTTGCTGATGGATGTCCACCACCACATCCACGACCTATGTATACTGTACGTGCAAATGAGGTCAACAAACTTGTTCCCGCTCGTCGCTACCAACTTGCGACAGAATCATTTAGAACCGTAAACATAACTATCTGCGAAGCGTCTGACGACTTTCTATGTACTGTATTATGTCAAAGTAAATGAATGTTTCAATCTTGCGGCAATGGAACTGTTTTCTAAGTAATTAAAGTGGTAAATCCTTTATTAAGGCAAGGGAAAGACGATCTGATACGACATGTTTTCCTCGTGTAAGTATATTCCGGAAAAGCAGGACGGGTATCGGTAGAGAACTAGGTAGAGTTGTCCTATATAACCAAGTGAACGGATAATAACTTTTTCATAAAAAATAACCAACTACCAGGACAAGAAGTTATAATTCCGAGAAGTACCGAACGTTACTATAAAAACATCAAAATCGTACTCATGCAATAGACGAGTGGCTCTAATGACACGAGTTTGGAATTCCTTTACCACCAGAGTCACGTACGACGTTTTTCATCACACTTTGGAGGAACTAAAACAAAAGTAGTAGTAGTCAATACCAAAATTACTTATTGGCCTAGTGCGTAATATACGACTTACCGCCCTAGGGCCTAATTTACGACTTACCGCCCGCTTCTCTAGCGTGTAAACCCTTGTTTACGAGCAAGCAAGTGTGATAAAAAATTAATTAAGTTTTGGAGGACGAAACAGTAGTGAACGAAACCTCGATTTGTGTTATCTGGTTACGCTAAGTTTGGACCTCATTTAAGGTTATGTACTTACTGTGTAATTTAATACTGTGTAATTTTTATAATGTGATTTTAAAATTCAAACACAATGTAAATTGTTCATGAACAAATGATATGATAATATGATTATGATATGATGAAATACGACCTTTAGGAGAGAGCAGCCAAAAATGTGGATAAATGGATATCCGGACAAATGGACATAAAAGTATTTTTGCCCAAGCTAAAACGAAGAACCTTTGCTCACTTCGCTCGCTCGGTCAATTACCCACGGTTGCTAGAATAATATCCAGTTGCCATAACTGAATCGCTTGTCCAATTGCAAATGATAATTATAATGATGGCGGGTCCGTAATGTTTTATATAATTTCAGAAAATACACTTGATATGCAATAAATTGACAAAAAGTCATGTACCTACCTAATATGATATGATGAAATGTTCGATATAACGGTTTATTGTTATAATTTATTATACTCTAAATAATTAATTGATATAGTGTTATAATATTAAATAACGGGAGCGAGTCGACAAATCCCTTCGCGGGGCTGATGGAAATACCTAATGTAAAACGTCGTGCACACATGGCAAATGTTTCTACAGAAACCTAAAGGATAAACAGAATGTTGGACCTAATTCCATTAACATCTCTCTCTCATATCTCTGAGATATCTCCGAAGTGGCGATATGTCTCAAAGAACACTCGAATTAACACCCTGATGTATAAAATAAATTTAAAAAAATCTGGTAAAAGTTGAGTACTTACTTCAAGTTCGTACGTCAACTTTTCCAAGATTTCGCAGGGTTCCTTGAGAACAGCTTGGAACTGTATTTAATATTCGGTAGACAATGGCCGCTCACTGCGAACAATGAACTCAATTGTGCGCGGTTGATATTAAAACAGTTGCGGATCCATTATGACGCGCAGATATCATCGTTAACAGATACATGGACGAAAATGTTGGCATTCGGTTTTTTTTTCTGTCAAATGGACTATTATATGCATTCCCTCTCTCGCTTGTTCGTTCACTGCTGTAAAGTAGTGTGGTAAGATTTGAATGTTAAGGCTTCTTATCCGTTCAAAAATGCTGATTATTTTAGACATTTTCTCTATAATCAAACATGTTTCTTAACATATTACAAGGAGTGCTTACGTGCAGTGAACCTTTCTTTCTGTTGACACACACTTTCAATCTATTCTTCAAGCTGTCTGTAGTTTGGAGCAATATTGTTCATACGTCGGCACTGAACACAACCGTTTATGTAATGTGACGGAGAGGGCGCGGATGAGCAAGATAACTGGAGTAATGTTTATCCATTCACTTTTTACGGTTCTTTAGTCAGAATAGGAATCCTTATTGTTTCACCACGTCCATTTTTCTGTCTGAAAGCTCAAAAACTAGTAAGCTATTATTTGTAATATGCATAAATAGGTATACTTATAACTAAATCAACGTGTATTATGCCGTCATCTCCCTTAATTAACAAATGTCGTAATAACGTGCGTTGTAGTAAGCTTCAAAGTATAACGTTTCGGGCGGAACAAGTAGAGAGAACTGTAAAGGAATTTCTCACTCGGCAAGCTCTTCTTTCTCGGCGTCTGTACTATGTACTATTAAACATCTATGCAAAATTTCGTATCATTTGAACCTCTATACTTATACGGAAATGAATAAATATATAATGCCAATTCAATATGCAGCATTATAACTTTTATAGACTTCTAATCATAAAACTTATATTGTGTCCATTAATCAGTAAATTGGCTGAATTACCGATCATCATCCAATCGCCAGACGTATGCGAACTGTTTACCAATTCTCAATTACCCGCAATAATGATACATAAAGGTGCATTAATAAGCCCTAAGTGCTACTAACTATACCTAACAGAACACTACACATCATAATTGAGCTACACGCATCGCCAATAACGGCTAAAACCACCCTTATACATGCAAGTTAAGGCTTCATCCACCTGTATAGAGCGTTCGATAAAGTTGTCCTTTCGCTTGCATCTTATAATCACCGGATTAGGAGACTTGGAACTTTATGCACTCGGGCGGAAAGTGATGTGGATCGTATTAGATGGTGGTTTTGTTATGGCGATGCCTCCATTAGTACATAGCAGCCTCATTCTATATCTTTCATAGCTTGAGCTATCGTACGATATCTTTGCAATGGTCAAAGAAAAACCCGTATTAATAGGAAATTATGTGCAGTTATGACTGTCTTGAATGGAAGAACTTGGAATTAATGCACGCGTTTTAGTTATGAAACGCCTAGAGAGCAATGTCTGCAATCCTGCTTACATTCCTTAGGAAATTTTATTCAAACAAGAGCACAGAGAAGAAAAGAATACAGACAGACTTAGCGACCCAATCAGTAGCTATTTTATATCTGTCGAAAAACATCCTGCAGGGCTTGTGGCATTGTGGCGCAGGTTCTTTAAAATGATGTAGTCGACACAGATTTGTAGTTTTTGACTGCGTTTACTGGCTGACTTCGAGAAATCATAAAAAAATGCTGAGGCGACGCGAGCGGGGTGGCGTGTCCACATGGTGTGTTGGTGTGCGTACGCGCACACCATGTTAACGCTGACGTTGACACTACAAACTTTTTTTATTGGTCTTGACTTGCATTGTAACCAATTCAAGGTCGAGAGTGTTGGTTATGGGATATTAACATAAACAATAGATTCAATTAAAATAATATTTATTTTAATATACTGTTAGGAGAGACGTGTACTTCTAACTAAACAGCGTGATCAATAATAAACTAAACCAATGCATACCTCTTAGGGTAGAGGTACTTATAAAAACAACGAACACTTGACAGTGTAGACTAGTCTCCATGTGAGTAACAGAGAAAGTCATATAGCACACAAGTTAGAGTAGGACGGATTTGTTTTTGTGAATTCCAACACGCCCCTTCAAAAATAAATCTACTTTCTCTAAAATAATTAATATGTACTTATAATCTATTCACAATAATAGATCACACGCTCTCCTTTATCTGGGGTACAATTTTATCATGGTCCAACATTTGTTGCATAGGATTAGGGAAAACCCAGAAAAACCTAACCAAACCATTTCCTATAAATATTTATATATTTAACTATATATTTACATTATCCAACTTTAATATAAGCTTTTACTATTTATCTATCTATATTATTCCAAGTTTCTCTCTCATAAGAGAAAAACGCACTGTGGGCAATGGTTTTGTAAGGATGTCAGCCAGCTGATTACCTGTGGAAATATAATTCACTTTAATAACATTGTTCTCCACCTGTTCTCTAGAAAAATGATATTTTATATCAATGTGTTTCGATCTTTTGTGACTCGTTGGATTGTTTGCAATGCTTATACAACCATTATTATCCTCATAGATCGGTATGGGACTAGTTGTTTTAATGTTTATACTGGTCATAAAAGACTTTAGCCAAAGAGCTTCCCTAACAGCTTCGAACAAAGCCATGTATTCAGCTTCAGTAGAAGAAGCTGCCACTGTTTGTTGTATTTTTGTTTGCCAGCATAATGTGCATTGTTCAAATAATTGAAATAAATAACCAGTTGTACTTTTTCTGTCCAATTCATTACCACCCCAGTCAGAGTCAACAAACCCACACAAAAAGTTTTGACTGTTATTTCGGACATATGTTAACTTCAGGTCCATAGATCCTTTCAAGTACCGTAATAACCTTTTTAAGTATGACCATAGTTTATGGTTGTTTTTGTTCGTAAATCTGCTCAATAAGTTGACAGAAAAAGTTAAGTCAGGTCGAGTGCAGACCATAAGATACATTAAACAACCGATAAGGTTTTTACATGGGGCTTCAGTTATTTCACACGAATTTAACTCGTTGTAATCAATTTTACTTTCTAAGGGTGTGCTGACAGGTTTACAGTCACTCATGTTAAACTTTTCTAAAATAGTTTTTATGTACAGTTCCTGATCTAAAGTGATTTTATTATCGGTTCTTTCGATTCGAATTCCCAAGAAACACTTAATTTCGTTTAAGTCTACCATTTTAAACTGGTTCAATAAATAACTTTTGAAACTATTCATGGTATTTAAATCTGCAGTTAAGATAACGAGATCATCGACATATAGTACTACGTAAATGTTTTTCATTATATCACCCGCATCTAAAATGTAAATGCATCTATCAGCTGATGAGTACCGAAAACCCTTATTTATCAAAGCTTGTTCGAACATTTGAAACCAACAACGTGCGGATTGTTTTAATCCATATAACGACTTATTTAATTTGCAGACCTGATTATCTGCACATGGGATTCCTTCAGGAACTTTCATGTATATTTCTTCCTGTAACTTCCCATTTAAAAATGCCGTTTTAACATCCATATGATGAAGAAGCAAATTAAATTGATTCGCAAAGGCTAACATAAATCTGAAACTTGTAATTCTTGCGACTGGTGCAAATGTTTCATTATAGTCAACTAAATATTCTTGACTAAAACCGCGAGCCACTAAACGTGCTTTATATTTCAAAGGTTTTCCAAACTCATCATTTTTAATCGTAAATATCCATTTACAATCAACAATATTTCTATTTACGGGTTTTTCTACAAGTGTCCAGGTCTCATTTTCAGTGAGAGAATTTATTTCCTCTTTAATTGCATTTTCCCATGAATACCTATCATCTCTAGATGCAATTTCTTTATAACACGTTGGTATTTTACAAAGCAAAGACTTTGCACACAATAAATAATTAGAGGTACTGTCTTCATTTTCATTATACGACACAGTAGGTAGGTTTTTAATCCTTTCACTCCTTCTTAAACTATTTTCATTTACCGATTCATTTTGAGATTTTGTCAAGTTATTATCAAATGTGCTACGGCTTGGATATACATCTGTTTCACTTACAGATTTATTATTATTAGTAGGTCGATTATCAAATGAACTACAGGTTGGGTACGCATCTGTTTCACTTACAGATTTATTAGGTTGTTGACCTAATGGTGCAGAAGAACTGCCAGTTTGTTTAATTTCATCTGATTTTGTCTTATCAGATTTTATGCACAACCTCTTATACGAGTGCTTGTCAGATTTACCATAATTATCTGAAATAATTTGGTCAGGCAACAACGGCCTACTAGATAAGAAATCAATCTCATCAACTATAACATCTCTGACTTTTACAAACTTTTGATCTACCATATCCCACACCTTATAGCCATTCGGTTCATAACCAACTAATATACCTTTTTGCGACTTTTCATCAAACTTGGTTTTCCTTGTTTTATTCAGAAAATAAACAGTTGAACCGAATACCTTCAAATATTTCAGTACAGGTATTTTACTATGCCACATTTCAAAAGGTGTTTTATCGATTTTCAGTGCTTTTGTTGGGCTTATATTAATTAAATAAGTGGCTGTTAGCTAAATGGTAGCTAATACCTTTTTGCACACAATACTGTTTCATTTCATTTGATAAATACTCACCGCCATTATCAGAATACAAATTGACTATTCTCAAATTAAAATGCACTTCAGACTTAGCGACGAAATCTTGAAACGCAGCAAAAACGTCTGATTTATGGGTTATTAAGTACGTCACAGTGTAGTGCGTAAATTCGTCTACAAAAACAACAAAATAGTTTTTGCCGTCTACGGTTGAAGGAGTGATGGGACCACATACGTCCGTATGCACATTGAATAGAGGTCGTTTTATGACTTTAGATTTTGATTTATTAAATGGCAAACATGCTTGTTTCCCATTTATACAAGCTTCACATAATTTATCACTTACTGTAATATTATTCAATTGCTCGATATCAGAAAACATTCGCTTGCTTTTTATCTGTGCAAACTTGGATTTACCGATATGTCCAAGTCTTTGATGCCATAATTCGTAATTATTATTAACGACTCTATTCGATGTATTAGCGCATTTGTCAAGCACAAAATTAATACCGATTAAATTGTTCAAACACTCACCCTTTGTTACCACCTTACCCTTATTCAAGACTTGTACCGTACAATTGTTGTCAAAAATAACGGTCATTCCGGCTTGTTGCATTTTCTTGACCGAAAGCAAGTTATACGGAATCTCGGGACAGTAGAGTACATCTTGTAGATCACCTTTTATGCCCAAATTGCTGACTACGGCCAGATTGCCTTTCTTTGTCGCTTGAATATATGTTCCGTTTTTTGCAACTGAAATGTTTATTGGTGTTTCCAAAGACTCAAAATGTTGCGCTAAATCTTGCCTATTAATTAAATGATCAGAGGCTCCAGAATCCAAAATAAACGAGATGCAGTTTTGGCTTTCTTGGTTATTACTGTATTCTCCAGTCATAAAAGCAAATCCCGAAGTCTTAGCACCTTCCTGATCTATGATATTAACAGTCTGAACAGTTCTATTGTTTCTATTCCCTTTTTGTTGATGGTTTTTGCCCTTCTGTTTGTTGTAAAAACAGTTCTTTTGTAAATGGCCCTTTCTACCACAACAATGACACTTAATGTGTTTATATTGATGGTCTTTCTTTATGTAGGAGTTTTTATACGGTCTATTAGCGTTAGCATTCCGATTCATGTACGTATGTCTAGGTTTAATGTATTCTTGACGAATAGTATCAGCTTGAAGTACTTTCATACTCGTGTCTCGCCGTCCATAAATCACTTTTATTTCGTGATCCAACAGCCTAGTTTTCACAAACGCGAGTGTTAAATTGTCCTCGGTCAATGTTTCAATTGCTGTTACGACACCGTCATAATCGTTGGGTAGTGTCATAAAAAGATGGGTCACTTTGTCTGCCTCTTCAAGTTTTGCTCCAGCAGCCATTAATTCGACGATTAATTCATCAAATGACTGAAAATGTCTTAGTAAGGTTGTATCACCTTCCAGTTTTAAGTTTAGTAATCGCTTACGCAAAGCAAGCTGGGTTGCAATACTTTTCCTTTCATAAATATTGTTTAACTTTACGAATATTTGTTTTGCACTATCGTCTTCACCCACAAGTCCTAATAAAGAGTCTGACAAATATTCTATCAGAGTATTCTTTGCAATACGGTCATTTTGAACCCATTCATTGTCCTGTATCGCCGGAGTTTCACTGTCAATCACATCCAAAACATCAAGTTCATTTAATAAATTTCTTATTCTTAATTTCCACACACTATATTTGTCCCCATTAAATGGCTTAATGTTCCGTTTTGACTTTGCAGTGTCCATTTTGAATTATTATTCAAAATCACTCAGAAAACACACTTAGTCACAAATCTTTAAAATTAGGCACTAATAAGTTCTTTTATTTTATTTTAAATTCACTCCACTATTAATTTACTTTAACTGCACTGGGCCCATAACCTATTGGTTATGGGATATTAACATAAACAATAGATTCAATTAAAATAATATTTATTTTAATATACTGTTAGGAGAGACGTGTACTTCTAACTAAACAGCGTGATCAATAATAAACTAAACCAATGCATACCTCTTAGGGTAGAGGTACTTATAAAAACAACGAACACTTGACAGTGTAGACTAGTCTCCATGTGAGTAACAGAGAAAGTCATATAGCACACAAGTTAGAGTAGGACGGATTTGTTTTTGTGAATTCCAACAGAGAGAAGTCGTGCTAGTAATTTACGGTTACTCGGTTGTCATCCGAGTGTCTTCGCAGAGTCTCGGAATTCTTCGGGCATATCGCAAGCAAAGACGGTGGCAACCTCGAGCGGCTCATCATGACTGGCAAAGTAGATGGGAAAAGGCCTCGTGAACGCAGCCCAATACGTTGGTCCGATCAAATCCGCACCGCTCTTGACTCTACAGTCCACAACACCCTTCACACCGTCGTAGACAGAGACAGATGGAAGATAGTGGTACGAGAGGAAGTGATGCAAAAGGCAGGTCACGACCCTCAACTCTGAGGAATACGACTGCTCAGCTTTACCTTCCACTTTTGTTTGATTGAAGTCGATGCGCGTTCGTACCACTCGTAGCGGTATAAATGCTTCAGGCTGTCGTGTTACCACGCTCCGCTACTTATAAAACACAGTTCTCAGGCGACATTTTCAATTATTATGCATGAGGTTCATCCCTCACCATGGCGCAGTTAGTAGGATCTAAACCTACGCTCCCAAAGGGAATCCGATCCAATCAATAGTCTATCGTTTCTATAGTTTTTCATGTATAATTTGTATGACATAAAGCATATATTTGTGTTGTATTATAGCGTAGTTTTTTTTCTAAGGCTGAGAGCAAAATCTCTGATATCTATTAGGAACTTCGTAAGTAATGTCTAATACAGTTCCAACCGCAAAGTTCTGATGATGAAGCCACCATATTTGCACTTTGATCGGTTTATTAGCATAACTGATACGCTGCCGTTCCGCTATTAATGTATTCAATCGATGACATCATACGACGTATACTTAACATTCATATATATATATAGGTATTCGTTACATTATTATTGAATTCAAAAGTTAATTAAACATACTACTTTCTTACAACCTGCTACCATCGTGGTGCATATTAATAAGTAAATGAAGTTGAAAATGACATCTCAATTAAACGCAGGTAAACAACACTTTTGATTAAATACTCACTGCTCGGAGTGATGTACTAAATAAATAACTATTTTTCCCTCTAGGTACGCAACGCGGGCTATTGTTCCACGCTTCATTCACGTCCAAGTCATTAGTGGAATGCTCAGTTTTCCCGGTTCTTTAATAAATATCGCTTTGTTTGGACTTTTTGATTGCGAGGGAACCAGCCAAGTGGTTGTTAAATTAAAATACAAAGCTTGAGAGTCATAATTATTTGTTGGGAAGTGTGAGGCTACAAATGTTATATAAGTACCTATACTAGAACGTGCCCGTAGCTTCGTCAGCGTTAAACTTCTATTTTGTCGTAGTCGGGTTGAAAGTGTCGTTTAAGTCGTATAACCGTCTTTGGATCTATCTATCTATCAGCCACAGACGTCCACTGCTGGACATAGGCCTCCTCATGACTCGCCACAAAGTGCGATCCTGTGCAGACCGCATCCAATGATTCCCCGCTACCCTCACGAGGTCATCCGTCCATCTAGTCGGGGGTCGACCCACGCTGCGCTTTTCTATACGTGGTCGCCACTCTAGGACTTAGCTGCCCCAACGGCCGTCCGTTCTCTGGGCTACATGGCCTGCCCATTGCCACTTCAACCGGGCAATCCTGTGCACTATGTCGGTTACCTTGGTTCTTCTGCGGATATCCTCATTTCTGATTCTTTGGATTTTTCTTTAAATGTGTATAATTAATTCTGTCTATCTATTTACACTACGTACCTACAACAGTACTGGGCGAACATGCAGCATAGTACCATGCTGGAGGTAGAGTGCAACCACCGTCTCGGCTGAAATTCGGGCGCCGCCGTCAAATTTCAATAGCTTCACGTATCTTCCGTTGTACAAAACGTTTCTCACGGACCGTGCTTTATCAAAACGGCGGGACGTACCGGCCTCGACGACATGCTCTGCAACGGCGGAGTCCCTCGTATACCTTCTCATTTGAACCTATACGCATTAAGACTTCACACTGCGTATATGCTTAGACAATCTTGTAGACATATTACGTCCCGTCTATATGACTTGCCACACTCACAAGGTATTTTATTACACTCCACGGGTACCAAATGGATCTCTATCTTTTGGAGACCGTAGTAACTGCCTCATTTTAGTCAAAGGATACCTAGAGTTTTGACAAGACTAATGATACCACTTGTGTATGATGATTCTCCAGACCCTGGAGGATATTCTTGTCAAAACAATCCCTTGTTCAAACCCAGTCAAGGACAAATCACATTTTAATATCTGTGTATAATTTGCCTTTTATTTTTTCTTGTTTACTCAGAGTAAGTTTTAATCAGCAACTTGAATCTAGCGTGTTAATTGAGATTTCATCGAACAATTTCTGCCGCTTTAGGCAAAGTATTATAGGGATGCGACATACCACCATGTTATATCTATTCTTATTAGTAGCCGCGCCGCTCGGTGCTACCCGCTTATCCCATGGGAACACTACATTGTTCGGGATAAAAATAAGCCTATGTGTTAATCCAGTGTCAGCTACCTTCATACCAAAAATTTATCAAAGTTGGTCCGTGTTTGACCGTGAAAAAGTAACAAACAAACACACAAACACATTGACAAATTTTCGCCGTTATAATATTAGTGTAATAGAAATATTTGCCAGTCTAATATTGTGTCCACCTCGTATGTTGTACCTACCTATAAATATTAAGGCTGATTTAGACGATGCCAATTTTGAGACGCCTAAATTACGGCGCCAGTGATTACCGCACAGCACACCTCCGACCGTTTAGACAATGACTATGTTCAGCCGCCTAAATCTCGCCGCCAGTCGTGTTTACACAGTGCTTTTTTTCAGTACCAGTCATTAGTGGCAGCGAGAGACGCGGAGGGGGGGTCACTGGCGCCAAAAAATAGGCTCGTGTTCTATTCCGCGCCAGCGCTGGCATGCGGCGAAAAAATGGCGCGGAAAGTGTTTATACGGTGCCTTTTCGAGGCGCCGTAATTTAGGCGTCTCAAAATTGGCATCGTCTAAATCAGCCTTTAAGGTTCAAATCAAAAGACTACAATCGTAAAACTCTTCGACGACGCGGTTGGCACAGTTGTGGTGAGCCGGTGATCCTGAGTTCGAATCTCGGGCAGGACAAAAATGTGTGTGTTGAACTCGAATCTTTATTCCTGGGTCAAGGTCAAGGAATGACTCATGGATGACTTCTGGATAAGCCAAAAAAAAAATATTCCAGCAATGTTTTTTCGTGACAATTTATCAAGTACTACCGCTACCGTGTCTGTACATTTTAGAAATC
This sequence comes from Apotomis turbidana, assembly GCA_905147355.2. NCBI lineage: Eukaryota > Metazoa > Arthropoda > Insecta > Lepidoptera > Tortricidae > Apotomis > Apotomis turbidana. The sequence goes on from LR990285.1 coordinate 4,101,161, forward strand.
ATCAAATTTGTTCAAAAACACCCTCATTTCTTTCCATTACATGACGTCATCATAAAAATACAAATAGGCCTAGTAGGAATCCGCTCAAACTATATCAGCCGAGACAAAAATTGAAAATGTTTGGCTCAAATGCATATTGTATGGCTACAAAGTTATATAATAAGTTTACTTAGCGCGGTGGTAGCCTAAGTGGTTAAGGCATGCGACTTTCAATCCGGAGGTCGCGGGTTCGAACCCGGCCCGTACCAATGAGTTTTTCGGAACTTATGTACGGAATGTCATTTGATATTTACCACTCGCTTTTCGGTGAAGGAAAACATCGTGAGGAAACCTCCTAAGCCCAATAAGGCCTAGTTTCCCCTCTGGGTTGGAAGGTCAGATGGCAGTCGCTTTCGTAAAAACTAGTGCCTACGCCACATCTTGGGATTTAGGTAGCCGACCCCGATTGAGAATTCATTCTCAAAAAATGGGACAAAGGCTAGGAGGATGATGAATTTATCAAGTATCACATCACTGAAAAACCGGCCAAGTGCGAGTCGGACTCGCGCACCGAGGTTCCGTACAAACACTTTCCAGCCCTAAGTGGTTAAGTTAAGTTTGCACCTGGTATGTATAGCGCCCCATATAAATTAGGTGCAAAGTTAGGTATTAAAAAAACTACTTACCAGATCTCGTTCAAAACAATTTTCGTTGGTAGGTTTTATAGTAATGTACATCATATGTTTTTTTTAGATTTTTCATTTTCTTATTTTAGAAGTTAGAGGGGGGGGAGACCAACTTTTTTCCACTTTGGAAGCGTCTGTCACGCAAACTATTCGGTTTAGAAAAAAAATATTTTAGAAACCTCGATATCATTTTTGAAGACCTATCCATAGATACCCCACACGTATGTGTTTGATGAAAAAAAAATGTTGAGTTTCAGTTCTACGTATGGGGAGCCCCCAATATTTATTATTATTTTTTTATTTTTGCATCAAAATCTTAATGCGGTTCACAGAATACATCTACTTACCAAGTTTCAACAGTATAGCTCTTATAGTTTCGGAAAAAAATGGCTGTGACATACGGACGGACAGACAGACATGACGAATCTATAAGGGTTCCGTTTTTTGCCATTTGGCTACGGAACCCTAAAAACATTAGCGTGTGTCGCTATTGATTTTCAGTTATTGTCGCGTGTGCGGGCCACGGCGCGTGAACCAGAAAAAATATTAAATTATAAACGGCCCAATTACTATGATTATAAGTCGTTACCGCTTAAAGCCTTTGATTTAACAAAGGTCATTTGATGTAGGAAATTTCATCATTAGCCACAGCTAAACGGAGTTTAAACATAACAATACAATGTCTCTTTAATTCTGTGTGGTAGTGGGTATAACATTTTTTTTAACCATTGCTGCAAAGATCAAAGCACAAAGAAAAATTTAAATTGATCTTTGTATCAATGGTTCAATGTAACTATAGTTCATTTTCAACACCGCCGATTCAAAGGTGTAATTTAGTCAATCGGATATATTTACCCATAGATACGGATAAGCTTGGTCAAATGGTCATGATGGAATCCTTTTTATCTCTATGGGCAGTACAATAGTTTTAATAAAAATGGGGCATATCGGATATGCGAGTCTTTTGTGTGCAGAAGTCAGGCAAAGCCGCGCGTTTTCTAGCGCAATATGCTCGAGAAAGTAGTCCTTTGTACGGCGGATCAAAGGAGCCGCTCGGGGCAGAGCCTAATACGCTGTAGTCAATAGTCACCCCGGGACTAGGGCCGTGGAAGGGGCAGTCATATTTCAGTGTTTGTATAGACAAACTTCACATAAACTTCACATAGGTGAAGTGTTCTTTGTACTCGTTTATTAGCGGCGATCGGCAGAGCCTAATACACTGTAGTCAATGGTCACCCCGGGACCTAGGACTCGTTTATTAGCTGCTGTTGGCAAAGTATAATACGCCGTACTTACCCCGGGACCTAGAGCCGTGGAAGGGTCATTTTTTTTTGTCCGTGTGAAGTGTTGTTTTTACTTGTATATTGTATATCACCCCGTTACCTAGGGCCGTAGAAGGGACAGTCATAGTTCAGCTTTTGACTGACAGGTGTTTAGTGTACGGTGGAAAAGATTGAGACGTGGAGAAAAAAATATAAATTGAACATATGTAGATCGGGTGACTCCACTTTTTGACCGACGAAACTGTCCACAACCTTTAAACTTCGTTGTAAAATGTCACGTTTTAATAATAGCTTCTCTCCGTTGAAATTTATGGCTTATGTTAAAAAGTTCAATGCTCCAACTGTTAAACCTGAATGAACAAAATATATTTATATTATGAGCCCGATTTCTTGGTAAATCCAGAGACATTTTGAGTAACGCCGACACCGTGAAAATTATCGGCCAAAAGTTAATTCACCCAACACCTCTAGCATAACTGTCATTTGTAACTGTAGTTGTACGGATTCTAACTAAGTTTCCTTTGGTACCGTTTGGTAGCCAAGTTTTGTAACTGGCTACAGAATGGGAATCCGAAATTCCCTGTTTGTAGCCGGTTACGTAATGGTCCTGCGTAGTGCCGTTTGGTAGCCAAGTTTTGTAACTGGCTACAGAATGGGAATCCGAAATTCCCTGTTTGTAACCGGTTACGTAGTGGGCCTGCGTAGTGCCGTTTGGTAGCCAAGTTTTGTAACTGGCTACAGAATGGGAATTCGAAATTCCCTGTTTGTAGCCAGTTACGTAATGGGCCTGCGTAGTGCCGTTTGGTAGTCAAGTTTTGTAACTGGCTACAGAATGGGAATCTGTAATTCCCTGTTTGTAGCCGGTTACGTAATGGGCCTGCGTAGTGCCGTTTGGTAGCCAAGTTTTGTAACTGGCTACAGAATGTTACATTTGTGCAAACTACCTAGCCATTTAAAATAAAGGTGTTCATACATGCCAGATGGGCCCATGCAAAGATCGACACACAAAGCATAAGGAAAGGTTCGTCAGATCTTCCTGGGGCTACGGTGGCGAAATGGTTAACGCGCTGGACCGGCAATCCGGAGGTGCCGGGTTCGATTACCGGTCTCTTCCCCCAGGTAGCTCTTTTTCAATTTTTCTTTAAGCTTTGATCTTTGTATTTAAGGGTTAAATAAAAATTGTGGTGTACCTACCCGCATTAAGAAAAATGAGACAGTACATGTTTCATAAATTTATAACAAGTTATGTTTTTTATATTTTACTTTTGATTTGATTTTGGAGCCAGTTACCTACAATACGGGATTTTTTTTCCCGTATCGAAGCTGGTTTGTAACCGCGGTTACGAATCGGTAATAGAAGATTCCCGTTTAGAAGCCAGTTACAATACGTGATTTTTTTTCCCGTTTTGAAGCTGGTTTGTAACCGCGGTTACGAATCGGTAATAGAAAATTCCCGTTTTGAAGCCAGTTACAATACGGGTTTTTTTTTTCCCGTTTTGAAGCTGGTTTGTAACCGCGGTTACGAATCGGTAATAGAAAATTCCCGTTTTGAAGCCAGTTACAATACGGGATTTTTTTTCCCATTTTGAAGCTTGTTTGTAACCGCGGTTACGAATCGGTAATGGAAAAGTCCCTTTTTGAAGCCAGTTACCGAATGGGATTTTTTTCCCGTTTCGAAGCTGGTTACGAACTTTCAGTTACCAAACGGTACCAAAGGCTAAGTTTAAATGCTATATAATCATTTCATAGTCTCTTCCATTTATTCTAATTCCACCCTTTTTATACAGCCTCCCGTTTTGTCGGATCGAATTACGATAACACCATGTGATAGCTCAGAAGTCAAACAACCAGAAGGATGCGAGCATCAAGGTAGCGCTAAAGTTGAGGGCTTAAAAGCATTACAGGGTAAACCTAAAAATAACAACAAATGGATACAAAGATCAGTATAGTCTGAAACAATCAGCCTGAAATCCTCATATATAATATATTTGTGGTCAGGCTTTACATATTGCTACACTCCGCCAAACAAGCGATCTAGTTCTCTCAGCAAATGTCGCCTTAAGAACATTAACCCTGTACTGTAATTTTTAATGGGCTGTGTATAATTATTGTTTAATATTGTGTGTACAAACGAGATCAGAACCGCATTAAAATGCAAATGGCTGCCGCGGCGTGCCCCCGAATAAGTTTTTTTTAGAGTTCCGTTCTCAAAAAGTGTTAATGTTTCGTACGTTATGTCAAAAAATTATGTTTGAAAAATGCTCTGCACTGATTAGTGCTTCGGCAAACAAATGTCACAAATGTTGATAAATAAATTGAAAAATATCTTGTTGGAGAATTGTCTTTATTCAATTGATGATTTTACGCTCAAGCTCAAATGTGAAGTTTATTACGTTGTCTTAGATTGTTTATTATTTGGTTATTAATATACGCCTTATTCTTAACCCCAACAGTAACAAGAAAACTATTACAATAACGCAAAACTGCAGGAAATTCTTTGATATTCATTAATAGTATTTGACGAACACTTACGTATGAGTACGAGTAGACACGTCGCATTGTCAATCAATTTAAGCTACATGCGAATATTAAACCTTCTCTTTTTCTGTCAATTTTTTTATGCAGGGATAGCCATAAATCTTCGGATGGTCACATTACTTACCCCCCCCCCCCCCCCGCGGGAAAAGTCATTATAAATAAATAGTAGGGTACGTTACGTAGGTGCCTCTTGTAGTTTGTCTTGGGTACGTTTTACGAGTTTGCTGGCAGGACAATATATGCTCGACTTGGGACATAAACCCAGAGGACAAACCTTCTATGCCAGAACCAAAACAGTGTCGCTTCATAGTACTTCACTTCACGCATAAGACATTTCACTATCAAAGCAAGAGTACGCTTTGGGTACTAAAAGTCACAAGTGATTCGTATTTTCTATTAAAATACTTCATTTTTGTGATTTTAGGATAAAGTTGCTATTGTTTTAAATATGTTAGCGGAGCGTGATGTATGGGTTCTTTAGTTTTAGGTAGCGTTGCGGCTGAGTTTAAAATTTTGTTTGAGTTGAGATTTAACAGTGGTATTTTGGAATTAGAATAATGGTGAGTAAGGTGTTGCTACACTAAAAAAAAATTGCTAACAGTAGGCCAAATGTTACCTGCTAGTTAATAAATTGGAGGACTGACAAACTGAGGGCTACTAGTAAGTAACCATAACGTTCTGTGTTACTACTGAGCACAATTTGGCTACTACTCAAGTAGTTAAACTAGTTTATTTAGTATTTTTAGTAGTATTTTTTTTTTTCAGTGTATGTTGTAATATATCGTATTCGGATGTTTGAGAGGAAATTATCACTTATAACAGAACGAAACGGAAGTCAACAAAGCGACATGATGCTTCCCGTGAACAATTGTTCGAGCTACTAAAAAAATATCAAATCTCGATAAGTCTGCCCATATTTTTTGAGGAGTTTCCTCCAATTCTCCAGGATGCTATCATCAGATCTGTTACGTCGAGGGTTTCAGGGCAGGAATAGATTTAATAAAACACGTAAATAGTTTTACTTTGGACCACGACCTGCCCGCTCCCGTTGACGTGTGTCATAGTAATGGCGGCAGCGGGCAGGAGGCGGGGATACTTTATTAATATAAAGATGTCCATACACCACAGTGGTGCTGGAGGCAAATACTTAGGATACCTTGAACGGCCAAGCGCACAAAGCCAATTCTTTACCAAATAGGCAACAAAACTCGTCTATCCACTATCTGCCGACTTTGGACATGTAATGCGAAGAGGAGCTGAGAGTCTTGAGAAACTGGTCGTGATTGGCGGAGTGGAAGGCAAAAGAGGCTGCGGCCGCTCGCCAACTAGATGGACTGACCAGACGCTTAAGCGAAGCCACTTCCTTAAAGAAATTCCATCAAGCGGTGAGAGCAATAATGGATCAAGACTGATGGAGACAACTGATCAAGAATACGATACCTTGTAATCACGATCCTCAGGAATGAGGGACCGACTACAGAAGAAGATACACCACAAGATCCAACGGCCAAATTTGTTCACCTCACTTGCAACTCGCTCCCAAATCGCCAACGTCCAATTCAAAGGATTTGATTGTCATCATCACTATTCAACAGCTTCATTTATTTCTCCCACCTGAGACTCAAGTCGTAAGAATACGTAACTGCAACAATGTGATCCTATTTCCATACAATCTACTATTCGATATGTCATAACATAAATCGGAATATCGATATTCGGTGAATGTTGAATACAAAAGGTACTAAGTCGGTTTGAAATACTTGTGTACTTACATCATTCTTCGTGTAGATAGCAATATGATGTACCGAGTTGAGATATCGGTCCCATGTTTAGGGTTCCGCTATTCAATGGCAGCTGATATCTTGAGTTCTTGCGTCATTTGGCTAGAAGCTCTGTAGCTACATATGCATCTGAAAACTTGGGTATTGATAGGAACAAATAGACCCGTGTGTTTTATCTAGAAACCTAGTCAGCGCTTGAAAGTGAAGCCAGTTTTGGTTAGCCACGGCTATGTTTCGTCCGTGTGCGCATCTGTCACAGCCTCAATGTCACAACCAACAAAATTCTATGATTGGTTCGTAGACACGCACACATAAAAACCAAAAGTATTTAGCTGCATCTTTTGCAAATCTGTTGTATGAAGACTCGTTCTAGGCGTATTTATTTCTAATGATTTAACAATAATCTAAACGAGACTTTGAACCTGTGTCCTTTTACAGAGTATAGTGCTACCAATTACACCACCAGACCGCTAATCTCAACAAAATTGTACTTGCTTCATAACCCAACATTGAGTAAAGTCGTTATCCTTTTTTCGATTTAAATGGCTAGGGTAATTTTAAATGGGATTAACTTTCTATGACGTATGGTCTTTAGCAGTTTAACATGCCTGATGTTTTTTCATAAATAGTCCGAAATAATAAAATAAATAATAGATAAATATCGGACAACCTTACACAAATCGATCTAGTCCCAAATTAAGCTCAAGAAGGCTTGTGTTATGGGTACTAGACGACGATATACGTACTTAATGTAGATAAATACATACATAAATACATAGAACAACCATGACCCAAGCACAAATATTCGAATCCATCAGACAAATATTTGCCCTGGCCGGGATTCGAACCCGGGACCGCCGGCTCAGTAGGCAGGTGTCTACAAACCGAGCCAAACGCGTCGCCAAATATACATAAGATTGCACCAGCTGAGTGTTACACCGAAAAAGGAAATAGTGTTCTTTTTAATTGACGTCTTAATTTTGTACAAACTTAAACACAAAACAAACAAGATTAGATAATAAGTATGCTTTATGGCTTTTATTCTTATGATAAATTATCTTAAATTCACGTCTGAGTTGAAAATTATACTTTAAGGAGTCGAACGTTAATTATTACGACGACAAAGAAGAATTTATGATTAGTGATGTGCGCGTGTTATGCCGAATTTTAACATTTTACAGCTTACTTCCAACCATCTTTACTATTTACTTTACTTTACATCAAAGAATCAAATTAGATAGCCAATACAGAAAAAAGAATAAGTAATAACTTATTTTTTTGTGTCTTGTTACTTTAATGTTTTCAAGAATGTTCCTCAGTTTTCCATTTCTTACCTACTATGATGTACGATACAAATTCTTTTTTAAGCAGTCATCTTTTATGCATATTTGATACATAACTATAATATTTATTTTTTTTTAATGTGGAAACTCCAAAATTTTTTTGAACTTTGCAAGGTACCGCATTGTTTTTGGTTCTGATCTTAGTACAGTAGCCTGCAAACTTCTTGAGCATAACCTTGACTGCGCAGTGGCCGATTTACGTACAAATGTGCATGCGCAGATCCGCCATTTTTGTTCTAAAAGTTTGCCGGCAACTATATCAATGGTTACAATTTTAGATGTTTCATTAATTGCTTCACACCAGTTGTAATTATACCCGCGGATACAATTGTCATCGAACAATTTAATCATATTGTATTTTTTCAATTTGATTTGCTAGTTTTTGACATTTCTAATAAAGTCGCTGAATTTACCTCCCATTTGAACACCGTATTGCCCATCACCATGGTATAAGTAAACAAGGTATGACACTGCGGTTAGTGTGACTTTCTACGCTACTGATTAACTACCACTTTATGGTAACAAAATAATCATAAAGAAAAAGATATTTGTCGTCAGTCGAACAAATAAATAATAATAATTGGTTTATGAATTACAATTGTCAAGTTCATCCACAAAAATTATTTTGTCTTAATAATTGATTTAAAACACTCACGATTTTGAGAGATTCATACAGGTAATAAGGGAATCGGGGAATATACACAACTGGCAACAAAAGAAAAAAAAAAAAGAAAAAAAAACACATAAACAACCAACCAATCATAGCATGATGACATCAAAAGTCTCGTCTATCGTTCCGAAGTGGCATTACCTTGTTTTCTTATAACATGGATACGCGTAGCCACGTACACACTATATTTTTGGTAACAGTAACGGTTACAGTTACGTGCAAAGTTACGGGTTCAGAAATGAGTAGGTACGTTGTAAACGTCGGCTCGCTGCAAGCCGCACGCGTACCGCTCGCAGCAGGCTCGCGAACCACGTACACACTGTTTTTTGGTTACAGGATCGGTTACGGTTACAGCTCGATAATGAGTACCCGGCTTTATACCATGCCCATCACTAGTCGTAACACACAGACGCCATTGCTGGCGTACAATGAAGCGCCTGTGACAAACGCGATACTTTGTCACTGCAATCCTTGGCTCCACTCATTATAAATGCGAAGCGTAACATACGAGTAGTACAGGATCTTGGCTGATCCTTTGTTTATTTGTTCTAATTTTTAGGGCTCCGTACCTCAATCGTCAAAAACTATCTTCACTACATATTATAAAACAAAGTCGCTTTCTGCTGTCTGTCCGTCCCTATGTATGCTTAGATCTTTACGCAACGGCAACTAAAAAGATAGAGTAATACAATATTATATATAGGATAAATTAGTAGTCCGTCTGTTAATTCATATAGGACTTGAATTGTGCAACTATCTTTGGCTCGGTTTGTAGACACCTGCTACTGAGCCGGCGGTCTGGGGTTCAAATCCCGGCCAGGGCAAATATTTGTGTGATGAACTCGAATATTTGTGCTTGGGTCATGGTTGTTCTGTGTATTTAAGTATTTTTCTAAATAAGTACGTATATCGTCGTCTAGTACCCATAACACAAGCCTTCTTGAGCTTAATTTGGGACTAGATCGATTTGTGTGAGGTTGTCCGATATTTATTTTTATTTTCCATATTTTTGGCCTGGTGTGTACATATATTACCTTGTTTTGAAAGAAGAAAGAAAGAAAGAAATATTTATTTGGAAATATTTCTTTCTTTCTTTCTTCTTTCAAAACAAGGTAATATGTACACACCAGGCCAAAAATATGGCCATATTTTTGGCCTGGTGTGTACATATTACCTTGTTTTGGGGTTTCTCTATCTAAGAAAGGGACGCTACGGAACGGACGCGAGACGTTCTGACTGAACGACGAAACTAAAATCATAACTAGACCCTCAGAGAATCTGAGCTGGAAAATATCACCATTTTCCGTTTCAGTATTCTCATAATCCTACTTCGATTACGTCCAGTAGGTAGGTAATTATATTGCTCATATGGCTTTACGTTAATAGTAATTGAATCTAATTCACCACAAATTAATTTAGCAATCGAATATACTAAGTATCCTTTATTACATTTCAATCAAATACGTCCCTCGTATCTGGTGGCGTAGCAGTCACTAACGAATTCATTTACTACATCGAATCTGATTGCTACTGGAGCGCTTTTCAATGTAGATAAATATATGAATATCTAAACTTATCACAATCAAATCTGGCGCTTAAACAACGGAGACTAAAGCCGAGATCGCTTTAAAGTCTCAAACCATGCGAAAGTTACCAATCCGTATACGCATATATACTAATAATGTTTAGACATAAAGAACTAACTCCAAGTCAACGCCTATCTCATTTTAAATTGTAATTCTTTGTGTTAAGGTTGATTTTAGATTGTATTAAAGTTCGACATGAGTTTTTTAGTTATTTAAGTGATATGCGAGCTGCAAGCTGCACGCGAAACCAGATTATCGACAGGCTCAAGACCAACTAATACCTCGATAATGATTCGTATGACTAGGACTCATGGTTGGTTACAGTTTGTACTAAATAAATCGCTTGGAAATAGATTTTAATCGCATTGTTTGCAGCGTGGCGAAACTGGTGTGTCGAAGATGTACCCTTATAGTTGAAGTAATGCAAGCTGAGCTAATCCACTTACCTGCATTCACAATAGCATTGTGTCTAATACAATCCTATCTGCTTTTGTTCTCTTAAGGGCCAACCTGGCGCCAACCAGTTACTTACAAGAAAAGGTTAGAACTACATTGCGTGGATGTTGAATTTTCAACCTTATTCCTTGTTGAATAGGTTTAAAATGGTTGACGATGAGAGTTCATAGTCCTTTTTCAAGAGAATACGTTCTTGTGAAGAGTCGGACGGTTGTAAAATTCCAAAAAGTTATGATCACCATTATTCTGTTAGTGCATTTTGTAGTCTAATGTCCAAGGAAATAGAGTCGATAATCTATATTAACCTTCCAAGGTGGTTGCAATCTGCTTTTACTACGAGCTCGTTATCTTAATTTGCGGTTTACCAGTTTTTTTTTTTTTTTATGTCATAGGTGGCAAACGAGCAAACGTATCGCCTGATGGAAAGTTGTGGTTTGTTCAATGGTATTCAGTTCTTAAGTGGATTAGCTCAGCTTGCATTACTTCAACTATACCACCCCTTACCATGAGTTAACGTGACTGTACTCGCTAGCGACAGCAACGATTTGTATGAAGGATAGTACAGCGCACCTGGCGGTTACTTTGTTGAACTACAATTGTCCATACAAATCATTTACGCAGTCGCTAGCGAGAGCGAGTACGAACCAAACTCATGGTAAGGGTACTGGTGTATCGATGATTTTGTATCTGAAGTGGTTCAGCGAGCGGGTGTAGAGTTCAAGTAGAGAGTTTCCAGTTGAGTTCGTTACAAAGTTATCCTGTTAGAGCCTACTGCTCCAGGTTAAATTAATTAATATTAAAGGATTATCTTGCACAAACCGATCTATGCCCAAAGTAAGCAACGCTTGTATTTACTAATAAGTACAGTCAAATGGAAAAGGGCGGGGATTCACCTTTCTTAAAAATTATATACCAATCTTATGTCAATGACATTAAGTTTTGTATTAATTTGATACATATTTGTGAACTTGACGGCACTAGACGACGATATAATTAAGAAGGTACATAGAAAACAACTATGATACAGGAACAAATATTTTAACTTGTCGTTAATATTTGCTGTTACTGGTACTCAAACAGGACCGTTAGCTTTTTTAGTGCAGCTACAATACAACTTTAGAATAAATACGCATAGAACGAGAGTCTGTCATACAATTGTCTAAAGATGAAGCCAGTTTTTGTTTTATATGTGCGTGTCTACGAACCAATCATAGAGACGTATGGTTGTGACAATGACGTTGTGACAGATGCGTACCTACACGGACTAAACTAAGCATCTGACAGGCTGTGGATTACCAAAACTGGCACCACTTTTAAGCGCTTACTATGTTTCTAAGCGTATTTGTTCTAAGACTACCATTAAGTGAACATCTTTGTTTTGGATATCTTAAGAGTAGAATTCGTCTTTCAAACTGAAGCTGTGAACTTCGATTTTTCTGAATTCACAAACTTTGCAGTCTTTCTCACCATACTGGTTTCATGTCGAATGTTTTGTTCAAACGGGAAGGTGTAGACACTCTTCGAATTTGCTGCTTCTTTCTATTAATAAAGCCCCAAGCAAACCGTCTTCATGAAAATATTTATACCCTGTTGATTATATTTTAGTGAACTAATGATATTAAACACTTTAACGTTTCATCGATAATCGAATATGAATAGCGCCCACATTCCAGATTAATTTAAAGCGATTCCCAAATCAGGTAATTACAAATCTAATCCCGTCATTACATTATGTACATGTTATTTACAGTGTGGACTAATTGCGGAATCAGCCACGAAATGGGAGCGTCGGGTTGGTTATGACGCTGCATGTCCAAATTGGTTTAGGAGCATCGGCAAAAATGACGGGGGGAGTTTTCTATACAAGATTTCGAGTTTGTGTCCTGGCTAAATGTTCATTACACATTAGTGTCTATTCTGTCATAACTAAATCTCAAATCACGGCTCGCCTTTTGCATCGTGTACTTTACAAGGAGGAGACGAGAGCCTTGAAAAACTAGTCTTGGTTGTGGGCATTGAGAACTTGAGGTCACCAACCAGATCTGACCAAGTCAAAGAAGCAACCTCCTCAAACGAATTCCACCAGACGGTGAGGGCAAAGATACACCGGGACTGATGGAGAGAGATCATCAAGGCAAAACCAATTTACGTAAATTTTACAATATGGTACCTATTTACAATGGCAAACACCACAAATATGTAAGTATAGTTATTGTTGAGACCTATATTTATACATATATTTGTGGCGCTTCGTTTGAGTAATTTTTTCCACTTCCAATATTTTTTAAGCAATTGTGAAATAAAGTAAACGATAATATAATAGTATTTTATGCAACCATTGTATAAGAGGGGGCAAAAAACGCGAGTGGCATGGGTTACGATGTGAGCGTAGCGAACATCGTAAGAAAGATGCCACGAGCGTTTTTTGACCTACTTATACAACGTTGCATACAATACTTTTTCTACGACTCGACATTTCATAAATAAAATGCAAATAAACAACAAAGAAAATAATTACCGCTCGGAATCAACAAAATTAAAAAAAATATAGTCTCTGATAAACTTTTTTTTTTATTGACGTCCATCTGTCAAAAAAATATGAACTTATACATAAAGGTATACGTTCACTATACTAAACATCCATGCACTGAAGATAAAACTTTTTTTTTTTTAAGTTGGCAGCAATGCCTTAGTACAATAAGCTTTTTTTTAAATTGCAAATTGTGTGAATGCAGCTGTTTATCTTGTAATCTGTGGTACTAAGTGATGCTTTTTTGGCGACATTATAACATCGTTTAGCAGTGTTTTTTTGGGCAATAGAGTATAGACTTTTACAGACTTTCATAATTTATGTCTTTATATTAGAGTTAGTAACTATATAAATGACAGAAAAAAGTACTGGAGTAGAAAAAATACATTGTATGAAATTAATATGACTTTTACTTTTCATTAAGTCTAAATATTATTTATGAAATATGGTAAAATTTGTGAATTTAAAATTTACCGAATTTTGAAATTACCCGAGTAATACATAGCTTTTTTATTTAATACATAATAATTACACAGATCAAATTAATATTAAGTATTCATCTTTGTGGCACCCCAATTCATAATTCATAATCATTTATTTCCAAGAATATGGTACCTACATTTGGTTAGTATAAAGTGTCTTAGTGCTACATATTCGGCCAGTATTGGCGTAGAAATGTTATTATAGTATTGCTAGTAAACATGTCAATTATATATTATTAAATTAACTTAAAGTTAATATTGCACGTGTCAATTAATATATATCCTCCTAGCCTTTGTCCCATATCTTCGTAGAGAATGAATTCTATATCGGGGTCGGCTACCTAAATCCCAAGATGTGGCGTAGGAATTAGTTTTTACGCAAGCGACTGCCATCTGACCTTCCAACCCAGAGGGGAAACTAGACCTTATTGGGCTTATTAGGTGGTTTCCTCACGATGTTTTCCTTCACCGAAAAGCGAGTGGTAAATATCTAATGACATTCCGTACATAAGTTCCGAAAAACTCATTGGTACGGGCCGGGTTCGAACCCGCGACCTCCGGATTGAAAGCTAACCACTAGGCTACCACCGCGCTAAGTAAACTTATTATATAACTTTATAGCCATACAATATGCATTTGAGCCAAACATTTTCAATTTTTGTCTCGGCTGATATAGTTTGAGTGGATTCCTACTAGGCCTATTTGTTTTTTTATGATGACATGTAATGGAAAGAAATGAGGGTGTTTTTGAACAAATTTGGTGATTCTAAAATGTACAGACACGGTAGCGGTAGTATATTTAGTTTGAAATATTGGTTGACAAAGAGCAAGATAATCCACACCATATACGGCTCTAATACTTTTTTTTTTAAATTACAAACGCTCTCTGGGCACTAAGGACATAAGAAGACACCAAGAAATTACGTCACACGTTATTTCTTACGACGTCTGTTGCTGCTATAACAACAAAATACAAAATTGTATTCAGAGCCAAGATTCCTATATATATATAAATGTGTTTTTCATTACCTACCAACTACTTCAATTAAATATATCATAACGAAATATGCTGATGCTGCTGTCGGTACAGTGGCGTCATCACTGTAAAATTAGCCGCAGCAGGATATTCCGAGCTATCCTTGCGAAGCTACATACCTACATAGGTTTACCTACTGTCACATGCTCTAAGTATGTACGTGTTTACACAGAATTCAGACACTTGAAGCCTAATTTGTTTAACATTGACATATAACCACTTCAACGATGTATCGGTCGTATCACCCACTTAAATATATCGTATACCGCGTATGTAACAAGTGTAGATACGAATCAATATTAATATAAATGAGAACTTTATCGACAACTGTTATTTACGCGGTATTGCACTATCCCCGACGATATGGCCCTGAAATAGCTGATATATTTCAATTATTGATATTAGAATTGCATTAAAAGTGATAAAGTAAATTGAGCACATTGCTAAAGTATGTGCCTCGTACATAACAATAGCGTCTAGAATAGTAAACTTAATAGTCCCAGATTCGTAAATGACTGCATCTAAAAATATCTGACTGTCAATAAGAAAGTTAGCTTAGCCTGTAAGGACAGTTGTGTGTAAATAAATAAATAGTATAATTAAAGTAAGTAAATGAAATAGATGCAATGGATGAAATAGATAAAATTAATAAAATAAATAGGTAAATAAAATAAAATAGGAAATTAAATTAATTAATTAATTTCTACAATTCATTAATTACTACATAGTAAGTGGTGTTTTCAATCAAACGGGTTTATTTGTTACCAAGAGGACGCTGCTATTAATACAGATGCGACGAAAATTCCACTTAAAAAACGACAAAGTGGACCCATTTCATTGAAAACGTCACACAAAGTGAGTATATCACCACTTTAGAAATTTCACATTTTGGAGCTACCCAAATACCTATCTACTATCAAAACTCCAAGTATTTTTTTTTTGGGAAAAATATCGCCACAGTCCTATTATTAAATTCCCTTACACCGTAAACAGTGTTGACAAGTCCTTATACTCAGCAGCCTGGCGTGGCGCCGCTAATCTCGACTGAGCCACACACTCTTCTGCAGAATATTGGAAAAATGTTTACGAGAACCAAACAACGTAGAACGTGGTTCAATTTTATGTTACAAGCTCGGCTTAAAGAGAAAATAATGTACATGACTTTGCACAGTTTAATGTATAGTTTGTTTGTTGTACGTCCTAGAAGTCATCGACAAGATTTCGTATTTTTAAGACTACGATTTTATTTTCGTACTTTTCTGTATTCCGTTTAAAAAGAGGACATATAATCACTGTTTTCATATATTTCCTAAGATAACTGATCATTTTAATATTCAATTTATTAGAATTTAATTATTCTACAATGTCGTAACTCCAAAATTATGACACAATAGAAAGGTTACTTTGGTCAGGTGTCTCTCTCTCTCTGTGGTCGCTCCCTCATGACTGAGGATCGTGGTCATCGGTGGATATAGATGCTTTACACCTAGTTTTGTATGATCTGCCTCCACCGGTGCCTGTTCATCGCATCTCTGATGACCGAGCAGGTCTGGTGTCTAATTAAAAATAATAATAATGACCTTGAACTTGACGTTTATTTATTTAATCTTTATTGCACAAAAGGCGGACTTAATGCATTGCGGCATTCTCTACCAGTCAACCTTTGGGCAAAGCAGATAAATTGTGACATTATAGACAGTGTTGGCGCGGGGTTGAAGGACCACTCCTCAATATGAGGAGATATATGGGAACAGCAGGGACGAAGGTCCCTATGTGTCCCGAAGGCGAAAAGTGGAAATGTAAATATGGGGCGAAGCCTGCCGTACCTTTATCTCGACGTCGATGGGTTTCGGCGGCGCCGCCGTATGCTGGTTCTCTTCTTCTTCCGCACTGATATTCACTTCGTTGTATTTTTTATTAATTTTAAAGGAGCGATTTTTATGGATAATAGTTTTTGGCGACAGATGTCAATTTCGAACTAACTTAATTTTTCTTCTTATTGGTTTTGGCAGGCGTGCGGGTGACGTGAATATGAGGTCGAGGTTTTAATGATGTGACATGAAACAAGGTGAATGTTCTTATAAACAGATGGCGGTAACATTTCCCCCCGACCTTAAAGGGTTCCCTTTAAAAGAAACCAAAAGATGCTTGTGCTCCTCGCAATTGAAGTAGGCAAACATAAATAAACGTCAGTTAGTATACACCTAACCATAAACTTAAAATAGGCGAGACATACGCGGAAATTAATTAAACTAAAGCGGGTTTTTACAAAATAAATAAGTAAAGTACTATATTATTGACTAGGCAGTGGACACAATCGCACTACAGGACGAGTGAGAGTACCTCTACTCGTTCTTACTGTGACGACACGAGTTGTGCCATCCTTTGAGGGATGTACTGCCTCAACGACACCTAATGGCCATGAAAATGGCGGTATATTATCAACCTTTATAATGACCACTGTGCCAACATGGATAGGTACTGATGGAACCGACCATTTTGCTCGCGACTGCAGCTGGTGCAGATACTCGGCACTCCATCGCTTCCAGAAAGACTGCACTATTTTGTCCAGAAGTGTATGACGGTCGAGTAGATTGACAGCCAATTGATCGGTCAGCGGCGCGGGTACAGAAAACAGCGGTGCGGTATTTAAAAAATGAGCCGGAGTCAGAGCTGCTGGCTCACCGGGGTCACTGCTCATGGCTGTCAACGGGCGCGAATTTACGATGGCCTCTATTTGCGTAAGTGTTGTCAGAAGTTCCTCATAGGACAATATCTGAGCACCAATTGCCTTCACAAGATGGTTCTTTACTATCTTCACCATGCTTTCCCACGCACCTCCAAAATGAGGGGAAGCCGGTGGGATAAACTTCCAATCGATGCGATGTTCAGCAAGCTCTTGCTCTAGGCGTGGGCGATGATCGTCGAGGAACTTATATAGATCTCGTAAGTATGAGTTGGCCCCAACAAAATTAGTGCCATGGTCCGTGTATAGACATTGGACTGGGCCACGACGTGATAGAAAGCGCTTTAATGCCGCTAAGAAGTTGGCAGTGCTCAACTCTGTTGCTATTTCTATATGCAAACAGCGTGTGGTGAGACAAGTGAAAATGCACAACCATGCTTTTCGGCTTTTTACTCCTCTGCCACGAACAGGTGTATACTGCAAAGGACCTGCATAGTCACACCCGGTGTGTGAGAAGGCCTTGTCTACCTGGTTTACACGACAACTCGGTAAATCCGCCATTAGTGGAAATGTTGGTTGTGGTTTCGCTCTGTAACACGTGTTACATTTATCAACTCGTTCACGAATAACTCGTCGAGCGGAGAGTATCCAATATTGATGCCTGAGTAAGGACATCAACGTTTCAGGACCAGCGTGCAGATACTTCCTATGGAAGTAGTCTACTATTAAATTGACCACGTGGTCGCGGCGCGGTAGCACAATCTGGTGCTTTTGAGAATAATCCAACTCTGAGTTTGAGAGTCGGCCGCCAACGCGAACCAATCCGTCTTTGTCCAAAAACGGTTTAAGTTTTTGTAAAGCGGGTGAGCAACATTTATTGTTTTTAATTTTGTCGATATCTTCGCTGAAGTGGACGTTCTGTAACGAAGACAAAATTTTGTTCTCAGCAAACTCTAGGTCAGACCGAGTAATCGTCACGGTGCGCGGTTTTGGGTTTAAAATGCGGTATACGTATACTATTATACGCAACAATCTGGACCAAGTCGAAATTCGCTGGGCGAGAGAGTACAGCGGAGACTCTGTTGCATCTGTGGTTGCTGCATGTGCAAGCGATTTGAGCTCAGGCACTTCTCCGACTGATTCGCGATCAAGCTTTCTCAACGGCCATTCTGACGGTTGCTTGATAATCCATTCCGGTCCACTGAACCACAGGGGGTGATCCACCAGCTTCGCGGGTGACAGGCCACGTGACAGGCAATCCGCGGGGTTCTCAAGTCCCGCCACATGATGGAAGCAGCTGGCTGGTATGTATTCTATAATCTTCACAACTCGGTTGGCGACGAACGTCTGCCAGCGGTGCGGTGACGAGCTGATCCAACAGAGAACTACCTTGGAGTCGGTGAAGGCAAAAACCTTGTCGATTTTATAACGCGGTTCGAAATTATCCAGGACCTTTCGCATGAGTTTTGACAGCAGGACAGCTGCGCATAATTCCAGTTTTGCAACAGAAAGCGTTTTAAGCGGTGCGACCTTTGACTTGGAACACACTAGCCGGACTGTCACCTCGGTCCCATTTATCACTTGCAGATATACCACTCCTCCGTAGGCCCGTTCAGATGCATCACTGAATCCTAGGAGGTTGACAGTACAACCCTGTACTACTCCAAGATGACGCGGTATGCGAATCTCATTGAGCTTTGGAAGCTCAGAACAAAAACGATTCCATAAGTCCACAATGTGTGGAGGGGGAACATCATCCCAATCGCATTGGTTCATCCAAAGTTCCTGAATAAGGAGCTTTGCGTACAGAACAACGGGTGCTACTAAGCCCACGTTATCCCATAAACGCGCGACAGCCGACAAAATTGTCCGCTTAGTACACGCTGAGTCAGGCGCCGTGACTTTGAAATGAAAGTAATCACTTGACTTGTTCCAGCATAAGCCAAGGACCTTTTGGGGTACCCCCCGATCCATTTTAATGTCTACGGAAGCTCGGTGCGAAGCGGGTATCTCGTTCAGTACGGCATCCGAGTTACAAGTCCATTTCACAAGGTCGAATTGACCTCCTTTGAATAGATCGATTAACTCCTTAGAAGCGGCAATGGCGACGGCATCATCTTGCTGCTGTGAGTCTTCTGACATTATGCTGAAGCAGACATCATCCATGTATGTGCACGAAGTTGCGATTGACGCTGCTGTCGGAAACTTATGTCCGTCGTCAGCAATCAGCTGACGGACGACGCGGAGTGCGTGGAATGGGCTGGACTTCATTCCAAAGCAAACACGATTGAATTCGTATACAGTGATAGGATCTTGCGGTGAGAATCTATATAAGATTCGCTGGTATTGGCGATCGGATTCACGAATACCGATCTGCAAAAACATTTGACGACAATCAGCCGAAAGCGCTATTTTGAATAGGCGAAAATTCAAGAGGATTGAAAATAAATCCCCCTGTAGATTGGGGCCCGAGTGTAAAACATCGTTTAAGGACAGGCCTGTACTTGTCTTGCTACTCGAGTCCAGAACCATGCGCACCTTCGTCGAGGTCTTGTCCTCGCGAACGACTGCATGGTGCGGGATTATGTAAGCGGCGGATGAAGCTTTCATCGATCTCGTTACCTCCGATATATAACCCTTGTTGACGTATTCGCGAATGATATCGTCATAGGCGGCACGTAAAACGCTCGATGATTCAAGCTTCCTTTCAAGACATAAAAAACGTCTATGAGCAGCAGAGTGTGACTCTCCTAATTTAAACACATCGTCGCGAAAGGGCAACGCGACAGTAAACCTTCCACTAGCATCCCGCGTAGTGGTGGCGCGGAAGTAATCCTCGCATTCAATGTCATCTTGACTATGTGCGGGCGGAGCGGATATTTCCTCAAGTTCCCAAAACTTTTTGAGGAGGAGGTCCAAAGAGTCTTGGACAAATGCACAGCATGCCGAGGTAAATTTACGCGGTACCCGCAAAGCAGGAGCGGAGCCCATTAGAATATACCCCAGGACAGACTGAATAGCAGGCGGTATTCCATTGACGTCACTATGTACCACATTTGGTAGCAATAAATGCGGAAATATAGATGCACCCAATAGTACATCAATAGCGGCGGGCGAGTCGAATGTGTCGTCCGCAAGTGGCAGCCCCTGAATGTGCGAAAACGCGGACGCATCCACGGACACTGACGGCAGCTCGTCCGTTATTCGATCGACTACGAGACCTGACACATTAAAATTCACGTTCTCATTGAATCGCGAAAATATTTTAAAGTCTGCGGTACCCTTACTGGGTTTCTCAGCACCACCAATGCCACGTACAGTCACACATGAATTGTTGTTGAAACTCAGACCTAAACGCGTGCAACATTCTTGAGTAATAAAATTACTCTGAGAAGCGGAGTCGAGTAGACACTTTACACGGTGTATACTACCAGAATTGTCGCGTATATGTACTGTCACGGTAGACAACAATATCGTGTTATTCGTCGTACATTGCGCGCTTTGTTCGGAAGCTTTATTGTTCGCGACCGCTAGTACTTGCGCCGCAATGGACGTGCTACAAGACGGTTTGACATTTGACGGCGGTACTGTCGACTTAATATTGTCAGTCGAAGGAGGTAATATTGCGGATGTATTTGGCATACCAAACGTCGCAGGTTTTTCGTTTTTTACAGTCAATTGGACGTTGGATGTCATTTGATTTTTATTGTTATCAAAATGTAACATTGTATGATGTTTTTGATGACAATGTCGGCATTTTAACTCGGAATTACAATCGCGGGTTTTATGCTTAATGCTTAAGCAATTTACGCATGCATTACGTTCCTTTACGTATTTAAATCGCTCGGAAGGCGTCAAATTATTGAACGCGGGACACTTGAACAAATGTTCATGAACAATGTTATCGCAAATGCATTTGCGAGGATTCGCACTTGCCACATAACTTTGTGGATTTGGTGCGAAGCTTCGCAACGGCGTTTTCAAAGATTTATCACGCGAAGTACTAGCAACGGCGGTGCAAGTATGACTAGCCTGCGTATTTTGATAAATCCTATTCTGACTCTTCATGAAATCGGCTAGGTTATTAAACGAAGGAATTTTGACATTTCGATATTGCATTTCAAATGCTCGAATCGTTTCTTGATCTAACTTCTTTAAAGCTACATGAAGAAGCATGTAGTCAGACAAATCACCGAGTTTCAATGATTTGAGCGCATTCGCGGCTGTGACAAATTTGTCAATGAACGTTTGGAAGTTAGATGAAGAAGCGGGTCCGTTTATTTTTAAATTCAGCATTTGATCCATATATGTGGATGCGAGAGTACGTTTGTCATGGAATCTGTCGACTAAGCTGCCAAGGATGAGCTCATAGTTATCAGCACACGGCGTAATGCCCGAGAAAACGACTTGAGCTTTAGGCGACAGCTTACCTATGAGATAGTACAGTCTCTCGTCATCTGTCAGCGATGGGTTGTCGTGCACCCTTGATTTAAAGCTAGCGTAGAATAGCGGCCAGTTACGGATGTCTCCATCGAAAGCCATCAATTCCATTGCTGGCAAAGCGGGCATAGGCCTCTCCACCCTCGAAGGCGGCAAAGCAGTTGGCGCGGCGGCTGATTCCAGCCGTTTAAGCACTCGTCTAATACGGCAATACAGGTCTTCGAATGCTATTATTGATTGGTAGTTGGGAACGGCACCTGTTTTGCCTCTCAACAGCGTGCGATTGTGTTCATTAACCACCTCTTTGAACTCGGTACGAATTTCCTCAATCGTGTCAACAGCATTGAGAAAATTCTGTTTGCTGTCTTCGTCAGAATCGACCAGCAGAGATTTACTATAAATATTCTGCACGAGTTCAAACAGGGTGTTTCTCTTCGCCTCAAGCATCGACAGCTCGTCTTCATAGTACTCGCTGTCGACACTTTCGGATTTTTTTATATTTAATTTATCCATTTTGCGAAATTGTTATATAAAACATAAATAAATTTATCCCTACTAATAGGAATAAATACGCTTACATATATTTTACCTACTTAAATTGCGGGAGCGGTTATTTTATAAATTTTAAGCAGGTAATTCCAGCTTAATAAAGGGCGAGCGGGGAAGAAGACGAAGTGAAGAATTAATGAATGTGGTGCGGAAGAAGATGGTATCCGGTTCGTAAGAACCAAAAAATGTTGGCGCGGGGTTGAAGGACCACTCCTCAATATGAGGAGATATATGGGAACAGCAGGGACGAAGGTCCCTATGTGTCCCGAAGGCGAAAAGTGGAAATGTAAATATGGGGCGAAGCCTGCCGTACCTTTATCTCGACGTCGATGGGTTTCGGCGGCGCCGCCGTATGCTGGTTCTCTTCTTCTTCCGCACTGATATTCACTTCGTTGTATTTTTTATTAATTTTAAAGGAGCGATTTTTATGGATAATAGTTTTTGGCGACAGATGTCAATTTCGAACTAACTTAATTTTTCTTCTTATTGGTTTTGGCAGGCGTGCGGGTGACGTGAATATGAGGTCGAGGTTTTAATGATGTGACATGAAAGAAGGTGAATGTTCTTATAAACAGATGGCGGTAACAGACAGCTTACATTTTCTTTGCGGATAGGTCAAAGTCTACAAGTCTAATCAGGCATAGTTGTCGTAGATTTTGGTAATTTTATGTATTTTCTTATATTTCTTTACATACAGCAAAATTAATTCAAATATTATTTAGTGTGTTATAGGACAACTTATTTAAACGTAAATATATTTATGTAATTTTCAATTGTAAATATGGGTATTTTTGAAGTCGACTGAACACGACTGTGCATAGCTCTCTCGGTCTATACGAATTTCCACCTGTTAGAAATAGGAAATGTTGTCAATTATTGTATTTAGCGGTTTACACTCACGTGAAATTGTCAGGAACGGCCCGACATGTTTCGAATTCGTACGGAGCTCTTCTTCAGGGACTGCTACCGTACAGCGGCGGGTGTAAACCGGTTGATACAATAATTAAACATCACGAAAGTTTTCATAAGATTAGTCGTATAAGTATGATGCGCTTAGCATTTTTTTTTTGCCTGGCCTATTATAGTTGTGTCCCACCCCTTGGAAAGGCCTATTCCCTTTTGCGTATCTATTGCTCATGCTCTCTCCACTCGTCACTGAATGCATCCAAGTCGTGCCGCCATCTTCTTTTTGGTCTATTTTTACTCCGGTAGCCTTGCGGTCTCCATTCGGTGATTATTCTGGCACATCGTTCCGGATGCACCCAATATATTTAGTCGCAAATTTTCGAATCGACGTATTAGTGTGATACGTCGAATTTACATAGGCCCTGAATGCTCTCGAGGCGTGAAGCCTTAACGAGCTTGCGGGGACATTGGACGCTCGCCGTGTGCAATTGATAGTTTTACTCCCTAGGGCAGTTCTGGTCTGCTATACAGGATTGCACTCGGTCCATTTCTGTAGATAAATTACTTAATTGCTCTAGAAATTAAAATCATCAGTTTATTTCTGCTTCGTAAAGTTAGAACTAATTACGTGCCGGTTATCATCGAAAAATGTTAAGCTCGGCACACAAATACCTAAGATCATTTTATGATCACTATTATGCTTCATTTCATATACCAAGGCCCGCGCTACTAGACTACAAAATGATAACCATCATGTTAACGTTTGTTGACTATTTCTTTATGATCTCAGCTTTTTAATTGGCCCGTGTTTTTAACTTCATCTTTTGTTCCATTGTTACCACTAGTGTTTTCAACACAATAATTACTTATATTACGTTGATTTTCACGTCACTGACTCAAAGACTTTTCCTTATTAACTTTTTATACCTATACACTGTTTTTTTTTATTAAATAAGGTGTTAGCGACGAGCTCAAAGGGTTTTCTCAATTTTATAAAATGTTACTATAGTTTTCATCATCGCTTAATGCGGTACTTACTGATTTGTATTGTTAGTTTTTAAGCCAAATTTGAAGGTAGGTACGCGTGTGACGCTGTGGAACGATCGTTATAACCGTTGCATTTTGGCAGCACCAGTCGGCCTTTGTCTATCCGAGCGCGACACACGTAGCGACCTCTCTCTTAATTGTACCACGTGTTGTCGCATATTTCCAATAATTAAATAGTTTTCGTGACCCTAAGTACTGTGTTCTCATTGTGCATCACCTGGACCACCTACATAAGGTTCAGTAGTTAAATTAAATAGGTAGGACGCCCGTGTTGGCCCGGAAAGCCGTCGGAGACGCGGGTTCGAAGGTTCAAACCCCACCTGAACCATTCAGTTTTTCATTTTTTCGGTTCGTTCTAAACAAATGAAACACCGATTTCATAATGACACAAAGTTTTTTATTTCTTCACTCGACAATATGTTTTCTATATTAGTTAGGATTATCGGCGATCACATCTCAGCCTACTCGAGTCAGGCAGAAAAACTTGTAGTTTGAAACTGCTCAAGCCGCTGGGCGGGCAGAAAGCTTGACTCTATTAAAAGTTTGAGAAGCACAGACTTTGCTTGTTATTGGCACTCCTATTTTTTTATTGCGCCGATGGTGCAAAATTTAATCTTTCAGCTTACACAACTTCGTTACAGTGAGGTTCTGAACTTGTAAACCGTAACATGTTGCAACAATTTGCGTTGCGAAGATTTCATAGATATTTTTAACTGTCACAAAATAGATGAAGGTGGAGTTAAGAATGTCAGTCCGAATAATTGCGTCAAGCAATGCAAGATATTTTGAGGATATCGTAAAAACGCATAAATAAAAAATAAATGTCATCATCATCATCATCATTTCAGCCATAGGACGTCCACTGCTGGACACAGGCCTCCTCAATTGACTTCCACATGGGCCGGATAGAAGCGACCCGCATCCAGCGAGTCCCCGCAACCCTGACCAGGTCGTCCGACCACCTTGCGGGTGGCCGTCCTACGCTGCGCTTTCCGGTACGTGGTCTCCACTCGAGAACCTTTCTGCCCCAACGGCCATCGGTTCTTCGAGCTATGTGCCCTGCCCATTGCCACTTCAGATTGCTAACCTTGTTTGCTATGTCGGTGACGTTAGTTCGTCTACGAATCTTATCATTTCTGATTCGATCAGGTAGAGAGATCCCGAGCATAGCCCTTTCCATAGCTCGCTGAGTGACTCTGAGCTTCCTTAAGAGGCCCATAGTTAGATACCACGTCTCGGCTCCGTAGGTCATCACCGGTAATACGCACTGGTTGAAGACTTTTGTCTTCAAGCTCTGAGGTATCTTGGACGAGAAGACACTTCGCAGTTTCCCGAACGCTGCCCATCCGAGTTGAATCCGTCGATTGATCTCTTTCTCGAAGTTGGACCTGCCTAATTGGATCGTCTGACCCAGATAGACGTATTCGTCGACAACTTCGAGGACCGAGTTCCCAACCAATACTGGGGTGGGTGCTACATGGACATTCGACATGATCTTCGTCTTGTCCATGTTCATCTTAAGGCCTACCTGTTGGGATACTCGGTTGAGATCATCCAGCATTATACCGAGATCCTCCAGCGTCTCCGCCATGACCACGATATCGTCAGCAAACCGAAGGTGCGTGATGTACTCGCCATTTATTTTATTTTATTTTTATTTTATTTTATTTTATTTATTTATAAGACACACCAACAGTACATAAACAAAACCTAGTAAATATATCATTATATTTATAGTAGTTAAGTTATTTAATATACATGTATTCACTTGTATCTTGAATACTCTCCGAACGACTAATTTTCTACTCTGCACCCACTTGAAGCATCTCTGTTTGGCCCTATGGTTGACTGGTAGAGAATGCCATTAGGCATTAAGTTCGCCATTTGTACTGACTTTTGTTTTGTGCAATAAAGTTTAAATAAATAAATAAATAAATAAATAGTATAAAATACACAGACACAAAAACCTGTTTATGAACCAATGACAGGTGTGCATCAGCATTCAAATTGACTCAGGGCACACTAACCTATAACATTAATTAATATTAATAAACTAAACTAAAACACAAGATTCAAAATGTGATTATAAAAATTCGTGGGCAATTAAACGGACGGAAAGAGTAAATAGAAAACAAAGACATTTTCTATTAATTCAGTAGTTTTCTGCTAGATTTTAAATAACTGATATAATATAAATATTATTATTTTTTTTTTTTCACCAAGGCAGTACGTAGAAGCCGTAGGCAATCTTTTACGGGTAAATGTAATGAACAAGCATTTGTCGGCATTGAGGGTCATATTATTTTTACAACACCAAGTTTTAACGCTGTTTAGATCCTCTTGCAAAAGCGACACATCGTCGGGAGAAGAGATTACTCTGTACAATTTAAGGTCGTCTGCATATAAAAGACATTTGCTATGTTTGATTGAAAGAGTTAGATCGTTGATAAAAATTATAAATAGTAATGGGCCGAGATGTGAACCTTGAGGCACGCCCGAAGATGCAAAATACGAGTCCGAAAAATATCCATCCTTGACTACTCTTAGACGTCTACCAAACAGATATGATCTAAACCATCGCCACATTTCACCCGTGATATCGAAATTGTCATACAGCTTTTGCAAGAGGATATTGTGGTCCACCTTATCAAAAGCGCTACTGAAGTCAGTGTATATGGCATCTACTTGATGACCTGAATCAACCGACCTACCAACATCATTTACGTAGCAAAGCAAGTTCGTGGACGTAGACTTTGAGCTTACGAAACCATGCTGCGATGGAGAAATTTTTGCCTTGACATGCCAGTAAAGCTTTTTGCAGATCATGCACTCAAACACCTTAGCGAATATGGACAAAAGAGAAATTGGTCTGTAATTGGATACTAAGGTCTTATCACCTTTTTTGAAAATTGGCACCACATTTGATTCTTTCCAGGTGGTAGGGAAGACAGATTGTCTTAGAGATTCGTTAAAGATTTGAGTTAAAGGAGCAGATAGATTTTTGCCACACTTCTTAATGAAAATAGGTGGAATACCGTCCGGACCAGCGCCCTTACTAACATCAAGGGAACCAAGCTCTTTCAAGACTGATGACTCACTTACACGAACAGAAGAAAAAGTGCAATTAAGGGCCTCGGTGGGAATATAATCGGGTGAGTTGTGAGCTTCTAACGGAGTTTGAGTGTGTCCGAGAAATGTAGACGAAAAATGACTTGCAAACAAATTACAGATGTCAGTATTATTATCAGCAGCCACATTGCCGAGGCGCATACTGGACGGAATGGCAGAATTATTCTTATTCTTACCTTGTTTACGTGAACTTTTTACAAAAGACCAGAACTTTTTCGGATTACATTGTAGATTATCTTCTGTAGATGACATGTAGTATTTATAGTCATTTTTTATTCTTATTTTAACTCTATTACGAAGCAAAGTGAACTCAATTGAATCAAGGGGATTTTTAGTTCTTTTATATTTTTGACGACATTTCTCTTTTTCCTTTATCATATTAATAAGGGTAGGACTGAACCAGGAAGGATATGAATAATTACGCGGTTTTGATATAGGAATTGAAACTTCAATAACTCTTTTTAAGGCATCGTAAAATGCTGAAACCATGCTGTCAACTGTCTTACAAAATGCAAACTTTGAGTCCCAATCAATGGAGCGTAAATTATTGTTTACTAAGGTATAATCAGCTTTTTTAAAATTGAAGGTACTAAACTGTTTTGGCTTTAAATTCCCTTTGTCATTGCTTTCATTATCTACAACAGCTTCAAGGGCCGGGTGATACACATCAAGTTTGCATAGAGGATCAGAGGATTTATTTACAATTGGACCTAAAAAATTACATAAAACTAAGTCGACGATCCTAAGACTATCGTTCTGTACAGCGTTTAATTGATACAGACAATTTAGCGACATAAAATCAAACAACGCGTGAGCTGCACCAAAATTACACATAGAAGGATTTAAAAAGCAACCACTATCATCCGGAGACCAGCCAATGTCTCCCAAATTAAAATCTCCAATGATTACAATTTTATCCTCGCATGAATCAATTTTATCACTTAAATTATCGAAATATTGTTCATATATGGAAGTGCTACAATTCGGTGGCACATAAACAGCACCTATTTTGATACACAACTTCGTGTTCTTATCTTGAACTTCAACCCAGACGTCCTCGTCTTTACCTTCCCAGCTAGATATTCTTGTCGATATATATTTGTTGGAGACCGCTATAAGGCAGCCTCCGCCATCCTTTTTACCAGATCTTTCATACTTTCTGTCGCGGCGATAAATAGAGTATCTCGGGTCCAAAAGTTCGGCGTCGCCAATTCCGTCATGTAGCCACGTTTCAGTCATAACAATCACATCAAAATTGGACGTTAGAGAAGCCATTTTCAACTGTTGCAATTTAGTACGAACTCCCCTCATATTCTGATAATAGATAGTGAATGTAGACAACGAGAAACATAAGGCTAGGATAGGAGAACGCAGACTAGCCGCATTATAAACGCAAAGCATCGGCGTATGTTTTGATTTGTAATTTTGAAGACTCGTCAGTTTTGCGAACGAATATCTTTCCATTACGAGTCCAAACCCTTTTGTATGACTTTTCACGAGCTGCAATCCGAGCCGCAGCATGAAGTTTCTTCGCTGCAGGGGACAAGTGTTCTGTAATAAAGATTGGCTTTTTATTACCAGCAATACCGAGGTGGCTCGTATTTAATTTCTCCTTTCCGCTATCCACGTCACTAGCCTTATTAAATTTGATGACTGCTGCGAGAAACTGATCTCTTTGCAGAGCCGAACGTAATTTAACAATAACTGACCTTGGTCTTATTGTTGAAGGGTCCATTTTGGCCACTCTTTTGCAGAACTGAATATCAGATTCCTGTAATGGGAGTTTTACAACCTTACTTGACTAGGTTTTCCTTGTCATGCTCTGGAAGACACGAAATTTCAATATTGGATTCCCTTGAATGATGCTCCAATAAATTCAATCTTGTTGACAAATCGTTTACAACGGTTTTTAACTCCAGGTTTTCCTTCTTTAATATGGATATTTCATCGTATACGGATTCTTTGATTTATGTTGATGCCAAGTCCTTGCCATTCCAAGAGCTTGAAGGCGTCTTCCATTGTGTTGGTGAAGAGCTTCGGAGATATTACATCTCCTTGTCTCACACCTCTCTGCAATGGAATCGCCTCCGTACACTGGTCTTGTACTCGGACTGACATAGTGGCGTTGTTGTACACGGCGTTGGTGTACAACAAAAATAAATGTAATGGAATTTAATTTAAATAAACCAATTTAAACCTTTCAGCCTTCCTGACAACTATTAAAGTTACCGTTGTCAAAGGTTGGCAGAGAAAATGCATTTTTTCTCTGTCAAAGTTACATTTGTGCAAATTACCCATTTTATAAATATGAATTAGAAATATGGTTACATACATGGTAGATGGGCCTTAATTATTTTATATATAAATGTAAACCAACTTCCATTATACTGCTGGGGAGAAAGCACCGCCGAAAGAAAACTCCCAGACCTGCCTTATTAAGTAAGTCATACTTTTAAAACAAGAACGTTTTTGGGGTTCCGTGACTTCGCTGTCCATCCGTCCGTCTGCCACCAGGCTGTATCTCAAG
The DNA here is from genome assembly GCA_905147355.2 of Apotomis turbidana. NCBI lineage: Eukaryota > Metazoa > Arthropoda > Insecta > Lepidoptera > Tortricidae > Apotomis > Apotomis turbidana. The sequence continues at coordinate 4,130,815 of LR990285.1, forward strand.
AACGGTGATACTAGACAGTTGAAATTTTCACAGATGATGTATTTCTATTGCCGCTATAACAACAAATACCTGCTAAAAATAAAATAAAATAAATGTTTAAGGTCGTTGTATGGGAGCCCATTATGGTACGGAACCCTTCATGCGCGAGTGGGACTCGCGCTTGCCCAATTTTTTATTTGATGTGTGACGGTAGGAGAATGTTGATTCTACAGGCGTTTCAACCGCCGTCAGACCGCTGTCATAGATGAGCGATGGGTAATACTGTCCTTTAAATTAGATCAATTATGGTAAGAAGTACGGTTAGAGTATGTCATTACAGGAAAGTTTGCAGCATGGTATTGCTCAACTTTTCAATACATAATAAATTTTGACAGCGGTTAAAATGCCTGTAAAATCACCGGAACCGATGAAAATAAATTTGAAATTGAATTATTATCAGTAATCGGAATCGAGATAGGTATTTGTGAATATTTAAATAACTTCGTATTGGAAAAGGGTGTGATTAAAACAAAGCGCGACCGAATTCAAATAAAGAGATTTTTAGGGTTCCGTAGCCAAATGGCAAAAAACGGAACCCTTATAGATTCGTCATGTCTGTCTGTCCGTCTGTCTGTCCGTCTGTATGTCACAGCCATTTTTTTCCGAAACTATAAGAGCTATACTGTTGAAACTTGGTAGGTAGATGTATTCTGTGAACCGCATTAAGATTTTGATGCAAAAATAAAAAAATAATAATAAATATTGGGGGCTCCCCATACTTAGAACTGAAACTCAAAAAATTTTTTTTCATCAAACACATACGTGTAAAGGATAACGAGGTTTCTAAAATATTTTTTTTCTAAACCGAATAGTTTGCGTGACAGACGCTTCCAAAGTGGAAAAAAGTTGGTCCCCCCCCCTCTAACTTCTAAAATAAGAAAATGAAAAATCTAAAAAAACATATGATGTACATTACTATAAAAACTACCAACGAAAATTGTTTTGAACGAGATCTAGTAAGTAGTTTTTTTTAATACCTAACTTTGCATCTAATTTATATGGGGCGCTATACATACCAGGTGCAAACTTAACTTAACCACTTAGGGATGGAAAGTGTTTGTACGGAACCCTCGGTGCGCGAGTCCGACTCGCACTTGGCCGGGTTTTTTAAACGCAGCGAGAAAATCTGTTGAAATTTGCAGCAAATGCATTATGTAGCAGTAGACGATAGATACCGCTCATTAATCGCCGCGGATTCACTGCGGAAACTTGCTGCTGATGCGGAGGAAATTCCACTTCTAGTTGCTAATGAATTTTGAGATAAAGCAACGTTTTAAATGTTACATCAGGATTATTAGCATACTCCAGGATTTCGGTGCACAAATGATTTGACGCCTAGTGTTAAACCATTCGTGCACCGAAATCCCCGGGGTATGACTATGACAGATGCAAACTTAACTGTTGATATAACCAGTACCTATAGCACAACTGTGATTCGCGACTCTGTCTGTCTGTTTCCTTACAATACCATGCGATTAATACAAATAAAGTTGTGAAAATCTGGGCTGGCCCGGTTGCAGCGAATGCATTATGTAGCAGTAGACGGTAATGGATACCGCTCATTAATCGCCTCGGATTTACTGCGGAACTTGTTGCCGCGTTGTTGGAGTTCCGCTTTAAGTTACTGATGAATTATTATGAGCTACAACAATGTTTTAATATGATACATTGATGGACCATAAAATAATCTATTCGGTTTCCATGATTATCCGACATTTAAATACATGAATTTAAACGGAATTTAACGCGTTTATTATTTCAATTAAATTCATTAATGTATTCGGTACAATTTAATGTTTTCCTAACATATTGCGTTATTTAATGAAAACAATTAAGAAGTCACGTAATTTTATAAAATGGTAAGGTAATAATTTGGTGCATGAACCTATATTATTATAGCAATTTTGAAAGTTTCAGATATCTTAATAAAGTAAATTTTTTTTTACAAAGCTACCGCAGTTAATGCAATGCATGTTGTTTATATAATTATTTCTACAAAAAAAACACTGCACAGGTGAACATACGGAGTCATTAGACGGATTCAAATTGGAAACTGTTGACCATCTAGCCTGGCAATAGGGGAAAAAAGAAAAGCATAGGAGTAGATCTTCTAACTAGCTCTCATGCCGTCAACAACTCAACATTAAGAACAGAAGAGAAGAGACCGAGAGGCAGGCCTAGAACACGTTGGAGTGATTGTGTGGAGGAAGATCTCAGGAAGATGGGGAAGTTTACCAGCTGGAAGAAGGTGGCAAGGCATCGTGACAACTGGTGGAAGATCGTGGAGGAGGCCAAGACCCACAAAGGGTTGTAGCGCCAGCGGAAGTAAGTAAAGCAGTCAACATTAATAATGTACTCAAACAAAAATCAAAGACTTGAAAATGATCAAAGGAAAACGCTATTTTTACTGGGCTAGTTCTCCGCTACCTATACAAACTGATATCATCGCCAACAGTTTTGTTACACAATGTTCTAACATTGAATGAATGAAGGAATGAATGAATGAATTAATAAGTGAATGGATGAACGAATGAATGTAGAAATGAATGAATGTATGAATGATTGAATGAGTGAATGAATGATTGATGAATGAATAAATGAATGATTTATTGCATGTGAAAAATTGGTTACATTTTCCGTTTACCGACATTTTCATTATAACTAACTATTCTGTCATTAAAAGGACGCTTAATTCAGCGAGTCCACGTTTAAAACAAATAAAATCCTATTAGGTAATTAAAAGTTGCGAAAGGGCCCGCTTGAAAAGGTCTCGTTAAGGACATTAATTTGGTTTACCAAACCCAGACCCTATGACAATATCATCATAACCTCAATCAAGAAACGCAGTGTAAATGTATGGAAAGCTAAAGTTGTTACGACCTTTTTGCGATGGGTGATACTTGTATGAAACTACCGCTAACGACAATTTTAGAAGCTTGAAATTTACTAAATTCCATTAAACCAATAACTTTCACCATTAGCGCCCACTAGCAATATGGGGATGTTATTCTCATATCACGAATTTGACGCTGCGCCATGAGTGGGGCATTCATTTTTGATGAGTGGTAATGGCAGTGAGTGTCGTCGTACTGGAAGACGTAGCGTGAGTAGGCTTCGTACAAGGTGGACTGAGGATCTGGTGGAAGTCGCTGAAGTCTGATGGATGCCAGCGGCGCGGCGCTTGGTCATGGTAGCGTTTTTGGGAGAGGCCTATGCCTAACAGTGGACATCTTTTGGGTGATAAACGTTGAATGCTTGGGAAAAAGAGATATGTATTTCCAAGATCGCCGTCTAACGTCTTGACCCATATCGTTCGTAACTACTAAGCAGGCTCACTACGACCCGTGAGTTACGCTAAATAACCTTTAGACCAGTGCGCACCAGGTTGCCCGGCTCCGTCTTCCACTCTAATTCGTACGAAACAGCGCACATTCATAGCCAGTCTTAGCCATGTAAAACCCAACAAATCACCCAAATAACCTGCCTTTAATAACTTACATAAAACGAAAAAATTAGGCACATTTGTAATTACCATTTTACTACTTGATTAAAAAAACGTACGAACCGGTACCGGTACATACGTATAGTTATTTTGCTTCTATCCACTCAATGCTTTGAATTTTAAGTTGGACTCTATTTATACACCGTGGCCGTTAATAACCCGAAAGATTTAAACCACGTATTTTTGAAGACAAAACGAGTAAATAATGTTATATCAACATGGGTCTAATTATTTGTCTTAATTAAATTACTATTTCAGTACAAAGTAAATCATATTAACTGCCCGCTTCTTTGTGAACAAGTCTTTAGTTGAAGAAGAGTGAGCGAGCATCACGAATCGCTCCGAAATCATACGACGGACGGCGAATGCCGTGACTTTTGTTCTATGACAAGAAGTGTCAACTTATCGCTGTCTCAATATTACAGGGTTCTATGTTTCACTTTTGACGAGTTCAAATTTGAACATTGGCATAATGACATGAATTAGGGTTAGTTATTAGAATTAATTAGACGGGAGATTTTTTAACTTTTGATTTTTTTCAAATAATTTATATCTCCTTAATTATGAGTTTTTGGACTATATGTTACATAAGTTTATATACTCTAATTAGGCTCTAGTATCGTTAGCTTAAATCTTTCGGGTTATTAACGGTCACGGTGTATAATAAAATAAGAGCGGTGACAGGTAGCCTTAGTTACCAAAACACGTAAAAAGTATAAAAAGTATTCACAGAGATCCAACGTCACACTAATATTATAAAGGCGAAAATTTGCGATTGTGTTTGTGTGTTTGTGTCTGCATGTTTGTTAGGTACTTACGAAATACCACATTTTTATTTTATAAATATTGACACAAAATCCAATCATAATTGGAATATTGTCTTAAAATAAGCGTTAAGATACCCAAATATTAAATTCCATAACCCTACGCCACTGGAGCGCCCTCTGCGTCATATGTGTTTTGAAATGCTTATGCGCATTAGACATACCCTAGGATGTGCGCTTTGTGTCAATATTTATGTTTGTTAGTTCTTCTCGCTCAAACGGCTGGACTGGATGAGCGCGTAACACCGCGAGGCACAGCTACTTAGTTGTAAATGTTTTCCAATCACAGTCGGTTGGACACGTCCTTGAAGTTATTTCGGGACTCTAAGCCTCTCTCCTGAATATTCTATGTTTGTTGATTAATAAAATCCTGATTTGGGTATCTTAACGCTTATTTTAAGACAATAATCCAATCAGAATTGGAATATTGTCTTAAAATAAGCGTTAAGATATTATCGTGTCTAAATTTTGCATAGATATTGTTGATTACATTTTTCTGAAATATTTTCAATGACTTCTCTTTTCGGACTTCTTGTAGAAACGGGCATTATTATAATAATGATGTTCGACTCTATCTTGCGATTGATACTTAAGGCTCCCTATCCGTTCAAAATCTCTGTCTATCTGCGTCTTTCTTTCTATATATCTGTCTCTATCTAGCTCATTCACTAACATGGGTCTATATCGGATGGCATACAATTATTAGTCCTATCGTCGTGTCGCATAACGTCTTTTGTCCTAATAACGTATGGCATACACTTTGCTCCGCATGTTTTTGATTGTCCGAAATTGTTGCTCCTATTATCGTTTGTCTTAAATATTATTTGTCCTATCGTTTGATGTGGCTAAAATTCAACTACCGAATGATTGATGTGCATAATTGTAATGTTCCTAATATTTAATGTACTAAAAATATTTTGACTACATTTCATTAAACCTAAATCTCGAAGATTTTTAAGCAAGCATTCTGACGCTCCGCTATCCACGGTCATAAAACAAACCTAACCTAAACTACAGTTTTCGGTCTTTAACCTAACCTACTAACTGCTAAATTTTAATATACCTCCATGCAAGCAAGCACTCTGACGCTCCGCTATCCATGGTCATAAAACAAACCTAACCTAAACTACAGTTTTCGGTCTTTAATCTAACCTACTGACTGCTAAATGTTAATATAATTTCGCTCGCTCATTAGGGTCACAGTTCTACCTAACACTAACCAAAATCTGACCTGCCTGAAGGTAGAATACTTAACGATTCTGACTTCACGCCTACCATAGTTTAGTTTAGGTGCAGTAATTTTAGCCAATGTAATAATAAGCAAAATAAATCTTAGGGAAATTCATGTTTGGAATATTATGCTTTAGGTAATTAGATTTTAGAGTTATCAATATTAGGATAAACTTGCTTTAGGACTTTAAATGAGTATGCGCAAAAATGATTAGGACAAACGCCATATGCCATTCAACAGTATGCCAAACATTCTCGGCCAAACATTTTTAGGACAAAGAACGTTATGCGATACGACAGGCAACCCACAAACATATCTTATCATATAAAAAGATAATTATTATCTTCTTTGAACTTGGAGAGCTCGTGGATTTTCTGTAACTTACACAGAACTACATATATACTTGTACCATCATCATAAGGCCTCATACATCTTGACACAGATTCAAGCAGCGTCTGTATGCGAGAGACAACGCATCATGACTAACCCTATCCAGGAGCGATATACACGTCAAAATTTTCCACACGTCAAGTGGCCCCGCCACGGAGACAGTAGTATCGTGCCTATGTTTATGTGCACACATTTTTTCCAAACCCTATAACCAGGTGTTATCATGGGTTTCTTGACCTTTCGACAATACTTGTACCAATTGTATACCTGTACCTATTGAATAGACTGGAGCACTCAGATATCGCGGCGCTACCTTCGTAATGGTTTTCCATCGCGCCCTAATGCAGAGATACGACCTGATAAGATTAGGACACTCCCTGAATGGCACTCGCATTCGAATGTTCTCATCGAGGTCAATTCTTAAGGATACTTCTGTTATGGGTTTTAGAAGATACTGGTACAGTCGAAACTAAAATAAATTTGTAAAATGTCTATACATTGATTTACAGTATTTAATACTAGCTGAACTGACAGACGTCGCGCGTTGTTTTGTCAAAAGCTTTTGACTGTGCGACTTTGTCTACGAGCAAAGAAGTAATTAGGATGTGGCAGACCTAGTTACAGAAATGTCGCTATTTATCTCTACCTGCCTTTTTATAATATCTGTCTCTATCTATCTCTTTCACTAAAATGTTTATATCGACGGTGAGGAACAGTTTGTTCGAGAAATAATTAGTAGTTTACGTTTTCTCTTCAAAAGAATATTCCTTGAGCTTCAAGAGCTCAAGCGAGCACCTCTAGCGGATTTTCTGTTACTTGCACAGAACTATAGTTCTGTGCAGCAGCGCGTGTGTACAGGTATACTTGTACATATTGAATAGACCGGAGCACTCAGATATCGCGGCGCTACCTTCGTAATGGTTTTCCATCGCGCCCTAATGCAGAGATACGCGGCGATAAGATTAGGACACTCCCTGAGTGGCACCGATCATTAGGAGCCCTTTCATTCAAATGTTCTCATCGAGGCCATTTCTTACGGATACTTATGTTATGGGTTTTAGAAGATACTGGTACAATCGAAACTTAAATAAAATTGTAAAAAGTCTATACATTGATTAACAGTATTTAATGATTGAACAGTAATAAATAATTTAGCTGAACCGACAGATGCCTTTGTGATTTGGTCTAGAGTATTTCAGATGAAGTAAGGTAGATTTAGATTTATTTATTATTTCATATAAAATGACAATATAAATTACACTAGGTAAGTCAATATGGGTAAGATGAGTTAAGACTTACATTGTTTATTGATTAACAATTAGTGATAGGACTGTGGCAGTCTTCCCCCGATGATACTCACTCCACCTTACCTAAGTGGAAACAAGAACAAAATTTACAATACATTGGGCTAAATAATTGGAGCTTGAAGGCACGACGTTAGAGGAAATCTCGATCAAGCTGGGATAAAAACGAATATTTCTTCGAGGGCAGTTTTAAAAGGTGTTTAAATGTGTCGAACCCGATACATCTGGATTACCGGCTTAAAGTATCTATTACTCCACCATCCCAACGCCAGGAGACCTCTCGATTATTTCCTTGTGCATAGTGTGTTGATCTTTGCATTGTTCATATAAAAGCTTTTATACTTTAGCGACCTTTATGTGAACACGATAATATTCACATGTTAATTATGAATGAATATCGTGGATACTATTTACCAAAACATAAATGTTATAAGGAATTGCACAACAGCAAAAAACGGATCATGTGTATTACGATCTGCAAATTATAAAGCGGATTCATTCATAAATTGGCCATGCATTTTTCCAGCTCTGGTCTATCGCGCTTAAGTGGATCGTAGTCTATTATCGTGGAAAGGGTCCAATAACCATGACTGAAAACGTTATTTTCACTAATAATAAAAACTGGCCAAGTGCGAGTTTGACTCGCACACCGAGGGTTCCGTACAAACACTTGAATGAATGAATGAATGAATGAATGAATGAATTAAAATTTATTCGTAAACATACACGAACTGGACAACACATTTGAAATAAAATAAAATCGTAGGTGTGTATTGCCACGAAAATGTCACACCTCAGCATAAATGCTGGCTCGGGAACCAGCGCTGGTCTTCCGGTGTAACATAGGTGACGCCACGGGGAACCGCACACACACGGCTGCACTCTAAGACTGAACGCAGCTTAAGCGCATACAGTGCCAAGACAATGAGATTGGCAGAAAGTGCTGTCAATGTCACTGCAGACCGTTAGCGAAGAAAGAGAAATAAAAAAGAATCGAAGAATGCAATGCCCGTATGTGTACAGCTCATTAACTTTTAACAAATTACATTTTACACTTTACAATAGTGAAAGACAGTTACTAAAATTACAATAAATGTGGATGTGTAGGCAAATAACTAAATCCCACCAAAACATTTCATGTAAAATTGGCGGCCAAGACTCACATGCTAATAACGCTTTCGCTGTAAAAAATTATCAGATCCCAGGAAAAGCCAAGCGCCTAAGCCCTGACTTTACTAACCCTACACCTTGGTTTCAAAAGTATGGCTTGCCCGTTTCATAGTACCGTAAATAAGTCCAACGGACCGTCTGGGCCATTACGGTTTATATTTACGGTAACCTAGGAAACAGCCAAGCCATACTTTTGAAACCAAGGTGTAGGGTTAGTAAAGTCAGGGCTTAGGCGCTTGGCTTTTCCTGGGATCTGATAACTTTTTACAGCGAAAGCGTTATTAGCATGTGAGTCTTGGCCGCCAATTTTACATGAAATGTTTTGGTGGGATCTCATTTCTTTTTGTAAGGTGCCCTAGTTTTTTTATTTTTTTCTGGGCTGTAGCGTTTCTTGAGCATCAGTCTTCAGAGCTCTATCTTTGTCTCCTATTTTTCTTGTTGATATCATTTCCTCTTACGCATTCATCTTACACTTAAATCTGCTTAAGATGGATATAAAAATCATTGATTCAACAATAAAAAATATAAAATTCCGCGGGTTAATTGCGCTGCATTTATTATTGCATTTTGGTATGTCTATAAAGAAATATTTAAAATACGAAGTCAAAGTGTAGATACAGAAGTATAGTAATAATTGTGTATTTTAGAAATACTTACGTTTAGCCCCATGTATAATATACACTTTTATCCCCTATTATGGGAACCCCATACAAACTTCCATCCCTTTATTTAAAGGGTGGGGGGTGATTTTCTACAAAAGTTAGAATATTATGTGTTTTATTTATAACAAGGAGTCCCTATATCAATTTTCAGACCTCTAGTATCAAAATTAGCAGAAGTCTCATACAAACTTCCATCCCCTAGTTTAAGGGGTTGGGGGGTAAAAGTTCCAAGTTTAAGAATTATTTTGTTGATTGTGTACTAATACTAGCTTACATACCAAATTTCAGCTTTCTAGGTCATCGCGAAGTACCCCAGAGGTTTTGATACGTCAGTGTATAAGTGAGTGGCAAAATCGGCGTATTTTAGGTACCAATAATACCTAAAGTATAAAAGCTAAATCAATGAAATTTAGTAGATTTTATATGTTTCCTAACTGCATCTTAACCTGTGAATTTGGGCGCTCTGGTGTTAACTGGGACGAAACTATGAGGGTTTGAAAATGAGACGAAACGGTTCGAGAAAAGGTAGGTAGTGCCCCGCCTCTTTTTTGTTCGTCTTGGCGGGGGCACTACCGTGCCCCCAGATTTTATATAAAAGAACAGTGAGAAACGAAACCCTGTACAGTAAAGCCAAATGGTAAGAATAATATAAAGTCATTACAAGCAGCTCGTGTGCTCCCATCTTAACTGCCCGGGTTAAGTTAAGTTTGCACCAGGTATATTTGGCGCCGCATAAAAATGAGGTGCAAAGTTAACGTAACCGATCACGTTTGTTGTATGGGAGCCCCACTCAAACATTTATTTTACTCTGGTTTTAGTATTTTGTTGTTATAGCGGCAACAGAAAAACATGATTTGTGAAAATGTCAACTCTTTAGCTATCACGGTTCATGAGATACAGCCTGGTGACAGATGGACAGACAGAGAGACAGGCAGACAGACAGATAGCGGAGTCTTAGTAATAGGGTCCCGATTTTTACCCTTTGGATACGGAACCCTAAAAACGACATTCTGTGTAATGAGCGTTCTACCTATATCCACTCGTAGATTAAGATTACAAATGAAAGTTGCCGCGACTCAAGAGACCGTTGCCCCTAACTCGGACATTCTGAGCGCATTAAATTGGCCAACTTCAGGGCATTTCACCAAAATGAGATTTTTTTATCGGCTTGCCAAATAAGTTGGGCACAGTTGGCGGAGGTGGCGTAAGTTCGGTGATTACGTAACTAGGACGATCCTTACCGAGTTTACCGAAAGATGATGAACAACTTCTGTATGTTTTATAACGTTACTAGCTTTTGCCCGCGACTACGTACGCGTGGAACTTGATAAAAGGGATAATTAAAAGTGCCTAAGCAAATGTAAGAGCAATTGTGATTTAAGTCTAATAATTACATTTCCTACAGGGTCACCGCACCCCAACAGAAATGTTCACTCACTTTTCAATCTTTTTAGGTATAATTTCCAGGATGAAAACTATCCTATGTCCTTCCTCGGATCTTAAACTACATATCTCTATGCCATATTTCATCAACATCGATCGAGACAGACAGACACATTTTCGCATTTTTAATATTAGTATGGATTTGATTTACGAAAGTCAGCCAAGTGTGAATCACATTTATAATTATAATCTTTTACTTATTGTAATAAACGCTTTGTGAGGATGTCAAGAGTAAACCTATTTTGGTTCAATAGAGGTTATGTAATGTTATTAAAACTATCGTGAGACAATCTTCAATACATACCTAGCATAAAACAAAGCCGTTTCCTGCTGTCTTTCCGTCTGTCCCTATGTACGCTTAGATCTTTAAAACTACACAACGGATTTTGATGCGGTTTTTGTAATAGATAGAGTGATTCATGAGAAAGGTTTATATGTTTAATACATGCATAGTAAGCCCCTGATGAAGAGCTCCGTATGAGTTCGAAACATGTCGGGCCGTTCCAGACCATTTTACGTGACTTTATAATTATTGACCAAACAGGATGCTCTATATTCAAAGTAGTTTATGGAAACTTTTGATTCGCCGGATAGCCTAGATCGATCTAATTACAGGCAACATCCAGGGCGAGGTGAGTGCATCCGCGGACGTAAACAGGGTTTGTTGTGCTCCATCAGGCCGTGATCGAATAATGGCGCCGACCGCGCGGTAGTCCCGATAACTGGGCTTCCGCTTAGCGGGAATCGAGTTGCTTGTTTTGAGTGGTTTGCGGTAGTCTTATATGGGCTGGGTTTTAGTGCCGCTTGCTATGAGTAGGCGTGGTCTAAATAGAGGCTGATGGTAGAAAATGAAAAGCTCAATATGTCATGTCAAGAAAAGCCGGTCAAGTGTGAAACAAACTCGCTCACCGATGGTTCCGTATGAACTATGAAAGCACTCCATATCCGTAGCAGCGCGGATAGCTGACCCTGATGAAGAGCTTCATACGAGTTCGAAACGTGTCGGGCCGTTCCTGACATTTTTACGTGAGTTTAAACCGAAGATAGATTAAAGATAGTTTAAATAATTATTATTCTTTTTAAACCTTTATCATTTTGCTTGCGCCCCTTGCGGATATTCTGTATCAATCTTGACATCTTTGGCAACCAATCTTGTTTCTCTTTTACCTAAATGAATCAAGTAATTTATACTTTAAAAACTTTTTTTGTAGTTTTGAGTTTTTTTGTAGTTTTCTTCTATGGACAGCGGTAATAATTTCAGAAAAAGTCTGGATTAAAAATCGCGATGGAGCATTTGTACCTATGGGGTTGAAAAAGTAAAAATAAACATGTTTCAGTTATTTTGACATCTCACATGGCCACTAGTTTCGTATGTTCCTCGGCATTTAGTTTAATATTTGCAACGCTGTTTTCATCAAAGCCTTCCATAGGTACGAGTATATGTGCTCGGTGTGCATACTCCCTTTGACGAAGTTCACATTCATGCGTTTGCTTTTTTACTGCAAAATGGGCCAGAGTATTTTACTAGCTTTCATTTAGTTCTCTTGTCCTGGTGCAATCTGTCTGTCTGTCTGTCTGTATGCTCAAATCTGCTTTGACCTACTTCTCGGTTTCCGATTGACCTGAATTTTGTATACATGCAAACGTTAATCCGATGACTGGCATAGAGACCATATTATTTAATATGATATTGGTTGTATTACACTACGGGTGCTTATGATGGCAGTGATATGCCCAACGAATTTAATTTTTGTTCTAATTATTATTATTAAAATAAAAATATAAATATTAAGGGACAATTTTACACAAATCGACCTAGTCCCAAACTAAGCAAAGCTTGTACTATGGGTACTAGATGACGATATACAAAATATATAAACACATATATGACACAGGAACAAATATTCGAGTTCATCAAACAAATATTTAGCCTGGCCGGGATTCGAACCCAGGACCCCCGGTTCAAACTGAGCCAACCGCGTCGTCAACTAACTCGGTGCTTATTGTTACTTTAGATACATGTTTTGCACATCTATCGAGAATTACAAGCTGTGTCATGCTCACTAAGGGCGTCTAATAATAGCCGTTATGCTGCCGAGACACGCGTCACTATAATGAATATAATGATGTTGCCTTATATGTTGGGTCACACTGACAACGCTTAAAGATTGAATCAGACAATAGGCGCAGAGACAAAGGAGACTTGTGTTGTAATAGTTGCCTTTATAACTATGAATTGAACTATCAAATGTACTCGTATAATGTTGGCAAAATATATAAATATTAAGGGACTTGACTTAATGTCCTATGTCCCGTCGATGGCGCAGAGGGCGTTCACAGTACGTCGAATATAAAGGGACAATCTTACATAAATGAGTCATTTTCAAAATACATGTACTACATAGTTAAGGGCTTTAATTAAAAAAAAACTTAATTGATTCCTTTGTGTTACGATAGTTACCCATATATTTTGTATGAGTAACTTTCATAACACAAAAGAAGCGATCGTAATTTCGTTTTTTATTAAGAATTTAACTATGTAAATGTTTTTTGAAAATTACTCAAATGGACCTAGCCCCAAACTAAGCAAAGCTTGTACATCACGAACAACGAATGTAAAGACATAACATGAATGTGACCGAGTTTTTCAGTATATTATACCTTTTTAATACTCGTATGTATACATTTACCTAATTTTGATTTGTTTTGACGACGCGTTTGGCGCAGTGAATTGGTGTCGGTGGTCCGGGGTTTGAAGTTGTTAAGTTTATTTTGATGTTTTATTTAATATGTAAATATATTCGGTTATAAGGTTTAGGTTTGGGATGGGATGGGCCATTTTGGATGCCTGAAGTAAATGAATTGAATTAAATTGAACTGAATCCCTCCAAGGGCAAATATTTGATGAACTTGAACATTTGTGAATACATGCCTGAAAGTAATAAATTTAATTTGATTGAATTACGAATACAAAAGTTAGCCTTCTGTACTTGTAACTAATGTCTATTCTGTGCTTCCCAGGTATTCGCTTGTATGAAGTACTTATTAACGTTAAATATCTTCATATGTTTCCACACATGTTCAGCTCAATAGCAAAGCGTCCTCACTCCCCGCCCCGACTAAGTTCACATAATACCATCGTATAAAAGGGCTTAACTGCCGTACATTTCTCATTTCATTACATCGTTTTGACACACTCGATAGATACCTGGGAAAAAAGAGCATAACCGCCATCAGCGTTTCGGACAGTTACGTCATTTTGTAGGATATTTGTGAGCCTATTGTGAACGTAGCGTGAGGATGTAGATAATCCCTGCCATTCATCAACTGACGATTATTTAAGTTTGAGTATTATGAGTCTAATACTGCTTCTAAGTGTTTAAGGAGAAAATTTTTCATTTTCTTATTTTAGAAGTTAGAGGGGGGGGGGGGGGGGGCAACTTTTTTCCACTTTGGAAGCGTCTGTCACGCAAACTATTCGGTTTAGAAAAAAATATTTTAGAAACCTCGATATCATTTTTGAAGACCTATCCATAGATACCCGTATGTGTTTAATGAAAAAAAAAATTGAGTTTCAGTTCTAAGTATGGGGAGCCCCCAATATTTATTAATATTTTTTTATTTTTGCATCAAAATCTTAATGCGGTTCACAGAATACCTACCTACCAAGTTTCAACAGTATAGCTCTTATAGTTTCGGAAAAAAATGGCTGTGACATACGGACGGACAGACGGACAGACAGACGGACAGACGGACACTACGGACAGACAGACATGACGAATCTATAAGGGTTCCGTTTTTTGCCATTTGGCTACGGAACACTAAAGAAGGTCATGTTAAAAGCTGAAGCAGGTCTTTAAAAAATCATTATTACCCGCGACGGATGAAATGCAGACGCCAGGGAAGAAGGGCTTGCCGAGGTATACACGGATAGTGATACGAAGCCGGCAAGCCCTTTTCACGGCTAGGCATGTATAGTACTTTTCTCAAACATATATGCAATTAAATAAAAAATTGGCAAGTGCGAGCCCGACTCGCGCATGAAGGGTTCCGTACCTATACATATATACATATATAATCTATAACAAGTTTGTTGTATGGGAGCCCCCATAAATATTTATTTTATTTTATTTTTAGTATTTGTTGTTATAGCGGAAATAGAAATACATCATCTGTGAAAATTTCAACTGTCTAGATATCACCGTTGTTGAGATACAGCCTGGTGACAGACGGACGGACGGACGGACGGACAGCGAAGTCTCAGTAATAGGGTCCCGTTTTTAGGGTTCCGTAGTCAACTAGGAACCCTTATAGTTTCGCCATGTCCGTCTGTCCGTCTGTCCGTCTGTCCGTCTGTCCGTCCGTCCGCGGCTTAGCTCCGTGATCATTAGTACTAGAAAGCTGAAATTTGGTATGAGTATGTGTATGTATCACGCCGACAAAACGGTAAAATAAAAACTAAAAAAAAAATTTTTTTTCGGGTACCTCTCGAACACCTAAAGTGGGGGTGATTTTTTTTTTTCGTTTCAACCCTAGTGTGTGGGGTGTCGTTGAATAGGTCTCTTGAAAATAATAGGGGTTTTCAAACATTACTTTTTGATAAAGTCAGTAGTTTTGTAAATATTCGCTCCGAAAATAAAAAAAATTGTGTCCCCCCCCCTCTAACTTTTGAACCACAAGTCAAAAAAATATGGAAAAATTCATGTTAATGCGGCCTTATAAGTACTTTCAATGAAAACTATATTGAACAAAATCGGTCAAGCCGTTTTTGAGTTATCGCCAAATTTCATATTTTTTCTTTAAAAGGTCGTAAGTTGACTTCCAGAAGGTAATAAGTGATTACAGTTTCTAGGGCGTTTACGACCTTTTTATAGAGCTTAAAATCTGTCTTAACTTAAACCTCGGGCTTAAAACAGCAGTTTATTGTGAAGGATGAGCAACTACGGAACCCTACACTGAGCGTGGCCCGACATGCTCTTGGCCGGTTTTTACCCTTTGGGTACGGAACCCTAAAAATACACCACTCAAAAAAAATATTCAGCTGGTAAGTCTGTTCATGAACATAGACGCCATGTTTAAAAAAATTGGGCAAGTGCGAGTCGGACTCGCGCACCGAGGGTTCCGTACAAACACTTTTCATCCTTAAGTGGTTAAGTTAAGTTTGTACCTGGTATGTATAGCGCCCCATACAAATGAGGTGCAAAGTTAACGCAACCAACCCGTTTGTTGCATGGGAGCCCCCATTAAATATTTATTTTATTTTATTTTTAGTATTTGTTGTTATAGCGGCAATAGACATATACATCATCTGTGAAAATTTCAACTGTCTAGCTATCACCGTTCTTGAGATACAGCCTGGTGACAGACGGACGGACGGACGGACGGACAGCGAAGTCTCAGTAATAGGGACCCGTTTTTATTTTTACCCTTTGGGTACGGAACCCTAAAAATACTTTTGCCTAGTAGGCCTTAAATTTTGTATGAAATTCCTTTAGGTACAGTTCTCTAGAGTTGTTCCGCCCGAAACGTGATGCTTTGAAGCACGTTATGACGAAGACAAAGATGGAATCAAAGATTTGGTGTGATTGGTGTAATAACGATTTGATCTCAGTTGGGAGAGCACTACTACGCAAGAACTAACTACTTGGGGTCGCAGGTTCGAGTCCTGCTTACATTGCAGTGGATCGCATTACATTTTTCTTCGATAATTTACCTTTGTATACCATATTACGTATTGGTTCGGTTTTTTGCTATGCAAGAGTATTTCGATTTAATGTTAAGTATCACTTATTTTATTTTTTATCTACTTCGTTGTGTTCCTATTTGTTCTAGTTTTTAGGGTTCCTTACCCAAATGGTACCCTATTACTAAGCCTCGGCTTTCCGTCAGTCTGTCCGTCTGTCACCAGGCTGTATCACATGAACCGTGCTAGCTAGACAGTCAAAATTTTCACGGATTATGTATTACTGTTCCCACTATAAGAACACGTACTAGAAACAGAACACAACGAGGTCGGGTGCGTTAACATTGAACCTCATTTCTATCCGGCGCCATACACACCAGGTGCAAACTTAACTTAACCCGTCCAGTTAAGATAGGATAAGTGTTTGTACGGAACCCTCGGCGCGCGAGTCCAACTCGCACTTGGCCGATTTTTATGTGTATTTTTAGCATCTAAGTTGTTGTAAGCAGGTCCCCACTGAAAACCAGCGTCGCGGCTTGCCGTGACACCAGGCTGAGTGGGGTTCGATCCAACCTTAATTGTTTATGTTAGTTTTCTTTCTATGTATTTGTGTTACGTTCAAAAAATATATTTTCATCACACTTTGCTCGTAAACAAGGGCTTACAAGCTAGAAAAGCGGGCGGTAAGTCGCAAATTACGCCCTAGTGTGGTAAGCAATTTTTATCACACTTTAAGGGTTTACAAGCTAGAAAAACGGGCGGTAAGTCGTATATTACGCCCCAGGGCGGTAAGTAATTTTGATATTGACTACTACTACTTTTGTTTTATTTCCTCCAAAGTGTGATGAAAAACGTCGCACGTGACTCTGGTGGTAAAGGAATTCCAAACTCGTGTCTCGCCTTCGGCTTCGGGCTTCTACTCGTAATAGACACTCGTTCGTAATTTCTCGTTTACCACCCTTGTTACGTAATGTACTATTTCTTTCTTTCGTTCTTTTCTAAATAATTTATCTGATATATGGCGATTACATACCTACTGATTGTGACTGATATTTTTTATAACTAGCTGCGCCTCGCGGTGTTACCCGCTCAACCCACGGAAACACTACATTTTTTCGGGATAAAAAGTAGCCTATGTTAAACCAGGGTGTCAGATACCTTCATACCAAAATTTACCAAAATTGGTCCAGCCGTTTGAGCGTGAAGAAGTAACAAAGATACACACAAACACACTCGCAAACTTTCCCCTTTATAATATTAGTGTGATGAAAAATATGGTTATTAGAAGAAAGCAACAGCAACTGTAAACGAAAACGAAAGGTTAAAGTCAATTTGCAGACAACGAAGAAAACAGAAATTGAAACAGAAATAAATATTACCGTAGAGACAGAAATAGGACAGCTTGTAAAACTAATAACTATAGCACACCCAATATGGAGCCACAGCCGGTGCCAACGGCGGCCACACAACAATTATGATATGTACAAGAAGGGAAATTGAAACTCGTACAATCTAACACGAATTAGGTAGGTAAAGGCTCCTTATCTGTTCAAAACTACTGATTGGTTCAGACATTTTTATCTATGATCAAACATGTTTCTGAACATATTATCAATGTTACTACTTAGAACTACAGTTTGAATTTTTCATTCATAATATTTCAGTTCAGTTCAAATATATTTATTTCTCTAAGATTACAAATCACTTAAACGAGAAACAAACAATATGTCGATATAACAATATTCATTATAACAATATTAATTATAAGTATTTATGTAATATATCTAACAACATTTATGTATTTTATATTATAGGTATTTACATAACTTCATATTTGTTTCAAAAACTACTCGAATTTGACAAAATTCACGCAGAAACCGATTTATTTAACTCGTTTTCGACTGCATGTAATGAAAGCATGAAATAGCTGTTACTTTTCAGAACTCAGGGCAAAGTATTGTTCACTTCAAGAAGTTGGTTGAAATTTTAATTATATTTGTCATACGGATTAAGGAGTCAGTTACTTGGTTTCTGGTTCAGGCCAGGCATTTCTGTCTGTCAGATAGTCCTCTACTCTATAATTATGCCGTTGACATGAGAGATTTTTTAAATAAGGTTTGTGAGATGGAAAGGATAATTATAAAACATTATCAGGTAACTTGTTAAAAAAATTAATACATTATACCAAACTAATCTGCTTTTTAAATTCCCGTCAAAAATAAGCGTACTAAGAGTAATGGAAGACATTTGTATGTTTTGCAGAAGACAGTACAAAACTTTGTGCAATAAAATCCATTTGAGTTATACAGAGAACTATACCGGGAAACATTACGAGGGGCGTCTGAAAAGTTCTAAGCCTAAGATAGAAAAAAACAATTTACACAAATGAACTCGTGTTTATTTTTCAATATAGTCTCCTCCTAAATTAATGCATTTTTTACATTTTTTATACAGTGCTTTTAGGCCATTAAAAAAATAATCTTCATTTTGCCCTTCAAAATGCTCCTGTACAGCCGCCTTCATCTCTTCGTCACTTCTAAATCGCTTTCCCCTCAACTCTTTCTTCAAATTATTGAATAGAAAATAATCGCTTGGGGCTAGATCTGGGCTGTAGGGTGGGTGGTCAATTTCGTCAAAACCAACTTCCTTCAGAGCACGCCTCGCAACATTAGCGGTGTGAACGGGTGCGTTGTCTTGCAAAAACAAAATGCCTTTCCTTAGTTTACCCCGCCTTTTCTCAACTATGGCTTGTCGCACCTGTCTTATTAGATTTGCATAATAAGTTCCGTTTATCGTAGAGCCTTTTTCTAAATAATCGATTAAAAGAATGCTATCACAATCCCAAAATACCGTAGCCATTAACTTAGAGGCCCACTTTTGCACTTTAAATTTCTTCGGCGGCCTTTCACCCTTTTCAATCCACTGCATCGACTGAGACTTACACTCCGGATCATACTGTCTGATCCATGTTTCATCAACAGTTACTATTCGGGAACAAACTTCATCTAAATCATCTTCGCACAATTCTAAAAACGCCCGAGAAGTTTCCACACGACGTACTTTATCGAAGGCCGTTAGCATTTTCGGTACCCAACGAGCACTGACTTTACTCATGTACAAATGTTCATGTAAAATTTCTCCGACTCTTTCTTTACTAATACCTAAGACCTCAGCTATTTGCCAAACCTTAATTCTTCTATCTTCTAATACCAGCTTTTTGACTTTTGCTACGTTTTCTTCGGTCACTACCGATATTGGCCGCCCTGAGCGGGGGTCGTCTTCGATCGATTCCCGTCCGAGTTTAAATAAGCGACTCCACTTTTTGACTGTGGCATAAGAAGGCCCAGAATCACCGTAAATAATAGCCATTTCCTCAAAAATACACTGCGGTGATTTGTCACATTTTGTAAGGAATTTAATTACAGCATGGTGCTCAATTTTCGTAATATTCGTTGGTAATTCACACATGATGTACTTTTCCGTTGAATATCTCGAAACAGAATAATAAAAACGTGACATGTTATTTTTTAATAATTTGTTTTTAAATGGCCTTTCTAGTGGCCAGTATCATAAACGCATATATAACCTCGAAATACCTTAGGCTTAGAACTTTTCAGACGCCCCTAATAATTCAGCATACTTACTACTTATTCTGTGCATGATTGCTTCAATGGAATCGTCAATCGATTCATTGCAAACTTTCCCTTTGTTCCTTTGATGCCCACAAAGGATTGCCAACCTTAAAACTTGATGAGAAAGTTGACAAAGCTTTGTACGAGCTGGATGATTTAAATAAGCTTTGTTTTAAATCGTGTGCTTCATAAATTGTTTGCAGTTTGGAATGATTCATGTTTAATGGGTTTTGGAGGAGCTACTTAAAAGTCGAGTTTGGTATAAATGAACGATACTAGATATAGTTATTTTTATTTTAATCCGTTAATTCTTAACTGGAATTTTACTGACCATATTTTGCAGAGTTAATTTATCTGCCTGAGCTACAGAATAAAGCGCCGCAGAGAGTTCTCATTTCTCAAAGCCCGTCTGAAAACCTAATTTTATTGACTGAGCGAGCGAAGTGTCTCCGATACAGCTTGGCCAAGAAATCTTTTGTATGTCCAGATGTTTGGATACGCGGATGTTCAGATGTCCGTAATTTCGGCTGGCCATCCATTCATACTACGAGCCTAACTTTCGTCAATCCCAAGTGGTCCGTTGAATTTGGTACCTATTTATTAATACTATTAATTAATAGGTACCTACCTATTAATTAATAGTTTTTAATTATTTAATTTTAAATGCCGTCGTATCAGCATTTTATTTAAATAGCAAAAAATATTCAAGATTTTATATACCGAAAAACTACCAGTCCAGTCTCCAGAACTGCTGTCCAAATTAACTCGAAATGTTATACTCTTTAGCATATGACAATTATTCCGGATAAAATGTAAGAATATATCAGACAACCTCACACAAATCGACTTAGTCCCAACTTAAGAGAAGGCTTGTGTTATATGTGGGTATTAGACGATGATAATTCAAGATTTATGTCATACATCAACATCACCCAAGACCGCCAAGAAAAAGACTGCGAGGAGGTTAATTAAAAATATTTAAATAAAAATAGTTAAAAATCACTGATAGAATATCGATCTTGATAGTGATGAATTAGCTTTGTTTTGGGCCATACATCAGCACCATCCACCATACACCATCAGCAGCTGGCTGCAGGACACTATCGCAAGTGCAGACTTCTGGCCGAAGGGTGTCGTGTTTCGGCGGTTCCGGGGCAATCTGCCGTATGATCTGCACCAGATCAGACGACGCAACGGAGCCACGCCGTTGTTGCCTAAATCTAATTAGTTTAAGTCTTTGTTATATGCATTTTTAGGGTTCCGTACCCAAAGGGTAAAAACGGGACCATATTACTGAGACTTCGTTGTCCGTCCGTCTGTCACCAGGGTGTATCTCAAGAACGGTGATAAAATTTCAAGTATCTAGATACTTGAAATTTTCACAGATGATGTATTTCTGTTGCCGCTATAGCAACAAATACTATTCATGATAAAACAATAATAATTTAGGGGGGCTCCCATACAAAAATAGGGCCTTTTGCATGATATTTCGTTCAACGGGCATTTTGTCATGAGCCGTTATAGGTAGACAGTTGAAATTTTCACAGAATGTATATTTTTGTTACCGCTATAACAGAAAACAATAAAAATAATAAATAAGTAAAAATTAAAGGAGGACCCCATATAAAGAACGTGTTTTTTGTTCAATATTGGTACGGAACCCTTCGTGCGCGAGTCCGACCCGCACTTGGTCGGTTTTTTTGTAGTTCACAGTGCCTTGGTTTTTACTGTAATGCTGTGCAACTTATTTGAAAAATAAATAAATAGTGTGGTGACATAGATAGTTTTACGGTATCCATATTTTGCTACTTTATCAAGACTGACTGGTTATATTCACTGTCCATAATCAATAGCCTCATCCAGTGCATTCCGATGTCCATTAGTGCCAGCACTTTTTCACGCCAGCGGACGACGCGAAATTAATAATCGATAACGTACTTTCGGTGAAGCGAGTGAACAGTTACCGAACTATTTTTAGATTCCGACGTAAAGGGGGTGTTATGAGTTGAACAACGTACATGTAGCATGGGTTTACGGCTAGGGAATAAAACTGACCGGTTATTCTACTGACGGGTTATAATCAGTTTTACTATGACATAGAGATCGGTACTGTATTCCCTATTTACGGCATTCGTATTACTAAAAACAGAGAATGCGTCTGATGTGCTAATAAGTGGCTTAAATATGAAATATCAAGGCTATGGATATCTACTTGAGCGACTACTCATTTTACCTTTAAATGACAAATGCTATCAGATCCATAACATGCCTGATATGGCCAATATGATATACTTTTAAATGAATTAGACTCCAGAGGATCAAAACCAACCAAGTGCGAGTCGGGCTCGCGGACAGAGGCAGGGTTCCGTACAAACACTTCGCATCTTAACTGGCCGGGCTAAGTCAAGTTTGCACCTTGTATCGCCGCATACAAATGAGGTGCAAAGTTAACGCAACCTATCACGTTTGTTGTATGGGAGCCTCAGTTAAATATATTTTTTTTTTCTGTTTTTAGTATTTGTTGTTATACTATAGGCCCTTGCGTCTATTTCAGACGATTTATGGTGTAATGTTTGGGAGACACCTTTTCTGGTGGCTAACTAAACCTATACGCGATCGACACGTTCTACCGCAGGCCTGACAAGAGAAGTGTGCGACGGGTGGTACTGGCAGTTACTGGGTGGTAGTGGCGGCAACAGAAATACATCATCTGTGAAAATTTCAACTGTATACTGATAGCTAGATCACGGTTCATGAGATCAGTCTGGTGATAGACGAACAGACAGACAGACAGACAGACAGACAGACAGACAGACAGACAGACAGACAGACGGACGGACGGACGGACAGACAGACAGACAGACAGACAGACAGACAGACAGACAGCGGAGTCTTAGCAATAGGGTCCCGTTTTTACCCTTTGGGTACGGAACCCTAAAAATGAGGATTTAAATCTGATGAAGTCAGACCGAATTTCAGCGAAAATACTGGACGAAAGTGTTCACAAGGATCATCACAATAACCTGGTAGATCACCATTATATATCAATTGATACAATATACCGGTGGTGTTCACACACTACGTCGAAACCTGTCTTGGTCACTCAAAAACATTTCTTTCGGGGGTAGATGCTTTACTCATACCCCGGCTTGGGGAGGCCGTTTGGGGTTGTTTGGGACTCTCACCTCCCGATCTCTCTCTTAGCGAGAGAGGGGAGGAGCCTACCCACTAAAAACAATCCGGCGGCGTCGTGAGATGGGATCGCGAGTATTTGACCACGAAGCCTCTCGACTCACGAAAGCTCCTCGACAAATATGCCCCAACCACTACCACTCTCTAATTTCTCTAACAATAACATAAATCACCCATTCAACACTACGAACTACGTTTACTCAGTGAATAGATTCCTCTTAAACACAGTCCCTTTTGTAAGAGGCGACGGAAAAGATTCAGTGATAGTGAAACAATAGGTCACTTTATGAACTGAGTGCCATTGTCCGAAAGTTTTTTTTGCAAAAAGAAATTGGTCCAGGAACAAAGGATTTTGTAGCGATAATCTTAGGTTGGGAGGTACAATGATTACTTTTGAAAATACGGTACGTATTTTGGTTATATGTATCTACTTATAATGAAATAATGAACTTATTCTGCAAGTAGGCCGCAAGGGCACTTTTACATGTCTGAGTCTACCGGCATTTCACAAGAGGAGACCACTGCTGTTGAGAACAAACACCGAAAGAAGTAGTTTTTGGAGTAGTAGGGCCTCGTCCGTCCGTCCGGATTGTTACTACCGTCTTGCCTACTAACCCACCGCCAAACAGCAATGTTCGCATTGTTGTGTTCCGGTGTGGGGGTAAGATAGCCGGTGAAATTACTAGCATGGAGGCATTCTGCATGACATGGCTATTTAAATTTAAATTTGATATTATTACTTAGAATATGCATAAAATTATAATAATGTAAATAACAATTTGTAAACCGAAAGGTAAAACATGACGAACATTATTTATTTACTATAACATCCTTGTAATATGATTAAATTTATACTCATGTTTATGCAAATAAATGATCTCTTATTCTATCTTCGTCCTCCAGGTAGGCAAACACTTGTGACTCCTCTGGTGTTGCAGGTGTTTATGGGCGACGGTAATCGCTTTCCGTCAGGCGATACGTTTGCTCGTTTGCCCCCTATGACAAAAAAAAAACTCAACTGTTAGTAATTTTTTCAGAAAGGATAAGTACTGAACTATTACAGTAATATGAACACGTATAGTACGTAGTTCTCAAAAAATACATATTACAAGTGTATTTTAAGATATACATGAGGAAAACTGTAAGAATAAAATAGAAACTACAAGAAAGTCTAACAGTTTATCACAATTTATGTATGTTACGTAATGGTTGGTTATATGGGTAATCGTATTGAACGTGATCGTCATAATTCATAAAACCTTATAAGGTGTAACATTATTATAATCGTCAAACTGGGTCAATCGAGATCTACCGGCATCTCATGATTTGGATAATTATTTTATGTGTCTTCTGTACTATTATAAAATTGTACTGAATATAATTCTTGTATGGAATGGGGTAATTTTTGAAAAAAAAAGTAACTGCGCGATGCAGCACCAATTTCTACTAACAGACGACGCTGAAAGGCTGATGCAGTGTGCCTATACAAATCCTTTCCATAGAAAACTGTGATTCTCAATTTTATTTTGTCGTTGTGATTGATCTTTGGAATAATAACAAGATAAGAAGACTTATGATAATATACCTATCAATATATACTTAATTTCAAATGACTCGATCACTAGGAACAGAACAATGTATTATTATATCCATTCAAAGGATATCTTTGAAGCATTACGTTACAAGTAAACACGAGACTAGACGATGAGTTTCCTGTAACTGTTCTAGCTAGCGAATGTGTAGGTACACGATTTGTATGGAGTATTTTAGCTCTAGTACAACGTGACATCTAGCGGCGCTGTACTATTCTCCGTACAAATTGTTTACGCTGTCGCTAGCGAGTACGGTCACGTTAACTCATGGTAATGGTACAGAAACGTGTTTATGGGTAAGAATATTTTGTGTATATCACCAGCGAAAGTAACGTTGAATAACGCGAGCATCGCCTGTCAACGCTCACCTAAATCAAGCCTACATTCCACACGTGTCCTAAAATACCTAATGCTTGCTGAAATAAATCAAAGGACAGGATCCTTCGGATTTATTGGCTCCTGAACAAATAAGATGTATTGACGACGGTACACTTCGCTACAAGCCTTTGTGGATTCCCATCTGTGCTGTATTGTCCAGTTGTTATCACCAAGTCATATCTTTTATGGTTGTTACTCATGGAAAGATAGATTTTACGTCACCCTCGGCCGTATGTGTGATTTTCTGCTCTTGAGGAGAAAACCTCACTTCCTGGCCATGACAAGACGTAGAACTGTAGACGAACCACGGGCGGTAATTCGTAAAGCCCTAGATCGCATATTTATGGATACAGTCAGCAAAAATAGTTAAGCATTATAACCAGGATCGTAAATTGCGAGCAAAATTCATTGAAGTGGTAATTTCATACGATTTTTCTTGCATTTTACGATTCCCGATTATAACCAACTCAATTATTTTCTTGATAATAGAGTCCATGTGTAGGTATATCATTTTGAGCACCTGGCGTGCGTAACAACTTCAGCAGCTGACTTATGCCTACAGGTAGGTAAATAGGTTCAAATACATTTACAGAACAGAACTGCGGAATAAGCTGGTTGCGATAATCACGCGATAAATCATTATTATTATAAAGGCGAATGTTTGTGAGTGTGTTTGTTACTTCTTCACGTTCAAACGGCTTGACCAATTTTGATAAATTTTGGTATGAAGGTAGCTGATACCCTGGACGAATACATAGCTACTTTTTATCCTGAAACATTAAGTGTTCCCGTGGAATGAGCGGGTAACACCGCGCAGCGCAGCTAGTAAGTAAATAATAAAGTCATAACTCTCGCACTCATTATACTTGTCAAAAAGTGACTGATGCTTTGTCATTCATTTATCACTAGAATTAAAGCCGCAACTTGGGTACCTATTAGACCACCGAACTGATGCGAGCTACTGAATTTTTCATGTAGTTTAATAGTTGTTTCATTTGTTTTCGTTACTGCTTTAATAAGCAATGTATTGCGAAATATTTCTTAATTTAGTGGCGTGACAGCCAGTGTCAGTTAGCGCGAAGTCAATGTAAGATGGCGTGCATTGAAAATACTATTTATTATATTTATTAGAAATAGTGAATATTTGTTCCATCTGTCTTTTTTTTTAAGTTGGCGAAACTAAATAATGTTCAATTTGAAAAGTTAAATCTATATTTTCATTTATTGCTATTATTTCACGCCACACCCGGTTAGGGTTGCCATGGGTCACCATGCGGCCAGACTGGGCAAGTGTCCGGATTTTTAGGAATGCATTTATTAAAAAAATGTAATGTTTTTATGATGCATTTATTAAAAATAATGTGATATGTGAGTGTATTAAATACTCAACAAAAACAAGTATTAAAATAACTTTTTTTTTTTCACTATTATAAAATCATGTTTTTTATGACATTTAAAGAGAAATGTCAGGACTTTTACGGTGATGTCCGGCCTTTTATCAGGCAACCCTGCACCCGGTATGTGACGCGAGTAGTAATATACCCAGTAGGTAATATTTTGTATGAAACACCAAAAGCCCGCATGTCACCAGGTTTCGGATAACGGATCTATTTTCAGATTTTCCAATGGCATATAATACCCACTCAATTGCTTTTGGTAACTACCGCTTCCTGTCATCTCTCTTATTTTGTTATATAAATAGAGTCCAACTCGAAATTTGAAGCAATTGAGTGGTTATCTGAAAAAAACGTGTTTTAACGTACAGGAAAATCTTAAATCTTAACTCAACTTGTATATAAGTAGGTATAAAAGTATAAAACACCCAATGAGCAAGCTTAGTATACATATGCTCTTTACATGTTACATTTATGCTAAACATAATGTTTGTTACAATCTTATTAAAACTTTCGTACGACATATTGAATTATTGTATTAAGCGCACACTCACGTGACATTGTCAGGACTTTTACGGTGATGTCCGGATTTTTATCAGTACACATGGCAACCCTGAACCCGGCATGTGACGCGATTCGTAATGTACCCAGTAATATTTTGTACGAAACACCAAAAGCCCGCATCAGTCACTGTCACTTTCGGATAATGCGTCTATTTTCAGATTTTCCAAAGACATTATAAAACCTGATGAAAACGTGTTTTATACTACAGGAAATATGCTGAATCTTAGGTCAATTTGTATGAGTGTTGATATTTATTTATTTAGTCTTTATTGCACAAAATAAACTTATCGTACAAAAGGGGGACTGAATGAGGCATTCTCTACCAGCCAACCTTAGGGCAAAGCAGAAAAAGTGTAGGCTAATAACTAACTTACATATTAATAACAAAACATAATTATAATACTCAATAATAAACATAATTAATTACCTACTTATAATATATTGTTGTAAACAATAAAACGCCCAATATTCGTAAATACAAGTGCTGTAGTCAATAAGCAAGTTTAGTACATATCTTTACATGTTACCAAATTTATGAAGCGAAGAAGATAATGTTCCTACTATTTATGCTAAACATAAATTATTTGTTATAATCACGTGAAATTGTCAGGGATGGGCTGACACACATGTTCGATACATGTCGGGCCGTTCCTGAGAATTTCACATGAGTGCAAACCGCTATACATAAATAATTTGTTAGAAATTCTGTAGCATCAGACTGAGGAGAATTGAGAGGAAGAGAATGCTTTTATGGGAGAGGCATTTGTCCAACAGTGGACGTTTATCGGCTGATATGATGAATCAGTGTGAACACCGCCTAACGTATCGGCTAAAGCAAATAAATGCTATGATTGGAACGTTTTTCAGGAGTTTATTGGTACGTGCTAGTAGAGCGGGGTTTAAAAACTTGTTTTATTTATTGGACATGCAAACTAGCCTGGGTCTGATGGATTATTCCGAAGATCGAAATTTTAAGTATGTACCGAGCCATCCCTCTCCATCTCTTACTTACTTACTTACTCCTCTGGCGCAGCGACCCGAAGTGAGTCTTGGCCTCCAATACGAGTTCCCGCCAGCGGTCTCGGTCTTGTGCGGTTTGTTTGTTCTTGTCTTTCTCCATCTCTAGCCAAACAATATTTGAATGAGCGAGACGGCACGATATGAAGTTCAAATTTCGAACATCAGAGTATTTTTCTCTCCTGTTCCGGCGCGTATTGACGTAGAACAAACAATAAGCCAAATACAAGTTAATAGGTTTATTTTACGGTTTTAAAGAAATCTTCAAAACGTCTACTGACTGGAGAATGGAGGCGGTTTTCAGGTCCATTGCCCTATGTTGATATAATATCAAGACTAAATCAACCGATTTTGGGTTTTCCTAATGTGAAATCCCAACTTCTGATACTACTCCGTCCCCCAAAGTTCTCCACAATGATCTTGCGCCGCCCTCATCCAATCAGTGATCCTAACCAGGTCGTCGGGTCGGTATGGAGAATAGTACAGCCCCTAGCGGCTACTTAATTTGTACAACTACAATTTTCCATACAAATCGTTTATGCAGTTCATTGCAAACACAGGGTAAGGGTAAAGAGGTGCATTCATTATTAAATTACTCTAAATAAAGGTGTAAAAAAGAGACAGTAGATATATACAGCAGATATTGTAGATAGCATTACGATCGTGTTGAAGACAGTCCTTGGTGCGTACTGTATACAATGATTATTGGCTCAGGCACCGGGGAACTATAATATTGGAGACGTATGAAATGGGCGGCCTTTGTTCTGCTATTCCATTGAAGGGCGTCGTGGCCATCAGCTCGCAAGACTAGACAGGCGTAGAAACGACAGTATATAGGTATACGAAGGTAAACTTTTCTCTGTACCTTACCATGAGTTAACGTGACAGTACTCGCTAGCCCTTTGGCCACGAAACACTTTCGTTCACACATTGGTTCGTGCTTAGTGCGAGTTCAAAATATGCATAAAAGCAGTTCAATATGTCATAAAAAAAACGTGACTCTTTTCAGGTTGTTGGTCGACCAGGCGGGAGGCCACCCGACGGTCGTCCATGGTCTCCACTCCTGGCTTCGTCTGCCCTATCGGCCATTAGCTCTCCGACAAATATGCCCCGCCACTTCAACTTGCTCATCTTTAAGTAGTGCTATGACGGTCACCTTGGTTCTCTTCTCCGTCGGATATAGCCCGTTTAGCACAATTTCACGACTCTTGTCTGTCACTCTCTCTAATGGAAAACGAACTATTCATTCCACCACTACACATTCGTAGACGATGTTTGGCGGGTAAATTTTACTTTAAGTCGAAATCTTTATCAGACAACCTTACCATTACGTCGATTGAAGAGTTGGCAGGTAAATTCAGAACTTGAAAACTCGGAATGAAAAAACCATTGTTAATTGATATACTTACATGAACATTTTAATGATATTCCGATTCACTCGACGAATCAATTGGAGATGTTCACATAAGATACTTGGTCTAGTAATATAAATTTATCAGATGTCATAAAAAGTAATTTAGAACCATAATTCAAGCTAAAAGGTCATATAACACTCGTCAGCTGAAGTCCGAATGTATACAATTCATAGAAAAATCATTTGACAAACAATATAAAATATTTACAGATGGCTCAAAAAAAGGAGAAACATCAGGAGCCGCCTTTTACGATCCCAAAACAATATGAGATTTCAAATATCGGTGAATGTCTCAATTATGCAGACTAAGCTTGTTGCCATATTGCAGAGGCGTTATCCTGGGTCGAATCAATAGATGGGGACAAATTTGTTATTTTAACAGACTCCAAGAGCGCTCTGCAGCACCTGGCTCGATGCACCTCGAATTTTCGAGGAGCACCGATAGCCTACTCTGTGCTGAAATCATTTCGTGCCTTAAGATTACGAGCAAGAAAAATCACCTTGCAGTGGATACCATCCTATGTAGGTATAATCGGCAATGATATCGCGGATGCACTGGCAAACGAGGCAGTCAGTGAAGGAATACCTTTTAATATAATACTTACCTACATTCTCGGATGCAATACATGTGATAAAAAACAGTGTTTAGTGTCGTGGAATGAATATTTCAATGTCAGATCTTTAGAGAAAGCTATTTGGTACAAAACTATTCAGCCAAAATTACCCGGAGGTCTATGGTTCGAGAACTGCAGTATGAGGCGCCGGGACATAGTACTGGCGCTAAGGCTGCGTTCCGGACACATCCCACTTAATAAATTTGCACATTTAATGCGTCAAGCACCAACTCCAAACTGTGAGGAGTGTAACACCGTAGAAGACATATACCTCATTATTGCTGACCGATGGGACTGTCCAATGTTTGCCCGCTGGACGTCCCTGCATGTAAACATTTAATTCTTTGTTTAAATTATACTACTAACATAGAATAAGTATCATTGTTACTAATATTTTTTATTGGGTCTATGATCTGAAATAAAAGTTTCTATTCTATTCTATTCTATAGAATGTGTCCGGAATGAAGATGTGAGAAGGGAAGTGTTGAATGGGACTTTTTTGAAGTGGGGGGGTGCAACCAGATTCTGGCGCTTCCCTTATCAGATGAAGCTAAACTTTTGTACAAAATTGACAAAATACTCGTTCCGGATATTGATTCTCACGCTCGCATTAGCTCTACACTACTCGCGAAGTGACCGAAGTTGGCCGAGTAGAGGTTGGCCGAATTATGGGTTACCGCAGCGAAGTGCCTCACCACACTCTTCAAATTCGCCCAACTACGCGAGTAGTGTGGAGCCGCAATCAGAAAAACTTAGAGCCCTCTCTATAGCTCGTTGAGCTACACGCGTTGTTATCCATTTGAATCATTTTAATTAATATTTCAGTGAATATTTATGTACACAAAGAGACGTTAAGAGGCTTTTTGCATATGAATCGCTCTATTCAAGGTATTTTGATTACGAGTATGAATTTAATAAATGGAATAACTATCGTTGGATTGTACTGATGAGTGTATAGAAATTCTGGTACCTGGAATAATGAAGGCCGGGACAAAACCGTTATAGAATCCCTTCAAGGAATATTATGTTTTGCCCACGTTTTGCCATTTATGCATTTATCATGTAAAATTTTTAGATTGCTTAAAAACCGGTCAAGTGCGAGTCAGAATCGCGCACCAAGGGTTCCGTACAAGCACTTCCCATCTTAACTGGCCGGGTTACGTTAAGTTTGCATGAACTGTGGTATGTATGCCGTTGCCGCCGCATATAAATGAGGTGCAAAGTTAACGCAACCGATCACGTTTGTTGAGTGGGAGCCCCACTTAAATATTTATTTTATTCTGTTTTTAGTATTTATTGCTATAGCAGCAACAGATATACATCATCTGTGAAAAATTCAACTGTATAGCTATCACGGTTCATGAGATACAGATAGTCAGACAGACAGACAGATGGACGGACAGCGGAGTCTTAGTAATAGGGTTCCGTTTTTTCCTATGGGTACGGAACCCTAAAAAAAACTCACTTACCCTAATGTTTACTACTTACCAGTGGTGTGGCTTCACAGGAATCCGTAAGCAAGCCGGAACGGAATTGGCTTATTTATTGTTATCTACTTAAAGCAAGGGAAGGTTGCTCCAATGATCTAAAGTAGGCAAGCCGGTGGGAATCAGGTTCTATGGACGCCTCACTGCTATTTACCTGTATGAACAAAATGATCTTCTCATCACCATGAAAGGCATGGGTTTTCAAATGCAAGTTTTTTTTGACTGACCGAGCGCAGCGTCTCTTTTTCAACTTGGACAAAAATCTGTTCGATGTCCAGATGCCCATTGTCCAGATTTTTGGATTCCCGGTTGTTCTCATCTACAGTAGCGACCAAAAGTATAAGTTGCATTTCTCAACCGATTCTCATAAAATGTGTGAGCAGATTCCATCATTATAATAGTTTCCTTTATCGATTTAGTTTTTTTAACGTTAAAAACGTAAAAAATACTTATCTTAGCCATTCCGACACAGACTCCTGAGGTCTACCGCTCACAGTCAGAATAGTCAGAAATATCGCAGTATTCTTTCTGTAATGTGTAAGCTGTTAGTCTGTGGCTGCCTTGACCTTCTGTGCCCGAAGAGCCGTCACGAGCAATCGTTACTGCCGAAAGCGAACCAAATGGCACTCATTTACCAGTGGAACTGAAGTCTCCCGATGTTGTCCATTCTGTAATATTTTTTGTTAGTCTGTGGCTGCCTCGGCCTTCTGTGCCCAAAGAGCCGTCACGAGCAATCGTTACTACCGAAAGCGAACCAAATGGCTCCCATTTACCAGTGGAACTGAAGCCTCCCGATGTTGTCCATTCTGTAATATTATAATCTGTGGTTGCCTCGGCCTTCTGTGCACGAAGAGTCGTCACGAACACGGCACAACTGATAGCGAATGGCTCCCAGTCACCAGGCAAACTCCTTTGAACCACGATAAGATTCTTTAAGAAAATTGTGTAACACTCTGTCCCTTTTTAGGGTTCCGTAGCCAAATGGCAAAAAACGGAACCCTTATAGATTCGTCATGTCTGTCTGTCTGTCTGTCTGTCTGTCTGTCTGTCTGTCTGTCTGTCTGTCTGTCCGTCCGTCTGTCCGTCCGTATGTCACAGCCATTTTTTTCCGAAACTATAAGAGCTATAGTGTTGGTAGGTAGATGTATTCTGTGAACCGCATTAAGATTTTGATGCAAAAATAAAAAAATAATAATAAAATATTGGGGGCTCTACTTAGAACTGAAACTCAATTTTTTTTTTTCATCAAACACATACGTGTGGGGTATCTATGGATAGGTCTTCAAAAATGATATCGAGGTTTCTAAAATATATTTTTTCTAAACCGAATAGTTTGCGTGACAGACGCTTCCAAAGTGGAAAAAAGTTGGTCCCCCCCCCCCCTCTAACTTCTAAAATAAGAAAATGAAAAATCTAAAAAAACATATGATGTACATTACTATAAAAACTACCAACGAAAATTGTTTTGAAAGAGATCTAGTAAGTAGTTTTTTTTTAATACCTAACTTTGCACCTAATTTATATGGGGCGCTATACATACCAGGTGCAAACTTAACTTAACCACTTAGGGATGGAAAGTGTTTGTACGGAACCCTCGGTACGCGAGTCCGACTCGCACTTGGCTGGTTTTTTATTTATAGGGTTGTGTAGGAAACGAGCGACCGTCCGGCGTTACAGTTCCTCTGTTTCTCTTTCACATGACATGGCAAGTATTCGTAGGTTAGTCAGTGTAGATTTGACTAGTTTTTTCTTCAAGAACAATAAATGCATAAGAGTTCGTACAATACAATACAATACAAGTACTCTTTATTGCACACCTCATAAAACATACAGGAGAAATACAATGCAAGAAATTGCAATTAGAGGTAAACAGGCGGTGTTATCGCTAAAGAGCGATCTCTTCCAGACAACCTTTGGGTAGTTGAGAACTTGAAAAAATAGATTTTGTTACTAATAACAAAAATATCGTACTTCTTCAAAAGGTAAAAAAATACAAATTTCTAATCATCCTCCCAGAGTCTACATACAACTCATAGAGCCACTAATTATAGTAAGTTGTATAATTTTACATCAATCTACACTCCTGTAATAATCATAATTATGTTTTGCACCTAATTTCACAATAACGTACGAGTATAGGCTCCCGTTCGCACATACTGGATTACCGTTTCACCTCGCCTGTGTACCTTTATATAATGTCAGTTGTTATGTCTGGCTAATTAAATAGTTATTACTCAAAGTTTTGGCGAGACATTTAAAAAATCTGCGGCTGGTCACACTACTAGTACTACTACTATAGGTACCTACTAGAAAATATTTTTGATTTTCTATGCACACGTTAAGGTACCAAAGGAAATAAGTTAAATATATGTTGACGTGCACTCATAGTCAGCTCACATAATTTCTACCACTATCGTACAGTACAGTCAACGACAAACACAATATTGTTTACACTTTTTAACTATATACGAAGCAAAAAATTGAATGTAGTGTAAATAAGATCTAGCTTAATACCATAATATTAATCCATCACCAAAAAAACTACATAAGTACTATGCCAAATTTCAACTCAATCGGAACGTTAGATTTAGAACTAGTACATAAAGTATCAAAATTATTTATAGAGGACCCACCTACCAAATTGTTTAAATCATAGACAATTGGTGATACCACTAGGAAATATCTGTCAATATTAAATATTTGGTTAGCCAGACCTTTAACATTTTTTTAAATATACCTAAACAACTCGGAAGTAAGGGAACTACTTTAACATACATGACTTTATAACCAGCGATTTGCCCTTCAGCGCCCTTGGTAACCTTTAATACAAAATGTCAGGCAGGGAACTTATATCTATATATACCTAAGTAGCAAGTGCAGTCATTTTCAAAAGAACTGTTTGGGAACATAAAGGTATATTAGGTATACAACGTTTTCAGGATGCTAATGGGACTGCCACGTCACTGTAGTGCGTCCGGGATGTTTGCGGAGGCGCACACGGACGATTTTTACGCGATTAGACGCAACAGATCGGCGTCGCTCATGCGGAGAATGACTGACAGTGGCAATGGCATCCTGAGAACGTTGGCTGGTAAGCTAGATGCACCATTGCTAAAGCATTGGAACAGCCTACATGTGGCAGCAACAGATGTCGAGAAATGGTGCATCTAGAAAAACAAAAAGCTAGTGTGAGCAAAGTGTAAGTGCTGTTTATTATAGTTCATTATTTAGGTATTATGTCAATATTTCATTTTGTGTGTACTAACCTTATGTTAAGCTGTATTTACTAAAAATATATGGATCTTTTTCCGAAATAAATAATTTGAATTGAATTGAATTGAATTATGAAATAAATATGTAATGTGATCTACTACAATGTAAGCAGGACGCGAACCTCCGACCCTAAGTTTCCGGCGTAGTGCTCTCAACTGAGCTATCACATCGTTACGTCAATCATACCAAATCTTGATTCCATAATACTACACTACTGAAGCGACCTATGCGTCATATGTGTTTAAAATTAGGCATAAGCGCATTAGACATACACTAGGATGTGCGTTTACACGCACGATCCCCAGTCCCCATTGCTTTACAGCAAGTGCAAGGTCCGCGAGAGAGATGGCGCTTTGAGATATAACAGTATAAAGAATACAGAATACTGTGGTAGCTCAAGTGTTGGAACCCTTTGCCTAATATAATACGTGCGGTGGCAATGCGTGTGCCATAATTATTGTTAGACGCATAACTCCCCAAGTTTAAATTGTACAACTTAAAATTAATTGCGCAGTTAAGCCAAGATATTAGAGTATGGAGAAAACTATTAAACAGTTTCCATATTACGGGAAATACGGATTTGGAAGAAGAATCATAATCAGCAAACCCTTGGATTTAAGTCCTAATGCTTTAAAAAATGCTGTGTATTATAGACACGTTTCTCTATGATCACAAATGTTTCTTAACATAATTATTAATTTTACTCCTTAGAACAGGGCCTTGCAATTGACTGGCATGTATTTGAAACCTACAGTTTGAATTTTTCATTGATAATTTTAAAATGCACGCAGAAAACTGATTTTTACAACTAATTTTTGACTGTACGCAATGTAAGCATGAAATAGCTATATTACTATCTAGAAGAATATTTTTTTAGAAAAATAGATGAATATGGAAAAATATTTTCCACTTTAAAAAGTTGTTTGAAATTATAAATATATTTGTCATAGTATGAAAAAAAATACATTTTAAAACATGTAAGGCCTCTTAATGGTTCAGGCGAGGTACGAACCCGCATTTCTCCTCGCCTGAAACAAAATTTTTAGATTTTTCGCTTCAATGTAAACATTTGGTTTGCGTTAGTAGACACTGCCAATAAAAAATAATGTTTAAAGCATTACCAAGGCCTTATCGCACGGAGCGGCGCCTAGCATAGAATTTTCTACCCTTCGGATAAAAACATCGAACATAAAGCAAAGCCTATAATCTTCTCGACCTAATTGCATATAAAATGTCTCGGCAGCTAAGCGGGTGATAATGAATAATCAATAGCTTGTTCGCATGCAAAGGCAGATGAGAGGAACTGTATGGACAAGACTTTCTATTGGCCGGGTGCAGAGGTCGCGTAGGGAAAGCGAAAATGATCGCAGCGCTTGATGTGGCCAAAAGTGGTAACTTTGGCCTCTCTGTTTCTGTCAAACGTCATACTTTTCAGTTATAATCCTTACGTTTTCTACTAGGTATAAAATAATAAACTGAAATAAAATGGGTCACGATAGGTGTTGTGTGGTAAACTGCAATTACAGGACGAAACAGCAATTGCAAATGTTATGCTTTCCTACACCGAGTTGGAAACAAGATCAGAAAATAAAGTAAGTGTATTAAACTGAACATTTTTATCAATTTACTGCAATAATAATATTATAATAGAATGATTACAATGTTTCAAAAATATGAAATGTAGAATTACTTATAATTTGTAAATGTTACTGTTGTTATTTGTTTATTATTATTAATGTGCCAAAACGAACAGCTTCCCTTTACTCTCGGTTTGAGGCTGAAACCTTATGTTCTGACCGATGCTTTGGAAGCCAGTTTTGAAAATAGTAGTAATTTTTCAATTATCTGGAAACAAACATAATAAAACATTATTTTTTTCCTTTAATTTGTAAGGAAACAACAAAGAAGTCAATTGACATAATAATACTAAACACGTATATAATAATTACTTTCTTCAATAAAGCTAGGAACCAAATGTGTTTCACATTAAAAACAAACAGATTTTGCACTTGTTAGGTGCTCTACAATCAATATTTTCAATTATTTACGTTTATTTTGTTGCGTCCATTACTTAACACTTTTGACAGCTCCGCCAAAGTTGCGAACGCTAGGCGGCGCTCACGTCGTGCACCCGGCCAATATTTAGCCGCAATTAGAGGCCTTATTCCTTAAAAAAAAACATATATTTATAATTACAACCAACTTTTTAAAGTGAATAAAACTTTTTCCTGAGTTCTAGAAGGTAACATAGCTATTTCATAAGTAATTTCATTGCGTGCTGTTGAAAATAATGTGAAAAAAAAACTGTTTTC
Organism: Apotomis turbidana; assembly: GCA_905147355.2. NCBI lineage: Eukaryota > Metazoa > Arthropoda > Insecta > Lepidoptera > Tortricidae > Apotomis > Apotomis turbidana. The sequence continues at coordinate 4,167,932 of LR990285.1, forward strand.
TGCGTGAATTTTGACAATTTGCTTTACATTTTTTTATTGTTTTTGTTTTTACATTTTTAATAATTAAAAATGTAAAGCATAATTTATTGATGGGTTTTATTATGAACATTTCAATAATTCTGGATAATAATAATAATTATTGGACAACCTCGCACAAATCGATCTAGTCCCACAGTAAGCTCTAGTTCTAGTAGGCTTGTGTTATGGAAACTAGACGACGATAAACATTCTCATATAGATAAATACATACTTAAATACAAATAACATCCATGACCCAGGCACAAAAGTTCATCACACAAATATTTGCCCTCGCCGGGATTCGAACCCAGGACCGTCGGTTCAGTAGGCAGCGGCTTAACCAATGCGCCAACCGCGTCGTCAAATCCGCGTCGTGGATAGTTGTTAACTTATAAAATAAAACATGTAATGTTTCATTATTTTTAATGTGGGTACACACCAAAACTTGTTTCGTTAAACCTGATACAAAGATAAAAGCACAAAGAAAAAGTATCTGATCTTTGTATCAAAATGCTTTGATCTTTGTATCAATAGTAGTTAACTTGTTGATAAATAATATTCTTAAGACTTTTTTATTCTTGTAACAGTTGTGACTAATGATATAGCTAATAAATGGTTCAGAATTCAGAATACGAATTTTCAACAATTGTCATTCCAAGCCATTGATTCTTCTTTTTTTTTTTCTTTTTTTTTTATATAATATTACACAAATCGACCTAGTCCCAAACTAAGCAAAGCTTGTACTATGGGTACTAGACGACGATATACATAATATATAAATACATATAGATAACATCCTTGACCCAAGAACAAATATTTGCCCCGGCCGGGATTCGAACCCGGGACCGCCGACTCAGTAGGCAGGTGTCTACAAACCGAGCCAAACGCGTCGTCGTACGACCGTCGATTCGACCGTCCATATTTATTGAAGTCGTTGCATACAGGTGCCTCCTAATCGTAGCTCACACGAGATACGAGCCTGGCTGATGAGTTCTACTTCTATCGATAATAGGGTTATGATGTCAGTTGCTTAAACATCTTTTCGTATACTGCCTTTGCTATAGATAATTCTTAATGACATAATGAACTTATTTGAAACATTTCAAAATATTTGAAACCTACACCTACAGTTTGAATTTTTCATTGGTAATTTTTTTTTCAAAAACTTTTCGAGATTGACAAAATTCACGCAGAAAGCTGCACGCAATGAAAGGATGAAAATGCTATGTTACTTTCTAGAACTCAGGGAAAGTATTTATACGCAAATTCGGGAAAAATAATTGTCGTAACATGAAAAAAAAAAATTTAAGTATTCTCATAATTAAATAATTAAAGTAGTTTGTTCCTAAGCCACGAATGAAAACATGCCAACGAAAGTGTAGGTACCCAAGGTTAACTATTGTACTGTCTGCAGTAAATACCGGTCATTTTCTTAGATCTGTATGACCCATTTTCATAAATAAGAACCAAACAAAATGTATACCTCCACCTTCCTTCATTGTGAAAAAGTTCTCGCACGTTTCTGGGTTACCTGTAACAGAACTCAAAGCTTTTGTGACTTTTCCTTAAAGCGTTTTATTTGTACCTATTTTCTTAAATGTGTGAGGATCTTCTGTTGCATTTTCCTTGCGTTCAATACAATCTCCTTTAAATCCGTTAACGCTAATCTGTGAGTTTAAAATTGAGATTTTTATGCAGCTTGTATTAAAAATCCTCAACAATTATGGAATTAATATTAATCGATACAAATCATATTTCATCAACTGTCCAAGTTTAATCACTTACTACTTTTCCCGCGAAAAAAATTGTTTTTTCCCAATTTTTATACCTAGTTTCCATCTTACTCTTACTTTATTAATACTGAGACAAAATCCACGCATCCAAAAATATTCAATATATTTTTCACTCCATTGAAAGAGTATAGTATAATTTTTTCGACACGGTTAAAACAATATTCCAGTACAACGCCCATAATATTTATACAGGCCCCACATAAAAAGTGAGAAAAAATCTCTGCACATTTTTTACGGCCCCTGTAACGGAACACAAAGCGTTTTAGAGCAGACGTGTACGTATAGAACGCCGTAAACGAAACGAAAGTGTCGAGGGTTTACTGGGAGTAGCTTTATGAATTACAATCTTTAAGAGCAGGTTTAAAAATACGGGGAAAGTTTTTACGAGAACAAATATTGATAGATGGTTTTCCTGCGGAATATTGGGTGAAAATCCACACAACTTCTATTGTATACTTCTCCCTTTTAGATAAACTGACCATTTTTAGGGTTCCGTACCCAAAGGGTAAAAACGGGACCCTATTACTGAGACTTCGCCGTCCGTCCGTCCGTCCGTCCGTCCGTCTGTCCGTCTGTCACCAGGCTGTATCTCAACAACGGTGATAGCTAGACAGTTGAAATTTTCACAGATGATGTATTTCTATTGCCGCTATTACAACAAATACTAAAAATAAAATAAAATAAATATTTAAGCGGGGCTCCCATACAACAAACTTGTTATAGATTATATATATGTATAGGTACGGAACCCTTCATGCGCGAGTCGGGCTCGCACTTGCCCAATTTTTTGTAAACTTTAACTTGGGCTGTATTGTAACCGGTTAAAATATATTTTTTAAATTGTATTGTTTTAAACGGCATCTGGTCACCACGTGACAGGCCTAGCCTAGCACGGGACCGCTGGATACATTTTATTGTAATGTGTTATTTACGTTTTCTTTTAATTTTTTTTTTTTTTTATACATTTTAGGTTTTTAACTGAGAAGTCTGTATTTCCTTGCTAAGCGCTGCGTACAAATATACCTACTGGTATTTTGAGTGCTTAATTTATTAATTTAACCATTTGCAGATTTGAAAAACCCAAAACGTATCATAAAATGTAACCACAGTCGCAGAATAAAGACACTACAGAAGCCGTACTCTTTTGTTATTTGCCGATTACTAGTATCTGATTAGTAATTTTGAATGACGTGCGACGCTGTTGGTTGTAGTTTCTACTTTCTGTGGGGCGTGTATGGGGCATACTCCTAGGGTACACCAACAAAAGGGAAACTACTCGGTATTTGCACTGGACTCCGCTTCTAACGTGCCGACTCTAGCTGAATAAAGGCTGAGCGATAGGCCGGCCGAGTATATACCTACAAATTTCGGGTTACTGTTGTGAGGGATCCGAAATTTGTAGGTATATTTCGTGACACACGGCGCGGAGTCAATCCCCCTTACCACCATACAATACAAAAAACTGGTCATTTTTTATATAATTATTGAACCTGCACACAAAATTTCACGAGAATTGGCTGAGAAATGGGGCCTGAAGATGAGAACATCTGGACAAAAGAAACAGTTTGGGACCAAGCTAAAACGGAGACGGTGCGCGCGCTCAATCAACAATAAGGTATTTTTTACTCTCTCTCTATTAGCAACACACAAGCACTTGAATTTTATACCAAAAACTCGAAAAGTACTGAGGAAGTTCTAGTAAAAATTCCACTCCTAACTGGCTACCGACATACAAATCTAAGGCAATCAAATTGTGGGTGTCTGTGAGAGGACAAAAACACTCGAAAACCTTAATAAAAGGTTTTAAACAAAAGGTAAGAGTGCTGTGCGGTGACTATAATTCAAAATAAACAAACACCTGTTCCTACTGGGAATAGAACAGGACGCAACGTGCAGGTTCTGCCAAGAATCAGAGGAGACTAATACAAATACTAAATGATTTATTTAAACAAAATTCAGTTGAAACATTAAAAAAATGTGTCCGTCAGTGACCAAACTAGACTGAGCTTGTATCTTGGCCATCTGCGAGTCCGGTTAACATTTGCGGTTTACACAATTTTCCATACAAATCTAGAACAATACAAATTTATAATAATACTGATAATTGGCCACCAGGGGCCTATGATGGTGGCGTTTATCCCGTGATAAATAAGTGACAAAGCATGTGTCACTCACACTCGCATCTTGTCAAAATGTGGCGGATACTTTGTCACTTATTTATCGCGTGATAAAACCAACCGTCATAGGCCCCATGAATGCAATAGCTGTGTCATCGTGGTTGGTACTTTATTCGAGCGTTATTTCCTAAAAACAATCCCTCACTTTACATCCCGCAATATTCCCCTATATCCCGCTTTACCTACGCATAGGAATCGCTCTTTATCCCGAGAATATGTGCAATTTACTTCCAAATATCCCGATGGTAATATTTTTTATATGTAAGACTAACAAAATGTGTTTTTCATTGAATACGTTGCGTGAAGGAAAACATTGTCAAAGAGGAACACTGTATTTGTTTTTTTTTTTTTTTTTTATTGAGACTAGCTGTGCCGGCTGCTTCGCCCACGAGAAATTTGTATTATTTATCATCATCTTCAATATTGTATCCCCTACTAGCTGCGCCGCACCGCTCATCTCACGGGAACACTACATTTTTCGGGATAAAAAGTAGCCTTTGTTTTGTATTAATTCAGGGTGTCAGCTACCTTCATACCAAAATTTATCAAAATTGGTCCAGCCGTTTGAGCGTGAAGAAGTAACAAACATACACACAATAACACTCACAAACTATCGCTTTTATAATATTAGTGATATTGGAATCACCCCCACAGAAGGTACATTTCAGATAATATAGAAGCCTGTCCTTTGTTTGGTATTTAAGCTTTACATTTCAAATTTCCTTCATATAGAATCAGTTCAGACAATAGGCTGAAGATGAAGACTGACGAGGAAGAGTAAAACCCAATTTACATGGCTCACAATAATCCAGGATTGCAATGTCTGTCTGTCTCTGTCCATCTGTCAACTGGCTGTATCTCATGATCCATGATAGCTAGACAGTTGAAAATTGAACAGATGATGTGTTTCGGTTGCCGCTATAGTAACAGATACTAAAAACAGTATAAAATAAATATTTAAGTGGGGCTCCCATACAACAAACGTGATCAGTTGCGTTAACTTTGCACGTCATTTGTATGCTTATGCCAGTTAAGATCGGGTAAGTATTTTTTATGGAACCCTCGGTGCGTGAGTCCGACTCGAACTTAGCCGGTTTTTCTCTTCTATACGAGTATAAACACTAAGTTGCATATTGTTTCAATGAATGACAACGAAAACTCAGCCCCTGGAGATAAGCGGTGTTTGTCCGAAAACATTCGCCGCTGCGGTCTCGTTTGACAAAGTTTTGCGGTCGTTGTTTTGGTTCTTATGACTTAAACGTGTGTTTTTGTGGGCGGGAACAAACTTCATTCATCCCGGCTTACTCGAGCTCGGACAGCTTCATTATTGTACAGGATTATGACTTTGGTTCTCCGCAGTCGGATAAAAAGTGTCCTATAATATATGGAGATGTCGAAGGTCTGATGAATGGACAACTACAGTACATAAGAACAAACATAATGACTTCTAAAGTCCGAATGTCAACTATGTCGAGATACAGCAGCTACTGGATATACTATTAACAGAAAATCAAAATTGTAGAATATTGATATACCAACCAAAATTTAACTTCCTTACTGTGTCAGAAGTATGAAAAAATTGGCGTCTGTCCGTCCATTAATAAACACTAAGACTGCCACACCTACCAAAAGTGATTGAAATTCATTCAGATGTTTCGGCGTGATGCATATAATTTTTATTTGTAAAATATCTTCAATGTCTGTAGGGCATATCGCGGCGGCGGCCAATCAAAAAGCGTGACGGATTCAGCTCCTGATGATGAATCGCGTACCGATTCAAAATACGTCGAGCGATATTCGACTTTTAGCCGTCTCATATGTATTTTAATATGCCTGAGTCTCACGGGGGATTTCTATTAATGCCTGGTTCACAATAGATTCCTGTTAAAAAACTCCGATGCATCGCACACCTGAGCTAGCATCTCCACCTCTACAGCTCTAATACAGCCAGGTATTATTAGAAGCACTTATCCGGCTTATATGATCCGCGGTAGCGCCTTGAGCTCTTTATGCGACCAGATAAGTGCTCGCGCTGTCTGAGATGCATTCTAGTGGGACGTTTAAGTAGATTTCAGCTTAAATGCTCCCTTTTGTCGTGTAAAAGGCTGAACAAAAATATTTTTTGAATATATTATCTAGTAGGGGTTAGCTACTAAAAAAAACTGGATGTATATAGAAAGTTGAACAACCGGTTGAAAGCATTTCTCAAAAAGTTGGTACATAAGTAAGACGTCTATAATTAATGTTCAATTATATTTTTCATATTTTTTTAACAATTTTCTTTGTGATTTCCAATACATTGGTATCAGATTATATATAATTAAAGAAGTATAAGCATAACAGAACTTTAACCAAACATAGCAATAACATTGATATAAAATTACTAAAATAGTTGGCAACAAAATGGAAAGTTATATAGACTTTAATTTTGAGTCTTAATGTTATACAAACTTGTTGAGAAATGCTCTTGTCAAGATGTAATATGACAAAATGTCAAGTAATGTTTGCATAATTATACCATTAATATCCACAGTGATGAAAGTCAAGTTGTTTTCGATAGAATTCAGTATTTATTTCACAAGTAGAACGAAGGATTGAGCAGCATTCCGGTAAACAATGCTTTTTTGTTTAATGACAAACCCATGACAAAAAAAAAACTTCGGAACCATGCCGCGGGGGCACAGTTTTTTTTTATTATTATTGTGTTGTACATATATTATACATGACACCACTAAAATTCTCAAAATAATTAAAATACATGACGTATGCACATTATTGCCATATGAAAGCTGTTTGTAGCGTCACTATCCCTGGGCCGGACCGGGTCTTGTTAGGCTATACAGGGTGATCAATCCAAATGGCTCAGTAGGGAAAAAACGAAAACTATAAGAGATAGGGAAATCTGTTCTTAGGAACCATGGCATCGATTTTAGATTTAATAGAAATCACTTTTTTTATCTCATACATAACCGGGAATCGAACCTGGTTCAAATTTGTAAGTAATCGCATTTATCGTATTAAATATGTATGAGATTTATAAAAAAAGTAGTTTTTATTTAATCTAAATTCGGCGCCATGGTTCCTAAGAACAGATTTCCCTATTTCTTATAGTTTATGACTTCTCCCTACTGAGCCATTTGGATGATCACCTGGTATAAGTACCTATACATTGTGGGTGCATCTAAAATTTTACAGTAAATAAGTCTACCAGACAGGGGCATTATGTAATGACTATGTTCAGCGTAGCATAACTAACTCGAGCGCAGAGTTGCCATACTTTGAAACGACTACCTACACCTACAGACTCCAAACGAGGTTGAAGTTAGATTAGAAATATTTAATCTTAACGGAATTTCTCATCAAACGACGAGATCAAAAGAATATTTTGATGGGTACTGAACCTTTCTCGGAGAGTATGCAACTATCTAACGGGGTTTTAATCAAAACTTAACGGGTAAGATACACGAGGTGTTCCACGTTGATATGAATTTCGTTTACCGGGTATCCAATCTCATTTCCGAAACATTGTTTCCCATTTGTAACGTTTCACCAAATTCTCATCGGTCCAAAAGTCTTTTTTTCCTGAAGTTTTCAAGAACCCTTTAGGTTAGGTTACGTTTGTTTTATAATAGGCTAGTTGACTCATGTCAAATTTTAATAAACTAATGTTTATTCGGTGTAGTGTTTAGCAAAGGAAACCTAAATATATATTTTTCAATTCAAAAACGTGAAAGATGGCTGAAAAAATTGAATTTGAAAATATGGTTTTTAATCTTGAAATGCTTAACACTTTGCACGCTGATCACGAGAACCACTCGGTACGCATTTTTTCTCTAATTCGCCGGCCATTTTAATAACTGCCATGTCTAGCTCGCCGATGACGAGTACCACTCGTGACACTTTTTTTCTTAGAGTCGCGGATAACGAATAGAACTCGTGATCAGATTTCATACTGTTTGTATTAAAATATCGAACACAGTTCGTGATCCGCTTATTAGCAACGTGTAGAAGAACGTTTAAGCTACCCGCACACATACAATTTATTAACGTGAGGGTTGGGGGAACGGCATGGCGATGCGTCGCCCGCGCTGCCTCGTCAGTGCGCTGCGCGGGCTACCTAACAAATCCATGTTAGAGTTTTTATTTTTTCATAAAACGAGTTCTTTTCAGCGACAGTTTTAAAATAAAATAAATATTATAAACACATTGTTTTATTTTTATCATTATAAAATACTAAAACACCTCTTAAATAAAAAAGAAATTATATCTGTATCTACGCTAATTATTATTTTATAAATCTTACAATAAGTATCACCGAAAATCGCCGGCGAACCATACGTAGGTGGCGCCTTAAAAAATGCGCGGCGTTCTTGGGAAAAAGAGCATCACGAGTGGTGCTCGTGATCAGCTGTTGGAGCGCGGTACCGATTATAACTTACGGCGTGCAAAGTGTTAAAACGCTGTTCGCCATTTTCGCTTATGATAGTGACGTCATCCGAGGTCGAATTTCGAATATTTAAAGGTAAGAATGGCAGACGGCCTTTTTGACAGTTCATGAAATTTCTAATTTTCAATTGATAAAATTTAGCTTTCTAGCTTTCACAGAAATACACGAGATTTTTTTTAGAGCTAGTAAGATCATTACCTATTAACCATTTCAGATATATTTACAAACTGAGGCTACACTAGCATATTATTCTGAAAAATTAACAGTACTAGGTAAATGGAAAAAAAAATGGTTTTCAGACAACGGAAATTTTGGTGAAACATTACAGATGGGAAGTAAAAATAAGTGTTTCAGATAGGTAACCCGTTTACCGATATACAGGGTGAACCACCCAAATGGCTCAGTATTTGTGTTGGAAGGCTTGATTCTAGGGAACCTAATTACAGGCGATCCATTCATTTGAAAATTTTGTAGTTATGTTCAATTTTAGTAGCATTTTCAATGGTTATTTGTGAAAAAGTTACTCATTATTTTTTTGTTTTCAAATTGCTTAAAACTTTTCGTTATCAGAAACTATTTTCTCCATTATACTTATTTTAATTCTTCATTTCATAAGGTAATGTGCCCTTGCAGCCAAATGATCGATGAGGTTGCACAATTTGTGTACAAAACAGTGGCACAAAGGTTATTCCAATCGATACCAGCTTAGTTCATCGCATGACGACGTCAAGGCTGCCGTGCTGCGGGTCACTTCACGTTCTACCCAACCTTGATTTATTTCACTCACAGCTTATTTCGGGTACGTAAACCCTCCGGTCCCTCTAATAGGGGCTTTGACTGATGTTGAATTATACAACATACCTACTGTAGTTACATTAATAAAATTTACTCCATTTGTCATGAAACAAGAAAATAAAAAAAAAACCTCTTTGAAACGCACGGAACGTGTCACTGAAATGTGTCACTTTAAAGATACGCAGATTTTAAAACAGTTTTCAGAATCCTCATAATTTACTTAAACGCAGTTTTGCACGGTAAAAATGGCAAATTACTTATTGTCTCCATACAAATATTGGTACCCAACCCGAGGAATGACGTCACAATGTTATACTTAAGGAATCTCTTGCAGTTAACCTTTTAATATTTGTATAGAATCTTTTTATCGATTCATATTTTTTATGTGGTAATACCACATTTTTATTTTTATAAATAATGACACAAAGGTAAATTAAGAAAGAAAAATTGAATGCGATCTTCTACAATCGAAGCAGGGTTTGAACCCGCGCGACCTCTGCGTTTCCGGCGCATTGCTCTTCCAACTGAGCTATCCGATCGCTACGTCAATCACACCAAATCTTTCATCCCTAATTCTTTACGCTACCGGAGCGCCCTCTGCGTCATATATGTTTTCGAAATGCTTATGCGCATAGGCATACCCTAGGATGTGCGTTTTACACGCACGATCTCCAATCCCCATTACTTTACAGCAAGTGTGAAGACTGCGAGAGAGATGGCGCTGTTCTAAATATTATAACTTTTTAATGTTAGCATTTGTATCAACAAATATAATTAATTGTTTCGAGTATGGCTTATTATTTATTTCGGCTTTCTGCTGAACAACGCAACAGTCCCCTCTTAGGAAATGCTGGTCGATTCACAATCTGACTTGTAAAATTGCTTTTGTAGCCTTCTTACTGAATAAGTAAATTATTTTATTTCATAACATCACAAAAAAAAATATTTTATTCAAAACAACACAAATACTTATTAAAAAAACTTACTTATGACTTAAACTAAATACCTAATATACAACTAAAATATAGATATAATTAAAATAGACACTAAAGGTTGTAATTACCCGCCAGGTCGCCTTCAGTAGATATTGACCTAGAAGGCAGGCAGCGTTGCCTCTTTGGATGGCGAGGCTCAGTCGTTAAATGTTTAATAATAGAGAAAGGAGGTGAAATCGGGAGACTTGGACACATATGTTGGCACAAAGGTAGCCGCTGCCTACTGCACCGATGGTCCTGGTTTCAAATCTCGGCAAGGGTAAATGTTTTGTGTGACGAACTCGAATATTTGTGCCTGGGTCATGATCATGAATGTTATTTGTATTTAGGTATTTATTTATATAAGTATGTTTATCGTCGTCTGGTATCCATAACACAAGCTTTCTAGAGCTTATTTCGGGACAAGATCGATTTGTGTGCGGTTGTCCAATATTTATTTACTTATTAATTTATTCAAAAAAAACTATGACCCGAGTAAGCGAGTTGGGGAGACCCCCTTATCGCTAACATTTCGTGCAACGAAATTAATCGAACCAATCCCTTCACTGGGCTCCAATAGAAATATTAACCATGGAATTTAATAGCCCTCTTGAAATATGACGGCCCTTTTATTCCACGGCCGTTTATTGATATGGCACATGAATGATCTCAGAAAAAAAAAAACCGGCCAAGTGCGAGTCAGACTCGCGCACCGAGGGTTCCGTACAAACACTTTCCATCCCTAAGTGGTTAAGTTAAGTTTGCACCTGGTATGTATAGCGCCCCATATAAATTAGGTGCAAAGTTAGGTATTAAAAAAAAAAAAATGGTTTTCGTAATTATTCCTTTATCTATGCTATAAGACGTTGCTTCGTACCAAATTTCAAGATTCTGAGTTCACGGGAAGCACCCTGTAGGTTTTGATTCCCTTGCAAGTGTCGAAAATTTGCGGCATAAACGGCTGTATCTTTTGATTGCGTTGGCTTAGAAGTTTCATTTTCACATCTTCAAGGGACAGTAGACCTGAGTAATTGATATAAATTTCAGCTTCATACCTCCACGCGTTCCTGAGAAAAAGGGTCTTGACAGACGGACGGACGGACAGACGGACAACAAAGTGATCCTATAAGGGTTCCGTTTTTTCCTTTTGAGGTACGGAACCCTAAAAATCACAAAATGCCATTAGAAAATAGATGATACCACATAAAATGTTTTAAGGGTTCAGAATATTCACCCGGCCAAATAAGACTTTTCGATCACCAAACGCCGTATAATCGTAATTGCACTTATGTTGTGAAAATACAGACAGATAGACGGACAGTGGACTTTTAGTAATAGGTCCCGTGTTTACCCTTTAAGTACCGAATCCTGAAAATGGATGTTTACAGTTTAAGTACATTATACAATACTAACACCATCTCACAAGCACGCAACTAAGTTGTATTTCATAGTAGTCGTATCTTTACGGTATTTTTATGTTAGGCGCGCTTACCCCATGCGGCGTGCTCATCCCGATCCCGATTTACCTTCATGGTAAGTTTTTTTCTCAAACTTGCAATGAAATAACGTCATAACGTAACCGGAACGTGATACTTCAATAGTAGTTTATGTGACTGTACATAATGAAGGGTATTAAACACGAGTGTGGGTTTATGAAACGCGCCGAAGGCAAGTTTCATAATAACATCACACGAGTGTTTTAATACCTAATTATGTACAGTTACATACACTACTTTATCTAGCCACATATCATAGGCCTCCATGATGCATTCAGGAGTCACACATTACGACAAATATTACCCGGTAATGGCGGTAATAGTTTCCTGACAGCTGTCATAGTTTTTTTTAATCCAGAGACAAACTAGATTTGGTCCCAACTATCATATCGTTCGATATCTTACTTACGTGCGACATTTGTCAAATTTGATGCAAATTGACAATTCATTTCGAACTAAACGTCATCTCGACTGATATTAGAATAGAGGTCAAATCAAATTTCTTTGTTTTTCAAAGATGTTCGAAATTTGAATAAATAATATTATCGAAATCGATGTTATTATTTAGCAATAATAATATTATACATTAGGAAATTTGTTCTAATAAAACAATCTATTTTTATGGTGGTCATAATGTGCGGTTCTTGAACGCATCATGGAGGGTTTATGATATTTGGATAGATAAAGTCTGTTATAACGCATTATAACAGACTTCGAAGTAGTTACCTATCATGTTTCGGTCGAAACAACGAGAGAACTTTAAAGGAATTCCATACAAAATTGAAGGCCTAGCCTGGGAAGTATTTTTTTAAACATGGCGTCTGTGTTATGAACTGGCTAAACAGCTGAATTAATTTTTTTTGAGTGGTGTACTTTCTTTTTATTTCATTGCATATGTTTGAGAAAACCACTATACAGGCGTTAGCCGTGAAAAGGGCTTGCCGGCTTCATATCACTATCCGGCCTCCCTATGGTCGGTCGGACCTACTCACCCGGCAAGCCCTTCTTTCCCGGCGTCTGCAATTATGTACTATTTCTTCATATTATAAATAATCAGCCATCACTTTAGAACATCGTTATACCTTAATTTTTTCGGGAACCAAGTTTATAATAACTTATTTGATAATCTGAAGTAACTGGGTCGAAATTTCAATTCAATTTCATTAACGAGGTGTTCATTTGACTTTTAAATCGGCAACCTTCATTAATAATTTTGTTTTGACAGTTTTATTACGGCCGAAGTCTGTACAAACTGGGCCCCCAATACTTTACATTGAAATTCCGCTTATATTTTGTACAACATAAACTGAGCTGAGCTACACCTGGTAGACATTCCAATTCGGAACCAGGGTATGATTTTATTCCAATTTTGATGGTCAACATTAACTAACTTGTAATCTATAATTCTTCTCATGAAGAGTCATGATTTCAGGAAAAGTCTTAATAGCGTGATGCAGGATCGTCATTTGTTTTGTATGGGCGCGCGGCGCCATGCCAGTCTTTTCATAATTTCCTTTGACCAAATGTTAACCAATTTTGGTACATGGATAGGTGGACATCCAAAGATGGTTATAGGATACTTTTTAACCCACTACTGTCAAAAAATACGCGTACGAAGTCGCACCTCCTAGCTTACTTATAATTAGTTTCTGTCAAAAAATAAAAAATAAAATTGTGACAAGCATAGCCGACTGTACTTTTCTTTAAACATTCATCAATTGCTCGCTGATACGATTCTAAAGAGCCCAAGCTCGATAGGGTTGCTTCATTACAGAGTTCCTAAGACCCCCTTCCGGCTCCATCGTCTATGGTACCATAACTAATGTACTGTAGGTAATCAAAGTTAATTAAGTATGGAAAATTTTAGCTCAATCGGTTGAAGTTATCTGCTTCAAAATTTAGTTGCAAGATTCCACCCGAACAAACATAGTTACATACATTGCAAGTTATTATTATTACATAAAAGTTTGTAAAAAGCCCTAGTACAGTCAATAGTAAGTAATAATCTTATAGTAGAAATGCTAAGTCGCGAAGTTGACCAGCAATAAAGAAAGAAAAGAGGTATACTTGGTCCTATTTACTCCGCTCTCCCGCCTCACAGGGGACGAATCTCACTTCCCTCCACATCTGAAAATAATCACCGTGGAACACTCTATGTGTGGTAGAAATTTCATGCTTGTAATGCGCACAATTATGTTAGAAAACAGCGGACTAACAACTACTATTACTATTTACTATATAATTTGACATAAACCAATAGTAATAGTATCAGCCACTTTTGATGCTGTCCAACCTCTTTGGCTTCATGTGGCTAAATAACCAGTAGCTGAGCTTAAATATTCTTTTGAAGATAAAGATGATATAATATCTTAATTACATCTACTAGCATTTAATTTAATATCAATAACAGATTACTTATTTGTGAAATGTCAGTTAAATTTCACATCATCCTTTTCAAAACTACTGAAGCCCAATGAGTAGTCAATTGAGTATGTCTTGGATCAAAGCGAGGGGCTCGCTCGCTTCTTAGGCACTCATGCAAGAAATGTACTAAAGCAGTACGAAGTATGAATGGAGATGGGTAGAAACATGCCAAGTGGCTGCTTATGCACTTATATGTATGTACAGCTTAAATTATTAAAAAAAATAGTTATACACGATGATTTTTAATCGGTGACCAACTTTTCTAACTCAGTAATCGATGTAATTACGACTTCAACGTGACCCCCACGTTGAAGTCGTAATTACATGAAAATAAGCTTTTATTTTTAATGATAATTTTTATTTTGAAACCAATTTTGTCTTAAATAACGTATCTGTGAGCTTACAACCTCTTTGATAATTTAATGGCTATGACAATTTATGAGTAATAACTTGTCATTACATAAAAAAAGTTATTATACATGCATAATTTATCAGCATTGGCCCGTGCGAAACCGGGGCGGGTCGCTAGTATACACAAAAAAAAAAGATTTGTTAACAGTAGCCCAAATGTTAGCTGCTAGTTAGATAAATCGGAGGACTGACAAACTGAGGGCTACTAGTAACCAGGGTTGTGTAAAATTAGCATAATTTTGGTTACTACTTAGCACAATTTGGCAATTTCTCAAGTACTTAAACTAGTTGAAATATTTACTTTTTCAGTGTAAAGGCAAATTCAATTCCTTGTGCAGTTTTCGGCTAGAATTATATTGTATGAGTTTTACAGAAACTCTGTTATATTGGACGCTGTTGATACACTGTCGAGTATGTGGATAGTGTCATCAGTCCCCAGAGCGGTAAATAACAATGAAACCCTCAGAGTTTTGATAGCTTATCAACCCGTAAGCTCTAATTAGCTCGTCCTGTGAACTGTCGATCTCGTAATCATTTGACCATAGTTATGCAGAAAGTTTTTTTTTTCATAATGCAAAAGCGACCAAACTCGTACATTGATTAAGACTTAAGTCTGACAAAAAATCTACGCGGTGCTGGTCGCTTTCTGCATAACTATGGTAATTTTTCGTATTGACTGAAATACAGGGTGGAACCGATCGAGGGACTTTTAAGCAAACAGGTAATTGTTCAGACTGACTTGTACTTAATTTTTCACCAATGAACTATGTAAATATTTCTATCCATTTTTGAGATACAACTTTGTTAAACATTAGTGTAAAAATCTGCACATATCAACGCTAGCATATTTTGAACATCGCTTAAGTTAAAGACAAGTGTCAATTTAAAATGTAAATAAAACCTTTGAATTAGTAGGGTTGTGACTCATAATAAAATATTTTTAATGACTTTTTTTTACTTTTAAATCCAGCTTTACAATTATAACAAGTCGATGGTACGTGTAGATCACTCAGATGACAATATCCTGTCAGCCCAGTCTTTAGAAATGTTCCACCCTGTATATATATATTTTAGGGGACCCTCTTCTTTTATAGAAAATCGCTTCACCGAATACTTCATTTCGTATAATTTGCATTTTTCAGAAATCTTGAAAATGCCAACCTATAGATTAGGTAGTATCTTTACTTTGTAATTCTGTATTATGGCTGAAACTGTTTATTGATTGAACGGTTACTCATATACTGCAGTTACGGGGGAGACACAAATAATCGTGTTTTCAAATGTTCGATTCCGAAACGGGCCCAATTATGCATGAATTCATTCATAAATGGGCCCTGCGATTCTGCAAGTCATCGTACCTACTTAATAAAATGATTTCCTAATTTTAGAAAAATGTTACTTGCAATTCTGTTTTTTTAAACAATAAAAAAGTATTTCCGTAAAGTAAAACGAACTAACTGAATGAACGAACTAGTCTTTTATACAATGGATTGCGTCGTATCGTATCCGAGGCCGTTATACGTGGGTGAGTGGACAGTCTCGGATGATGTGCCCTTAAAATGAACTTGTAACTGTGAACGTCTGTACCTACATAATATGCCATGCGAATAAATAACTAAGGATTTAAAGCAGTGTCTCTCTCTCAAAGCCCTTTTTTTTACTCTGTATAAATAGTGCAATATCGACTTCAGCTTTAAGTCTGGTTGTTGTTGATTGATTGCAGAGTACGCAGTGGTTGAAATGCTCGTAAAAATTTACATTTACTACATACATTATTGAAAGCCGAAAAGTTTCAGGACTGTCGAGGCGCCGATTTTCTTTTATACCCGTTTAGCCTCAATTCGATGTTTTGCGGCATCCTTACTTTTCCGCAAATTTAGCAATGTCTCCACATTATCTTATTTTATAGACTAACACTTCACTGAATGCATCATTTCATCGAATTTTCATTTCATAGACAAATTCTTCCCCAAAAGTCGTATGTTTTTCAGAAATCTTGTAAATGTCTACCTATACATTAGGTTAGGTTAGTATTGACACAAAGGAAAATTATGAAAGAAAAATGTATTGTGAAATTGTGAATTTATTTGTTTTTTTTTTCTTATATAAATGGACAATTTTATTAAATTCAAATTAAAACTAAAGAACTAAAATCTAAAATAAAATAAATCTACAAAACTGTGCCCCCTTTGTTTTTTAAGTATAGAATTTAACCGTTACCTCTCTGTACATTATGTTTTTTCAATAAATGTATTTGTATTTGTATAATGTAAGCTTGACTCGAACCTGCGACCCTACGTTTCCGGCGTAGTGCTCTCCCAATCACACCAAATCTTTGATTCCACAATTCTACACTACTGGACTACATTATGTCTTTAAAATGCTTAAGCTTATAAAAAATCTAAATAAATGGTGTTTTAGGTAATATGGCACTACAAAATTTTAACATTCAGTCATATTAAGAATCCGGTGTTATGTGAAATAAATTTATTCTGAGATTTAGGTATTTTGACACTTAAGTCCTTTTGAGATCTAGGACTTAGGAGTATTGGTGAAACGAAATTTAAGCGTAAGGAACCCTACTCTTTTTTTGACAGTCTGTATAAGGAAGTTTATAATACATTTCTCATTTCGTTCCAATTCTCCGATGTGGCAACCCTGAACAGTTTGGCTTTATTGCTCCGGTTTGTGAACACGGAATTAATATGTAGTACCGAGATTAATGGGCTTCCCATGCATACAGAGCAAGTAAATAGTTATGAAATGCTTGTTTAATATCAATGATGCATGAATCAATTTTAATAAATGTTCCCAATAAATAGGTATCACGTAGATAATTCCGAATTGTTTTTGACAGCAGGAGGGTTACTCTGATGGTCGGAGGCCATGTAACCACTCACAACCTTTAGATAACTATGGCTACCAGTCAAAGCTCTTATTTTATCATAATAATATAAATAGTACACCTCAAAATGTTAAGCAAGTGAGTGGTTTTCCACAGATCGTCAGTTCATCTTATTGTAGGCATCTCCACCCTGCTTCTTCCGGCAAGTGTTTTGAACATTCCTTGACTTAGGTATGTTATGTTTTCACGAATAAATAACATTACTTTTGCAAAAAAGCGTTAATTGGTGAGCACATAACCATACATGTGCTAACTCGGGGCACGCTCTTAGGAATGTGTCATTGAAAGTTCCCGATTACTATAAAACGGTACGATATCATGTCTGATGAAGTGGATATTTTCATCTAGACGGCAATCTTTAATACCGACAATTATGGAAAAAATATTGATTGTATACTTACTATGAAAATTATTTAAAATATAAATTAAATACACGTTTTAATTGGTTTATTTTATTTATTTATTTTTATGAAGAGAAAAATAATAATAATAAATAAAGTTTAGTTTAATTTTTTAGGTATAGTTTTATTGTAAGTATTTTAAGTTGTATTCCTTGGACTTTATTTTGTACTAATAACAGAGCGCTTGTTGCGAATTGTGATGGAATCCAAAAATAAGACTAAATTCGTCTAAATTTCGTAATACATATATAACTTTTTACCAAATTAAGTTTGCAACTTTTCACGTAATTACGAAAGATTTCATGAAGTAAAGTTACTCACATATTTGCTCACTGGTTTCGGTCCCAAACTTTACGTTGGGATTTCCGAGTTGCCAACTTGAAGTTTAGCGGCGGCGCGTCTCGATTGCGGTGTCCACTTCTTTCGAATGCTTCAGTTCATAGAATTTTCATTTCATAGACAAATTTTTCGTCGGAAGTCATACATTTTTCAGAAATCTTGAAAATGTCAACCTATATAATTAGGTTAGGTTAGGTTTGTGTTATAAGATAACATTCCATTAGTAGTTTATGTGACTGTACATAATGAAGGGTATTAAACACGAGTGTGGGTTTATGAAACGAGCCGAAGGCAAGTTTCATAATAACATCACACGAGTGTTTTAATGCCTAATTATGTAAAAGTTACATACACTACCTACTTTATCTAGCCACATATCATAAGCCTCCATGATGCATAACATTTAGGAGCGGGACATTATGATAAATTTCACTCGGTAATGGCGGTAATGAAGTTTTCTGGCAGCTGTCATAGGTACTTAGTTTTTTTTTTCAATTTAGAGATAAACTAGAGTCGGCCCCAACTATCATATCGTTCGATATCTTACTGACGTGCGACATTTGTCAAATTTGATTGCAAATTTGTCAATTCATTTCGAACTAAACGTCATCTCGACTGATATTAGAATAGAGGTCCAATCAAATTTCTTTGTTTTCAGAGATGTTCAGAGAAACTTAAAATTTGAACGAATAATATCGAAATCGATGTTATTATTTAGCAATAATAACTCAGGGTTATTCAGAGTGTCAGCTAGCTTCGTATCAAATTTTATAGAAATTGGTCCACCCGTTTGGGCGTGAGGAAGTAACTAACATACATACAAAAACACTCAGAAACCTTCGCCTTTATAATACTAGCGTGATAATCATGCGTGTCACCTAAAATATTTTAGTCAGTTGTCCATTGTTTCATTGTCCAGATGAGAAAAAAGAACAAATAGCGGCGTTACATTTTTTTATTCGTTATAGAAATAAAATTATTCATTTTATCAGCATCTTTAATCTTAAGGCCTCTGAAAAAAGTTTGAACTCAAACTCTGATACAAATCTACTTTAAATTACCTGGCGTCTCAAAATCAGCGAAACCATAAAAAGGGCAATAAAACAGTCATCAAAATGTAAAACAATTCAGTTTACAAGGTGCCTTATAATTAGTTTTTAAGATAAATGAAAATAGATCGAGTTTCCTTCCACTCCGGCCGTTGTTTTTCCTGTTTGTTTATATTTAAGGTACTGAGTTACTGAAGTTACTCTCGAGTTTTAAATATTAGGTTTGTATAGCTCCATTATTTCATTCTACCTCCAACTATATCTCTCTCGAGAATTTACTTTTTTATTATTTTTAATTCTGTAGAAAGGTAAATGCCCAAGTAGTTGACTTTTACGAGCGACCCCATGGTCGTCCATGCGAGCGGTTGGTTATTGAGATTGGAATATCAAATATGAGGACGTTCGCTATTCATTGTGTAACGAGGGGAAATACACTAATGATTGATTATATAAATCAAGACATCAATCAAAGATGTCATTCTGTGGACTAAGTACAAACGAGGACACAGTTAACTATACACCCATAGACATTAACACGTTATACTAAGGTTTATTTTATTTTACAAATGTACAGTTACCTGTGTCTTCGTTTGTACTGGGACATCAATCCATTGGCTATCGGTGCCACACACGAACTGTCACCGATTTGATTATTGCCACAGTGCTCCGAAACCGCTTTAAGAAGCTTATCACACTTGCGATGTTCGAGATTTCTATACAAATAAGCGTCGCGGCGAACGCGCTGCGTGATCGCCTTTATACAAAATTCGCTCGCAAATCGCAAATGTGTAAGGCCCTTAGATGGGGTGTTTTTCGAGTGTGTACTAGACGTATCATGTTCGCCCAACTTCGGCCAACTTCGCGAGTAGTGTGGAGCCGCTATAACAGTTGTACAGACATAAATACTAATTATTTAATGTAATTATTTTAACCTGTATTTGTGTACAATAATGTGTTTACGAACATACATATTCAGAACATGAATACCTACATGTTTTCAGGAATAATACATTTTTCCAACTATAACTATGGGAATATAATTATAACAATACGGCTTAAATTAACCTTTAACTTGCAAAATCACCCTTGGGTTCTAAATAGCCTCACCTTACGGTACTTAAAATATTATTCCTTTATTATACAACATTCCTGTGTGCTATTCTGCCCTGTGCTTGGGACAAGTCGCCATCTTTAACGTTGTTACGGAAAACCAGCTTGTAGTAAAACTTGTTTACGAAGTTTGCGCGGAGTCCTGACTTTTATTACTTTCAAAAACGTACGACGCTCTTTCGTTTCTTATTTTGGTGACCATATAAAGTAAGGAACGGGAACGATCCGAGTAAAATTATCTGGGAGTCAATCAGACCTCTTATTTCTGATGATTATGATAACGATGGTGATGATATTGATAATCCATTCTATACTAAAAAAAAACTGAAATTAAGCCATCGATACAAAGATCAAAGCACAAAAGCAACGCGGAAGAGACCAGGAACCGAACCCGATACCTCTGGATTACCGGTTCAGTGTGTTATCCAGGTGTACAGGGTTAAATTCCCCGTTTCTGCAGAGATTTTTTTAGGTACGCGTACGAAGGTGACCTAATTTCATAATTGAGCATTTCTCAAAAAGTTTGTACATTTCTCGGATAGTCGTAACAAAGAAAATATATCACATTTTAATGATTTTGTTGTTGCTTATTATTTAACTGTTATTTAAGGATTCAGTTTATTAATTTTTGACAGAGATTAGATGTGTAATTTTAACTGTAAAGTTTATTTAATTGAGCCGAGGCAATCAAAATTTCCGGTTTTGTTACCCTAATTCAAACGGGAAATAAAATAAACACATATGAATTACATTGAATTTATTTATTGGTTAACATAGTAATAACCAATACGCGTATATTTTTTCATAAAAATTGCTTACTATATTCCGATAAGTTAAAGATATAATGGTAACTACTCTTGTACGTTACCATTTAGTCAAAACTCAGGTTTGAAATTACAATATCACGCGTATTAAATTGAGTTATTTGAAATATCTTTGAAGAATAATTTACAAGACCATCTAAATTATATTTTAAACATGTATTAAATGTATGTTATTAAACAAATAATTAAAAAAAAACAACAAAAACCTCTAATATTTTCAAGGGACAGTAACAATAATAGGAACCTTGGTAACAAAATCGGAACTATTAAGCATAGTGTACAATTAGTACACTTACAATATTAATTAGATGCTTAACAACTCACTTTAATAGTAATTACATTTCTTACTATATAATTATTAGTTATGTATCACAAAAAATAATCATACAGATTAATTAGTGCTTAAATAATGTGCCATTCAAGCAGAATTGACATGAGATCTTCGGTTAATTATTATTATTCAAGAGTATTGTTTATAGGAACATTACAATAAATCACAAAATGCAGTTTTGACTACTTGTAGACGTGATCAGATCACAATAAAGAATCCAAATAATAATAAAATTAAACATCAAAAAGTACAGTAAAATCAGAGTATTACAGTACCTACACGGCAATCTTTTTAAGTTAGTATAGAAATGCCCATATTAAATGAGCGTTATGAAGTCTGGTTTTATTATTTTAAATTTGGCCCAATATTTAAATGTATTTTTATTCTGAGTATAATAAGCAGGGCATCACAAAACGAAATGCAACAAAAAAATATATACAAGTCCACTTTTTTTGTGCTCCATACATTAGGAACTTTTTTCTGGAGTAATCTGGAGGCAATAAAACGGAAATATAAAAATAAATAACAATATTGTATCCATTAATGACACTAAATGGCACCTTTTTTCAACTGTGCCCGTTAGAAATTAAAAAAGAAAAAAAAATTACCCACCCTAATAAATATGCAATCTGGGGCTTTACAAATTACCGCCCGTGGTTTGTCTAAAGTTTTACGTCTTGCCTTGGCCGGGATGCGCTTTACGGTCAAGGGTGACGTAAGTGGTTTTATTTAACTATTAATATTTACAATAAAATTACCAATGATAATAAACATATCGTTTGTACAGTATAAAAATAAAAAAAAAAAACGTGAAAAAAGCCTCATTTTTTTCTTCAGCTAGAAAGAAATCAATAATATTATTTTACTCAAAATCAGAAACTTTTGCTTTATAATATATGTTTTTATTAAAATTGAAAATATTTTTTTTTTTTTTTTTAAAGAAAAATATATATATTGTATTACGTCATTCTCTATAGTCTATACTACTCCTTAGACTTTCTTTTTTGTTACCTTCACTTCCTAGTCATACGAAACGATTCAAAAGTAACAAAAAAGAAAGTAACGAAGTGATGCTCGGACGTTTTAAAAAATATTTTAACCGAATTTAATGAATAACTCGAATATTGTATGTACTGTATCTTAGTCGTCATAATATGATTAAGTGATGAGTTGAAACAAAACTGAAGAAAAAGTGAAACTTACCAAGTTATCCCGTAACAAACAAGGAGTTAAAATTTTCGGTTGCCACCAACGGCGAGCGTGTTCCTACCGTTGCGTTTGATAGACTGTCAATATGCCAAGATGGCCACTCTTAAAAATATCCCTAGTGTTACCACTTTCCTATAAAACTACAATTGAATTAACAAAACCCCAGAATTCTATGAAAATAGCGTAACAAACACCGGAAACAAAATTGGAACTTTTTCTAGGACAAATTATTATCTTTTATTATAAATATATACGTTAAATAACGACAACAATACTTATTTTTTATGAATTCTGAGATATCTCCAACACTCAACCCGAAACACTAAGTTTTGTTACAGAAAATCGATAATTTAACTACAATTTTGTTAAGGGGACATTTGCATTGCCATACTAATGAGACCTACCCAATATTTTAAAATATTTTTATAAAATTATATTATGCATTATGATTTCAGACAATATTATTATCTTAGAGATACTAAACTTATTTTTAAGTTTTCAAGGTCAGATTATATTAGATATCGTCTCTTAATTTATTACAAGCTTCGAACCGGCCCGGACAAAGACGTAAAGTAAATGTACAAACTTTTTGAGAAATGCTCAATTGGAGTCGCGTCTAGTGCGTCAAGCGACGTAGACGCATTGATGTATAATTAAATGTTAATTGTGTTATTTAGCGCGGCCCGGCCGCTGCTAGCGAAACGACGCGATGAGTCAACACGTCGTGAACGATTTCCTCGCCTTTCTGCAGCAGAAGGAGAAGATACTGCTGGAAGGCAAGATGGATGCGGTGACTGCTGTCCACTTTAATGAGTGGGCATGGAAATTCACCGTCGAAGACATCTGTCATGCGCAGCAGGTGTTGTGCCAGTCCCTTGGAGTTGTTGGCACCTATGTACCTCATCGGAAAGGGGACGAAACAGGAAAAAAGACCCTTGCAGATATTAAGAAAATCCTGAAGGAGAACGAAGAACGGATTCCGGATTTTGTGACGGCAGATGCCTCTATCCTGCCCTGCCGTCCCATGTTCCAGATTATATTGACGTACGCTGCTTGTTTTAGGATATCGTGGCCCTAAAAACAAGTTTAGCCGATATTGTTTTGAAGTTTCAAGCTGCCCAAGCCACTATTACTGAGTGAGTTACGCAACGAAGTCAACAGTTTGCGAAATAGTCCTCCAACTCAGTCGGTATTAGCATCAAATTTCAAGACCGATGACCGACCCACCACTAGAAGCGCCGAGTCTGTCAGTTTGCGTATTGCAGACACTTTCAAAAGTGCCGCGCCCACCGCTACACCGCCTGCGCGCCCCCCGCCGGCGCGGCCGCCTCTAGTTTCGAAGTTGCGTCAGCGTGCATAAGCTGACGTCGCCGGTCAGTCTGTCGCAGCTAACCGGGCCTCAGTACGGGTTCCTGATAAGGAAAAGTCCTCCCGCACCAATGTGGATAAGGAGGGGTTCACACTGGTGGAAGGGAAGAGCAAGGCACGTAGGGTGCCCCGCAAGACTCTGAGTGGCACTGCCGAGCCAGTTGGTTCTGGTCTCTATGTGTCACGCTTGCATTACTCCGCTGTGGCGGACGATGTGTTGGAGTACGTTCGCCGGAAGACTGGCTTCTCGCTGAGGGTGCACCAGCTGCAGTCCCGGCACTACGTGCACTTCAGCTCGACACCATCGCAAGTGCAGACTTCTGGCCGAAGGGTGTCGTGTTTCGGCAGTTCCGGGGCAATCTGCCGTCTTCTACACCAGATCAGACGACGCAACGGAGCCACGCCATTGTGTCGCCTAAATCTAACTAGTTTTAAGTCTCTGTTTATACGTATTTCTGTAGTTCACAGTGCCTTGGTTTTCACTGTAATGCTGTGAAACTTATTTGAATAATAAATAAATAAATAATATTTCTACTTGACTGGATACAGCGGAATATTTTCTATCCTGAAATCATCACAAATGTGTGGCACTTTGTATTCATATCATGGAACCCTACATGTGATCCATAACAAAAAATATGACAGTCTTTCAGCATATGTAAATAGCTCTTTTAATATTACAACCATGCGAGTAACCTTATTCTTCCATGCATTGAAGTATATATTCCCAAAAATAGGTTATTTAAAGGTCATTTGACTCAATGTATTGAATATTAAGTTTGTGTCTTTGTGGTCTCATCCCACCATAGCAAAAAGAGGTATATGACTTTTTCATTTAAAATTAAAACCGTTCGCTAAAGCTCAACTAAAGCTAAACATTTCGAAACTACGTATGTGAAACTACGTAACGTCTGTCTTTTCTTTGCAGATCCAAAACTTACTTTCAATTTTAAAAGTCGGAATCAGAATTAATTTGGAGATGCCAGCATCGGTGCCGTGCTACGGAATGAGAATGAGTCGTATCTTACTATGAAATTCATATAAAAATACGACCTTTTGCCGCAGCACGGGGGGCGTGAGGGCGAAAAGTTGATCCGCCGAGACGTGATCGCTTTACAAATGGTGTCTCATTCTCGTCGCTCTCGTCTTTGCGGTTAACACCCTCTTCACAAATAATCGCTGAAATGATATATAACATAACCCCTGCATAGTGGAGGTAGAACTGATTTTTTTCTTAAATATATGTTCTTGTGCTTACGGCTGAGTCGTAGGTCCCTTGCTTGTATCGGTTGCCTCATTGTTGAGGGTCTGACTTCTCTTTGTCACTTTTCGCTCGCTCCACTTATTACGATCTACTGCAGGCCGCATGGCGACGGGAAACTTGGCGACTGTTGTGTTTCGAATCTGATCGGTCCAGCGTATGGGACCTATCTCTTGGTCTTCCTCCTTGAATCTTTCCTGGTACTAAGAGCTTTCCCAGGTTGTCATTCTTCTTCCTGGCTATATGACCGAAAAATTCAACGATTCTACGAAGACAGATGTCGGACAGTCTCGTAGTGATTCCCAAATCCTAAAGAATAGATGCATTGGTGCGATGGGCCGTCCATGGTATTATGAAAGAAAGAAAAACATTTATTTGGGGACAAAACACAATTGCGTAGAAAAGTGACAAACAAAGAAAAAACTAAACATAAAAACTATAAATAAGTACTTAAGCTAATTATGTTATGAGTGCCTCGAAACGGTCCCACCTCAGCATAATGCTAGCTCCCGAGAGAGCCAGCGCTGATCTTCCGGTGGGACCATAGGTGGCGCCACGGCACGGCACACACGAAATACAGATCGCGCTCAAATTGCTAATGAATTACAACAAAATAATCCATACTAATATTATAAATGCGAATGTGTGTCTGTCTGTCTGTCTGTCTGTCTGTCTGTTACCTCTTCACGCTTAAACCGCTGAACCGATTTAGATGAAATTTGGTATATAGATAGTTTCAGTCCCGGGGAAGGACATAGGATACTTTTCATCCCGAATAAATTTAGTGTTCCCGTGGGATGAGTGGGTAACACCGCGGGGCACAGCTAGTGATTAAATAAAAATTTCTTAGAGATGTATATGGTCTCTAGGCGTCACAACATGCAATAAATAAAATAAAATTAATGAATTAAATTCCTCAGAGATGTACAAAGTCTCTGTCATTCTACGATAAGCTGTTTCTTAGAGATGTATACGTATGATAGTTATACTAGGTGCAGCAGTGCTAGCAGTTCGCCTGTCGCGCGACTCAGCATCGTCTGTCTTACTCGAACGGTATTAAAAGGACAGTGACAGGTAGTATTATGTCGCGCGACAAAGAGTCGCGTGTCATAGTTATTCTAGAGGTGCTGTTTTCACCCTTGTGCCACAAGTAGAGTCGAAGAAGTTGATGGTAAAGTAGGTCATTACGAGCAGTTTGTCAGCTCATTATGGACATTTATGTACATGTCGCTTTTTAAGTTTTGAGAAATACAATTTTTCTACCGGAACCCCTTTTCTTATCAGTTAGCTTTGTTTCAGCATCACTGTTGGCTTTATTTTTTATTCAAACCTCACCATTCCCAGAAATCCTATAAATATGAGACAGTCGTAAACATTTCTTTTAAAATAAAGAATTTCGTTCCTTTTCCCAAAGTAAACAGGAAAGGTATCAGAGTTCCCTTTGAGGGGTTAATTTAATTCCAAGTAGGTTGGCGCCAAAGCTTTGTTTTAATTTTTTGGTAACACAAGAAGCCTATTTAAAATTATTCCTTTGAAGGTACTTCAGGAACGTGTCAGAATTAAAATTAAGTAGAGTATGTTCGTATGGATGTCCATATCGTGCTCAAAATGACCACGGGACTTTACCACCCTTTACATACGACTCATGGTCTTACATTCTACGACTTGGATTGCGATGTCCGACGGTGCCACGTCGTGGCTTTAAAATATAAGGAAGGACTGGAATATCCCACCAACACCAAGACCTAGTCCGGACTCTCTGGCTGCATTACAGATGTGGTGGTGGAGGAGAATGTTGATAAACAGCTTATCGTAGAATGACGGAGACTTTGTACATCTCTGAGGAATTTAATTCATTAATTTTATTTTATTTATTGCATGTTGTGACGCCTAGAGACCATATACATCTCTAAGAAATTTTTATTTAATCATTATTTTGTTGTAATTCATTAATTTTATTTCATTTTATTGCATGTTGTGACGCCTAGAGACCATATACATCTCTAAGAAATTTTGATTCATTCATTATTTTGTATTGTTCCCTATTCACGTTGACGCCTAGAGACTTTATACATCTCTGTGGAATTAACTTCACTAAGTGTATCATATAGCATGTCAAGACGCCTAGAGACTTTATACATCACTGGAGAAATCATTAATTTGAATTGGATAAATTTTGTATTAATGTAGTTACTTCCTTAACATTGATTTGGAGAAACTATTCATCTCCTTTACGTTTAACGTTTACCAATATATTTAGTTAGACCATAAAGATAAATCCCTTCTCTTTGGCGTAGTGCTTTTGTTATACCATTACCTAAAATTAGTAACCCCACATCACTTAATAACTTTAGGCCTATTTCGATTCTCCCTTTTCTGTCAAAAATTGCTGAAGCGGTGGTTCACAAACAACTATCTAACTTTATATACTCTCATAATCTGCTGAGCCCCTTTCAGTCTGGTTTTCGACCCAGCCATAGTACATGTACCGCGCTTCTCAAAGTTACTGAAGATTTCAGACGGGGCATGGAGGATCAACTGGTCACAGTACTTATTCTGATTGATTTCTCCAACGCATTCAATACTGTTGATCACGACATCCTTCTTGCCTTGCTCGAACATCTAAATGTGTCCCCCTCTGCCCTAAGTTGGTTTTCCAGTTATCTTCGTGGTCGCCGGCAGGCAGTCCGTGTAGACCGATCTTTGTCCGACTGGTGTGACTTAGCCACTGGCGTACCTCAAGGAGGCATTCTTTCTCCACTGCTATTTTCCACCTTCGTCAACTTCATCACTCCCGATCTTCGCTGTTCTTACCATCTGTATGCTGACGACCTACAGATCTATGATCAATGTAAAGTGGCTGACGTTACCGCTGCCATTGACAAATTAAACTTAGATCTGTTACACATTCAACAATGGTCGGAGAAATTTGGCCTGTTTGTGAACCCTTCTAAGTGTCAGGCTATTGTCATTGGTAGCTCTCGCCAGCTTGCCAAACTTGATCTGGATTCTCTCACACCACCTAATTTCAATGGAATGCCTATTATATTTAGTCCCAGTGTCAAGAATTTAGGAGTTCACTTGGATAGCACACTGAGCTGGAAGGTACAGGTGAGCGAAATCAGCAGGAAAGTCATTGGCTCGCTTCATGCTCTGAACAAACTAAAGAACTTCTTGCCCATTAAAACCAAGGTGTTACTAGTAAATACCCTAATCCTGCCGATAATTGACTATGGTGATGTGTGTTATCCGGACTTAAATGAAGATCTTCTTGATAAGTTGGATCGACTTCTTAATAATTGTATTCGTTTCATTTTCTGTCTCCGTAAATATGATCACGTGTCCTCATTTCGCTCTCAACTTGGCTGGTTTCCCATCCGTCAACGACGCAACATTCGTATGCTTTGCATTCTCTATTCGATTCTTAACGATCCACAATCTCCTGAATACCTCAAGACTTTCTTCTGTTATATCGAATCCACTCGTAACCGTCATTTTCGCTCTTCTGGCAATCTCGCCCTTTCTATCCCTCTTCACCGCACTGGTTTCATGTCCAATTCATTCTCAATTCAAGTGGCTCGCCTCTGGAACGGTCTTCCTCTCTCAATTAAACAGGCACCGAGTAAGCTAGCGTTTAAAAAGTCCGTGTGCAGCTTCTTTGCTGGCAGAAATGAAGTCTCGTAGTCTATTTATGTATATATTTATTTATATTATATATGTTTATATTTTATTAGATGTATGTATATATTAACATGTATAGCAAATTATGTATAAGTATTATAATTATGTTTTGTTACTTATGTGTAAGTTAGTTGCACCGCCTACAATTTTTCCGCTTTGCCCTAAGGTTGACTGGTAGAGAATGCCTCATGGCATTAAGTCCGCCTTTTGTACGATAAGTTTTCTTTCGTGCAATAAAGATTAAATAAATAAATAAATTATTGTTTCAAGTATGATTTACGAAAAAAATACTTACTGTTGAGTTTCTTTCGGCTTTCTTCTCAACAGCGGTCTCTTCTTGGGAAATGCTGGTAGATTCACAATCTGACTTGTAAAAGTGCCCTTGTGGCCTACTTACTGAATAAATTATTTCATTTAATTTTATTTCATTTCGTCTATATCTCGTGCGAGATAATTACCTGTCTCTTTCTGTGCAATAATGTGAGAGAGTGACGGGTAGCGCTATCTCGCGCGACAAGAGTCATGAAGCATAGTTGTGCTAGAAGGGCTGATAAGATAATACTAAGTTTGTCAGTTACAACTCTTTTGCACGTGACGCTTTGACGCGACAAATGTTATATATTTTCTATTCCTTTTCTTTCAATTTGTACGAAAAAGACATGTGATATTATGTCAGACAGACAAGTAAATCACAGCTGGATGCCAACTAGTCCGATAGAGAACACCAATGAAGGTTGGATTGAACCATACTTTAATAAGACTTACGCGGTGATTCAATGAGAAATTTACATAGAATCTGTTTTATTAGGATCACTGAACTGATCGTTACACATGCGAACTTAAATAGTATTATAATCCTCCTACTTCAGTCGATATCCTCAATGCTGAGGGTCGTGGCCTCTCTGAAAAACTTTTTTCGTGGACTATTTTGCGCCAGCTTACTCTATCCTGGGCTGCATGGATGGCTTCGTAAATAGAGGTATTGAGGGTAGAGCGTATTTGGTCCGACCAGCGTGTTGGACTTCTTCCTCTGGTCCGTCTTCCGCACACCTTGCCTGTTACCAGCAGTTTTTAGGGTTCCGTACCTCAAAAGGAAAAAACGGAACCCTTATAGGATCACTTTGTTGTCCGTCTGTCCGTCCGTCCGTCTGTCAAGACCCTTTTTCTCAGGAACGCGTGGAGGTATGAAGCTGAAATTTATATCAATTACTCAGGTCTACTGTCCCTTGAAGCTGTGAAAAAATCAAACTTCTAAGCCAACGCAATCAAAAGATACAGCCGTTTATGCCGCAAATTTCCGACACTTGCAAGGGAATCAAAACCTACAGGGTGCTTCCCGTGAACTCAGAATCTTGAAATTTGGTACGAAGCAACGTCTTATAGCATAGATAAAGGAATAATTACGAAAACCATAATTTTTTTTTTTAATACCTAACTTTGCACCTAATTTATATGGGGCGCTATACATACCAGGTGCAAACTTAACTTAACCACTTAGGGATGGAAAGTGTTTGTACGGAACCCTCGGTGCGCGAGTCCGACTCGCACTTGGCCGGTTTTTTCCATATTATCCCCTCTCTTTCTGGCAATGTGGCCAAAGAACTCGAAACTCCTCCGCATGCATATGGTCCTGTCTCATCGGGATCTTGAGCTCGGTAAGAATGGACTCGTTGGTTCGGTGTTCCATCCAGTAAGTCCCGAGCAATTTCCCGAGTAATATAATAAACAATATTAATTATGTGAGCCCTCAATTCTAGGAAACTTTAATTCCCTTTAATTCTAGCGATGCTGGTCAAATCAAACTTTAACATTCAGTGTACGGAATCCTGAGAAAAGTAAAAAAGGGAATACAAGATTATATTTATAGCCCCTAAAGCCAGCTCTAATTTATTTATTATACTTTTGAGAATACCCCAAGGAAATGTAAAGGATTCAATAAATAAAGGAGTGAATTTATACTTTCTAACAGCACGGCACAAATCGTTTTTGTTTTAAACTGTTGGCATGTTCTGATTCGATTTTTCTCAAATGACATACTCTTATGAGCTTTTTGTCTATACACCATGTCGCTGGCTGTAGTAATATTTATCGCGTTAATTTATGTCTGTAACTTGTATTTGGTGGCACTTTATAATACAAACAAACACGAAGACTATAAAGAAGGCATCGCTTCTAAACTTAGAATAAATACACCTAGATACCTAGTCAGCGCTTGAAAGTGAAGCTAGTTTTTGTGTTTCCAGCAAAACGTCTCTATGATTGGTTCATAGACATGCACACATAAAACCAAAACCGGCTTCATCCTTCGCAAATCTGTTGTATGAAGAATATCGTTCTAGGCGTAAGCTTCTAAATAAATATCACTCTAAATACGCGAGCAAAACCGTGGACAAAAACTAGAGCATAAAATAAATCCGTGCACGCCACAACGCACTGAGATAATTGGCCACATTCATTCATTGCCGTACATTCCGGTTTATACACCCTTCATGGGAAAACAACGTATCACTGTTATAACCTTGTTACAATGAAAGAGCACCCGCACTCATACTCGGCTGATCCGACACGTTATTACGACATGGTTCCACGATGGTAGGCAAATAAAGTTCTTTTGTCGTACATCAATGTGTCCAAGCAAGCCCATTTACGAAAACCGTTAATGAGTTTTATTTCAGTTTTATATAAATTTCCAGCGTTTTACGCGATTACAAGTTTTTTTCTGTAACAAACATGTCAAGTTAAGTGTAACATGGACAAGTGAATAATATTCCTACTGTTCATCGGTCGACTTTAGTCAGCACAGGTTTATTGTAAATTATCTAAGTAATGTATACTGAAGCTCATGTAGAAAGAGCTGTGTCGAACCGGGGGGTAATTCGACCAGTTTTAGAGAGATGGAGATCTCTCCATTTCATCGTCATCCGTCACTTTTGACGTGTCCCTACTTGACAAGTGGCGATATCCCTAGAACATCGCAACTTCGTCAATCCGGTCGCGCTTAATTGGCGTTTCCTTTGTAAGTGACGGCATAAATAACAGGCGCATACTTTAACTTAACCTTGAAGTGCATGAAATTAGTCAGTTACGTTTCGTTCAAAACAGAAATTCATATGCATAAATAGCATTTTTGACAATTATTATCGCCTTCGTATTTTCAAAATTAAGATGAGATACGTCACTTGAAGCGCATCGCATTTTAATGTCAGTTCAAAGGCGATATCACTGTTATCTAATAGAGTTTTGACGTTTTGCGATCTCTCAAACGGCATTCTCGAATTATATAGTCGCCATTTACATGCGAGATGATACGTGAAATTAACGTTATCAAAATAACATATGTCTCGATGGTGACCTCTGTTTCCTCCTGGTTCCTGAAACTCGATTTTTCCTGAGAAGACAAAAATAATTGATTAAGTATTTTTTTAAGCAAAGTTTTTTTTTATCCTAGCCCATAACTGCTCCCAGAATTTAATATAAAAACCTTAGCCTTTTATTTCCTCGAACAATAAATATAGTTCGACAATAAGTCATATTCTCTGATAACTTACCTCTATTTCCCGAATAGAAACTTCCACCTATTTTACCCACATTTGACAAAACTTCACACAAAGAAATCGTTCGGTCCCCATTGGCTCTCATAGTTTGAGAGCCTGTGGTCACCGTGAAGCTACTTATTGTTTTGAAGAAAATCTGGTTGTTTAACTTACTTGTGCCCATTATGATTTTTTAGGGTTCCGTACCCAAAGGGTAAAAAACGGGACCCTATTACTAAGACTCCGCTGTCCGTTAACCATCCTATAACCATCTTTGGATGTTCAGCTATCCCTGTATCAAAATTGGTCCAGCCGTTGTGATTTATTTATTTATTTTATTTATTCAAATTAGTTACACATCATTACAGTAATTAAACTAAGGCACTGTGAATTACAAAATTATACATAAAATAAAAATAAAAACTTAAATCTAGTTTGATTTAGGCGACGTAACAGCGTGGCTCCGTTGCGTCGTCTGATCTGGCGCAGGAATCGGCAGATTTCCCTGGAACTGCCGAAACACAACACCCTTCGGCCAGAAGTCTGCACTTGCGATGGTTTCCTGCAGCGGCCGCGGCACGCGCACCACAAACGAGCTGAAGTGCACGTAATGGCGGGACTGCAGCTGTTGCACCCTCAGCGTAAAGCTAGTCTCCCGGCGAACGTACTCCACCACATCATCAGCCACGGCGGAGTGATGTAAGCGCGACACATAAAGCGCCTTACTCGGCGTGACAATCCGAAGAACAGAACCAACCGGCTCGGCAGTGCCTCTCAGAGTCTTGCGGAGCACTCTGCGCGCCTTGCTCTTCCTTTCCACCAGTGTGAATCCCTCCTTATCCACATTGGTGCGAGAGGACTTTTCCATGTCAGGAACCCGTATTGAGGCCCGGTTAGCTGCGACAAACTGACCGGCGACGTCAGCATATGCACGCTGACGCAACTACAAAACTAGAGACGGCCGCCCCGGCGGGGGCGCGCAGGCGGTGTAGCGGTGGGCGCGGCACTTTTGAAAGTGTCAGCAGAATGCAAACTGACAGACTCGGCGCTTCTAGCGGTGGGTCGGTCATCAGTCTTGAAACTTGATGCTAATACCGACTGAGTTGGAGCACTATTTCGCAAACTGTTGACTTCGTTGCGCAACTCAGTAATAGTGGCTTGGGCAGCTTCAAACTTCAAAACTATATCGGCTAAACTTGTTTTTAGGGCCACGATATCCTTATACAAGCAGCGTACGTCAATTTCATCCGGAACATGGGACGGCAGGGTAGAGGCATCTGCCGCCACAAACTCCGGAATCCGTTCTTCATTTTTTTATAATATATACAATCCTTCCTCCTCATCTATCCCCCTTCAGGATTTTCTTAATATCCGCAAGGGTATTTTTTCCTGTTTCGTCCCCTTTCCGATAAGGTACTCGTACATAGGTGCCAACAACTCCAAGGGACTGGCACAACACCTGCTTCGCATTACAGATGTCTTCGACGGTGAATTTCGATGCCCACTCATTAAAGTGGACAGCGGTCACCGCATCCATCTTGCCTTCCAGCAGTATCTTCTCCTTCTGCTGCAGAAAGGCGAGGAAATCGTTTACGACGTGTTGTCTCATCGCGTCGCTCCGCTAGCAGCGGCCGGGCCGCGCTAAATATCACAATTAATATTTAATTATACATCAATGCGTCTACGTCGCTTGACGCACTGGACGCGACTCCTTGATGAGAGGACAAAGGAAATGATGAAAACAGATGGCGCCAGGCTGCCATGGCGCCGCGCGCCCGTACAAAACAAACGACGATCCTGCATCACGCTATTGATTTTTTTCCTAATATCCCGCTCTACATAATATACTAATTTTCTATACAAATCTAAAATTTTATAATCATCATTAGCCTTTTACATCTATAACAGATGAGTTAAGTAGCGTCTAATAAACTGCGGCACTTTCAAAGATGGCTGGAAAGCCCGTTACGAGAGCGACAGCCGCGGCCGCATAATTGACAAATAAATGTTGCGCCTATCGATGAAGGGGAAAAGCTGCACGCTGGTGTCTCATGTCCAATGTTCGAACTATGAACTCTATGATCTGCTGAAATGCGATTACTAGCGCCCTCTCTCCGCTGACCTCGGCAAACTGTAGATGCAGCTTTCCTCCGTTAGATGGCGGTACCGTCGCTGCACACTGCCGCCCAAATCGTATCCGTCTGAACAGCGAACCACTGCTACTATGGGAACGATGCGAAGAGTAGCTCACGCACTGAACTACTACACCCACTTCCTCAAAAACTTCTGATTCGATGGACCAATTTTGTAGAATGAATCCACCTTCCTTCAAAAGTGCATTCATCTCATTATATAATCTTATACCGTCCTCTATAGTTTGACAACCAGTCATTAGGTCATCCATGTAAAACTCCCTTGCAACCTTCTCTGATGCTATTGGATACGCTTCCTTGCAATCAATTGCGACTTGATTCAACGCCTTAACTGCTAAATATGGGGCTGAAGCTGTACCAAATGTAACTGTGAGCAGTTTGTAATCTTGCACTTTATCTTCTGGATGTGTTCTCCACACTATGCGTTGAAAATCACAGTCCTGTTCTGCCACCTTTACCATTCGGTACATCTTTACAATGTCTGCTATTAGGCACACGGGATGTTTTCTCCAACTCATAATCAAGTGTCTCAAATCTGGTTGCAACCTAGGCCCAACCATCAAATTATCATTTAGCGAAATTCCATTTTCATTTTTACAGGATGCATCGAAGACTACCCTGACTTTAGTAGTAGTCCTAAATTTTATAATAGTATATATAAATATATATAGATCTTGCACCACATTACAATTACACTCCTTTATTGCCATACCAACAAATTCTCAAATACCTGCCGTCCCTCCAACTATCAATAGGAAAACGTTTCGGGTCTCGATATATTCGAAACATACCCTCGAAATATATTTAACACAAACGTGGCAAGACCGACACAAAATGTACCCAAGTGCACCCACATTAGGTTGTGATCTGTTGGTTCCTATTGGTGAGGATCCATATTGTCCGAATGGGGACTTGGCGGACGGGATGAACGTGATCTCAATTTGTATAGAAATATATGAGCATGTATTCCGATTCACTAGATTATAGTCATCTGTTTAAGAGTATCGTGTTTTATATTACTCACTTGCAGTCAAAACAGAAAAGATTATAGGATATCTTAAATGTTTACAATGAAGCGAAAGTGAAATTTGAGACGATGGTGCCGACTATAAAGTCTAAATCTTTACTGTAGATGGCGCTACGATGCCACCCTAAGGCATGTTGAAGCAACTGGTTGAAAGATTCAATGGCTCTGACATGTTCGGTGGTCCAGTTGGTAGGACGCCCGTATTGGCCCGGAAAGTCGAACGCAGGTTCGAATCCTGTCTGAACCATTAATTTTTTTAATGTTTCGCTTCATTGTAAACATTTGGTTCACGTTAGCAGACGTTACTGCTTTAATAAAAAATAGATATCTTAAATCACCGTTAAAATTAATACATTCTGGTTGAGTATTACTTAACTTAATTTAAACGGACGACTACGGAGTCTGTATTATTAAATACGAAGACTGCAAATTGTCCTTCCGGCTGATACAAATATGGTACTTTTCTCAAACATGTTTCAAAAAAATAAGTAAAGGCAAGTTTATCAGCCACTATATTATTAGCTCAAAACTGAATTCTTGCATTGCCGCCTCTTTTTTATACAAAAGATAATAATTATAGAATACTTCCGAAAACGCCATGTAACGGAACTATGCTCTAGTGAGTTTTAGCCAATGGTTTTATGACGTGAAGCGCCATCTAGTGTTTTATTGGGAGTCTATTGTAAAGGGTCAGCGTCTACGCTGCCTTACCTTACAACGCCATCTCGTAATTCATTGATGAATTAAATATTGATAGGGTTGCTGGAGCGTGGATTAAGTTTAAATCTTTCACACTAGAGGGCGTTGTGATAGACAAGCATAAAACAAGGATGTGTTTATTAAATATTTTAATATAATTTAAAGGCCGCATGCTGTATTGATCTCAATGCTTGTAATTGTGCTGGAAAGCTCAGTTGTTGTTAATTATATGATATGCGTTGGTGTTTCTAGGAGGTTTGTTGATGTGGTCTTGTCGAGTGTAATAGAAATGTCAGTGACGTTTTGGGAGAAATTGCGTTTAAGTCACGTTCTTATTATCTTACAGGCATTGGGAACTTTTAAAACGTACCGAATTTTAAAGACAGCTGTTGGGATTAATAATTAATCTATAATAATAAAGATACATTTTAATTTGGTTTAATTTGCCGCCAATATCAGTGGCTACAGTAGCGACCAACGGCGAGTAGCGGAACTAAAGTATATCTACCTATAAGCCTATAGATATCTTTTATTTGTGTGAGTTGTATATAATACCAACCAATGAGGAACTGGGAATTCATTGAAACATAAAACACATGTACACAAATCTAGTTCCGCTATCCGACGCAGTGGCGCTTATTGGGAGATTTGGATTGATTTTGATCGAGAAGGTTCGAGATGGGCGGCTCTGGAGAATGTTCGGGATGTGGAGGACGTGCGGAAGGCCTGGGGGTCTTCGGTCTGGATCGAGAGGTGTAAGAGAAAACCCTGACGGATAAGTATCGAAAATCAGCTGTTCTGGGTTTCGGAAGTAGTTGATGGTCATGTGGGATGTGGTGTGGAGTGTTATTATGTCGGATTGTTTGCTTGCAATAATCCTTATTGCGAGAGAGGTAAGCGCTG
Source organism: Apotomis turbidana (assembly GCA_905147355.2). Classification (NCBI taxonomy): domain Eukaryota; kingdom Metazoa; phylum Arthropoda; class Insecta; order Lepidoptera; family Tortricidae; genus Apotomis; species Apotomis turbidana. The sequence goes on from LR990285.1 coordinate 4,205,260, forward strand.
TTGTTTATTTCCACATTTAGGAATTTTAGAGAAATGTCTTTTCCGGCCAGGCCTCCTTTAACACTAGATGCATTTCCATGATTCATTTTACGGTTCAATAAAGACCTCAAGACGAGAGTGTTAAGATACAGGCCCTATGCACTTCTGATGCTAAGTGGCTGAGGTTATCCGCACTGTGTTTCAGCTGGTAGTTTAGACAAGTACCAAACATGTATATCTTATGTAATTGTGGATAGATAAATTATCCCCAGAAATAGTTGTGTTATTAATTACATTTCCTTCACACTATACTGACTACACGTTTAACACACCTATTTTAATATTGGTATTGGTTCACAGATTTGTCTCTGTTTAAAATAAATACTGAGGCAGGTCTGTCTTGAAGGTATAAGGTATGTGGTAGACTCTCTCCTTCGAAGCAATGTCAATGAACAGAATGATTCAACTTGGTGAAATATACTACCTTGGTAGTCGTTTGGTTGTCTGTTCCAGATTGACATTAGAGGCTCATCTGATATGGCGACTGGTTTGCAAAGACCTTTGTGTCATACATAGTACCAGCATCGAAGCGTATTGCTGGTCAAAGGAGTCCTCTATAGAGCAATTCCGGAGATCGGCTATAAGCTTTAATACTAGGAAGGCTCGGGCTGTGCACTGTTGTGTCTAAAACCATCTACTAAAGACTTGAAGTTTTCTCTGACGAGGGAGAAGGTTGGCGACTATCGACTTTGCAGAGACCCTTTGTCAATCGACTATAAGTCTTAATTCGGGCGACAACTAAACCCATATTTGATCCAAGTTGAATATGACTTCTAATATTTAGAAATGCTGATGGGAAGAGTCTGGTATAGGTAAAGGTTTTACAAAGGTAAAATATCCTACCCTTCCTTCTGACTCTCCTGACACAGTCTGATATTTTTATCATAAGAGAAACGGCTGGTTTCATTGTTATATCAACTATCATCATCACCCAACCATGTTGTGTTAATACATTGCTATGGTCTGGTATTACTTAAGTGTCATTTCTCAGTTGTGGTTCTCTTATGAGATGGATGATCTGTCTATATACCTAATAATAGCTGAAACAGACACTACCAGTATTTTCATACTGCATTTACAAGCGACCATTATGGCAGAATATATTTATTTGGTTATTAGCCATTTATATTGACATAACTTGGTGGCTAGATATTAACATGAGGATATGGCTGAGTCCATCCCCTGTTTTACTTATTCAACTCAGCTGTCAGGTTGTGTAATTTACTGCTTGGTCTTGTGCTACTTTTAGTGTCATGTATCAGTTGCATGTCTCCTGGGACAGATTATCTATCTATATATTTAATAACTGAAAGAGACACTAGCAATATTTTATATTGCATCAACATATGACCATTTAGCAGAATATATTTATTTTGGTTTATTAACCATTAAATTGACATAGCTTGGTGGTGAGAAATCTCTATCAATAACTTATGATAGAATTAGCTGTTTTATTATAGCGTTCCAAATATGTGTCTTCCCTTTATCCTGTCAAGGACGGATTAATTGTTGGTTGAATCTGACATCCGGACAGCGGGGTGGGGCTGTCCTTTCCTAAACAAAAAACCCCTTTAGTTATATATTTATGTATTATATCGAACACTAAACAGCCATACACTATCCACATTCCTACTGGGTCATTTGGAAAAATGTTAGAACAGAGACATTGCATCATATAAATAAATATTTCAACCTTTATTTATTATTTGTTTATTAATTAAATAACTAACACTACTTCTCGTCCAAGATGTATATTTAGATTCATTAACCTTCTTTATTGATCTGTGAATAATTATTAAATAATATTGACTTGTCCTAAATAAACTGCTAATGTCGTCTGATTTGTATCCTTACCGCAGAGAATCTGGTTATTATAACACACAACTGGATCCTTTAATCCACTAGACATGATCACAATCTATTATTAATTAAGGCCAAAATATAATCAAATTACTATATCAATTACTGAATTCTGGTATGGAATCCGGTAAGGTGACTGATCCTTGCTCCATTCGCTTCTTCAAGTTGAAGTTATTACAGCCATAAGGCAAGTAAAAAGTCGCGATAAGTAGCAGTTACTGATCTTTCGTTTTAGCTGTTTAGGAACTACTTATTCCTTTTTTACATGGCTGTATTAAATTTTAAGTTTTTAACTTTTTAAAAGTTTGTACCTCAACAAAATAAAGGAATTTTATACAACGTCACTGTCGAGCAAACCAAGCCGGCAAGGTTTTTTTTTAATTTTTTGACTTACCAAACTATGCACTTCGCATCCTAACATTTTAAAAGTCAACATTCCCGACCATTTTTTAAGAAAATGTATTTTCATTAAAAGACCTAGAGTGTTTCCAAAAACAACACTGAGCTCCCGTTTCTTTCAGAACTTTACGTTTTAGAGTTCAGCCTACTCAGAACCCACTGCATTTTCGAATAATGAAAAATAATGAAAACCGGCCAAGTGCGAGTCGGACTCGCGCACGAAGGGTTCCCTACCATCAAATAAATAGACTAACTGGCCGGATTGTGTTTGCACCTGGTATGTATCAAATCAACCGTCCACGTTTGTTGAACGGGACATAATGCTTAAGTGGGGCCACTTAAGTGTTTATTTTATTCTGTTTTTAGTATTTGTTGTAATATTAGCTACTAGCTTTTGCCCGCGACTACGTCCGCGTGGAACTGGAAGTATGGAAGTATGGATGGATGTGTAAGACCAGAATTTAAGTAATCAGGTCAATGAATTTTTGGTAACTGCGAGATAGGTAGGTTTAAAGAAACATAAGTAAAACCCCTAGTAGTAACCAGTTTAAATAAATATTACATAGGTATTTAAAATATGTAACAAAAACAAAACAAAGGCCTATTCGAACCGCCTCCAACTACATGTAAGTTTCTCACTTATAAAACTGCAGTAACATTATTTGTCCTTCTCGGGGTCTATAACTACCTCCACATCAAATTTCATCTATACCGGGTAAGAAGTTTAGACGTGAAAAGGTAACAGAAAGACAGGCTGACAGAGAGATAGTTATTACTTCCAAAAGGGATTATTAAAAGCGCCTAAGCAAATGTAAGAGCCATTGTGCTTTTGGTCTAATAATTACACTTCCTACAGGGTCATCAATGTCATCATGAATTACCGCACCCCAACAGAAATGTTCACTCACTTTTCAATCTTTTTAGGAATAATTTCCAGGATGAAAACTATCCTATGTCCTCCCTCGGATCTTAGACTATCTCCATGCCAAATTTCATCAAAATCGATTCAGCGGTTTAAGCCTGAAGAGGTAACACACAGACTTATAATATTAGTATCGATTACGGTTCATGAGATAAAGCCTATTAACAGTATCGAGCAAAAAATGGCAATAAAATCACGACTGCTCGGTGCGCGAGTCGGACTCGCGCACTTGTTATAGCAGCAACAGAAATACATCATCTGTGAAAATTTCAACTTTCCAGCTATCATGGTTCATGAGACAGCCTAGTGACAGACAGACGAACAGACAGTGGAGTCTCAGTAATAGGGACCCATTTTTACCCTTTGCGTACGGTACGGAACCCTAAAAACGATTCAATAGTAAACAGCACAACTAGGCCGCGAGTCGATCCCGAGATGCATTGTGTCATTTGATACAAAGCGTGGAGCCATCATTGTTGTTAGTGGTGGGATGTATACGAGCTTCGAGGCATACGAAATATGAAGGAATAGCGTATGTAAGACCAAATTTTAGAAACGTCATCTTTTTCCGAAATAAATAAATATTAAGGGACATTTTTACACAAATCGACCGAGTCCCAAACTAAGCAAAGCTTGTGCTATTGGTACTATACGATGATATTCACACAGGTATTTAATAAAAATATTCTTATTTTTAAACGGCTTTATTTAACTTGCCCCGTTTGTTTATTTATTTATTTGGGTCAAATCTAGTAAAGTGTACTCAGTGATTCCGAATGTCGGGTTATTCCGAAAACTACTGATATCTAATAAACGGGGTAACATTTTTTGCGCTAGCAACACTTCCTCAGATACTATATACTTCTACAGTAAGAAGAAATGTTGCTAGCGTAAAAAATGTTACCCCGTTTAGATATCAGTAATTTTCGGAATTACCCGACATTCGGAATTACCCGAGTACACTTTAATTGATATTTGACCCTCTTCCTGTTGACGTATTGATCTGAAATTTGGTACGCACTTTAAAATTTGATGACAATATAATTTAATACATTCGGTATCATTTTAAATCCAAGATGGCCGCCGCTACAAAATGGCGGATTACATATTTTATCACTACTTCCTCAATATGGGTAATAAATGAAAGGGCTTGATTAGTAAAATAGAGTTCTCTATGAAAATATAATGAAAATTCAATATGGCTGCAAACAAAATGGCGGGTTAATTTATCTTTTCATAGCCCCTTCAATACGGGTATCAAATAAAAGGTCTTGACTAGTAGAATAGATCAGACCATGCAAAATTAATAAAAATCCAATATGGCCGCCAACAAGACGGCAAGTGATGTTTTTTCACTACCCCTTTAATAGGGGTAATAAATGGAAGGGTTTGAGTAATAGAATACATATCCTTTGATAAATTTAAAATCTAAGATGGTCGCTGGAAATGCCAGATTTAATGTTTGTTTTAATATGGGTGATGGATATAAAATGAAAGGGCAAGTCGAAAGCTGCATAGTGGATCGTAGATCCACTATGCAGCGTTGGGCGTATGAAATTTCTGTTAAGTCAACCGCTATATCATAATAAATCTGGGGGCACGGCAGTGCCCCCGCCAAGTCGAGCAAACGCGCTTGCCGGCACGCCGTAACATCCTTTTCTCGAAGCCATTCAGACCATGTGCCCCCGCCAAGTCGAGCAAACGCGCTTGCCGGCACGCCGTAACATCCTTTTCTCGAAGCCATTCAGACCATTTTCAAACTCCCGTATTTGTATATTATGTCGTCTAGTACCCATAGTTCAAGCATTGCTTAGATTTGGGACTAGGTCGATTTGTGTAAGATTGTCCCTTAAAAAATATTTATTTAATAAAGCATAAGTAATTGTATTTTATCGCATAACAGGCCTGGCAATCAAATTAGACCCTTTAATTCCTAAAAGAGTACGCAAACTTTAAATAAAAGCCTGCAACGTGAGATGCAGCCCAGAATCAAACGCAGCTGCCTTAGACGGATGTTGACTGCCATCGACTAATACGAACGGAAGAATTGCGTCGGACTGTACCGCACAGCTGACGGCGCTGTCGACGCCTGGGGCCGGAACACGGTATACGACTTTTGTATATCACACTTTACTGTACATAATAATGTTACGCCGGTAGGTTAGGTCAAAAACTTTGAATGTCAATTTCAGTGCTTTAGAGGCGTTTTCAGCAGGCTGAAAAGTCATTTCAGGCCGTTTCAGAAGTTGCTCTATCACATATCTAAAGATCGAAATTTCACCCAAGTTGCCGTCGTTTTCAGGCACCTGAAACATGTTTTCAGTCCGTTTCAGGGCACCCTCTATCAGATGACGCCATAACCTGAAGACCCCTTATGGGCCTCTGAAGCACAAATCGTTATATTGCGAAATATCCCGTAGGAGTGACAGAGATAGCACTAGTAGAATGAGATAGCTATACTCGGAACATTCGAGATGTGTGTGACAGAGATAGGACTACTAGAAAGAGATAGCTATACTCGGAACATTCGAGAAGGGAGTGACAGAGAGTGCACCATTAGAGAGAGACATATATGGCCTCGAATGTTCTCGGCCCTTACGCTGGACCTTACTAGAATATTCGCGATATGTGTGGACAACGCATCGAGAAAGCGGTTCCGCGGGATATATAAGGCGCCGACGGCTGGCGCGAGTTAGTTACATTTTAACTGCGATACAGTGCGAGTAAAAGGATATTCGGAGAGAAAGACTAAGTGATTAGTGCGCTTTAAGTACAGTTCGTGTGAATAGTGAGTGTATAATTTGTGTAATAGTGTGTTTGCGTTAATTAGTGGATTTTAAGTACAGTTCGTGTGAATTGTAAGTGCGTAACTTTGGTAATAAAGTGTGTGTTTTAATTTGTGGATTAATTTGTGCTTTTCTATCATATACGAACCCCAAGCTCGTAACATTTGGTGTCAGAAGTGCGGATAGAAAATGCCGCTAACGCCACGAGAAACAGAGCCGAAGGGAGTGACGGCGCGAAGCCAAACATCTGGATCTGGAGACTCGACGCCTGGTACGTCGGAATCACCTGCTCCAGCTGCACAGGGAGTGGACCTTAACGCCATCTTCGTCCTCTTAAAGGAACAGGCGAGAGAGCTAAAGGAACAGTCACGAAAACAGGACGAACAGGCCAGGAACCAGGAGGTACAGGCACGAATGCTTCGTGAGGTAGACGAGACAACGACCGAATGGAAGAGGGAGTTGTTCGAGGTCCAGGAAAAACTGGCCGATATGGATGAAAAGCTAGAGAGTCGAGTCCATGAGGTCGATAAAAAAATTTAGACCTGTGAGAACCGCCTCCAAAAACTAGAAATAAAAGTGGCGAATGGTACAACCACCTGTGTACCCGACGCATCGGTGGCAGGAGGTGGTAGGTTCAAGGTACCACCTTTTGATAGTAGTTCATCATGGACAGCCTACAAACTGCAGTTCGAGTCTGTCTCCCGGGCTAATGGCTGGAATAAGGAGCAAGCCAGAACAGCACTGACGTTGGCGCTGCGTGACGGGGCCCTTACCATACTTGAAGCTCTGGAAAACGACCAGACGTACGAACGCCTTTTAGAAGCTTTGGAGGCAGGTTACGGCGACAGTCACCTGGAGCACGTATACCGAGCCCAGTTAAAGGATAGGAGGCAAGGACGTAACGAGTCCTTACAACAGTGGGCCTTGGAAATCGAGAAGTTGGTTAGGAAGGCCTATCAACGTACGTCAGCATCGTTCGTGGACATCATGCTGGTGCAGGCCTTTATCGATGGGATCCGGGATCTGGAAGTGAGGGCAGCCGTGAGATTGGGTCACCATGGGAGACTGAAAGATGCAGTAGCCCACGCTCTCGAAGTAGAGGCGGTACGGCACGACTCATTTAGGCTTCACAGGGTGCGAGAGGTGTCGACGGGGAAACCAGTAGATCCCCGCCGTGAATTCGGGCCACGTTGTTACCAATGTGGAGAACGTGGACACATACAGTCAGGCTGCCCGAGAAGGAATAGGCGAGGAATGTCGACTGGGAAGTCGGTATCTCCCCAGCGCGAATTTGGACCACGTTGTTATCAATGTGGAGAACATGGACATATACAGTTAAGCTGTCCGAGAAGGAATAGACGAGGCGTGTTGACTAGAAAGCCGGTAGCTCCTCGCGGCGAATCCGGACCACGTTGTTACCAATGTGGAGAACGTGGGCACATGCAGTCAAGTTGTCCGAATAGGAATAGGAGGGACAGGGATCCAGCTTCAATAGTAAGGGCAATGGGCCCCTTGGGGTCAGTGCCACAACGGGTAAACGCTGGCGCTGTATCACGAAGACCTTGTGTGGATAACGATGAATATTGCTTAATGCGAGATGACAAGGAATGTGTTCGAATTCGAATGTTAAGAACTGTTACCGGCAGCTATGAGTGGAGTGATGAAATAATGCAGCAAGCGCAACAAGAGGATCCCGACGTGAGACCCATTTTCAATTGGATTAGAACGGGTGCGCCTAAGCCAAGATGGTGTGACGTAGCTCCGATGAGTGCGGTAGCAAAAAGTTACTGGGCACAATGGGATAACTTGGTTATGCATAATGGTGTGCTGTGCCGGTTGTGGGAATCAGCAAATAGGAAGGATGTACATTTGCAAGTCGTTGTCCCAAGGAAAAGAGTGAGAGATGTTTTAAGATCCTCTCACAACGGAGCGTCTGGTGGACACCTTGGAGTCAAGAGGACCCTGATGATAATTCGACAACGTTTCTATTGGATGAACTACCGAGAAGCTGTAGAAAACTGGTGCAGAAGATGCACTAACTGTGCATCAGTCAAGGGACCGCATACCCGTAGCCGAGGAACACTCAAGTTGTACAACGTTGGAGCACCTTGGGAAAGGGTTGCATTAGACGTCGCAGGGCCATTCCCAGTATCTGACTCCGGAAACAAGTACATTCTTGTCGTGATGGATTACTTCACGAAGTGGCCTGAGGTATTTGCGATTCCTAACCAAGAAGCTGTCACCATAGCGGAAAAGTTAGTGAACGAAGTATTCTGCCGGTTTGGGGTACCTCTCGAAATCCACAGTGATCAAGGTAGAAACTACGAATCTGCGGTCTTTCAGGAGACTTGTCGCATAATGGGAATTCACAAGACAAGGACTACGGCGTATCATCCACAGTCGGATGGAATGGTTGAGATATTTAACCAGACACTGGAGAGACATCTAGCCAAGGTCGTTGAAAGCCACCAAAAAGATTGGGATCGGCATATCCCCCTCTTCCTGTTGTCTTATAGGTCGGCAACTCTTGAAAGTACGGCGGTTACTCCATCGTATGCGAACTTTGGAAGAGAACTCCGTTTGCCTGCAGATCTCCTGACTGGACGTCCGCCTGATACACCGAGATCTATCACAGAATATGCGAGTGATTTGAGGGATCGGATTGATGATGTTCACAGCCTGGTACGTGAACACGGGCTCCACGCTAGCATAAAGATGAAAACCCGATATGACCGGAAGTCTTATCAAGTGGGTTTTGAGGAAGGTTCGTTGGTGTGGCTACATAACCCTATGCGACGAGTGGGAAAGTCCCCGAAACTGTCTCCGAATTGGGAGGGGCGTTACAAGGTAGTCACTAAAATAAACGACGTCACGTATCGAATCCAGCGGAATCCTCGTAGTCCGAGCAAGATTGTTCATGTTGACCGGCTGGCCAGATACCACGGAAATAATGATGCTCGGGACGAGCATGTCTTAGGAGGGGGCAGTGTTACGCCGGTAGGTTAGGTCAAAAACTTTGAATGTCAATTTCAGTGCTTTAGAGGCGTTTTCAGCAGGCTGAAAAGTAATTTCAGGCCGTTTCAGAAGTTGCTTTATCACATATCTAAAGATCGAAATTTCACCCAAGTTGCCGTCGTTTTCAGGCGCCTGAAACATGTTTACAGTCCGTTTCAGGGCACCCTCTATCAGATGACGCCATAACCTGAAAACCCGTTTTCAGGCGTTTTCAGGACCCCTTATGGGCCTCTGAAGCACAAATCGTTATATGGCGAAATATCCCGTAGGAGTGACAGAGATAGCACTAGTAGAATGAGATAGCTATACTCGGAACATTCGAGATGTGTGTGACAGAGATAGGACTACTAGAAAGAGATAGCTATACTCGGAACATTCGAGAAGGGAGTGACAGAGAGTGCACCATTAGAGAGAGACATATATGGCCTCGAATGTTCTCGGCCCTTACGCTGGACCTTACTAGAATATTCGCGATATGTGTGGACAACGCATCGAGAAAGCGGTTCCGCGGGATATATAAGGCGCCGACGGCCGGCGCGAGTTAGTTACATTTTAACTGCGATACAGTGCGAGTAAAAGGATATTCGGAGAGAAAGACTAAGTGATTAGTGCGCTTTAAGTACAGTTCGTGTGTAATTTGTGTAATAGTGTGTTTGCGTTAATTAGTGGATTTTAAGTACAGTTCGTGTGAATTGTAAGTGCGTAACTTTGGTAATAAAGTGTGTGTTTTAATTTGTGGATTAATTTGTGCTTTTCTATCATATACGAACCCCAAGCTCGTAACAATAATAATATGTGAAATAGCATTCATAACAGAAAATACGAAGTACAAATACGAACTTATTTCTATTAGGAATTTCTATTTAACTTTACCTTAGCGTCATCGATTAAAGTTGACAAAAAAAAACAGTCAACACATATCTTACAAAATTGTCTAAAATTTTGACACTTCCTGCCAAATGGAGTGGATATTTAGTTGCTACGAGTATATAATATTGTAGATACAATTTACGCAATAAAAAAAACAAAAGCAAAAAACATAATTGGCTAAAGATTCCTGTGTAATTTTTGGAACTACGTATAATTATCAGAATTTACATAAGTAAATTTACACAGTTTTGTAAAAATAAATACAGCCCTTAAATGAAGAGTACACTGAAAGAACCTGTCTAGTCACTTTTTATGTAAACGAATTTTTCATCTCAAAATATAGAGCACTCAATGGACTATAATTATTATTAGAGATTCAGATATTTACGTAACTTGTCTTGTTTATCAGTAAAAAAAATGTGTATACTAAAATTCAACGATTGATTCAACACCTACTTCACCCCCTTAAGGGTTGAAATTCAAAAAATCCTTTCTTAGTACACGTCCACGTACTGTACCTAAAGAATATTATGTTCCAAATTTCATGCTTATATCGTTAGCGGTTTCGGCTGTGCGCTGTCTGTCAATCGGTCAGTAACGCAAGAGTTTTATAATATGTTAGATTGCATCTTTAAAAACGCGATAACTCAAAAAAATTGGGCAAGTGCGAGTCCGACTCGCGCATGAAGGGTTCCGTACCATAAAACAAGTTTGTTGTATGGGAGCCCCCCTTAAATATTTATTTTATTTTATTTTTAGTATTGGTTGTTATAGAGTCAATAGAAATACATCATCTGTGAAAGTTTCAACTGTCTATCTATCACCGTTCTTGAGATACAGCCTGGTGACAGACGGACGGACGGACGGACAGCGAAGTCTCAGTAATAGGGTCCCGTTTTTACCCTTTAGGTACAGAACCCTAAAAACTGCTAAGGTGACTAGAAATGGTATTTCCGTGTATCCTTCAAATAATGTCAGATACTAATTTTTCACTACAGTCGTGTGTCCCAGCAAGACAAATCTATTTCGAGAAAGCGATCTTTCCGAGCACATCAGGGACGGGATATAAAATAGAAACCTCACTTTATAATAAACCGCGTATCTCATAAAATGTTATGACAGCAATATATTATTTATTTTATTTGGCTTACGTTTGCTTTTCCAAACAAATGGTGGTGTGATAACCGACGTTACTATAGTTAATATTAGAAATATATTATGTTGCGGGTGACGGCAGCCGTAAAAGGGCCTGCTCATCTGATCATAATTAAATTAATGGCCGTTTTATTTGGATAAACACATAAATCCAATGCACACAAGTCTTTTATGCCTTTTTAAAGGGGTTGATGAATATAAGTATAAGAAAAGAAATAAAATTAAAAATTAAAAAAATAAATATCGGACAGCCTCACACAAGTCAATCTAGTCCCACAGTAAGCTCTAGTAGGCTTGTGTTATGGACACTAGACGACGATATATTATACTTATATAGATAAATACCTACATAAGTACAAATAACATCCATGATACGCCGGCACAAATATATACGAGTTCATCACACAAATATTTGCCCTTGCCGGGATTCAAACTCCGGACCGTCCGCTCAGTAGGCAGTTGCTTAACCACTGCGCTAACCACGTCGACAATGAAAAAAAATCAGCACCTCCGGTACTGCTGTGACACTTGACTCTTGCTTGCGCGAGAAATATTAACTATCTTTTTCTTCGCTGTACTGTGAGAGAGTGACGGGTGATGCTATGTCGCGCGACAAGAATCGCGAAGCCTAGTTGGGCTACATGGGATATTCAGTAAGTAGGCCACAAGAGCACTTTTACAAGTCAGATTGTGAATCTCCCGCTATTTCCCAATAGTATACCGCTGTTGAGCAGAAATCCGAAAGAAACTCAAAAATTTCATAATAACAATAACAGCGCCCTCTCTCGCTTGCTCGTTTACTGCTGTGAAGTAGTGCTGTAAGATGTGAATATTAACGTATCCTATCCACATAGAGGTCGCTAAGGTGTAAAAACCTTTCAAATAAACAATGCAAAGATCGACACACGGAGCATAAGGAAAACTTCGAAAGGTGGGGTTTTAGTTCGGGTAGCGAAATGGTTAACGCACTAGACCGGCAATCCAGAGGTACCGGGTTCGATTCCCGGTCTCGTCCCCCCGGTAACTCATTTCAATTTTTCTTTGAGCTTTGATATATTTGTATCAATAGTTTAGAAACTCAACAAGTTACCAACTCTTAAAGATATTACGCAATATTTCTTAGAAAATAAAATAGGTTACCGTGGAGTTTCTACAGCGTTTTTCTTATTTATTATTTTCCGGAATCGAAACGGGGTCAGACTTATAAATGTACTCGAGTTGTCTCTCCCGGTCTTTTAATGAAGTTGGAGTTTATTTGCTGTGGAAATTTATAAACAGCCAGTTAGACAAATTGAGTGTTGGGACAAAACATTATTAAACGGTCTATGGGGTCACAGTAGGCTTCCATTGCCTTAAAAGTCATCATGTAATTTTATTAAAACTTTCGTGAGACATATTTAATTATTATATTAAGCGGTTTACACTCACGTGAAATTTTCACGGCAGTGACAAAGTTGCCGCGCCGCCGTATGGGTAGAAGTCTCTGATAAAGAGCTCTATACAAGTTCGAAACGTGTCGGGCCGTTCCTGATAGTTTCACGTGAGTGTAAACCGATTAGTACAATAATTAATCACGTCATTTGTTATCATAATTTTATGTCATAAGGTATATTTATTTTGTTTTTCAGGATTATTATAAGATCCCATAAAATGTCTATTGCATGAGATTTTCAAAAATCCTGTAAAATAAATGATTTTATAATTATGGTTAGTATAAATGGTAAAGATTTCATGGCGAACTAAGTGTAGTTGACCGGTATTTACTCATTAGTACCGACGTTTTAAGGTGAACTTCATCTACATAATATTCTATGAAATACCAAATATAGTCGACCGGTCAACAAAATGTACTTGATCGGTATTTAATCATTAGTAGCAGTTGAAAGGCGGACTCGGGTAATATTATGTATTAGAATTGCGGAAATGAGACGCAAATTCAAGTTCTAAAGCCTTAGAAATTAAATCATGTCGGTACTTCGGGAAGCACCTAGGCCGTATTCATCCCATCATAATCCTCCATCAAATTTCGGGTGCACACGCGCACAAAGCCGCGGGAACAATGATAGCACGCTTTGTATGAAGCGCCACACGGCGTGGCGTGGATGGGTTGGGGTGGATAGATTGTTGGATGAATGGATGGGTGGATGGACAGATAGAATACGGAACCAGTATTTGACCATAATCCTACATTAAATTCCGACCACACCCGACGCACTCAAAGCGGGAGCAATCTCGTACCTGCAGACAAACTGTACAACAGGGAACTGTATTACCAAAGGGCCATGGAGCGAGCTATGTTTGGAGTATTTTTGCGGGATCGAATCCGAAATGATGAGATAGGTACGCAAAAGAAACAAGGTTGTAGAATATAGCTCACACAGTCGCCAAACTTAAGTGGCAGAGGGCGGGGCACATTTCTCGTAGAACTGATGGCCGTTGGGACAGACAGATTCTTAAGTGGCGACTGCGGACTGGAAGACGCAGCGTGGGAAGGCCTCCAACAAGGTGGACCGACGACCTGGTCAGGATCATGGGCAGAAATTGGATTAAGGCGGCGCAAGACCGATCGTTGTGGAGAACTTTGGGCCTTTGTCCAGCGGTGGACGTCTATCGGCTGACATGATGAATAATAATTGCTGCATGCTTTGTACCTATGACACAATGCATCTCGAAATCGACCCGCGGATATTTCTCACTGCAGCGCTTGTTAGCATGCATTCAGTTTGGGTGCAGTCCTAGAATAAATACACCCTCAATGGATGAAAAATTGTAGGACATATAGTGAAATTGGGTTAACCACGCCACGGTCAGAAGAAGCAACTTTACCAACTCACCGAATTTTATTGAAATCTGAGATAAAAAAAGAAATCGACAACAAAATAAAAATTCACCAGCCTAGAAACCTAGTTAGCGCTTGAAAGTGAAGCCAGTTTTGATTAGCCATAGGCTAAGTTTCGTCCGTGTGCGCATCTATTCTGTCACAACGTCAATGTCACAAGCAAAAGGTGTCTATATTTGGTTCGTAGACACGCGCACATAGAACCAAAAGTGGCTTCATCTTTCACGAACCTGTCATATGAAGACTCTCGTTCTAGGCGTACTTATTATATTATTATAAACTAGCGACCCGCCCCGGCTTCGCACGGGTGCAATGCTGATAAATGATGCATGTATTATACATATAAACCTTCCTCTTGAATCACTCTATCTATTTAAAAAAACCGCATCAAAATCCGTTGCGTAGTTTTAAAGATTTAAGCATACAAAGGGACATAGGGACAGATATAGTGACTTTGTTTTATACTATGTAGTGATAGTTTTAAACATTTATTAAGCATACAAAGGGACATAGGGACAGAGAAAGCGACTTTGTTTTATACTATGTAGTGATGTGAAGTTAAATTCGACGCTGCGTCACCGCCACTTGGAACATCGTGTATAGTTGCCGGCAAACTTTTTGAACAAAAATGGCGGATCTGCGCAAGTACATTTGTATGTAAATCGGCTACTGCGCAGTCAAGGTTATGCTCAAAAAGTTTGCCGGCAGCTGTAACTCGACACGAAGTTCCACGCCACAGACAACCCCCACTAGACGGAGCATGTAAGGCGACCCGCGCGCACCGACGATATGGTACGGCAGAACATTAATGTATGAACACGGCGGCCACCGTTTAGTTGCGTCCTTGTTTATGATCCATGCGTACGTCAACGAAAAAAGAAATTAAATAAATAACATGGTAAATTGTAGTGTTAAGTGGTGTAGAGAGTCCTCATAAACATGGACGCCACTAAACGGTGGCCGCCGTGTTGATACTTTAATGTTTTGCCGTACCATATCGTTGGTGCGCGCGGGTCGCCTTACATGTGCCTTGCATGCTCCGTCTAGTGGGGGTGGTCTGTGTTCCACACTAAATATATTTTCCGGTTTAGGTATGGCTGTTGCTCGAGTTCCTTTTAGTCACAATTGTCGTCGGGTGAAAATATTTATCGAGATACTAGCACTACTTGCACCAGAAAAATACTATGAAGGCTCCGTTAAAAAATGCTGATTGTTTTAGACATATATAGATATTTATTTATTATTTATTTATTTTATGTCTCCTAACATATTTTCAATGTTACTAGTTCTATATGGTACTAGTTAAAAAACAACTCGAAATTGATAAAATTCACGCAGAAAAACTGTTCTCTTTAAGTTGTTTTCGATTGCACGCAATGAAAGCATGAAATAGCTATGTGACCTAGAACTCCAGGAAAAGTATGAATATTCTCCTTAAAAAGTTGGTTAAAATTATCTATATAATTGTCATAATATGAAAAAATATATATTTTAAAACGTATAAGGCCTCTTAATAACAGAGGAGTGTTAACATATCGACAATTATTTATTGGTCACTCCCTATTTTCATCAAAGGATTAAGTTGAAAAGTCATTGATGCAAACCCAGCCCCGAAAATACCGCACTCACACATATATTATGTACTCACATTTAATGTATGCACACACGATCGACGTGGCTTTGTTGATTCTGATAGCGTATATTTACATAGGGTCCGATTTGCTTTCAAATACAGTCAGCAGAATGCAGGGCTCTAGTGTAAGTTTAATGCAAAAACTTCTCTAACACTTATGTCTCAAGTCACAATGTTTTTTTTTTTTCTTGTGGCTTTCACATCTTGCTGATCTTAGCAAGAGGTATTTCGCCAATGACGACGTTTGGACATATCACACGAGAGGAGATAGATTGGTACTTGTTATTGGTTTTTGACATCTGAAATTTATCCGCGGTATATATCCGTGAAGTAATCTTCATCATCATCATGTCTTTAAGAACTAGCTGTTTTCTCTTGTCGGTGAAGTAATTTCCAGAATTTTCTACATTCCGTTTTCTCTTTGACTTCTTGTTATGATGAGGCATCTATTACTTAGGTATGTCTTTTATTTGCTGCATTTGCGCCCTTCTTGGTCTTTTCGTTTTCCTTTTTCCTTATTTTTATAGTCACAATGTCATTATTTTCAATTATTTGGAACAATTATCTTTTTTGTGTCATTAAAAAGTTCGAAGCGGCTTCTTCACCTGGGTGAAGAAACACTTTATCTACCCAGTAGAGATGCAATGAGTAGTTGTTTGGCCGGATACCGGATACCGCCGGCGGAACTATAATTATAAGATCTTCGCACATTATAACAACTCAACGGCGACTCGATTCTATGCCAAATATTGAAATTTAAGCCCTATGTCATATTTTCTAGGTTTAATTTCAAAATATGGTACTAGTAGTGGACGACGTGTGGTCTACGCGTCGTCCACTGCAAATATGACATAGGGCTTAAATTTCGATATTTGGCATAGAATCCTACCTATATTTTGAGTTTTGCAGGTGCGCGTCGTGCAGGTTTTACCTGTTTCTTAGCCACTCACTTCCTTCGAAATTTGAGTTGAATTCTATTTATATAATAAAATAAGAGCGTTGATAGGTAGCTGTAGTTACCAAAAGCAATTGAGTGGTCAGTGAACGTTCGTGCGGACCCATTTCTAAGTTTTATCATGTCATTATGGAGTAACTTTGCTTAATAGTACACGTGCAGATAGAAGTAGTAGTGCAGTAGATTCAATTTTTACCCCAAAATCAAGCAAGTTTACTATCCGGCTGGATATTAAAATAAGGGTCGAATAGGCCGGATACCGGAGAGTAACCAAATATTCGGCGCATCTCTACTAATCAGGCTCAATCTTTTAGATTGAAATAGCGAACCTTTGAATTCTGTTTTCAATACAAGTCTGCTAATTTGCTAGTCACAAAGAACCTGACAGTCAGCAGTCTCCAATCTTCAGCAATAATTTTAAATTAGCTACCGCATAAGGATTTTGTTTCAATGCTGACTCTACTCGCGAACTCGTTTTCATGTTAATGTAATATCAAGGACGTAACCTGGGAGGTTATACATTTTACGACGAATCCCGATACGTGTATAATAAAAAGTATGTAGCTCATAAACCTTAAAGCCCCGTTACATGATGTAAAAAACCTATTCACACGACTTTTATCCCGGAAGCAGTAAATATAGATTTGATGCAGCTTTTTGGGGTTTTCGTCAAAAATGCCATTTTCAAGGAATGGAAATATTGAAGGTTTTTTAACATACATATTCATGACACAGTACTGTAGACATTAATAGTTTAAGAAAGAGCAATGAAAATCATCATCTAATTTATTTTCAAGTAAAACCATATATTATTACATAGAAATTAAGCGCTATTGATAAGTCGAGCGCATAAAAAATGACTTAATTACCTACCTAACTTCTCTATCTATTTTATAAATTATGAGTATTTGATCTGAACCTTATTATAAACCACACACACCGCAGAAAACGACCACAACCATCACAAGCCTTGTTTTTAGTACATACATAATTTTAGTATAGTTTTTATGTATAACTATGAAGGCTACTAAACAAATACCTATTTTTTTAATCTTCTCATTATCATACTAATCAATTGGATTTGTATACATTTTATATCAAAACGATGATAACAGTCTTTTGAAAATTTAATTTATCTTTCTTGATTAGATAATTGACAACTTGTAATTTATGTCGCTATATTAGAATCCATAGTACTTCTGCTAAATTGCTAGAGTTTGTATCAAATTGTGAGGAATTTATACAAATGAGTTTCGCAAATAAAGTTGTTATTATCACAGGCGGTAGCACAGGTATAGGAGCAGCTACAGCAGTAATGTTCACCAAAGAAGATGCCAAAGTCGTCATCGTTGGACGTAATGTGAAAAACTTGGAAGAAATTGCGAAAAGATGCGAAGAACACGGGAACAGACCTCTTATAATCAAGGCTGATATTTCGAAAGAAGATGAAGCTAAATCTATCATAACTAAAACAATTGAACAGTTTCAAAGACTAGACATTGTTGTTAATAGTGCAGCTCATTACTGCGATGGAACAGTACTAGGCGGTAACCTATTAAAGGCGTTTGATGAAGTTTTAAACGTGAATCTACGTGCCATAATTCAACTAACGAACTTAGCTGTTCCTCATTTAACTGAAACGAAAGGAAACATTGTCAACATATCTAGTGTTCCAGTGCTGAGCAGTATACCTTTTTCTGTCTCAAAAGTATGTTTAGATCATTTCACAAGATGTGCAGCATTGGACCTTGCACAATTCGGAATAAGAGTCAATGCTATTAATCCAGGGTATGTCAGAACTGACACTTTACTAGCAGATGCAGGAGAAAACTTCGAGATGCTGGAAGTCTTCAAGGATCAGTCAACCCTTGGAAAGTTAGCTGAGCCTGAAGAAATTGCTGGTGTGGTGAAGTTTCTTGCAAGTGACAAGGCTGCGTGTGTTACTGGTTCTAACTACGTCATTGATAACGGGTATTTGTTAAAAATGGCTTCATAAGTTAATTATGTCATAGTGAAGATACTGGAGAATATGAGTAAAAAATATGTGGTAAACATTTTGGAATATACCTACTGTATGTGAGATGAATTAAATAATAAACCTTTTGAAAGCTTCTATAATTTAGTATACCTAACATCTGAGTACAATGGCAAAAAAATCTCCATCAATCTTTTTCGAAAATTAATAAAAAATAATAATATATAGTTAAAAAAGTTAAAAACAAAACTTATTATTTTTACAAGGAAGCACAATTTGGTATTTTTTACTCGGCATATTTCCCAAGTAATTCAATATTATTGACGATATGTATTCTGAAGCCCCATTAACGCGGCCATTACCGCCACATGTCAATATGGCCGGCAAATATCGCCGTTCTGTTAGTGACAAACAGACGACAGGGGGGGGTATTCGACCAATTTTAGAGATATAATGGAGATCTCTCCTTTTCATCGCCATCCGTCACTTTTGACGTGTGCCTACTTGACAAGTGGCGATATCCCTAGAACATCGCAACTTCGTCAGTTCGGACGCGCAAAATTTTCCTTTCCTTTGTATGTGATGGCATAAATAACAGGCGCATACTTTAAATTGACCGCGTAGTACGTGAAATTAGTCCGTTACGTTTCGTTCAAAACAGAAATTTATATACATGAATAACATGTTTGACAATCATTATCGCCTTCGTATTTCCAATATTGAGATGAGATATGTCACTTTTAAGCTCATCGCATTTAAATGACAGTTCAATGGCGATATAACTGTTATCTAATAGAGATTTGGCGTTTGGCGATCACTCAAATGTCAATCTCGAATTAGGTCCCTGTATTATTGATTTCTAATTTATTTAAGTAAATATAAAAAAAAAACGCCATTAATCGTAAAACTAATTCAAGGGGATAAGCAGCATGATAGCATATAAAATTACCCTTAGATTTTAAAGGTCCGTGAATCCGTCAATTGGATAAAATAATGAAACGATTTCAGGATTGAATGCTGTGAGGTCCCATGGAGGAAAGAGTGTTGAAAAGTTACCCTTATCATAGTTTGGCAATAGTTTTAAATTTCAGTCAGGGGGCAATTTTTCCAAAGCTATCCTGCTCTCTTTAACGTGACAATGTATTTAAGGAGTCACAAAACGACCTTCAAGTATAAGTTTCCGACGGATCAACCGTCCCGATCACGTTTCCGACTCCCATATAAATAATATTGTCATTAAACGCCTTGGAGAAGTTTTTTTTGCGTTAAAGCAAACTAAAGCCTAGGATTTAAAGTAGCACCGTATATACGGCTTTGCCCTGTGTTTTTGTGATAGTATCGGAAACGAGATGATCAGATTACGAAGAAAAGTTAGCCAAAGTTAGTCGTAGCCCAAATAATCAAAGGCCTTTCAGTCTGTCACAGACTTATACAGTGTCATGTAGAAAAAAGACGCTTTTCATGGCTATGCAAGCCAATACGAGAACGACACACGTGACCACAGGGTTGGCAGATGTAAGACCAACCAGCGCGTGATGAGCAAGGATCGAGCTGATGTCTTTTGGCACTTTTAGTTGCGAGTGTCGTGAACCATACCTCATCAAAGGTCTCAAGTCCATCCAACAATTTCCGCCACTTGACCAAAGAACTCTGTAGAATTGTATTTACGGGTGATTATCTCAGCGAAAAAAAATTGCGGCGGAATTGATAACTATAGTGTGAAACAATTGTTTTAAAAGTTTTAATTTTTTTCTGAAAAGAAGACACTAATTTTTATCTTAAGCCAAATCGCAAAGTTTTGTAAAAGTCATTTATGATTAATAATTATTTTTTTTGCGGTAAAATGATAATTTTGGTGCGGCGTCCAGTATTCGTTGTTCCTCATTAATGTCTTTGATAGAGCCATAACAACAATGTTTTAAACTAAAATTGCATTTATTTATAATCTGTATTAGTTTAAGTATCGTATAAGGATATATAAATAAAGATTAATACATAAATAGATACTCAAAATTGAGCACTAAAAGTTGTCCGGGTGAAATTGTCAATTTTGGTGGTAAATATTGAAAATGTGTTTATGGTTAAACGAAACGCAACAAGACCAACATCCGTGTGTTAACCTGTTCGTTTAGTTCTGCTCCGGCATTGAGCGATGACACACATGTCGTAACTGGCTGGATTTGTCCACTCAGCACGTAAGTATCTAATTTTGGTGTGTTCAAAATACTTTTTGACACAATTTTTGTGGTATATGTTTCTAGTGACTTAGCAATAATTGACTGTGTGTGAATTGTGTGTAAGACGTGTTAAAGGTTTCCTTTTTTAAATATAAAGTTAAATTGGAAGTAAATAATACAGATATTTTTTAAATATTTTTTTAATCTCTGTTTCTAATTTTGGTGGATCAATTTTGGTGGTTTTGGTGGTAATTTGTAACTCGGTGTAGTTATTTGATTTCAAGTATAAACACAATACATCTAATATTACAAGCTGTCGGTGAGGGTAATACTAGATTAGATTATGCTTATGCTGGTGGCGGATTCTATAGCTCCTATCCTTTCTTATATTACTATTTTTTCTTTCCCATCTGGCACGTTTCCTACAATTTGGAAATGCGCCCATGTGATTTCTCTCTCTTAAACCCCTAATCCGTCGTACTTGTCGCAGTATCGTCCTATGTCCATTCTTCCCATCTTATCCAAAATCATTGAATCCTTTGTAAATCCACGTCTCTCATCACATCTAGATAGACTTGTTCAATTCTTTAGCACAACCACCGCTTTGGTTAAGATCACCGACGACAATCGTCTTATGATTACCTCTTTGGGGGGCAACAGCGGGTTCGAGTTGATGACCGATTTTCTAGCTGGTGTGATCTGTCTGCTGGTGTCCCTCAAGGGGGCATGCTCTCTCCATTACTCTTTTCTGTCTTCATTAACGGAATCACCAAGTCACTCTCCTCCTCGTTCCATCTCTATGCAGACGATTTGCAGCTTTATGCGGCGGCCAGCATTAATGATTCTGGCTCCTTGGTTTCGTAAATCAATTCAAACCTGGAATCAATCCGTGCTTGGGCTTGATTCTTTGATGGTTTGATGAAGAATGCCAAGAAGTCGCAGGCTATTGTCGTTGGAAGCCCACATTTTATTTCCAAGCTTTCAGATCAAGTTAAGCCAGTTATTTTCTTTGATGTACGCCTGTACCTTTCTCTTCTACTGTAAAAAAAATTGGATCAATCTTTGTCATGGGCACCTCATATTTCTGAGATCAGTAGGAAAATTTTCGCGTCCCTTCATTCATTGAGGTGTCTGCAGAATTTCCTTCCTCTTTATACGAAGATCATGCTTCCCCACTCTCTTTTGCTTTGGTCTCCGCAAGTTTGATCTTGTGTCTCAATACCGCGCTCAAGTTAAATAGCTTCCGATCCATCAGCGCAGAGACTTAAATGTTCTTTGTATTTTGTATAATGTCCTTTTCATTCCTTCTTCTCCTCCGTACCTTGCAGAGAAGTTTTTTACATGGCGGATGGTAGTGGCGATCGTCTGCGGTCAAGTGCGAATCTGGCTCTATCTTTCCCACTGCATAGATCTCACGTTTACGACGTGTCTTTTGCTGTGCGCGCCGTGAAATTATGGAATAAATTTTCTCCCGCCCTTATGCAGACGCAGTCCGTAGCATCGCTCAAGGGAAAGTTAAAGAAATTGTGGCTGTCGAACGAACGATTATTTGATTAGGTTGCTGTTTTTGTTATAATTATGATTATATTTATGTTATATGTATTTATATAGATATTACGTAATATGTATTAAGTACATTGACTGTTGGCCTATCTCTCTCTCATTTGGTTTTTGCATTTTCATTTTTTACTATGGTAAAGTTATCGTATTATACATGTTGCTTGGTTTGTCTACCATATGTGTGTTTAACACTAATTTACTCGAAGGTAAATTAGAAGAAATCCCTTAAAGGGATAAGTTCGCTTTTGTACATGCTTATTTTTTTTAAATGTATATTTGGTATTGTGTACAATAAAGTGTTTAGATACATTACATGCATACAATTAATCTAAATCATTACTTTTGCTATTCATAATTGATTAATTTTTTTAGGATGGCTAATCGCAAGAAAAATCAATCAAGAGAAGAAGTCCTCGAAAAGAAAAAATATATTGTTGTTACAAACGAGTTAGTGATTGTATTTTCATAGATATTTTGGTATAATTAAAAATAATTAATAAAACATTTACTTTCTTTTCATTTTTCCTTATTTTCATTGAAAATTATTAATTTTTAGCACAAGTAACTAATTTTGGTGTAGATGTACAATTTTGGTGGCCAAGATTTCTAATTTTTGTGGACACAAGCAATTTTGGTGGTAGGCAAATTACTAAAATCATAATATCTCTAAAACTATTATGTATAACAAAGGGCCATTACTACACAATATTGGTTATGACTTTATTCGTATTATTGATATATAATTTTGACTCTAACATCAAAAATAAAAAAAACCACCAAAATTAGGTAAATTTCGAGCTTGTTGAAATTCACCCTTACAGTATTGTATATGTAGCTACAAAATGGAAGATACAAAAATTACACATGACAATTTTGAGATACTTTTTTTTATCAGAATTTCGAAACAAATTTAACAAAAGTAGAGGAACAGTTTTGAAAAAGATATACCCGATAAGTCACGGTTCTCTATCGTTTGCCCAAATATCATATGCCATAATCTATCACTTGCCGTAATATTCATTTGCTATAAATCTATTTTTCTCTGTAACGTCTGAATTCCGGATTTGCAGATGTCCGGTTGTTCTCGTCTAAAGGTCTAATTTTTCGATTAGTATAGTACTTAAATACGAATGATGCTTATATAACCACAACATATTTTAACTTTTGCTACCGATGCTTGTTTGTATGATGCGGTATTTATCTTAACGGAAAAGCAAACGAAGATGTTAGCAAGTTAATGTAAACGTTAGACTAAACTCCAGAAATCAGAAGACAGGGTACTTGACATTTGATAAGGTGGAAGTACTAGTACTCGACATTGCAAGGGATATTTATTTTATGTTTCGTAATAGTACGTTAATTTACACGTCTATCGCTATTTTTTTCATCCCTTATGAGAGGTATGACTTTTACCTTTATTAAATGGTATTTATATCATATAATGATCAGGGGTCGGACTTTCTTTCGCATGGTAAGACTAATGGAACTATGGAGCCGTTATTAACATTAAAATACAATTCATACTCATACTTATACTCATTGATCTATTTCATTCCAAACTGCCTTTGTGGTTTGTTATGGTTAACATTCCCAAGCATTAAATGACTAAAATTATGAATAAAATATTTTTTTACAATATTTCAAACTAATTTAACTCAATTTATTGTCAACTTGATATCATGAACTTTCTAGTCATAAATGGACATTCGATCAATATGGAACCCAATTTACTCCAGAAAACATGGATAAAGCTGCAAATATCTACGTATTTTATGGTGGCGAAAAAACAATACCTACACAAATCAGGTCTTTGTATATTCTTCTGACTTTGTCCTTGACTATAAAATTAAAATTGCGAATGAAATACACTTATGAGTATGAGTATGAGTATGAATAGTATTTTAATGTTAATATAGGCTCCATAGCTTACCGTGCGAAAGAAAGACCGACCCCTGATAATGATCATATAAAAAAATCTCGTAATGTAATGAAATGTAAGTCAATAGGATTGTCCCAGTACATGTCACGTGCTTTTGCAGGCAGTCAGGTTGTATATTTTATTATTTTGCGTGTGAAATTCGATAGCCACAAACATTTCTCATGTATTCATTCTATTTGCTATGAAAGTAACGGTAATCTTATCTTATGTATCGCAGTTGAAAGTATGGTGACGCGTATTAGTACCGCGTCGAGTTCTAGTACTTCCACCTTATAACGTTTTTTGACGTAATGTATCGTTTCATGTAACACGTATTTTTCTTTTCCTTTATTTTATTTCAAATCAATGTGGGATAGTGACAAAGGAAGGAAACTCAGATTACTACTGTAACTATTTTATTTAAAATAATTCTCGTTACAACACACAGCACAGGTTCGTGGTTAACCGCCATTCCTCTCCCGTCCCTTTCCCACGCACGCTCCCTCTCTCTGTCACTCGGTGCGTTCCGATACACGGTATTATTCCTACATCAATGAACTTGTAAAGTGTTAGACGGGATAGGTTAGATTACAATGGGTTAGGTTAGGTGAGAACACCCTCGAGGGTGTCCAACTTGTCGTGGTGGGGGGGCTCAATACCTGCGGTTGAGCCGCCGTGGGGAAGCTAAGAGACACCAGGGAGGGTGGCCTACGAGCCAAGACGGGCGAGGGAGACTGAGAGGGAGACCGGCGGAGCACTTCGGTGTTTGTGATGGACTTCACCTCCGCCGGTGGAGGAGACCGAGAAGGAGACCGGCGAGGCATGACTTGGGTGGCACTTCGGTGTTTGTGATGGACTACATCTCCGCTCTCTACCCCCGAGGGTCTCATGTTACGTAGTGGTATGCAATTCAATGCATTCCTCCGGGTAAAAAAAAAGGTTAGGTGAGAACCCCATCGAGGGTGTCCACCTTGTCGTGGTGGGGGGGGGGGGGGCTCAGTACCTGCGGTTGGGCGCCGCGGGGAAGCCAAGAGACACCAGGGAGGGGGCCTACGGTAC
Source organism: Apotomis turbidana (assembly GCA_905147355.2). Taxonomy (NCBI): domain Eukaryota; kingdom Metazoa; phylum Arthropoda; class Insecta; order Lepidoptera; family Tortricidae; genus Apotomis; species Apotomis turbidana. The sequence continues at coordinate 4,230,422 of LR990285.1, forward strand.
GGGCCAAGACGGGCGAGGGAGACCGAGAAGGAGACCGGCGGGGCATGACTTGGGTGGGCACTTCGGTGTTTGTGCTGAATTGCACCTCCGTCGGCGTTGGGGGACCCACAGGGTAGGGGCTTCTGTCCTCCCGCGGCGGGCCGAGGGGTAGGGGCGTTTGTCCTCCCTCAGTAAGGAGGGTGGGACCAAAGCACCGTGTGTCGGTGGCGGTCCCCGTTTCCTGGGGGCTTGGGGAAGTGGGTGAGGGTAAGGCACACTGCTATGCTACAGTGTGTCTTTCGGTGAGGGTTCGCCCTAGGGCGAAAGTGCCGGTGGTGTCGTGGTGACATGTTCGCGATCCCATGGCACCACCACTACGGCATAGGTTGGCAGCATCCCAGAGTTTTAGTGGGTAGGCTAGTCCTTAGGACTAGAGAGCCCCACATCACAAATGCGTAATATTTGACGTTACCTCCGAGAGTCTCATGTTACGTAGTGGTATGCAATTCAATGCATTTCTCCGGGAAAAAAAAAAGGTTAGGTGAGAAACGAAGAGTTAAAAAAACGTGCTATATCAAACGTTAGATTGTGGGTTTATAAAAAGAGTTCCGAGGGGTCGTCCCCAGTATGCTGGCGGCATTACCTCTTTGTATAGTCAGAGAGATTCTCTGGCAGAGGTAAGCGCCAGCCCTGACCGTCTAGCACAACTGGTTCGCGACTCATGTCGCATCACCCATCACTATCTCGCATTACTATACAGAAAATGATACGTAGTAATCTCGCGCGAGAAAGGGTCACTTGTCACAGTTGTGCTAGAGGTGCCGGGGAGAGGCATCGATTAGCCGTTTCGACAGGGACTTCACAAAAATTCTCATGTCCGCTGGTCAAATGTTTCGACTGCAAGCGCCGCAAATTCTTAGTTAAACGATGTTAGACATTAGACATAGACATAGACATCATTTATTGCTAATTGAGTAGGTTAATTACAAGTCACTTATTCGCTATAAATATATTAGATTATTATTATATACATTTATTTACTATAAAAAAATATTTAATTTTGTGTTTTTTACATTCCAATATTTATGTTAATTTAATATCTGTGAATTCTTTAAAAGTGTAAAAACACTGCTCAATGAGCCACATCTTCAATTTATATTTAAAGCTGGATAAGCTGCAGGCTTCAATTATTGGTTTGGGTAACCTATTGTATACTATGGGACCCATCACATGGATTGTTTTTCCAGTTTTGGCCAATTTGTGTGGAATTATCGCGAGCTTGTCCCCGTTTCGAGAGCTCCGGGTGGTTCACCTCGTCTACGATATAGCGCGAGATTCTCTTGTACATATATAGCAACCTGTAGTATAAGTAGTGCAGGGAGTGTAAAGATCCTATTGGCTATGAAGTGTGGTTTGGCGCTGTCGTCGAAACTGGCACCAGCCAGGATTCGCACGGCGCGTTTTTGGAGACGAAACACGCGCTGCCAATCGGCGGCACGGCCCCACAGTTTTAACCCGTATTGGACAAGCGCTTGAACGCTTGCGAAGTAGCACGAGCGGACCGCTTCGCGTTGCAGTGTTTGATTCAACCTCGTCAGTGCAAAACACGCCTGTTAAGCCTCTATTTAAATGTGTATCTCAGAAAGAACGCTTCTAAGTCGGCGGTATAACTTTGTCGAGCAAGTAATCCCTATGCAAAGTGAAAAGGATACTTTTTTCCCAAACTCGGGGAACTTTCCGTTCTGTTCGGAAAAGTTGATTGAATGTTGGAAACTACAAGAAGTTTGTAACAAAGGATGTGTATAACAGCGCACATTTTCACTAGAAACTAGCTTGTGTTAGAGTGTGTGGTCGCCGCCCCTTTAATAATGTAAGCTCTATTCTCTACCAATGGATGTATGCAAAATGGTTTTTTTTTTGGAATAAAATCAAATAAAGGATGTACATTGAAATATTACCACTTTTTCGAAATACTTAAATTACCGATAAAAAAAAAAACAGTTTCACTGGTCATAGCGCAGAATTTTACAGAAGGACTAGTAAGGCCGATTTACTATAGGCATTTGAATATCAACTTTGGTTTTCAAAATAATGAACTGACTCGATAAAAAATCTACAATTATAGAACCTGCTCTCACAATTTCACGAGAATCGCTTGAGGAATGCTGCATGTAGGCATGAACAGCCATCCATTCAAACACACATTGAAATACGAAAAAAGATCGGCCTGGCATAAACAGACTCGCTTCGCTCGATTAATAAATAGGTCATTCACAGCATTAAAAACAAAACAACACGGAAACCGTTCCACAACCAAAATGTAAGCATAAACAAAAGCACGGCCTCTGTCAAACCAACCGCAACCGCTGATGAAAGGGGGCCTTAAACGTTTTTTATTTTATTTGGTCGTGTGTTCCGGTACGCAAATAGAAATGTTACTGAATAATGCTCTTGGACTTCCGTTTGAGTTGGACACGGCTCGGTTAACTTAGGACTCTTTTAATTACAATTAACGAGACTTAACAGGTACAATCTATCTATACTTATTTACTCATCTTATACCGTGTGGGCCCTGTAACAGGAGCAATAAATTAAAACATAGATTCGTCCCTTGAAACTAAACAACATTTGTAAAGCAACTTCTAAAAATAACGTGTATTAAATGACATTTTGTAGAATAAAGTTTAGACAAAGAAGCAATGTATTGCGAAATGTCCGATATTAGTAGAGCGACAGCTATGTCAATGCTCAGGGAATGTCAACGTTGGACGACATACATTGAAAATACTATTTAATTTGTTTGAAATAATAAAATTTTGAAGATTGACTTTTTTTTAAAGTTGCTGAACAAATGTTGTTCAGTTTAACGAGTAAAATCTATGTTTTAATTATTTGCTTATGTTACAGTCCCACATTGTATCATAAACAGGAATTTAACCACATTTACATGTAATGCATCTATACTATGATAAAATTCTAGATTTGTAGTGTTTCAGCAACAAATGTGTTTGTAACTCTAAGTACAATTAAAAAAAATATTACGATTTTGTTATGTTTAAAGTAATTATTACTTAGAACATATGATATGTATGATTTATATTATTGTGTCATTGAGATGTAGGTACAGTCCGCATCAAAAGTAGTCGACAATTTCAATATACAATTTGATATAAGCCAGTACTTACTTAGTTTATTTCGACAGGGGTAAAATTTAAAATGGCCAATCATATAGCTAAACATTAACTATTCTAGGTCTTCTAGATCTACAAGAGACAGATCTACGAGCAATACTCGTATTTCTAATTATTACCACTTATCTCCTTTAAAAACCTTACTTCATAAGAAGAAGCTTCACTTGAACATAAAAAAGCGAAAGAAACGCTTAGTAATAACAAGGGTACAGTTAACGAGGAAGCTAAATAACCAGACGCCGACTACATAATAATAAAGCACCAAGAATAATGTTAGAAGAGTAACTAAAGCCGCTGTAATCCAATTCTTATCCCGTCTACTAGAGAATTCTGCAAAAAATCCTATGCTAAATAGCTTCTAGCTCCTGTCGTAGTGAAACGAGAAAAGTAACAAAATTAAATCGACGATAAACTGAACGCTGTATCCAGCAGTGGCATGACGTAAAACGAAATTGCTAGGCAATCCGATTTAGTTTACGTTCCAACTCCAATAAGCAACATTCTCTAAATGTTTTTATATGGAAATACCACTTTTTTATAACATTCTCTAAAATGAGCAATCTGGTGGGAATCAGGTTCTATAGACGTCACGCCACTGGGTATCTTGTGACAATGTGTGTGTGTGTGTATCTAAAATAAAATCATGATAGATGCATAGGTGATGGTGAGTGGAACGTACCACCACACACCAGTGTGCTTAGCTCCACCTTCTACGTTTGTTCAGATTATATTAGCGCTCATTCGTAGCCACCCGTAGCTGGACGCACGTGAAGTTCGGTTTATAACATTTAATTGTGTAACATTTAACACGAACAACCATAAAAATAATAAATACTGTTTTCAGGATCTACACGAGAATCTTCTCTAGTTCTTTTATTTTATTTTGCTTTCAAAAGTCGTACTAACTACGATGACGACTGACGTACTACTTGATCCAAAGCTCTAAAAACAAATTGTGTAAGGCTTACACACATAATGTGAAACAAACTTATTACGGAGATGCCACGCTTTGCGCGACAGCGGTGTAGATACGTGTGTCTCGCTCACTCGTATGGCCGACGCGCTCGGATCTCTCGCTCTACCGCCGCTGTTACTGTAGCGCAAAGTCGTGGCATCTCCTTTCGGTAGTTTTTCACTACTAACGATTTAGCACTTTTAGCAGGCCTTTCTTACAGAGTTTCGGCCTACTATGTACCTACGCTACTTTTCTCGTTAAACTGCGAGGTTACGCTGAAAATGTGATAACTTTGCCCTTCATATTTCCCCGGGGCCTGTATCCCGTTACAACAAGTCTTGTAGACAAATTTTCCCTTAAAGAAATCAAATTTTTGCCACCAGACGTGTCGGATATCTGATCGTGCTTAACACTCGAGGGACACTCGATATAAAAATAAACGTCAGGTTTTTCCTTGAATATAGAACTTTCATTAGGTCGAAGAATTCACGGAAGTCTTATCTGGTTTATACTGGAAATGTTTATAAAAACATTGTCACACTGAGCTTCTAGAAAAATGTTATATACATATTTTCAGTAGCGACTGCGTAAACGATTTGTGTATGGAGTATTGTAGTTCTACAAATTAAGGTTACAGTAGCTTTACCACGAGTTTACAGTGCCATTACTCGCTAGCACAGACCACCCCCACTAGACGGAGCATGGGCACATGTAAGGCGACCCGCGCGCACCAACGATATGGTACGGCAGAACATTAAAGTATCAACTTTAAGAAATTAGTTGCGTCCATGTTTGTGAGGTCTCTCTACACCACTTAACACTACAATTTACCATGTTATTTATTTAATTTCTTTTTTCGTTGACGTACGCATGGATCATAAACAAGGACGCGACTAAACGGTGGCCGCCGTGTTGATACTTTAATGTTCTGCCGTACCATATCGTTGGTGCGCGCGGGTCGCCTTACATGCTCCGTCTAGTGGAGGTTGTCTGTACTCCCTAGCGACAGCGTAAAGGATTTGTATGGAGAATTGTAGTTCGACAAAGTAACCGTTAGGGGCGCCGTGTTATTCTCACTCCGGACTGCTGTGGCAAGACGTTGCGTCGGAAAATTACCGACTCAAAGTTATTAAATAATATTTAAATTTGGGCACCTTCGTTTTTTTGTCAATTTAAGGGTATTACCGTATATCTGAAGTCCGATACTTATTTATAACCTAAATTCAAAATTTAGAACACCCCCAACCGAAGTGGCTAAACATAAAAAAAAAAAAAAAAAAATCGTGAGTCCCTCATTCGATGAGTGATATAGAAAATGTTACTAAAACTTAACATATTCTACAGTCTGTAATTCTTAGCTTCAATAATGGCTGAGATTTTGTCACTTGTTCCAATGAAAGCTGATTATCTTAAAACATACTGGATCAATTTCTACTAAACATAGCTAAGAACTATCTCGGCGGACAAGTATTTCGATTAAATAAACTGAACTCAAATTGGTCCATCCGTTTGGGAGCTGTGCTGTCACAGACAGACACACATACACAAATACACAGACAAAGATATACATGTAATAATAATAAGGGTACTAGACGGCGATATACATACTTATATAGATAAGTATATACTTAAAACACATAGAACAACCATGACCCAAGCAGAAATATTCGAGTTCATCACAGAAATATTTGCCTTGGCCGGGATTCGAACCCGGGACCGCTCAGTAGGGTCTCTACCAACTGCGCCAACCGCGTCGTCACGTCCATGTTAAACTACTTACAACACCACCCTCTTTTCGTCGCGGGTTAAAAATAAAGAAGTCTAAGGCAAAATCCCAGACTACTTAAATTTGCAATTTAACAATTTATATAATTAGGTAATTATGTGTTATTTGTTATGTTCATGTCGATATTACATAAATAAAACTGCAAAATACTTATACCAAATCCTTTATTGTTTTTTTTTTAACATAGTGACAGAACGTTATAGTTAACCGAAAAGCACATGCTGCTTTGTTTTGTTTTTTTTTATGGCTGATCGCCAAGACGCTATGTCACAAATTTATGTGGAATATAAATAAAAAAAATTGGGCAAGTGCGAGTCCGACTCGCGCATGAAGGGTTCCGTACCATAATCTATAACAAGTTTGTTGTATGGGAGCCCCCTTAATTATTTATTTTGTTTTATTTTTAGTATTTATTGTTATAGCGGCAACAGACATACATCATCTGTGAAAATTTCAACTGTCTAGCTATCAACGTTCTTGAGATACAGCCTGGTGACAGACGGACGGACGGACGGACGGACGGACGGACAGATGGACGGACGGACGGACGGACGGACAGCGAAGTCTCAGTACTAGGGTCCCGTTTTTACCCTTTGGGTACGGAACCCTAAAAAGAGCGTGTTGCCGGCCTAGGCCTCCAATTTTGCATGAAATTCCATTAACGACCTCTCGTCTAGCCGCATCGGAAACGTCATACTTCGCAGCCTTTCATAAGGAACGTATCATCAATATTTCATTGCATGTCTTGAAAAAATGTGCATACTATTAGAAAGCTTACAAATGTTGATGGATACAATAGACGTGAGGGTTTGTTAAGAAAATCTGTGGAAAGAAAAGGAACCCAGTAGCATGCGCCTGTGTACATCAAGCCTATTTGATTTAACATTTGACATCACCGGATATAAAACAATGATGATATACAGGGAGGAACATTTCTAAACACTGGGCTGACAGGATAGTGTCATCTGAGTGATCTAGAATCGACCTATTATTATAATTGTAAAGCTGGATTTAAAAGTAAAAAAAGTCATCGAAATAAAATATTTAAATATCTGTGACAACCCTACTAATTCAAAGGTTTTATTTACATTTTAAATGACAGCTGTCTTTTACTTAAGCGATGTTCAAAAGATGCTAGGGTTGATATGTGCAGATTTATTTATTGTCTTAGAACTTTTTTTTTACAACGCATTATTTAAAAAAAAAAATTATTATCACATATCTATAGACACATTTTACACAGAGGCCAAATGCTTTTTAATAAAATTAAAGTATATATATAGACAAAAAAACGTTCTATAACTAGGTTTTGTCGGTCACTTGCCGTGTCCCAACGCGAGGTCCACATGTTTCGTTGAAATAAAAACATATATATTACCAACTCAGCTTAGGTTGAGTACTCCATTTTATTTTCAAATATGATCATGATTTAATACTACTATGTCAAATAATAATTGTATGCTTATGTTAGGAACTATTTACAATTTAAGATTGTCCACGCCATTTTTTGTCGTTCACTTGTCATGAGACAAACATGACATCTGTGTGACCACTATTTCATTTTCCCTGCCTCAACTTGCATAAATCGAGACCTTCAGTTGCCACCTAACAGTGTTCCAAGTGACACATCGTCAGTGCGCTGCACTAAAAAAATATGATAAATACACTTAGGCGAGCGGGAGTTTGTAATGGGTATGTACTCTATATTCTGCCTTCCATATTTTGGTTGACGTGTGTACTATTGCATTCATTTTAATTTATCATACGTAAAGTATGGTCTATTTTCATGTGTATAAATATGCAGTTCATCTACCAAATACTTTATTTTTTTTGATGATTTAACTGTCATTTTGTCCATCACCTGTATGTCGTTCACTTGTATTTAAAAAAACAGGTGAACGACACATACGGCAGGCGGACGACCGTTATTAAAAAAACTTCTACAAATCTATTTAAAAACTAGGTTTTATAGGTCGCTCGCGGTATCCCAACGTGGGGTACTCATGTTTTGTTGTCATAAAAACATATATATTACCGACTTACCTTGGTTTGAGTACTCTATTTTAATTTCATGCTGTCCAAGGAATCCTTAGCAGGCGGCGCCAGCACCACATTTCGAAAGCGACAATCCTCTGCCTGTCAGCCGCTTTGAGCGTCCAGGTCTCAGCCCCAGAAATATGGAGAAGTCAAGTGCACAGACGAGGTGCATCTTAGTCCGGTTAGGGATGTTTCTATCTTTCCATATTTTGCCGAGTTGGGTCATCGCTGTTTTGGCCATTCCGATTTGTCTGCGAATCTTAGATTTGCTTCTGCCTCTATTTGTGACGATCGAGCCAAGATACTGGAAGTGGTTACAGTTTCAAACTTTTGAAGGAGGTTTGTGAAGCATCAAAATGGTCGACTATCATCAGCTTGGTCTTTTTTTATTAATTTCAAGACCCATTTCGAGTCATTCCAAAAGTTCGGCCACTTCTGCTTCAGTTGCTGATGATTCAAGAACCACGTAGCGAAAGGTTAAATATTAACATTCCTCCTATTCTAACGTCATCACTCCAACATTTCAGGGTATGATGAACTCTGCATCTCCATATATGTTAAAAGGTATGGGAGATATTATCCATTTCTGTCGTACACCTTTCCGGAACTTAAAGTTCTTGGATATGACATCTCCTGCCGTCACCATTCTGTATCCAGTCTCGTGAAGGCTTTATAAAATGTTACCAGATGAGCTGGCAGCTTCAGACAATACCTCTCATAGCTTATCCCACCTAACGTAGTCGAAGACTTTCTGGTAATCAGATATGGGGGAATTCCTCGAAGATAAAAACATCAGTTTGTCAAAAGCGGTGCAATTAAGATGCAGAAACGTTATGTAAATGATTCGCTGATGAACCTTCATAAGAAATGTATAAAGTCACGTGGGTAAAGCTTGAGTTCTGCCCTTTTTGCCGGTTTAGACCTTTCTGGATGTATAGGCTTCAAAAAAACCCTTGAGAAATGTCTTATGACATAAGAATTAATGATTGTTTTTTTTTGCAAATTACTAACATAAGGAAAAGACTAATGAAAAAAATAAATTAAACAGAAAATACTCGTAGACAGTTCCATGTAGTTTTTATTTAAAATGTCACTTACCTGCAACCATAGTCGTTAACCTGCTAATAATATCAGTTAAATTGGAACGTATTTGTCGCAAACCTGCACCCATTGTCGATAACTTGGTAAAAAAATGTCGTTTACCTGTCATCGATGTCTTTCACCTGTCGACCTAGAATTTCAAACACCTGTATCTTCTAAAATATTCAATTTAACTACTTCCCTCCATGTGATATCGATTATTAGAATATATTTCTAGCGATCCTATAAAAAATAAAAGAAAAAATCGCAACTTGAAAAAAAAATACAAAATTAGCGCAGCGGTGCAAATATTTTGAGAACGACCCTTAAACAAACTGAATCTCAAAAATGGATAGAAACATTGGTTAAAAATGAAGTACTCAGTCTGAACAATTTCCTGTTTGCTTAAAAGTCCCTCGTTCTGTTCCACCCTGTATATAGGTAAAATCTTCATTTAAGCACCTCTTTGTTTTGTTTGTGTTACATTACATCCGTGAGTTCTCAGATTAGGACTCGGGTTTGGGTCAAAAATGAGAGATTCTTATCTGTATCGTGCAAGTGCGAGCGAGACAGGTATTAAAGTCGAATCACAGTCTGACAGCTAACGCACTGTAAAAATTTACAACATTTTGTTTGTTCGAAGATTTCTATTACACAAAACTATCGATATCGATAAAAAATGTTTTTAAACACTCGATTGTGACATTATTTTGCCGTAATAATTCCGAGCTCTGTTCAAACAGTAAATAAGTCCATTCACTAAAGTTTTTTTTTTTATTTCATATATACTTTAATTTATTCTATAATACTTTTATAATCTATAATATATATTTTTGTTGTAATACGCTGTATAGAGTGGGGTATAGAGCCTTGAAGAGTTTAATTTAAGGATTTTGGTACCTAAATAAAATGTTGACAGTAAATAGTGTACCTATATTCGAAATGGAAATTTAAAATACGACATAAAAACTATAGCTTAATTATAAAAGAGTAAAGTACAAATGAGCGTTGTTATTAACTTTCCTGACTCACACAAAACTGTCCCGCGGAACTCTAGGAAGGTAATTCACCAACGTAACTCAACGAATACATTCGCGAATGGCAAATTGGAACGCAATTGGACGTAATGAAAAATCGTATAAATAAATGTCTTAAATTAAATTGGAAGGAAATTTTCCTACAGTCGGCGCGGGGAAAATCAGATTTTGGCGCTAACTTCATTTGTGTCGAGGTGAGTAGTAGCATATGGGAAGGTGTAATCCGACGACGGAAGCGGGGTTATGATTTTTACGCCTGTTTCACCGGTATTATTTATTTATTTATTTAAACTTTATTGCTCAAAAAAGTCAGTACAAATGGCGGACTTAATGCCAAATGGCATTCTCTACCAGTCAACCATAGGGCCAAACAGAGATACTAGAAGTGGGTGCAAATCAGAAATCTGATGGTACAGAGAGGATCTAGAGTACAAGTAAATACAAAATATTATATTACTGTTTATACAAAAATACATATAAGTACCTACATTAACACACATTTGTATTAATGTAAGAACAACTCTTGTCTATCTAATTCTATCCAACCCGATATGTTTCGAACTCATATTAGAGCTCTTCATTAGGGACTGCTGTCCGTGCTGCATGTCGGGCACATTATTTTGTATGGAGACATTAAGTAAATAATTTGCCATTCTCATCGTGAAAAAGTGTACGTTCATGGTCGTCATACAATTATTATTTTGATATTTAAAAATATTTTGCTTTGGATTTTTTTCTTTGTTTCATGATTGAGCTCATATTATTCATTTAACTACAGTACGCTGTAGAATTTAACATTAGTCGTCAGTAGAAAAAAATGCGGCCTTCAGGCACCAACTGTACCCAGCAGCTAGGTAAATTGAACGAATGATTCATTGAACGAACCGCCTGAGGTTTCAGCCGGTTCAGTGTTCCTGTATTAGATTTATTATTAAAACACTTTTATCGAAGTGAGATCCTTCTTTTATTTGTTCCGTGAATTTGAGCTTCAGGTTTCTAAGTTCTAAGTTGTTGATGTAGCTATAAAACTCCAATACTTTTGTATTCGCGAACAATACCTACCGATAAAAGTTTACTAATAATTTTCTAATAATACAGTATGCACATTATTGTCATATGAAAGGAAAGCTGTTTGTAGGGCCACAATCCCAGGGTTTAACCGCAACTTGTCAGAGTATACCAACATTTTAATAAACCAACGTTATATTTCAACCGCAACCACGTGCTGATTGCTCGATCGACTCAGGACATTGGTAGTTTGCACTACTAGGTTGATTTGATTGTTAGGTTAGACGACTCGTGTTACAAAACTATAACATTTTGTATAGAAAAATAAAAATCTGTTGATCATCGTCATGGTTGCGAGACTTTTTAAGCTTAATGCGCAATGCACGTTTTCTTTTGTTTCGAATTGATATTAATTACAACGCCTATCGGTCGGAATGTCTTTGCAACCTCATGACACCAAAACGGCTAGACGGATTCTAAGCGAACAATGATAAATTCTAAATACCTGTACCTGATTACGAAGCAAAGAGGGCCATGATTTATCTTTGACGTGGAACATAATGCGCGCGGGCGTTTCTAGTATTTAAGCACATTCTTCTTTACCTTCGTTTTTATAAATCAACGTTAGACTCCAACCGCAATCACGTGCTGATTGCTCGATCGACTCAGGACATTGGCAGTTTGCCGCCGCCGCCCGCGCGATCAGATTACGAAGCGCTGATTACAAATCATTTCCGCGGATCAGCCGGGCCGGTGTGCGGAGAATTTGAAGGACGTATGAGAATATTCGCTCAGTCACTCAGCGAGCTATGGAAAGAGCTATGCTCGGGATTTCTCTACGATCGAATCAGAAATGAGGAAATTGGTAGACATAGCAAACCGGGTAAGCAAGCTGAAGTGGCAATGAGCGGGGCACGTAGTTAGGAGAACCGATGGCCGTAAGAGCAGAAAGGTCCTCAAGTGGAGACCACATACCGGCAAGCGCAGTGTAGCAAGGGACTCGCTGGATGCGGGCCGCTGCTATCCGGCCCATGTGGAAGTCTATTGAGGAGGCCTGTGTCCAGCAGTGGACGTCCGATGGCTGAATTGATGATGAAAATATTCACATAAAGTAAAACACAGGAAATTGATTATTTTATTTTCTCTCAAGGACGCTTAAGAATTAGCCTTATTTTTTATTGGTTATCAAAGTAAATCGCTACGCTATTGGTCGTGGGGTCTGTTGAAGCAACCGACCGACGTGTGGGCGTGGGCGTTTCTTGAGTGGCTACAAATATGTGCAAAATTTGCCCGAACAAAGATGGAAGGTAGAGCCGAGCAGCCTGACGCACACTTTATACATACAATACAATACAAAATGCTTTATTGCACACCAAAAAAATTTACAAATTCAATACAGATCAATAATTTTAATAACGGTAGACAACAGGCGGTCTTATCGCTGCTAAAGAGCGATCTCTTCCAGACAACCTTTAGGTAGTGGAGTTGATTAGTATAAATCACAAAATGAGTAGGTGATGCAGAAGGGGAAGGGAGAACAAAATAATTATCAACAGATAAGCAAGTAAACGTATCAATAGATATACACATACATAAATAGATATATATAAACCTACTTAAACATACATATATATAAATAAAAACAAGACAGATAAGGAACACATAAACAGCCAGAGGCAAACGAACGAAAGTAGTTTCACAAATCTCACCATCAATTTTATTAATCGAGAGATAAATAGTATTCCTTTATTTTATTTTTAAAGATCGCTGGCAATTTAGCACTCCGCAATTCTTTTGGAAGCGAATTCCATAGCAAAACGGCTTTAAAAGTAAAGGATTTCGAGTAAAATTTTGAGTGTGAGGAGGAGACAGCTAAAAGGAATTTTTTAGCGCACCTTGCAGAGGAAAGGTAGCTAAAGCGCTCTTTAAGATACAGGGGAGTTGCTCGGTGGAAAAGTATGCTATAAAGAAGAGTAAGAATGTGAGTTACGCCTATGACGAATAGGGAGCCACTTGAGTTGTACATTTATGCTCAATGTTGCCTAAATTTTTATGAATCTGTATGGCGATTGATGTCTTAGCCAAATAGCAACAGACTATGATTTCATTGACGTTGGTAAGTGCAGCCTGATGCAGCGTTGCAAACTGTTCTCGGACACAACGCCAATCATAGTCTGTTTTTATTTGACTTACACGTCAATATAGGGAATGTAAACCCGGTTATTTCCTCAAAGTAAACCCGGTTTACCCGGCTATAACCGGTCATTTGTATGGTAAAATAACCGGGTTTGCATTCCCTACGTCAATCACACTATAAATCGATGGTAGACCACAGCGCAATTAGGTACTGATTGCCCGATCGACTCAGGATATTAACCCAAGACCTAAGAAACATTTCTTTTATTTCTAACTAGCTGCGCCGCGCGGTGTTACCCGCTTATCCCACGGGAACACTACATATTTCGGGTTAAAAAGTAGCGTATGTGTTAATCCAGAGTGTCAGCTACCTTCATACTAAAACTTATAAAAATTGGTCCAGCCGTTAGAGCGTGAAGAAGTAACAAACATACACATAAACACACTTACAAACTTTCGTCTTTATAATATAAGTGTGATAAATGAATACCTACGCTGTTGAAATCTTATGGCTTCCTCGTAGGTACTCTATATTATATTAATTCATCATACATTCAACATAATACATACCGACTATTCGCTTACCATCGCCATCAATTCACCCTCTGAAGGGTAACTATCCCAATTGGCCGCTTGTTACTTGATTGAGCTATTGTTGGCCCTGTGGTATATGCTCGAGTTATTGCATAATATTCCTTACGTAGTTTCCTTGAGAGATTTAATTTAGCCTAAATAGGTGCCAATTACGGAACAAATAATAAGTTATTGCTTATTTATATTAAAACAGTAACCTTTGCTAGCGCAAACTAAATTGTTAATTCAATGGCTCTCGCAACAGGTTCAGTGGTCCATTAGGTAAGACGTACGTGTTGGCCCGGAAACCCGTTGGAGATGCAGATTCGGAACCTGCCCAAATCATTAAAATTTTCAAATTTTCAACACGTTATTACTGACGACGCGTTTGGCTCGGTTTGTAGACACCTGCCTACTGAGCCGGCGGTCCCGGGTTCGAATCCCGGCCAGGGCAAATATTTGTGTGATGAACTCGAATATTTGTGCTTGGGTCATGGTTTATATGTATTTAATTATATATTTATCTATATAAGTACGTATATCGTCGTCTAGTACCCATAACACAAGCCTTCTTGAGCCAAATTTGGGACTAGATCGATGTGTGAGCTTGTCCGATTTTTATCTTTATTATTTTTTACTGGCAAAAATACGCGATTTGCTCTTTACCATAGTAGTACTTCTTAAAAAAACTTACCAAACGATTATAAACCTTATTCTACAATTATATTGAATATTATTAATTATTTTGATCTCATTAGAAACACTTTGCTGAAAGTTTTTTATTTATTTATAATTTTCCAAATATTCTATACCAAAAATTACATCAAATCTCCAATTAAATAATAGACGTCACCGCTGTAAATTTCACAACAGACCACAAACTCCGTAAAATGCAACCTAAATTGATAAAACAATTTGTTGCTACCTTGAAAATTGCATCGTCGCTGGCCTGAAACTCAATAACGATGCTCGACAATAATCTACAAAATATCGGCTTTAATTAAAAACGTATATTTTCGAGATCTTCTTGTAAGTAGCAGTTCGTAATTGGAGTTTTCTATGACTTCCTTATTGACTGAAAGGAAATTATTGCGTAAAAAAACAACTGACGACGCGGTTGGTGGCGTTTTTATAGTGCAGCGGCCTACTGAACCGGTGGTCCTGGGTTCGAAGCCCGGCCCGGCCCGGCCAGGGCAAATATTTGTAAGATGAACTCGAATATTTGTTACTGGGTCATGGATGTTATCTATATACATGTATTTATATTATCGGCTCTACGGGACGAGTGGCGACGTGTCGTCAAACGGGTCACTCAGAACTCCACAAATGCATAATGGCCACGACCATTCTGTAAAGAGTGTACCGAAGAAGAAGAAGAAGATATTTATTATATATATCGTCGTCTAAAACCCATAATACAAGCATTACTTAGTTTGAGATTTGGTCGATTTGTGTAGGATTGTCCCTTAATGTATGTCGTGGATCGTGCAACGGAACGTCAAGTCCGAACAGATTTGGGTGTATTCGGAATGAGGTTGTGGCAACACTGATTTGAGCGGGAAACCGACGAGAACCGTTGGCAACACTACCAGCTGTCACTTCAAAATGGCGCTCGAAACGCGCGGGAAAAGTTCGATGATAGTTGCTTTGACAGTTGACGTTGGCGGGCCCGGAGCTCACTTTCGATCAAGACACCGAACAGTGCGGTTGTATTCCTAACCTCATTCCGACTTCACCACGTTCCGTACTAGAATCATAATCGATTTTCATCCGTGCTGTGTTTGGTTATTTTGCATTGATTGTTATTGAAATTAATCGTGAAGAGTGTAAACCCAGTTTTATTTCGACAAAATATCATGGACGAGTGTGTTAAAAGTACCGAATCTCCACCTACCCCGCTCGATCCTCCGTCATGTATATATTTTTTATAGAAAAAAAGCATGTTAACTGATAGCATGGATGGTATTTGTACGAAAGCCTTTGCAGTTTGAAATTAATGGAAACTCGTCAGCCAAACATTGGCTTAGTAAGAAAATAGCAAATCCGGATTTGAATATCGTTTCGTTTCGAAAACAAACTCTGGGATAAGCTGACATCTGCTAATGGTACTTTTTCAACCTTTAATTTTATTTGTTTTGGTATACAGTGTATACGAATAAAAAACAAAATGTCAAAAAAGTTAAATCACGTACCTAATTTAAAATACGAGGAGAAAACATACGAGTAGTTAGATGTAAACTTAACGTAAATTGATGGTATGGGAAAAGGAACAGTGAAATATCCCCTTTATGGCATTTTTTGAGAGAAAAGAATTGGTCAGTGCTATCAATTTTCATCTAATCTCGTTTCACCTGGCTTTGTCGATGGAAAAGCACCTTTACAAGTGTCTGGAACGAACAGAGACACAATGCAATTAAAACAAGCAGCAAGCTTCTGTTTGTAATTTGTATTGTTTTACTAAAAATAACTTCTCTTAAGGAAGTGCAACATAAGTGAAGCAAAATTTATTGTGTTAACTATTTCCTTTGTCTCTTTGTAGAAATATTTTCCTTCTGCTATTATTTTAGCTTATATCTTACACCTAAACTATTCCATGGCTCTATAAAGAAAACTTATGGTAAAATATTTCACAAGATACATTATCTAGTTAGAGATCGTGCAGGCAATAGGTGAGTTACTTAAAA
This sequence comes from Apotomis turbidana, assembly GCA_905147355.2. Classification (NCBI taxonomy): domain Eukaryota; kingdom Metazoa; phylum Arthropoda; class Insecta; order Lepidoptera; family Tortricidae; genus Apotomis; species Apotomis turbidana. The sequence goes on from LR990285.1 coordinate 4,246,888, forward strand.
ACGTATATTAGATTAGTCCGTTCGATTATCAAAAAAATGGATGAGTTCATAATTGTTTTGTCAATTAGACAATGAAAAGGAGCGTTTTGAACGCTCCTGATCTTATGTTATGTTTTCACGAATAATTAACAATATTTTTGTAAAAAAAAGCTTTAATTGGTGAGCTCGTAACAGAGCGCTCCAAAAATAAGATTAAGTTCGTCTAAATTTCGTAACACAAGGGAACGAGCAGTTATAAACGCTCCGGAGCCTCACCCAAGTATGGACTTTATTCTTTTATCCATCCAAATATCATAAACCCTCCATGATGCGTTCAAGAACCGCACATTATGACCACCATAAAAATAGACTGTTTTGTTGAAACAAATATCTTATCTGTAAAAATGTTATTATTGCTAAAGCCTGACCAGAAATATAATGAGGATTGTCAAGAGGGCGCTATTTATAAGACTTATATGGCAACAATTTTGCAACCAATCGCAACCCACTATAATGACATTAGTTTAAATACCTCTAAGTTCCACTATGTTAACCTTGTAAAATCATTTAATGGAATGCACTCTTTTCCTAACTGTTTTTCGTATCGTAAACACGTGTACAATTATTAATAATCTTACGTTCACAACTGTGAATGTTTTTCGGCATTTTCTTTGGATGATTTTATATATTTGTTGTTTAAAGAAATCACCACGAATGACATTGACATTGTTGACAAGCCATCATAAAATCATTGCCAGTGCAAGAAATTAGTTCCATTGAAATTCCGCAATATGGCGCATCCTCTTATATACATTCGATTTTATTATTTATTCAAATTTCGAACACCTCTGAAAAACAAAGAAATTTGATTCGACCTCTATTCTAATATCAGTCGAGATGACGTTTAGTTGGAAATGAAGTGTCAATTTGCAATCAAATTTGACAAATGTCGCACGTAAGTATGATATCGAACGATATGATAGTTGGGGCCGACTTTAGTTTGTCCCTGAATTAAAAAAAAAATTATGACAGCTGCCAGAAAACTTAATTACCGCCATTACCGGGTAATATTTTGTCATAATGTGCGACTCCTGAATGCATCATGGAGGCTTATGATATGTGGCTAGATAAAGTAGTGTATGTAACTGTACATAATTAGGCATTAAAACACTCGTGTGATGTTATTATGAAACTTGCCTTCGGCTCGTTTCATAAACCCACACTCGTGTTTAATACACTATGTACAGTCACATAAACTAGTATTAAAACATAGGTATTAAGTAAGATTAAGGTCCCGCGTTCACTTTTTAGCAAAGCGGTACTTTGACGCGCATTATCTCTTTCGTTTGATTGCCAACATTTTTAATACGTATCCTTAATCTTTTGATGAGCCTGAACAGTAGACATTGGTAAATTTTCTGCCTTCCCATTCCACACAACAAACAAATTATATATTGGCATCTGGCCTGGCGACATAGCCGACCGACACATGCGACTGATTACGAACGGCCTAGCATACTTTGTGTAAGACTTTATCGAGGAGAGAGTCAAAGCGGAAACAAAGTTTACCTATTTAAAAAGAAAAAGTTGAGGCTTTGATTTGTTGCAGTCTCTTTCACCTCACTTACATAATTGTGCAATAGCAACAGCAGTCTCGCGGGTGGTTCCACGATAAAAGCCTCCATTTGACCGGTAGGAGTAACGAGCCCTTCTGTGGCTGAATGAAGCGGCTCTTTCGGTATTCATACGATCCGACGTGCTCGGAGGCGGGGTCAAGTCTTAGGAAAGTGATACGAGTTTGCAGTCAAAGAAACGGTTTTGTGATAAAAACATAACGTCTAGTTCTTTATTTACCTTACGTACTAAATGTTTCTTCAATAAATTGGTTGCTGTAGGGGTTCGTAGGGGTGTGTGATGATTGTCATAAAAACAATTAGCGTTATTTTGCATAAAACGAATATCAAAATTTTTATGTATAGAAATAATGAAATAACATTTAAACAAAATTAATGAAAAACAAAATCACTGTTATGTTTTAAATACTCATCATGTACTTTTTTTTAACCCTCCCACACACCCACATTTCTAGTATCTGTTTGTTTATATTGGGGTCACGATAATAGTAATAAACCAACCTTACCAACCGTTCTCAATGTAAGCAAGTTGACGAATCCCCGCTTCGCGGGGCTTCTATTTCCACTCTGAAGGACGCAAGGTAACTAACGAATCTACCCAGGTTAAACTAGAGAATGTTAAAACTTTCATGGGCTATATTAACGTTATAAGTAATGTATATATATATAGTCCTCCTCATCGATTTCGAAGACGGCGACCCAATGCAAGAACTATGGACTTCATCTATTGTGGACTCTGATATGGCTAGCTAAGCCAAATTTAGTTTTAAACTCTCTTTTGCACGTGTGGCAGTAGAGTTGGCCAGTGGAATTATACGTGTACGCGTAGGAGGGCTTAGGTCGTTCTTTGCGTAACTGGCGTTTTACCTCTAGAGTTGTGAGGCGATTTTATTTGTGATAAGTAATGTACGATCATTTCGTACCGCGTCCTTCTGTGGCTTACAGCAAGCAGCTCTTAACTCTGGCCCGACCTAAAGATGAGCGCAACTTGAACAGTAATCTCACCGCGACGCAGCCCCGTTCAAAGACACAAAAACTGCGCTCAAAACAACCTTTGTCCACATTCACATAAAACAGCTTATCCTTTAGCTCAAGCCCGGTTTGAACGTGGCGGTTTTAAGGCTTAAATGTATGTTTTTTACTGAATAAAGGTTTTTGTAGGATATCAAATGTGCGGTGTTGATTGTGGGCTGTTGTCGCTGAAACTGATAGCCTTGTGGACTGGTTTAAATAAGGACGCGGTTTTTGGCTTTAAATTATGGCGCGTGAAATGTTTTGTTTATAAATAAAATATCAAAAGGTAGACTGATTTAAACTGAAATATGGCGGTGTAAGTATGAAATGAAATATGAAATGAAATATTTATTAGTTTGCGAAATATGGGTGGGTAACATAGGTATCACAAATGTTTATTATAGAGCGTTGTTCTCCATATTCTACTTCTTCAGCATGCAAACTTTGGTGGCTTTTTTGTTGAAGTTCCTCTAAATCAACAAAATAAAGAATTCTACATATTTTAAAAGTATAACACATAAATAATTGACAACAAATCATTACTTATTGTTAAATCTGGTATTCAGAAACTCTCTTATTGAATATAGGTTTAAGTCGCATAGCAATGCGTGCAATTTTTTCTTGAACAGGCTCAAGGTAACGTCTTTAATATTTCTAGGAAGTTTGTTGCATATTTTAATGGACATGAAGTAGGGACTACCAGCTGTTTGTTTTAGACGCGTTTTAGGTACTTGTAGCAGATTACCTTGCCTAGACATACGGTTATTGTATGTTATTACGTCACAGTTTTTTTTAAGTAGTGTTGGTTGCTATGAACAAATATAGCTGTTTCCTATATATACAGTGCTGGTAATGTCAAAAGTTTATTTTTCTGGAACACTGGTTTACATGAGACCAAAGGTTTCAGTGAGAATATGGCTCTAATACATTGTTTTTGTTTGATAAACGCTTTTGGCATATATGTAGAATTTCCCCATATAATGAGGCCATAGCGAAGAACTGACATAACGTAACCATGATAAGCTACGAGGGCAGCTTTTTGAGATACAGTTTCACGTAGCTTCCGCAATGGGAAGATAAATTTATTCAATTTATTACAAACATTTTCGACCTGAAGTTTAAAATTCCAATGTCCATCTAAAGTTATGCCCAAGAACTTAGCACTACTATTTTTGTCAACGGAATCGTCTTTATATTTTACATTTAAATCTCTGGGTTTACCTTTGGAAGTCAAGAATTGAATATGTTTGGTCTTATTAATATTAATTGATAAATTATTATTTTCTAGCCATTGAATGGTTTTATGTAGGGTTTGGTTGATTTCTTGTTCGTATGTCAGGTCATTCGTACAGGGAATCACAACTGACGTATCATCAGCAAATAATACTGATGGATAAGGCATTGCTTTAGGAAGATCTTTAATGTAAAATGAAAAGAGCAACGGCGAGAGAACGCTTCCTTGAGGAACCACGAATTTGCTGATTTTATAATTATGTTGAGTTATAGTTTACTAAGAAGTTTCTTTCTTCTCTTGCTATTTCTCTTAGTAACACTGCGACCTCTCACTCAAGTATGATTTTATCCAGCATAGTATATTTCCTCTTACACCATATAATTCTAGTTTATTTAGTAGCCTATTTTGACATACCAAGTATGGCAATTGGAGCGGAGAAGTTTTTGAGTGGCGACACGCATTGATCGGAAGATGTAGTATCAGAATAAAACCGGCCAAGAGCTTGTCGGGCCACACTCAGTGTAGGGTTCCGTAGTTGCCCATCTTTTACAAAAGACGCGGTTTTAAGCCCGAGGTTTAAATTACGAGAAAGATTTCAAGCTATATAGCTCTAAGGTCGCAAACGCCAAAGTAACTGTAAATACTTATTACCTATTAGATTGAGCGGAATGTTTTAATGCAGTATGGCACTTAACTAATATGTGTAACGTACGTCGAAGTATAAGGACACCACGCGGCACTTACGTCATTTTAAAGAAAATTATTAAATTTTGCGATAGCTGAAAAACGGCTCGATAGATTTTATTCAATACAGTTTTCATTGAAATACTTATAAAGCCTCATCTTCATGAATTTATCCATAATTTTTTGACCCGTGGTTGAAAATTTAGAGGGGGGACGATTATTAGATCTCACAGAAGTATGACATAGCTCTTTCCTTTGCTTGCTTTTTGGGTGAATCGTAAGTTCGTTCTCTTTGCGCCGTGTTCCTCATTGGTGAGGGTCATGAATCATTTGTGCCTGTTCTTGGCACGCATCGTGTAACGTGACGTGCAGTTGGGTCTAGGGATCAAGGGTGGAAAGAACCTGTGATCTGGCCATTGTACTGGGCGGCGGCTTCTAGATCATTTGCCATCAACCCAGTCAGTTAAGATGAGCTGTTCGAGATGGTGGCCGTTTTGATGTTCATGTTGATGGTGGTGGCTTTTTCCAAGCTATGTGTCCAAAAAACTCCAGTATTCTGCCTTAAGCAGACGGTTGACAACCTTGTTGTGATATTCAATTCACGTAAGATTAATACGTTAGTGCGAAAACCAGTCCAAGGAAGTTACAGCATAGCATTTTACTCCAACACCACATGTCGAAGAAATCAATATGGTCGTGATTCAGAATCCAATTCTCAGCTCCGTAGCTGTCTTATCCATAGAAGTTTTATTTTTAGAAGAATTACAGTAAGTCTCATGATGCAGATTTAAATATCATACAAATACAAATCCTTTATTGTTAACACCAAGTTACATGTCAACTTACGAGTGGTCACTCAAAAATTCCGAAGTTTCATTTATCGGAAACCATCAATATTCCGAATTTTCAAAATTCCGAAAGTCAAATTATGCGAAACGATATTTTTTTCAATGGATCATATGTGCCATACTATAATTAGGTTAGGTTTATTGTGATATCCCAAAAAAAAACTAAATATTTAATCAAAAGATGGTTTTCCGAATTATGAAAATTCGGAACGATGATGCATTCGGACAAATGAAACTTCGGAGTACCTATTGTAGTGTACCCCTTGCGAGTATTTTCAAGAAGTAGAATCCTAGCATTCAGGCACAGTCAGAAACTTAGACGATTTAGCAATGTCTTCTTGTTAGCGGGTATAGCGGAACAGAAACCACGTTGAAATTCAAAATGCATCGGGTACCCTATTGCACCAATGCTTTATATCTGACATATATCTCTTTATCCTGGTTTGCAATTTAGACGCAATCGCATCAACCGACGGTTGCTTTTGCCGTTCTACATGTAAGAAGTTACGATATAAGGAACTGAGTAAGTGAATATACGTGAATTGGAATATCAATGGCTTGCAATACCTGCTTTAGAAATTTTAATACTATATTTAAGAAATAAGATTCCTTCTTCATTGACACAATTGAAAGGATATATAAGAGATCGTAAAAAGAAGTACCTATTTATGAGTGGCCCGCAGGCGTGCATTGTGAACGCTGTTGAGTGGATTCCCATGTCTTTAATCGATTCATAAATATTAATAAATTCGTTGACAAGCATGTTCCTGATTTCAATTCGAGGTTATTAAAATTGTATAGACAATATGGAGCACAGTAAACTGTAAGTAGGGAAATAGATAATTATAATAACTTACTTAAATACAAAATAATGAAATTGATTAAATATAAGTATGATTTTGAATTGACTGAATAAGTACTGTCCGGCTCTGTCATGGAATATTCGGAAATTCTTCGAAACTCCTTTAAGATAACGTTTAAAGAGGTGAATAAAAAGAGGTTCTTGAAAATGCAAATAACTAAAAACTACCAACGTAAATATTAAGATTGTCTCTAAATGTAACTTCTATGTAATAAGTGGTAATACTAACTCTTGTAAACATCTCGTTAATATCGTTATATTAATTACAAAGATGCAATTAATTTCTCGTGGAGTTTTGAATTACGCAAAGGATTTCATGTGGCAGGAAATTATATTGGACTTTATGAAGGGATAGAGTTTACAGCAGAGTGTCTTCTTTCGTTTTTGAAGCAAAGTTTGATAAAATTAGTACTGTTGAGGTGTCTATATTAACACTCATTACGAGAAGACATGCAATCAAAAGGACTAGCATGAAGCTAGTCTGGACATAGCACGGTAAGATCTTCGCTCAGAGATTGCCGGAGTGCCGGATGAGGGGCGGCGACGTGGCAGGCTGAGACGGAGAAGGCGGGACGACCTGGACACGTTCCTAAATAATTGGGCCGAAATAGCACCGAACAGGGAGTTGTGGAAATCGAGGGGTGGAACACAAATACCTACAGGCTAATATAAAAAAGTGAAACTTCGTAATGTGGAAATGAAAATAGGAAGGGGTAGAAATTGTAATTTCAAAGGAGAAAACCTAACAATCAATTGATATTCACAAGAGACGTACCTTGACATAACCTTAAATCCGTCGCATTGTCCGTGGGGTTGTTGCGTTGAACGTTTAACGCAACAGTGCTTTCCTACCCCCTCCACAACATTACGTTTAACATTTAACGTTTAACGCAACCTTGTTGGAAGTCGCATTAGAAGTTTCACTTCAAAAAAAAGGATAGGCAATTAATTGAATTAGGCATACTGTGTAATAAAACTGATAAATCAATCATCAATCAAACTAATAACATTGCTTTCCTAATCCGTGATACAATATTTAATACAATAACCCGCTATACACACTTGCAAGAAATATTCTGTCCCGTGGTCCAAGGGACAATAGTAGGTAGGTAATTAAAGTTCTTAGAAAATCATTGATAATTTATATGACTAGTATTGTCAAGCGATAGTCTACATAAGGATGGGCTTATAATTGTTGCAGTTACAACGTTTTTGGCAACCGTGATTTTTTTAAATGCCACGAGTGTATTGCGTTGTATTTGGCTGCTTGCCAAACTCGGCTTCATTTTTTGGAAATTATTCAATTCATTCAATAAAGGAGTTTGACCTTACAAACGGTCCGGTAGTTTTGAATTTTTGATATGTTGTCTAGGATGGTTAGTCAGTGTTTAAAATGTAAAATGCACAATCCCCCCCCCCCCCGGCACTTTCTTCATATTTTTGCTCATTTATTCATTTCATTCATTTATTCATTTATTTATTACATACAAATTAACAGTACATATGACCAAAGCATTGAAACACAAAAATTAGTAGGTACTCAAACATAAAACAAGATAACAATAAAAATAAAAGTAAAAACAGTAACATCTAGGTAATAACACAAGATAAAATACTGTACAACATATCATAAAGATACGTTTACGATTATTTAATACTACTACTTGAAATAAATAATGGCAAACGTATATCAACATGTGTAGTGCTTAGATAGGAAATGATTTTTCTGCAAAATGCACCAACACTATCAGCAAACATATCAACGTCCTCGGCTTCAAGCATAACGCGGTTTAGGATGGTAATCGCTCGCGCCGTTGGGGCGTTAGCGCCGCGGTGGGTGCGCGTGGCGGGCGCCGCCACCGCGCCGCCCGCGCCGCACGCCCGTGGTACCAGCAGACCGATGCGTTGTAAGACAGACGGATTATTCACTTTATTATTGAGGAGACAATAATAATGTACTATAAGCAGTAGTTTGCGCCTCAACTCAAGCGTGTGAAACCCGACCATACCCGTCACGAAAAGAGATGGATACAAGAATGGATAATGGCCATACAATCGCTTATACACATATCTGGCAAATTTCTTTTGGATTTTTTCCACCATGAGGGCATATTTGTCCTCATGGGGATCCCATACTAACGCTCTAAATTCCAGCCTGCTACGAATATAAGCGTTGTACAGCATAATAGCCACCTTGGTAGTGGAGAACTGCGAAGAGAGTCTCATAATGAAACCAAGCGTTTTAGAAACCTTTTTACATGTCTGTTATGTGCTGTCTGAAGTCAAGTTGTTTGTCCAGTGTCAGTCCTAAGTCTCGTATGTCGTCAGTTTGTTGAAGCACAACGCCGCTAAGGGTGTATTCGGTAGCTGGAGGTGAGCGTTTTCTGGAGAAGGTAATTTTCATGCATTTAGATGAATTAAAATGCAACCTGTTATCCTCACTCCATTTCGCAATAGCGTTTATGTCGCTTTGTAGGTGTGATTGGTCACGGCTATTACCAACACTGTGAAATAATTTAATATCATCTGCGAACATTAAACACTTTGCCGTGCTGACGACATCCGGCAAATCATTGATCATGATTAAAAATTGAGTAGGCCCTAGAGTACTGCCTTGACTCACACCTGAACGAGTATAATAGGGTTGCGATTCATATCCGGCAAGTATATGTTATTGCTTTCGATTTTGCAGATAACTCGCAAAGAACTGTAGGAGCTTCGGCGTAAATCCCATATTTGCACACTTGCGCAGTAAAATATCGTTATCTACAAGATCGAAAGTTTTTCGGAAATCAAAATAGGCTGCGTCGACCTGTTTACGAGCGTCCATAGTCTCAGCTACATAATCGACCAGTACTACGTGGTTTGTCGTGGTCGACCGCCCGCGACGAAAACCATGTTGTGCGTCATTCAACTTGTTTGAAATTTGTTGAGTAATAATATTATCTAGAATAGACTCAAATAATTTGCCAAATACCGACAACACAGCAATAGGCCTATATCCGGTCACGTCCGTCTGTTGGTTACCTTTGGGCACGGGAGTTACTCTCGAAGATTTCCAACAGGTACGATAGGTGGAGTATTGTAATGAAAGATTAAATATATGTAGAAGAGGTGACTTAAGAACAGATATACAGTCCTTCGCGATAAAAGTAGGTATTCCATCAGGTCCGGCAGAGGAGCGCGGTTTAAGTCGCTTGACGGCGCGGCGCAAGTCCCCGGCGTCGACGTTGTCGACAGCTACCCGCGCCGCGTCGCCCGCGCCACTCGCACGCGCCGCACTGTCCCGGGCCGCCTCCTCCGCGTCCAACCGGGGCTCCTCCTTATGGAACACCGAACCGAAGTATTCGGCGAAAGCCTCCACGGCGTCCTGTCCCGTCACAGTCCTGTCGTTGTACGTGTAGTCGTCTTGTTGTCGTCTGTCTTTACGTTTGCTCTTTACATAAGACCAAAATTTAGTAGGATCGTCAATTATATCCCGTTCAATTCCTGACATATACTTTTTATATGCTATATTTATTAAATACTTTGCTTGCCCTCTGTAATATTTAAATAATTCTTTATTGAATTCGGTTCCGGATTCCTTGAACTTTTTAAAGTGAAAATATTTATTCTGAATGGTATGTACAATTTCAGAGGTGTACCAACTAGGATATGCGTATTTTCCGACTGTCGAGGACTTTCTTTTTTTCATAGGAACATGGTCAGATATACATTCCCTTAATTTAGAATAAAATGCGTCAACTGCGACATCCACAGATTTAGAGTTTAATACGGTACCCCAATCAATTTCGGCGATAGCGGCATATAATGCAGGATAATCTGCTTTACGAAAGTTCCATTCCGGTATAGACGACGCATGAATACGCGCAGGAACGAGCACTGAATCGGCTCTAGCGCGCGGTAGCTCGTGTCACTTCGAGCGGCGGGTGGTAGGCGTCTTGCGGCACCAGCGCCGCGACGTCGTCCGACACGCGCACGCGCGCCGGCGGCAGCCCGCTCAGCGCCAGGTCTAACATGCCGTCGTGACTATTGAGAATGCTGTTGTGCTGGCGCATTTCGCAGAATTCGAGGAAACATTCGAACTGATTTCGTACATAAACACTACAAGAACTAAGGTTGAAATCACCTAATACTAATACGTGTATATCTGAATATTTACATAATGCGTTTTCAAGACAGTTTAACACTTTCAAGTACTGATCGTCTTTATAATTTGGCGGTAAATAGACTACACAACATAACAACAAGGTATTTTTACACTCTAATTTAACTATTAATAGTTCCATATCATCTGTTAAACCATCTATGTCAGTCACCAGGCGCGCGGAATAATCATTTCGCACAGCGAGTAACACACCTCCCCACCCGGCGTCCCCCTCGCGGTCCTTGCGGAGCACCACGTAACCGGGAGGAAACAATTCGGCATCGTTTACGGAACTAGTTAAAAATGTTTCAGTAAGGGCAATGATGTCATTATCTAATGTAAGAATATTATTATAAAACAATTCGGTTTTGGATCTGAGTCCTCTAACGTTTTGATAGTATACAGTAGTAAGTATTTAGGAATGATTTATTACTGTTTTTTATCGCCTTGACGACGAAAATTATCACGCCACGGTTTCACACATATATCTTGGGACCAATTTTTACAAGCTAATACCTGATATACCAGTTGTGGCGGTACACCTAGCTTGAATGAGGCGTAGTTTCCACGCGCCTTGAGACCTACTACGGTACACACATCCTGACATCCACTAATAAAATTCAAATGCTGTCTCACTTGTTCTTCAGTCGTCCCCTCTTTTACGTAAAAGAGATGGAGATATGTCGTCTTTTCTGAAGCTAGTAAAGAAGTGGTACCCGGGGCTGCAGAACCTCTCACCACGTCAGTTATTGAACGACGAATACGTTTAGATTTCACCTCCGTCCATCCTTCATCATCAGATGCATCATCTCGCGGCTCGACGTAGACCGTGGTGGCGGGCGAGCTCGGCTCGATCAACGGTGCTGAAGTTTGTTTATGAAGCTGAACCGTTTTGGCCTCGGAGAGGGACACGGTCCAGGGCTTACCCTTATTCTTCAAGCTTTCGGTAACAGGATTCAGACTATGAGTCGGCGCGCTGGACAAAGTTTTAGAGGGGTTCTTGTTCTTACTCTTATTACTCATCTTAGTTACTACAAGGTTCTGTGGTAGTACGGAACAGGCCGCCTCCGTGGAATTGTTATTCGTGATATATATCTTCCTTTAGGAGCATTTTAGCTAGAAGAAAGCTTCGACAATGTTATAGAGAGTTAAATGTACTACATTCTCCATTTTATATTTTGTTTCTAGGACAGATAGTTACGGAGGTATGCACATTAAAAAAAAACGTAAAAAAACGCAATTTCAAACTCAAAAACAAACTTCTGGATTATATCTTCGTTTAGGAGCATTTTCGCTAGAACAGAGCTTGGGCAATGTTGTAGAGAATTAAATTACTATAATTTACATTTCAAATTTTGTTTCTCCTCCGTAACTATCTGTCCTAGAAACAAAATATAAAATGGAGAATATAGTAAATTTCTCTATAGCATTGTCTAAGCTTTCTTCTAGCTAAAATGCTCCTAAAGGAAGATATGAGCAAACATATGAAGAAAGTGCCGGTTTTTTCAATATGGCGGCGGGCGCGGAGTGGGAGGAATTGTGCATTTTGCATTGTAAACACTGACTAACCATCCTAGACAACATCTCAAAAATTCAAAACTACCGGACCGTTTGTAAGGTCACCCATAGTACTTTAGTCTCTATTCACCGAACTATAATTAACAGCTGAGATACAGATAACAATAATTAGAAGGACAACCGTAACACTCGATAGGCGCGTATTTATCTCAAAAAACCGGCCAAGAGCATGTCGGGCCACGCTCAGTGTAGGGTTCCGTAGTTGCCCATCCTTCACAATAGACGAAAATTACGAGAAAGATTTCAAGCTCTATAAAAAGGTCGTAAGCGCCAAAGTAACAGTAATTACTTATTACCTTCTGGAAGTTATCGATTATACGCACCAGATGGAGCAAAATGTATAAATACGGTATGGCACTTAACTAATATGTGTAGCGTTCGAAGTATAAGGACACCGCGCGGCACTTACGTAATTTTAAAGAAAATTATGAATTTTTGCGATAACTCAAAAACAGCTCAACCAATTTTATTCATTATAGTTTTCATTGAAAGTACTTATAAGGCGTCATTTTCATGAATTTTTCCATAACTCTTTGACCCGTGGTTGAAAAGTTAGAGGGGGGTCACATTTTTTTTTTACTTTCGGAGCGAATATTTACAAAAATGCAGACTTTTTAAAAAAATAATGTTCGGAGACCCCTATTATTTTTAAAAGACCTATTCAACGACACCCCACACACTAGTGTTGGAACGAAAAAAATAAATCACCCCCCTTAAGGTGTACGGGAGGGAGGTACCCGAAAAAAAGTTTTTATTTTAGTTTTAATTTTACCGTTTTGTCAGCGTGATACATACACATACTCATACCAAATTTCAGCTTTCTAGTACTAATGATCACGGAGCTAAGCCGCGGACGGACAGACAGACAGACGGACAGACGCACATGGCGAAACTATAAGGGTTCCTAGTTGCCTACGGAACCCTAAAAAGGCCTAGCTTCCATACTGCTTTAGCTTATATTATATAATGTACTTTGGGCCTGTAGTTTAAAGTGAAATCTCATACACTCGTATATTTGCCACTGTCGCCAGCACTCGGGACGGTGACGGGCGGCATCTAGTTAAAAGTACTTTTTCATAGCTGCGACAGCTTTCCGATAATAACTACATGGGATCCTGTAGGGCGGAGCGGACTGCGATTTCACTAGAGGACATTTGAACAGAAAAACGTGTATAAAACGTATACGACTACGCTTACTTACTGCCTTCTTATTCTAGACAACAATGGAGGATATTACAGAGGAAAAACGTAAAGTATGTATGAAAACTGTATGATCTTACTACCTTCTTATTCTAAACATCAGAGAGCAACGTAAGCATTACGAGAAAGTGGCTTAGTTCACACATTCGTCTTATTTTGCGAGCTCTGTGAGTTTTTGATAGCCTGACTTTTTTGATGATGTAGTCTTCTAATCTACACGAGAGTAAATCATTCTAGAAAAAAACAGGCCAAGTTAGTGCGAGTCTGACTCGCGTACCCAGGGTTCCGTACAAACGCCTATCCCATCTTAACTGGCCGGGTTAAGTTTGCACCTGGTATGTATGGCGCCGGATACCAATGAGGTGCAACGTAACGAGATGTTGTATGGGAGCCCTACTTAAATATTTATTTTATTCTATTTTTAGTATTCTTTGTTATAGCGGAAACAGCGACGGCAGAACTCAAGATATTTAGTCTGAAATAAAGGTACGTGTAATGCAGGTAGCATAAGTCTGTAACGTTAAGCTAAGTTGGCGTAATAGGGCACATACTATCTGTGTTTATAGATGCACTCAAGAAAATGTATCCAATCTGTTCGTGGATCGTCTTTAACGAGACGATAGATTAACTAGTATTACGTATTCGCTTAAACGGGTCCCTATTCTTTTTCATAATTTAAGTTTACATTTAAAATTTCAGGGGTGTCATGAAACAAAATAAACCTAACTTAACCTAAGCTAATGGGTTTTTCTTTCATGCATCTTGTAAAGTTAAAAATCGCAGAATTATGACTAACAATTTTATGCCATACAATACGTTATGTCAGCCGATAGGAACCCCGCTTAAACACTGCCCCCACTCATTAAAATTATTAACAGGTAAACTATTTCCATACACCTCTTGTCACTTTAGTGTAGGCATTTGTTGCCGCTGCACGTAGTTGAACACTATCAATTCGCCCTGGAATGAACAGTTTCCTTTGTGATTCCCTCGAACTAGCAGGCTCTCGTTTAAAAATAGCCAATCCCGTGCGGAAAAAAAACGCCTGCATATTTTACTTTGCAGCCGGAACCGCTGTCACCGTTTGACGGAGGGGTAGGGTAAAGTAGCCGAGGGACTGTCCACGTGGGTTGTCGAATCAGTCAAATTGAAGAAAGGTGTTCATTAATTTTGATAGGACTTTTATGTGCTTATCCTTCTGGAACAATGGTTTGAAAGGATCCTTCATATTTTACTTCAATACCAAAACAGTCAGAGCAGTTGTGATTAAACAACATATTGAGCGTAAATAAATCTTTTTAAAAGGTTTTCGCATTTATTAGATACATGGTCATGTTGACTCTTTGAGTTTTATTCCCTTTGTCGAAGCAGTTGTCGCAGTGGTATGCAGGTGCATACTGGGCCGGCGGTCCTGGGTTCGGAACCCGGCCAGGAGTTTCCCGAATTTCTTATTCCTCACATTTTTGCTTGAATGATTTCCTTATTGCTATGAACACTGGAGAAATACTTGTACGAACTATTATTAATTATTAGTAAAACAATCCAAAAGGCAACCTCTTTTCAAAAATATCTGATGTCGACCTTTCTATTGAAAATAAAACTCATATTTACGTTTCTAATAGTAGTGTCTTTATTCTGTGCTAAGTAATATTTTAATTTGAAATTCCTCAATCCAAAGTTACAAAAGGGATAACAATCAGTTTTCTGCCACACGCTTGCTCGTTTGGACTAATTGACAGCTCGACAGAGGCCCAATTTCATGTCACTTTTTTAGTAGTGATTGTCGATCACAACCATTCAACAGACATAATCAACCATTAAATGGCAATTAACAACTGACATACGTAGTATGAAGAATTAGGCATTAAGTTGATCTCAACAGAAGTGGTCTAAACGCCTGCAAAAAATAATTTTAAGGAGTGGATTTGTGCATCTATGTATCCTCTACTTCAATTCAAGAGCTGGGTTCTTGTCGGTGTAGGAATCGCCAGCCGTTTCTTTCTTGGGCTTTCTCCTTCACTTCTGGATAAGACATGACTTTTATTTGCTCAAAATCTAATCGGACTATATTATTATAACTTCTAAACAGCTTATACAATTTTGGCTCTTGTATTTGGTTTGAAAGAAGATTTTAATCGTGAGAGTCTTATACAAACCGGTAGACCTATTTAAATACTTCTTTTTAGCGGTTATGTCCAGTAAAGGAAAGTGAAACGCGTACGTTTTTTACCCTTATTTATGACAATGAGCACCAAAAACTGTAAGATAGACCTCTAGTGAAAGTAGATTTAAATAGCTCTTTAGACATGCTTTATGGTACGTATAGTGACACCAAATTCAACGATCAAGAAATACGGTGTAAAAGTTTAAATCTGCTCAAATTAAAAAAATATATTTTTGACCGCTGAGTCATTCATAACGCTCAAACTATGTAGAGCTCTACTTAACTGTTTGTTTTTGTGTTTACTATTCGTTTTGCTCTTGTCATATCATTGTGGTCTGTTTTTCAATTTCCTTGAATGTACTTTGTACCATCTACTGTTAACGTATGAGCGTCATATCTGTTCATAAGATTAGTCACCCTATGTCCCTGCGCTATGAACGTGGAGCGGTGGTTGTCACACCGACCGCAGCCGCCGCAACGTTTACAAAGTGCGGACATTATAGACAAGCTTTTAATTAATCGTGCACAAAGGCTTGCGCCGCTTTTATGGGCTTAGAAAATATTTTGCCGGTATAAAATTAACTAGAATTGCATCAAGTATGTAAATAGTGTATATTGCAACTGGAAGAAAAAATATAAGCTGCACGCTGTATATGGATCCTACGGACTACGCAATTTAAAATTAAAGTTGCGGCTGCAAAATCAATGACCCACACAAATTTGTATTTCACTTATCTCACAAACGACGAATAATGGAAACTCAAGGGCCACAAAGATACTGAAAGATATTATGCTCTTTAGCGACAAGCCCGCATGCTATGCAATCTTTTTATTTCACAATATGGTCTACATTTTTATGTACCAACATATATTTGGTGTATCATACTTGTGTAGTTATTAAAATTGTATAGGTAGATCAAATACAGAGGCACAATATGTACGTAAACTACCAACACTATATCCAACAGGGTATTTTTCAGCACGCGCCTATTGCGGATTTTTAGTGGTAAGTACTAATTTATTTTACTGCCTTCGAAAATTGTTTGGTAGGTAACTGACGTTGAAAATCAGTGAATGACACAATGTAAACAAAGAGGAAACATGACTGAAGATTTCGCAAGTTCCTTGTCATTTTGGCATAATAAAGCCAAAACTATCCAGTGTTGAAAGTCAAGTTTTTTTCAATAGGATACAGTTTCACAAGAAACACGAAGCATTGAGCAGCTTTCCGGTAAACAATGCATGTTTTGAATATGGTCGATGACAAATCCTTGACAAATCCTTGGCAAATGCTAATATATATGACGTATGCACATTATTGCCATATGAAAGCTGTTTGTAGCGCCACTATCCTGGGCAGGACCGAAACTTGTTGGGCTATACATACATAAATATAGGTACCTATGTGTCGATTAAACTGACCTTTTTCGTCTGCACAGCTATCGTGCGACAAACAAACACAAACAGCGGCATCGGTTTGATTAGCCTCCAGCCGTCAACGAGCAGCTTCTGACATGCTAATCGAGCAAACTGGCCGCCCTGTACGTCGACCACTGACACGGACTGGCGCTGAAAATACCTATTTACCGTGCCCCGGGGTTTTAGGTGTACGACTGATTTAACGCCTAGTTGGAGAGGCACTTTAGCGAAGGAAGTAATACTTCGGTCAACGGGACTTGGCCAGATTGCAATAGAAGAAAGAAAAAAAACAATCAGCGCTATGCAACGTATCCTATCGAATGTGCCATTCAAAATAGCTAAATATTGCGGGAATAACCCGCAAAAATTCGTATAAGGCTTAGTAAAAATCATTCAGTAAATTATCAAAATTATTTTTCCTCCTGTGGCCACAGTGTGGCAAACAAGCGGCTCAAATGCGAATATTGTTTCTATTAGCCTTCTCCTGCCGACGACAAGCAACGTCTGACATGGTCATCGAGCAAACTGGCCGCCCTCTACGCTACGGGTTTTCGGTGCACAAATGATTTAACACTAGGCCGTCGGCGTCAGATCATTTGTGCATCGAAAGCCCCTAAAATGCTAATTACGATACGGTAGGTACCTAATTAGACTGGCATTAGAAAAACTTTCCTTTCAAACCATAAGATAGAAAACACAAGTAGGTAATAAAACTGGAGGAACATTAAGAATGTCTACAAAATACAGTTACGCACGTTGTCTGTGCGTGCGCACGCACGTTTCAAAAATAAGTAGTCGAGCAATGCAACGAATAATATACAAGCTCTTCATTACTTGCGAAGTTAACCGAGCTTGGGCGAATATGGCAGTGTGGAGAGGCACTTCGGCGGAAGAAGTAATACTTCGGTCAATAGAAGAAACAAAAAAACAGCGCTATGCAACGTATCCTATCGACTGCGCCATTCAAAATATAGCTATATATTAGAAAAAAAACTTTACTTTCATTACTGTGAGTAGTTTTGGCTTTATTATCCAAAAATTACTTAAAATTTGTGCAATATTTAGGTCTGTTTCCTCTTTGTTTACATCAGTGACATTAACCAACTTTCAACGTCAGTTACCAAAAATTTGTTGCCATTTAGATAAATGATTACCGCTAAAAATCCACAATATGGCGTGGGTTGTAAAAACCCCTGGTTGGGCTATACTGGTGAATTTCCAATAAGGTTCGGTGCTCAACCAGCTAAGACAAACACATCGATATTAGTACCTTTGCCTGAGAGTCTAAGAATATTAAAAGGTTTCACGAATGTTTCCTTAGCAATAATAAAAATGTTAAAAGTATAACCAAAGTATGGCTTGGGCTACCGATGGGGCGTCGTCCGGTCGGTCGGCCAAACCGCTGGATAGATCGGGTAGAGAGGGATCTGCGTGAGCTCGGAGCCACAAACTGGCGAGAGATTGCGCAGTATCGGGTTAAGTGGCGAGCTCTTGTGTCGGAGGCCAAGACGCATTTTGGGTCGCTGAGCCAGCGCATTTCGTTTTTAGTTAGTTATAACCAAATCATTCGTGGAATGATACTCGTACTATACGAACAAGCAGCCAGCAACTGTCACATATAACACTCATAGTGTTATATGTGACAGTTATATGTGACAGTTATGTATGACAGTGTATGTACTGTTTGTATGTAAGCAAGGCCCAGATATGCGGGTACGTAGCGCGTGTTTAATGACAAATAGGAGTTCTTTACACGAGCCCCACCGGAATGCGAATTGAGCTGCGACATGTCGATACATACGGGCGGTAAGGTTTTCTTTCGATTATTTAAAGTTTTACTCTTATCTCTCTTTTATCACTTAAAGAAAGAAAGAAAGAAAGAAAGAAAGAAAGAAAGAAAGAAAGAGAAAGAAAGAAAGAAAGACAGAAAGAAAGAAAGAAAAAAAGAAAGAAAGAAAGAAAGAAAGAAAGAAAATACATTTATTCAACGCAAAACACAGTTACATGAAAAGAAATCTAACATAAACAATCATCGTTGAATAGGACCCCACTCAGCATGATGCTACGGCAACCTGGGGCGCTGGTTTTCAGTTGGGACCTGCTTACAAATACTTAGATGCTAAAAATACACACAAAACATTAGAATAAATAGGAACACAATACAACGAAGTAGATAAAAAATCAGATATACAATAACAAAAGTAAGTTCCTTATAATCTAAATTTAAAACACCTCCGAACCGAGTAGGATCATGACACCCTCTTTTAATGAGTGGTATAGCAGGTACTAGTAAAACTGAACATAACAAAAAAAAAATCATAGCTAGATAATATTGGCTGAGATCTGGTCACTTGATCCACTAAAAGCTGAATATCTTATAGACGAGAAATCCGATTTTCATCAAACAAAGCTAAGAATCATTTCGACAAATCAGGCTTTTGAATAAAAGGAAATCACACTCAAATCGGTACACCCATATGAGCGCTACGATGCCAAAGACGGACACACAGATACACAACTTACACTCTTATGACACCCCTCTTTTTTTGTCGGGGGTTAAAAACTTGGCCAGCGGCAGTCATGTCAGGGCATCGCCACTAGACTTCCAACCATATCAGAAAAGATCTAAAAGTCGATTCATACCACTAAAGTATAAAAATAGCTGGAGCGAGCGTAGGTACCATAATATCTACTTTCAAATCTTAACTTGTAAATGGCACAAAGTGTAATTTGAATAGCAAAAATGCATAAATATCACCGTAATTTTGAATGTTACGCTTATCAAAATGGAATATATATCATCTGAATAATAACGCATATCACTAAAATAGAAATGTAGTTACGAGTGTTGCGACACATCCAATAGATGACCGTCAAACGTCAGTACCCTTACCTTGGGATCCTTACCAGTTTATGGTTACTGAACCATACTCGCTTAACGACTGTGTAAACGATAGAATTGTAGTTCTACAAAGTGACCGCTAGGGGCGCTCTACTATACAAATCCCTTATGCCTTGTTCACACGTACCGAGTAAACGGGCGAGACAGTGCTCTGTCTCGCACGTTTGTCTTGTGTGTGACAGGGACGAGAGCACTGTCTCGCCCACTGTCTCGGTACGTGTGATCAAGGCATTACGCTGCCGCTAGCGAGTTCACGTTAACTTATGATAAATATACAGATTACGGTCCTGAAACTCCTGAAAGGCCTAAACCGAGCCGTGTGTAGCTCGCACGCGAGATGCTTTCACAAAATTAGAATTAAGTTCATTTGGTGGATTAAGCTAGAGACGCAATCGAGTTACGTGCGATAACACAGCGGTGTTTGAAATATTCATCAACCGAGCTAAATGTTCAGAATGTTCAAACACATCGGCGGGGTTTGCGTTTTCGAGGTAGGAGTAGGTATTCTGTACATCGTTCGCGCCAGCCTCCTTTTTTTCAGGGTTCCGTAACCAAAGGGTAAAATACGGGACCCTCTGTCTGAGCGTCTGTCCGACTGTATATCTGTGTGTCTGTCTGTCACCAGGCAGTATCTCATGAATGAATAAAGTTGGACAGTTGAAATTTTCTCAGATGATGGATTTCTGTTGTCGCTATAACAACAATTACTAAAAACAGAATTAAATAAATATTTTTGGAAAACGTAAATGAAGAACGTGCAATAATCTGAAGATTTTGTTCCTAACTATTTATTTACCGCTACTTCACGCACGGTGACTCGATAATTTGTTTAAATACCATAACGTTCAAAAACCAAAAGGTACCGCTGGGGAGACTTGGTGGAGGTGGATCTGCTTAAAAAGCTTCAAGCCGAAAACTGGCGAGAAACTCCGCAGGATCGGGACAAGTGGCGTACTCTCGTTTCGTAGCTAATATCCTGTTTGGGTCACTGAGCCAAAATAGTTAGTTAGTGGCAGTCTTCCCCGGTGATACTTTTACTCCACCCTAGCTTTTTTTTGCTTTTATATGCCCAGAAAACGCTTGCGAAAATATAAAGATGCTTATGAAGAAGTGAAACGCGGGACTTCTTTACGGAGAGCTGCTGAAATGTACGGAGTTAATCGCATGACGTTATTGCTAGAACTTTGCATAGATTTTTTTAACTTTGTACAAAAAAAAGTGTGTGTGTCAGCTCCGACGCACGACTGGAGTTTACTCTTCAGGCCAGGCGCGCACCACGTTTTTTTTTAGTCGCGCGATAATTTTGTCGCAGAAATAAGCGTACTTATGGGTTTATGATCATCGTGGTGCGCGCACTCTCATATAAATAAACCGATATCTTGCATTTCTGCGACAAAATTATCGCGCGACTAAAATCGTGGTGCGCGACTGGCCTTAAGAACAATTATAAAATATATAGGTACTCAATACGTTTATTGCACATAATGGTTATACAGGTGGAAGTAAATAATTTAAGTATCACATTATGTACCCTGTTGGGCGCTGCAAACAAGAACGAGAAGGTAGGCACTTACATAATATTAATATACGAGTATAATATACAGCAACACTAATAATAATGTTACATTTTTTTTTTACCCATAGGCCTATCTTCTGAATATTCGTTCAAGGAGTAGTACGTTTTCGAAACTAATGATTGTTTAAGTTTGTGAACGAAAACTGCATCTTTTTTTCTTTTTACTTCGAACTTCGTATCGTGCCGTCCCTTTCACTCTCCTGTTATACACCGTATGACTGAAAGGGACGGCACGCGGTGGCGGTCAGTTGTAATGTATGACTATCCTAACATTCCCTCAGACACACGCGGCCTGAAGTGTCATAGTGACAGCAGGTCGCCACCGCGTGCAGGCTGTAAGCCATAAAGTCTCGACAAAAAAAAACTGATGGCTGTCAACCTGTTATTTTAATTTACGTCAACAAACGGCCAATTTCAAATTTTTTCGCGATTTGTTTCAAAATTATCATAGTTAATGTCTTCAAATGCATAAATGAAATGTGCTTAACGCGGCACAACCTCTGCTGAAGACGATTCAGTTCATTTTCCTAGAGCGGGAATAATAATTTTACGGTAAGAATATTTTATTTCAGGTCTCTTATATGTCTCGGAATTTTGTTGCATATTTTAATACACATGAAATAAGAACTACCAGCTATTTGTTTTAGACGTGTTTCAGGTACTTACATTTATTTAGTTAGGTTACCTTGCCTAGTGTTAGTATATGTATCAAAATAAAATTATAGTCTCTGCTGGCTACTACTAACGCCATCTAGTGTTAAGATTGTTACTAACTACAATGTATATACCATTGTTCTATTGAAATAAATGACAGTTTGTTGCGAATATCCAACGTGTTTTAATAGGTTATGGGCTGCTCCCGAATTTATCAGTTATTTTAATTTAAAATAGATAAATTTGTGCTCGTTGATTCGCGGAAAAATGAACTCGAACTATATTGCTAGTGTGCCAAAGTTAAAAGGCAGGGAGAATTATGACGAGTGGTGTTTTGCGGCTGAAAACTTACTGGTCTTGGATGGGATGGACAAGTACATCAAACCACCTACCGGCTTTGAAGTCAAGCCAGCGGAAGATGCAAAAACGAAGGCAAAGTTAATATTAACTATCGATCCAGCTTTGTACGTGCATATAAGAAATACGGAATCTTCAGCGGCATTATGGACTAAGTTGAAGACCATGTTTGACGACTCCGGTTTCTCGAGAAAGATAACCTTGCTTCGACATTTGATTTCCATAAGACTGGATAGTTGTGACTCGATGGCTACATATGTCACACAAATCGTCGAAACAGCTCAACGGTTAAATGGCACAGGATTTACAATAACCGACGAATGGGTGGGATCATTATTATTAGCAGGTTTGTCCGACCGTTATTCTCCGATGATAATGGCTATAGAACATTCGGGTATTCCGATAACTGCTGATGTCATAAAATCAAAGTTGCTTGACATGGAAGTTACCAATGAGTCTGAAGTCAGTGGCGCTGCATTCGTTGCGAGAAATAAATATTACTCTGGCAACACTAAGCCGAAGAAAAATGACGGTGCATTTACGTCAAACAAGAAGACAGTTACAGATTCAATAACAAAGGAAGTAATTTGTTATAAATGTAAAAGCAGCGGACATTATCGGAACCAGTGCCCGTTATTGAAGAAAACTGCAAACAAATGCGTTTTTAACGTGGTTTTTATAAACGGAAAGTTTAACAAGACTGAGTGGTACGTCGACAGTGGTGCAAGTGCACACATGACTGTAAACAAGGATTGGATTAAAAACATGAACTTAACGCCGTGTTTACCAGAAATCGTTGTTGCTAACGAATCAAAAGTATCAGTGGATTGTTCCGGAGATGTAGACATTGTTTCGGATTTGGAATGTCACATAACTGTCAAGAATGTGCTATGCGTGCCTAGTTTGACAACAAACTTGTTATCAGTTAGCGAGCTTATCAGGAATGGCAACAATGTCGTATTTGAGGAAAAGCATTGTTATATTTATGACAGAAGTGATGCTTTAGTTGCGATAGCTGATTTAACTGATGGTGTTTACAAGTTGCGATTGCAGTCGCCGAGTTACGTGTTGGCAGCTCCTGCAGTTACCGGTAAATTATGGCACAGAAGGCTAGCTCACATCAACAGTCAAGATATGAACAAAATGAGAAATGGCATCGTTGATGGCCTATCTTATGATGGCTCGTTTGACATAACAAAGGCAGAGTGTACTACTTGTTGTGAGGGAAAGCAGATGAGGTTGCCATTCTCTCATGTTGGTGAACGAAGCACAGAGACGTGTCATCGTATACACAGTGATTTGTGTGGACCTATGGAGGTGAACTCTCTAAATGGCAGCAGATATTTCATGCTATTTGTTGATGATTATAGTCGGATGACTTTCATCTATTTTATCAAGCAGAAAAATGAAGCTTTAAGTAAATTTAAAGAATTTAAATCTATCGTAGAAAACCAGCAAGGAAAGAAAATAAAGATCTTTCACACTGATAATGGACTTGAATACTGCAGTAAAGAATTTGAAAATTATTTAAAACAATGTGGTATTATTCACCAGAAAACAAATAGTTACACACCTGAACAAAATGGTGTCTGTGAAAGGGCTAATCGCACAGTGGTTGAAAAGGGCAAATGTCTATTGTACGATGCAAAGTTGGGCAAGAGATTTTGGGCTGAAGCGGCCAGTACAGCTGTTTATTTGAAGAACAGGTCCATTGTGTCAGGAATACCTAAGACTCCTTATGAACTATGGCATGGGTCAAAACCCGACCTAAGCCACATCAGATTGTTCGGAAGTAAGGTGATGGTACATGTCCCCAAGGAGAAGCGCCTCAAGTGGGACAAGAAGGCCACACAGCACATCTTAGTCGGATATGGTGAAGATGTGAAAGGATACAGGCTGTATAATCCTACCAAGAACACCATCATCACCAGCAGAGATGTCATTGTGATGGAGCATGAGACAGGTGATATTGCAACCACCGACGAGGCTATATGGATAGCAGAAGAGGAGACAGCACAGCATAGTGTGGAGACACCAGAGATTAGTGTGGAGAAGGAGAGCGGCGATTCAGTGGGGGAATCCTGTGTTCCAGCAGAAGGGGATCAATGTGACAGCTCTTCAGATTCTTCAGTTTACACTGATGGTGAAGATACTCTTCATGAATCTCCAAGTGAGGTGCAGGTGCAGGAGGTCCAGACAACATCAGATCCAGAGCCGGAGCCTTGTATAAAAACAAAGCGCCAAAGGAAACAGCCTGAGCGGTATGGCTTTAGCAACTTGTGTGTATCCAGTGTTGTTCCAGCATCTGAGGAGATCTCAATCTCGGAGGCTCTAGAGGGGCCTGAGAAGGAGCAGTGGAGGTGTGCCATGGCTGATGAGTTGCAGTCATTCGAGGACAATGATGCGTGGGAGCTTGTCAAAAACCCTGGTGATGTGTCAATAGTGAAGTGTCGTTGGGTGCTCGTTAAAAAGTTTGATGTGGACAATAATGTGCGGTACCGGGCTAGGCTTGTGGCCAAAGGCTTTACGCAAAAGCCAGGTGTAGATTACACTCGTACTTTTGCACCTGTTATTCGTCATTCTACTCTGAGATTATTGTTTTCTCTTAGCGTTAAAATGGGAATGAGCATAACGCATTTAGATGTAACGACAGCTTTTCTAAATGGTGTTTTAAAAGAAAAAATATACATGTCAATACCTGAAGGGTTTGCAAACAAAAGTGGGGGAAATGTGTTAAGATTAAAACGGGCTATTTACGGCTTAAAGCAGTCATCTCTAGCATGGTATGAGAAAGTAAAAGATTGTCTTTGTAAATTAGGTTTTAATAACAGTCAATATGAACCATCTTTGTTTGCAAAAACTAAAGGTAATATAAAGATAATAATTGGGTTGTATGTAGATGATTTTTTGATTTTTTCAAACAATGATAATGAAACTGAAATATTAAAAAATGTATTAGCTTCAGAGTTCAAGTTAAAGGATTTGGGTCCTGTCCGACAGTATCTAGGAATGAGAATAAATGTAAACAAAAATAAGAATGTTATTACTATTGATCAAACACAGTACATTGAACAATTAGTTGAAAAATTCCAGATGTCTGACTGTAAACCTCAAAGTACTCCAATTGAACCAAAATTGAATATAGAAAAATCTACAGAATCTTTACCTAATGTTCCTTATCAAAAACTAATTGGCAGTTTAATGTACCTGGCAGTATTAACAAGGCCAGACATTGCCTATGCTGTTAGTTATCTCAGCCAATTTAATAGTTGTTATAATGTTAACTGTTATAACTATGCAAAACGAGTATTAAAATATTTACATTGCACTAAAAATTATTGTTTAAAGTATACCAGTAATGACATGGATTTGCAAGGTTTTGTAGATAGTGATTGGGCATCCGATGCCTTAGACAGGAAATCCTATACTGGATTCTGTTTTATGATGTCAGGCTCAGCAGTTTCCTGGCAAAGCCGTAAGCAGAAGACAGTAAGTCTGTCTAGTACTGAATCAGAGTACACAGCGATGTCTGAAGCTTCCAGAGAAGCTGTATATTTACGAAATTTAATCCAAGAGATTACTGGAAAAATTATTGTGATAAATTTATACTGTGACAACCAGAGTGCCATAAAATTGGCTTCTAGTGATCAATGTCATAGCAGGTCAAAACATATCGATGTGCGTTGCCATTACATCAGAAATGTTATTAATGATAAGGTCATTAAAATTAAATATGTTCCTACTGAGGAGATGCCAGCTGACCTGCTGACTAAGGGTTTGTCTCATATAAAACATTATAAGTTCATGAATATGCTTGGTATTGTAATTGCATAATATTTAGCTTATTTTGATAAGTGGGGGTGTTAGTATATGTATCAAAATAAAATTATAGTCTCTGCTGGCTACTACTAACGCCATCTAGTGTTAAGATTGTTACTAACTACAATGTATATACCATTGTTCTATTGAAATAAATGACAGTTTGTTGCGAATATCCAACGTGTTTTAATACCTAGAAATACGGTTATTTTATGTTATTAAATCACAGGTTCTGTTTGTTTGTTTTAAATATCTTTAACCTCTCATCACACAAAAACGGCTGCACGGATTTAATCCCAGATAGCATCCAAACATGGTGATAGGATACTTCTTACTTCTTACCCAACAACTGTAGACAAAATGTTTTTTTTTTTTTTTTCTACATTGTGAAGCCGGAAGCCTAGTATGGCTGCATCCGAATGTCGGTAATTAGCAGGGGGCGGGGCTAGCCGGCCGCACCTGCCCGGAGCGAGACAAAATGTTTTTTAATACAAGTATTTATAGGTATTATTCATACGGTAATATTTTAACACTGCTAGATTATATTTAGGCCTGCATTGACCAAACTTGTTCTGAGCTTAGTGCATCGTATTTTAACATTATATTTCTGTTCATGTCTATCGTCCATTTTGTTCAAGCAGGTCTCAATTAATGTGGATATGTAGACTTGATAAAATGTAATTTCCTATTTCAGAGCTACATTTTGGGCACGACTGGTCTTCACAAGAATCCTTGACTTCTCTGTACGAAAGGAATAAGGTTTTATGTAGACGACATTTCCAAGATTCCCGTTACACTGACAGTTGTAGAAAAAGCCTGAGCAAGTATTCTGTTCTAGGAACAACAGAATATATTATTAAAACAATGCAATAATAGTGCACCTATGTAGTAAACTTTTTAAAGACATTTTGTAAATTATAGTCCCTGTTTGGATATACAATGAATAAAGGCCATTTAAAAGTAATTCATTGTGTTGTATTTTTTATAAAACTATTAAATTTCAGCTCAATCGTATACCGGGAAGTGGTTGACAAATGATTTGCAGGATTAAACCTGAACATGCATGCATGTTAAATAGAAAAGTTAGAAAAACAAACTTTCAATATGGCATATTTGAAAACCCCGCCAAAATAGCCCGCTGTCACTTAGTTCATATACGGTGGCGCTAGTAGTATAAAAAAAAAGATAGGCAACTTTTTTGAACGTAGTTACCGTTCTTCTCCTTGTGAGTATTATATGCCTTGTTCTTGACATACTTGACGTTCGAGTTTGCATGACGTTATTCAACAATTTTATTAAAGTCCGTCCCTTTCACCCCCGTGTTATACACTATATGAGTGAAAGGGTCGGCATGATACGAAGTTCGGAGTAGGCCTTTAGATACACATACACAAGTTTAACGGACGCCGCTTCAAGCATCATGCTTGACGGCGGGCTTGATCGTGTATGGCCTGCATTATCCTTACTTCATGCGAAATTTCATCCGAAATGTCAAATTTTATAGTTTGTTTATGTGAACATAATGGTAGTTTAAAAAGTCGTATCTCAGTATACGATCGGGGTAAAAATACGACTTCTTAATTTAGCAGGTTATGCGTTAAGCGTTATAGACTAAGATCTCGATATAAAACGACCTTCACCGAGATGTTTATTTGATGAAATGTATTTTATATTTAGATTAATATGTCAATAAATATATTGCATATGGGTTACCTAACAATTTTTAGTCCAGGGTATGTTTAGTCAAAAATAAAAAATATTTTTTTTTAACACTTCACCGATTTGATTATTAGATAAATTCATAATTAAATAATCAGACCGTTGAAAAATGCTAGTAGGTATACTCGTAGATTTACCTGTTTATACCTGGCAACCAGTTGTGACGGGAAAAGAATAGGCAACCTAACGTTTGCATATTCTATGGGCTTCATACTTTCGATTGGTATAGAATTTATCTAATATTAATCAAACCGGTGAAATGTTTAAAACATTTTTTTTTATTATTAATTAAACATACCCTGGACTAAAATTTGTTAGGCAACCCATATGCAATATATTTATTGACATATTAAATTGAATATAAAATACATTTCATCAAATAAACATCTCGGTGAAGGTCATTTTATATCGGGATCTTAGTCTATAACGCTTAACGCATAAACTGCTAAATTAAGAAGTCGTATTTTTACCCCGATCGTATACTGAGATACGACTTTTTAAATTAGCACGGCAGATACGTTCGATTTTATACCCCATATTTTTCATACCCCGGGCTTATATATGAAAATCGATCCTTAAGGAGTAAACTTCAAAAAAACATGGGACAATCATAGACAAATCGACCTAGTCCCAAACTAAGCAAAGCTATGCTATGCTATGGGTACTAGCTGTAGTATGGGTACTAGACGAAGATGTACATAATATATATAAATACATATTTATATAGATAACATCCAAGACCCAAGAACAAATATTCGAGTTCATCACACAAATATTTGCCCCGGCCGGGATTCGAACCCGGGATCCGAACCCGGGATCGCCGGCTCAGTAGGCAAGGGTCTGCAAACTGCGCCAACCGCGTCGTCAAAAAAAGAAAATTATGTTGTGCTATGTTACATATTTCTAACAATAAAAGTCATTATAAACCATCTCTGTTTGTTTATGTCTTATTTCTGACCCCAACCACTGTCACAACCGTTCTTGGGGGCCGGTTTTGATACTTGTTTCCTAAAATCCTGTTTGGGTCCCTAAACCAAAATAGTTAGATAGCTAGCGAAAATCGTGCAAATCTTCATCCTCTAAATTTTGGCCACATACCACTCGACAAGCCTCAACATCCGTCGATTATCCACGGATTTCCGACTAAACACGCAGCGGCCGACAACCAATCATTAATAGACGGAGCTCGAGCGGGCCCCGACACCCTGTAATTGCGTTGCCCACAAATTTACCAACATATTTGGACCAAATTTGAAGCTCCATCCTTTGGGTAGATTTAGCATATCTCGATTAAAGGATAGCGTAGGATATATTTCTATGTCCGTCTCATTTAAAAGCAAGCTCAAACTTAGCTTATTAACCGACTTCAAAAAAGGAAGTTTGGTTGGTATTTACGGCTTTTTATTCGTTAAAGAAGTTTAAGGCGTGAGGTTTGGCACAGACATCAAAAGGTGACTCAAATGTAATCTGTACATGAACGGGTTAGTTTTGGCTTTTCTTTTTTGTTAAGAAAATATTTTTTTTATAGCTTTTGTTTTTATGACTTAATCAATTAAATACCTATAATTTTTAAGTTTTAATTTAATTTCATTTTGTATGGTATTTAGTATTGCTTAAAACACCGAACTGTTTTCTGCATTTAAGTCTACTGTTTTAGGGTGTACAAAATGTAACTGATACATTATAAATTAAGGCATGATAATTTTGTAACATCCACTTTGAGGACCATAATAAAAAAGACCATAATAAATTTCTTTCTTTTCTGCAATTTTTAGGGTTCCGTGCCCAAAGGGTAAAAACGGGAGCCTATTACTGAGACTTCGCCGTCCGTCCGTCCGTCTGTCACCAGGCTGTATCTCAAGAACGGTGCTAGCTAGACAGTTGAAATTTTCACAGATGTATTTCTATTGCCGCTATAACAACAAATACTAAAAATAAAAATAAAAAAATATTTAAGGGAGGCTCCCATACAACAAACTTGTTTTATGGTACGGAACCCTTCATGCGCGAGTCGGACTCGCACTTGCCCAATTTATGAAATTGATACATAGGTTCAAAGGTCGTCGATCGTATTAATACGTTGGACCGGCAATCCAAATATAAAGATATGTGGACCACTTATGAGCGCAATATAATAATATATTTCTTTACATGTTGATATTTGTATCTATAATAACAATTTTCCCAAATAGTGACATTATTAACCCTAATAGTGAGTCTAAACTAAACTACTCTAAATAGTAAAAATTAAAAAGCTTTTATTTAAACGCTCTAAAAAGAAACATACATACATTGCAAGTTAAATAAAAGCTTTTAAAAATGTTACGTTAACTGTAACGGCAGCGAGCTGTAAATTGTAGATGGACGACATATTGGCAACCGTGCCGTGCCGAGCGCACCCGCCGCTTGCCCGGGACTCGAAAGTACGATATTAATAAGTTTCGGCGCGGCCGAAAGGTTCGGCTGTTTTTTGGCCAAAACCGAACCTTTGACCGAAACATGATTTTTAGGCTGAAACTGGCCGAAACCGAAACTTCGGTCGGACTCTAGTATAAAATATACGCATTTAAAATCAAAACTCCTTTTTATGGCCGTTTTTTAACCCCTTATCGAAATCATCTCGTTAAAAAAATTGCTTACCTGGCTAACCATTATTAGCGTCGAATAAAAATCCGATCCAATTCATTTTCAGTTCAGGCAGTTTTTGTGAAAGCGCAACGCCCGATTGGGCAGGTCACCGAAATAGTTTATTGGAAACACACGGTGTGTTTTTGCCTTTTTGCGCAATAGATAAATAAGTGGTCTTTATTCCTGAAAAACATATTTTTTAGGAATCCGTACCCTGAAAGGAAAACATCACTTTGTTGTCTGTGTGTCTGTCAAGAAAATAGGCTAGTTGACTCTTGTTAAATTGTATTAAACTAATGTTTATTTTGTCTTTGACATAGGAAACCTAACTACCTATATATTTTTCGGTTCATAAAATTAGGAGATTCTCGTCTCATCATAAAAGAATTCTACTATCGCCTAATATTTTGCCTGAAATTGGTGCCTTGTCTGCCACTGTTTGGAAGTTAGCGTGACGATTTTCAGGATCAGCAGACGGGTCTCTTCAATGAATGTTATTTCTCCTTTGATTTTTAACAAATACTGGTTTATTCCAAGCAAGTAATTAAATTACAGTTTGAAATTTTATTATTGAGGCGGAATTATATAAATTTAAAATAATCGCGTATGGTAACGTGTGCGATGATGCGCCCGTGGTTGGTAAAGTGAGCGAGTGTCGCAGCGCCCCCTCGCGGCCAGGTTGGGAAGCTCCGCCGCTTCGCATAATTGGAAGTAGATGGCGCCAAACGCGCCAACATGCCCCCGGCCTTGAAAGCACCCGCTTTCAATGTGACTGCGACAGGGTGGCTGATACAGTGTCGTCATCGGGCTGCAGCAGGAGCGGGCAGAGTTTGGAAAACGCCCTTCGTATGGTCCCGGTCGCCGTTTTCACGTCGGCGACTCGAGATACTCCGTCCTTGCCTGTAAACAAGGTTACCACCCGGCCCAAACGCCATTTGAGGGGTGGTAAATTATCTTCTTTGACCAGAACCAGAGAGTTGAGCGTGATGTCCTGGCCGTGCGTCTGCCATTTCGTTCTAGTCTGCAGCTCAGAAATATACTCCTTGGACCACCGTTGCCAAAAATGTTGCCTTAATTGCTCCAGCCTTTCGTAGCGAGGGAGACGGCCTGTCTCTGTAGTCAAGTCCTTGCAAGGCGGCGCTGTCATCGGTCGGCCAATAAGGAAATGAGCTGGAGTAAGTGCGACAAGGTCATTTGGATCTGTGGACATAGGATGCATGGGTCGGGAGTTCAGGACGGCTTCGACTTGTGCTAATACCGTGCTGAACTCCTCATAAGTTAAATGCGCGTTGCCAACAACGCGTTTCAGGTGATGTTTACATGATTGTACTGCTCTCTCACACAACCCTGACATATGTGGAGCATACGGAGGGGCAAAAACTAAATTAATATTGTCATTCGCGGCACAATTAACGATATTCTCAGAGTTATCCTGTAGGAATGATGAAAGTTCTTTTATTGAGCCAATAAAATTACGACCGTTATCCGAAAAAATCGCTTCCGGTTTGCCACGGCGAGATATGAAGCGTTTCAATACGAGTAGGTACCCCTCAGTACTGAGCGTAGTGACAAGGTCAAGATATACCGCGCGCGTCGTGAAGCAAACCATCAGGCATATGTAGGCTTTTTCTAATCTAGAACCCCGACCTTTACGATTAAGTATGTATACGGGACCCGCGTAGTCTACACCGCAACGCATGAAGCTGAACCCTGGGTCTAGACGTTGCGAAGGTAAGTTACCCATAATAGGCGCGAACGTTCTTCCCTTCATGCGAATGCAGGCCACACAGTTGCGTACTACTTGTTTTGCTAGGTTCGTACCACCGAGAGGCCACCAGCAGTCTTTGATTGAAGAAAGCAGTAGCTGCGGCGGCGCATGCAATAAACGTTTATGTTCACTCTGAAACAAAAGTTGTGTGAAACGGT
Organism: Apotomis turbidana; assembly: GCA_905147355.2. NCBI lineage: Eukaryota > Metazoa > Arthropoda > Insecta > Lepidoptera > Tortricidae > Apotomis > Apotomis turbidana. The sequence goes on from LR990285.1 coordinate 4,279,232, forward strand.
GTTTCGAACAAAGCAAAATCGGATGTTTTTTGTCGTATGAGAAATCAGGCGAGTTGCTAATACGACCCCCGACTCTTATCAGTTTTTGATCGTCTAAAAATATATTGAGTTTCGCAATATTACGTGTGTGTTTCATAGGTAAGTTATTTATTAAGTTTTCGTATTCCACAGGAAATGACTTCATTTGTGAAAGACGCGCCAAGCATTGCGCCGACGCATTCAATTCGTCAACAGACAGCGCGCCGGTTTTACGATTAATTTTGTTATTAATGCGCGTGTTGTTTATAAATCGCAAAACATAAGCGCCCGCGCGCCTTAAGCGATTATAAGACGAGAACCTATCGAAATTGAATACGTCGGTGTCAATTTGGCTTGTCAAACTAATTGTATTTGTTTTTATTTCAGGTAAATCTACAGGTATTACTTTAGATGTACGTGACGTCGTGTTATGTAACCAGGACGACTCTGACTCGCGTAAAAAAGACGGCCCGTGAAACCAAAACTCGTTATGGATAAGCGCGTCCATCTCGACACCCCTCGAAATTAAATCTGCACAATTGTGTTTACTACTTACATGAAGCCACTGCGCACTGCCACATAATTCATTTATTTCCGAGACTCGGTTTTGAACGAATGTTTTAAGCGTATGTGGCGACATTCGCAGCCAGCCCAGAACGATAGTAGAATCCGTCCAGAATGTCACAGAATCGAATCTTCACTTTAAGCGATTGAGTTATTTTCGCGTACAACCTCGCGGCTAACAATGCACCTAACAACTCGAGTCTAGCAATGCTAACGGATTTTAAAGGCGCGACCTTGCCCTTGGAACATAACAACTGCACTGTGATTGACTTGTTGTCATCTCCCGACAGCGTGCGTACATAGGCGCAGGTACCGTAAGCAGCCTGACTAGCATCGCAAAAAATATGCAATTGTGTGTATTGCGCGTGTGCATCCATGACATAACGAGGAATGCGTAGGTTATGTATGTGTTGTGTATGCGTGTGTATGTATCTGGACCATGATGACGCGATGTCATCAGGTACTTGGTCATCCCAACCTATATGTTTACAGAGCCATAGTCGTTGCAATAATATTTTTGCAATTATTATTTCCGGTTGTAATATACCCAAGGGATCATATGTTTGTGAGATAACAGATAATATCTTGCGTTTTGTGAGAACTTCAGTATCAGGTTTTATGTCAGTCGTATAGTGAAATTCGTCTGTATTATTTGTCCATCCTAATCCGAGTGTTTTACTCTGACAGTTATCACCTAAACATAACTCGCGTGACGTTATTTTAGACGATGAAAAGGGTGAAACGTCGAAGTTAAATACAAATTTTCGGAGAGGAAAACAACCCGAGAGGAGTACGTCGTTGACCTTTTCACATATATCTATTAAGGCGTGTTTATCGTTGTTTCCTGTGATAAGGTCATCCACGTAGCAGTCCTCCAGAATGGTACGAGAGATCGCTTCGTCAGTACATTCCTTAGCCAGCTGATTTAGACATCGAATGGCTAAGAATGGCCCTGGCGCCGTCCCGAATGTGACAGTATTAAGCTGATAAATGTTTAACGAATCGGAAGGGTTCTCTCGCCACAAAATAAGTTGAAGGTTCCGTTGGTCAGGTTGTATAAGTACTTGCCTATACATTCTCGCCACATCTGCGCAAGCGACGTATTTATATTCGCGAAAACGAAGCAATATAGAAAATATGTCGTTTTGTAGTGTCGGACCAGTTAGTAGCAAATCATTTAACGACTTATTGGAGCTAGATTGCATACTAGCATCGAAAACAACACGTAAACGAGATGTAAGGCTGTGCTCTTTAAATACACCGTGATGGGGGAGAAAGCAATAAGGCTTTGTGTATGTGTGTATGAGTGTCATATGTCCTAACTCGATATACTCGCGCATGAAATCGCAATACATCTTTTTATATTCTGGTATGCGCTCGAGTTTACGTTCTAACGATAAAAACCTATTTTTTGCTATCTCATAGGTATCTCCGAGCGACTCAGCTGATTCCCTTAACGGCAGACGCACGGAAAAACGACCCTCTGCTGTGCGTTGAGTTGTCGCCGTGAACAGCTGTTCACAGGCACGTTCGTCGTCAGTCAGTCCGTCTCCTACCATAGGGACATTTTCAAGCTCCCAGAACTGTCTCAATTGTGCGTCTAATGTCTGCGTGAAATGACAAGTAGTATGGTTTGACTTTAGGTATTTGTTTTGAATCGGACCCGAAATAATGTATCCGAGTTTTGTGTTTTGTAAATAAGGTCCTTCTGCGAGACGAATACGACCTTCGTTTAATAAATCCCAGAAAATATCCGCGCCTAACAACAAATCAATTTGTGATGGTTCGAAGTAATTAGGGTCTGCGAGTTGAATATTATCTGGAATGCGAATAGATTGTGCGTTTATAGTAGCTGTGGGCAGCTGATCTGTTATGCAAGGAAGTACCATACAATTGATGCGTGTATGGAAACTATTTGTTGTCGAGTGTAGGTTAAGATTACACGAATGTGTGCTTTGCGTGATGGATTGACCTACTCCCGTGATTTTATAAGAGGACTGTATCATAGGTGCGTTTAATTTATTTACGAATGATTGCGTGACGTATGAATGCTGGCTCCCGTTATCTAAAATCAACCTAGCCCGATGGAATGTGTTATCGCTATCGGGTACGTCTACTAGAGCTGTTGATAAAAGGACCGGTTGCAATGATGATGAATGTGTGTGTGAATTAAGACTAGTAATAGTGTGGTGATTAGCCGAGGTGGCGGGGACGGAGCTCGTCGACGGTGTGTTATTTACGCGAACAGCCGAAGTCGATGCGCCGGCGCCGTCACTGTTTAGGCTATGAATTAAGCTATTATGTTTTTTCTGGCATATCCTACACGGACCAAAAAAGCAGTTATCAACTGTGTGACCAGCGCGTAAGCAGTTGTGACATAGCTTCTTATCTTCGAGCAATTTCATTCTATCATCGACAGTTAGATTAAGAAAGCTATTACATGAATAAAGCGGATGATTAGCGCTGCACATCGGACAAATGCGTTGAGATTGAGAAGTACGTTTGGAGCTATGTTTGTTTGTGTGTGGAACAGTGGAGCTGGAAACGTAGCTATGAGTTGAGTGCCCGTGTTGTGATTGTGACTGATTCAATGGCTTTCTTATTTCGTGCGAATGTGTGTGCGTATGTTTAGAATGATTGGCTGCGATAGAATCTAACATATCGGCCCTATTTTGTAAGAAAGTAATTAAATCAGTCAGCGTTATTTTTGTGGAAGAATCGTGTTTATTTAAGTTGATTGAACCCTTGTACTGTTCCCATTCACGTTCTGAGGACGCGTCTAATTTAGTCACTATTAAATAGATCACTAACGTGTCCCAGGAATCCGTCGGTTCCCCTAACGTTTTAAGAGCTCTAAGAGAACGTAGTACAGAGTCAATCAGCTTTCTAATTTGTGGTGCTGATTCTTTGTTTAAGGATTGCGTGTTAAAAAGCGACTTTACGTAATTGTGTGTGAGTAACCTATTATTATTGTAACGGTTTTCAAGTAACTCCCATGCAGCCGTATAATTCTCTGCTGAGAACTCCAAGGACTTGATCACTTGTAAAGCGTCACCTGTTAAGGCTGCGCGTAAGTAGTGGAACTTCTGAATGGCACCAATGTCCTTAGAGTTGTGTATCAGAGATGTAAACGTGTCCCTAAAACCTAACCACTGGTGAAAAGAACCGTCAAAGGTCGGCAAAGAGATTGTAGGTAATTTAATAGGACATGAGCTCACAGCAGGATTGCTGTTGGCAGCGACAGCTGTACTGTCGCTGGCATCAGCTAACCTGGAGGCCAATGCCATAACCTGATAATATTGCCTCTCGAAGTCTTCGCGATAATCTAAGTGACCGGGAAGTTCACTTTCTTCGGCTAACTCTTCGATCCTACTCTGAACAACATCGAAATCTTCATAATAACACGTGGCATTTCCTAAGCGTAATTGTAACTCGACCTTTTGAATATTAGTTAAATGGTCATTAAGCGTAGCGACATATTTAACAAATAACGTGAGTTTACCCTTAACTGTGCCTCGTCTTTGTGTCAAGTTGCGTAAGTCATTGTAGTCGATATTTAACGAAAGTGGAGTTAAACCTCCTTTTGGAGTAGGCATGTTGTGTGAGAGTGGAGTACTTACAGTTTATCCTGAAAACACGTTGATGGCACGAAATGGCGGCCGCGCTGCACTACGCGACACGTGCACTGGAAGGTTAATTAACACGGTATTAGCACAATGCGATTTTGGAAAGGGAAATAAAGGATGGCTTAGCTGACCGTGTCTTGCGAATCCTGGCGCTGGTAGATGGTATCCGATGAGAAGGTCCAATGTTTGGAAGTTAGCGTGACGATTTTCAGGATCAGCAGACGGGTCTCTTCAATGAATGTTATTTCTCCTTTGATTTTTAACAAATACTGGTTTATTCCAAGCAAGTAATTAAATTACAGTTTGAAATTTTATTATTGAGGCGGAATTATATAAATTTAAAATAATCGCGTATGGTAACGTGTGCGATGATGCGCCCGTGGTTGGTAAAGTGAGCGAGTGTCGCAGCGCCCCCTCGCGGCCAGGTTGGGAAGCTCCGCCGCTTCGCATAATTGGAAGTAGATGGCGCCAAACGCGCCAACAGCCACAATTAACTACTTACTATGCCCCGCGCACTTTCATTAAAATCTAAGTACTTTCATATTAGTAATCACTACATACCTAGAATAACAACGTCGCTTCCAGCTGTCTGTCTGTGTTCCTAGGTAATACCTAGGTAATACCTAGTAGGTATACTACGCAACGGATTTTGATGCGTTTTTTTTAATAGATAGTGTGATTCAAGAGGAAGGTTTATATATTTTTATCAGCATTGCACCCGTGCGAAGCCGGGCCGGTTCGCTAGTAGTATACAAATTACAGTTAAATGCCAAGCCGCAGTGTGGTCGGAACGCGAACCGAGTTCCTAAATCACCTTAATTCGATTTAAATCTAATTACTTGTGATAATTGGATGCCTTAGTCAGCTTGATGGCGTTTTCATTAATATTACGTAATTACCACGAACACAACATGGCGTATCGTACCTGGAAAAGTAAGCCGTTTACATCCTTTTTGAATGACAACTATTTATGCGGTTGCAATATACGGGCTGTTCCGAAATTTTTTAGTTAAACAAAAACTATAAGGAATATAATAAAACTTTATTTACAACTTTTCAAAGTATTCCCCTGCTGCCTTTATGCACTTATGCATACGACTGAACCAACTTTCAAAACAGGAGAAAAACTGTTCTTGCGGAAGGTCAAAAAAAAGTCGCCTGAATTCGTCCACTGCTTCATCCGCCGTCGAAAATCGTCGCCCACGTAATGATTTTTTTAACGTGGGGAACAGAAAAAAATCGCACGGAGCCAGGTCAGGGCTGTATGCAGGGTGTGGTAGCAATTGCACTCCTGATTTGCTAATATATTCCGTGGTTCTGGCAGCCGTGTGGGCCGGAGCATTATCTTGATGAAAAATGATGCCCCGAGCTCCAGTACTTGGACGACTGACGTTCAGCTCCTGGAAGGCCTGTGGTAAGCAAACTTCAGTGTACCATTGGCTGGTAACTGTTTTCCGATCTTCAAGTGGAATTACGGCTACAGGTCTACTACGTCGAAAAAAAACAGCAACCATTTTTTTGTTGACGCTTCGACCGCGAACTACTTTAGTAGGTAAATCATCTTCTTCAAAGACCCATTGTGTTGATTGCTGTTTTGTAAATGGGTCGTAGCTATATATCCAAGATTCGTCGGATGTCACAATGTAGCTCACTTGTTGTGAATTACCATTATCAAATTTTTTTAGCATAAATTTGCACCAATCGACACGTATGTCTTTTTGCTCCTGTGTGAGAAAATGTGGTATCCATCGAGACGAAACCTTCCGAACTTGAAGGTGGTCATGCAAAATGGTAGAAACTGCCCGGGATCCAATATTCAGTTCGTCCTGAATCTCTCGGTGGGTAATGTTTCGAGATTCCTTGATTAGCCATTCCACCTTGATAACATTTTCTAGAGTGACTGCCGTTGGCGGTCGCCCCGGTCTAGGCTCATCTTTGATGTCGCTCCGCCCACGCTTAAATTCACGGAACCAGTAACTGACAGTGGCAACAGATGGGGATAAGGCCCCAAAAACACTAGTTAAATTTTCATGAGAATCCTTGTAAGTTAACCCTCGTTTATAATCATAATATATCATAGCACGAAATGCTTCCCGCGTTAGCTCCATTTTTGCGAACAAAAAGTGACAGACATGTTTTTTTTCTGATTTCATAAAAAAATAACTGAATGTCACTGGCCAGTGACTCTTACGCGAAAGAGTTCGTAATGAAATTTGCCTTTAGGCTACAGTAAAATTAAACGAATACAATTAATAGTACGCCGTTGACTAACTATTTTCGGAACAGCCTAATTAGGGTTAGTACCTAGCGGTTGACATACACGCAAATTAATATCAAAATTTGCCATGCTCTGTTAGTTAGGTATTAACGACAGATCGCGCCTGCGAATGTCAATTCTTTCCTGGGTATAATTGAACAAATCATTTAGGTACGCTGTCGCTAGCGAGTACGGTCACCATCAGTTAACTCATGGTAAGGATATACCTCTACCATGAGTTGCTTTCGAAAACTGTTGACACGCTTACTATACTTCGCTTACGAGCAAACGCAATTCGAATAGAGTTACTCCTACACACGTAAATTGCGGTAGTGTGAGTGTATGAGACACTCGCCAACGTTTGTTCTAACTTCACACCGAATCAATCTGTCTCTTTCTAACAGGAAGATTAATATCGGTTGTCACCTAACACATTCGTTTCACTCCGCGTCAGCTTTATAAACCACCACAATGTATGTAGATATATTTTTTACTTTTTCTCTATCCATCCTGAACTTTCCTAACGAACCAATATTCATGCAAAATTGTTAAAATACGGCTATGGTTCAATGGTTAGAAGAGAAACTCGAACTTTTACAATGCAGTTTTATACAATGACCTGCCTGCCTGCAATGCCTGACCAGAAATATATGAGGATTGTCAAGAGGGCGCTATTTATAAGATTTATATGGCAACAATTCTGCAACCCATCGCAACCGCACTCTAATGACATTAGTTTAAATACCTGTCAATTCCTATAGTAACCTCGTAATATCATTTTCATATAAACAAGGGTTTACATGCTAGAAACGCGGGCGCTAAATCGAATATTACGCCCTAGGGCGGTAAGTAATTTTGGTATTGACTACTACTACTTTTGTTTTATTTCCTCCAAAGTGTGATATAAAACGTCGTACGTGACTCTGGTGGTAAAGGAATTCCAAACTCATGTCATAGACACTCGTTTGTAATTTCTCGTTTACCACCCTTGTTACGTAATGTACTATTAATGGAATGCACTCTTTTCCTGGCTGTTTTTGTGTAGTAAAGAAACACATGTACACTTTAATTATAATATTACGTTCACGATTGTGAATGGTTTTCGGCATTTTCTTTGGATATTTTTAAATATTTGTTTTTTAAAGAAAACACCACGAATGACATTGACATTGTTGACAAACCATCATAAAATCATTTCCAGTGTAAGAAATTAGTTCTAGTGAAATTCCGCAATATAGCGCATCCTCATATATGTATTTCTGGTCAGGCTTCACATACATTTAACTAGATCGTATAGCCAACAACAGTTGATAACAATTTTAGAATATTGTCAGTACAGTATCTCTATATTTAACGATTCTTAAGTATATAATGTGAGTGGATGTGGGTGTCAAGACCGCAAAACTGAAATGGGACTGGGCTGGACATGTCTGTCGCATGCATCCGGAAAGGTGGGCCACAATAGCAACCCAATGGATCCCACAAGATGGATATCGGAACCGAGGCAGGCCGAAAAGGAGATGGCGGGACGATCTGGACGCATTCTGCAAAGAATGGCAGAACCGCACTGGCAATAGGATCGAATGGAAAAAAGAAGGGGAGGCTTTTGCCCAGCAGTGGGACACCTAAACGGCTGTAAAAAAAAAAAAAAAGTATATAATAAATAAATATGATTGGAGCCACCAACCGACTTTCAACCAACCAACCTATTGAAAACAAAAATAAACTCACATTTTTTCATCTCCCATTTTTGCGCTTCTTGGTGGAATTGTTTCTTCAGATTTAGGTTCCGCAGTCACGGGACCATCTGGGAGTGCTTACCATTTTGTTTTTGTCCCCCTACGAAAAAAGAAGGGTGTTAGAAGTTTAACATGTGTATCAGCGTGTATGTCTGTGGCATCGTAGCTCCCAAACGAAACGAAAAGACTTGTCCGTCGATGGTTTTTATAGCTATGTTTGTTTGAACAAGTGACAAGATCTCAACCGATATTGAAGCTAAAAATTCCAAATTTTGTAGCTATGTCCAGTTTTAGTAGCATTTTCTATATCATTCATCATTGAATGCGGGCCTCATGATGGCCAGCTACTTGTGTTTAGTATAGTTTAAGTACTATTTGGTATTTGGTAAATATTAAAAAAAATATATAATCCGCACCAGAGCCGTTTTTTAATACTTTTTTTAATAAAAAATACCATGCGACCTTTCAGGCTATGAAAGACACATATTGAATCAGTCCATTAGTCCGTATTGCAGAACCGTGAATGCGACCTATTTCACCGTGGTACAATAAAAAGTCGTATCTTATTAGGAAATCCATACAACGATACGGCCTTTTAAGCACGGCAGTATTTTCCATGCGCAAATACCAACACTGAGAAGTTTTAATTAAGGTAAATAAAAATTAAAGATTGAAATAGCACATCGCATGTCGGCTAGGACCGACACACATTCCGTCACGAGTGGTGAACGCGTTCTCGAGTTTTCAAGAAGTATTAACAAGCTTTTTGATCGCAATCAGAGAAACATTTACGAATTTACGAACGCGTCGAGACCTTCAACATCTCTGAAAATTCTTACTTTATATTACCTAAGCGGGCGCTTATTCGCCCGCATATTTTTGTCTTTGCCCTAGATGGATAAAAAATATCCTATAACCATCTCTGGATCTCTATTATGTACCAAAATTGGTTAAATTTGTTTTAGCCGTTTCGGCGTGATGCGAGGACAAAGGAAATGACAGAACTGACAAAGGAAATGAAATAAATGACAAACAGATGGCACAGGTTTGGTACAGGGATAGCTGAACATCCAAAGATGGTTATAGGATACGGTTTACCCGATAACGGTATAAAAAAATAAGCGAACGAAGAAATAAATACTTAAATAGATAGAACATCCATGACCCAGGCACAAATATTAGAAGATGAAATGAAAAACTAGAAAATCCAGGTTTTACCTAAGGGGCGGAATCTAGTCTCTTATAAAAATAAGAGGATGCGTTTATCCCTTGAGTTTTTTCCTCGACGGGCTTGTTAGAAAATTAGTTTATTTCCAACTGAATTGATTTTGCCGTAAAAGGCAGTCTGTAGCGATAGCGACTAATAATTAAGTAGGTACTTGTACAGCTATCTATACTATTATTGACGTTTTACCGGCGCACGAAATAAGTAGATCAACTTGACATAATAACATTGCGTACCAACTGCCTTTGCTGCTTTTACATTACCGTCGCTAACGAAACTAATGTCCAATTTAATACGTTTACACGGACACTCGTTTCTACAGTAAATTTAATCTATACACATATCCCGTTCTCTCGCTCTATACATTTTTAGGTTTTACTCGCAACGTTTCACGACCAAAAGATTTGTAAATATTGGTTCTTATTCGAACGCTTTATTGCACAAAAGAAAACTGATGGTACAAAATGTGGACTTAATTTATTATTCAAATAAGTTACACAGCATTACAGTGAAAACCAAGGCACTGTGAACTATAAAAAACATATAAACAAAGACTTGAAAGTAGTTAGATTTAGGCGACACAACGGTGTGGATCCGTTGCGTCGTCTGATCTGGTATAGAATACGGCAGATTGCCCCGGAACCGCCGAATCACGACACCCTTCGGCCAGAAGTCAGCACTTGCGATGGAGTCCTACAACGGCCGCGGCACGCGCACCACAAACGAGGCTATGAGGCATTCTCTACCAGTCAACCTTAGGCAAAGCAGAAACATTGTAAACGGTTCTGGTGTTATTCAGATATCATAGATGATTTTCTCCTAACACTTGGGTCAGCGGCTGTTATCGCCAGGCCAGCCCTTAGTTACGAGACTTACGAGCCTATAAACGGTGGCGAGGCTTCGCGGCAAATGCCGTGGAAACTACCTCACCTTAACTTTCACTTCTATACTGCTCCTTGGCATGAAACGCTCGCTAATTGAGGGCCATTTAAGCCATTGAAACATTTGAAACAATGATGTGATTGTAACAACATTCTAATGTTTACTTTATTAGTAACGATGTTGCCCGATGGAAGGATATTTTACTTTATACGTTTACCCTTGGTTAGCTGCCTATGAAACCAGAAAGAAATGATAAATTAAAACCGGCCAAGAGCATGTCGGGCCACGCTCAATGTAGGGTTCCGTAGTTGCCCATCCTTCACAATAGACGAAAATTACGAGAAACATTTCAATTACAAGAAAGATTTCAAGCTCTATAAAAAGGTCGTAAACGCCAAAGTAACAGTAATTACTTATTACCTTCTGGAAGTTATCGCGCCAGATTAAGCGAAATGTTTTAATACAGTATGGCACTTAATCAATATGTGTAACGTTCGAAGAGTAAGGACATCGCGCGGCACTTATGTCATTTTAAACAAAATTATGAATTTTTGCGATAACTCAAAAACTGCTCAACCGATTTCATTCAATATTGTTTTCATTGAAAGTACCTACTCGTAAGGCCTCACTTTCATGAAATTTCCCATAATTTTTTGACCCGTGGTTGAAAAGTTAAAGGGGAGGGACACTATTTTTTTTATTTACTGAGCGAATATTTACAACACTGCTGACTTTATCAAAAAAAAACCGGCCAAGACCATGGCGGGCCACGCTCAGTGTAGGGTCCCGTAGTTGCCCATCCTTCACAATAGGTATACAATAAAATAAAATTTAAATTACGAGAAAATTTTCAAGCTCTATAAAAAGGTCGTAAACGCCAAAATAACTGTAGTTACTTATTACCTTCTGGAAGTTATCGATTATACGCGCCAGATTGAGCGAAATGTTTTAATGCAGTATGGCACTTAACTAATATGTGTAACGTTCGAAGTATAAGAACACCGCGCGGCACTTACGTCATTTTAAAGACAATTATGAAATTTTGCGATAACTCAAAAACGGCTCGACCGATTTTATTCAATATAGTTTTCATTGAAAGTACTAACAAGTCCTCATTTTCATGATTTTTTCTATAATTTTTGGACCCGTGGTTGAGAAGTTAGAGGGGGGGGACACTATTGTTTGGATTTCCCGAGCGAATATTTAGAAAACTGCTGACTATCAAAAAATTATGTTGAAAGGCCCCTATTATTTTTAAAAGACCTATTCAACGACACCCCACACGCTAGTGTTGGAACGAAAAAACTTTGTTTTTTTTTAGTTTTTAGGGTTCCGTAGCCAAATGGCAAAAAACGGAAAAAAAAATTTTTTTCATCAAACACATACGTGTGTGGGGTATCTATTGGATAGGTCTTCAAAAATGATATCGAGGTTTCTAAAGTATTGGAAAAAAAGTTGGCCCCCCCCCCCCCCTCTAACTTCTAAAATAAGAAAATGAAAAATCTAAAAAAAACATGATGTACATTACTATAAAAACTACCAACGAAAATTGTTTTGAACGAGATCTAGTAAGTAGTTTTTTTTTTAATACCTAACTTTGCACCTAATTTATATGGGGCGCTATACATACCACGTGCAAACTTAACTTAACCACTTAGGGATGGAAAGTGTTTGTACGGAACCCTCGGTGCGCGAGTACGACTCGCACTTGGCCGGTTTTTATTTTACCGTTTTGTCGGCGTGATACATACACATACTCATACCAAATTTCAGATTTCTAGCACTTATGATCACGGAGCTAAGCCGCGGACGGACAGACGGACAGACGGACAGACGGACAGACGGACAGACGGACAGACGGACAGACGGACAGACGGACAGACGGACAGACGGACAGACGGACAGACGGACAGACGGACAGACGGACAGACGGACGGACAGACGGACAGACGGTCATGGCGAAACTATAAGGGTTCCTAGTTGACTACGGAACCCTAATGATGTTTGAAGACCCCTATTATTTTTAAAAGACCTATTCAACGACATGCCACACACTAGTGTTGGAACGAAAAAAAAATCACCCCCCCTATAGGTGTACGGGAGGTATCCGAAAAAAAAATTTTTTTTAGTTTTTCTTTTACCGTTATGTCGGCATGATACATAAGTACTCATACCAAATTTCAGTTTTCTAGTACTAATGATCACGGAGCTAAGCAGCGGACGGACAGACAGACAGACAGACGGACAGACGGACATGGCGAAACTATAAGGGTTCCTAGTTGACTACGGAACCCTAAAAAGGTTATATTTTGAAATAACATGCAACATCTGAATGAAAAAATCTAGAGAAAAGAAAAGGAAATGTTAGAGGTATTTCACTCACAGGAGATAGCGCAAGAGGGTCCATAAAGACAAACAATAGTACATTACTGCAGAGGCCGCGAAATAGGGAATTGTTGGCCGAGTAGTAATAGATGGCCGAGTGATAACGAGGCCATCTAGAGATACGAGGCCGACAATCCCTGTTCGCGCCGAGGCTTGTATAGTGCTTTTCTCAAATAAATCCAAGGAAATAATACAAAGTTCAACTTATATTATATTCATATATTTTTACTATTGACGCCATTTTACTTTTTCAAAAAAAAAATTTAAGCTGTTCGGGTTAATGTTTTTGCCACCATATGTTAAGATTATTCTATTTATTAAAAATGACAACACCTTATTAATTAGATATTGTTATATTTTTTTACAATAAACGTGATTCCTTGTTTATTTTATTGAATATCTGTTTTAATGTAATTGAATAATCTAGTTTATATAAGAAATAAAACGTAAATATGCATGCACAAACAACGTTTTTTTTTTTTTGGCAGTATGCCATAGATTATCAATAAAAGAAATAAACCCCACTGAAACAAAAGACAATCTCTTTGTTGGCCACGGCCAATAATGTTGTATGAAATTCCTTTATTGACCTCTAATTTGAAATTAGAACGAATCTTCAACAATTGCTATACAAAGACGTATTTCGCGTTCTATTACCACGATCATAATACCGACATTTCCTTGGATGTTTGAGAAAAACATATTATTATAACTTAACCTACTCTAACTATATAATATGTGAGATTGGTACTGGTAGAATATAAGGAGCTAACTGGTCGACAATGCTAGTTTGAATAGAATTAAATAGGCGTGAAACACATTTTATGCGTTTTCCCTGCCCAATACCCACATGTACGTATGTATCCAAAATGCAGCTTCAATCTTGACTTTTGGCAGCGGAAGCTAAACCAGAAAAAAAATACTTCCATTACTTACCAACTACATAATAAGGATATTGTACATGTAGTCGCAATCGGCTAGATAGAAGAAATTATTTAGTGATCAATGATCATAGTATTCCTGAGAATCTTGGCAATGGCAGATATTTGTGCCTCAAACTTGTGATTTCAAACAACAAAAATGAGGTCAAGATAAATCTGATGCACTACAGCACTGAGTTTGTAAAAGCATTGAATCGAATAAAACCTTCCATACGAGATTCTTCGCCCTCATCAAAATGTGCATCGCATTCGGATCGGAGTCGAGCTATCGACTTTGTTTGCTGCGGAATTTAGACTATCTGCGCTTTACTTAGGGCCTTAACACACTTGCGATTTGCAAGCGAATTTTGTATGAAGGCGAACATGCAGTGGGTTCACCACGTCGCTAATTGTATAGAAAACTCGCTCACAAGTCCCAAGTGTGTTAAGGCCCTTATGGAATTGACAAATATATTACATGGCCACACAGTCAACCCGAAAAAATTCCCCCCTTAAAACTCATCTCAATCATGTGAGGCTAGTTTTGCGATTGATGAATATAAATTTAGTTGTTTTTTTATACATATATAAACTTTATTCATAAATTAACAAAAACTATGTGACATCATTGTTCTTTACTTCGAATAGAACAGATGTAAACAACCTTCGAAATAATAACGCAGGATCCGTCCTGCAACGTATATTTTTAAACCTCTTGCTTTACCAATATAAACAGTTCAAATACTAGAATAACCAGCCAATCTAATCAAATGAAATTAATATCCCATCCAAATTGAATATTCCATCTCCCAACCAAGTGTCATGTTCACCGCCAGTTTCTCGCCATTTTGTGTTGCGATTGCGAACCTCTCGACGTCATTAAAATTAACAATGAAATTACTTTTGTTTCTGTTCAATGTAATAAACCTTACACATATAGCTAAAGTAGACCTATAAAATGCCGTTTCCCACCAGCTTGAAGTTCGCGCAGATTGTCTTACTCTCATCGACCCAACGATATCTCGAGCTAAAAATATGGACTTATCACCATGAAGCCTGATAATCCGCTTAGTAACATAAGCGCCCGGAAATCTTCAAACGACATACAGTAAGCCCTCCCTCACCCTCGTCACTTGTCCCATGCATTTTTCAGCCCGTTTTGTCAGTGGAATTTGAATCAAATTGTGAGACGCCGAAAGCGTTTGCGGCAACTGTGTCCACTTAATGGCAGCCACAGGGAGTTGACACACCTATGATCATTAAATCATTAATTAATTCATTCATAAATCATTAATGCATTTATTCGCGTGATAAGTAAACGATAAAGCATCTGTCACCTTCACACACATAAGTTTGTCAAAACGAGACAGATGGTTTGTCATTTGTTTATCGCGTGATTTATTTAAGTATCACTTATTAGTTATTATTTATTAGTGATCACTCCCCACTCACTATTTGCGTTGGCTTTTTAAGTGCGAGAATGTGATATTATTTACCAATTATATTTATTATATCGTGTGTAATACGGCCATCATTGACCTGCTAAACTATAGTATAGGTATCTCAACGATAGTTGAGGTGCATAATCAAACAATATTAAACAATATCACACTTGACTCGCGTATCTAAGTTAGGCCACATTACCAGATAGACAAACTAATAATTAGTACATGGAATAACTTAAATTAAAGATTTTAAACCACCGATGATTTCATGAAACCCGTTTATGATGAGATATCTTCATTTATTTATTGAATGATAAAGCTGAACATAACAACATTTGGAATTCTTGGCTTAAATATTGGATAAGATCCAGTCCCTTATTCCAATGAAAGCAGAATATTTTTTAGTGACGACTGGACGTTACCAACTTCGCTAAAAATCATCTCGACAGGCAAAACTTACTATCTTAAAAACCTGCACTCAACAGAAACTTAAACTTATGCTTATACCACCCCTCGTTTTTCGTCTAGGGTCAAAAATAAAGGGACAAAATAATCCAGATACTTTGACTCAAAAACCTAAGAGATTTGATGATGAACACATTGATAAAGTAAGGATTATCGCCAACGTAGGAGACGGCACCTAAACAAGTAGTGGCGCTAAAATAACCCCTTTAAGTATCATAAGTGATTTAAAATCTTCAAACGCCACGGTTAGCCCAGCCCGTCACGCGTCCCATACATTTTTCAGCCCGTCAACCTCCCGCCTGCAGCCGGCGAACCGTGCCCGTAATTACGAGCAGGAACCAAAATAACGCGCCCTAGATGCCGGGCTAAAGTAGATCAAGGTAGAAGCGCCAAGCGATTATCACCCTATAAATATTTTTGAGAAGGGCACATTATATTTTCTTCGGTTTCCGTGACTGTCACACATTTAAATAAAACTATTTCAACGGGTTATATCGCGTATATTAATTGTTTGAGCCTCTCTGACGTTTTGGTAGCTTTTCAGTAACTGTTGTCAAAGGTTGACTGAGAAGAACACAATTTTTCTCTGTCAAAGTTACATTTTGTGCAAATCAGGGCACATTTCTCGTAGAATCGACGGCCGATGACTTCTTAAATTGCGACTATGCACCGAAAGATGCAGTATGGGTAGACAACAAGGTGAACTGAAAACCTGGTAAAAATCGCTGAAGTCCGCTGGACGCTGGTGTCGTGGCTGATAATGATGATAATGCCCGAGAGTTAGGGGATAATTCTTAAAATATCATAGGAATATTGCGGCTACGGAGCTTGAGAAGGCTTCTTACAAAGTGGACCGACTAGTCTGAGAAGTCGAGAAGGACTTTGCCAAAAAATATTAGACGGGGGCATACATTGTAGAAAAACTTGTGGGAGGTCTTCGTCCAGAAGCGGACGGCCTTTGGCTGATCTGGGGCCTATGATGGTTGCTTTTTTATCACGCGATAAATAAGTGACGAAGCATTCGTCACAAAATGCGAGTGTGAGTCACAGATGCTTTGTCACTTATTTATCACGTGATAAACGCAATCATCATAGGGCCCATGATGATGATAAATTGAAATAAAATATTTTATAAAGATAGCTAAAACGCTTTAATCCTCCAACTTGAGCAAAGTCTAAAAAACCTCAGTACACCTGACCTCATCGATTGAGCACACTCGGAACCCTGCTACTGTGTTCGGCGTGTTATCTTCCATCCGCGGGAATATTGAGGCTGCGGTGAACGGAAATTGAGCCACCTTGAGGGCGGGTAAAATCGAGTTGCATGTTCGATTAGACTTATCTAAATCGAGATACCATCTACTTAATGCCACCTATCAACAGGTCTATGATGGTTGTGTTTGTCATACGATGAATACATGATAAAGCATCTGTCACTCCCGTATTTATACGTACTTGTCAAAGAATGAAATGGAAATTGAGCCACCGTAAGGTCTGGTGGGTTAAATCATGTTTCACGTTCCGTTGAGCTCATCTACAGAGATGTAGCATCTACTTAATTGCAACTATCAACGAGTCTATGATAGTGATGTTTATCACATGATAAATGCATGATATAGCATAGCTGTCACTCCCGAATTTATATACGTACTTGTCAAAGAATGATATAGAAATTTAACAGAGAAAGAATAACACTGAGGGGTTACGACTACTACTAGCGGATGAGCCAACTTGTGGTCAGGCGGGTTAAATCCATCTGCATTCTTACTGAAGGCCAATTGTCGGCTGTCTCGGGTCAGAAACTGTGACTATCCAGCGTCCACCTTTGAGGATAGTTTTTTAATTAATATATTGTGACTTAATACTAGAAATAAGCGTCAGCGTTGTTACCTATAAACCTGGGTTTTCAAAAAGCTTCGCTCTCGTTGCTAATAACTTTTTTTCAAAGCGCATGCATTTTTCAAAGATTCTGAAATTCTCAGGCACATACTTGTACTTATATTTCTATTTAAGAAATCACGTGGATTCATTTGTTGCAATTTAGGTACATAGTTCCAACAACACATATAGTAGTTGACTGGTAGAAATGGTTGACTGGTAGAGAATGCCTTATGGCATTAAGTCCGCCATTTGTACACTTTTTGTTTTGTGCAATAAAGTTTAAATAAATAAATAAATAGTGGCGCCTATATATGAGAGTAAGAATACCTAATCGGTGCGTAAAGATTACAAAATACAAAATATAGCACATATTATACATGGATTCAATATATCCATGTTGGCTTGAGTTCTCCAGAGAGACTTCGGGCACTGCGCTAGCTTTGCACAGAAATCTCGGAATGGAAGAGAAGTCGCCGGGGACCAGAAAGCCGGAGACTTCCTTTGCTTGCTCGCACTATGTTAATATTGCAATGTATCGGAACATGTATGGTACCATACACGTTTCCACCAACTTAGGTACGACTGGTACCCAGTCACGTGACGCCAAACAAAACCTGGGTGCAAATCGGGTAATAGTATTTCGGTAGGCGTTGCGTACGATCTACATAAAGGAAACAAAACGATTGTTTGTAAGGCTCTAAAACACCAAAATGATCATAATTATTGTAAAAAGTCGTTACAACCACATTTCAAGTGTAATTGATAATCAAATCTGTCTTCATGAACCTTAGATTACAAGTCCATACACAGGATAATGACGTACCAGCTGCCTTCGCAATTCTTCGATTCTTAGGTAGGCAATAAACGCCGTTTCTAATAGACCTTAGAGTTGATAATCCACCAAAACGACAATGTTTGAAGGCCTTATCTATGAAAAACGCTCTTCACTTTTATGACGGACGACAAAGAGGTACCACAAAACAGTGTTGTTTTCCTTAAGTAGATTGTACACTAATGCCAACCGAAGGACTATAATATATTTCGCTTACTATATCTTCAATAGCAATAGATAATGGTGCAAAGAACAATAGTCCTGAACTGGACAAGCCGGTGGGGTTCGAGTTCTATAGACACCGTTGGTTATGCCTGCATCTACTCGTACTAAATGGATAAAGCGATTAATGATCAACATGAATTACATATGCCGTGGAAAATCGATTAAAAAATATAACATAACTACATTTTACATGCCAATTTATGATTAAAAAGTCCATTTGAAGATTTCCTCGTTCCAAAACAGCGTAGGCGACAATTTGTAATCAATTTATTAATTACAAAAAGATCCAAAGAAAAATATTGAATACTTTCATATTATACATTTGGAACATCTTCACTTCGCAATATACGTATAGTATAGTATAGTAAAATCTAAAAGAAAGAGAAAGGACCAGGACAAGAATCCCGTAATGAAAAAGCTCCTTTTGAAGCGTACATAAGCAAATATTAAATAACAGTCCATTTTCTAAATAGAGTGACGCGGCCAGCGCTGACAGCAATAAAATGGCTGCAATCGTAAACCGTTCGCTAAACGCTTCCGGCCTACAAACCGCTCGGGAAATAACATCTTGAACTCTTTTTACTCGCAATATCTGGATTACGTAGGTTTTGTATCAATTGTTTTTGTTCAGTTTCTTAGTTTGGGCTTTGATATTCGGGTGGTTTTGTGTTGGTTTTTGTTTTGCGTATATTGGAAACGCGTTCGGAATGAGATTAAAGACGAAAGCTGTAACAGTTGTCGCCATCAGTGGTGTACCTATGTATCAGGATCTAAAATCGAACAAATTTTCAACGTCATCATCGTCTCAGTTGAATGAAATAATTTGTTGGAGGTAGCCTCTTCTCTGGGATCTCTGCAATAACACATTTCCACGTCCTTTACAAGATCGATTGCTCACCTTATAGGGAGTCTGCCGCTGAGCCTTCCAGTATATGATCGCCAGTAGAAAATTTTACTGCCCCTACGGCCATCAGTTCTACGGACCCAATCCACTGTCACTTTGATAAGGCAATTCTTCGGGCTCCGTCAGTTACTTTGGTTCTTATGATTTCATCATTTCAGAATAGGTCTTCATGACATGGTACATACGACATGACTATCCGGTTCTTAAGACAGACTACCACATAAGCGACACTAATTAAAAGTTTTCTCACAAGCTCAACTTCCCACCTTTCACGAGTTTCGGATGAACTCTATTAATTTTTAATTAAAACTATTGAAAATGAAAACTTCATTCACAAAGCGTTCGAAATAAGTCGAGCGATCCGCGACTGCGGCAGCCACGCGTTAATGCCTCACTTAATGGGTTTTCGCTTTTCATTTTGGAGATTTCGTTTTTCATTTGCAATTTTATTTCGAAATTTTTAATTGAAAGTGAGTTGAGCGGCGTTCTAAATGCAACGTTTTTAGAACTTTATATCAATAGCTAGAACGAGTACGTAAATCTCCGTGATACTGAATTAAGCGTACCACAGGCTATCTAGCTAATTCATTTTGTTGAACCGGATTCAAACCAGCGGTTTTTGCGGTTATTATCGCTCGAACCATGAATGTAAAATATGGAAATATAAATATGTATGTAACCCGTTATTTACAGACAACCTATTGATAACAATATGTCTAAATAGTTACAGAGCCGAGAGAGAGAGAGAGAGAGAGAACCAAAACCGAAATTTTAAAAATTAATCATCACTTACCGTAGGCGTAATAAAGATGAGACAGTATAAGGAGAAACCTCTTTGTAGTAAATATATTATTTTATTAAATTATTTATTTATTCAAATTAGTTAAACATCATCATAGGCCTTTACATCTTTATCAGATGATTTTATGCAGCGTTTTTGTGGCAGTGTTTGAAATGACTATACAGTCCGATGCGGGAGCGACAGTGACGTCCGCAAGATTGACATCTCATTAGGGGGTCGTTTGATGATTGAGTTGGTGAAGTGACCCTCCTCTCATGTTGGTGTCTCTTCTCACGTTTCGCAGCCAGAGCCCGAAACCAACTTCCGTCATGAGCCTTGCAGCCTTCGGCAAGAGACGCTCTCCATTTGCTACGCTCGTTAGCCAAAGTTTCCCAATTAGCAGGGCTGATGCCAAACGTAAGCATGTCGCGCTTTGTGCAGTCCTTAAATCGTAACATGGGCCTCCCCACTCTTCTCTTAGCAAAAGCAACTTCGCTTAACAGGGTGCGTCTTGGCAAGCGAGTGGCATCCATACGGTGCACATGCCCCAGCCATCGCAGTCTACGCTGTTTAAGCATTGCGGTAATGCTGGGAAGCTGCGCAACTTGAAGCTCTCTCTCATTAGTGACCCTGTGAGTGAGTGTGAGTGAGTTAAACAGCATTACAGAAATTAAACCAAGGCACTGTGAACTACAAAATTATACATAAAAAAAAACTTAAATCTATAGGTAACTAACTAGCCAATCTATATATAACTAGTAACAGTGTAAATTCCAAAGGTAATTAGTATATTATATACCTAGGGCAATGAAATAGTGAATGTCCCAGATCGCAGGTGATCCTGGTTCGAACAGAAGGTGACGGCCATAAAATATGCGACCAGGGACTTTACGAATTACCACTTTGTCTAAAGTTTTACGTCTTATCTTGGCCAGAAAGTGAGATTTTCTCCGCGTAGCGGGCAGAAAACCCCACTTACGGCCTAGGGTGACGTATAATATACATCCATGACCCAAGAACCAATATTAGAGTTCATCACACAAATATTTGCCCCGGCCGGGATTCGAACCCGGGACCGCCGGCTCAGTAGGCGGGATACTTACCTACTTATTGAACCAACTCACAAAATGTCATGACAATCGGTTGAGAAATGCGACCTTTAGGCCAGAACAGCCGAAAAGCATCTGGACATGCGTAATAATTTTAAGCGTTCGATCAAAAATGTGAAATCCAAGAAAAAGTTACATTATTAACAAGATTTATTAAGTAGAAAGCTGCTTTTCACTAAACATATGCACATTTTATCCAACTGTTCATTAAAAGCAACTGTACGACAGCCCATTCAAGACAATTCACAACAATCGCAACAAAGCATCACAACAATGCCCGATGGACGGCGGTTTGTGCAATTTTAAAATGATACTTTCATTTTGCGATGACAATTTTTCAGCGGCAAGATTGTCGAGCGGTCGGAGAATAGGTTATATTATTACAAGCGTTGGTCGCAATAGTTCCCTTTTCGTATCAAATTAAACAAAACATTTCGATTACAAATTGCAATAGAAAGTTTGATTTCAATTATGCATGACTTGCTACTGTTTTACTCTCTATTTGCTAATGTTAATGTCATCAATCACAATTTAAATGTTTTCAAATGAGAAGCACAATATAATTGTAATGTACCACGGATGTAATATAAACATTATTAATTACACATTTACTGCTTAAGAAGTCATATATGGCAAATAATAATTTCGACTTTTTTGACACGGGTCAAAGTTCAAATACCATTTTATATATATATATATATATATATATATATGCGGCAACGGGTTAAGGTACGTTATTCGGTTGTTAATTGCCGTCGCACAGCGGAAACTTTCATAAAGAAATAATCGAGTGACTAGTAGTAAACTTTTCGGTATTCACTCGAATACGCTATTTTCAAAACTGAATTAATTTTCTTTGACGCCATGTTCATTGATCTTCATGTCTCGTCGAAGAGCGCAGCCAAGTCTAGAACATAAAGAAATTTAAATTGGATTACTTTTAGGATAAGTTATATAATAGTTCAAATTTACAATAAGTATAATTAGTTTGAATGTAGAAAACAGTACAAAATAACACCCGCAACTCTGTGCGACGGCCACCAAAAGCCCCGGTTCGTGTCACGAACCGGGGGTTTTGGTAGTAGATAATAACGATGGTGTTAATAATGTTATAGAAGTCTTACCTCAGCGTGAGGAAGCAGACAATCTCCACAAGGCTGAGGAAGGAGAGGCCAAGGAACAGTCCAGCAGCCCACCGAAGTTAGCGTGAAATTTCGTGAGCCCCTAACTCCAAGCGACGCATCGACACGAAGTGGGGTTCCTTGTAGTAGATAATAAACCAGTTTTACCTCAGTGTAAGGAAGTAGACGATCTCTACGAGGCTGAGGAAGGAGAAGCCGAAGAACAGGCCCGGCAGCCTAGTGAGCATCCAACTCCAAGCGACGCGTAAACACGAAGCGTGGCGCCTTGTAGTCGATAATAAACAAGTTTTACCTCTGTGTAAAGAAGTAGATGATCTCTATGTAGTTGAGAAAGGAGAGGCCAAGGAACATTCCCATCAGCCTAGTGAGCATCCAACTCCAAGCTTGAAGTAGATAATAAACAAGTTTTACCTCAGTGTAAGGAAGTAGACGATCTCTACGAGGCTGAGGAAGGAGAAGCCGAAGAACAGGCCCGGCAGCCTAGTGAGCATCCAACTCCAAGCGACGCCTAAACACGAAGCGTGGCGCCTTGTAGTCGATAATAAACAAGTTTTACCTCTGTGTAAAGAAGTAGATGATCTCTATGTAGTTGAGAAAGGAGAGGCCAAGGAACAGGCCCGGCAGCCTAGTGAGCATCCAACTCCAAGCTTGAAGTAGATAATAAACAAGTTTTACCTCAGTGTAAGGAAGTAGACGATCTCTACGAGGCTGAGGAAGGAGAAGCCGAGGAAGAGGCCCAGCAGGCCGCCGCAGTTGGCCAAGAAGTCCGTCAGCCCGAACAGCTCCGAGCGACGCATCGACACGAACCTGGGCTCCTTGTAATAGAACTCAATCTTTGTAAACAGTTGCCTGTAAAGGTATTCAGAATTAATGAAATGATGTGTCATGAGATAACATCTGTTGAAAGTTCGGGGTAGTTAATCTCCGATTTAGAAGTGAGGAAGACTGTGGAATGCATCATTTGCATAAATTGTAATGGAAATCGAATACAGTAACAACTATTTACTGTGAATGCAATATGCAGTTGAATGGATTAATCTCGTCGGTAAATTAAAATTTTGAGTTGTATAAATTGAAACTATTTTTTTTAATGAATATACCTACATTTATAGACAACATTGTCTCCATTACGACAGTAAAAGCAAACTAAAACAAATCACGTCACAATTATAAATCAGATGTATAAAATTGCAACAATACCCTTCGTCTTCATCAGTTTCATTCTGATACCACTCGGGGTATAAATCTTTCACTGAATATAAATAGTTTTTAATATCGAAGTCTGTTTTAAGAATCTCAGCGTCGTACTGGATGCCAACACACGAGGGGAGACACTGGCATCTGCCAGCTTTGGAATCGGTTCTCCCTTCCTCTATAGCGTATTTTTCTGTAACAGGTGATTATCATACATGCATGGCTAATAAAGCCACATAGGTTTCGTATTACCTGACTAATTTTCTATAAATATGGTTGTTTCCTATGATATGTTCAGCCTGTATAGCCTGATCTTAATGTAATTTAACCTAATGAATAAACAAGTGAATAAACACTTCCTTTATCATTCACTAATTCTCCATTCATCCAATCTGGAGAAATTTGGTTTTCATACGAATAGCATACAACTAAATAACGAGTATATTACCCTGGACTGAATCTTTTCAGCCACTTTTGGTACATTTGGCTTGGTATTTTTGCTAGACGAAAGAAACCAATACCATGTCTTACAAATAGTACCGTCTGCGATTGCTTGTATAATTTATTCTTAATATATATACTCATGCATACATTATTAGGGGACAAGTATCTATGCTTACCCATAGCTTTCAAGACACAATATTTTTTGAGTTGTCTGCATATATTCATACTATCATTATCTGAAAAATAATACTAAATGTTATACGAGTAGCCTGTGCTTTTAACACAAAATATTTTTTCACGCTTCAATTTCGAACTGCAATTAACGGAGTAAGTTAGAAAATAGAGTAAGTAAGTTAAGAAATAGTGCAAAATCCATAGTCATAGGCACTGATCAGGCTTTAGTAGCTTAAAGGCTACCTTGGTTAATATCATTCTTCGACATAACTTCTACTCACGAGGCATATGGAACCAGACACAGCCGCAACTGTCAAACGTGTACTCCGACAGACACTCAAGCCGGCAATTCTTGGGCGTGTACGAGCGGAAATATTTCAGATCACGCTCCTCGGGAAAGTAGCACTGGCGTCTGAACAAAAAAAGTTATGTTCTACAAAGCATAAGAGCTTAAAAACAGAGCACACGCAATTATAATTGAAGCGGTGGTAGCCTAGTGGTTAGAGCATGCGACTTTCAATCCGGAGGTCGCGGGTTCGACCCCGGCCCGTACCAATGAGTTTTTCGGAACTTATGTACGGAATGTCATTTGATATTTACCACTCGCTTTTCGGTGAAGAAAAACATCGTGAGGAAACCACCTAAGCCCAATAAGGCCTAGTTTCCCCTCTGGGTTGGAAGGTCAGATGGCAGTCGCTTGCGTAAAAACTAGTGCCTACGCCACATCTTGGGATTTAGGTAGCCGACCCCGATTGAGAATTCATTCTCAAAAAATGGGACAAAGGCTAGGAGGATGATGAAGGTCCCAAGTAATCACTTAACAGCTCTAATTAACTGAATATCGAAGCTCTGAACCAGTTGCTCTTCCCAAAATCCCTAAAATTTATTCCAGAACCAATCAGTTAGGAACAAAACTTTGAGATTTGATGAGGATCAAACGCTAAAACACTATTGTATTTTCATAAGATATATAACTATAGTGGCCTTAGTAACCCCTAATTGGCTAGTTGCATTCAAGGCTCGGTACTACACCAGGAAGTAAGACACCTGTGATAGTCCTCATGCATGGCTCTTAGGAGGGTGACCTCCCCGAACGCATTCTCGAGACAATGTAATTACTAAGTTAATGAAGAGCAGGTTTCCTTAGAGTCAGTCAGTGGCACTAACGTGTACGCACGATTTCGATCACTGGTAGTTGGTCAAACACGGTGTAGGTACTCCACACCGTCAACGAAACGTTATCTTAATGAGTTAAAGGTTTCATCAATGATCAATTGTAACTCTACACTGCAAATACTATTCTAACGTTTCTGGAGGATAGTTCTTCAGACTGTCCGAAGTGTTCATGATACTGAACTTGAGGGCGAACGACGAACTCTGCTCCGGCAGCGCGGCGTAGTAGTAGAGAGAGGACTGCGGCATGTCCGCTGGATGTTGCAGAAATATCTGAAAAAGAAAAAAAACATATACATTTATAACGATCATGATTTCAAAACAAACTAACCATATATTAACGGACTATCTTTGTCCACTACTAGGTTTCATTACTCGACTGGAGACAGCAAACTGGGTAATGTTATTTAAACAAATCATTTTTGAATTATAAGAGTTAGTATATTACTCATAGGAAATGCTATACATAAACTCGGTCAGTAATGATACTTTACTAGTAAGATACGTAAAACTAGAAAACACTGAACGGCAACAAATAACTTCACTTCTATGGATCTGTGCTTGGTCCACAAATGCAGGTGAACAAAATATACTTATGACATGGGTACAAGTGACATCTCAATGGATCTTTTCTCCAAATAAAGTGATTTAACGTCCTTTTAAATCTAGATAGCTACCTTATAACCTCGATTTATGCCATAGCAAAGGCCATCTCGGTCTATTGTCATCTCCTTTAGGACTATCATCAAGTCAGGATGGAAGCCATTTCCCTAGAAATCAAAAAATAAATTTTAGGCATCGGCTGAACATTTAAGCGTAAGATCTCTACAATCACGTACATATATTATACATATTATCTACATCTATTAGGATTTCATAATGGATCATCCGGGCATGGACTTGCAAAACGTAATACAATCCACTTAAACTTACACGACCTTTCTTAGGATAAACTTCATCTTTGCTACTGTTGTACCCTTCTTTAAGAGACCAATCCTTGCTAGGCTTAGAGCTGTTTAAGTAATAATAATCATTTTGTATACTGAAACAAGGAAGTCTGGATTAGAAGGAAAGAAGTTCTGTGGCTATATTTTATCTGTGCAAGTGCTATTCTAATCGGTGAATAGAAACAAAAGTATTGAAATGGAATTATTATTCACTTACCTTTCTTGTCTAAAGATTTCACTTGACGCTAAGGAGTTCATAGTAAAACAGACGCCCTCCATCGTCAGGACAGGTGTGAACCAATCCGAGCATCGAAATGGCGTCTCTCGCCAGCGGCAGCCTCGGAACACGTCGCTTATATCCGGTGATACCTGAATTATGCTAATTTAAAAACTACAATAATTGAAATATACGTATACATCTAGGAAAAACAATTCAGTTAGGCAGGTCCAACTTCGAGAAAGAGATCAATCGGCGGATTCAACTCGGATGGGCAGCATTCGGGAAACTGCGAAGTATCTTCTCGTCCGAAATACCTCAGAAGACGAGAGTCTTCAATCAGTGCGTATTACCGCTGATGACCTACAGAGCCGAGGCGTGGTCTCCAACTATGGGCCCTTTAAGGAAGCTCAGAGTCACTCAGCGAGCTATGAAAAGGGCTATGCTCGGGATTTCTCTACGAGATTAAATCAGAAATGAAGAGATTCGTAGACGAACCAAGGTCATCGACATAGCAAACCGGGTAAGCAGGCTAAAGTGGCAATGGGCGGGGCACGTAGCTCGAAGAACCGATGGGCGTTGGGGCAAAAAGGTTCTCGAGTGGAGACCGCGTACCGGCAAGCCCAGTGTAGGGCGGCCACCCGCAAGGTGGTCGGATGACCTGGTTAGAGTTGCGGAGACTCGCTGTATTCGGGTCGCCGCTATCCGGCCCATGTGGAAGTCTATTGAGGAGGCCTGTGTCCAGTAGTGGACGTCCTATGGCTGATATGATGATGATCATAATGAATTGAAATATAATTATTCTTTTATTTATAATGTCAACCACATGTCAACAAAGACTAAGCGCACACTGATAAAATATACATTTGTTAACAGTTGACCACCATTATAGTTCGGTGAATAGACTAAAGTACTAGGGTTAACCTTACAAACGGTCCGGTAGTTTTGAATTTTTGATATGTTGTCTAAGATGGTTAGTGAGTGTTTAAAACGCAAAATGCACAATTCTCCCCCCGCCGCGCCCACCGCCATATTGAAAAAACTGGCACTTTCTTCAGATTTTTGCTTATATCTTCGTTGAGTAGCATTTTAGCTAGAAAAAAGCTTAGACAATGTTCCTTCGACAAATTTTAGCCATGAGTTAAAATTGCTTTAATTGAGGTCCTCGGGAAAAGAATTTCAGGTAGTCAGGTAAACGCCATTACTATTAAAGCAATTTTAACTCTAGACAGTTGATAATCCACCAAAATGATAATCATTTTGGTGGGTAACGGGGGTGCGTCCCATGAGATATAACTACATAATATATAATTTCATATTAATAACGTTCACAAGATATAATAAACTTTTGCTATAACATCAAAATCAATATTTTTATTAGGAATAACGGTCAATTAGCATAATACTCATGTTGAGGAATATTTTTTTATATAACACTCAAATACTCTAAATTCAGTTGATATAACATACATAACCTATATCGATCATAGTATATACTTTCTTTTAGTATAATGATTAGAACATATAATAGCGTATGATATACTAAATAGGTTACAACTGCTATACCCCTATGCCCCTAAAATGGAACCTGGGTCAAAAACCGATAACTGTAGGTTAGGTTAGGTTTGTTTTATGACCATGGATAGCGGAGCGAGCAAAGCGAGCGGAGCGTCAAAATGCTTGTTTGCATGGAGGTACCTACATTAAAATCTAACAGCGAACTATTGCATACGATATACGTATGTTCACAATTGATAATGGCTGATGAAATTCTGGCAAGTAAGAGTATACCGTTTGGAAGAACTGTGATAAAATAGAATATGGGTCAAAAACCGAAAACTGTAGGTTAGGTTAGGTTTGTTTTATGACCATGGATAGCGGAGCGAGCGGAGCGTCAAAATGCTTCCTTGCATGGAGATATATTAAAATTTAACAGCGAACTATTGCATAAGTATGTACACAATTTATAATGGCAGATGAAATTCTGGCGAATACGAGTATACCGTTTGGAAGAACTGCGACAAAATGGAATATGGGTCAAAAACCGAAAACTGTAGGTTAGGTTAGGTTTGTTTTATGACCATGGATAGCGGAGCGAGCGAAGCGAGCGGAGCGTTAAAATGCTTGCTTGCATGGAGGTACATATATTAAAATTTTACAGCGAACTATTGCATAAGTATGTACACAATTGATGTGCAGGCTGTAGCGATTCACATGTTCTCGTCATGTGCTCGCCATCGTAAGACTCACATCATCATTATCATCGTCGGGTTCCCAACACATTGGCATCATATTCATTCATATTCATTTATTTATAATATTCTCAATATTACACGTCAATACATAAAAATCATTTATAACTTAATACGTATACAAATTTAATTAACATTAACTCGTATATAGCAAATCCGTATATAAGTATTATTATTTTATAATTTAACATTCAAAATTTCATATTTCGCCATCTAAATGCTAGAATCATCACTTAATAATTATAATACAATACAAATGCCTAAAAGAATTAGCAGTATGAATGTTTACGAAAGCAAGTAAAAATATTCCAATAACTAAGCATCCTACCTTTTTAAAATAGCAAATTACTATTCACAAAAATTTACCAACGGAAGAATTGAGCTTTATTTTTACTGCGTAATGATCAAAATTGTGAGAATGTCCACTTTGTCCACTTTGTCCACTTTGTCCACTTTGTCCACAGCTAAGTATAAATACGGAGGGGAATTGAAGGAGGGGATTCATTCTTTCTTGCGACTTCGACTGGGTAACACTGTTGTTTGGCAATAAGGTATTAAATTTAATTCTAAGGGGAATTTCTGTTGGAATTACATTATTTTTCTGATCTATAATTATTTATTGAAATATTGTGGGATTTTGTTGTTTTATGGCTATCAAGCTTAATTACATGCCAGAAATAGTGTTTTGGTACATGGTTGCCAGGTGAAAGATATTTAACCTTGCGGCTGTTAAACGAATATCTTTCAGACTCTTCTAGTTTTACCCGAGTTAGGCAGCTCGGGCACTAGCCATATATAAGTGCAGTGAATAGCCTACGAATGTGGATAGTTTTGTTTGGTGGAAGCAAGGACCACACGTGATGGACATGCGGGCCTTTCCGCGCTTGCCGAAGCCAAATGGACCTCCATGTTCGGTCTCATATACTTATATTTTTATATGTCTGCTTTATATACACATATTAGGGCGGGTTACTCTGCGTTTCCGGTGTCTTAGCCACGCAAGGGGGGACCCACTTACACTGATTCTAGTCCAACCTCGGGTTAATCTCCCGAATTTATAGTTTAGCTTACCTAGGTTCCATACACGTTTAAATGTAAATGTGAGGTTTAGGCCTCTAGTATTGGTGGTGCTAGCTAGGGCAAATGGGGGTATGGGGATAGGTACACTCCAGTAGGAATATTAGAACGGGGTTTTTTTTATCCTCCGAGCAATCGGCCATTCATCATTAACTAACATAACATTTATTCAAATTATTTTAATCTCGTCTGGTATAATAGATACAAACAGCTGATTTCTGACTCGGGATGTCAGTAGTGAAAAACAAAATCTTGTAACAGTTTATAAAGAAAGGGAATAGAGAAACCTGTTATTTAAACCAATCAGATATTTAGAACCTTTAATATGACATCAATATATATAGAAATAATTAGTTAAAATTTACTGATTATGATTTAAAGTAATGTACATATGTTACAGCCTCAGTGATAGAATGGCAACACTAAAGTTAAATCGAATCAGCTGACCGATGACATTCGCCCTTTCAATGAGCAGAAATAATTTTAAACTTTGTTATAATTTTGATAAGGAAATTGTGGATCGTCGTATAGTATGGAAATGCAAAGCATTCCTAAGACTGGATGTGGAGTATCTGAAGTGTAAATTGCTAAGAAAAGCCGGGGACTTATGGATAGCAATAATGAAAGTTATTCGTTCTCGTATTTACATCGCAGATCTCAGAACTAAATCAATTTATATCACAAGGGTTGAAAGTAATTTCCCTTATCAGAATGAGTCAGTCGAGAGTTGAAAGATACTCCGAACGGACACAATAGTCTTCATGATTTCAAGGATGTACTACATTTATGAGTATGGTCAAACGAAAACCAAGTTCTAGAACTTATTAGAAGGGTTCTTACCTACTAAGGAAGAGTAGTGTACTAGAGATCTTATAAATACAATTATAACTACATTGTCATAGTCTTTGCAGCCATCACATATATTTAACTAGTTAAATAGGTAGGTAAAATCCTTAGAGTAGCCCTTGTGTAGTTAACTTAAGAAGCTTGCAAAAGGCTTCCCTAAAAGATGGATCCTTGACACTTTGCTTTAGGTAGGACGTCATGCATAGATGTGATGAGATCCCACAGTGGTTTGTTCAGCTTAGACTAGGAGCGGAGTTCCCCATCCTCTAGCTGAACGCTTTAATTCGATTTGCTTCTCAGGAATAGATAGGTAAAGCGTTCAGTGATACTCTCCGCACACTCAGGGTGGTAGGGGATTATTAACAAAAAATTTATATTTTTTTTTATACACAATAAAGATACCTTCTCCATTATACTATAATCTAGTCCTTACTAGTTCTTAATTGTGAAGACTATAACGACTTCCTACTTATTGTATAGGTCTAGAATCCACTTCAGATTGGTCTACTATAGTTTATTTAAGGGAGGTAACCACCTTCTCAGATTAAGGATTAATGACAAAATTTATTCAATATTGTCAAATATGAAAACTTAAGAACAATTAAATTCATAATAAAAATTCATAGATCCTGTAACTTTCATCTATTTATAGATTGGTAAGGAAGTGTAGTTTCATATTGTACATAGACATTTGATTTCTAATCATTCTGGAGTAAGAACATGCAATTTTAAAAACTAAATTACCTTTCATTCCGGAATCCTAATAAAATTTGGATAGAATCACATATTGATTTTTATTGTTACATAAGGTAATCTAGTTTAACTATATCTGACTATGGACTAAATGAATTTGATATTTCATATAGAATTAAATAACTTTTATAAGAGTATCCATAATATTCCATATTGAATCTTGCTATAGGAACTATAGATAGTTTTGTTAGCTAGACTACATAGGAAGTTTTTTTTTTTTTTTTTTTTTTTTATTTAAGTTAATTAACCACAAACAATACATTAATTAAGACGCGTTACAGAAACCTGTTGGAGGTTTAGACGTGACGCGAATGTTTCGCACCGCTTACAACATTGCACAGATAAGTAATTATATAATCATACTAGTAAGACCACACCAGCAATCACACATCGCCGTCGGCATTTAAATAATATTTTTTTAATGTGTTCTTACTCGTTTTTTTACCATTAAGTATGGTCACATGTATGTCTTCGGGCAAATCATTTAATATTTTAGGCAGCATGTATTCCCACGTCCTTTTACCATATACATTTACATAGTTAGGCAAAATATACCTAGGTTGATATGTTAAATTACGTAATTGTTTCATTCTACATCTAGTTTTTAACAGTTTTATTTTGTCGTACTCCTCGAGAACTAGTAACATATTTAATTTATTAAAGATTGACAGTACTTTACAGTGTTTGAAAACACTGCCTTCACAATCAAATTTATTTCTATATTCGGGTACAATGGTTTTAAGTATACTTAGTTGTAGTTTGTAGATGTAAGTTAGGTTGGTTTTATATGTACGCCCATAACTACTTAAGCCGTAGCTTATTACAGAGTCAGCAAGAGAAAGATACAGCAGTCTTAATGTATTGTATGGTAATTTGTATTTAAGAATATTCATTTTAGCACGCAATGAGCGAAGTTTATTACATATATGCTCAATATGAGGCTTCCAGTTAAGGCGTTTGTCGATCACCAAACCCAGGTAAGTATGCTGGTCCACCAGCTCGAGCGGCGCGCATGCGCATGGTGACTGCGCCTGCGCGCCGTGCAAGCAGGTGTGACAATGCGCGATAATTCTAGGATCATTACTTTTTATATACGGCGAGTGTATGTGTAACAGTTTGGTCTTATTAGCGTTGATAACGAGGCCAACGTCATGTGCCCATTTACATAGAATGTTAAAATTATTTTGCATCATCTCCTCGGCCTCAATAACACTTTTTCCATGGGTAATCAAGCATGTATCGTCTGCAAATTGGTATACAGAGCCCTCGGTGAAGAGGTTACACATATCATTGACGTAGATTAAGTATTCGGTCGGGGCCAGGATCGATCCTTGAGCCGTGCCTCTTTGCGTAGGTAAACGGTCACTATCAGTTCCGTTGATGCGTACCACGGTGTTTCTGTTTGTATGGTAATTATGGAACCACTTCAGCAGAGGACCCTGTATACCAATTTGATTCATTTTAGAATAAAGCGTGGAAAAGTTTAGAGTATCAAAAGCTTTGCTGAAATCAATGAAGACGGCCAGCACCTGTCTTCGATTGTTCAGGTGCTGGTTGACTTCATTCACAAATGTTGACAGAAGTTGCGTGGTACTCCGCCCCCTTTGGAAACCGTATTGTTTTGAATTTATCAAGTTATTTTTAGATAAGAAACTAGTTATTTCGCTTTCAAAGTACCTCTCAACTATCTTATCAATGGTAGGCAAAATGGTAATTGGTCTGTAGTTATTGACGTCACTATAAGTACCTTTTTTATGTATTGGTCTGATTATACCTACTTTTAGTTGATCTGGATACAGGGACGTCGAGATACATGCGTTAATCAAATGGGTGATTACTGGTGTGATCTCTGTGCTAACACATAACAGATCCCTTATACGTATGTTATCTATGCCGGGACTCTTTTTTTTATTCATATGTTTTATAATTTTGTATATAACATCATTAGTTGCTTGTTTTAGCCTCATAGATACAGATGGCTCTGGTTGGTATGATTTGCCAGATATTAATTTAACATCACATGAAGAACATATACTAGTAACATTATTGTTAAAGCCGTAGGCAAAAGTGTTGCAAGTTGTTTTTATATCAGACTTAAAATACTTTGTAATTATGCTATCAATAGATTTCGAGACTCTGCCACAAATATTGTTTATTATTTCCCAAACCTTCTTTTGATTACCAAAATTATTTATAATATCATTTTTTATGTATTTATTTCTTGTTTTTTCTATGTATTTGTTTGTTAAATTCCTATATCTATTATATAATAACCTATTTATTTTATTATTTTCGTCTTGTTTACATATTCGTAAGAGTTCTTCTCTTTTTTTGCTCATGTTTACAATGCGGCTATTTATCCATTTACATTCCTGTCTTTTTCCTACTTTCATTTTACATCGTGTCATACATTTTTCATACACCTCAGAAAAGTTATCTGTAATACATTTAAATATATCATTTGGATAAACAAGATTTAGGGCAGGGTCCCAGTTGATTTTACGTAACTCCGACTCTAATTTATTATTATCTAACTTATGTCGATATACATACTCTGAGCATTTTTTATTAGAGCTATGCACTAAAAAAGTACCCGTTATGTAGTGGTCAGCGATCGCATTGTTAATCACCGCAGTATGTACCTCCCGATAGTTCAGCGCGCGTAAAAATATATGATCTATACAAGATTTCGTTATTAACTCGCCCTTAGACTCGACGCGGGTATACTGGGTGATGCCACAATCTAGTCCCTTTTCACTCATTGCATCTAGATATTGTGTTCGTAAGGGGTTAAAATCACATAAGTTGATGTTCATATCGCCTAGTAGAACGTAAGAGTACTCACTTGGAAAACGCCCGATAACACGCACTAATTCATCGATAAACTTTGATTTGTTTAGGTCTGGTGGTCTATACACTGCACATAAGCCGATTTTTGTTTCATACGCTGTTTCGATACTCCCTATGACGCACTCGGAGTAGAACGTAGGTATCGTGAGTCTTGTGAAGCACAGGCTGTTGTGGATGTATACTAGCACGCCGCCTCCTCGTCTCTGTTGTCGTAGTTCCGAATACATGTCA
This sequence comes from Apotomis turbidana, assembly GCA_905147355.2. NCBI lineage: Eukaryota > Metazoa > Arthropoda > Insecta > Lepidoptera > Tortricidae > Apotomis > Apotomis turbidana. The sequence goes on from LR990285.1 coordinate 4,313,790, forward strand.
TAATTATCTAGGTGAAATAAGTTTTTACAGTCATCTTTTATGTTGACTTCTGTTAGTGCAATAATATGTATCGTGTGTTGGCAAGTAGCTACTAGGTACTCTAAGTGGGTGAAGTTTTTTATTAGAGATCGAATATTGACATGTAATACACACAGATGGTTGAAGTTTTTGACTTCGATGTTATCTACGAATGAATTCCAGTCGTCATATGCGTTTTCTTGAATTGAAGTATCCACTATTCGTATTCTGGAATGTACGTTCTGAATACCGTGCTACGTAGGTAGACTTATATTTGTTCCGCATTCGCTTGTTTTGCGAGTTCATTAATATCGCTTTCGCTACTTATAGTCGATGCTTTCTCGTTATCCATTTTTCGAGCCAATATCTTCCCATTAGAGTACCATACATATTTGAATAGCCCCGTATCTTTCAGGGATGACCTTGCCCGCCAAAGTAGGTATGAGATATGTGGCGAAAGTAGTTCTCGGATGTATATTTTGGTCTCATCTTCCTCATTGCCCAGGTCCTTACCCGTCAGATGGGCACTTTTGGAGGCCGCTAGCCACTTTTCACGCTGGCCCTCACGCAGCGTGACTACTATGGTAGCTGGTGAGCTGGTTTTTGCGCTGCTTTTTTTGTTTTTGCGGTACGCTTTAAGTATGGCGCCCGCGCTTATGGAGAATGCACTGCAGACACCCTTACATACCTCCTGGATGTCCTCGTTGTCAGTTTCCTGCACGCCCACTATTTCCACGCAATCAGACAGCTGGGCCTGCTCTAGTGAGGCTAGTCTCTGATGCAATGTTTCATTTTGGAGTTTTACGTTTTTGTATAGGTTCCTTAGGTCATAATATTGTTTTTCTAGTGCGCTTGCTCCTTCTTGGATCGACTTCATTTTAATTTCATAGTCGTCTATCTTGTCGGAGAAGAATTGGAGTGACGTTTGCAATTCTACGCGTATTGTATCGCGTACCTCACGGCGGAGCTCTTTGAGAATGTTGTTAGCTACGCTTTGGGTGATAATTTCAGTGTCTGTATTATCGTCATCGTCGGCGTCGGGTAAAATATACGATAGGCGTTTGGATTTGGCGGGACCCGCACATTGCTTACACTTCCACTCAACCGCCTCCGTTGCCTGTAGGGCACTAAGTTGTTCTGTTGACATGGACATACATGTCGCATGAAACCACTTATTGCACTTACTGCACATTAACCCGGGAGATTTTTTGTTGACCACTTTCGTACACTTTGCACATTTCATGATAATAAAATTATAAACTGCTAATGAGTGCGCGCGTAGGTACTAGCGTTATCTAACGAGTATGCGTCCGAACCGGTTCGATGCAAGCGAGCGAGTCGTTGTTGAAGCGAGCGAGTAACAGTTTATATTTTGAGGATAGATAGCATTAAGTTAAGTTGGAAATTTAATTTAGTACAAAGAACCAAGGTAGCAGTAGGATAGGAGAAGCTTGCATTAAATAAGTAAGAGAATACACATTTATTTGGTAATACATGGTAGCATAGCACAGTATATGGGTACGGAAGCACTTGGCGACACATCACGGTTAGATTTCTCTTAAAAGAGCTTGAGTTACTACAACAATGTTGGGTCCTGCACATCTAGACGTTCACAACGGTTACATCGATCACATTTTTTTGGCCATTAGTTATTAAGAAAAGTTCAGACTCAATTGTTATAAAGATCCTTTCATATTTAGATTTGTTTAGTTGTAGGATATAGAAGACTGGGAGCTGCTGTTAAGATATTCTTAGGTAATTGTTGTAGGGTTTCCTTAGGGCTTCGTTGTAGGAGTAGAGTTTGGAGACGAGGGTGAAGCAGGCGAAGGACAAGGACCCGTTCCTTTAGTTTAGGGCTTAGCAGACGTTACGATTGGTGGTCCCGTGACTCAGGATAACTCTAGAGTTAAAGTACTTAGCTCAAGCATACATTACAAGGCGGTTATTCTATACGAGCATTATGCATTTTGGTGTTAGATGTATTGAGTAATATACATTATAAATCTGAGATATTATGAACGTTATACGTTATGATCGTTATACTTATATACAATGATATTATACTTAAATAACGTTATACTTAACAAAAATAGATATTTTGATGTTATATCCAACGTTCGTTATACACCTTGAACGGTATACAAAACAAGCTTATACAATATGAGCGTATATAATATGAATATTATAGCATAAGTTCTTATATCTTATATTACTTACCCGGGTAACGGCCTTAATCCATCTAAAATGACACCTTATTTATGAAGCACGCTTATCTTTAATGACGAACGATAATTAGGTACAAAACCACACTACAGTACTGTTTTCTTTAATTAGATCGTACACAATGCCAACCGATGCACTATACTAACCTCCATTATGTTTCGAACGGCTGTCGCATCTGAGTAATTTCTACGTCCATGGGGCATCATTGATTCTTCAATCCAGCAGATCAGCCCAACATCCTCAAATTTATTAATATAAGGATCTTGATGTATTCTGTGAAAAATGTATTTTTCATATATTTCTTTATTTTACCGGTAAGCAACAAAAGTTGACATAGGTATATTTGGAATTTGGAATCAGAATGTGGTTGATTTCAAGAGAAACGCTGACTCTGGACAAAAAAAACTATAGCTAGTGAAGAAAGTTAATGGTAGGTACCATAAACTTACTTCACCAGCTAAAGTTTATTAGATTACTGATGGTTAAATTAAATTGAATATTTTTAGGGGCGCGTCCGTTTCACTCGAAGAAGGTACGTTGTACAAACTCACTCTTCCATCGACCGACGATCGGACATCCTAATATTTTTCACCTCGATCGCTTCACGGGTGAAGTTGTACACCGATCGCTTTGCTTTTATTTGTGGGCAGATGGTCACAGAAGGGAATGGAACCTAGAATGATATTCAATTATTTATTAAATGTCGAGAAATAAGTACTAAACTTAAACTACTATTAATTATTAGTGCCCTGGACTAATTCGATAATGCCGTTTGAGATATCACCAAACGTCAAATCTCTATTAGATAACAGTCATATCGTCTTTGAACTGTCATTAAAATGCGATGAGCTCCAAGTGACATATCTCATCTCAGTTTTGGAAATACAAAGGCGATAATGATTGGCATAAAAGCTATTCCTACATCTGATCGTGATAGACATTTAATTTTATAATTAACACAAATTATAACGGGTCTAACGCGATATTTCTTATTTACCTTCATAATCTAACCCCGTGCAACCCCGACGAAACGTTAGAAACGTTGTGTTAATTATGAGTACGAACCGCGAGAGTATAAAGTGTCATATTTAATTTTATGTTATGACAGTCAGTTTGATGTGCATTTTGTAGGTACATGAAATATATTTAATAGTACATTACATTACTTATATAGGGTGGTGAATTACTGAATGTTCCAGATCGCTGGTGATCGTGGCCCGAACAGAAGGTGAGGGCAATAAACAGTGACCGGAATAGGAAGTGCCATTTCGCGGGAGTTCGGTGCGTAAGCTTAGTATGGATATAGTTTTTAACCCCGGGATTTGATGTGAAAATTTAAAATATTGTTTTTGTTTTAAAAAAAACCGGCCAAGAGCATGTCGGGCCACGCTCAGTGTAGGGTTCCGTAGTTGCTCATCCTTCACAATAAACTGCTGTTTTAAGCCCGAGGTTTAAGTTAAGACAGATTTTAAGCTCTATAAAAAGGTCGTAAACGCCCTAGAAACTGTAATCACTTATTACCTTCTGGAAGTCAACTTACGACCTTTTAAAGAAAAAATATGAAATTTGGCGATAACTCAAAAACGGCTTGACCGATTTTGTTCAATATAGTTTTCATTGAAAGTACTTATAAGGCCGCATTAACATGAATTTTTCCATATTTTTTTGACTTGTGGTTCAAAAGTTAGAGGGGGGGGGACACAATTTTTTTTATTTTCGGAGCGAATATTTACAAAACTACTGACTTTATCAAAAAGTAATGTTTGAAAACCCCTATTATTTTCAAGAGACCTATTCAACGACACCCCACACACTAGGGTTGAAACGAAAAAAAAAAATCACCCCCACTTTAGGTGTTCGAGAGGTACCCGAAAAAAAATTTTTTTTTTAGTTTTTATTTACCGTTTTGTCGGCGTGATACATACACATACTCATACCAAATTTCAGCTTTCTAGTACTAATGATCACGGAGCTAAGCCGCGGACGGACGGACAGACGGACAGACGGACAGACGGACAGACGGACATGGCGAAACTATAAGGGTTCCTAGTTGACTACGGAACCCTAAAAATGATTTAAAGAACCCCGGGTCTAACGTATGGAAAATGTGGTTTCAGTTAAATGCCCTGAAATTTTGATATATTATATATTTAAATGCCCTGAACAAAAGTCTCTATAGGTGGTGCCACTGTTACCGGGTCCCTTTCAATGTCATAAATTGGTCTACTAGTTTACCCGTAGAAACCAAACTTGAAGCGGTCATGTCTCGAAATCCGGATTTAGAAACCATAAGAGAATACGCAGAAGTTATCTCAAAATAAACCGCATCTAATGACATTTCGTTTTATGAATTTGCCCCGCTGACGTCAGTAGAGTTTGAAAGGTAATTTTCTACATATAAATGGATATTAGACTTCAAAAGAAATAAATTGATAGTAAAAAATATTTAAAAAAATAAGGTTTGCTACTATAATTTCAAAGAAAGTAAGGAATAAAAGATGTTAAATAAATAACTGATAATTTAATAATGATCATTTAATATAGTGATGTTGATGTTTTGTGTTTTATTTTATGATTGTATTATTGTTACTTCTAACTGTTAAACGAAAGTAATTTTAAATGAATGATGTATTTATAATGTCATTTTTTTACTTTTGCGTTTTGAAGAAAATTTCCTGTGAGAAATACGAGTCGGAGAATCTCAGTCGCGTTAGTGTTGTACAATAATAATAACTATTTATTATTTTTAATAAAATCCTAAACCGTGAATTACAGTCATATTAATTTCAAACATATCCGTTAATAACATAAGAGTCCGTGATTTCCGGGAATCTCCAGGGCATATCCATATTAAGTATAGCATTTAAGGTCCTTCACCCCAAATGGCACTACCGGGCACTGGCATTCCGGTCACTGGCCATAAATATACTAATAAAGCTCTAGGTATGGCACTATTCAGCCTAGATATGCATCACTTTCAAAAACGAGTTTGATAAAGACGAATGCTTTCTCATTTACAATAGAATTATGCCCTACACTAGTCCCAAACAAAGCAATGCCTATACCACAGATTATTATACAAGTTACTACGTAACAGATAGACCACTTGTTTGGACGGTGGACGTTGCCACCGCTATCGATGCCCCCTCCATTGACTCGCTCCTATTGGACGCGGGTGACGCAACGTCATTGGAATGTGCGCTAGGGTTGCCTCCGTTATGTAAACGCTAGCTTTTTCTCGTGCCTTCGCTCGTTTGGTCAACCAGTCTAGTCAGCAGAGGCGTGGCGTCCATACAACCCGATTCCCACTGGGTTGCCCACTTCAGGACGATTGAACACCATTCTCTATTGCTTCCGAAGAAAAAGTAGCCCAAAATAAGTTCCGGCTTGCCTAGAAATTTGTGTGACGCCACGCCACTGCTAGTCAGTTATGTTTTTTTGTAAACATTCCTTCAATTGTACATGCATTTTATACAGGGTGTTTGGTAGCTAGGTGCAAAGCTTTAAGGGGGTGATAGCCGAGGTTGTTTTGACCATTCTCAGCCATATATCAGTCTTAGACGAAAGTTAATATATATTTTTTTAATTGAAAATTAAGAGGGCGCGGGGCTTCGGTCAGCTCTCTCTCTCTCTCTCTCTCTCTCACTGAGTGTAAGCGTGCGCGACATGGAAGTGCATGCTTGGGAGCGCGGAAATCATGTTTTTTCGGTTTAATTATTAAAACAATATATGTGTATTATATGTAGATATATATATATGTATAATATATATCTTATAAATAGTATAAATATATGTGTGTTATTACTTACTTAGTTTATGTACTTATTATAGTTTTATTAAGTATAATATAGATATCTTGGTTGTACGCAGTGTAGTTTGCCTATTTTCTTCAAATACCCTTTCCTTCAATTGCTCAAAGGTTAACTGGAAGAGATCCCTAATAGGGATAATTTCGCCTTTGTACATATTTCATTTGTTATCAATGTATTTATAACCAGTTGTTGTGTACAATAAAAGGTTTACATACATACATACATAATACAGATTTTGAAAATGTAAGACGTATACATTATAGATAACATCTCGTTATGTTATTATTAAAAAAACTGTTAACTTTCCCTGCAGTATTTATGACATACTAAGGGTTTAATAATAATATTAAATATCGGACAACCTCTCACAAATCGATCTAGTCCCAAATTAAGCTCAAGAAGGCTTGTGTTATGGGCACTAAACGACGATATACGTACTTATATAGATAAATATATACTTAAATACATAGAACAACCATGACCCAAGCACAAATATTCGAGTTCATCACACAAATATTTGCCCCGGCCGGGATTCGAACCCGCGGGACCGCCGGCTCAGTAGGCAGGTGTCTACAAACCGAGCCCCGCAAGGACGAGTCTGACTCGCGCACCGAGGGTGCCGTACAAACAGTCCCCATCTTAACTGGCCGGGTTAAGTTATGTTTGCACCTAGTATGAATGACGCCGCATACAAATGAGGTGCAAAGTTAACGCAACCGATCACGTTTGTTGTAAGGGAGCCCCACTTAAATATTTATTTTATTCTGTTTTTAGTATTTGTTGTTATAGCGGCAACAGAAATACATCATCTGTGAAAATTTCAACTATTTAGCTATCACGGTTCATGAGATACAGCCTAGTGACAGACAGATAGACAGACCGACAGACAGACAGACATACAGACAGATAGATAGACAGACCGACAGACCGACAGACAGACAGACAGACAGACATACATACAGACAGACAGACAGACAGACAGACAGACAGATGGACAGACAGACGGACAGTGGAGTCTTAGTAATAGGGTCCCGTTTTTAACCCTTTGGTTACGGAACCCTAATTAACTAGTGCCATCTTACTTCTCCAACAGAGACCAGTTGCTCGCTGAGCGCTACGATGACGGGGCTGGTCTGCCACTTCTCCCACACGTTCCGGATGAGCACCACGCACAAGCCGATGCTTATCAGGAACGTCGTCGCCCAAAATAACCTGCAATGTGAAAAAAAAGCAAAGAAAATGCAGCATAGTGATGAACAAGGTGGCTTGTTTGAGGTCGATCCGGTAAAGGTTGCAGCTGTCGGATGAGGTACAGACGTTAGACCGCTCTTTGTGGAGATCAATCTTGGGAGTTGTCAATAGGTGACGTTTTTCGAAGAAAGATATTGAATCAGCCGTCACTTTGTTGTCGCTGTTCGGCCTACCTACCTCAGCCTACCTAGCTCAGGCGACTCATGTCGCGCGACATAGCTTCACCCGTTACTCTCTCATAGTAATGTACAGAAAGTGATAGGTATTATATATCACGCGAGAAAGAGTCGGGTGAAGAGAGAGGTGCTGGTCGCAGGTCCCACGGAAGAGCAACGCTACGACATTCACTTGATGTTGCAGCATAATGCTGAGTGGTGGCGTTTTGCGGTACACTTTTACGGCTTATACCTAAACGCGAAAAATCTGGCAAATCAAAATATTACCATTTAAAACAATTCATAAGCAAGACTTGCCACCAGGAGAAAAATAAAGTAAATTCATAGGAATGGACTAGAAAACAAAATTGACTTACTTCTCAACAATGGTGAGTTCTTTCTCGGTGGTGTATCTGAGACCGTGCAGAGAGGTGTTCTTCGCAAAGTCCTGCATGAGCTGGACTGCTGAAAGCTTTTGCCGCTTTCGACAGACCTCTTTTCGGACGTTGACATGGCCTTGGTTAACTTCGGGGCTGAAGAAATTGAGATTTACATACACTTGTATTGTCCTTTTTCTTTTTATACTACGGCGGTGGTAAACGATGTTAAGCAGTTACCGCCGCCTGATGCGTGTGATGTCAGGAGAATCACACGCGCGTTGCCGACCCTTTAAGAATCTATTTACTCCCCTCTTGAAGACCCGCATACTGTAGCCCCCGGGGAAACCCTCGGCAGGGAGCTCATTCCACATGCGGAGCGCTCGCGCTAGGAAATTCCTCTGAAACCACACAGTTCTCGATCATGTAGGCTTCCATTGTGTGAGGATGAACACCCTGCCGATGGCGAGCAGGGCGATGGTAGAAAGTAGCCGTGGACATCATGTCAAACAATTCCTCAGAAGCCTCAGAACACATCCCATTATACAGACGGTAGAACACACACAAGGAGGCAAAGTCTCTCGTCAGATTCAGAGGCTCGATTCCATCCGTGAGTTTAGGATTGTCAACTAAGCGCACAGCGCGTCTTTGTCCTACACTCCACTTATAGTATGTTCTAATATCAACTATTAAATGTCTAAACTTACTCCATTTACTCTTCGGACCGAACTTGGGCCCTGTGCTGGATATGTCCAACCTTCGTTGTGACGAATACCGCAATGAGTAGAAACCGTTAATTACATTATGACACAATTAGGGTATACAGTTTCATTACATTAACATCAACCCCTAAGGACGAGTCATTAATTGCTAACCTTATTTAGCTAACAATATGTTAATTAAGGTATTGCTATTTGTAGCCGAAGTAGTTATTATGTTACTAGCTGTGCCGCGCGGTATTACCCGCTCATCCCACGGGAACACTACATTTTTTCGGGATGAGAAGTAGCCTGTGTTACTTCAGGGTGTCAGCTACCTTCTATATCTGCTACAGAAATCAATCTACTTACAAACGCGCTCGAGCAAACGCACACATAGACATTGCTCACGGACACGTCAAGCGGATGGTACTCGCGCTCGCACTGGTCTGAACTGGTCCGATATATCGTGTCCGTGAGCAATGTCAATGTGTGCGTTTGCTCGAGCGCGCTTGTATAAAGATTGATTTCTGTACCTATCTGTTTTGTGCTTATACGACTTATTTCAGCTGTATAAGGGCTGTATAAACTCTTATACAGCAAGTGTGCTACTTGAGATGACCTAAGTATACAGATGTCTAGGAACAAGAAACATTAACTAAGTAGAAAGCACCCATAACTTCGTTACCGTCATCGAGTAGAAAGTATCCTATACTATAATAACCATCCCTGAATGAAATACATATAAAAAGATCAGGTGGGATTATGGGAGAAGTGGAACACTTTGGAATATTTTCTATGTAATAGCTTTAATAAACATACTACGATCAACTGCAGTGATATTTATTTATTTTTTACCCAGAACTGTTTCAAAAATCGGATTCTCCACGTAATGTGATTTATTTTGAGTGTTTATCTTACCCCAATGTGTTTCTCTTATTCCATCTGACCTTAATTAAATTTCAGTCATTTCGGCGGCATCGGCAGAGAGGCCAAAGAAATTTCCATACACACTGAAGAAAAAAGATTTTTTAAGAGTATCCCAAATGTTAGCTATTACTGCTGTTAGTTACATAAATCAGAGGACTGACAAACTGAGGGCTGATAAACTAATAGTAACCAAAATGAGTTTTGGAAAATTAGCATTATTTTGGTTACTGCTAATCACCATAGTATCCATAATAAAATGCGATGATACAGAGCTTTGAAGTTACGCGTGACGTCACTTGTAGGTACCATTATTACTTACAAATTACGTCACAAACCCCCACTCCAGAACTTTGATGGTCTCTATCTTTGTATTTTTTTATTAATTTCATAAATCAGAAATACGTGCCTAATAAGTCGTGTTCAATATTCTAACTGATGGACTAAATATAATTATATAATTTTAACCCTGGCCGCACCCTTGGCTACTTATCAAGCAGTTAACCTAGTTGCGCTATTTATTTTTTTCAGTGCAAATATAAAAAAAAAAACTGTTTTTAAAACTCTCCTATCTTAGCCATGCCTCGTAAAAATCAATAAACTTGAATCTTCATAACTTAAAAAACGAGTAGAAGACTAATCGTCGCGTCGGCAACGGCTCGGCGCCGGCTCGAGTATGCTCGAATTAATTACCGCTGCCAATTACTGCGGTGCTGGCTGGTCCCTATGTGGACTAGATTTCTATTACATACTTGAAGGTGCACGAGAGCTTGGTTGGCGCGGAAGAAATAGTACATTACTGCGCAGACGCCGGGAAAGATGGGCTTGCCGGCTGAGTAGGTATGGCCGGCAAGCCCTTTTCACAGCAAGGCATGTATACGTGTATACATACCACATACGTGCATACATACATGTAATTCAGCAGTTTAGCCTGTTCATGAACGCCATGTTAAAAAAAATTACTTCCCGGCTTAGGCCTTCAATTTTGTATGAAATTCCTTGAGGGTGAAGTCAGAAGAGCGTAATTTGAGTCACGTAATTTCGGTCGCACCGTACATCATGTCACGTGATCACGTCACACTAAGTATGGCGCGACCGAAATTACGCGCTGCAAATTACGCACGTCTGGCTTCACCCTTACAGTTCTCTCGAGTTGTTCCGCCCGAAACGCGATACTTTGAAACCTGTAACAACGCACGTTATATTTAACGACATTTCATTGCATGTTTAATTATCTTTTTTGTTTCCCTGTAGTCAGATAAAAAATATTCTAACCGTATGTGGATACCTCTATAGAATTTTTCACCAATGAAAAGTTCTGTCACACATGTCATCTCAGTACATTTTTCCGATTATAGGTTATAAAATGTACTGAGATGACAGGTGTCATAGAACTCTTAATAGGTAAAAAATTCTGTAGCTACTCATGTGCTAAAAATAGTAGAAATTAGTAAAGCCCTCCAGATGGTTGGTTGGGCTATGATGGCTGTGATTATCACGTGATAAATGAATGATAAAGCATTTGCCACTCACACTCGCAGATTGTCAAAAAGTGACAGCTTTATCGCGTGATAAACTTAACCATCATAGATGATATGATATGAACGCAAAAAGACATATAGACGTGCAAACAATCCAAAAATAACAGTGACCGCTTATACAGATTATTTATTATTACAATTTTATGTTAGCGATCAGAGAGGGAGTAGGTTAATATTCTTCAAACAACGGATAAGTTATATACATTTATTATAAAACATAACATGAAACAACAAAGGAACACACAAATAACTACAATTATGCACACACACGCACACCTCATGTTATCACTGCAAGGAACACCAGCCGAAAGAGGAGCCTGGCATCATCATCTTTGTCATCTCACACTCTCCTATGTAGGAGTGTGGGGAGGCCTTTTTTGTGCTGGGCACACTATGGCTGCTTCATTCGCAGCCCGACACTGCGGGCTGGTCGTTTGGCGTCGTGCTCATTCGATTATGAGTCACAACTGTGGTGTCTGGGAGAAGCTCTTTGTCGCCGGTTTGGCGTTCGGATCCTCTGTTCCTTTGCTCTTCTTCTTCTCCTTCTTCTTGTTTCCCATCCATTGATTCATTTGTGGCTTCCGTTTGCGCTGGGCAGACGTTGGCTTGTTAGGTGTCGTGTGTATTTTGGCGGCGGCTTTGTGTCTGTGTTTTCCGGTTAGGGCGGCAACAGCTTCCTTGGGAGCGGCCGCAAGCGTGAGTCCGGGGGGCGGGCGTGGAGGGGCGCTATCCCCTGGAGCATCTCGTGGCGGGATTCGTCGGCTCGCGCGAACATTCTTCGCGCCAGTCGCTCGATGAATGCGTCCAAGTTTTCCCACTCCAAGGCCTTGTGGAGGTGGACGTTCCGCACGAAGCGGGGGGAATTCGTTATGGAGCGTAAGGTCAAGTTCTCTTGCGCGCGGAGTTTCTTCCTGTTCGTGGCAGCCTATATAGGAGCCGGAGGAGCCTGGCGATCTGGCGCAGCCCTTTTATTGATTCTCAATCCCCACCGTTACACCGCCCGTGGTGGGACCCCGACTTCATTCTTGACAAGTAGATGGCGCCACTGGCGGCGCTCCAATGCTGGTGCTGTACTTGCACCCGCCGCCGCCAACATTTATAATCGTACTGTGGTATTGTGTGTTCAATTATAATCCGCAGGTCCTTGCGTTTTTCGTACAACGATGTTTAATAAGCGCTCTTTTTATTGGGTTAGGATTACTGCTAATAAAATAGGCAGTGTTTTGAGTAGATGTTATAGCAATACCACTATAAAAAATCCTGATTCTGATTTCCGATCAATCTTATGACTAAGGGAAGGTACTGGGTGAAATGCGGAATATTTATGGTCGTTTACGAACAAAATCTTACAACATGCGTTGAACACTGTACCACCAACAAAAACCAAACACAACAGGATGGTTCATACGTATGCGATGTTCTTGTTCACCATGTTTTTGTTCGTTCGTGTGCACATGGCTTACGATCAACATGTTACTCAATTTGTGAAATTTTCTTTAACATCTCGATGATTAAAAATAAAATGAAGATTTTCTTTTCTGAACTAATCCCAATTTCCTGCTAGTTATTTCTTGTTCCGTCTGAAGTATTGCGTCGTCTCGCCGCCTCGAGTCTCAAATTAATTGGTCCCTGCGTTGTTCACTTGTCTAGTCATTTGTTTTTTTCGCGCCGCTGCATTCGTTACACTTCATTTGAAATCGGTAATATTTAATCACTTGATTATTGAGATGGCCTGAACTCTGCCTGTATTTTATTACGCACGGTGTACTGTACACGTTTACTTTTCCCTGTCAAATGAATATTAATATTTTCAAATTTATTGATTTATTCTAAAGAGTAATGTACGGTTTTCCCATTGTCATCAATTAGTCCAGATCTGATGATGGGATCTCAGGAATCATTCACTGTAGTCATATCGATTTTCGCTTTTCGATTCACCTTGATTAGCAGTTAGAGTCAGTATTATGAAATCGACCCGATGATGAACCCTGGAAGTGCCTACTGGATCTCACGACTCTTTCTCAAAATTCGAAGAGTATGTTTTCCATGGTTTTCCCATTGTCATCAATTGGATCTGATGGAGGCACCCTGGAAGTGGGTACTGAATCTCAGGACTCGTTGACTGTACGAGTAGACATGTAGGTTTTCTCTTTTCTATTCACCTTGATTAGCAGTTAGAATTAATATCTCGAAATGCGACCCGATGATGAACCCTGGAAATGCCTACTGGATCTCACGACTCGTTTTACTAGTCACTGATTCCAATTTCCTACTATAATATTCCTTGTTCCCATTTGCGTATCTAAGATAATTTTTCCGACAGGCCTGAGCGGGGGCCTGGCCATGGCCTATGAGATGAAGCCATGAATTTCTATCGGAAACCCAAAATCCGGGCACTAGACCATATTGGGGTGGGCACGGACCACCCGGCCACCCCTAAACACGCCTATGCTTGTTCGGCTTGTTCCTTCCGAAGCTGCGTCTCGGCGCCTCGAATTCTAAACTAATTGGCCCTTCTGTTCACTTGTTGAGTTATTTGTTTTTTCGCGCCGCTGCATTCGTGGCGTTTGATTTGAAATCGAGATGATGATTTAATTTTTTTTTGATTTAATTGAGTTGTTGAGACGACGTTTACACAGCTATGTCGTATAATTTGTAGACTGCATAGTTTAATAAATTTATGAAACATCATTTTTTTGTCTCATTTTTTTAATGTGGGTACACCACAATTTTTATTTAAACCATTATACAAAGATCAAAGCTTAAAGAAAAATTGAAAAAGGAGTATAGGTACGAGAGATAGGTAGTGTATTAATGGTTTTGCATAGTATAAGTTTAAGAGATTGCTACGGAAATAGGTTTGCAATTTATAGAGCAATAAAACCCTTCTAGTTGTGCCATGCTATCATCATTCGGGTAGCGGTTGTAATTTTTTTCTCGTGTACCCCATGGTACAAGGTGTCGCTAGATAGGTATTTCAAAACTACGCGGGTTTGTAGAAACAATTTTTCAACTCAGACATGCGTTTGTGAAATATTAAGCTTAAATTGTGAATTTTGTTAGAGTCTATATTACATAATGCATAACACTCTATTGTATTGCAACTTACTATGAACGGACTGATAAAAATTTAAGTGTATATATTTAAAATGGTAATAAATAAATATCATAGAAATGTGATTATAGTATTGTAGCTACGGCACCTCGCCGCTCGCCTGAGAGCCAGAGAAAAATTTATGCCAACCCTTATATCATGTCAATTGGTTTCTGGTGAATAAAATAACAAAACATAATGTTATTAAATGTTTTAATTAGAGCCCCTAAAGTATTATTCCATAAGGCTCGGCACTCATTCCGCTCACTGTCACAAAGTTATCTTTGCATCTTCATCCATTGACGAGAAACTCTGTTTCAGAAGTACCTTCCGGGGCTTCCGGATTTACAAGCAATGTAGTAGACAAGAGTGAATAAGCTGTTGCTGAATCAACACGCTATATATTCGACCCCATTGTCACTCACCATCAGGTAACTGAGGTCAACCACTGGTCGGTTAACAAATTAATAAAATGTGTAGGTATTTACCCGCTTCCACTAATGTTTGTATAAGCCATCAACCTCGCTTCTACTGCTTATCTTCTCATTTCTGATTGATTACGCAAAACTCTCCCTCTTACCCTTTTCTTATGCCCAGTTAATCTTTAATAACAGTTGAACACAGGTCTGAAAATAAAATATGGCTGTGTTGAAAACAAGACAAAGTGGGCTAATATTTCACCGTCTGCTCGCTCCGGCTGCTCGCGGCAGCTTATTCCAGCAAATCGACGTTGTACTTGGTTGTACTGAATGTTCACATTACAATACTGTGTATATCAAACAGTACAGTAGTCTAAGTACATCAAACACAACAGGGCGCCTATGATGGTTGCGTTTATCGCGTGATAAATAAGTGACAATGGATCTGTCACTCACACTCGCATTTATCGAAACGTTCTTTGTCACTTATTAATCGCCTGAAAAAACAACCATCATTTATCACTCACATCACTGTTTAAAATGGGGATATTTCTGTAGCAATTTACCGAGTGGTCGCTACTCTAGGACTTTGCTACCCCAACTTAGAAAAGTGCAACGTGGGTCCCCGACTAGATGGACGGATGACCTCTTGAGGGTAGCGGCGAATTAATGAATGCGGTCTACACGGGATCGCACTTTGTAGCGAGTCGTGGGGGAGGCCCATGTTCAGCAATGGACTTCTGTGGCCGATAGATAGCACTTGCCGGGTAGTCGAAGAAAACAACTGTCTTCTTTGTTGTAACACTCTTGGCAGAGTGGTCGTGGCAAGCCTAACCACACGGCGCCATTCTTCTCTCACAGCTGCACGGTTCTCTGGTGCTCTCGGGCAGAGGGCAGTTTGTGGCAGATGATTTGGTCAACCCACCTCATGGGAGACCAACCGCGTGGTCAAGTACCGTCTACTTTGCCCTGAACCACCAGGCGCTCAATGGACAAAGCTCCACGTCAAATCAACTGCAGGTACCCAAAAAATAGCATGAGACCGGCGCGCAGGTGCGAGCGTGCGGTACTCGTACGTGTGCCAATCTACCGGTAATTGAGTGCCAGACATAACTCAATTTACTAGCTACATTGATTGCACGCAATGAATTTTAATATTTTACACACGAAATATCTATAAGTATCGCAAAACGAAATGTTTTTAAATTGGGTGAGTCCAATTTTTTTACCTCCGATGAAATAGTTATTTGTGCAACAAGAGAGCAAAGTTGTTTTTTGTTACGAGTGCTGATTTTGAGTCCCGAGCAAGCGAAGGATTCTACGTTTGAATCACGAGCGTAGCGATTGATTCTATGTTAGAATCCTGAGTGTAGCGAGGGACTCAACAGCACGAGATGCAAAAAACTTTGCTCTCGTGTAGCACACACAACTTTTCACCTCATCAGCGAGAACATATTCGACATTTTGTGTTTTTTCTTCCAACGTATGTTTATAGTCTTTGTTGCTGATTTCAATAATATTATTAATCATAAAATAGATAAGTGCTGCTTAAAAAGGAATAACAATATAATTTAATTGAAATTATAATCAACCAACCAACACGGTTATTGTCATTATTTGATCAAATTGGAAGATTTAGCAGATACATGACGTGTTTATTTATAAATACATTATTATATTACGAGATTTTGTTTATACATTGATTAATATTTTTACTCCTAAAACACCAAACAAAATATATGCAAAAGAAAATAACAATTACAATATGAACTCGATATTTTTTAAGGTACGTTTCGAATATGCATCTATGATAAATGGCGAAATTATAAATTATATTTTACAATAAGTAAATATATAGGTAATTTACAATAAGTAGTAATAAGGTGAAAAATCTTATTATATTTGAGCAATGATCAATTGTTTTATATAAAAGGCACAATCATTTTAATATTCGGTCGTTAAATAAAAATATAATAAAGAAAAAGAAATACGTTGCAATTAAAACTTTTTCGGGTGTTTTTAATGAATTTTTTGGTATAACGCGTATCCGAACTGTTCTCGATCGAGGTCAGATTCGAAAATCGAATTTCAAATTGATAAGCTTCTATCCCTCTCTTTTTAACCGACTTCAAAAAAAGGAGGGGGTTCTCAGTACGGTTGTATGTTTTTTTTTTTTTTTTTTTAATGTTTGTTACCTCAGAACTCCGTCATTTATGAGTCGATTTGGAAAATTCTTTTTAAGCTCATGAATAGACATCTCAAGGTTGGTCCCATAAAATTTTGGTGAAGATCGGATGACGAGATCCATGAGGAATCGAAGGAATTCCTGAAATTTTATAGGCACTTATAATATTTTTCACATATTTTATAATAGTATTTTATGCAACCGTTGTATAAGAGGGGGCAAAAAACGCGAGTGGCATGGGTTACGATGTGAGCGTAGCGAACATCGTAAGAAAGATGCCACGAGCTTTTTTTGACCTACTTATACAACGTTGCATACAATACTTTTTCTACGACTCGAGATTTCATAAATAAAATGCAAATAAACAACAAAGAAAATAATTGCATGTCGCCGCTCGAAATCAACAAAATTAAAAAAAAATAGTCTCTGATAAACTTTTTTTTTATTGATGTCCATCTGTCAAAAAAATATGAACTTATACATAAAGGTATACGTTCACTATACTAAACATCTGTCAAAAAAATATAAACTCATACATAAAGGTATACTTCACTATACTAAACATCCATGCACTGAAGATAAAACTTTTTTTTTATGTTGGCAGCAATGCCTTAGTACAATATATATTTTTTTTAATTGCAATTTGTGTGAATGCAGCTGTTTATCTTGTAATCTGTGGTACTAAGTGATGCTTTTTTGGCGACATTATAACATCGTTTAGCAGTGCTTTTTTGGGCAGTAGAGTATAGACTTTTACAGACTTTCATAATTTATGTCTTTATATTAGAGTTAGTAACTATATAAATGACAGAAAAAAGTACTGGAGTAGAAAAAACTATTTAAGTATTTGCATATGGTAGTCATCATCTTCCAATGCTGAGCTGATGATGGAAGGTACAACTCCTCAAAGTTTAGGAGTTAGGAGATAATTCAAACGAGATGCATGCCTTCAAGACCTCCCTGATCACCCTGCCATAAGTGTTTTTAAAAATCACTAAAAAGCAAAAAAAAAAATTTTTAACAAAAAATAGAACCGACTTCAGTAAAACTAAAAAGCCAAAAATAACCCCTTCAAGTACAGATTACCTTTGACTCACCCTTTGAAGTCGGGGCCAAACCTCACGTAAACTATAAAATATAAATATAATAACTGAGTGGTTTGGGATCGACTTCAAAGGGTGAGTCAAAGGTAATCTGTACTTGAAGGGGTTATTTTTGGCTTTTTAGTTTTACTGAAGTCGGTTCTATTTTTTGTTAAAAATTTTATATACATATGAAAGAATCGAGATTCAAATGATTAGAATTTTATAATTAACCTTTGGCTGAAGAATGACAATTCGTGGTCAGATATTGAAAAAATTAAAAAGCTACTTTCTACTCACGCTCGAAACAAAATAGCATTTTGTTCACTGTTATCTGACAGCAAAATCGCCATGTTTGAGCTGGTGAGGTGAAAAAATAGTTTAACATGTGTATCTTTGTGTTTGTCGGTTGCATCCCTAACGGATAGATCAATTTGGGTGTGGTTTTATTTAATCGAAAGACTTCTCCGTGGAGATGTTTCTTAGCTATGTTTGGTGGAAATAGGATCAGTAGTTTCCAAGATATTCAGCTTTACTTAGTGACTAGGTCACAGCCAATATTGAATTGAAGCTAAGAATTCCCAATTTTGTAGTTATTTTTAGTTTTAGTTGACTAATGATGACCAGCTTACTTGTATCGACGGGTGTTTTAAATTTTTAATTTAGGTTTTATAAACCTTAGTCTTATTTTTTTCTATCATATACATTGTAAGTGGTAACGTTATACGTTGATAGTAAAAGTTTGAAAACCGGATCCGTTTAAATAACAGGTTATATTCTAAGAAGTTTTTTTATTATCAATTTATTTGTTTACATATTTTACGTGTTCAAATACTTACCTACTTTCGATTATATATTTTGCTCAGAATCAAAAACTCAACCATTATTTTCTCCCATTATTTTACCTCATATTTATTTTTCTGTCGTACCTATCTCCACGGCAAACGTTTTCAAAATAAACTACACTACTATTTTAGCTAATCTCTTAAATTATTAATAAACTCGGGTATACATCCGAATATATTCCTAGCACGTTCCTAGCTCACAACCTGCAGGCAATTCCAAGTTATTTAGCACTAGCTTAGGTACATCGTATCATGGATTAATTCTATTAGATTATGTAGCTGGAAACTTGGACCTAATGGATAGAAGAAAAATAACACAAGTTTTTTTACTGATACACAGATAGACAGTTTACTCATGTCCACAATTTACATGGTTACACACAGTAAAAAGTCAAGACAAGCTACCTAAAATTAGTATACAATATTTAAAAAAACCGGCCAAGTGCGAGTCGGACTCGTGCAACGAGAGTTCCATACAAACACTTCCCATCTTAACTGGCCGGGTAAAATTACGTTTCCAACTGTATCACGATCACGTTTGTTGTATGGGAGCCCCCTTAAATATCTATTTTATTATGTTTTCTAGTATTTGTATAGCTGCAGCAGAAATACATCATCTGTGAAAACTTCAACTGAAAGAAAAAGCTTTTAAGCTAGTATTTATTACCCTTGAAATATTAAGAACATGTATTGTTATAAAACGTTTGTTCCAACTACTACGATGGGAATATATTACGGCTTAAAACCTTGAATTTTCATTTTACCAAGTAGCCCCGCGGGTCCCAAATAACCTCCTTACGATAAATACTACAAGAACAATAAGGCAAAACTCGGATTTGGGCGAGAATAAGTAGAAAAGCTCCAATATTCTTTCTTCTCGAGAGAAACATTTAGCGAGATGCGCGAATCCCCGAGTCCTTACGTTGAGGGAGGCAATAAAAATGATTGTCGCAAAGTAAATAAGTCATTGTAGCCTCTGAAATATTATGATCCAAGATTCCTCTCAGGGGAACCATAAAAATCACAATACTGAGATTCCCTGACCCGAAAATGGCCGGGAGAAAATGGGCACAAAAAATTCTGGCCGAGATACGACTAAAGAACTATGACAAATGGGTTATGTGATATCTGTAGACTACTAGTGAGAGAACCGTGACAAGTAGCAATTTTTAGGATTCCTTACTCAAAGGGTAAAAAACGGGACCCTATTACTAAGATTTCACTGTCCGTCTGTCCGAATGTCTGTTGTCACCAGGCTGTGTCTCATCTCATGAACCATGATAGCTAGATGTCTAGCAGTTGAAATTTTCACAGATGGTCTATTTTTGTTGCGGCTATGTCAACAAATACTAAAAACAGAATAAAAACAATATTTAAGTGGAGCTCCCTTACCACAAACCTGATCGGTTGCGTTAACTTTGCACCTCATTTCTATCCGGCGCCATATATATATACCCTTGCTTGTGCAACCTTTGTTTGCACCTGCAAACTTAACCCAGCCAGTTAAGATGGGATAAGTTTGTACGGAATCCTCGGTGCGCGAATCCGACTCGCACTTGGCCGGCTTTATTTATTTATCCAACTTGAGATTTATCATTTTTGGGTACCCAAATATTCTCGTCACCCCAACTAGACTTCGTCGACTTGTTAAAAAAATATTGTTTGCCAATTATTTCAATTTACATTTTAATGTTATATCAACTAATAATTGGTGTAAAGCCACATAATACTTAATAGTACAATATTATTAAAACAAACTACGTATAACAAAAAAATTTTTAACAAAAAAAAGAACCGACTTCAGTAAAACTAAAAAGCCGAAAATAACCCGTTCAAGTACAGATTACATTTGACTCACCCTTTGAAATCGATCCCAAACCACTCAGTTATTATATTTATATATTAAAGTTTACGTGAGGTTTGGCACCGACTTCAAAGGGTGAGTCAAATGTAATCTGTACTTGAACGGGTTATTTTCGGCTTTTTAGTTTTACTGAAGTCGGTTCTTTTTTTTGTTAAAAATTTTTTTTTTTCGCTTTTTAGTGATTCATATAAAATACTTATGGCGGGGTGATCAGGGAGGTCTTGAAGGCATGCATCTCGTTTGAAATATCTCCTAACTCCTAACTGTTAAGGAGTTGTACCTTCCATCATCAGTTCAGCATGAGAAGATGATGACTACCATATGCAAATACTTAAATAGTTTTAGAAAAAACATTAAAAATATTATGAGTGCCTATAAAATTTCAGGAATTCCTTCGATTCCTCATGGATCTCGTCATCCGATCTTCACCAAAATTTTATGGGACCAACCTTGAGATGTCTATTCATGAACCTAAAAAGAATTTTCCAAATCGACTCATAAATGACGGAGTTATGAGGTAACAAACATTAAAAAAAAAAAAAAAAAAAAAAAAAAAAAACATACAACCGAACTGAGAACCCCCTCCTTTTTTTGAAGTCGGTTAAAAATACCGTTATATCAAATGGTTACATTATATTCAGTAAATTAATTCTCTATTAACTTTGTGTGTATCAAATGTAAGTCAGTTTTTCTGAAATTATATAAAACTTTACGGACTCCACAAAACAAAAGTTAGTACAAATGGCAAACTTAATGCCAAATGGGATTCTCTACAAGTCAACCATACGGCCAAACTGATACTTGAAGTTGGTGCAGAGTAGAAATTTAATTTCTTAGACAGTGTCCCTCTACGAACTGTATACTCTGTGGAAACAATAAACAGGATTACACTTAGAAATATCGCTGGTTTAGCTCGAGACATGTCTAATTTGATTTAATTATGTGCACCTGGCCCCTTACGAATGGCTTTTGTATTGCTAGAGAAAAATGTACGCTGCATCTGAGACCGAGAAAATATTGCTCTAATGCCACACAATGAAGAAACTTGTAGGAATCCTGTCACAAAATATGAAAAACTTTAGTATTTTTTTATTTAATCTCGTGTTAAGTCTTGTGAGATGAAATTATGATGAGATTATGTAGAAAGTCGTCTAAAATAAGTCGCGTCTCTTTGTACTTTGTTTGTTGAAAATCTTTGCCAATATTCAACAGCACAAAGTCAACTGAATTACTAGTCGGTCGTTGAAGTGTTTTTTTTTTTTTATAACGGCATAACATAGATAGTGGCTCCACTTCGCCTGATGGTAAGCAAAAAGGGGAAACCTAAAAAAAGTGTGTTCTTCGAATGCTGTTGTCCTATGTATGGAGTATGGAGTCTGGTCCATATCCTCAATACTTATGAAACCTATGCCAAATGATAGCTTCAATGCTATCATTTATTTCATACTATGACAGTTAAGTCGAAGTCGCGGGCCAACATGGTCTTTTTAAAAGCTTTTATTTAACTTGCAATGTATGTATGTAAGTATGTATTAAGTATGTTTGTTCGGGTGGAATCTTGCAACTCAATTTTGAAGCAGATATCGTCAACCGATTGAGCTGAAATTTTGCATACTTACTTAACTTTGATGACAATACAATAATATGGTACCATGGGGCTGGTCTGATGATGGAGCCGGAAGGTGGCCATAGGAACTCTATAATAGAAAAAGCAATCCTACCGAGTTTGGGCTCTTTAGAATCGTCTCAGTGAGCATTTGATGGATATTCAAAGAAAAGTACAGTCGGCTATAAAAGCTTGTCACTAAAATGAATTTTTTGACAGACATTTATTTATATAAATAAAACCCGACGGCAACGGTTTCACCATAGTATGTTTTATTATAATAGAAAGAAAACGACACGTTGTGCATTTTATTATCATTGTATTTATATTTAATCAAAAAATATTAAATATCTACAATTAAATCGTCGAGATGAAGTGCCGGTGGATTAAAACTCACTAGTCTACCTCTACCTAAGAACCACAATATAGACATAACATGAGCACAGCTTCCTATAGTGCGTCTACCCGTAAGGCATTTGCAATAGTATTGTGTAGATATTGAATATTGTAGGTAGGTAGATACCTATATAATACCTATGTTATTTTTTGATTAATATAAATACAATGATAATAAAATGCATAACGTGTCGTTTTCTTTCTATTATAATAAAACATAATACTATGGTGAAACCTTTTTGCCATACTGGGTTCTATTTATATAAAAAATACCATGTTGGCCTGCGACTTCGACTTAACTGTCATAGTATGAAATAAATGATAGCATTGAAGCTATCATTTGGCATAGGTTTCATAAGTATTGAGGATATGGACCAAAATTACTCATTGTCCTTTAAGTGGTAAAAAAAATCTCGTTTAAAGTGTTTTTCCTTACGTTCTAGTTGCTTAAATTAAACCTAGACATCAAACAACCAATACATTTAAATAAGAGTCTATGAGAGTGAACTTTTATAATAAACACTACAAAACATCCGACAAGTTCTGTTTTCTTTGCAAAAATTTATTTCGCAGCTGCTTAATTTGAAAGCTAGAATCGCGAAACGTCTTTCTTGCAGCAAGATCAAGAAATCAATTATATGATAATGGTACATGTCAGCTCTCCTTGAGCGCAGCGGCAGATTCAACAAATTATACAACACAATGCTACGTGTTTATTTTAAGGCAAACCCGACGTTACTGATGGTGATCGGTGTTCACGACATAAAATCGCACAGTAATATACGAAGTTTTATGATCGGGAGTTCTCCTTTGGCAGGATGAAATGATGATTGAGAAAGAGCGCCATCTTGATTTTTAGTCCGGGAAGGAGTTATGATGTCATATTTTTTTTGCATAGGATTTTGGAATTTGTTGTTCTGAATCCTATTATTTGGGATATACATATATCTAATGAAAGGGCTTCATAATTATACTTTAGCTTCAAGCGAACACTGACCACTATTACGGTTCCTACCACAACAATTATTATGGATAATTTGAACAATAAACACACTGAACAAACTAATTTGTACACAAATTTAAACTGACGTATTCGCCCGCCTTCACTACTGAATAAGAGATACATCAAATTACAATCTCTCTCCTCGGAGACCGCAGCGGCTGCCACCGTAAGCCAGTTTGTGTACGGCAAAATCTAATAACTCATGATGATAGGAAGATACATATTATGATATTAAAGAAGATGGGTGACTGTCACGTTACGTAGTTGAAGGTGTGGGACGTAGTTAGGTCCTGACGGCAATTTGCGATGGGCATTAAATAAAAGCAAGTCGGTTACAAGTAAAGCTGGTTTATTCCGCATCAGGTTTCTGGCAGGCAGAAGCCCCACACCGGTTGGGGCAGCACTTGAAGGCTCGAGGGCAGTCGGAGTCGCTGGTGCAAGTGTGGCTGCAGACCCACACGCCGCGCGGGTTGGCGGGGCAGTGGCCTGGTTTCACTGCGAAATAAGAGACATACCAAATCAATATCGATGGGAAGGTTCTCTTAAGCATGCCGTAAATAAAGAGTTATTAGATGTAATTAGCATCGGGAGGGTAGAGTAAAGAGAAAGAGTCAGAGGTAGAGAGAATAGAAGGTCGTAATAAGGAATTATGTAAGTGTCGTTGCCTTACTGCTTTTTTTTTATATAGGGACCCCATTAATAGGTAGATTAATGCCATTACTAGGTCTTCTTTAGATCCATTACTTACATTTTTTGGAGTGGGAATACTGACTACAACAAACTCCAATGAATTTTCTAATGACTGGTAGTTGGTTTTAAGGGAAAAACTTGTTAGAAAATGTTGACTCTTCAATTATTCTCATGAGTTCCTTATTCTTATGAAGAACAGTTCAATCAAGGTGCTAATGCGATAACAGACAAATAACAAGGATCGAACTGAATTCCACCAATATTCCCACAATGATGGATGACAACCATGATCCTTACCTACGTCAACAAGGTGTCGCTGCGTCACAGGGTCCACGCACATAGACCCCCCGCAGTCTGTAGCGCAGCAGATCTGGGTACTGTTGACACAGGGCAGCGCGGACCCACAGAGAGCGTCACAGATGTCCACGGAGAGAGTCGGGGGGCAGGAACCCTTGACACCAGCGTCGGATGATGCTAGTGCCACTAGGGCTGATACTGGAAAGGAATGCTTTGACTTTTTTTATGTCATAGGTAGGCATCGGATAATCAGATGCTTTTATGTCTAAACTTTGGCGGCGGCTTTGTTGTTCAGTTGTAGGTATAGGTGGCTTTGTTTGAGGTATGAGTGAGATAGCAATAGGATTTTGTAAATTTTACGTAAATATCCACCTAAATTTCCAAGAACACCAAGAAGAAGAACAATAATACCAGAGGAGTCGTAAGTGCGTTACCGGCCTTTCAGGTACGCTCTTTTCTTGAAGGATTAGGAGTTAGTGATTGAATTGGCAATTAACAGTAAGGATATTTAGTACAGGCCTGTGTTGTATTGACATGGGACAGGGTGGAACAGAGAGTAGTGCACAAGTCTTCTGACAGACATTATTGCGGGTGCTCAATCAGACGAAGAACGCAAAACACAAGCAACAGAAAATCTATTCGGCAATAAATGTTATTTTTATCTGAGAATTTCTTAAGATATGTCTAGTGCCAGTACAAGTAGGTACAATTATTTTTCAGAAAAAAGTTTATATGATTTTCTTAACCCAATCAGATTTTATTTAACTTTAAGGCATCGTGCGTGAAATATTCACATTGACTCAGCCATACCGACTATGAAGTCGGTACACTTCACGTCAGGAGTGTCTGCTCTGTTGGTTAATCTTTGAGGGATGTTAAGTCGGTTTGCAACCACGATAACGAAGTCTGCCACTGACAGTGTCGGGGACGGGACAGTCCGGGCGTCGAAACGTTAGCGTCGGTTTTAGCGCAACTATTTCTGACACCGGCTACAGTTGGCTTGAGCTAGTGGTTAAACAAGTTGCACGGTCGATTTTACTCACTTAACCTATGTCGAAGCACTGATCAGTGCAAAGCATTTAAAGCTTATGTCAACATATAATTGAGCCGCAATTTATTTACCAAATTTTTGACATAGCGTACGAAGAGTTAACCAGGAAACAATACTATTTAATTGCATAAAAGAGAGGCGTTTGAAGAAACTTACTCTAAAGAAATTATAATTATAATACAATTAAAAAAGGGGGTCCCCAGTATGCTGGCGGCGTTACCTCTATGTATAGTCAGAGGAGAGATTCTCTGGCAGAGGTAAGCGCCAGCTCTGAGATCTCCCGAAGCGTCGTTACCTTTTCTTTTTAGATATGAATTGAACTGTAGAGTCATGTGGGGCAAGTGTACGCAGTGGGTAAGTATGCGCCAACCCTATACTTATTCCTAAATAGCTTAAGGAATTTAAATAATTAATTATATTATTGCACTGCCGTAAATAGTTGCCAAATTGGGCATATCATAAGAACCGTTTTCATTCGTTCAGAGAAGCTGATCCATTTAAAAGTCAACCCACTTTACGGTACTTACAGTTATTAAAACTGTCAAAGTTAGAGATTTCCGATTTCCAAATTAACTTTGACATCCTAGAATGAATCTAGCGTCGCTATGGCGTCAGACTCAGACATTAAATACAGTCAGCATCAATATTAATTTCACGATGACTTATCATAATTATTATTCCCAAGGTCACATTATAAAGTTATAAACTTACTTGAATGTATTTGATGTGTGATAATAAGTAACATCCACTAAAAAGAGTTTTATAATACAAACGTTAACATTGAAGCCAGTTTAAAATAAATGCACTTTCTTATATCAGTTTATCATACGACATGACGTAAATATCTTTAAAGTACAAGAACAAAACCCTAATTTCTTCACAAGCGCTAACTCAGTAACATTAAAGACGTAATTGGACAACTAATTGCCGCCATTATCCGAGACTCACCGATCAGGGCGTAGACGAACATTTCTTGACAATGTGACATCGTGACAGTGACAGGTGACAGTGACAGTCATGCACGCGCTGGAGTCAGCGGCTTTATAATTCTTGGTACAATCATCCACCGACGTAAATAACGAGGTCATACAGTGTCGTGTAGGATGGCGAGCGACGGCTTTATCTAAACAATGTGAACAAAATTCATATCGATTAAATTATTGTTTATATGATTAACCCTTAACTACCTACGTCCGCTTTCTATAGCACAACCACCTACGAGAGGTCATGGAGACCTCTACTTGAAATGGGTCTAAAATATTTTTAAGTATTTATATTAGAGGTACTTTTAGATAATATTTACCATTATAACGGTTTTGGGCATTTATTACCAAAAATCGATACAATATTAATCAACAATATGTTCTTTAAACTTAACACAACAACATTCCCTTATGTTTTTACGAAAAAAAATTTTTAAAACATTTGGAACATGAGATCACAAAATATGCTGACACTATATTATATTTTTTTCTTGGTAAATCTTAAAGTACAATAATCAGTCAAGCAAATCAGCTATAAATTTTATATAAAAGCTAGTAATTTTTATAAAATTGCAAGCACTGAATGCAGATTGGTTTCTTGCGTTCAATACATATGTACTGCGTCTTTCGCTGCTTTTTGGGGTTACAAGTTGAACAACATTTTCGAACTTGCAATCGTTCTTCAGCATTGCCTGGGACCTGTCTTTGCTGGTAAGTCTGTATCTTTGTTGAGGATATTGTTGATATTGATTAATAGGTCCCGTAAAGAACTGATGCCAGATATCCAGTGGACTCGATGTAGACTTGTAGAGGTCAATACATCGCGGTAAGCTGGTTTTGATACCTGTGCTTCATTGACTATATTATGTTGCAAGGTCCTTAATCGTAGTGATAGTGGTTCAGATGCCCACCGAAAGTGATTCATGCAGAAATAGTTCTTCTTTTTAGGTCTTGATCGCCGTTGTAATAATGGCACTTCGTCGTCTAAAAACCCTGGTGGTTCTTAGTTTGATTCTACCTTCATCATCCGGCAAGTCATCTTCATGAGGGCACTTCTCGTAACCATCTTTCGATTGTTGCGTCATTATGAAGCATTTTTAACTAAAACTAAACATGAAATGCGTTTAAGTATTGAAAATTACAACCTCATAAAAATAAACGCAATCACCTAGGCAAGGTCTCAGAGACCAGCAAGATATAATACGTAACCACCTAGGCAAGGTCGCTGAGACCACTGACGACAGTTTTATACTCACCAAATTCACAGAGGCACACTTCCGAACGCGTCGAACGCATGGCTGGCACTGAGACGCCAGCGGGGAAAGGTACAAGGTCAAAGAGGTCCGTGCCATGAACATGCGATGAGTTATTCACTAATATTGTATTTGTCTGGTCCTGAGGACCTTGCCTAGGTGGTTAAGGGTTTATTATACTGGCTTTTGACCACGTTGAAATCGAATATTTTTTCGCGATAGAAAATAGCACTAGGTATGCGTATATAAATAACCATCCCTTTCGGCGTGTAAACACACACACTGTAATTTTTTAAGAAATAACTATTCCTTTTTTACGTATGTTATCTTATCAGCATACGATTCCACTTATCTTTTATAATTCCAATTTTTATATTAATTTTAATTGGCCAGGCCGCTGGCTCAATTTTATTTTACAGTTCTTTTTATGTATCACTTTTAACATTTGATAGCTAAATTACACTACCCTGGAAATATAACATAGGACCAAGTAATATTAAGACAGCGACATGATTTGCTACACTATTATTTATTTAATTATATATTTATTTAAATGTCAATAACATATCACTAGGTACCTCTCACTGCGATGTCCGTACACACAAACTAAAAGAATATTCTAGTATGTTACCGTAGAATCACTACGATTTTCATAGCGCGCGTTTTCAACTTTGAATAGCTCTATTTCTCCATAAAAGTACTTTCGTTTATTGCCCTCCAAACGTACGACCCGTGTGTGACAGATTGGATGTCACAGAGATAACTCTGGCCCCGGTGGAGTCTCGATAATTACTGGAACACAGCTCTGCTGGTCTCTACACTTGTTTATTTCGATGAGTGGGATTTTATGAGACGTTTTCCTTGTTTTTAAGGTTCGGCACCGCAAACTTGGTTGGCATAAAACAGTTTTCTTTGGCGTAGTCGGGTAGTACCATCTGTGGATGTCCAGCTATCCCTGAAACAAAAAAGGTTAAAACCCGTTCAGCCGTAACGGCGTGATGAGAGAGGAAAGAAATCTTTACCAACAGATAAGATGAAGATGAAAAGATAAAAATGTATTTATTGCACAAACATGTTACAAACAAATACAATGAAATTTAAAATGAGAGTTATGTGCACCCAAATGCCAGGGGATCTTTGTATACTTAACTGTTATGCACATTACTCTGTATACGTCACTTGGGGGAGATATACGCCTATAAAAATACTACATCGCGCTGTTAAGACTTCCTAAAATAATGGCATCTCTCCATAATAAACTACTTTTTTTAATAGTTTAAGTATTGTATTATAGTTAAGTGTAAAATGTTGTGTGGAATCCTCAAATCATTATAAATGCAACTCGCTTCTGGCATTTTTTTTGTCGTAACTCGACTGGCCTTTAGTGCGTATAAGGTCAACTCACGATTCATGGAAAATTTACTCCTTATTTAATTATTATGTAAGAGTTTTTTACCCTGGTCTTTTCCGAGCAATAAGGATTAACTTACCTATCGGTTTTTTATTAAAGCCAGTCAAGTGTGAGCCTGACTCGTGCATCGAGAGTCCCGTTCAAACAATGAAAGCACTAAATATTTATTGAGGGACAAAGATTAGTTAACCAAATAAGTTTATAAAAAATATATACTTATGTACCTATATGTATTTTATTTGAATATAGGTAACTACCAACATACATATTTACGGTTTCCGGATTTTTTTCCGATCGTTCCCGAGAAAAAGGGTCTTAACAGTTGGACAGTCACAACAAAGTGATCCAATAAGGGTTTAGTTATTGCCGACTGAGGCACGGAAGCCTAAATATAAGAATTGTATTACAAAATTAGAGTAAAGTCGATCACAAAATTATGATATACCCAGGAGGCCCGCAATAATACTGTATTGAATTATATTTACTGTATAGACTGTACTGTCAGCGGGAATTTGATGGTTGCTTTTATCATGCCATAAATAAATGACAAAGCATCCGTCACATTTCGACAAAATGCGAGTGTGAGTGACAGCTGCATTGTCACTTATTTATCACGAGATAACCGCCACCATTATGGGACCACCATTAAGTTAAAATCTCAAAACACGTGCACAATCTCCCCCAAAATTAGCATTTTCATGTACAAATTCTCAGCAACCCCATTAACGTCAAAACCTGAACACTTAACACAAAATAGGCCCTAGTTAGGCCAATTCGGAGCTCATTAGTCGACGGTGAAAAAATTTAATTAAGAATCGCCGACTATAAATTTTCCGGGAAGAAAACTGGAGAACATTGTTATATCGTTCGGTAGGGAGATTCTACAGAATTTTTGGAACAGTGAAAGTTACATAAATACTTAAAACTCTGTTAGGTTTTTTCGCCCTTTATAAGAATGAACCACCAATCATATTAGCTCAAACTTGAAGCGGTTATTAGTAACTATAAATGAGATTCTAGTCCGAAATTCTGATTACATACCTATCTTCACTAATTATTATCAGACCCTTCGTAACCTTCGTCGCCGTCAGTTTATTGTAAAGGACTCATCAAAGCCTATCATTATGAGCCTAAACTCGAAGCGGTCATTATTACATTTTTAGCTCGTAAAATTTGTATAATTTTGTATTACCAAAGGAACTCAACAAAAAAGGGTGTGCAAAGTTTCATTAAATCATTTTAGGGAAAGTAGTTGAAATATGTATCCCAAAATTTTTAACAAAGATATTTTAAAGAGATTTTGAACAATGAAACCTATTATTAAGGTTTTGATTTTGATAGAATGCAGCTAAGTTGACAAAAGCTCAATTTATGTTAATATCACGATGAATATAAATAATTAAACATTTGGTGCGTTCATAATAGTCTCTTAAATTACCCGGCACCTCGAATTACTCGGCTTAAGAGTTAATTACAGATCCAAGGGCGAAAAGGAGAATTATTATATCTTTATAAAAAAGACGGGAGGTGAAATCTTAGCGTTCTTACAAAAAACGTTTTCCGAGAAGTGTTGGCAAGATATAAAGCCTTTGTGCCATATAGATAATGTCCATTTTAAGTATTTTTTGTACAGTTTACGAGTTGGAGTAAAAACACGAATTACTTTTACAGGAAAATAAATAAGGGGCCTAAGGTTATTTTGAACCCAAGGGAGTTTGGTAATTTGCAAATGAAAGGTTAATATCCCATAGGTATAGCCTATGATGGTTGCGGTTATCGCGTGATAAATAAGTGACAAAGCATCTGTCACTCACACTTGCATCTTGTCAAAACGTTACGGATGCTTGTCACTTCTTCATAAAAGCAACTATCATAAGCCCCACAAGTAAACCGTTTTTATTAAATAAAGAAGTTTGATTTTTTGTTCAGCAGGTGCACTACAATTTAGAATAGGTAAGGGAAAGTAAAGTTATACAGAAATTTAAGACTTAAAACTATTTTTAGATTATAACATTAATGTATCAATATGTACCAACACTACCTACTTAGGAAACTAATAAAAGTGTGTGTATGTGACTGTGTGTGTCAGTCTGTCATCATGTCTAATTATTTTATTTTATATTTGGAACATATTACTTAATACCTGAAATGTTCCTAATATTCCAATAGGTTTTAATGAATTTTGCTTAGTACCAAACAACCCTTTGGGTTCCAAATAGTACATCACTTAGTTTCATTCCACAGACCATTCCATTCTAGATCATTATCCATCCATCAAATCCTGACCTGATAGCAAAATAAGAGAAGCAACTAGAAAGAATACAAACGAAAAAAAAACAGCATCTCAACGAACTGATATACATGCATCAACCTCCTTTTTGAAATCGGTTATAAAAGGTACTAATTGTGGCGGAATACGGAGTATCTTATACGCTCGAACGTTTTCTGTAGGTGTTAAAAGCCATCATTTCTATACCTACACACTATCTCGAGAGTGTATCACCTAAATGTGAGTCACTTCAACCGCGGGAATACTCATATATCCTTTCTAAGCTTTAAATGGTAGCGCCTTAGCAGCGATTAGGGTTGCCAACCACGCGGAAATAAAACGACGTGGATTTAGGACACATTACGTTTGTAGGTAAACTGGAAAACTTAGTGTGGGCTCCGTTACTGGGTGAAAACATGGAATATTATCACATTTTCACAAAAATAACCGACTTCAAAGATAAGAAGATTCCCGCAAATGTGAAGCGCGTTACACGTTGAATACAGCTTATATAAATCGTCGTTGAGGTTGATCAGGTCTTTGCCTCCAGTGTAGCGAGGTAGAGGCACTCTTCGATAATGTGCTGGTAACAGGCTGATGCTGAAGACAGCCACAGGAAGAAGCACAACACACTGGTTGGACTAGATACGCTCTTGGCTCTACCCTCAAGACCTCAATGTACGATGCCATCCACGCACCCCAGGATAGACTAAGATGGCGCAAAATAGTCCACGAAAAGTTATCCAGAGCAGAGAGGGCACGACCCTCAGCATTGAGGATATCGACTAAAGGAAGGAAAGGATCGCACTTCGGCACCACAGGCGCAAGCACGAGATGCAGCCGAACCGCCGCGATGCCTGTATTGAGCACAGTAAGAGAGCACGACGGAGCCAGTACGCCATGAGGTTATCAGGGAAGGTCAATCGATAAAACACGCGACAGACAATATGTATTCGATTCCACGAAATGAGTTATCGGTCTCAAGAAGTGATTAAGAGTCATACTTACATTAGTATTGCGTGTGCCTTTAGGGTTCCGTGTGAGAGAACAACATGAGCCCCCCTTAAATATTTACTTTATTTTATTTTTAGTATTTGTTGTTATAGCGGCCATAGAAATACATCATCTGTGAAAATATCAACTGTCTACCTATCGCCGTTCTTGAGATACAGCCTGGTGACAGACGGACGGACAGCGAAGTCTCAGTAATAGGGTCCCGTTTTTGCCCTTTGGGTACGGAACCCTAAAAAACGTATTTTTGTTTTATTTTCATGGATAATAAATAGCTATAATAGCTAAATACTGAGCAGACGGTCCTAGGTTCGAATCCTGGCAAGGCCAAATATTTGTATAATGAACGCTAATATTTGTTCCTGGGTAATGGATGTTTGTATGTATTTATCTATATATATATATATAAGTAGATATAATCGTGGTTGTTTACTTGGAGGCGGGCACAGTCAACAAAGAGGCGGCATCAACAGGCCCCGACAGACAGAAACTCAAGGAGGCAGCGCAGGACCGACAACTGTGGAAAATCCGTCTAAGAACCCAGACGATTCTACCTGACGAGGGATAACACTAACTGGATACCATCATTATCATATTCTCATAATCCAAGTCTGCTAGCTTACTGTGGGACTAGATTGATTTGTACGAGGTTGTCCAATATTTTATTTTTGTATGATTTATTTATTACTAGAAGAATTCAGAATGAAAAAAAACAAGGTCAATTGAATATCTTTAAACGACTCCTTGGTCCTAAAAGGGCTCGCCTCATGATACTTCTTGCGTCAATATTTTAACGGAAAAATAAACAAGAAACGTTTCTTTGTAGACGGAAAGATGGCATTCGGATTTTAAATATTCGTTTCGATGCCATTTTGTCACGTTTTGTAAATAAAAAGGGTCATTGAAGACAAATGGCTATTTTATTTATGATGTTTTTATCTGCAAAGAGGATCGTGAACATCAGATGAATTGAAGAAATAATTTATGGCAGAAATAAAGGTAAGATACAAATGAATACAGATGATTTAAACCTCCTGTTTTATAAATACGGGCCCCTTAAAGAAGAAATATAAAAAGATACTAAAATTTATTTCTTTGATTACCTGCTTCCTTAGCTTCACCAATAAACGCTCAATCGGCATGAATAATAGTATATTGTGTCATAAGGGTAGTAAGTAGGGGATTACTAACGAAGGTCTATTAGAAGCCCGACGCCGAAGGCGGAGGGCTTTTAATGTCCTGAGTTTGTAATCCCCTTACTACCCGCCTTACACACAATATTTTTCATCACATTTTGGAGTAAATAACAATTAAATAAGCCAAAAATATTATTATTATCAAGCCGAGAATGGCAGTAAGCCAAAAATAAACATTAAACGATAACGATTGACAACCAACTTTTTTTCTGTATATATTTTTTTTAATTTACTATATGCACTGGCAAAACGGCCATCAGCTTAAAACAGAAAACAAATATACACAGAATCTTACCATCTATTATTAAACAAATAACAATTATCAATATTATGCAGCAATAATTAACAGCGTAATATTATAAAACTTAAATATGAACAGTAAGTTTGTTACAAACTAAATAGTTCCTAACCAATAATTTTATAACTTTTTTCCTTTTTTTTTGTGTCGTCTACCACAGATAATGCTAAGAACTGCGTTTCGTTTAGAAACTTGACAGGCTATACTGCCAAATTGTAACGATAGTTAAAAATTTAATAAAATTATTGCAAAATACACATAAATAATTGTAAAACATAAATATTAATGCAATTACATATACCGTATTAATTCAATACACAATAAAATTTGCTGGCAGGCAAGTTTTGCTGATACAACAAAAAACCTTGGCTGGATTGAAACCTCCTTAGTCTGAAGTAATCTGCGAGTGCGTACTATATTTTTAAAACTAAAACCATAACTCCCGAGGGAGTTATGTCAATTTATAACTCCCGCGGGAACTATAAAGGTCTTAGTCCTTCAGTACACCCGCATGTAATACCATCTTTTACGAGCAAATTGTGATGAAAAAAATAATAATGTGCATGACAAAGAGGTAACTTAATTTACACTTCCGTCACACATTTTTAGCATTGTCGGTAAAAAATAAGAACAGTTCTGGCATGTATGTGTATGTAATCAACAAAGTCGCATCAAATCGACTGGTCGGATTTTCAACGTTTTCTGTTACAGTTATTCCTGCACCTCTAGCCTAACTGTGACACGCGACTTTTTGTCGCGCGACATACAGTAAGTACCTGTCACTTTTCTTTCAATGCCGTGCGAGCAAGACAGACGATGCTGAGTCTCGCGACAAGCAGAGTCGCTGTAAGATAGGCTAGCCCTGCTGGACATACAAAGATAGTAGTAGATAGTCTATAAGATTTTTTTTACTTGACTAATGTAGACAAAATACAGAATTCCGACATTTTCCTTCGTGAAAGTTGTAGACATCTTTTAGTTCAATGTAAGGGAGATAAATCAGATAAGTGAACTTCAATGGTTCACTTTCGATTTGAGCAACTATTTTCGGGGTTAAAACTTTTTTAGCTCGAATTTTAGAGATATAACTTTTAAGAGGATAGGTATTTGTACAGAGAGATTCTTAAAGTGGATTGACGGAAGTTTTAATGACTTGTTTTAGTAGCAATAATTTTAATGGTACAGGCTGTATAACTTTCACAATCGCCTTGGATAACTCGAATTACCAATTTAGGTACATGGATATCTGCGAATAAAGGAAGCAATAAAATTTACTGGAAATATGACTTTCGTTGACATTGATGAGTTGAGTCTAATTACATTATTGATTTTGTCTAATTTGTGCCTCATTCTGAATAAATACGAGTATACTCCTTCTTCCATTTAAATCTTCTATCAAAATTATTAAGCGACTGCTCCCAAAACATTCTTTAAATAAACTCTTATCTCGACAGTAAATCTCGAACCCTATCAAAACAACGGTTCAAAATAATTGTGAATCGAGTCGGAAAAAGGTCCACCTTTGGGCACTGGCCAATAAATCAGCCCGACCAGGTTGGAGTGCCCGTATCTAGTAATGAAACTAGCCGCGATAAGATTGGCCGGTCAATTGGGCGTCTCCAGAGTACCCGAATAATTTACGAATATGTAAATTCTTAGTGTACATTTTTATATACAATACATAATTAAGTATAAGATTGTTTTTTTAGATAATGTCTCAATTCGCAAATTATAATTGCAATAATGTCCATTTAAGTGGTCTATTTTAATATGTCCATTTAAATGGGTATATATTCTTTCATTTTAATGGTTATAGCTTTTGGATATTTTGGAATATAATCTAATGAAGTGATGACATTCATTTTTCCGGAAAGATATTTATTACTTTATACGCATAACAAATAAAGTATATTTTTCTTTATTTCAAGTTTATTTATCTTTCAGTTTAACCTTGTATGTACGCATAATTCTTATTATAAACCCTGAAAACTGGACTGATTTGATTTTGGGGGCCTAAATAAGTGACAAAGCATCTGTTTTTTTTTTTTTTTTCATCATCTTCATCATCACTCACAGTCGCATTTTGTCAAAACGTGACAGATGCTTTGTCACTTATTTATCGCGTGATAAAAGATAGAATGTTTGTATAGATAGAGAGATATTTTAGTGTATCTTAGATAGACTGTCTATCTTTTACTATTTAAATATAGAATACTTAAAGTAAGATTTGAATTACATAGTTCGTGTTGTATTGTAGACCGTGTTTGAAATCATTCATACCTAAACTTACTGCGGTTACTTACCTAAATAGTTTCAGCCAATTTAGTGACCCAGCGCTGGAGATCAAAGTCTAGACGCTGTCTTACACAATCTTAAGCACGCATACATTAAACATTATAATCCTTTTATAACCCCGCGATAAACTGTAGAAAGATTATACATTAGTATTAATATTATTCTTATATTATTTATACCAAAAGTACCTAAAAACAAATACTAAATTCTCAAATTTTTATACCATCTAAGATTCTTATTTTATCGCAAACATTGCATCTACTGAAAGGGATAGAAATAGTCACTGAAGTGAAAAATAAATCTGAAGCAAATAAGCCTAAGAGCCAGCAACTGCAAGACTCGTTATTTTATAAAGACTGAAAGATTCTCTATGTATTAAATTGATTTAAACCTACACAATTTTAAATAAAATATTACACAATTTTCACACATTTTCAGTCCCTTCGAGACCATGAACGTTCGAAACGTCAAGGTAATAAAAAAAACTCATTTTTAACGCAATTAAGTCCCGTTTGGTCATAATAATATTTGTATAGAATCTTTTTATCGATTCATATTTTTTATGTGGTAATACCACATTTTTATTTTTATAAATAATGACACAAAGGTAAATTAAGAAAGAAAAATTGAATGCGATCTACTGCAATCGAAGCGGGATTTGAACCCGCGACCTCTGCGTTTCCGGCGCATTGCTCTTCCAACTGAGCTATCCGACCGCTACGTCAATCGCACGAAATCTTTCATCCTTTATAATTCTTTACGCTACTGGAGCGCCCTCTGTGTCATATATGTTTTTGAAATGCTTATGCGCATTAGCCATACCCTAGGATGTGCGTTTTTACACGCACGATCCCCAATCCCCATTGCTTTACAGCAAGTGCGAAGACTGCGAGAGAGATGGCGCTGTTCTAAATATTTGTATAGAATCTTTTTATCGATTCATATTTTTTATGTGGTAATACCACATTTTTATTTTTATAAATAATGACACAAAGGTAAATTAAGAAAGAAAAATTGAATGCGATCTACTGCAATCGAAGCGGGATTTGAACCCGCGACCTCTGCGTTTCCGGCGCATTGCTCTTCCAACTGAGCTATCCGACCGCTACGTCAATCGCACGAAATCTTTCATCCTTTATAATTCTTTACGCTACTGGAGCGCCCTCTGTGTCATATATGTTTTTGAAATGCTTATGCGCATTAGCCATACCCTAGGATGTGCGTTTTTACACGCACGATCCCCGATCCCCATTGCTTTACAGCAAGTGCGAAGACTGCGAGAGAGATGGCGCTGTTCTAAATATTTGTATAGAATCTTTTTTTCGATTCATATTTTTTATGTGGTAATACCACATTTTTATTTTTATAAATCCTAGGGTACGCACATCCTAGGGTATGGCTAATGCGCATAAGCATTTCAAAAACATATATGACACAGAGGGCGCTCCAGTAGCGTAAAGAATTATAAAGGATGAAAGATTTCGTGCGATTGACGTAGCGGTCGGATAGCTCAGTTGGAAGAGCAATGCGCCGGAAACGCAGAGGTCGCGGGTTCAAATCCCGCTTCGATTGCAGTAGATCGCATTCAATTTTTCTTTCTTAATTTACCTTTGTGTCATTATTTATAAAAATAAAAATGTGGTATTACCACATAAAAAATATGAATCGATAAAAAGATTCTATACAAATATTTAGAACAGCGCCATCTCTCTCGCAGTCTTCGCACTTGCTGTAAAGCAATGGGGATTGGGGATCGTGCGTGTAAAAACGCACATCCTAGGGTATGGCTAATGCGCATAAGCATTTCAAAAACATATATGACACAGAGGGCGCTCCAGTAGCGTAAAGAATTATAAAGGATGAAAGATTTCGTGCGATTGACGTAGCGGTCGGATAGCTCAGTTGGAAGAGCAATGCGCCGGAAACGCAGAGGTCGCGGGTTCAAATCCCGCTTCGATTGCAGTAGATCGCATTCAATTTTTCTTTCTTAATTTACCTTTGTGTCATTATTTACATAATAATATTATCAATGTACTGTTTTAATACAGGTTTCAGATCGATACGACCTTCGAACCTTCGAGAAAAGAGCGTACTCCCACCTGAAAGGCCGGCAACGTACTTTGTGACTCCTCTGGTGTAGCTGGTGTCTATGGACGTCTATGGACGCCGCGCACCATCAGGAGATCAGTTTGCTCGTTTGCCCCCTATGACATAAAAAGGTAAGAACGATCCCTGAAAATGAAATTCGAATCGTGGTGACTTTGGCTGAGAGAGACTGGTTAAAGGTAATGGGCGGGTAAAAAATGATCCAAAATACAAATTAAAAAAGTAGTTTTTTATACAGTTTGTTCCGAATGATATTAGAAATCACTGATGGACATTGATGGACACTTACGGACATGCCACGACTCTTGGCGGCAAGCGGCGCGGCGAGCGGTTGAGCGAGAGATCCGATTGTGGCGGCCATACGAGTGAGCGAGACAGAAGTCGCAGCTGGGCCTTTAGTACGGTTACAACACCCTTAATCGACATTCGACATATGATTCGAACCTATCGAAAATTAATAGCAAAGTGCGTTATCGTATGTAGATATTATCGTACTTTTCAGCATTAACGAGTACACTATAACGAATTTTAGGTTCTACTTCACCCTTTACTAGCCTCGCCTGGCCACCAAATCCACAACGACCCAAAATTTCATATTCGGGGATCATTCTTACTGTATTAGAACTATTCATAGAGAAACTTCATATACGTATATGCAGCGGGACCCCATGTATTAATGGTTTAGGTCCTAAATAATCGAGTTGTTATATATTTCTACCTGTCGATTTATGTACTTTAAAATTTCTACCTTTGCAAATTAATGAAAAAAAAAAAGATTCTGTGCTAGCGGGGCCCTTTGTTAATTGAAAGTTTACAGACTAAATGAATATGGAGCCTCTTATTTCTACCTTCCTAATAACTTTTCAATACACCCTAGATATAAATAGTTTTTGAGAAATATGCGTTCGAAGATTTTGTCCTTCTAGCAGGGCCCTTTGGTATTGAGTGACTTACATGACCCCAGGTAATTTTAAAAAACCGGCCAAGTGCGAGTCGGACTCGCGCACCGAGGGTTTCGTACAAACACTTTCCATCCCTTGGTGGTTAAGTTAAGTTTGCACCTGGTATGTATAGCGCCCCATATTAGGTGCAAAGTTAGGTATTAAAAAAACTACTTATTACTAGATCTCGTTCAAAACAATTTTCGTTGGTAGTTTTTATAGTAATGTACATCATATGTTTTTTTTTAGATTTTTCATTTTCTTATTTTAGAAGTTAGAGGGGGGGGAACCAACTTTTTTCCACTTTGGAAGCGTCTGTCACGCAAACTATTCGGTTTAGAAAAAAAATATTTTAAAATCCTCGATATCATTTTTGAAGACCTATCCATAGATTACCCCACACGTATGTGCTTGATGAAAAAAAAAATTGAGTTCTAAGTATGGGGAGCCCCCAATATTTATTATTATTTTTTTTATTTTTGCATCAAAATCTTAATGCGATTCACAGAATACATCTACCTACCAAGTTTCAACAGTATAGCTTATAGTTTCGGAAAAAAATGGCTGTGACATACGGACGGACAGACGGACAGACAGACAGACAGACATGACGAATCTATAAGGGTTCCGTTTTTTGCCATTTGGCTACGGAACCCTAAAAACAGCCGGTTATTTCTACTTACTGAATCAATTATTACCAACTTGCTAGTGACAGGTTTTCAAGAAAAAATAAATAAAAATAAAATTATTGTATTATATTCTCACTAAACCTGTCACTAGCAAGTTGGTAATAATTAATTCAGTAAGTAGAAATAACCGGCTGTTTTTTTTTTAATTACCTGGTGTCATGTAAGTCGACAGGTAGAAATATATACCAACTCGATTATTTAGCACCTAAACCATAATTACATGGGGTCCCGCTGCATATACGTATATAGAAACTTCCAGTCTTTATAAAATAACAAAAGTCTGGCAGTCAGCTCCCTCACTGCTGAGGATCATGACTATTAGATAATCTTGTCAACCAGTTGTCGCCATCGGCTATGATCAGTCGTTCAGTCTCTTGATGAAGTGTCAAATGAAGTGCAAGCTGTTCGGATATATTGGTCTGACTATCGTTTGAAGTAGTTTACCCTCTTTTACCCTCTATCTTCCCTGTTACCATTAACCTCTCCAAATTGCCCGGACACCTACACGCTATATAACCGGAGCACTTATCGCACAATGCGTTGTAATAAAATACATCTATGCGCGCTGTGCCTTGCTCTATATTTGTTTAACGATGCGGTTGGCTCGGTTTGTAGAGACCT
Source organism: Apotomis turbidana (assembly GCA_905147355.2). Classification (NCBI taxonomy): domain Eukaryota; kingdom Metazoa; phylum Arthropoda; class Insecta; order Lepidoptera; family Tortricidae; genus Apotomis; species Apotomis turbidana. Next base: position 4,354,397 of record LR990285.1, read on the forward strand.
GCCTACTGAGCCGGCAGTCCTGGGTTCGAATCCCGGCCAGGGCAAATATTTGTGTGATGAACTCGAATATTTGTGCTTGGTTCATGATTGTTCCTATGTATTTAAGTATATATTTATCTATATAAGTATGTATATCGTCGTCTAGTAAACACAAGCCTTCTTGAGCTTAATTTGGGACTAGATCGATTTGTGTGAGGTTGTCTGATATTTATTTATTTATTTTTTATTTATATTTCAGTTTATATCGACGAAGATGGTTCATTCTCGTTCTAATTTTTTCAACATGAATAAAAAACAACTAAAATTAAAGCCTTTATTAACACTTAATAAACCTGTTATCCGCTATAAATAATAATCAGATCAGATGAGGTAAGGAGACCCCACACTAAACCATTCAAAAAGCCTCACTTACCCTACCTATATCTTACACCCACTAAACTGTAGACAGTCGCCGTAATCATTTTTTTTTCTAAAATAGAAACTAAAACCAAAGCATAAAATAGAACAAAACTGTTGGCAGTATTCGACGACTACTTAAACCATTTTGAATTTAAACCGTCAACTTTTGTGACCAAGACATGGGCAAGCACCAAAATAATTAAATTCTATGAGTATTTACGTAATAAAATATACAGATTAGCTAGATTACTTTGACTAACCTCTGTAAAAATCAAGGGGCAATTGTGACAGCACAGCATATTTTACAATAAAAAATTGCAACATGCTTCAACCGACGTCAAAAACGGAGTATGTGCTCAGTTAGTTTTTTTTTTGTCATGTATGTTCCTGGATTTCTCGAAAACGGCTGGATCGATTTGGAAAATATTTTTTGTGTTTCAAAGAGCTTAGTTTCTAGTTGGTCCCATTGTCATAACTTCGTTTCGGTGACGCTGTTTTCTATTTGGTTTATATTTTTTTAGAGCTAGCGAGGTACATATCCAGCCATGCGTCGATCACTGGTAGGTTCTCCGTGGACCATTTGGCTTCTTCTCGAACGTTCCTCATGGATTTCTCGATGATGTGTTCGGCGGATCCGAACTCTCCTTGGTGCGCCATGTAGAACTTTGAGACCAGCTCCAGGCCCTCTTGGGTGGTGAACTGGGAGGTGGCTGAGGTGATCAGGTTGTCCCAGAGGTTAGTTTTGCTGCTGAATCTGTAATAGGTATGTATATATTGTATCCAGCTCATATTACAGTACTTGTGGTGTGGGTGAGCCGGCACTGAACGCTCCCGAGCTCACCCACACAGAGCCAATGTGCATGTACATCTACTCACACAAACATGGCTCACCCGCGCTCGTGAGATAAAAGTACTGGAACGGAAAGATTTCACCTCTGATAAACGCAGCGTGGAAAGGACACAAACAGTAATACTGATAGGTAAAATTTGATAGAACTTAGGGTTTCCCTTGTTGATGCATAGTTTTTTTGACCCATTGATACAAATATCACTTGTTACATCAAATGATTTGTTAGCATGAAGTTTCTATGAAGATACGGCTCATGCACTGAAAAAAATACCCAGTGGAGCCTACTGAAATTACAGTAAGCGTAACCGTTATTACAGTTAGGTTTACTGAAATGTCAGTAGGCCTAACTGTTATTGCAGTAAGTCTTACTGTAATGTCAGTAGGCTCCACTGGATATTTTTTTCAGTGTGACGTCATAAAAATCAGCAGTCAAAACACGTCTTCTTTTTAGTTTATGTAGAGCAAATGTTTGTGTGATGTATATTTGTTGGATGGATGTTGTTATCTATGTAAGTATATATTATGTATATCGTCGTCTTGTAGAAGCATTGCTTAGGTGGGTCATAGTCAGTTCAAAAAACAAAAGTCGCCCCTCCGGTGGTCAAAAGTTAAGAGCTTCAATGAATCCAGGTTGTATTGCTATTGCATCGGATTATAGAAGAGGGAACGTTCTTTATTCTCATACAAGTTATATGAAAAAATTAGGCCCTGGAATCCTTAATTTCGCTAATGTCCTCAGGAAAGACTCGAACCTAAACCTAATTATGACCCAAGCAGGTACGCTTGATAAAATTGACAATCATTAGGCTTGCTGGTCACTTTACCCACAGCATCTTTAATAAAGGATCGGTTAAACAGATTGCATAATATGTACGGATTTGGATTTAATAACCGTCCATTTTTTGAAGAAAAATACAAATGGAATTTCGCCATTTATGAATAGGTAACAAGTCGACAGTGAACAACTACTGGTCGGATGTTACAATACAAAACCCTTTAAGCACATGAAACAACAAAGTACGCCAACGGATTTTTGGAATCGAATTGTTATAAGCACAACAATAGACAAACTTACATCTGTACCGAGTTCATCCGCACGTTTCCGGTTTGCGGAATGTACAATGAATGGGTCGGAAGTGACACACAAACGTGTCTCTACGAAACTTAATTTCCGCTCCACGGCTTTAATTAATGCTGGAATATTCTTGCTCTAAAATATCAGAAGAGTCGGAAAGTTACGACAAAAGGTTAGACACAAGAATACTACGTATCTTGGAATACGTGAGCTTGACATCAAGTACAGCACCTTCCGGATCGGTTCATAGAACCCTTTTAGTTTAATTAGTTTTACTTATTATAAATTTCAGTTTATAAAAGTTTACTGTGTTACTGAATAAATAAAGTCTCCCGGAAATTTGGATTTGAATCCCGCTCAAAATACTTATACATTTTCAACTATTTTATACCTAATACTTAAATACTTTAATTTAACATGTATATTTGGTTATACGTTTCTAATATTTTCTTCAAAACGTGCATGTTAGTTTTGAACTAGAATTCGCGGAAGTTAATCTGTTCAGTATAGAAATTACATGAGCTCGAATCCTTAGTTTAGGTACGATATAAACTTGTATCGTGGAAAACGACGACTTTGTGAACGGTTTTATAGAATACATATACACATTTTTTTTTTATTTGCGTTAACTTCGACATAATGCTTGGTACGTTAAAATAAACTATCTTGTAAATCAGTTTTAATTAATTTCGAAAAAAAAATATTTTTCATACAAACTAATTTAATGTTGAGTTGGTGACCATTGTAAAAGGCACTTTTGAGTTAGAGAAAGTTAGTGTCAATTAAATGTCAGTGTTAGAATTATCTTTGACACATTCCTGTTTTGACCTTCTTGTCGTGCATTTGTAAGAACTGAAAACTCTTTACTTGAACGAATTGATATTAAATAATTATATTTAATTATGGATTAAGAAGACTTTACACTGGTTTAACGTACTTAAGTGAGAAAATTAAGATCTTGAATATTTTAATAACGGTATGAGTTAAGACATTAGTTTCTTGGAGAAATTTACTTAATTCGATCTGAAGAATGTGCCCTCGAAGTTAACGCAAATCAATAAAAACACGTAGTATATGTTTATCTATGTTGAATTGATACTACAATCAGAGACATTAGAAATTGATTACCTCCTTTTGCGAACCAAAATGATGATATGATTAAAAAAGAAAGATAGACATCATCATTATGACGGTTAGAAGTTGTTTAAACTCAAAAAACAGAGATCGGTGGTAACAGCAAATCAGTGCTAAAATTGGTCAACCTCTTAAAAACCACATTTGGCTCAATTGGGAGAGCACTCGCCCCGGTAGGCAAGAGAGTTCGGTTCAAGTTCGGTAAGATATTGCTATTTTCATTGTGATTGATATTTATATCGTAATCTTTACCAAAACCATTAATTTGGCAGTGTATGGCAGGGTGAACAAATTTTACCTTGACGAGGCTTTAACTAGCGACCTTCGTCATTTTTGTCAAATGTTAACGTAAATTAACTTACTTCTCTTTCAGCACACTCCAGTTCTTCTCCAAGAAGAAGAACAGCGTCTCATAACCCTGAGGACTTCCATTCAGCATGCTGAAGATCAGGAACAAGTCCGTCTCCGTAAAGTTGCCATTTCCCTCCAAAATGGTCACATTCAGCAGCCTATTGATCTTGTAGTTGTCTACAGGACATCCGGCCAGGGTCTTCAGAAGGTACGTCCTCTCGTTCTGTTTTCTTGAGGGGGGGAAGTTGATGACTCTCTGGAACCCGAACTCCCACTCTTCTTTGGTGCCCCACTTGAAGACTGGACAGATGTACTGGTTGGCGATTCTGAAGACGAAAAATATCAAAATATATTCACTATAAATATTGTTAGATTTAGAAACAGTTTTGTTGACTAAGTATAGGAGAGTGTAAAAGCTAGGTACGGTAACGACACAAAATCCATACTAATGAAACATTTTAATTGTAAGATTAATATTATCTAAGGATTGTATTAACTAAAACCTAACCTAATCGTAAAATGTATGACTTCAGAGAAGAAAATTAATATTCGATGAAATGAAACATTCGTCTATAAATGAAGAGGATCCCTTGTATAATATTGTCTAGAAACACACAACGCTATTACTGGAAGGTAGCTTAATTAACAAAGGTCTAAGAAAGATACTCGAATGCGCGTGATTTTCGGTAGATAATACGCTCCGTTTAAATCAATTCCAGGACTCTTACCATGAGTAACGTGCGTAGTCGCTAGCGAGTACGGTCAATGTAAACTCGTGGTAAAGGTACAGTTTTTACTTGCAGAATACATCCGCAATAGTTTAAAATGCGAGCGAAGTCGCTTCTGTCGGTCAAAGGGAATTTAAAACGTACCTACTTCAAGAGTCATCGTCGCAAATGGATGGGGCGATGCAAAGTAGAGAAGAAGTTGGTACAATACATTTATAAAGTGCATTTTTCATTTGATACTTAGATTAAAATATATCTCACAAGTCCTTTTTTTGGAGAATCCTTGGGAGATTAAAAATGAAGTTATGGATGAAATAATTTGCCCGTGACCCTTTTTACAAAATTTGGTTTAAAAGTGATAGAACTTCAATATTTGTACGGAAAAGTATGATCGAAACGTAATATCATAGTTTCAGTCCTATGGATGGCCTGTCCTTATACCAAAATTGCGCAAAATGATCATCTAATATGACAAAACTGCTAAGAAGAAAAAGATTTAGTCTCTCTAGCAAACTCTTCCCAAACAAAAGGCGATCATTATAATCCCATAACGACAATTAATGCATTTTCCTATCGCCATATGTCTCTTCGTTAAAATTATAAATCTAGTGTACGAGTGATAAGGTCACATTTCAACTGCAGAGTTCGAGGAGATACGATATTTGGAAAGATATCGATTGATATCCGAATCCCATAAGCAAGGAGCATTGAAACGCTAACCCCTTTGTGGTATTAGTGCCGGCGCCCGATCACAGCCGTGCCTGACCCAAGTAAAAAGGTATTAAGTACCTATAATCGTCACTTACAGTTACTGCCTTTTTCCTTGGGATTCTAGAACGCCTAGCGTCCATAATACTACAAAGAAACGGGGGAAAGAAACCATTAATAAAGCGCCAAATGATATGTGATAATGAGCGGTTTCCACGGGCTTTTCCGCAGGTTTAAACGATTTCCATCAAGGAGGCCGGACTCTTCACGGCCCGCTGAATCGCTTCGCTTTCATGTGAAAATAAAACAAAACATATAACTCGGCCACGATGAGTCTGCAGAGATGTCTACGTTAAAACAATTTGGCAACTCCACCGCAACTGTCGGAATACGGTATTCGATAACAGCTCAAATCAGCTACTCTTTATGAAATGTCAAAAACGATTTTTTAGTACGAAGTTTCTATGAAGATACTGGCTTGTGACGTCATAAAAAGCAGTAGTCAAAACACGTCTTCTTTTTAGTTTTCATCCGATTAAAACTAGTAAAATTACCAAAAATTTGTGGTAGTTTATTTGGTTCCGTATTTTTGAATGTGTAGTGGTTTCAATGGCATAATTAACTTTGTCTGCCGCATGCGCCAGGAACGAAAGACTGTGTGAAAACACTCAGCCGATAAGAAGTCAAACCTAACATTTATCATATCAATACATTTTATAACCTAAAATCGTTTTTTAGGTTAGGAAATGTGAGGAGCTGACATGTGTCAGGGTTGAATTCTTATTGGTCGGACACTATATTGGTGGCTGTATAGCGTATACAGGACAGGCCCAAGCGAAGAGTGTAGGTTCCTTAAAACTGACTGTCGGAAGAGGAATCCTTTATCCAGGTAACTGTAACCGAGTAACTGACTCTTTCTTAGATTGTACCTGACTAGTTTAAGGGACACAGTTCTAATAAGAAAGTATATCAAACGTACATAAATTGTGATAAACCATCATACTTTCTTGTAGTTTCTATTTTATTCTTACACTTTTCCTCATTTACTTCTTATTATATTAACTTCGTATAGTTCATATTGCTGTAATTAAGTACTTATCCTTTATGAAAAAATGACTGACTGTTGAGTTTCTTTTGGCGTTTCTTCTCAACAGTGGTCTCCTCTTGTGAAATGCCGGTAGACTCAGACATGTAAAAGTACCCTTGTGGCCTACTTGCAGAATAAAGTTAATTTCAGTTCAAAGGTTATTTCAGGAGCTCCTCGCCTTACCCAGCTGTGGGAGTGAGACATATTCGCTAGCTAAAATATCTTCCTGAGCCCTGCGGGGCTAGCATATCTTGCCGCGAGTTCGCTTGTCGCGCGACTCAACGTAACCTGTCTTTCTCGCACGGTATTTGAAGGAAAGTGACAGGTATTGTAGCGCGACAAAGAGTCGCGTTGACACGCGACTCTTTTTGTCGCGTGTCAACGCGACTCAGTTTTGCTAGACGTACTGTGGACCTGGAAATTGTGGAAGATAAAGAACTAACAAATCATCTGCGGGCCTATGATGGTTGCTTTTATCGCGCGATAAATAAGTGACAATAAAGCATTCGTCACATTTTGACAAGATGCGAGTGGGAGTGCGCCATCATAAGCGCCCTGCACTGACAGAGCACAGCACTTTTTGACAAACGTATTAGTGCGAGAGTGACGGATGCTTTGACATTTAGATTTAGGTACTTATCACGTGATAAACTCAACCATCATAGGCCCGCTGAAGATTCTAACACTTACGGGTTACCCTCATCAGGGTTTGGAGCTTTCATCCATTTGCTGTACTGCTCCTGAGCTTCGGTCACGCAAGGCTGGTAACCCGCCTTGCAGAGGAAGGTCTTCGTGTGAGCTCGAAGGTTCTTGCGCCAGGATTCCTCGTCTTCCTTCTCTTGCTTCACCAGCTCTTCGTAGAGGGGCGTGAGGAGCGTGCGGACGTAAGCCTGGTAATATTGGAATATTTATGATATCATCAATCAATTTCGAAACTGACTAGGACAGCATCGTGATCCTAATCCAGTCCAGCACTGGACTGGAATGCTCACTGGAAAGGGTACATTCCAGTGTCGGTTCACATTATTCCAGTAGCATTCCAGTACTGGATTGGATTGCAGGACTGGAATGCTACTGGAATAATGTGAACCGGCCATTAAGGTGATGTAGGTAACTGTCTATGCCGCCTACGAGTGTCTATCTAAAGACGTGTCAAAGAATATAGTGGAACTTTATTAGAAATTGGATTGTGTGTTGCCACATTTATAATACCAACTCGCTCATGTAGAATCGTGTGCATGATAACTTGATCTTTTGATGCATATTTTCTACCTTGTCTGTGACTCTCTCTTGTCTTTGGTAGCTTCGGCGGATTGATGCGTATTGTAAGCGCTTTTAATTTATCTTTATACAAATGATTATATTCAATCCAATAAAATATTTCGGATTCCTGCAAGACTATATACAAACTACCTAACTAACTAAACTTGTATTGCGCGTAAGTGGATCGCAATAAAGACTGCGATTTAACTTCCACCGCCCCAATGACCTAACTTAGGGTACGTTTCCGCTGATACGGAGCGGATATGTGCGAAATGACTTATCACGCGAGTGAAGCGGAGCTGAGATTCAGATTCACCTCAAGTGATTGGTCGATTCCGCAAGTCTTCCCTCCGCTTCAGTGGAGACATACCCTTAGGCTGTCTGTCCACAGAAGTGGAGCTCTATAAAATTGACCAATCACATTAGATACATTTACTTCTTTTAGGGTTCGCGACGACGCAGTGTAATTGGTTCATTTTCTTCGCCGCTTTTATGGGCCCGTCAACTCCGTACGCGAAATACAAATAACGCACTTGTTTCAGTGTATTCTGGTAAAAGTTATCTATAGCGAACCTGTAGGCATCGTACGGGAAAACAGCGGAATTTTCTAATTGCATACGGATAATGAATATAGATTAGAATGGATCCACAGAGATTCAGCCTCAGTCAGGCAATTAAACTTCGTCTGAGAATATCCGATACCGCAATACTCCTTTGAGAATATTATTAAGAATATTCTTAACTTTAAGTCATATTGTAGTGGATAATTCTGAGAGATACGCCCGTCTGTTGCAATAAGTATAACCGAGCTCACTGTCCTGCACTTAGTTGTTTGTTTCTTTCAAATCTATGTCGCACGATACAGGAAGTTAGTTCAACAGCGGAAAGGATTTCAACTATTTTGATACACAAGTTTATCTACAGCTACTTTTGATTTTCACACGGCTGCGGTTAAGTAACAGTTTACAACTACCCGCGATCGAAGTTGTGAACAACTTAAACATCTACTCTCTTTTCAAGTGTCAACTGACAATGTCACTTGATAAAGATCAAATAGCACAAAAACAATATTATATTGTATGTCCGATATAGCCGTGATAAGTCAGTGAAATTGCTATAGGTATTTATAAACCCTCGTCGAATTGGGGTTAATAAAATACAAAGCAGGCCTCTGAACATCGCTTATTTTATACTTGAATTACAAACCATTACAACCATTCAAATTATTTTTCATCACACTTACCGGGGGTTTACATGTTAGAAAAGCGGGCAATAAATCCTAAATTATGCACTAGGGCGATTTTTTTTTTGTATTAAACTGCTCATATTTTTGTTACTTTTGTTTATTTCCTCGAAAGTGTGATGAAAAATGTCGTACTTAACTCTAGCGGTAAAGGGATTACAAACTCGTGTCATTACACTCGTTTACGCTTGTCTATTCACTCGTTTGTAATTCCTCATTTACCACCCTTGTTACGCAATGTACTAATACAAACCTAAAGGTGAGGTGGTTTTGCTTTAGGACGTTTACGGCGATACGGATACGACACGATAACAAAAGAATAAATCATAACAAAATCAATCACAAAACCGCGTCTCACCTCGTAGAACGAGTAGGGAATTTAAATATTGTACAGCGAAAAAACAATTTATATGGATGACGAGCGGTTTTGCTACACAACTTAGTTTACCGAATAGGCAGGGTACAATTTTTGGAAGACCATAAATATTTTTTTCGATTTTTTTCGACAAACTGCAGGTCATTTATTTTTCTATGCAATGGTTTTTTCTACAATTTTTTTTTATAGAAAATTTTACATTTTGCAACAAAATTGACTGAATACCTTTGTCTTCGCAACCCAATGAAAAGCCAAAACTAGTGAATGGTAGACACTTGTTAAAGTAAAAATGTCAACGGTGTGACACTGACATGTGTCAGAATTTGAATTGAACTGACATGTGTAAAAAATTAAATTGCTGCAAGAGTAGCTTGCTTACCATTGAGTTTCGAAGACAAAGGTCCCTTTAGTCAATTTTGTCGCAAACTGTCAAAATTTCCAATTACAAAAAAAAAAAAACATTTTGGAAAAAATCATAGTAAAGAAAAATAAATGACCGGCAGTTTGTGGATGCTTACAGCAAGGACTATCGAAAAAAATATAGTTTTATGGTCTTCCTAAAATTGTACCTACCAAGCCAACTTTCTAACGAAAAAGAGCCGAAAAAACGCTTGCTTTGAGATTGTTTACAAAGAACACTGATCGACTATCAATAGATAATAGATGTTATTGAACAATATGTAGGTAGTAAAAAATCAGTTTAGATTTTCTTCTCGAATTTGATATAACGGGTCATATTTATGTGGTAAATAAACGACAGCTCGACGAACAGCTTACGAATTACTCCTGATCTGAGACGCGTCTCTCCTCAGCTTTTTTTATAGGTGGCAAATAAGCGTACGGCCCGCCTGATGGTAAGCGGTTACCGTAGCCTATAGACCCTTGCAACTAAAGAGGATTCGCATGCGTGTTGCCGACCCTTTACAAATCTGTACACTCCTTTTTTGAAGAACTCCATAGGTACTGTGGTCCCGAAAACCTCAGCAGGGCTCATTCCATAGCCTGAGCGTTAGCTACTCAGCGTACCTGGAATTTACTATGCATTCATTGATAAATATGAAGACAGGGTCCACACCAATGGATGTCTCTTACCTTAAGGAACCACGTCATAATCAGCGCAGTGGTCGAAGACATTTCACCAATATACGCGTGATTTCAAGCGTCGTGAAAGATATTCTAATATCTAACATATCTATTTTTACATCTCTCTCTCCTTCACAACTCACCTGGAATTTAGTATGCATGCACTCGCAAATGTGCCCCCCGATGTGGTCGATCATGGTGAAGACAGGGTCCCACACCAATGGATGCCTCTCATCCTTAAGGAACCAAGTCATGTTCAGCGCAGTGGTGAACGACAGCTCGCCAGCATAAGCCAGGTTCCACGCGTCGTGGAGAAGCTTGGCCCTAGTGAGCTCTGGGATCTTGGTGCGGTCCTTGCTTTGGAGGTACTTGGAGAGGAGGTTCCAGTTCTCGTTGTCATAGTTCACCGGGAATGGCGCTGGAATAAAAGATGAGTTTGCAGATAGGCCCGAACTTAAACCTACCACCTGGGGCCCCTTAACTGGCTGGGCCCCTAGACTGGCTGGGCCCCTAGACTGGCTGGGCCCTTAGGCGCGGGCCTTGTGAGCCTAGGGGTAAATACGGCACTATTTGCAGAGCAGAACTAATATTTATATCGTACTTGTGAGTAGTTAGATTCAAATCTGCGGATAATTGATCATCTATCTGGTATTCAAGTCGGTGACAATGATAAACAAACGTAATGACCTAAATTAAACATTTAAAACACCCGACATAAGTAGCTGGTCATCATGAGATCCTCATTCATTGAGTGATATAAAGAATACTATACTTACTAAAACTGAACATAAATACAATATTTGGAATTCTTAGCTTCAATATTGGCTGAGATCTTGTCAGTTTTTTCAATTATAGCTGTTGTTTTTGAATAACTTAATTACGTAAATTTTCATTTCAGCAAATAGGGGCTACAAAGTCAGAGATACGAATTTTGAGATATGATATGAAACTGGAATTTATAGTAAGCAGCTGTCTAGAAAATTAATGTAAGTGGATGAAAAATAGAAATAAAACATAATATTACTTGTCTTTGATGTAGCTACACTGAACCTCAGTTCAGAGAAGTTTGTGTTTGCTTATATAATTAGAAAGCAGCAACTCAACGCATGACTAAAAAAAATATCTAAATCTTTTACATTTTTATAATTTAGGTAGGTACCTAAATACTCGTCGATTCGGTTGCCGCTGGGCACACAAACTTATTACTTGTAAACTATCTTGGAAACTGCTTAGCATATTTCTACCAAACGTAAGATCTATCTAGACGGACATTTCTTTCGATAAAAAAACGCACTCAAGTTGGTCGGTGGTTGGTTGGTGGTTATGCCACAAACAGACACAAAAATACAGATACACATTATAACTTACAAAGGGTTGGAGATATTATTGAGTAGGAAAGTACGGCCAGCATCAAAAGAAGCTGTCAATTTTACTACTGCCTTATTTCGAATTGCATACTAAATTCACAGGTAGCTTTGATGCTGACTGTACCGCGATTCCAAAACAGAATGTTAACTAGTCATCTATCTCGCTGAAATCCTGTTCCTCGTCAAATTTTCACGTATCAGGAGATAGGAGACTTGGCAGAGTCGGTGCGAGTTTAGTCTTATAGATTCTCGAAAGTCACCGCGTGGATAAATTTTATTATAAATTCAAATCGAGTTTAGAACTGTTATCAAATTAAAGACAATCGAAATTCAAAAATGCTAAATTCAGTGTGGGACTTACGAGGCTAAAGTTTATTCTAAATACTAAACTATATCGTCATTGACAAGCAAAACTCACTAAATAACATATACCTACTTAAAACAATGCTCGTATCTATACGCGTTTGGCTCGGTTTGTAGACACCTGCCTACTGAGCCGGCGGTCCCGGGTTCGAATCCCGGCCAGGGCAAATATTTGTGTGATGAACTCGAATATTTGTGCTTGGGTCATGGTTGTTCTATGTATTTAAGTATATAAGTACGTATATCGCCTCTATGGCATATACGGCGCCCATAACACAAGCCTTCTTGCGCTTAATTTGGGACTAGGTCGATTTGTGTTGAGGTTATCCGATATTTATATTACATTATTATATTATATTCGATACGAGGTCTTGAAGAGTAGTGACAGAAATTTAAGTGAGTTTTGATTGTCACCAGACGATATACAGGGATCGTAAAAAGCGAGCAATATCGACTGAAATGACGTATGTCAACCAGTGACGACCCTAGCACTTTCTCGCATTTTGCGAACCCTGACTATAAGCAATTCGCCTACACCTTTCAGGTTCACAGGTTCCTGCAAAGCCTGCCAACCTGAAAGGTGTAACCCTGACTATAAGCAATTCGCCTACACCTTTCAGGTTGGTTTGCTTATAGCCAGGGTTACACCTTTCAGGTTGGCAGGCTTTGCAGGATCACAAGTTCAGGACAGAGATAGATTTCTTTAACCTACCTGTCTCAACACAGTATTGGCGTCATAGTTCCTGTCGACGGTGACTTCTCGATCCAGCTCTTGGCGACAGTCTTCGCGTCCACATCTTTCGGGATCTTACCATCGGCTGCAGCCGCCGCATTCAAGGCAGACCAAATGTCGTCATTGTAAAAACTTACCAATCTCCTCGGGATTCACAATGATGAAGTACTCCTTGCTCGGCAATGCCGACACGGTCAGCTCCTTCCCATGCATCCAGGAGGCCGGGAACTTGGTGAAGTCCAGCTTGTCACCACGCAGCACCACGGCGGGCGCGCGCCACACCATGCTGTCCGCGTCGGGCACGTCGTGGGGACGCTCGCGGAGGTACACTTTCTAGAATATTGGATAGTACATTACAAGGGCAGCAAAGAGACCACGTATAGGAAAGCGCAGCGTGGGTCGGCCCCCGACTAGGACGGATAACCTCGTGAGGGTAGCGGGGAATCAATGGATGTCTGCACGGGATCGCACTTTGTGGCGAGTCATGGGGGATGCCTATGTTCAGCAGTGGACGTTTAGATGATAGATAGATAGTACTGCAGACGCCGGGAAAGAAGGCCTTGCCGAGTGAGTGGGACAGTGATGTGAATCCGGAAAGCCCTTTTCACGGCTAGACTTGTATAGTGCTTTTCTCAAACGTATGCAATGAAATAAAAAAATACACGACTCAAAGAAATTATAATTCAGCTGTTTAAGTTGTTTATGACAACGCCATGTTTAAAAAAAAATACTTCCCGGCTTCGGCCTTAAATTTTTTTATGAAATTCCTTTGCAGTTCTCTAGAGTTGTTCCGCCCGAAAAATGATACTTCGAAACCTGTTATGACGCACGTTATGACGACATTTCATTGAGAAAACAATCTTTTAAACTACTGGATGATATCTTGTTCCTTTGAAATTCCGCGACACCGCGATTTTTGGAGCGGCAAAGGAATCCCACGATTTAATTGGAATTCCGCAGAGCAACGCCTCAACTTGTCAATTAATCTTTCAAGCCTTTCTACGCGTAAACGCATTGCAAAATCTTAGGGGTAATTCTTACAGATTGTATATAGCCTATAATAGCCGCATATATGTATAGATAGATGTATACCTACTTAAATACAGAACAACCATGACCCAAGCACAAATATACGAGTTCATCACACAAATATTTGCCCTGGCCGGGATTCGAACCCGGGACGAATAACACGAGTATCAAAGACCCATCTGTTTGTTCTGCTAAAGGACATGACAAGATTTTTTAATAAAGAGAGCAGATTTTTTCTTACTCGAATTGCAAATATCATAGTGTACGAAGTACTTATTCATTACTTTATCCTTGTATACAAGGGTAAAGAAAATAACGTAGGCTTCGTTTTGGCCGACTGAATGCCGCAATTGCCGAAGAACAAGCTTAATGCATTTATGCTGGGAACCATCATAGGTTGCTTTTATCACGCGATAAATAAGTGACAAAGCATACGTCACGTTTTGACAAGATGCGAGTGTGAGTGACAGATGCTTTGTCACTTATTTATCACGTGATAAACGCAACCATCATAGGTCTGGAATAAAACTAGTGTTTGAAAGTTTGTGGAATATTAAACACATCACAATATCTGGCCGACTGGCCGAAAGTTAAGAAACCCTTTTGTTGCCTAAATCCTGACATTGAAAAATCCTTCCCACCTTATCAATACCCTATCGAACTGACCGGTCACCTATCGAAGCCGAACTCAAAAGACTAATGGACACTTTCTATTGGTTAAATGTGCCCGAAATTTCTATTGAACATGAGCAAAATTTGGACTCACTTTATAGGACGCGATAAGATTCAGAGATTATTTGAAAATTCCTTTGTGGGCCTAAGCTGGCAGTTGTGATTTAACTTTTCTTTGTGAATTAGAAAATTATATTGATTCTAACGAGATTTCGGCGCTTATCAATATTAGAGAAATTACTTAAGCGATTTTGCGTAGCTTTGAAAACGTAGCAATTATCCTAATCTGTAAAACTTTCTTTGTAAAATTTTCTCGATGTTTTTATAGGATTTTTTATAAGTTCTTGGGTTTCAGTTATGGAAAATTTTCTTCAAACTTTAAGGAAAACTGTAAGAAAATGTCTAGGAAAATTATGGAACCTGAAATGTGATTTATATCACGATTTTGATATCATAATTATCATAATGTCTTCGTTTAGAAAATGTCTAAAGTGATAAATTGTCCAATTGCATAAAATTACCATTGTGTCGAAATAACGAAAACATCGACGTGACCAGAATATCACATATACTATACTAACGAAATTACTAGAATGTCACAAAGATTATACTAAGTGTCATAATGTCTACGTAATAGATAATAGACGTAAAATCTAAGACCAATTATCTATAGACTTGACAACCAAATAATAATACCACTACAGAAGGAGATGGTCATATACAAATTATAACAAGAGTGACAGAGAGAAGTATATTATTTTTTGTCTTTTTCATAGTTTCACTTTTTCACCGCTGCCACAATCGAGTTTGTGGCAAACAAATAAGTACACGTGACATGTAAAAATGATCCGCCCAAATTACGTAGGTTGTTTATGATAAGCTGTCAGTCATATTTAAATGTGTTCTTAATTTAGCTGCATAACAATCATGTTAGGGATACCAGATGAAAATATCATAAATTTAGGGGTATTAAATCGTACTTCTATTCTAATAACAAAAAAAAACAAATATTGTGAAGATTAAATGAGGATGTCGGTTCCACGGCTTAGAATCGCCAACGGAAATAATTTAATATAATATGTATTAATAAATAAACATTAAGGGACTATGTTACACAAATCAAGCTTGTACTATGGGTACTAGATGACGATATACATAATATATATAAATACATATATCGATAACATCCACGACGACCCGGGAACATATATTCGAGTTTGTCGCACAAATATTTGCCCTGGCCGGCATTTGAACCCAGGACCGCCCGCTCAGTAGTATTATTTGTATTTAAAAATTGAGATATCGGTAACATTATCTGAATGTGTTTCATTTCTGATTTCTCATCTAACCTTAAACCCCATCCTCATTTTTAGTGATAAGATGTTCCAAAAGCTATGTATTATATGGAGCCACAATGATGCAAAAATGGCATGTCAGTAATATAAAATTATGGGAAAATTTGAATCAACATGGCCACCCCGAATATATGACGTATTCTATGTCTGTCCCTTACGGGTGTACGCTGACGTCAAGTCTATAGATAATTGGTCTTAGACGTAAAATAGATATAAGTACCAAAAGGTTGTCATTGTCACTAATAGCAAAGACTATAATATCAAAATGACACACACACCATATCCTCACACCTGTGTTCCCAGATAGGGTAGGCAGAGCACATTTATTGAAGTAGCTGAAGCTGGTACTTCTTCGATTGCAGCAGTATTGGCCATAGTCCTTCTCGACCGTAACCCGGATAGGCGATCCCCTCAATCCAGCTCTTGGCGACAGCCATCACGTCCACGTATTTGGGGTCCGCCCATTGATGACAAGTTCAGGACGGAGTTGAATATTATAGATTTCTTGAACCTACCTGTCTCAACACAGCAGTATTGGCGTTATAGTTCCTGTCGACAGTAACCAGCGGCAGGCGGTCCTTATCGATCCAGCTCTTGGCGACAGTCTTCACGTCCACGTCTTTCGGGATCCTACCATCGGCAGCAGCCGCCGCATTCAGGGCAGACCAGATGTCGTCGCCGGTGAAAGTTTTGAATTTGCTGAAATTAAGGTTTAGTTGTAATTTTAGACGGTACACAACCTGTATTCATTTCACTTTTTCTTTTTTTTTTTAATTCTAGTGAAAATTGGTAAGTACATAGTGTTCATCCATCTGTGTAGAAAACATAATTTCCCGATATGTGTCGAAAATCGTGTAATTTATAATCAATATTTTTTATGAAAAATTCCATTCGGTAACGAACACCCCATATTTTTTTGCAGTTCTGTGGAAGTTTCCATAGATTTAACTTACTGCTCCTCAATGAACATCCTCAGCCCCTTCCTAAAGGTGTCGCCTCCCAGCGTGTAGTTGAACATCCTGAACAGCAGCTCTATCTTAGTGCAGGTGGTCTCCTGCTTCATCCCCGTGATGCGGGAGTGGGGGTAGCGCTTGCTGAACTCGTAGTATAAGGAGTAAAGCACAGTCATGGGCCATTTGCCTTCCATCTCTGACCCGTTGTTGATCTGATGAGAAAGAACGGAATACATCATTGGAGAAACGGCTTTATATAAGCTCCGGAGAGCATATAAGAGTTTTCTCGACAAACAGACCAATAACAGACGTTTGAAACAACTGGTCTCACGTCAAGATAATCTTTTACCACTTTAAAATTTTACGGTTTGAAACATTTGCACAACTGTGACATGCGACTCTTTCTCGCACGAGAAACGTTACCTGTCTCCTTCTTCACAGTACTGTGAAGTAGTAACGGGCGATACAAGAGTCGCGAAGCCAGTGTTGTGCTAGACCGACTGATCCCAAGTAAAGATAATTCTAATAGCACTTTACAATTTGAAGTCAGTGTTGTTGTTGTCATTTGATGTTTTATCAGACGGTTTGATTAGTTACCACTTAAAGTTTAGTCATTGAAGCGGTAATTTTCAGAGTCAGTCATCTTACCCCGCAGTGTTAGTGTGAATAGGGTTAACTGGCGGTAGTCGCATCCACGGAGATCTACGGAGACTCGTACCTTGAAAGCAGTTTCAGCCGCTAAATACCCAACCAACGCCTTGTTGAGATGAGCGTCTGACCACCACGCTGGGGTGGTGAGCGCACCCAACCATTGGTAGGATAGCTCCTGGGCGAGCTGAATGTAGCCGCGGCTGCTCAGGTCACTCTCCCTGCAGAACAGACAAGAACTAGTGAACTACTTTGATCCAGTGTTTTAAAAAGGGTCTCGAAATTCTCTACTGGTCCTAAGGGACGAGACATCAAAGCAAATAATTATAAATGTGTTCGAATACCGAGGAATACCGATGAATTATCTGGTAATAATCATAAAGTCAGGATCAGGATTAAAAAAATCTCTTCAGCACAGAGCCATTTAAATTTTAAAACACCGTAATAATATTACAGATGTAATTAGTACTGCAAGCTTGGGATAAATGGCAGATAATTAAACTGATCATAAAGGCGTTCCCGTGGTAACCAATATCTGTTTCAATGCTGTTTCATCGAGAACCGGGCATTTAATAGTAATTAGCCGAAGTAACTGGCGTTACTCATTAGGCTGAGTAGCTATCGGAAATTTTTTTATGTAGTTACTTACTGAAATTCTAAAGGGGTTCTCTTTAGTGACTGGCAGGTCACCATTCCGTTTCGTGAAATCAAACCGACACTGCACATCGGTAACTTCTACTGCCTTTCAGAGCTACATATTTTTGTGTATCTGGGTGTCAGTCTGTGGCATTATAGCTCCCAAACGGATTGACCAATTTGAGTGCAGTTTTTTTAATCGAAGTCCATCGAGATGGTTCTTAGCTATGCTTATAAGAAAAAAACCGGCCAAGAGCATGTCGGGCCACGCTCAGTGTAGGGTTCCGTAGTTGCTCATCCTTCACAATAGACTTAAGTTACGAGAAATATATCTAGCTCTATAAAAAGGTCGCAAACCCCAAAGTAACTGTAATTACTTATTACCTTCTGGAAGTCAACTTACGACCTTTTAAGAAAATTATGAAATTTTGCGTTAACTCAAAAACGGGTCTACCGATTTTATTCAATATAGTTTTCATTGAAAGTACTTATAAGGCCTCATGTTCATGAATTTTTCCATAATTTTGTAACCCGTGGGTGAAAAGTTAGAGGGGGGGGGACGCAATTTTTTTTATTTTCGGAGCGAATATTTACAAAACTGCTGACTTTATCAAAAAATAATGTTTGGAGACCCCTATTATTTTTAAAAGACCTATTCAACGACACCCCACACAATAGTTTTGAAACGATAAAAAATATTCACCCCCACTTCAGGTGTTCGAGAGGTACCCGAAAAAATTTTTTTTTTTATTTTTATTTTACCGTTTTGTCGGCGTGATACATACCCATACGCATACCGAATTTAAGCTTTCTAATACTAATGATCACGGAGCTAAGCCGCGGACGGACAGACGGACATGGCGAAACTATAAGGGTTCCTAGTTGACTACGGAACCCTAAAAAGGACCAGTAGTTTCCAAGATATTCAGCTTTAATTGGAACAAGTTACAAGATCTCAGTCAATATTGAAGCTAAGAATTCCAAATTTAGTAGTCATGTTCAGTTTTAGTAGCATTTTCTCTATCACTCTTTGAATCTCTCTCTCTCTCTCTCTCTTTGGGTCTCACGATGACCAGCTACATGTGTCGGGGGTGTTTTAAATTTTAAATTTAGGTTATTTATATTAATATTTTTTACCTAAACACGATGAGCCCCCAGTTGTCGGCAGGCTTGACGCCCTGGTAATTGGGCAGCGCCACGATGTCCAGCCTCCTGAGAGGCAGCGGGACCTGCCAGAAGTTTGCGATCTCCTTGAACACGCGGGCCAGCTTCTCGTTCACGCCGTTCAGGGCTTCCAGGTACTCCGGACGACCCCAGACACGGAGTTCTAGATGAACAATAAGATATCTTTAGTGACAAAAGGACACAGCAATCAATTGAAGATCTTGATGAAGGTATGCACCTGTGTGACAGGTAACAGCGTCCATTCATACAATGTTGCTATGGTGAATCGTAAAATTTCTTCAAAACTAAACTTCGAAAATCCAGAACCTTATTAATATACGATGATTAACTTTTGAATAATTAGAAAAACTTCCGATCTTGTTGCTGTACAGTAAAAGCAAAGATGTGATTCCTCTTATGCCGTCGTATATTCAGGCCTAGATATTTGTATTGGTAAGTGATTATCGGGAAAACGTACAAATGTCTGTCCATAAAGTATGCTCACCAATCTTGTTTCCTTTGTCGTCGTTGTAGAAACTGCTATAGTTCAGCTGCTTCAAATCGGCGATGACCAGGCCCAGCGTGAAGGTGGACATCGGAGGCGTGGTCTCGAAATGGTCCCAAACTGCGTTCGGTTCTCCGGTGCTGCAGATAATACTCAGATTTGATTCAAAGAAGGGATATAATGATAATAAGTAACTGAACTACATGGCAAGGTACTTTGAATCCAGTTAAGCCAGGAACCTAAAAGGAAGGAAGCTAAGTTGAACCATACATCAAGAGTAGTAGAAGATTGTTCATCTAGTATCAAACGAGACGTTGGAAATATGGAAATCTAGTTTTATGCACAACCCGCCTTTAGTCTAGCTACCTTCGTGTCAGCCGTATCAATGATATGGGGTCTCAACGTGTTGTGTCCACGTCCGTTACCAGGGCCTCCTGGCTAATTTGATACAAGATATTTCTAAAGCTAGCTACAACACTGTACTCTTAGGACCCTCGATAAGGGCAAAAGGTCTATCCTACACAAATTGAATAAATAAATACTCCATAAAGTACTTATTTAATGTCTTCTAACCATTGCTCATGTTATGACATATTTCTGATAAACATAAACGTTGATGTCGCCGCGGACTCTCCGAACGGTACCTCAGCGTAACCCCCGCCGGCGGGGTCCTTTGTTTGCGTTTTTCTCTGCATCATAGCCCGTCTCTCTTTTCCCTCTACTCCCGCCCTAAGTCAGGCTGACCCGTTTCAGTCTATTCACGATGCAGTCCAAGCGCCCAGTGCGCCCGCGTCACCCTCCCCTAAAATTACTCCTGTGCCATAGGTAATTCCATTAGCGGGTTATACTCCCACACAAAGTCCGACTCACTGGTAGTGAGGGCTAAACAGCATGCTTTCTCTTCTGTTCCCATACTCACATATCCTCGGTCCTGGCTACCGGCATGTTGCTCAGTGCCACCATAGTCTTGGGTCGCACCACGCTCAACTGGAACGGAGTCTTGTACCCGGGTTCGTCGAAGCATGGGAACATGCGGCGCGCGTTGTTGGGGCGGAGCTGGGTCGCAGCTACCATCCTTCAGAATTCATACAAAAAACTATACAAATTACTCAGAGTCGCAAAGTTAAAAATTGTGACGATGGTGCTTCACGTGATTTGTACACTCAACTCAACGAAGTAGTCACTATCACTCTCGCAGTTTTAGACAGCAGCATTACGCCTTAATCCTCAGGGTCATACATAATAATGCAACATAAAAATGGATCACGTGTAACGTACTGCCTATTTTCACTTGTATTCTAGGATCCACCCCAACTCATATGTATTCTAAGGGCCGAAACACATAACCGTGTTGCGGCGTCGCGCCGCTAAAATTGGCGGTAGCGTCAGCCCGATTTGTATGAAAATCGTCTAACGCTACCGCCAATTTTAGCGGCGCGACGCCGCAACGCGGTTATGTGTTTCGTAACACAAATAACACGTCACATTCTATACGCAGCGTCCATCTGTGGTGTGCTCAATCAAGGCAGTCTCTGTTTTCCATTAGATATATGAAGTGTGATAAAATTACAAAGAAAAAATCTGGAACCAGAAATATACCTTTCAACCTCATCAGCCTGGTAAGTGGTCTTGAAGAAAGCCTCAGTCTGCGCCGTCTCCAAGTTGCCGTTGAAGCTAAAGTCCAGATTCCCTTTGCATCCTTTAGGGATGATCTTCTCCAAGCGGAGAGTCACGATCGGCTTCTTGGGGTCAGTGGTGATCTTACTCACCATGATCTTCTGGATATCTTTGCTGAAATCATGAGATACTATCAGATTAGATAGTTGCTGTACTAATGTACAGCAACTATCTAATAATAACCTCTTGTTTACAAAAGTAACATGACAAAATGTGGACTAGAACATATTACTGTTACATGTTACTTTTGTAAACAGTAATATGTTCTAGTCCACATTTTGTCATGTTATGTCCACATGTTACTTTTGTAAACAAGAGGTTCCAAGGGTTAGACTGGGCTTTCGATAGCAAGCACTAAATATGACAACAATGTTCATAATAAAATTAATTTGTATATCATTATTCTCGCATCCAGTATTGCGAGAATCAAATACCGACTTTCAATTAACATTCAATTGTTTTCGACGTATTAATTAAATGAATCTGTTCAGCTGTGGCCCAATATTCGGTGCCATCGAGTGCATTTCGATAGAATTCAGAATTGAGATACTGGATAATTGGTAAGATATCGAATCGGAATCGGAACTTGAATGAATATTGGTAATTGGTTCCGTAAAACGCCATTATTGAGCAGTAAACAATGAGCAGCAAAGCAGAATGCACCTTGATTAATTATTACTAGTCTGTTTTCTGTTGAAATCTGAGCTGAATCGCCTGCGGCGCTTGTTTGTATGGAGCTGAACATCGTATTTATTTACCATGTGTTTGTGTGCTTATCGAGATTGTTCCTGGAAGCACACGACACGTGTTGATACGTACAGTTCATTAGTAACAAAGAGAACAGAAATTGTCAGAGATTTTGGTTTGATATTACCCCTTGCAAGATAGATTTGCACATAATTAGTTATTTATTTTCTATCATTTTAGGAACTTTTCTACATTATTTCAACATCAGAATATCATTAATCAAGACGATCAAATGGAAGTATATAAGTATAAGTGGACCATAATTGAATTCAATTTGATACAAAATGGGACATAATCGTGCTCTAAAACGAAACGTCGAGGTAATTAAAAACCGGCCAAGTGTGAGTCGGACTCGCGCACCGAGGGTTCCGTACAAACCTGCAAGGTTTACAAAGTTCTTATATTTTTTTTTTCACGGGTTAAAGGCAATTAGATCTAAGTATTTGATATGAATTTCAACTTGATAGCTCTACGCGTTCATGAGGAAAAAAGTAATAAGTTTATATTTATTAAAAAATATATATTTTGTAATGTAACTAAAAATTTAAGGTTTTCGGAATTTTTCCTTTATGTGTGCTATAAAACGTTGCTTCATGCCAAATTTCAAGATTCTAGGTCGACACCCTTTAGGTTTTGATTCCCTTGCGAGTACTTGCGAGTTTCAAAATATGCAGCTTAAATTGCTGTTTCTTTTGATTGCGTTGACATAGAAGTTTGATTTTGTTACAGCTTAAAGGTATTATAGACCTGAGTATTTGGTATGAATTTCAATTTAATACCTCTACGCGTTTATGAGGAAATGGGTAGTAAGTTTAAAATTATTAAAAAAATATATATTATGTGATGTAACTAAAAATTTATGGTTTTCGTAATTTTTCCTTTATCTATGCTATAAGACGTTGCTTCGTACCAAATTTCAAGATTCTGAGTTCACGGGAAGCACCCTGTAGGTTTTGATTCCCTTGCAAGTGTCGAAAATTTGCGGCATAAACGGCTGTATCTTTTGATTGCGTTGGCTTAGAAGTTTGATTTTTTCACAGCTTCAAGGGACAGTAGACCTGAGTAATTGATATAAATTTCAGCTTCATACCTCCACGCGTTCCTGAGAAAAAGGGTCTTGACAGACAGACGGACGGACGGACAGACGGACAACAAAGTGATCCTATAAGGGTTCCGTTTTTTTTCCTTTTGAGGTACGGAACCCTAAAAAACACCTTTTTTTAACGCGATCGAGTCCCGTTTTGTCCTATATAAGATTTGTCTTTCAATATGTGTGCGAGTTCGAGTTCCTGCTAGTCTCATTCGTTTATTTTGCATGTGACATCCGTTGAGGAAATGTGTTTTATCTCTTTCATTCTAATAAGAAGTCACTCACGATTCAGCAGGCAGGTGAGCTTTGACCTCAGCGTTAGAAATCTCGATCTCATGCGCGCAGTGAACCTTCACTTCATCAGCGTCCTGCAGCCAGGTCACGTTGATGCTGACGTGGCCCTTGAAGACACCGTCTTCCAAGTATGGCTCCAGGTCCAGCCTGTAGCCCGTCGGCTCCACGATCTTCTCCAAACGGCTCTCGATGGTCAGAGCATGCGCGTTGTTGAGGTCTATGCTTCGGGTCTTTATTATATGGATCGGCTGGATGTGCTGGAATTTTCCGTTGTTTTTAAACCTTTTAATAAACAGCCCTTCTACCACAACTACGCTGTGACTTGCTATAGCATCGCCGTCACTCTCTCGCAGTACGGCGAAGAAAGAGATAAATAATGTTTCTCGCGCAAGAATGAGTCACGTGTCACAATTTGTGCTAGAGGTGCAGGTAGTTCATATATACTACGCGTACTACGGAAAACTAATCTATGAGAATATTGTTAATTTTAAGAATATCAGTGTTAACGATTTTAAAAATCTGCTTTACATGTCTAATGTAGTACGTGAGCTGTCAGATGCGATTCGCGTTTTATACCTGTCTCTCTCGCTCTCACGCGATCCAGATAAGACCTCTCAGTGTTCACTCAAACCCGAATCCGTACCCAACGGACGGTATAAATTTCATATTATATTTAATGCCTGACTTGCGAGTTTCCTACGTTGAATCTGAACATTTTCTGAAGCGTTGATACATTGCAACGTCTAAGTTCTGTAAATTTTTGAAAGAATATAGCTTTTACAGTACCTAAATTGTGCGCATGTCATTCTAGGTACTTTTGCTGCATTTGAATAAGGTTGGTTTTAGCGTCACGCGGACCGCACGCGGACCGTCCGCGCGGATCACGCGCGATGTATTAAGCTTGAGGGAGCGTTTTAGAGTAATGCGGACGGGCCCGCGCGGACGCGCCGTACATATTGCTCCGCGCGGAGCGATCCGGTCCGCGTGACACTAAAACCAGCCTACCATACCTTGTCAGGCGGCATGGCGTGCGCGCATACGCACAGACACATGAATAACGCAGCGGCGAACATTTTGTTTGATTATACCTGTGAACAAAACATAGATATTATTAATATTCATGTTTTTTGCGCAAAAGATGAGACCTGCATGAATATTAGGTACAGTCCCATCTTATATAATTTTTTTCAGTGTAATTTTTCGGGCATGCCAATGTCAAACAAGGTTACGTCGTGGACAAGGACCATATGGTCCTTGGTCGTAGATAACTTGATTAAGTTTGAGTAATAGTACATTACATACCTAGGGCGGTGAATTCGTAAATGCCCCATAACTCAGATGTTTGTTGCCCGAACCGAAGGTGAGGGCCATAAATATGTGATCTGGGGGTTTAACGAATCACCGTCCGTGATTCGTCTAAAGTTGCAAAATCCCACTTACGGTCTAGGGTGACGTAAAATAGCTTTTTACCATTTCGTTTAAGGACTTTATAAAAAAGCTCGGAATGGTACACCGTTCAGTCATTCAATGTGATTCAAGAACGAATGAAACAGATATACACTTGATAGCTATTTCAACAGGTCACGGATTGTAGTTACTGTAATTTATAATAATCGGAAATGATGACATAGCTGGGAATACCCGATCTTGGCGATTCACACGATAAAAGAGAAAACGCTTTATTTAGTGTAACAAGTGAGCAAGGTAAGGACTATCACCGGGAGAAGACTGCCGCAGTACAATAAGTAGGGATCACTCAACAATTCCGAAGTTTCGTTTATCCGAAACCATCAATATTCCGAATTTCGAAAGTGAAATAACGCGAAACGATCATTTCTTAAAAGCTTTTATTTAACTTGCATTGTATGTATGTATGTATGTACCTAAGTACCTATGTTTGTTCGGGTGGAATCTTGCAACTCAATTTTGAAGCAGATATCGTCAACCGATTGAGCTGAAATTTTGCATACTTAGTTAACTTCGATGACAATACAATAATATGATACCATGGGGCTGATCTGATGATGGAGCCTGAAGGTGGCCAGAGGAACTCTTTAATAGAAAAAGCAATCCTACTGAGCTTGGGCTCTTTAGAATCGTCTCAGTGAGCATTTCATATATACAAAGAAAAGTACAGTCTGCTATAAAAGCTTGTCACTAAAATGAAATTTTTGACAGAAACTTATTTCATATTAATAATAAGGGTAGGTTAGGGTTATGAGCTATCCCAAAAAATAACTTAATATTTTTCGGAACGTGGTTTTCGGAATTATGAAAATTCGGAATGATGATGCAATCGGACAAATGAAACTTTGGAGTATTGTTGTGTACCTACCGTGTGTGTACCCCAATAAGTAACTGTTAGTTTTACCGCATTACATAATAAACTATGTTAGTCTTACCTCACCTTATAGCTTGATGTCACACAGTGCAACTAGAAATCCGATGGTACGAAGAGGAACTCAGATCTTTTTGTGTAAATTTTACCGACTCGTCACTCCCACCGAGCCCGCGAGAGCCATAAGTCCGCCTAATTCCGGAAGGTTTTAATATCGCTGCACTGAGTAATGGCACAAATGTACGGCCTGATTAAACGGAGTAATTAGGCGAGTAGTAACTCACTGGGCCCTTAGTTCCCCTTTGGTTTATATGGAAGTTGTTTCCGTTGAACACAAATCCTTCTGTTATCTGCAAGTCGGAGCCAAATACTCTAGGGTAATGGGAAATTCATTTTGTCTGTTTAGTGTTTTACGTTGGTCAATCTAAAGTTTAAGATGTTGGATTAAGCTCATTTGGAAAGAGAAAGCGCACCTAGCTATGCATATGTACAATGAGCTGCAGAATTGCCATGCATTTGTGCAGCTGATAAGTATAGTACACAGTCCGTGAGCTAGAGAGTAACGTACATTAGGTATATACCTATAGGCAGGGCCATATTTACCCCTAGGCCCACAAGGTTCGGGCCTAGGGGCCCAGTCCCAGACGCAGGATTTGCACCATAATAATGTTCTCCTTATAGGGGAGGGGGCCCCAAATGCCAAGTGCCTAAGGGGCCCAGGCCCTCTAAGTCCGGCCCTGCCTATAGGTATTTTAACAGCTCACGGACTCTAATTTGTAATGATCAAAAATGCTGATGCAGTATTATATTCCCCAACTTAGCGTTTGCATGTTAAAGAAGAAACGTTTTTGTGTAGAGACTACCACAATTGATTCCCATGAAATTTTGTGAGAAGGTTCGATTTTGCAGAGATATGGAAGTTACAAAGTAAAAAAAAAAACCTTTTCAATACAGTTTTGCGAGATTTACATCTCACAGCCACTAGTATACAAATATACATTTTCGTGGATCAGATCTGGACATTAACCAATCAAGGCACATTAATATACTTAAACGGGTTTACTCACGTCGTAGAAGTCGAATAACGCTCGACATGTTTCGAATCGGTACGCGATTCATCATCAGGAGACGATAGTTTTCTATGTAAAATAGCCAATCAAGGCACAATCTTCGTCGTCTGAACGGACCATTGAGCCGAGCGTATGACCTGTCTCGTTCAATTGACTTCAAGGATCCAGCCTGGCACGACTATTTCATAGGCTCAGGACATGCGTCAGAGGCTCAGAGCATGCGTTATACTTGAGCAAGATGGCGGACCATGCAATAATTTTGATTCAAAGGGTGATTCTAAAAAATATTCAGCCAATGCTTTAGTGTGATTCAGCCACTGTCAGTACGTTGTCAAAAATATTAAAAGAATGACCTACAGCAAGCTGCAAACTTTTATACAATGATATAACCGTACTTATTGTTACTATAATTGATCGAATTTAAATCATTTTGCTGAATATTTTCCGTATTTGCAATGACAATGAATAAATATCGGATAACCTCACACAACATCAATCGTCCTAGTCCCAAGCTCAAGAACTCGTGTTATGGGTACTAAATATCGATATACACACTTATATAGATAAATATATACTTAATACATAGAGCAACCATGCCCCAAGCACAAATATTCGAGTTACACCTTGCTCTGTAGTCAGTGACTTGATATCTCGAATTGGGTATTGGAATTTCTCTTCAAATTATACTTTTTACTACATTTTCGCCGCACTACGAACCGAGACTAGCAATACGACTGCAATACAAACGAGTCGCTCCTGCACTCGCTATTAATAATTAAGATTTAATAACAATTCAACAATTTGAGTAACCGAGCTGTGTTTTGAAAATATGTACTGTTTTTCTTTTCCTCGCATTGTGTGACTGGTATATATCAAACGAAATCATAAGTGAGAGCGTAAAATACGAACGTCATATCATGTGACACCTACCCCTATCATAGCAGTAATCAAAATGGATGAAACGATAAGCCCAAGGCACACGCAATTTCGCGCTAAAGAAATGGTACTGTTATAGTTATAGGTATTGATGGTGCAACGAACATTTTTACAACATTAAAATTTGGATTAACACGATGATTACTCTTTTAACCGCCAAAGACGACAAATCACGTCGAAGGAAAATAAATATTACCAAAAGTGTAAACGACATAGATGTCCAAATTTACATTTTGGATTTTCGTTGATTTTTGAGCACTTCTTTTTTTTATA
The DNA here is from genome assembly GCA_905147355.2 of Apotomis turbidana. NCBI lineage: Eukaryota > Metazoa > Arthropoda > Insecta > Lepidoptera > Tortricidae > Apotomis > Apotomis turbidana. Next base: position 4,382,544 of record LR990285.1, read on the forward strand.
AATAATAATACTTCTTTTTTTGCTACGGCGTCAGTGGCGCAGGAATTGCTTCACAGCTTGGCGGGCAAAAGGTTACCGCACTTTTAGGTCCATGGGGCATCTTGAGCTTGTAAGTACCTGCGAGAATGCTCGATATAGGTATCTATAAGTACTTAATCGTAAAACGATCGAATGAACATTATCACATCGATTCGCTCGGATCATTCGGAAATAAAAATAGGTCCGAAACTCACGAAGACCATTTCTATTTCATCACAAGGGACGTGCTGGAGACGATGCCTCGGTAGGCTATACTGGGGGACTCCTTTTAATTAAGTTTTATTTGTATATATAAAGCTTATATTTCATCACAACCTTAACATAGAATAAATAAAAAATCCAGGTGTACTTACGTGTCTGGTCGACGGCGCACTGCCGGGAGCCTGCCTGGCCCAGCGGCCCCTCGACACAGGATATGCCTCATTCCTGAGATTGGCTTGTTAGTAATTGTTAATCTTGTTAGCTATGTCAACAGCACGAGGCCTGAGAGGAACACTTACTGCATTCCAAATAACAAAACAAAATACTTATGACGTCAAAACGTTTGAGGAAATTTCTGTCATAGCCAGGGACCGCAAAGGCAAAATTCATGTATTTTTAGAGAATCTTTTTTATCGATTCTATTTTTTATGTGGAAATACCACATTTTTATTTTTATAAATAATGACGCAAAGGTAAATTAAGAAAGAAAAATTGAATGCGATCCACTACAATCTAAGCAGGACTCGAACCTGCGACCTCTGCGTTTCCGGCGCATTGCTCTCCCAACTGAGCTATTAGATCGCTACGTCAATCACACCAAATCTTTCATTCCATAATTATTTACCCTACTGGAGCGCCCTCTGCGTCATATGTGTTTAAAATGCTTACGCGCATTAGCCATACCCTAGGATGTGCGCTTTACACGCACGATCCCTTGTCCCCATTGCTTTACAGCAAGTGCGAAGACTGCGAGAGAGATGGCGCTGTTCTAAATATTTTTATAGAATCTTCATTCAATGTGCTCGCATTTTACGAACCCTGGTCATATTGCGTTCCATGGTTACATCGTCGTTTTACCTAGTATTTTACGAGATGATAGATTGTGGAAAAGCAGCACCTCTTGCAACTGTGACCTTCTTGCGCGAGAAATATTACCTATCTCTTTCTTCGCTACACTGTGAGAAAGTGACGGGCGATGCTATGTCGCGCGGCAATAGTCGCGAAGCGTAGTTGTGCTAGACGGGCTGGTCTATGATGGTTGCGTTTATCATGCGATAAATAAATGACAAAGCATGCGTAACTCTTGCACTTGGGTATCATGGGATAAGCATGACATCATAGGTCTAAAATATAAGGTAACTAGCTTTTGCCCGCGACTACGTACGCGTAGAACTTGATAAAAGGGATTATTAAAAGCGCCTAAGCAAATGTAAGAGCAATTGTGCTTTTGGTCTAATAATTACATTTCCTACAGGGTCACCGCGGCCCAACAGAAATGTTCACTCACTTTTCAATCTTTTTAGGTATAATTTCCAGGATGAAAACTATCTTATGTCCTGCCTCGGATCTCTATGTCAAATTTCATCAAATTCAGCGGTTTAAGCGTGAAGAGGTAACAGACAGACAGACACTTTCGCATTTATAATATTAGTATGGATTGTTGGAGTCTCTATTCTTCTAATACGACTGGCTTGGTAGTATTTCTTAATCTTGTAAAAGGTATCTTATGAAGCTGCTATTGGCTGATATCTTTTTAGTCCATCTATCCATATCCGACTAAACCCACCTTTATTTTATTACAATCTCCATTTTCCCACTCAACTAGTTGCAACCAGACAAATAAAGCATGTGCCCTCATCATAGATATCCTGTCTTTTCTTCAATAACCAATAAGTCCAATAAGTAACCGAAGAAAATATTCAATAAGTCCCTCTTTACTGAGGACAATGGTTACTAGAATCCCTCAAGCGGATTCCGGTCCGATGTTGCCCTCACCATCTGGTAGATTTAAAGAGGTGGCTTCTGTAACTTGGTCAGACCATCGAGTGAGAAATCTTTCACGTGTTTTCCTGCCCACGGTGTTGCCAAGAATGACCAGCTTTTCTAAGCTCTTCGCATGACAAAATCACAGCTTTGCTATGACACTGGATAAACCTCTGTCGTGAAGTGTGGTTGTAAAATAACCTTTTGTTTGTGGTATTTAATTCTATGCCATTGCGGTTGCTCAAGAAGTTACTTAAGTTACGAAGATTTTTCTCCTAATATGGATAGGATAAGGTGTATAAGTAAATTGCACATGCGTCATAATGTTCATTTGGACCATCAGCATTTAGTTTGTATAAAGTTTTGTACCTAATTAGTCAATAAAGTGCTTATTCATTCACGGTTGTAATTCATGTTCGCTATTCTATAAGTGTGCACACCTATCAAGTTGAATAAATCAAGTTTATCTCAAGAAATCGTCTTTCGTGTTCCAAACTATTATCAAAATATTAATCAAGTAAATGTCAGAGTAAGCAAGTAATCTAACAGATGGCTTTATTGCTAATTGGATCTTGTAGAGAAACTCCACGCAAAATCATCTACATTGCGCTTTGCTCGTAGATTAAATAAAGCAGTTAGTAATCGGTTTACTTTAATAAGTGATTATTCCTCGAGTTCCAATCAAGTATACTTCATGCAGTGTTATAGTCTCATTACCTAAAACTTTCTTGGGTTACACCAGAGTTCATAAAATTCGAGCCGAATTCATTGAAGTGTCTAGAGTCGTCACATACGTCATACGTCATTTCAATCGATTTCGCTTGCAAGTTGCAATTGAGGATTCCTGCGAGCATTATGTTGTTTTTATCACGCGATGAGTAAGTGTCAAGGAATCCGCCACGTTTTGACAACATGCGAGTGTGAGTGACAGATGCTTTGACACTTGTTTATTCCGTGATAAACGCAACCATCGTAGTCCCCCTGGTTATCACTAATTACGGACAAACATGCGGAGGTAACCGCGCCGAGGCACCTGAAGTAGAACGATGTAGGAGTTCGAAACATGTCGGACCGTTCTTGACACATAATAAACTACGAGTAACACAGTATTATTTTCAATAGCATTGTGTTATGGTTATAACCCTTTATGTGTTTTGCCTAGGTATTCTTTGCAATTTCATACCTATAAACATCCGAATTCAGACTCCAAAGAAAATAAATTTAAATCGCTTGAGACCTAAAAGAAAATATCTCATTTCATTTATCCCAAACAGCGAACAGAATAAATGACCATACTTTATTGCTGCCTAGTCAATCGTAACCCGCGATTATATACGATTCAATTATAATCCAACCCGGGACCCTAAAATAATTTGCTGTGAGAGCGGAATCCCCAAAAAAGATTGGACCGAAATGATTATGGTAACAATATCATTTTCTATCGTCGTTACCCAGGATGTTCCGACTGAGCTAATCTGAGATTTCAAAGCTGTTCGCATTCCATTGCTGGGCTAATACGCTTTAGAAGACTAATACATTGCTTGTAGAAGTACTGACGCGGAGATGTACTGTGAATATGTTGTGATAGACGGATGTAGTTACAAGGAATAAAACAGGATTTGACGTCAACGTTCACATCTGGTGTCTGAAACAATGCTTCCATTGAGCTATAATGTAAATCATGGTCTGCGCTTATATACTGGTGTTCAGATAAATAGCTTTGGATCTAGATATTTGGGCCTTAGGTTAGGACTCAAGAGTATTCTCTTTATGAGGATGTTTTTGTAAAGATCCGTCGAACAATTCTTTACATAGCCCTCGCCAAATGCTTGTTTACAAACTTACAACATTTCTCACAGTGCTGCAGTGCCTTAGTTTTCTTGTGGCCAGCCCTTGAGCTTTCTGCATGACAAATTCCACTAAAATGTGTTCATTAGTTGATCCGTGAAAATATAACAGACATGTTTAACAGATTCCTACTATAGCATTTGGAGTAGCAGGAGTAAGTATAAATGTATTTCTTCAAATACCAAGTAAGTACCTACCTAAGTTTTTTAAGTTCAAGAAAAAATCACCCAGAAATAGGGTAGATATGAACATTTTGGCATATTTATGGTGGCAATAGGCTACTTGTTCTACTTTTAGTTAATCCTTATTTTTAGATAGAAGAGCTACTCCGATGTTCGAAATTCGATAGACGGCTAGTGCCTTCTCTCTCGATCTGCTGTCAAACTATATTTGGGTGAGTGGGACGGGACTATACGACGGTAGAATTTCGAACATAGTTATCCTTCAGTGGGCAAAGTAAAGTTGTAGTTTAGCTGACATGTGGCGAGCAGTAATGAAAACAAATGGGCGGATTGTTTAGTGGGAACGAAGGTCAATTTTGCGATGTTATGCATTTGACTTTACTAACAGTGCCTATTATGACGTAGGTGACACGTATCCAATACTGAAGATCCTTGGTTAGGGCGTAGCAAAGGGGGGCTGGGACTCGACGAAAAAAAATCGATGGATGTTGGTGTCATTATAACACCTATTTATTATTATTTTTTTCGTAAATATTGCGCTAAAAGCATGTTTTATAGGAACAATTTTTTCTCTAAAAACAAAAATGACCGAGTTATTCGCCCTCAAAGATTGATGTTTTTCAAGGGAGCTGGGACTTAGCAAAATTTCGATTGATGTTGGTGTCATTATAACACCTATTTATTATTGTTTTATCGTAACCCCTTTTGTATACCCGATGAGAATGAGTTCAATCAATTCATGAACCTTTCTATTCTACGAGTCAAAGTCAAACATTTATTTATATATTATTTAAATTTTGATGAAGTGATAATGATACACTTGTCTATTCGTCTTCTCCTATTACATAAATATAATAAATAAATAAATGAAGGTATGAATGAATAAATGAATTAATTAATTAATTAATGTATAAACGCATAATATGTATAGTGTAACATCCAGGAACAAATATTCGAGTTCATCACGAAAATATTTACCCCGGCCGGGATTCTAATCCACGACCGTCGGTTCAGTAGGCAGGTGCACTACAATCTGCGCCCACCGCCGTGTGTACTTATAGCTACAATTCACAAGTACTTTGTTGCTTATTTTATTAAAGCGGTAACGTCTGCTAACGTAAACCAAATGTTTCCAATGAAGCGAAAAATTAAAAAATTTAACGGTTCAAGCAAGATTCGAACCTGAGTCTCCAACGGCTTTCCGGGCCAACACGGGCGTCCTACCAACTGGACCACCGAACCTGATGCTAGAACCGTTAAATCTTTCAACCAGCCTTAGGGTGGCATTGTAGCGCCATCTACCGTAAAGATTTAGACTTTATAATCGGCACCATCGTCTCAAATTATGTTGAGAATCGATAGTAACGATGGGCTACACCCAAATTAAAAGCGGAAAGCCGTTGGAGACGCAGGTTCGAATCCTGCCTAAACCGTTAATTTTGCAATTTTTCGCTTCATTGTAAACATTTACTTTGTTAATATTTTCTTCGGTTTCCGCGACTGTCACACATTTAAATGAAACAATTTAAACGGATTATATCGCGTATATTAATTATTTGAGCCTCCCTGACGTTTCAGTACCTTTACAGATACCGTTGTCAAAGGTTGACTGAGAAAAACACAATTTACTTTGTTGCTGTTTATTACATTGTAACGATTCGAGGTTCTACCGGCAGCTGAGATAGGTACTAATCTATGTTAATGTGGGTGTGACGTACGCCCGTAGTTCGTAACTATAGTAAGTATACTTAATATTTAGTAGTGCTGTTATGTAAAATGAGAGTTACCTACCGTAAGTCCCACTTTTTGTATCTACTTCTCATCTGTCCGAAAGCGATTTTTTTCAAAACTGTTCATATTACAGAATAATTATAAAACCTTGAAAATATAATAGGTTTCAGGAAAAAATACTTTCGGACAAAAAGCTTTGTTTCCCATCTAACCTTTCGCCAACTTTCATTTGTCCGAAAGATTTTTTTCTGAAACCCATAATACTCGTACTTCCAGGGTTTTATAAACCTCCTTTTAAAGAACCCATTAGGTTAGGTCTGTTTGATAATTACTCAAAAAATAACAGTTTTGGAAAAAAGCGGCTTTCGGACAAATGAAAATTTTGTGTAACGGTACAGATGGGAAACAAAAATTTCTGTTTCAGATATAGGTAACCCTTTTTGACCCATATTGTCACTGTGACAAGAGCGAAAATAGTATTTTATGCAACCGTTGTATAAGAGGGGGCAAAAAACGCGAGTGGCATGGGTTACGATGTGAGCGTAGCGAACATCGTAAGAAAGATGCCACGAGCGTTTTTTGACCTACTTATACAACGTTGCATACAATACTTTTTCTACGACTCGACATTTCATAAATAAAATGCAAATAAACAACAAAGAATATAATTACATGTTCCCGCTCGGAATCAACAAAATTAAAAAAAAATAATAGTCTGATAAACTTTTTTTTTATAGACGTCCATCTGTCAAAAAAATATGAACTTATACATAAAGGTATACGTCCACTATACTAAACATCTGTCAAAAAATATGAACTTATACATAAAGGTATACGTTCACTATACTAAACATCCATGCACTGAAGATAAAACTTTTTTTTTTAAGTTGGCAGCAATGCCTTAGTACAATAAGTTTTTTTTTTAATTGCAAATTGTGTGAATGCAGCTGTTTATCTTGTAATCTGTGGTACTAAGTGATGCTTTTTTGGCGACATTATAACATCGTTTAGCAGTGTTTTTTTGGGTAATAGAGTATAGACTTTTACAGACTTTCATAATTTATGTCTTTATATTAGAGTTAGTAACTATATAAATGACAGAAAAAAGTACTGGAGTAGAAAATAGTATTTTATGCAACCGTTGTATAAGAGGGGGCAAAAAACGCGAGTGGCATGGGTTACGATGTGAGCGCAGCGAACATCGTAAGAAAGATGCCACGAGCGTTTTTTGACCTACTTATACAACGTTGCATACAATACTTTTTCTACGACTCGACATTTCATAAATAAAATGAAAATAAACAACAAAGAAAATAATTACATGTTCCCGCTCGGAATCAACAAAATTAAAAAGAAAACTTGTCTCTGATAATTTTTTTTTTATTGACATCCATCTGTCAAAAAAATATTAACTTATACATAAAGGTATACAATCACCATACTAAACATCTGTCAAAAAAATTTAACTTATACATAAAGGTATACGTTCACTATACTAAACATCCATGCACTGAAGATAAAACTTTTTTTTTAAAGTTGGCAGCAATGCCTTAGTACAAAAGTTTTTTTTTTAATTTGCAAATTGTGTGAATGCATCTGTTCATCATGTAATCTAAGGTAATAAGTGATGGTTTTTTGGCGACATTATAACATCGGTTAGCAGTGTGTTTTTGAGCAGTAGAGTATAGACTTTTACAGACTTTCATAATTTATGTCTTTATATTAGAGTTAGTAACTATATAAATGACAGAAAAAAGTACTGGAGTAGAAAAAAGTACTTACGTGATTCAATCTCCTTTACTGTTTTCTTTTTTTTATGTCATAGGGGGCAAACGAGCAAACGTATCGCCTGATAGAAAGCGATTACCGTAGCCCATAAACACCCCGCGACACCAGAGGAGTCACAATTGCGTTGCCGACCTTTCAGGCGGGAGTACGCTCTTTTCACTGTACCTATGATATTCAAGATACGACATTAGATTAAGGCAACTAGTTACCCCAGCCTATCTAGCATAACTGTGACATGCGAACGCGACTCTTTGTCGCGCGACATATATACTACCTGTCACTTTCCTTTTAGTACCGTGCGAGTGAAACAGGTGTTGCTGAATCGCACAACAAGCTACAGGCCGTTCTTTTGCCGGGCTCCCACGACCTTCACCAGTTCATCAGTCCACCTTGTGAGAGGCACTAATCTATGTTAATTGATGACGTACGCCCGTAGTACAATGTAACGATAGCACCCGTATCAAACGTAATATCGCAAATCCAAGATACTAAGGCTCAACGTCATGGCTCTTAACTTGCAAGCTGAAAGATGGCTTTCGCTTGACACAAGTGTTAGTAGGTACTTTACTGTTTTTGTGTAATAAATCATGAGACTGGTAAGTCTACTTATTTCCCCATTCTCTAATGAATAGCGTGTGTATACTGTATATGTATAATTGTACAATAATGTAATATAAAAAAAAAAATTACACAAAACACAAGAATAAGGTACAATGACATATCTTGCAGGCCCTGAACTAGGCTGGGCCTGTGTCTCGGGGCCTAGGAGTGCATTAACCACGAATATAAATATTGCGTAGGTACATATTAAGTATAAACTAAGCGTGAGCGATAACAAATAGGAAAATAAGAATGAACATACACTGAAAAACTTAAAAGGTAAGGTAATTACGGGGTGTGGGTGTGTGTGTGTGAGTGTGTGTGTGTGTGTGTGTGTGTGTATAATGTATAGGCCAGCCGGGTGTTTTTCACCCCACGCCATATTGCGGATTTTTGGTGGTACTAATTTATTTTACTGGCAACGACAATTTTTTGGTAACTGACGTTGCAAGTCAGTGAATATCACTGATGTAAACAAAGAGGAAACACTAATTTTTGCATAATAAAGCCAAAACTATCCACAGAATAGCGAAAGATTGAAGAGCATTCCGGTAAACAATGTTTTGAATTTGGTTAATGACAAATACTTGACAAATCGCTACTGACGTTTAATACTGCACATATATGACGTATGCTCATTATTGCCATATGAAAGCTGTTTGTAGCGTCACTATCCCTGGGCCGGACCGACACGTGTTAGGCTGTACATAATAAACATGAAATGTTTCTAATGTTTAGCGTATGTACTGTATGTGTTTGACCGAAAGAGCGAAGTGTCCCCGTTTCAGCTTGGCATACAATTCTTTAGTATGCTTGCGTCCGGATGTTTGATGTTTGGACGTGTCGCCTGATGATCGCATTTTTTCAACAGATTCTCTTGAAATATTGTAGAATTTTCTTACGAGTAGGTTCAATAAGTAAATAGTGGTTTTGTGGATTCAGTTTTTCGAAATTAATAAAAAAAAATTAAACACTAATTTGAGCATTTTCGAAACCAACTGGATACCCAGGTACTTTTATTTACAACTGGACTATGTGTTATTTTTTTGCGAAAATATTGATTTTTTTAATACTTTGGGGGAGTTTTCTATATAAACATTTAGTTTACGTCAGCAGACGTTACTGTTATAATAAAAATGTATGAACAAAGTGTTGTATAATGGTTACGAGTACCACCATACCAACTTTTATCATCAGGCCCCTTTTTTGACCCAGCCATATGAGCGTGAAGAAGTAACAAACATACAAACACACTCACAAACTTTCGCCTTTATAATATTAATGTGATTATGAAACTCAAATGCAATGTCAGACCATGAAATTGAGGAAGAACAAATTAACTCGGTGCAAGCAAATGCAGAGCATCCTCGAACTACCCACCTTCATCATCATAAACATCGCCTGCATTAGAATTACCCCGTTAGCAACCATTTTATTGACTAAGGTTTCCGCATCCACATTTCCGCGCGGGAAAATTGTCATAGGCCGTGTATGCTTCATTGTGGTCGGGTAAAAACTTTTATGACCACCCTTGGATACCAGTGTAACAAAAATCATCAAACATGCTGATCCCCACGCCCTATATCCCCCACATTCTCCGTATTTCGTAATCGATGAGAATGACTTTGAATGTTCTGTGAGCAGATTTCACGAATTAGATTCTTTTACGTTCCCAACCCCTATAATTCCGCCATTTTGAAAAATCGTAAACTTCTGCTACATACACATATTTTTCCACAGTAGCTATTGACAAAAAAGTTTCCTCACGTGATACATTGTGACCTCAGTGTTGACATCTCAACGCATCTCATCGCAACGCTGGTAAAACCAGACGAATCGAAATTAGTGGCCTAGCCCTAACTCAAGGAGACATTTTAATACCTAATTTAGCAATATCTCGGTACCCTATATAACATTTCAATAAGGGTTCCTTGTTGACTACAGAACCCTAAAAAGTGGCGAACATGGCAACGCGGTTGGCGCAGTGGTAAAGGAGCTGCGTACTGAGCCGGCGGTCCTGGGTTCGAACCCCGGCAAGGGCAAATATTTGTGTGATGAATTCAGATATTTGTGTCTGGGTCATGGATGTTTATGTGTATTTATAACTATGTTTATCGTCGTCTAGTGTCCATATGCCTACAAGAGCTTACTGTGGGTCTACATCAATCTGTGTGAGGATCACGATCGTAATACGGCCATATAATGATTAGTAACTAGAGCGAAAAAGGTAGATACATGTTTCAATTTCCCTGACTCTGGTTGCGAGCTGCGAGCCTGTCATGTACCTCAGCGATATTGATTGCCCTACCAAAATTGAATATTATTCAATAAATTTTTCATCAATTTAATACCCGCAGGTTGTCTGGAAGAGATCGCTTTTCTTAACGATAAGACCGCCTGTTGTCTACGGTTATTTAGAAAATGTATTCGTTTTGTAAACTTTATTGGTGTGCAATAAAGTATTGTTGTATTGTATTGTACTGTAAGATAGCAAATATAATATCGATTATTTGATAGTAGATTGTACGACAAGTGCATAAAACGCACCATTTTACACGAGACGTTTATCCATCCGAGCGAGCTTGCTAGCGAGGATGAATATAAAGTCGAGTGTAAAATGCGTTTTATGGACGAGTTGCACACTCTACTTTTCACTTCGATTGCGAGGAAATGAAACTGTATCATGTAAATATTAGGTATACTTAAAAACTTATTTAATTAAAATTTAAGTTACACTAATGTAACTTTAAATTTTAATTAATTGCTCTAAAGCAATGAGAAATATTTAAAGTAATAGTTTAAAAAGTAATAAATGATAATAAATAGAAGTTACAAGTTTATTTCAAGAAGTTTTATTGTGTACTTTGGCTGTTGGTATCTTTGCCTTGGTCTTAGAATACTAACGAAACGAAATAAAATAAAGAGTTAATACCCGTTCCAGACCTTCCGATCCGATCCGATTTATCGAAAGAAATCGGATAAGTAATGTGTAGTGCAATTGTTAGGATCTAATACACTACACATTATCCGATTTCCTAACAATTGCACTACACATTATCCGATTTTATTCTACGAAGTCTTATGTTTTTTTTTTTATCTGTTTATTAAGGAAATTTTATCGTGTGGCTGTTGGACCGATCGCCTTGGTATTCGACGACGATTTTACTTTATGCTCTAGAGCATAAAAAGCTAATTTATGTCGCCTACGCACAGCATAAAGTCGAACTTTTAGAGCAAGAGAAGTGAAAAATATATTACATGGCTAAATTGGCCATAAAGTGGCGATATCTTGGACATATGTAATGAGATACCTCGAATTTAGCCCAACGATGCTGGAAGACAAATTGGCCACGTAATTTATTCCCTCTGACGTTATGCGACAATCTTTACTTGCAAATGCTGTCGACTTGATTTGTGGATAAAAGTCGACCAACAACTCTAACTGTCACAAGTGACTATTTCCCGCGCGAGATAATTGCCTGTCTCTTTTTATGCAGTAATGTCAGAAGGTGACAGGTGACGCTATGTCGCGCGACAAGAGTTGGAGGGCATAGTTGTGCTAGATGGGTAAGTGTGGGTTGGCGCCCCGCGCACTGAGGATTCCATCATGAACCTGACTATCCTCACAGGTTTCTCCCAATGACGGTCGTTCGCTTTCAGCATTCCATTAATCGGCTTCCAAGACCTCATTCCATCTCGCCATAGCATAAAACCACCTGAGAAATTAGCTTACACTCTTTTTTATTGGTTGTTGGAAGAAAACGCGATGCCCCTCTTACGGAGATGCCACGATTTTGCGAGAGAGCGGCAGTGGTGAGCGGTACGTGTATCTCGCTTACTCGTATGGCCACCGCGCTCGAACCTGTCGCTCAACCGCTCGCCGCGCCGCTGGCCGTGCAAAGTCGCGGCATCTTAAAGCTGAACTCCCCGAACATATGTGGCACTTTCAACCAAAAGGCTCCACTTTGTCATAGTCGACATTACCCATAACCTGACAAGGCGTATCGACACTAAATCGATATCCCTCTCAATCTGCTGTCAAACAACATTTGGGTGAGCGAGACGGCACGACGGACGAATTTCGAACATCGGAGTACCCCTTAAATTCAGTTGTATCGTCGCTGTAGTCAGGGTACAGTTGAACATTGCACCTACGAGTAATACACAACTGACACACGCGACACTCTGTCACACGACAACATTACCCGTCACTTTCCTTATGTATGTATATGTAAAGTCGGTACAAGTAAGAAGGATGATGCTTCTGCAGCAAGATGTGCGGCGGCGTCTAATTACCTTAATCGAGATTTTGACAACTTTATTTTATTTGATAATTTGAACGCTGAATAATTTATCATATTTTTTTTCCCCTGATAAAGTATTAACGATAGCCTTATATCTAACAGTCGGCAGTTCCCAAGAGGAGACCGCTGTTGGCGCTGTTGAGGAGAAAGCAGAAAGAAACTCAACAGTTAGTTTTTTTTTTCGTAAATCATACTTAAAAGTTGTTTACATAACATAACACAAATCTAAAGATTCTTGTCTTAATAGCACGTGTTTCCTATAAAAGCAGGTAAGTTTATTAACCATAAATATGCTCATATATTATCCACTCATTGTTTTGCTTACGCCTCCGGAGAATATTTTAATCCCAGAAATATTCGATGACACAACGTTTACATTGAAAATAGCCAGCTCTGACTGAATGAATCATATCACATCACACATGTTAATTAAAACCAATGAATGGGTATCAAATTTCTGTACACAGTCAATAACAGAACAATGTATAGAAATGTGTTATTAACATGCAGGTCGTCTTTAAAACCAGACATTTATGGCAAGGTCGAAAACGTCATTGGTGTAGGTAGAATTTTCTTACAACGACCAGTATAACAAGATCCATGTCCCCCCGCGTTGTTATATCAGTTTTGGACGATCTAGGAACGAAGCAAAGGAGTGCAATGGTTCTTTGTAAAATTGCGTGAAACACGAAATACCGTGTGAGTTTTCATAAAGCCGTGGAACGGGGTATGCGTCGCTTGTGACACTCGAACGGTTTTTGAATTTGAATTTATTCTTTTTAATAGCGTTTAATGGTGTGTTGTGACTGCCAGTGTTTTGTTTGGATTGACGAAACGTTTTCGGAATTGCGGTTCGTATTTTTATTTTTTTTTATTTAGGCTATTGTAATCGTAGAATTTGGTGTGAAAGTAGTTTACTTGTATGATACGTTTTATAAACAAAGTTATGGTATGTGAAAAGTCGTCCTCATCTACCTGCTGAAACCGAATGATTATTACTTAGTTTTTTTTAGGAAGTAAATACCACAAAACTTTATTGTTTCATTTAATATACTTGACACATTTAAGTAATAGTTGTTTAACTAATTCTTAATAAGAAAAACAAAAACATTTCGAATAAAATACATCGCGATAATTTTTGAAAATTTGGTATTTAGGTACGCAACTCAAGTTACCTAACTACCCTAAACACCACTTGGTCAGTTTAGTTGACCTTAAATGCCCACCTGACTGTACGTTTAAGTTATTAAATTACAAGTTTTAGTCAGGTAGAATGCAACATTATTATTTAATTGATCTAAGTTATATGTCTCTAACATTGCACTAAATGCACTAAATTGCTATAAAAACTAGATATAAACTCAGCTTAACCAAGATACACTTCAAGATTATATTATATTATGATCCACATCACACAATAAATATGTAGGTACCTACACAGCACAAAGCAATAAATGTATAATATTTAAACAATAACATATTTAATTCAGATTTTTTACGCCCACTGCCAGGCAATGGTCTTATTTCCCTTGGCTTTCTGAAATAGATCAACAAGCAGGCTAGACGCGGCACTCTCATCTCATAATCATTTAGTGTAATAATAGTAGTACTAGGCAGGTTCGGACTGAGCCCGATCCCGAACCAAACAAAGGCTGAGCCAGCATTCCTTGGTGGTCTTAGAAGGTAGTCCGAAGGCTCGGTTAGTCCAGCATACCCGCTTTAGTACCCCGGCTATAGGCGAGATGCGTAAAAGCATGGCCCTTTGTAGCTTAAAGGGGTAGTATCGATAGGGCACCCAGGTCATAGGGTCCCCGACTTGTAGTGCCCTCGCTTGTCTTCATTTTGGAGCCTTCCTACATATTTTAGTCCCGCCTAGGGCTAGTCACACCTGGGACCAGGGGATAACAAGGCTATCTAGCCAAGGTCTCCGCTAGCCAGGGAGGGAGGGGTGGCAGGGTAGACCCCACTGGCAACTACCAGCTTGTCTTTACGACCAGTCCGATACTGTCAAAACATACAAAGACTTATACAGCTAAATCGGCACTTTCTTGATACACACACGACGAGACACATAAGCCATATTCTTCACACTTTGTAAGAAAAAAACGTCATGCGGTTTCGCCGAATCGCCGCAATCATATACAATCGAAGTTACGTAGAATAGGATGGACGCAGACTGTTGACACTGTGCATAAGGTTCGCCGGGTTTTTGTTTAAGTTTTTGGTTCGATTTTATTTCAATTTAACATGGAGACTTTTAATTTTTGTAGTTACTAAAATCTATATATTTATATGTAAATATCTGTAAGTCTATCTGTGGAATTGTAGGCTCCTAAACGCAAGTTCTTTTGGCGCTCAAATTTCATATAGGTAGAGTGATTTTACTATTATGCCAACCATCTGGTCATCTACGAAGCCTGATATAGATATTTAAGTGTAATTAAGTACACTCCCCACCCCTCTTTCCTTCTCTAAATTATACAATCGCAGCATACCTATTTATATAAATTGACGCATCTAATCTTCCATATAATCAGTATTTGTATGAAAATAATCGTGATTGGAAACACTTGGCTAATCGCGGCTTCGCTTATCGCAAATACGCACACGTATTGGCCACGCCACCTTCCACATCCAGAACGTCACATGTACCAATCAATTTCATAAATAAATTGAACTTTTTAGAATAAAACAGACTATACTGTATATAGGCTAAGGTGCAGTATAACTCCTAATAGGTATTTGACCATTTTGATTAGCAGCATTGCATTCGATATGGTGGAAAATTTGAGATTAATACCTTTGTAGATGTTTCTGTTATGCTCATGTAGGCATGATTACAGCAGTGTGTCGAAATCATGTTATCTCGTCAAATCAAAAGCATGGTTAATGCACTTCTATTGCTTTCGACTACTGAATACTATGTAGACGGCACGTCTAGCAGAACTTTGTCACGAGACAAACAATAATGTTCGCTTTCCATTCAATACGGTGCGAGCAAGACAGTTGATGCTGAATCGCGCGAAATGCGAAGTCAAGGCAAGATATGATAATTATGCTAGCCCTGCTCTAGCACGACTTGTCGCGCGACTTAGCGTCAACCGTCACACTCTCACAGTACTGTACAGAAAGTGATAGGTAATATTTCTCGCGCGAGAAAGAGTCGCGTGTCACATTTTGTGCTAGGTCCTATGCTGCCCTCGTGTGAAATCGGCTTATGTGATACTATGTCTCGCCACAAGAGAGAGAATGGTTGTCCTAAATGGGCTGTCCTTATGCTAGCTCGCCTGTTTTGTATGGTTTCTAAAAATACAATCAGTTTTAGAATTCTTACGGGTGTCTTTTAAGGACATTTTATTATGCCCTCTGAAATTTCGTAACATTTCAAAGATCTTTCTTAATTAATATTACCTTATATTAGGTGGCGTAACTAGTCAGAGTCAAAAGTACCTACTGAGCTTTACTTTTAATTTTTGACCGAAGTTTCATGATTTACCCACTGTTCACATTGCCATAAACCCAAACTCGGGGTGTGCACTCCTGCCATACTAAAATTTCCCGGGATAGCAACTCTACCCAAAACCATAAGATATCGACCAGTGCAATGTGCAAATCACAATTTTGTCATGAGAGACACAAAGTTGCGCTGCTATTATGCCCTAATCGCCCTGTCGTGCCGTGTATCTTATGCTATATGGCGTTTTTTACGACGATCGAAATTCCCTCTGTCGAAAGCACCTACTACATACAAAATGCATTAAGCCTTAAGTGCGCCATTTCGTGGTTTTGTACATTGGTCACGCTTACATCTGTAAGCATTGCAGTAAATAAGAACAACAGCCGACGTGCTCATCGCAATAAAATTGTTGAGAACATACGAACACAATAAAAGCCCAGCGTCTCAACGAGCCGGGGTAGCATAACTGACCGCGGCTTCTCTTGTTTAGGAGACACAGCGTCATCCGTCTTTCTCGCTTTGCATTGATCAGGAATAGCCGGACGCCACAAAGTGCAATGCCACAATAGTGCTAAAAACTCTAAAAAGTACAGCGGGACACCTATAATGAACCTGCCCGTGTCATCATCATCATATCAGCCGAAAGACATCCAATGTCGTGTCTGTCGTGC
Source organism: Apotomis turbidana (assembly GCA_905147355.2). Taxonomy (NCBI): domain Eukaryota; kingdom Metazoa; phylum Arthropoda; class Insecta; order Lepidoptera; family Tortricidae; genus Apotomis; species Apotomis turbidana. Next base: position 4,399,129 of record LR990285.1, read on the forward strand.
ACAAATTCATCCGATAGTTTCTACCGATCGTCCTCAGACCGGTTGCACCTTACTGTAGAACCTAGTCGAGCTATTCTCGTGCCTTTGGCCCTATATTTTATGACCCTTTTTACGGAGCATTATGGTTAGACTGGTTTTTCCCGGTTTCATAGCTGGTGAATAGACGAGATTAGTACGTCTTCTTTTTCTTACTTGAAATTAGCAAGTGGGACTTTCCAGTTCTCAGTAGTCTTTTGTGTATACCAGGACAAGTCCCATTTCGAATCTCTGCCCAGTTCTCCTTGTCACGTAAAATAAAAATATTGTTCCCCTCGATAATGTTCTATTCCGTATGCTCAAATGATGAGTAAATAATTGCGCTTTGACCTTAAAGAAACATGAGCTAAAAGATTAGAGCTAGTACAAGCCGTTCATATTTTGTCAAGGTTATGGTATATTTCATACATTGGTTTTTATACAAGTTTTTGTATTGGACCTATTACGTGTTAAAGACGGATACTAAGTCCGAATTATTTTCGCGTTAGACTTTTTTGATAAGTACTTGCTTCTTGCAGTTAAATCTGAGAAAGAAACTGGACCGTTCTAAAAAACCGTGCCCCTCTATTTTCATAATTTGTAAAATTTTTAAGCTATCGAAAAGCAATTAAATATTATGCACATACGGTTCTTCAGAAAGGCCCAAAATATACTTTTAAATTAAAATATTACACAATAGTGTTTTTATTTATTACGCATAACTTTTACAGAATGATTTGACGCCATGAGCTTGTCAAACAGCCGCAACCAGTTCCTGGCCTTCGAGTCGCACAATCAGGATAATATCCAATATGAAAGAAAAGGCGGCATCTTCATTAGTACCTGTGTCTGCATTTGTTACATCATCTGCGCAGTCTTAGTGGCTGTATTGGTTGGCGTAATAGTTTATTTCATTACATATTTTAAGGTAATGACCTTCAATTTCATTATCTTTACTTAAAGTACTACCTAAGTCTTATCACTGCTTAACGGCTACCGAACTTGTATAAAAAATTAAAAAAGTACTATCAGAGCAGTGCTTGAAAAAATTGTAAACAAAATTATCGATTTCATTGAGAATAACCGGCAGTTAACACGTTATCAATATCATTCGCATTTCGCAGTCGGAAGTTGAAGACATCAAGACCTTAGCACGAGCTTTTAAAAAAACATTACGTCGAGATGACAGTTCGCGAAAAATGACACTCTAGGCGCAAAAATCGCGTGAATACTTATTATTTAAACAAATTATTTTTTATCGGCGAATATTTAAAGCATTTTTATAAAATGGAAGTTTTTTAATAATTTATTATATGTCTTGTGTTTGATCGTGCATTTATATTCTGTGATATTATCTTATTTTCTAAGACAAAATGTGCTTAAAGTGGTGTACCTTTTTAGTTTTAATAAATACGTTAGTTATCAATGGGAATAAAACTGTGAGTATTTAAAATGATTAAAAAACGTAATATTAATATTTGAACCTTGTTATTAATTTGCATGTGTTTGCTAGATACGTTATATTAATGACAATTAAGCCATAACTTTCTGTTCTATTTATACTGTTGTTCCGAATGATAACAACTTATCATGTTCAAATCTAATACTCAGCCTTTCATAAATGAATAAAGAACTATATGATGGTTTGTACAATAGTGTTTGCATACTTATAACATACATTGACCAATGGTTACACTAAAATCGATTAACACATATTAAAATATTGTCTGGAAGAGACCTCTTTAGCAATAAAACTGTCTGTTGTTTACTAGTTATTCATGTTTGTTTTTCTTTCTTGTTGTACGCAATAAAGTGTAATCAATTCTATTCTAAAGAAATAAGATGTCTAATATAAATTGTTTAATAATTTTATTTTCCTATTTCCAGCTTTCACAACAATCTAATGCCAGTGACTTCTGGAATGAAGGTGAACCTTTTGGTCACAATGGACCACCGTCTCCAGATCTTCGCCTTCCCTCCAAAATAGTCCCAAGTTTCTACCGTCTGAAAGTTAAAACGGATCTTGATAACTCCAGCTTCACAGGAGAAGTGTACATAACTATTAAAGCTAAGAGTAATGTCAAGGAGATAATTTTGCATTCCAAAGGTCTCAGTATTAACGATAAAGCGAAACTAACAGAACAAATTTATGAAGATGTCCAGACTTTGCATAGGAAGAAGCGACAAGAGCCGAATAATGAAACGGTACCATTAGATAACGTATCTACCACAGCAAAACCTTTAGATACCACAGAAATCCTGAATGCAAAAGAAAAATCAGCAGAAAATATAACTATAGTAACATCAAGCAATGAAAGTGACACACCTATTAAATTGAACTCGGATGTCATATCAAACGAAACTTTAAATGATGCACCATCAACAACTGAAAATACAAACAAACCAGCTGTTGTAGGAGTTCCAATTTCAAATGACACTGTATACACTACCGTGACAACAGTAAACACACATGTTACACACAGCAATGCTAGAGACATTCAGATATTATCCATTAAAGAAGGAACGGGAGATCGGTTGATTATTAAACTAGCTTCTACATTGAAACCTGATGTGGATTACATACTGCAGCTGAACTTCGAAGGGAAGATATCTGATGCAATGACTGGGTTCTATAAGAGCACATATACTACTAGTGATGGTCAAGTCAGGTAAACAAATTTAAATTACACTTTACTACTAACTTTGACCTTTGACATTCTTTGTTATTATAATTAGGAAACAAACCCACCTTGTGCCTATCATGGTTTAGGTTTACCATAGATACATAGAAGATATATTCACAAATTACATTCTAAAACTGTCCCAATGAAACAAGTTACATAAATTATTTAATTGCCAATGCTATGCACAAGCTATAAATGAAAACTACACTAAATTGTAATAAGGTCTATATACTACTACACCAAACAAATTCTGTGCAAAAAACAAATGAGTATAAGTACAGTAAGATTATTCTATATCACACTTTGACCCATATTTTTATCTGAGTATGTCAGTTCCATTGTAATTAAACAATAGAAGATTATTTTCAATGCTAATGGACATTATGTTTTATAGCTACCATAAAATGAGGCTATTTGGGGCCCAAGGGATTGTTTGGTACAAAGAAAAAAGTCTTTTAAGCCTGCTTCTTTTACCATTGCAATATAAAGGCCATAAATGTCTTCATTTCGGGTATATGACATTTTTTCCAATAATTGCGATGAAAATATATATATTGTACATTACGAAATACTCCAAATAGCTCGTTAATAACAAATCACTTCATCTTACCGTATCTGCCATCCCAGGAAAGGCTTGAACATTTTTGAAAAATATCGGTACAGATCAATTATGACCTAAGCAAACTTCATGTCAGGTGTTTCCGCAGATGCTTGAGTTTACAAATAGCTGTATTGCATGTTGTTTTATCAGCTTCCTGTTATGTTTATATCTCAGGTCAATGATAAAAATGACTGACTTGTTCTCTTAAGTTTTAATATTTTATAATTACTGATAAGCAGTGATGTCTCAAATCTTTATGTAGCACTTATGGCCTGGAGGTAATGTGATTACATTATCGCTATGTGAACCGTAAATATTTGATTATTGCTTATTTCTGGTGCAAAACAATGATGCATTGTGATCTCATTTGAAATACAAGAGTGATAATGCAATTCGAAGCAGATTAATTGCATCTACTTGGAGTGGCAATGTATTTGTAAAAGATAGGGTTTGATGTGATCGCCAATATTTCTTTTTGGGTTTGTTATTTTCTGAAAAATATAGGTACTTATAATAATACAATTTTGTTATAAAACATAATTTTCTTTCAAGCAGTATGATAAAATTGGTTTGCGAACTGCCTATGCTATCCCGTTTGATGTAACATTCCTTCACATGTATTTACGGTTTCTTTACAAAGTTTAGACCAATCCGTACACGTTGCTAATCAAAATTACATTGCTTTATACATATCTATTACCATATGGCAATCCCTCGGAACTGAAACGCAAGTTACGATTTTATTACGTAGGACATTATTTATTTATTGCGGTAAAAATGGTTATTATCTATCTCTAGTGTTACTTTTTATCCCAGATATATTGACACTTAAATTCTTCATAAATAATAAAATACAAATATAATTGGTAAATGTCTCCTTGTTGTAGAATTCCCCATCTGTGTTGTTGTGTTGTCTTACAACTTTTGTTTTTAATTTTTCACATACCTGAGCAGCATATCACTGCAAGTCCATACCGACGGCAAAAAGCGTCAAACGCTGTAAACGCCAAGGGAATTCATTGGCGTTTACGCTTTTTGCCGTCGATACGTTACTGAAAAGCAGAACACTGTAAGTGCTATGATAAATAAATAAATAAAATAAAATATTTGTTTATTCAGGTATTAACCCATCACATTAACATTAATACATTAATTTATTATTATTATTATTATTAAATTGAAATAAGACAATAAATTAAAATAAATTAAATACATTAAACTTAGATTTAGTATTTAATTTCAATGGATATTTTGAAATTAAATAGTAATTCTAAATATTCAAGACACATTATTTATTGAAATACATGCATAGGGTTAGAACATTTGGTAGCATACCGTGGTTCTAAAATCCATGGAGTCGTTAACTAGCAGCCTAAATAGCCTATATTATAGGCTAGTTGACCCATTTTTGAAATATATTTGAAATGGTTAATAATGATCTGACTAGCTCTTAAAAAAATTATTGTATCCTTGTGAGAGCTAGAAAGCTAAATTTTATTAATTGAAAATAGAATTTCACGAACAGACAAAAACACCGACCGCCATTTTTGCTTTTTGCTTATCTGTGGCGTGACGTAAAATATGTTAAAATAAAAAGTTGTAATAAATAATAAGTAATAAGTTGTTGTAATAAATAATAAGTTGTTGTCGAGAAGGAGATATCTAAGATATGAGATAAGAGTCATTGCTTATTCTATTGATAAGATACCTACGCTAAGTTGTTTTATTAAAATTGAGCGCGTCTCGCCAATAAACGTTACAGTTTGGCGAGAAATTACTTAAATTTGTATTTTATGTATGTTTTTTGTTGGTAAATAAATTAAAAAATATATATAAAAAGTTAAATAAACAGAAGGGCTACTCCCATGTTTGAAATTCGACCGTCGTATAGTGCCGTCCCGCTCACTCAAATATACTTTGACAGATCGAGAGAGACGGCACTATTCGGAGTCGTCGGAGTAGCGCTTCAGTTTTCTTTACGGGACCGGTGAGGTCACAATCATGATCGAGAATAAAAACCATATTTTCTAATTAATTTTTTTCGGCCATCTTCTACTTTCATTAACTGAAAAATATAAATATATCGCATAGGTTTCCTATGCTGAATACTATACGAAATAAAAATGAATACAATTTAACATGAGTCAACTTCGACTTTGAATATGAAAAAAAATTACAATTGGCTATGTAATTTTTTTTATAGTCTAAGTCGAAGTCTTAAAATATACGGCGATATATTAAATACCATGAGTTGCTGTTTTATAATTTTGAAAAGAGACTCCATGGATTTTAGAGCCACGGCATGTTACCAAATGTTCTAACCCTATACATAAACTTACAATGTTTTGATTTTCCGGTACAGTGACTTTATTAGGGAAAGCAAACCCGGTTATTTTACCATACAAATAACCGATTACAAACGGGTTTACGTTCCCTAGACTGTATGTTGTTTGTTCTCAACATGAACATGGACAATAATGAAAACATTGAATACTATTCTTTATTGAATGTTTATATAACAATAGATAATTACGTTCCATTATTTCCTATACTTAACATCGTCGTGTGAAATAATTTTCCGTTTGCCACTTGGTAAACACAACTGATTATACAAATGACTTTTTCCTGGTACGTTTATGGCTCAATGAAATAAATACCTAATTAATGTAGTTTCTTAAAAAAAATCGTATACAGTAAAGGCTTGTTCGGACTAGGCTAGTATTTTAGTCTAGTAGCGAGTAATTTAGTAGCTAAACGTGTCTGAACACCAAAAAATTTGTCGAGTAGATTAGTAAGTAGTTTAGTCGAGTCAATCCATTTTATTCTATTTTTTTAGTAGTGAGTAGCACCCCCCACCACGCGTCTGTGCTTATTCGGCCGCCGGCTAAATAGTAATAGTCCGAACCTGTCGATTTAGTCGCGTTCATTAGTTGGCGTGAAAATGTCGTTTCGCTGGAGCGAGGAAACCACTTAAAAATTACAGAATACCACTGACTTGTGAACTTTTCTCGACTGTAATGCGAACGATTTTTAGGCAGTAGCGAATAGGTTCCTACTAAATTACTCGCTACTAGACTAAAATACTAGCCTAGTCCGAACAAGCCTTAAGTCTACTTTCGGAAATGCTGGCAGACTCAGACTTGTGCCCGGGCGGCCTGTTTACTAAGTCAGTTTCTCGCACTCTTTAGATTTCGTGCTATCCCTGTTTCAAAATTGGTTAAAATCCGTCCCGTTTGGCTCGATGAACGCACAAAGGCCCTCCGATATAGATGGCGCTGTAATCAGTACCCTACAAAACACGAGCCATCCTTCACGTTAGCCCAGCTAGGACACTTGTTTTTTTTATATGATGGGACTTACACAATAGCAGTGGTTCCCAACCATCAAAATAGGTATGGCCCGCGAAACATTCAATCAAATTCGCTGGCGAAACATTGTCGGAGTCCGCCGGAGGAAGGAGATTCTTTACATTTGCTGAAGATATAACAGTGGCCCATGGTCAAGACAAGGTGGGAGACCTCTGCACTATACGGTATTTGATGACAGCTTATATTTCATCTAATCTCATATAAATAATAACATAAAGATCAGTAGTCAAAACACATCTTTTTTAAGTTTTGATCCAATTACAAATAGAATAATACCCAAAAGTTAGTGGCAGATTATAATTTGCTCCCGTGTAGTTTTGAATGGGTTTTTAGTGTTTTCACTAATACAATTTGTTATCACTATAGTAAAAAAAGTTGGGAGAGCGATCTGTGGTGCCAAAACGACAGATTCATGTAGACCGTTGTTCCAAAAATTGAAAATTCTTCCGTTACCCACACTGTACATTTATGAAATGTGTCTCTTTGTGAAAGCTCGTATTAGTCAGTACAATATTATGAAATCTAATGATAGGTCAACTTCTAAGCACCATGGGCTTAATATCTGTTATCCATGTCATAGCTCTGCTCATTTTGAAAAAAGTATTCTTTTCATGTCTGTCAAAATGTTTAATAATTTGCCTAATGACTTGAAATCCTTGGATTGCCAAGGTTTCAAACCCAAATTGTTTAAGTGGTGCCTACAAAGAATGTACTACTCTGTTAATGAACATTTTACGACCACACTAATACCTAATCAATGTTTCTTTTATATTATTATTATTCGTTTTTTTTTACATTGATATTCAAAAAAGATGTATTAAGTATTGTTATTTGCTGTCTTACCACTTTTCTATATGCATGATATTAATTTATTATCTAAATACGTTTATTCTCCTCAAAACTTATTTTTAATCCGACATTATTAAATACATACTCTTCATAGGTTTTAGTGACATGCATATTTAAAGACAAAATATTGTGCGCCAAATTCTGGCTGATTGTGATGTACCAAACACTAACCCTACCACCATTTATAACCATTCACATTCAAACAATTACTTGAGATGCTGATGCTGGCTATAGTAAGTTGCAACTGTAACCTATCCTCTACAATAAGATCTTATCCCTTTTGCAGGAGTCTCGGAGTGACGCAGTTCGAGCCTACGTCAGCGCGCGCTGCGTTCCCCTGTTTCGACGAGCCGGCTTTCAAGGCCATGTTCGAGATCAGTCTCGCACACCCTGGCAACCTCACCGCGCTGTCCAACATGAAAGTTTCCGCACAGGAAGACATGTGAGTCACACATAAGTCTAGTCACACTATTCCTGCTTCAATGAGCCCGCATGTCAACTGGCGTCGTTCACCTGCTACGATGAGCCGGCTTTCAAGGCCATGTTCGAGATCAGTCTCGCACACCCTGGCAACCTCACGGCGCTGTCTAACATTAAGGCTTCCGCACAGGTAGATATGTGAGTCACACATAAGTCTAGTCACACTATTCCTGCTTCAATGAGCCCTAATGTCACCTGGCGTAGTTCACCTGCTACGATGAGCCGGCTTTCAAGGCCATGTTCGAGATCAGTCTCGCACACCCTGGCAACCTCACCGCGCTGTCCAACATGAAAGTTTCCGCACAGGAAGACATGTGAGTCACACATAAGTCTAGTCACACTATTCCTGCTTCAATGAGCCCGCATGTCAACTGGCGTCGTTCACCTGCTACGATGAGCCGGCTTTCAAGGCCATGTTCGAGATCAGTCTCGCACACCCTGGCAACCTCACGGCGCTGTCTAACATTAAGGCTTCCGCACAGGTAGATATGTGAGTCACACATAAGTCTAGTCACACTATTCCTGCTTCAATGAGCCCTAATGTCACCTGGCGTAGTTCACCTGCTACGATGAGCCGGCTTTCAAGGCCATGTTCGAGATCAGTCTCGCACACCCTGGCAACCTCACGGCGCTGTCCAACATGAAAGTTTCCGCACAGGAAGACATGTGAGTCACACATAAGTCTAGTCACACTATTCCTGCTTCAATGAGCCCGAATGTCACCTGGCCTAGTTCACCTGCTACGATGAGCCGGCTTTCAAGGCCATGTTCGAGATCAGTCTCGCACACCCTGGCAACCTCACCGCGCTGTCCAACATGAAAGTTTCCGCACAGGAAGACATGTGAGTCACACATAAGTCTAGTCACACTATTCCTGCTTCAATGAGCCCGAATGTCAACTGGCGTCGTTCACCTGCTACGATGAGCCGGCTTTCAAGGCCATGTTCGAGATCAGTCTCGCACACCCTGGCAACCTCACCGCGCTGTCCAACATGAAAGTTTCCGCACAGGAAGACATGTGAGTCACACATAAGTCTAGTCACACTATTCCTGCTTCAATGAGCCCGCATGTCAACTGGCGTCGTTCACCTGCTACGACGAGCCGGCTTTCAAGGCCATGTTCGAGATCAGTCTCGCACACCCTGGCAACCTCACGGCGCTGTCTAACATGAAAGCTTCCGCACAGGTAGACATGTGAGTCACACATAAGTCTAGTCACACTATTCCTGCTTCAATGAGCCCGCATGTCAGCTGGCGTAGTTCACCTGCTACGACGAGCCGGCTTTCAAGGCCATGTTCGAGATCAGTCTCGCACACCCTGGCAACCTCACGGCGCTGTCCAACATGAAAGTTTCCGCACAGGAAGACATGTGAGTCACACATAAGTCTAGGCACACTATTCCTGCTTCAATGAGCCCGCATGTCAACTGGCGTCGTTCACCTGCTACGATGAGCCGGCTTTCAAGGCCATGTTCGAGATCAGTCTCGCACACCCTGGCAACCTCACGGCGCTGTCCAACATGAAAGTTTCCGCACAGGAAGACATGTGAGTCACACATAAGTCTAGTCACACTATTCCTGCTTCAATGAGCCCGCATGTCACCTGGCGTAGTTCACCTGCTACGATGAGCCGGCTTTCAAGGCCATGTTCGAGATCAGTCTCGCACACCCTGGCAACGTCACGGCGCTGTCTAACATTAAGGCTTCCGCACAGGTAGATATGTGAGTCACACATAAGTCTAGTCACACTATTCCTGCTTCAATGAGCCCGAATGTCACCTGGCGTAGTTCACCTGCTACGATGAGCCGGCTTTCAAGGCCATGTTCGAGATCAGTCTCGCACACCCTGGCAACCTCACGGCGCTGTCTAACATTAAGGCTTCCGCACAGGTAGATATGTGAGTCACACATAAGTCTACTCACACTATTCCTGCTTCAATGAGCCCGAATGTCACCTGGCGTAGTTCACCTGCTACGATGAGCCGGCTTTCAAGGCCATGTTCGAGATCAGTCTCGCACACCCTGGCAACCTCACGGCGCTGTCTAACATGAACGTTTCCGCACAGGAAGACATGTGAGTCACACATAAGTCTAGGCACACTATTCCTGCTTCAATGAGCCCGCATGTCAACTGGCGTCGTTCACCTGCTACGATGAGCCGGCTTTCAAGGCCATGTTCGAGATCAGTCTCGCACACCCTGGCAACCTCACGGCGCTGTCTAACATGAAAGTTTCCGCACAGGAAGACATGTGAGTCACACATAAGTCTAGTCACACTATTCCTGCTTCAATGAGCCCGCATGTCACCTGGCGTCGTTCACCTGCTACGATGAGCCGGCTTTCAAGGCCATGTTCGAGATCAGTCTCGCACACCCTGGCAACCTCACGGCGCTGTCTAACATTAAGGCTTCCGCACAGGTAGATATGTGAGTCACACATAAGTCTAGTCACACTATTCCTGCTTCAATGAGCCCTAATGTCACCTGGCGTAGTTCACCTGCTACGATGAGCCGGCTTTCAAGGCCATGTTCGAGATCAGTCTCGCACACCCTGGCAACCTCACGGCGCTGTCCAACATGAAAGTTTCCGCACATGAAGACATGTGAGTCACACTTAACCTTCTCTAGTCACACTGTTCCTGCTTCAATTAGCCCGCCCTTCATCAAGTAGCGTAGTTCCCGCTTTCAAGGCCATGTTTGAAATCAGCTTCGCGTACTCTGGCAAACTGACCGCGCTGTCCAACATGAAGGTCCACAGGTGGATACAGTTGCCGAGAAACTTCTTGAGCCTAACCTTGACTGCGCAGTAGCCGATTTACGGACAAATATGCATGCGCAGATCCGCCATTTTGGGTCAAGAAGATTCTCGGCAACTGTATGTGGGTTACCATTGTATAATGGTAGCGGTGGTAGGAGTGTGAGAGACCGAGCTCTTAAGTTCTGCTCCCACGACCACGTATGGCCGCCGCTCATCATTCAAAGGAGTTTCACTATGAGTATAATATTTTCATCGAATTTCATTTCATCGGAAACGTTTCAAGTAACATTTAGTTCACGAATTATTGTTTGGTTTAATTTTGTTTCATGACCAGATCATTCCAATTTTTATTATTTTATAGAATAACTATTCAGGGAATATTATTTGGCAAATTATTAATTCTGTATGAATTTTAAATGGCAGAATAACAAAACAACGAATTTCATTTGTTCGAAATGGTACGACGACGAGCGAAACGAGGAGCAGTGTTAGGTTGAACTGCGACCCTAACGAGCGAGCGAAGCGAGCGAGCCGCGGAGGTCTATATCGAGTGGGAAATAAAACTTCGCCAATCAATACATAATCCTTTAAATTATAATCCTTGTAATAATTTGTATGTTAATTAAAAATACTTGAAACAATAAATCCCAAAACGTTTTCCAATACATAGTACAACTATGTCATTATTCATCCGACAAGTAAAAATACACGATTTAAAATTACTTGTAATGATCATTCCACAAACTGAATTGTTCGCGAAATAAAAATACATGAAACGCTGACTTTGAAGTTAAACTATTTGATGATAAACTATTTTCATGTTCTATACTTACTTAGGTGCTATACTTACTAGTCTGGCTCAGTGACCCAAAGAGGATCTTGGCCTCTGACGTAAGAGAACACCATTCTTCCTGTTATGAATTCCCCGCCAGTAAATATCCCTATTTAGGGCGCACAGATCCTTCTGCAGTCTGACTTTCTAGCGGTGTCTAGGGCGACCGACCCGACGTTTTCCACTCGGTCGCCCCTGATACGCTCTCTTTTCGGCCCGATCGTGTCCCATCCTCTCCAGGTACCCCAGCTACCCAGTCATGTTCTATACAGTAAAGATAAATAAATAAATGTCCGCCGAGACCCGATAACATGACAGCGTCACAACCTTGACCCGCTGCCAACCCTATCAGCTAATTATGTTAATTTCGGATGGTTTACGCTGCTACACGTGCCATACATATCCTATCTATTTAAATGTATACCATAAAAACTGACTTAAATGTTGTGATACTGATAAGTTATAGCTCGTACGAAGTTGATTGTTGATTGTTTTTATAGTCTAGGTATTTTAATTGATAATATAAGATCTGGATTAGGTGCAACTTTGATTCAACATTTGTAGGTACCCTGGCCTGAAAAAGTTATATTACTGCTGTTATAATTGTTTAATTATCTTTTTCTACTCCAGTACTTTTTTCTGTCATTTATATAGTTACTAACTCTAATATAAAGACATAAATTATGAAAGTCTGTAAAAGTCTATACTCTACTGCTCAAAAACACACTGCTAACCGATGTTATAATGTCGCCAAAAAACCATCACTTAGTACCTCAGATTACATGATGAACAGCTGCATTCAAACAATTTGCAAATTAAAAAAAAAACTTTTGTACTAAGGCATTGGTGCCAACTTAAAAAAGAAGTTTTATCTTCAGTGCATGGATGTTTAGTATAGTGAACGATACCTTTATGCATAAGTTAAATTTTTTTGACAGATGTTTAGTATGGTGATCGTATACCTTTATGTATAAGTTAATATTTTTTTGACAGATGGATGTCAATAAAAAAAAAGTTTATCAGAGACAATTTTTCTTTTTAATTTTGTTGATTCCGAGCGGGAACATTTAATTATTTTCTTTGTTGTTTATTTGCATTTTATTTATGAAATGTCGAGTCGTAGAAAAAGTATTGTATGCAACGTTGTATAAGTAGGTCAAAAAACGCTCGTGGCATCTTTCTTACGATGTTCGCTGCGCTCACATCGTAACCCATGCCACTCGCGTTTTTTGCCCCCTCTTATACAACGGTTGCATAAAATACTATTAGAGCATCGAAATACGAAAGGTTAGTATTTAATAACAACATTGCTTGTTTAATTTTTGATTACAAGCCGTAAAGTATAGACAACCGCCTCCAAAAAAAACCGTTCATTGAATATTCAACTATCGCCTTAGAGCCGGTAGATAAAAAAAATTGGGCAAGTGCGAGCCCGACTCGCGCATGAAGGGTTCCGTACCTATCCATATATCTAATCTATAACAAGTTTGTTGTATGGGAGCCCCCTTAAATATTTATTTTATTTTATTTTTAGTATTTGTTGTTATAGCGGCAATAGAAATACATCATCTGTGAAAATTTCAACTGTCTAGCTATCACCGTTGTTGAGATACAGCCTGGTGACAGACGTACGGAAGGACGGACGGACGGACGGACGGACGGACGGACAGCGAAGTCTCAGTAATAGGGTCCCGTTTTTACACTTTGGGTACGGAACCCTAAAAAAATGTAACGCTAATACTGTCAGAGCCGAACTACCTGCTAGAGATAATAGATGCTGATCAATTGTACAGTCACACGGATCATATAGTTTGGAGTAGTCAAAGTTGCAAAATATATCGCAACACAAAACACGTACTTACTTACTGCTACCCAAAGTCTCTTCCGATTTTCACTGTATTTCCCGATCGATGAATAACTTCTAAGGCACTTTCATGTATTCTAACGGTTTAGTATTTATTATCTTTATTGAAAAAAAAAAAACAAACATAGACAAATCCTAAGTTATGTTAGTGTTAGTAGATTTTTTTATATATATATATTTTCGTTTTGTCTCTAGTCCGGAGTCGCCTGGGTGGAAATGGACCCACTTCGAACGGTCCGTGAACATGTCCACCTACCTCGTCGCCTTCGTGGTGTGCGACTTCCAATACGTCGAGACCTCCTACATTAGCAAGGTACTGAAATAACCAAGAATGGGGAATGACGAAATTAAACAAATCTAGATTTTTGTTTATTGGTTTCTTCAAGAAGCGCCCAGAGTCCTTGAACACATTATTCACTACTCAACCATTTGATTTTATTTTTCCAGGACAACATCACAAAACCCATACGAGTTTGGACTCGCCCAGAGCTTATAAACAAGGCGAACTACGCGCTAACAATAACGCCTAAGCTTCTAGACTTTTACGAGGAAGTGTTCGGGCTCCCGTATGCATTAGATAAACTGGACTTGATCGCGGTACCGGACTTCTCCAGCGGGGCCATGGAGAACTGGGGACTGATCACTTTCAGGTAAGACTAACAGATCCCCTAGAGGTAGCGCCTAAGCTACTCGAGTTTTATGAAGTGTTTTTGTTCACGTACGCATTTTACAAGCTGGACTTGATCGCGGTACCGGGCTTCTCCAGTGAGGCCATGGAGAACTGGGGACTGATCACTTTCATGTAAGACTAACAACTGACTCCTATCCTACCGACTGCGCCAAATGAAAAAAATGTACCTACTGTGCGAGGAATAAAACACCGTGTCACTTAAAACACGATTTAATGTCGACTGCCTAAATTGTGAAGCGCGAGTCGGCATACCCGCGAACATATTAAATATAAAACATATATCTACCTACAAATTATGTATCAATATACTACAATTCCCTAGAGCTATTGCTCAAGGTACTAGAGTCTTATGAAGTGTTCGGGCTCCCGTACGCATTAGATAAACTGGACTTGATTGCGGTACCAAACTTCTCCAGCGGGGCCATGGAGAACTGGGGACTGATCACTTTCAGGTAAGACTAACACGTCTCCTAGAGATAACGCCCAAGCTACTAGAGTTTTATGAAATGTTCGGGCTCCCGTACGCATTAGATAAACTGGACTTGATTGCGGTACCGGACTTCTCCAGCGGGGCCATGGAGAACTGGGGACTGATCACTTTCAGGTAAGACTAACACGTCTCCTAGAGATAACGCCCAAGCTACTAGAGTTTTATGAAATGTTCGGGCTCCCGTACGCATTAGATAAACTGGACTTGATTGCGGTACCGGACTTCTCCAGCGGGGCCATGGAGAACTGGGGACTGATCACTTTCAGGTAAGACTAACACGTCTCCTAGAGATAACGCCCAAGCTACTAGAGTTTTATGAAGTGTTCGGGCTCCCGATAATACTTATCCAGATCTTACTTGGTATACTGAAGCAAAA
This sequence comes from Apotomis turbidana, assembly GCA_905147355.2. Classification (NCBI taxonomy): domain Eukaryota; kingdom Metazoa; phylum Arthropoda; class Insecta; order Lepidoptera; family Tortricidae; genus Apotomis; species Apotomis turbidana. The sequence continues at coordinate 4,414,136 of LR990285.1, forward strand.
GGCATATTTTTATTTTAGCTTCCTCTATTTATCAATTGATACCCTGTCTGTAAGATTTAAAGCGGTTATGTGTTGTGTGAAATTTCAGCTATTTAATAGGCTAACCCAGTTTTGAAATGTATTTCAAAAGGTTAATAATGATCTTACTAGCTCTAAAAAAAAATGTCTTGTATTTTTGTGAAAGCTAGAAACCTAAATTTTATCAATTGAAAATTAGAAATTTCATGAACCGTCAAAAACGCCGTCCGCCATTTTCGCCTTTTGCTAATCTGTGGCGTGACGTAGAATTACCTGTAAATATTCGAAATTCGACCGTCGTATAGTGCCATTCCGCTCACTCCAATATACTTTGACAGGAGATCGAGAGGGACGGCACTATTCGAAGTCGTCAAAGTAGACTTTCAGTTTTGTTTACATGACCGATGACGTCACTATCATAAGCGAAAATGGTGGACAGCGTTTTAAGCATTTCAAAATACAGATTAAAAACCATATTTTCTAATTAATTTTTTTCCGCCATCTTTCACTTTTATGAATTGAAAAATATATATTTAGGTTTCGTTTGCTAAATACTATACGGAATAAACATTAGTTTATTACAATTTGACATGAGTCAACTAGCTTATTATCTTAGGAAAAGAAGGTTTAAAAATCAAAAAAATTGTGGTAGTTATTTAACTGCAGACGCTGATCATGTTCATATCTCTTTCCAGAGAAACCACTCTCCTCTTCGACGTGAAGGACAGCGTGCCCCGCGACAGGCAGAACGTTGCTATCGACGTCGCGCACGAGCTTGCGCACCAGTGGTTCGGTAACTTAGTCACCATGCGGTGGTGGACCGACCTCTGGCTCAATGAGGGCTTCGCAACTTACATAGAATACCTCGGCGTCGACCATGTAAGTGTCAACCCTAGTCCGCTTAACATCGACATGGGAAAACCCTAGTATCGACATGTCTCGGCCCTAGTTTCAACATATGACGGCTTTAGTATCGACATAATCTCAATGCTGGTGCACTTTTACATCGACATGGGACAGCCCTGTTATGGACATGCATGAGACAGCCCTAGTGTCAACATGGGTCAATAAAAACTCAAGCATCGACATGTGACAACCCTCTTCGATTTTAATACTTGTCTTGGGCTCATATCCTCTCTAGCTGTCTCTGTCTCGCTCTGGCTCCTTGTGTCGCGACAAACAGGACGTGGCCATAGACGTGGCACGTGAACTAGCGCATCGGTGGACTCGCTTATGGCTTAATAAAGGCTTCGCGACTTACATAGAATACGTTGGCATTGACCATATAAGTGTCCCTAGTACGATCGACGAGACGTTGTGTAAATTATAGAGCGTTCAGCATGTGACAACCCTAGTACATCGTGAACAACGACCTTGTGTCCTGTGTGTGACCTCGAATGTGGTTCTTTCAGAATACGGATGCAATTTTTGGCAACCTTGATATGCGTCTTTTGATAATCAACAGGCGGACAGTGGATGCAATATGGTGACGAAAGCATAAGACTTTTATTACATTTCGAGTAACTTATGTATGCAGTTTTTGTAGTCATATCCATATTACGTATATCGTTTGACATGATTTTATTTTAACGTATATTGCATCCACTGTCCGCCCTTTGCTGATAACCCTAGAGCAACTAGCTGGTAACAATGGTCCAACTTTTGACAACCCTAGTTCACTTTGATATACACTGCTACGTATTTTATACAGCCTGAGATCGCGGTATTATATCACTTCTATAATTAATTAGTATTTTATGAAAGAAGAGACTTAGCTTTGTCACACTATAGAGAAAGTAATTAGCCAACCGTCACAAAAGGCTTAACATTAGATAAGAAGAATCCGCGCCTCTATTATTTGTCATTTATTTTCAGATCGAACCCGAATGGAACATGTTCGAGTCCTTTTCCATCGACAAAATGGACTTGCTACGCTCCGACTCTCTAAAAAACACCTCCCCCGTGTCTCGAAAAGTCGTGGACGCGTCGGAGATATCGCAAAAGTTCGACGAGATATCGTACACTAAGGGCGCTAATCTAATACGGATGCTGAACCATACCGTGTCGGAGGAGCTGTTCCATAAGGGTCTGCTGATTTATCTGAATGATTGGTGAGTAATTGATGGATAAATTCACCGCGGTACATATGCAAATTCAAACAGGAATCAACGTCACACAGTGGTGCTCATGGCACTAGTGTTAGTGACGAGGAACGCTGTAGGTACGTTCGTTACTTGATGTAACTGACAATTCAAATAATTGCATATTATGTCAAAATGCATACTACAATTTTCAGCTACTTTTGATGGCGACGTACCTACATTTGACAATACGAGCGAGGCAACGCTTCTCCATAAAAAAAAAAAAAAACAAATCATGTTTAAATAATGTTAAAACAATACTTTAGTGTGTGTACGTAATTCATATATTTCATATACAGTGCGACCAAAAAGAGTAGAAATTAAAAAGTGGCAATACTGTTGCGTCGTCCCTGTTTTCTTATATTGATTAGAAAGGGAGGACACTACAGTCTCTCTTTATTCTAGTGTCCGCAACAGTTCAAATTCTCAGCAGGTAGAATCTAGTAGATCTTTTTAGTGGAGCAGTTTTCAAGAAAGCCTTATAATATTTTCTACCGTCAGGATGAATGAATTTGAATATTAAGATATTTCTAGTACACTATCTTAAAGTCTATGGTTCCTCAGGAAATACTCGAACGCGGAAGAGAACGACCTGTGGGCGGCGATGTCGGCGGCGACCAAATCGGACGCCAGCCTGGGAGAGCTGTCCGTCGTACAGTTCATGAACTCGTGGACGCGGCAGGCCGGATATCCCGTCGTCAACGTGCAGCGGAACTACGACACGGGAGAAGTCACGTTTCAACAGGTACACGCTTTCCCATTTTATGGTTCCTCAAGATATACTCTAACGCCAAAGAGCGATATCATTGGCGACTAAATCGGATGCAGGGCTAGAAGAGCTTTCCGTTGTAAAGCTCAGGGATTCTCGCCAGGCCGGATTCCCCTGTTGTCGACATGCAGCGGAACTACGACACGGGAGACGTCACTTTTCAACAGGTACAAGCTTTCCCATTTTATGGTTCCTCAAGAAATACTCTAACGCCGAAGAGAACGATTTCTGGACGACGATATCATTGGCGACTAAATCGGACGCAGGGCTAGAGCTTTCCGTTGTACAGTTTATGGATTCACGCCAGATCAGATACCCCTGTCGTCAACTTGCAGCGGAACTACGAATACTAAGATACGGGTGATCTCATGTTCAAACAGCTACAATCATCTTTCCCACTTTAGGTTCTTTATTTAAAGTTGACGTCTAGCGGGCCTGTGATGGTTGCTTTTATCAAGCGATAAATAAGTGACAAAGTATCCGTCACGTTTTGATAAAATGCGAGTGTGTGACAGATGCTTTGTTACTTGATAAACGCAACCATCATTGGCCCCCTGATAACGACGTGAAAGTGAGGCGACGCTTCCCGCGAACTCTTACTTCAGTTGTTAGGTAAATACTGACGCGAACTTTACATTTCTCTCTGCCACTATTCAGTCCATGAGCTATATAAATACGTCCTCCGACCGATAGCATTTTATTCTAGCTCTTGCGTAACGTCTGTAAGATTAAGCCACTTACGCGAAGTATTTTTATATAGAGCATATGCGCTTGAAACTGATAAGGGTAATATTTTTCCCTTGGGCCGCGTACGAAACCGGAGGATCGTAACCGGTTGCGAAAAAAATACTTGTTTCTACTTGAACGAAACCAGTTACCAAATAATAGGTTTTTTCCTTACACGATACTGGTGTCAAGTGTGTCAATCAAGAATTGTGATGAAAAAATGTGACCGACAAGCTTTTAAATATATGATGATGGATGGTGATGACGAGTACATATTGTCTACCACGTAAAATATTTTTAACCTATTGACCGCCAAGCGGTCTAGCAATTTACCGTGCCACTGACGCCAGAGTAAAAAAAATAGATGTGCCCCAAAATCAACAGGGATTGAAAAATACTTGTAGCGGTTAGAATTACAAAGTTTTTGATCATTGAAATTTGGACGGCTGTGGCCGACGTGGCGTCAGGGGCACGATTTTTTGTTGACGGCCACAGCCGACTGTGGCGCTCAAAAGGTTAAGGGGCTGATTTGGGAACCCTAAATCGGCGCTATTTAACATGATCATTATAAACACATTCTGTTCTCCCAGAAACTGTTCTCGAGCTCCGCGGCCCCGTACCCTCGTATGGTAGATCAGCTGTGGCACGTCCCGCTGAGCTACGCGGCGGAGGCGGGGCCGCGGGCGGCGGCGCCGCGCCTGTGGCTGCGCGGCCGCTCCGCCGTCGCCCGCGTGCCCGTCAACGCCAGCCAGGCGCTCTACGTCAACGTGGATGCCATCGGTCAGTACACGGCACAGACTACCCCCCCTAGACGGAGCATGTAAGGCGACCCGCGCGCACCAGCGGTATGGTACGGCAGAACATTATTATTATTCGTATGGCATGTTATTTCAGATATCAAAAGAAACAATTCATTTAACTATAAGTAATTACGAATCCAATTTCAGTGACGTCAGCCATTTTCTAGCCTCGTCGCTCAGGACGATCAGGTCCTCCGTGGATCATGAAAATGAAAATGAAAAATGAAAATGAAAAATTTATTAATAACATCGTTACATGTCTGTTTGTTTGTTTATGTTACATTATTATTTACTAATTATATTAATAATTAAAGATCCGGTGTATCTTGTTAGAGGGCACTCTGTGATGATGCAAAACATTAAAGTATCAACACGGCGGCCACCGTTTAGTTGCGTCCATGTTTATGATCCATGCGTACGTCAACGAAAAAAGAAATTAAATAAATAACATGGTAAATTGTAGTGTTAAGTGGTGTAGAGAGACCTCATAAACATGGACGCAACTAAACGGTGGCCGCCATGTTGATAATTTAATGTTCTGCCGTACCATATCGTTGGTGCGCGCGGGTCGCCTTACATGTGCCTTACATGCTCCGTCTAGTGGGGGTGGTCTGTGGTACACAGTGAGAGGGGGGTGTCTTTCTCATTCGATTAAAAACGCACCCTGAACCCTAATTCTCCTGAATAGATTACGAAAATTCTCGCGGCTTACGCTCAAATTAAAGAGGAGATTATTCCTCGTATCGTTTCTGTGTCTAACAGGAGTCGGTGCAATTTTGTGCCAATGGGGAGTTGTGTCGCCCACATCTAACGTTAAAGGATCCGTTAAAAATGCCCCTCATTTTTTATAGTATAGAAAAGTAGCCAATTTGCCAAACTATATGATTAACGTGGACTGTGTCCAGATCTCTATTTTATTTGATTTATAACTCGTTTCTTCCTCAGGCTATTACCGAGTAAACTACGACAAGAAAAACTGGGACCTGCTTAGCACAGCCCTGAAATCCGGCTACTTTAAGTCACCAATTACTAAAGCACAACTGATAGATGACGCGTTCAACCTGGCCAAATTCTCCCAACTTAACTACAGTCAGGCGTTAGGGTTGACAACTTGTGTTATTCACGGCGAAGACTCAAAGGTGGTGTGGGACTTGTTGCTGAATAATATGGGATTCTTGAAATATAATATAAAGACGACTTCGGGATATGTATACTTCCAGGTAAGTCTATGTATTATATGGGAAGTCAGATTCCTTTGTGAAGTATGTCCGACAAGTCCGTATCCCACCGACTGCGCCGTGCTATACACTCGAGTACAGGTTCTAGAGAAAGACTCTTCTTGTTTGTTAAGTATACCCAAACTGAGAATTAAATAAAGAAACTATTAGCTAAATTTAATATAACGAATATTGTGGTAATGACATATAAAAGGAAAACTCACTCAAAAAATCTTTGAACAAAGTGTGAAATCAAGGATGCAATTGCATCATTATAATTTTGTCTTAAAGTTTAGTACAAAAGCATAGGGCTTGATGCTTGATATAACAATTTTTCACCGTTTTAAATGAGGTATTCTACTTTAGTTGGCTGAGCGTAATATTTTTCTTCAAACAGGACTACATGAAAATCTTACTGCAAAGACAACTCGAGCGCCTCAACTTCGGCCTCAGCAAGCCCAAAGATGACAACGAAGCGTTCCTCATAGAGAACCTCGTCATGTGGGAGTGCGAGGTAGAAGCCCCGCGATGCCTCAAGTGGGCCCGCCAGGAGTTCGACAGCTGGTCGCAGCAGGCCGACCTCAACAACAACAGGTGAGTACTTGTTGCTAGGCCACAATACATGACAACTGTTATATTGCATATACACCTCACAAAACAAGTCTAGAAAAAGCTGCTATTCATAACTAGGAACACTGTCGATCAAGTTACCTTTCAAACAAAAACAACACCATCGGGGTGCACGAAGTTTTATTTAATTTCACTTAATCTATTTTGGTTTGATATACCATTGCTTTGTATAATGTAACGAATGACAATGTCATTTTAGATCATTTCCAAATGATATAGTGTAACAAGAGATGAATTAGGTGCTAAAAGGCTATAAACCCTTCAAATCTCCATTTGTTTGCTAGGTCAATTTCGTGAGGTACCTTGCATCCTTCAGAGCGAAAATAGAAGCCCGCGAAGCATGGATTCGACGTGCTCCCGTTATTAACATTACCAATTAATAATTACAGTATAACAAATTATAACAATAAACCTTGATATCAAACGTTACATTATATTAAATGACTATGTCAAATAATATAACTTTTACTGCGAAACAAATTAATACTATTATTAAAAAAATGCAGAGGGGAAAATCTCCGGGGCACGATGGTCTCAGTATCGAGCATCTGAAATATGCCGGGCCCCACTTGCCCAGAGTTTTGGCGATGTTCTTTACGCTTTGCTTACGACATGCTTACCTTCCTGATCAGCTGATGAAAACCGTGGTAGTACCGCTTCTTAAAAATAAGACGGGAGACGTGTCAGACTTTGCTAATTATAGGCCCATCTCGCTTGCAAATGTAATGGCTAAAGTGCTTGATAGCTTGCTTAATGATCATCTCCGTAGTCACATAAAACTGCATGACGCGCAGTTCGGATTTAGGGCAGGATTGTCTACAGAGAGTGCAATATTATGTCTTAAGCAAACTATCAGGTACTACAAAGATTTGTCGAAGGCGTTTGACCGGGTGGACTATAATCTGTTGTGGGATAAGCTGAGTAAGACATCAGTGCCTGCTGAATGTATTTCTCTGCTTAAATTTTGGTACTCCAATCAGACCAATCAGGTTAAGTGGGCGGGAGAATGGTCTGATGAATACAGGCTTGAATGCGGTGTAAGGCAGGGAGGATTAACGTCTCCTATCCTTTTTAATTTGTATGTAAATGGGTTGATTGAGGAGCTTAGCAGCATTCATGCCGGATGCCATATTGACGGAGTATGTGTCAATAACATAAGCTACGCTGATGATATGGTGCTGCTGGGCCCCTCAATCAACTCCATTAGGCGTCTGATTGCGATATGTGAGAGTTATGCCGATCGACATGGTCTTAGGTACAATGCCAGTAAGAGCGAGATGGTCGTGTTTAAGGCCCGTAAATATAATCCACAAAGCGTACCTGAGGTAATGTTGAGCGGCGTGGCTCTCAAAGTGGTTAAGAAGTTCAAATATTTGGGTCATATAGTCACGGATAACCTTGACGATGACCTCGATATAGAACGGGAAAGAAGGTCCTTGGCAGTGCGGGGCAACATGCTCATTCGTAGATTTGCACGGTGTACAAAGGATGTTAAGCTGACACTATTTAGGGCTTTTTGTACATCCTTCTACTCGTGCAGTCTATGGGTGAAACATACGAAGCGCACATATAATACGTTGCGTGTCCAGTACAACAACATATTCAGGATGCTGTTTAAGCTCCCTCGCCACTGTAGTGCATCCGGCATGTTTGCGGAGGCACAGACTGACGGCTTTCACGCTATTCGTCGAAAAAGAGTCGCCTCGATGCTAAGACGCGTGAGGAGTAGCAGTAACGGCATCCTGAGCATGCTGGCTGGACGTCTTGATTGCCCTATATTGATGTACTGGGTGGGCATCTGTACGGGGCGGTTAAAATAATTAATTTTAATTTTAGATATAATAAACACTAACAACTGAGTAGTTTTGTAAGTCCTAGCTTTTTATAATTTTTTTTGTTTGATTTGTTACTAACACGATATGGATCTCGCATCTGAAATGAATGATTTTTATTTTTTTATTTTTTTATGTCAATTTACTGTATATCCAAGTGTATGCTAGTTTTTCTGAAATTATATAATACATTACGGACCCCACGAAAAAGAGAGTTCAGTTTTTCCCTTTCAATACCAAATTACATATTAGAATTTAAGGCTGTGAAGATTAATCAAGTTCTCCTAACGAGCACCAATTTCAGAGTTTAAAAACAAACCTTTTGTAATTATAAAAAAAAACGGTTTAAACTCACGTAAAAATTGAAACACTCACGTGAAACATGTCGGGCCGTTCCTGGCAATTTTTACGTGAGTTTAAACCGTTTTTTTTATAATTATTAAAGATGTCTCACGATAGTTTTAATAACACTATCAAACCTTTTGTCTTTTATAACCGTCCTGTTGCCCGCAGCATACCAAACTACCTCCGCTCGCTGGTGTACAACATGGCGATCAGGACCGGCGGCCGCCGAGCCTTCGACTTCCTGTGGGACGTGTTCCAGAACGCCACCGACCCCAACGTCAAGACTCTCATCATCAACAACCTGCCCTCCACCAGGGAGGAGTCCTTGATCACACTGTGAGTGTCGCATTCGACTTGCTCTAGAAAGTGTTCCAGAAATTATCGATTCCATCATATAGACCCCAACGTTAGACTCTCATCATCAACAACCTGCCCTCCACCAGGGAGGAGTCCTTGATCACACTGTGAGTGTCGCATTCGACTTGCTCTAGAAAGTGTTCCAGAAATTATCGATTCCATCATATAGACCCCAACGTCAAGACTCTCATCATCAACAACCTGCCCTCCACCAGGGAGGAGTCCTTGATCACACTGTGAGTGTCGCATTCGACTTGCTCTAGAAAGTGTTCCAGAAATTATCGATTCCATCATATAGACCCCAACGTCAAGACTCTCATCATCAACAACCTGCCCTCCACCAGGGAGGAGTCCTTGATCACACTGTGAGTGTCGCATTCGACTTGCTCTAGAAAGTGTTCCAGAAATTATCGATTCCATCATATAGACCCCAACGTCAAGACTCATCATCAACAACCTGCCCTCCACCAGGGAGGAGTCCTTGATCACACTGTGAGTGTCGCATTCGACTTGCTCTAGAAAGTGTTCCAGAAATTATCGATTCCATCATATAGACCCTGTAGTGAAACACACGCAAGCTAGTTCAACACTGATTTTATTAAATAGAATGTAGGTAAACTTACAACAACGAATACCCTATATTAACATATACTACATCTCCTCCCTTTCAAATAAACAAAGTAAGTATAACTTGCTACACTCTAAGTACGTACATAGTTATACAGATATACCCATGCGACAACTTTCAACTTAACAAGTCTTAGAATATTTGTTGTGGTTATACACGTAGGTACATCAAAAATTAAACATACCTATATATAATAAACTACCTACACCACTTGCATATTACAAGTAAAAAAATAATATATGTATGTAAGAATTACCGCCACCTAATTTATTTATTTACCGAGCGGCGTGTCGTCAACGAAGTCCCTGGGCAACCCGGAGCATAATGAGCTTAGATGTTATGTATGACAAACTAAAAAGAAATTAAGTTAGAATGGGCAAGCCGGTGGAAGTCGAGTTGTAAGGACGGAGTCACGCCACTGGTCCCAACTTAAAAGTAACATTGTATTATATATTGTATTGATTTATATTGTACTTTTATTTAACTTATAAGTGTGTTATTTAATGACATGTTTTGAGGATAATAAAATAGTTATCGTCAGAATATTGAAACTATTTACTTCATAGTTCTGTGACAACAGTATAATCTCAATATCCCTGTTCTGATCTTATGCCTAGATACTGCATTTACAAACATCAAGGTACATACCTATAATTGTGAATAAAACATACAGATGTGTATACAGCTAAAGCATTGCACTACATAGGGAACTTATTTTACTTAGGTAATCTTTGAGTAATTTATTTTTTTATTTTATACACAAAGTATCATTAAAACAACTCGTCGATCTTTATTTCATTATTAAGGGCCTTAGCTTTTGAGCGTGTCAACGGCGGAGAAATATTTGGTAATTTAGTCGCCGTTACCGGTCGGACCTGAACTGTCTCATCACTGGAAGAAGGTTGAACTGGTACTGGTTCCACCTTAACGCCAGGATCTGTGGAGTTACCGGAATCGAACGCGTGTGGCTCCGGGGCGGCGGCGGGCTGCTCGCGCGCTACCAGGTGCCGACGGTTGCGCCGCAGTCTGCGCCCCTGACTATCAGCTACCACGAACGACCTCGGTTCGGGAGCGCGGCATACCACTGTGACCGGTTTTTTGTTATTGCCATCAAAAAGCGTCGCTTTCTGTCCTGGCAACAAAGGCGACAATTGCTTAGCAGATCGATCGTAACACTTCTTTATATTATCTCTGTGCTGGAGTAACCTTTGATAGTTTAATTCATTGTCGACTTTCTCATGCAACAAAACCGATTTCATGGGAAGCTTTGTTTTTAAACGTCTCCCCATTAACATTTGCGCCGGTGAATCTAAACCATGCCGGGGTGTGCTTCTATAATTGAGCAAAGTCAAATAGAAGTCCTCCCCCGAGTCTTGTGATTTTTTAACCATATTCTTAATAGTTTGAACCGTGCGTTCACTTTTCCCGTTGGATTGAGGATAATGCGGCGATGACGTCACGTGAGCAATCTCCCAATCCGACATGAATTTTTTGAATTCACAAGAACTATAAGCGGGCCCATTGTCGGTCACCAATTCCAAAGGGATACCGTGCCGCGAGAATTGTTCCCTCATAAAATTAATAACTAATTTACTAGTTATATTATTGAGCATACCTACCTCAACGTAGTTAGAAAAATAATCCACTAAAACAATGTAATACTTCTTCCTGTACTCGAAGATATCTGAAGCTAGCTTCGACCAGGGTAAGTCCGGCACTGCATGCTGCAGCAGGGGTTCGCGGCGCGGCGCCGGCGCATGCAAAGCGCAAGTCGCGCATGCGCGCGCACGACGCTCGACGTCGGCGGCCATGCCCGGCCAAAACATTACCTCACGTGCGCGTCGCTTAGACCTATCTATACCAAGATGTCCTTCGTGCACTCTGCATAACATATCACCGCGCAAACTGCGAGGGATGTAAATACGATTATTTTTCAATATCAACCCGTCAATGTATTGCAAGGACTCACGATATGGCCAAAATACTTTTACGCATTCCTTAACGTTCCACCTGTATTTGGGCCACCCATTAGAAATATACTTTATTATAATTTTGCTTTCATCGTCCGCTGCTGTGTGCTCTTTGATCATGACCAGTTTTTTATCACTAACCTGAACGTTTTCAATTAATAAACAAGTTTGTAACTCAACCTCGTCAGTGACTCGGTCGTGCATCAAATCGGGCAGAGGTGCGCGCGACAATGTATCGGCGATGTACATGTATTTACCGGGAGTATACTCGACTCGTAAGTCGTACCCTTGTATTCGCATCATCATGCGCTGAAGCCTCGCCGGCACGGACGACAATGGCTTTGCAAACAGCGGTTCGAGGGGTTTGTGATCGGTCTGGACCGTTACATCATTCCGTCCATAAATATACTGCTTAAACCTTTCTACTGCAAAAACTATAGCCAGCATCTCCTTCTCTATTTGAGCATAACGCGTCTGTGTGTCTGTGAGCGTGAGTGAGGCGAATTCCACAGGGCGGCCGCCCTGCAACATGACCGCGCCCACGGCCGTGCTGCTAGCGTCCACAGACAACACAACCGGTAGCTTTGTCGAGTATAGTGCTAGGACGGGTGCTGATGCTATTCTACATTTTAGCTGATCCACTGCATTTGAATGATTTTGATCCCACAACCACTCAGAATTTTTTTTTAACAAACTTCGCAATACTGCCACCGAATCCGAATAATTCTGTATAAATTTTGCCAAATAATTCACTACCCCCATGAACCTCTCCAAAGCTTTCCGATCCGTAGGGTACGGCATTTCCATGATGGCTCGCACTTTGGAGTCATCTGGTCGCATCCCTTGCGCGTCAAACTTGTGCCCTAAATAAACAATTTCACGGACACAGAACTTACACTTTTCTTTGTTATATTTAATTCCGATTTCTTGGGACCTATCTAAAAGACGCTGCAATCGAGTATCATGTTCCTGCTTCGTACTGCCCCATACTATGACGTCATCTATAAAACTTTCTACACCCTCTAAATCCTCTAAATATTGTCTTAATTTCACATGAAAAACTTCAGGAGCACAATTGACGCCGTAAGGTAGCCGTAAAAATTGATACCTGCCAAATGGGGTTGCAAATGTGCATAGATCTGCGCTCGCGTCATCCAACTGTATCATCCAAAATCCCGAGCGCGCGTCGAGCACGCTAAAGTAGCGCGCGCCGCGCAGCTGCACGGCCAGCTCGCCGACCGTGGGCAGCGAGTAGTGCGCGCGCCGCACCGCTTTGTTAAGCGGGCGAGGATCGAGGCACACTCGCAAATCACCACTTTTTTTTGCTACCAGAACAATAGCATTTACCCAGTCAGTTGGATGCGAGACCTTCCGTATCACACCGATTTTTTCCATCCGCTGTATCTCAGCATATAATTTGTCACGTAACCCTAACGGAATTTTGCGCGTGGGACAGAAGACCGGCTGAATTTTTTTCACTAAATAACACGAAAATAGGTTAAACACAACACTTTCAGAGTGATATGTAACACTGGTAAATTAATAAGTGATCACCGCTGCCACCATGTAGTGAAACACACGCAAGCTAGTTCAACACTGATTTTATTAAATAGAATGTAGGTAAACTTACAACAACGAATACCCTATATTAACATATACTACAGACCCCAACGTCAAGACTCTCATCATCAACAACCTGCCCTCCACCAGGGAGGAGTCCTTGATCACACTGTGAGTGTCGCATTCGACTTGCTCTAGAAAGTGTTCCAGAAATTATCGATTCCATCATATAGACCCCAACGTCAAGACTCTCATCATCAACAACCTGCCCTCCACCAGGGAGGAGTCCTTGATCACACTGTGAGTGTCGCATTCGACTTGCTCTAGAAAGTGTTCCAGAAATTATCGATTCCATCATATAGACCCCAACGTCAAGACTCTCATCATCAACAACCTGCCCTCCACCAGGGAGGAGTCCTTGATCACACTGTGAGTGTCGCATTCGACTTGCTCTAGAAAGTGTTCCAGAAATTATCGATTCCATCATATAGACCCCAACGTCAAGACTCATCATCAACAACCTGCCCTCCACCAGGGAGGAGTCCTTGATCACACTGTGAGTGTCGCATTCGACTTGCTCTAGAAAGTGTTCCAGAAATTATCGATTCCATCATATAGACCCCAACGTCAAGACTCTCATCATCAACAACCTGCCCTCCACCAGGGAGGAGTCCTTGATCACACTGTGAGTGTCGCATTCGACTTGCTCTAGAAAGTGTTCCAGAAATTATCGATTCCATCATATAGACCCCAACGTCAAGACTCATCATCAACAACCTGCCCTCCACCAGGGAGGAGTCCTTGATCACACTGTGAGTGTCGCATTCGACTTGCTCTAGAAAGTGTTCCAGAAATTATCGATTCCATCATATAGACCCCAACGTCAAGACTCTCATCATCAACAACCTGCCCTCCACCAGGGAGGAGTCCTTGATCACACTTTGAGTGTCGCATTCGACTTGCTCTAGAAAGTGTTCCAGAAATTATCGATTCCATCATATAGACCCCAACGTTAGACTCTCATCATCAACAACCTGCCCTCCACCAGGGAGGAGTCCTTGATCACACTGTGAGTGTCGCATTCGACTTGCTCTAGAAAGTGTTCCAGAAATTATCGATTCCATCATATAGACCCCAACGTCAAGACTCTCATCATCAACAACCTGCCCTCCACCAGGGAGGAGTCCTTGATCACACTGTGAGTGTCGCTATTGAGTTGCTCTAGAAAGTGTTCCAGAAATTATCGATTCCATCATATAGACCCCAAAGTCAAGACTCTCATCATCAACAACCTGCCCTCCACCAGGGAGGAGTCCTTGATCACACTGTAAGTTCCGCAATCCACTTGCTCTAGAAAGTGTTCCAGAAAACGATTCACCATGAAGACCCAATCATTAACAATTTGCTGCTTATAGATAGAAATTCTGTAAGACTGTTTCAGGATATCTGACAAAAATGGCGGCTGGTATAAGTGTAACCTTCGAAATGTATTCTAATTCCTTCTAACGTCAATGTGAAAATGTTCAACATCAACAACTTCATGCTCGCGAATTGTAATATTATTTCACGTCACCCTAGCCCGTAAGCGGTGGTAGCCTAGTGGTTAGGGCATGCGACTTTCAATCCGGAGGTCGCGGGTTCGAACCCGGCCCGTACCAATGAGTTTTTCGGAACTTATGTACGGAATGTCATTTGATATTTACCACTCGCTTTTCGGTGAAGGAAAACATCGTGAGGAAACCACCTAAGCCCAATAAGGCCTAGTTTCTCCTCTGGGTTGGAAGGTCAGATGGCAGTCGCTTTCGTAAAACTAGTGCCTACGCCACATCTTGGGATTTAGGTAGCCGACCCCGAATGAGAATTCATTCTCAAAAAATGGGACAAAGGCTAGGAGGATGAGAATGATGTCACCCTAGCCTGTAAGTGGAATTTTCTGGGGAGTAAAGCTCAATTCCTAGCCAAGCAGAACGTCAAACTTTATACAAACCACGGGGGGTAGTTCTTAAAGCCGCAGATTGCATATTTATTGCCCACACCTTCGGTTCGGCCTTCCACCACGAACAACTGATCTGGGACATTCACGAATTTACCGCCCTAAGTAAGTATGTAATGTGTACAATTGATTCTGAATGCTTAGGTTTTCCAATACCATACTTAGTCTACTTAGAAGTAAGAAATGACCTACTTTCGATCGAGTAGTTTAAGGACTCCCATTAAGAGAGAGAATGATCTTTCAGAAGAAAAATCCTTTCATACCCTGACTAATATTAATGTTCTTCTCCTAAGGCTCCTAGAAAGAAGTCTAAACGATCTGCCGAACCAGTACGCCGCGGCTGTATGGAGCGTGGAGCCGTCCATCGGGACGCGCATCGCTCAGGACTTCCTTATGAATAACTTCGACGCTATATACGCCAAGTTCACCAGCATGGACGAGTTCACCTTCCCTGGTATACTCAGCGGGGCGTTCGGATTTATTACTACCAATGAAGAACTAGAAAAGGTAAGTCACACACATTGTTTCTTGAGGCATAAAACAAAAACAACTCCTATACCGCAATTACTTGCATCAGTGTGGAACGGTAATGGACTTATAACTGAATAGCAAGAATTCTTCATAAGATATTTACATATATAGTCAATAATAAGTAATAAGTAGTTTGTTTCCATTGTGTAAGGAAATCGGCCTTATTACGACCAGGAAAATCTTACAATGTCAATCATAAAAAGTCACAACTCATCATGCAATAACTAGCAATCTAGAATGTAACATCAACTGTACATCAAATCATACCCCACATTTAGGTTAATATTCCTAGATTCTCTCTCTCTCTCTCTCTCTCTCTCTCTCTCTCTCTCTCTCTCTCTCTCTCTCTCTCTCTCTCTCTCTCTTGTCTTTCCCTCATGACTGAGGAACGTGGTCATCACTGGATGGCTTACACTTGGAGTGAATTATAACCGAGCAAAATTTTGGAGGAAGACGCGTCTTTTACTTGATCGGTCTATCTGGTTCGGGACCGTCTACGCGCTCGTTTACTATCTGTGTTTCCAACTACGATCAACCTCCTTTCTTACTTTCTTCGATTCCTAGATAAGGTAGAAAATCACACAACATCTATATATGCGTGCCGGACGGAATTCAGACGGCAGGGCAAAGATGTTGCCAAAGACAAGTAAATATTATCATTTTTATTATTAGCCCGTTAGCGTGTCCCACTGCTGGGCAAAGGCCTCTCGATTAGATCTCCACAACTCCCTGTTAGCCGTTGCTTCCGGCCAGTCGACCAGAAATGCATCCAGATCGTCCCTCCGTCTCCGTCTCGGTCTGCCTTGACAACGCCGCCCATCTTGCGGCACCCACTTTGTGACTATATAAGCCCACCTGTCCGGGTGGACAGGTGGACTTATATAGTCACAAAGTGGGTGGTGGAGTAAACATTTGCTACCTTATATTTTAACCCCCAACAAAAAAGAGTTGAATGAGAAAGAGTTGAGTTTGAATGCGTTTTATCGAAATGTATGTATGTATGTAATCACTTTATTGTACACAAAAACAATTCACAAAACTTCAAAAAAATAAAAATAAAACATGTACAAAGGCGAACTTATCCCTATAAGGGATCTCTTCCAGTTAACCTTTGAGCAAATGAAAAAATATTGGGATATCCAAGAAGATAGACAAACGAACAAGTTAGTATGCACAGATACACTAAGGACTAATGCCTTGTCTGTCGAGATGGTTCCTAGCTGTTTGGTTAGGCCGAGGGTTTTTAAATTTTGAAATTATTATTAATGGCAATAATGCTGCTCTCATCTCTCAGCTGAAGTCATTCGCCCTGAAGCACAAGGAGAAGCTGCTGCCGATGTCCCAGACGCTGCAGAAGATCATGGACACCGCCAAGCTCCGGATCGAGTGGGTGCAGCGGCACGCGCCCACCGTCAACGCCTGGTTCAAGGACTACGTCACAAGTGAGTCCAGACCGTTTGAAATCACTACATAGCTTAACACAAAGTCGCTTCCTGCTGTATTTCTGTCTGTCCCTATGTATGCCTGTTTTTTTTATTAATAGATAGAGTGATTCAAGAGAAAGGTTTATATGTATAATACATACATAATTTATCAGCATTGCACCCGTGCAAAGCCGCTCTAGGGTGGCTAGTTTACGAATAAATAACACTTATTAATTACAAGCTTTTATTTTTTTATTAGGTAGGTATATTATGGTCTTGTAATTGCTCGATAGATAATGCTAGATCATCCGTTCGTTTTCGACACGTTGATTATGGTATGAGTGACGGAAGCTTTGTCCTTACCCGAACACGCTATAACCGCTACCTTCATGGATCAGCAACATATTGAAGAAACGGAATAGATTTCATAACAATATATACGTATATATCAGATGCCTACTCATGTGTGAAATTAATGACATATTTATTTTGCAGAACACAAAAAATCACTTTTACAACCGACATCAAATCCGTCTGCAACATCGCCTGCGACCGCCACCGTGGACACTACACAAACCGCTAACGATGTTGGTACCAGTAATGACCAGACCAGCAATACCGGTAATGTAGAACAGAACCGTACCGATGGTGTAGCGCCTGAAATGAATAGTACAAATGCCACAACTAGTCCTGAAACTTAGAGTAAGCAAATAAGTATTTAATAAGCAACCTTGAGCCAAAAATATTGTTCGTTTAAGGATTAAAATAAATGTCAAATTCACATCCTGTCATTATGACATTATCGGCTTAATAGTATAAGCAAGACAGTGTGTTTGATATTTGATAGCCATTGAGGTAATTCTTAATCTTAGTAGGTACTTTTATTTGTTAGACCCATTTGACCTAAATGCCATCTTCCGCTTCAACAAAACGGGTATTTTTGGGTTAAAGTGGGCATTTTCCGTTAATTCTTTGGGACTTCTGTTCAGAGCTGTAATTTAACTTTACCAGTTCTATGACATTTACAAAAAGTGCAACGTTTAAACAAAAACCCTAAATAGCATAATTACCTATTCAAATAACACTTAATATCATTATTAGCAGCATTTTTAACAAAAAATGCTTGTATCGAAACTGGTATCCGTATTGTCACTTGGTCGTGTCATACAAGAAACCTCATTTCATAACATTCCTAGTAAATAAAAGACAATTAGTGTCCATGCCTAATATAATAGTCATTTTGTTTTGGCACTCAGGACACATTTCATTTGTTGAAATGCTTTTTTTCGTTATATAATGTATAGTCTCTAAATCACATTATTTTTTTTAAATTTTACAGTAAAACATCTCAAATTTTTACTTTAAAGAATGTCTAAATAATATTTATAATAATTGATTTATTTATGTAGGTACCAAAAATCTAATTTCGGTAGCTCTAAGATACTAAAACAAAATTTGTATTTAAGTATAAGATATTCCAAAGAAATTTAATCACATGATAGAAATGGTGCTTATTAAATTATGAATCATTAAATTATGTTTAAGGGAATAAAATATAAAAGTAATAGCTAGCTCTCTTAATGAGACTCAATGACACCTTTTCGGTTAAAAGTTTATTTCAATGCGTATTTTTTAAATCAGCGTTTGTTTCAGATTATATAATTTTCGAAGTAGAAATAAGTTTATTCGCCAGAATTGTCTGTTATTCGTAAGCTATGCAACTACAAATCCCAGTTTTTATACTTAGGATATAATAAAGTTGAATTCAGTTATATTCTTCCATGATATTTTAAAATGTTGTTATTATGTTTGTTATTTTAGAATGTAATCAAATGTGACCTTTACATGATATTATATTAATAACTAGAATCTCTTTTATACATTCGGAATAAATTAAGGCTATTCATTTGTATATGTTGCCTAGATGTAATGAAAAAAGCGTGCTCTTTTTGTCTGCCGACTGTGGCAATTTTACCTTACCTCCTTATAAACGGTTAAAATAAACAGCCGCCTATGACATGTGAGGTTTCGAAACTAGGTCCAATATAGTGACTTATTCGCAACTGGTTTCGATTAAGTATGTTTTGGGTACGTAATTCAACTAAAATAAAATTGTATTTTGAAACTTGGAAATACATTTTATATATAAAAATACTTATTATTAAAAATCACCTCCAACTTTAAAACGTCTTTTGCTGAAAGTTTTTTTTAAACTAAACTAACTAACTGCGCTGTCTCAGCGGCCCAAAATGAGTCTTGGCCTCCGACAGATTTTTTAAAGGATATTATTTGTATCCTACATAATTAAACATCGAGTGACGTTTAATAAAAACAAAAACATAATAAGTAAAGATAGATACCCAAAATATTTTGAAATAGAACATTCTCATCTAGCACTAGTATAAGCAATGTAGATATGATATAAGGTCAATAATACAGTATAAATTATCGTTATCTACTACCAATTAAATAAAAAAACATGAAAATCAGAATACCACGTGTAGCAAAAAGCGATCTCTTCCAGACAACCCTATAACGTAGATATAAAGGTAAAATTTCCACAGACAAACTAACGCTACGAGTAGATCCTATTCCTATGTATTGAGTCGAGAATATGCATCTAAAGGCCCATGTTTAGCTGCAATTTCTGGCCCGGCCATTATTTGCATCTTGCTCTAGCGAAGGGTGTCAAAGAAGGACAGCTCTATAGTCGCTGGCCACAATTTGCAGTAAAATATGGCACATTTAGAAGCCCAATAAGTGTTGTCTTATTATATTCATATTCATTTGTTAAAAAGATGGAAATAAATATAAATGTTTGCATGTGAGATAATTATACTGTATGTTTTAATAAAGAATATTCAATATTTTTTGGCAATTTTAATACGTCCTTGTAATATTTACAAAATAGGTATAATTGATAAGCTACACCGTATGTCTGCCTACTGTATCTCTTAAACCGTAGCGCTATTTCGCCGGTGTTTCTAATAAATTATTTATTTATTTAATCTTTATTGCACAAAAGAAAACTTATCGTACAAAAGGCGGACTTAATGCCATGAGGCATTCTCTACCAGTCAACCTTCGGGCAAAGCAGAGAAATTAAATTATCTATAATACCAATAATTTGGGCAAAAGCCCGCATAATAAAATGTTATCTTCATTTTATCTCTGTATCGCAAAAGCGCTAACTAATAATCCAAGCGTCAACTTGTGATCAAAATGAAAAGCCATAAAAATATACTCAGCACATCTAGCATAGCTGTGACACGCGACTCTATGACGCGCGACAAATACTACCTGTCACTTTCTTTTTCAAACCGTGTGAGCAAGACAGGTGAGTCGCGGCAATATAATGCCCTGCTGGTCTATCTTCCCTGGAAGCTGTGAAAAAATATAACTTCTAAGTTAACGTAGCAGAGATACGGCCGTTTATGCCGAATAAATGTGTATTTCGACACTCATGGGAATCAAAATTTAGAGGGTATTTCCCGTTGACCTAGAACCATAAAATTTCGCTATTAATACCGTCGTATTATACAAGTACAAGGAAGAATCGGAAAACTATACATTTGTAATTAAATCATTAAAAATTTAGTATTTAAAGTACGTAAAACAGTTTTCCAGCAGTGTAGTTAAGTTTGTCGCTCAGTAGGTACAACTTATCTTTTCGTTAGAGCAATATCCAGTGCTATTATAGTTCTCACGGAACCTTCGGTGCGCGAGTTCGACTCGCACTTGACCCAATTTTTTTCATCTGTGTATGACCCACTAATACCGCTTATTGACACTTGACAAAAAAACAAATCACCGTTATATGCATCTATTGTATGTTTTTCTCAACCCATCCAGTGAGCACCGAAGCTGATAAGCATTCGAAACGTCAGGAATTCAAATGAAATAATATACATAGCCCAATTAATTAATTCGTTTTATTTAACGTGAAAATTGTCGAGGCCGAATAAAATATTAAAACAGTTTCTAAATTCGACTTAATTCTTTAAATTAACTTTACTTTTAAATTCATTCTTGGATAATTAATTAAAATTGTCACTTTAATTAAGGAGCCTACTACCTATACGATTGAACTAACACACCCTGTATCTAAGACTTGCCTGACAGTAGGAACTAGGAACGTACTTTGAAATACACGGTACCATAAGTACGCACCTAGCAAATGCCGTAAAAAATACCAAGTCTTAATTGATCCAACAATAAAGCACACACAAGTTCAGTAATCTACTTATTCCAATTTCCAAAAGTCGCTTCAGTACGATACTAATCGATTCTCACGGACACCGAATCGAGTTCACCCCTCGCGCAACACTAAAAATCAATACCAAGCTTTTGTAAACAACCACTACATGTGGCGATAACTATTTTGTCATCAAACCCCCTTTTACATTACCATTCATGTTCTGTGTGTTTATTCCTATATAGTAAACTATTATAATTATTTAGCCATCATTTATTAGTGTGTAGAAACCATGGATTCGGCGAACGTGGGATACTCGTATCACTTACCAGCTGGCGGATGGAACTACAAGATCCGCAATACCCTTTCGCAGTTCAGTGATTTGTTTAGTGAATTCAATAAATATATCGCTCCAGCGTATCACCATGATCGGTGTGAAAGGTAAGTCATTACTCATTAGTTACTAAGCCAGATTAAAAAAAACTTGCGTTCAAGCCTCATTTGAGTAAAAAAAATATCCGTAAAAATATACAAAAAGACATCCTTAATATGTGGTCCTATACAAACATAGACAAAGGGCTAATTGAATGTATTTGTACTTATTTGTATTTTGTATTGATTCTATTACGTGTTTATGTTAGCAATGTTTACCTGTAATACAAGCTCGACACACTTTTTAAAGGGTAACCATTTGCCTAAGTCATTACTTTTTAAGTGTTTCAAACCTATGATTCATACTATGAACTGCATTCGTGAGATCGCTGTTATTACGTCTGTCTTTTTCATGCGACATGAAGTTTGTTGCGCAAAATTTTACTTATCTCTGTTATTAGTAGAAAAGTGTAATTATGTGTAAAAGTGTAATTATGGTTACACTACGGAACGGCTTATTACAAACGCGGGCAAAAGCGTTCTTTAGTTTTTCGGTGACAATAAAGTGTACGTGATTGATTACTGTGCAATGCATCACATTTAATAATATATTATATTCAGAAGGTCAAACTTCACCTTTATGATTGACATGCAAACATTTGACAATAAAATTTGGATGGAAATGGGATGGAAAAATAGACGTTATTTAATTTTGCTAAAAGTAAAATGGCATAGTATTTTAATCTAAAACCTTTTGCGATGATAATAGTGTGGCAACTTTCATGCAAAATACACAGATGTTATGATAGATTTTTTGCAGCTACTTTACTACACTTGTTTGTTTGTGTCAGTTATCTCTTAAATAGTTGTTAGGGTACGTTCCCACTGACACGGAGTAGAGTAGGGCGGAGCAGAGCGGACTAACAGGGTTAGCATTATCTAGCCGCGACGTCGCTTGTCGCTCGACTCGGCATCACATCCCATCTAGCATAACGGTATTGAAAGGAAGGGGACAGGTAGTATTCGTCGCACGACAAAGAGTCGCGTGTCACAGTTAGTTATGGTAAACTTGCAGGTATACCCGCTATGCGACAGTGGAAACTTTGTTTGGTCAAATAACGGTCCGCTCCGCCCAGGTACACTCTTAATATTTGTTTGAGTTCGACATAAACCACAAAATAAACCTATATCATTACAACTGTTAAAGCATAAAAATACCTATTGAGGTAGGTACCTACCTAGTAGGGATTTCAAATTAAATACGTATACGGCGAGTAGGTAGTGCATTAAAATAGTTTATGTTTCCTCTATAACTTTAATCAACTCCAGACAATGCATGGCAATCAACTTAAGTGGATTATCATCATCAACATGATATAAAGAGTGAATTGATAGTCATTTTATACAATCTTCAATAGAAAACTGGATAAGTGCATTAGTGAATGTATTACTATATTATAGCAAGCTGTTTACTCCCAACTTATCATGATCATCATGCCTTACCTTTCGCTCTCCTGTTGAACAATATTCAAATGAGCGGGACTGCATGATTGGAGGGAAGACCCTCGTAGTATATGTAGGAGCAGATAGCATATAAGATTCGTTAATGCACGCTTCAACGGGAAATTAATAGGTACGAACAATCCAATAGACCACCATTTTTTCCAAGTTCTATCAAGCACGATTGCCATCCCATTCTCGTTCCCATCTAACACTTAGACCGGGAGATAGTGGCACAATTTACTTGGTCATTTGTAACAGTATGGCGGTTCTTCAGGGGTCTTAGTACGCAATGCCAAAAAGAAAAATGATGGTCATAGCGCTGGTACCGGCGGCCCAATCGCGTGGGCGTTAGTCGAACTCGTCGGATAAATTACGAGTGTCAAACGATTTGTACCACAAAAAATTTAGTATTTTCCGATAGCCCATGAAAAACATGTAGGCGGTAGTGTCATGCCATACTTCTCCGGTGTGACTTACAGCCCGCCATACCGACGCCAATACGTTAATTAAAAAAACACGATGCAACCATTTGTACCAGGCTAATTTTTGCACAGTTAATCATCGTCGTGCAGCCATTTACGAAAATCAATATGCCATACTTTTCCGACGGTTCTAAATGGACGCCGTACCACCGAAAATCAGTATTTTTTTTTTCGCCAAACTATTTGTACCACCCTAAATATTTTTTTCAACAGCTCCTAAATGATGATAAATAGAAGTGTGATAATGCCATACCTGTGGGAGGTGGCAGATGTTTATATTGTATAATATTGAACGGCTACCACCGCTCGAACGATTTCTCGAGAACGATTCATCGCGGCTTAGATGACCTCGAAAGTCTGTAAATCTTTCGGAATAAACTGCATTAATATTGATATTGCATATAATTTTTCACCTCACTAGCTCGGAAAGCCCAGTTTGTTTGTTTGATATCTATTGAGAAAATCGCTTTTTATCCACATGTGGAGAAAGAGTTTTGACGTTTCAACGCAGCTAAAGTAAAATTTGACATGAGCTTATTTTCTGAAAAATCCCGTTTAAAATACCTACATGGAAGCTAATTAGACCTTAGTTTTAATAAATGGCAAATTGGTTGATTATTGCAGATATTTTTCAAAGATATAGTACAAACCCTTATTCTTTTTTCCTCGCTGTAGTGAGGTGAAAAGTTTTGTGTTGTACTCGGGCGAAAAGTTATTTTACGTCTCGTGTATTGAAACACTCGCTACGCTCAGAATTCTATTTTGAACCACTCGCTTCGCTCGTGGTCAATCATAGGATCCTTTCGCTAGCTCGTGTTTCAAATAAACCCTCGCGGGTAAAATACAACTTTCCCCCCTTGTATAACAAATAACTATTTTTTCACATGTACTGTGTAATTTTCCCAAACCATACTTTTTTTCAAGTTTCGAATATTTTAAATGCCATACTGTAACAATTTGGTCCAATTTTTTTATTAATTTATATCTTGCTCGAGTGTGACAATCTTCCGCCCCATGGTTACAGTATGGGATAATTATTTTTAGGTAGAATTTCATCCAAACGAACCGAATACAATGATGCCATACTGTAACAAATGATTTTATGTCTTGCACCTTGAAAACCCGTTGAAAAATCAAGTTTTTCAAGTATGTTGCCCCTTTTTCCCTCTATTAGAAGTATGGCAAATATAATAATGGTCCCATTGCATCATATTATAATTTCCAAAAATCCAAATGCCATACTGGTACAAATCGTCATTTTTTTTTTTTACGTCTTGGCTCAAGTCTCACAGTCGTCCGCCCCATGGTTACAATCCGGAATATTTTTTTTTAGGTAGAATTGTATCCAAACAAACAGAATATAATGATCCCATGCTGTAAAAAAATATTTTACGTATTGTACAGTCGTATTTTTGAAACGTGTCGAATAAATAAGTTTTTCAAGTATGGCAGCACTTTTTCCCCCTACCAGAAGTATGGCAAATATAATAACGGTCACATTTCATCAAATACTTTCCAAAAATCCAAATGCAATACAGTTACAAATCGTTTGGCGAAAAAAAAAAACTGATTTTCGGCGGTATGGCGGCCATTTAGAACCGTCGGAAAAGTATGGCATGGTGATTTTCGTAAATGGCTGCACGACGATAATTAACTGTGCAAAAATTAGCCTGGTACAAATCGTTGAATTTTTTTATTTTTTATTAACGCATTCGCGTCGGTTGGCGGGCTGTAAGTCACACCGGAGAAGTATTGCATGACACTAACGCCTACATGTTTTTTATGGGTTATCGGAAAATACTAAATTTTTTGTGGTACAAATCGTTTGACACTCGTAATTTATCCGACGAGTTCGACTAACGCCCACGCGATTGGGCCGCCGGTACCAGCGCTATGACCATCATTTTTCTTTTTGTCATTGCGTACTAAGACCCCTGAAGAACCGCCATACTGTTACAAATTACCAAGTAAATTGTGTCACTATCTCCCGGTCTAACTTCGCTGGCTCAATATTTCAGGGTTCTATGTTTGACTTTTGAAGAGTTCAAATTTCAACATTGTCATAATGACATAAAAGCCTGTAATATTGGGCCAGCGACTTGGTACCGCCACGCAACTCCGTCACGTTGACGGATAAGAAATAGGAAGAAATGTCGAATTATGATTATTGATCAATCTATCAAGGTTGAAGGCAAAGTTCAGTTAAAAAGCGAAAAGGTAAGCCAAGTAGAAACACACCGCAAAATGTGATGATTCACGATTCTCATAAAAATGACGATAATACTGATTGTTGATTGATTAACCGTTTGAGACAAAGTACCTACTAACTTTGTCTCAAACACAAAACGTCTACATCGTAAAATTCGTGTCGGACGATGGAAATCGTAGGACATTACATTACAAAATACGTAGTGACGCATCCTTACCTCATCTCATTCCGAAGGGGCCGTAGTCATCTTTCGGACCTGCATTTTTATTGCCCTGCCGAGAAACCCTACACAGTGACCCAGCTATTTCAAGTTTTGTTAAAATCATATACGGATTGTGTTTTTGTTTTCAGGTCCGTTCAAATGAGGATTTACTCAATGCACAAAGGGGAGTTCGTGATGGTTTTCATAGCGTTTTTCGCTTGTTTTGGTTTAGGTGTTTTCATAGGATTAGCTGGTGAGTTGGTACCTACATATTTTTAGATTTTAGCCAGACCTTAATACACTGCAAGTCCAACCCAAAAGTACTTACGCCGACCCTATTAAGCTCATAGTTCTGACTACATTTCAACTTGTATTCATCAATAGTGGATCCAGGATTGTGATTTGCGAGGCTTGAAATTTTTGGTTTCGGGGTGGATGGACTGAAATACGTTTGATAAGGTGGAGCTAGATCCGATCTTGATAATAATCCTACTAGCTTTAATCACTTGCCTAATGGGGAGCGAGCCAAACAACAGACGAACATTATTTTCAAAACATGGAAATATTGAGAATTCCCTTTCTCCGTCTTATATCGCTAAGTCAACAAGTTTTCAAAGAAACAGGTACATAATCACTAAATTATGATGCATCTCAAAATATTACGCCGCCATAAAGTGTGTAGGGGAGACCGGGGTTGGAAGTCACACGGGTTGGTTGTCACAGCGGCCATAACTGACAACTAAAGGCACGAATGAGTTTACCGACCGGTGTCCAAGGATCGCGAGAGCTTAACCCCCCTCCGTACTTTACCTCAGTCGGCTCCGGTATGTTGTGACGGAGCCACGTTCGTTTACTTTTTTCCGCCAGTAAAAGTATTTTTTTGTGCATC
Organism: Apotomis turbidana; assembly: GCA_905147355.2. Lineage (NCBI taxonomy): Eukaryota > Metazoa > Arthropoda > Insecta > Lepidoptera > Tortricidae > Apotomis > Apotomis turbidana. The sequence continues at coordinate 4,440,929 of LR990285.1, forward strand.
TGTGTTATATCTCGTAGGTACACTTTTATTTTGCATATTAATATGCTTCTTCGTGTATTGTTCAAGTTGAACTTGTGTATAATCATATTGTTATAAGGTTTTTAGTGGAAACATTCATTTTGAATTTATATTGTAAGATAAATAAATAAATATTAAGGGACAATCATACACAAATCGACCTAGTCCCAAACTAAGCAAAGCTTGTACTATGGGTACTAGACGACGATATACATAATATATAAATACATATATAGATAACATCCATGACCCAAGAACAAATATTTTGCACAAATATTTGCCCCGGCCGGGATTCGAACCCGGGACCGCCGACTCAGTAGGCAGGTGTCTACAAACCGAGCCAAACGCGTCGTCAAGATTATTTTCTAAAACTTGTTTTGGGGCAGGTTGTCTCAGGTCGACGGGGGCTGGTAGTCACGTGTGACTACCTTATTAGCTGAAAGCGAATTTAGTTTTTGGGTGTTTTCATTAATTTTGAATACGTATTTCGTTACTTTCCTGGTCACAGTGACTTACATACATCATTTAAGTTTATATAAGTTACTAGCTGAAAAACAAAATGTTTTTGAGTTTTTGGTATTAATTACGAATATTTCGTTATTTTCCGTTACAGTAACTTACACAAAAGATTTTTATCTTCAATAAGGAAAAAACTCGTTTGATATAAATGTGTGTATTATTGTATATCCCTCTTATTTTACTATGTGACTACGTACCCCAGCACCTGTGACAACCGGGTGTGTAATGATCGATATAAAAATAAATGGTATAAGTATGTATAACAAAGAGGAGATACTTCGACGGCGCGCAACGGACAACATTACTTTGCCAGTGCTCTCGAAATAATTTAGTGAAATAGTTGCAAAAAGTGAGTTATATAACAAGTGCTATACATCAAAATAATCGGAAAGTGATGGACTATCTAATAATAAAAACAGATTTAAGCAAACAAGGTCAGGCTTTGCACAATCTTGATGTTAAGTTATTTAAATTATTAGTCATCACTGCAATAACGCACGGTCAACGGGCGCATCGGCCAGAGTTCATTGACCCCTGCACTTCGGGCATCTTCGGCTGCGCTTAGACCGCGCGGCGGCACCACACGGAGCCGAAGCGACCGTCCTGCGCTCGCTGCTACTGCGCACACTGACCGAGTGAGTCACCCATCATACTTTTGCAATACAATAACAATGAGCTGCCAGGCGTGCCACGGAGTAATTACATCCGAGTTAGAACTTTTAAGATGCACAAAATGCAAGAACGATTATCATTACCAGTGCTTAAATATAACTTCAAGCTATTATAGAAATAATAGCCACAATTTGAAAAAATCGTTTGAATGCCCTTCATGCGCTAACATAACATCGCGCCGAAAAAATGATAATACACCCGTCCAAAAACAACAGGACCACTCGAGGTCAGAGCTGGATTCAACAATCATGTCAGTTGACAATTCAATGCAAGAGGATAGGAGTATGTTAGGCGATACGGCTAATTCACCAACAAGCCATACATGTGATCAAGCCAAAAATTGTCCCGAAACTAGAATCGGACCAGGTTTAACACTAGAAAACTTGAGCGAGATGGTATCTACACAACTGAAGAAAAATAATACATCAATATTCACGGAAATTCAAAATATAATTAAGACTGAGATCTATAAAGCAATAACCAGCCTAAGAGACGAAATTAAACAGGAAACTCGAACTCTTTTCAAAGAAAATAACCTAAGAAAAATAAGTATAAACAATATAGAAATAGAAATAACGAATTTAAAGAAGGAGAACGAAGAGCTGAAAAAAGCAATCCAAGAAATGAATATAAAGAATTCCGAAACCTCAAATTTCCAGCCGCTTAATATGGCTCACTCGCCAATCCACAAAGCCGAAAGTGACAGTAAAAAAATTGTTATTTATGGCCTCTCCGAATATTATCAAGAACCCGAAGACGAGCTACACGGCAGAGTCATAGAAGCTTTTCGCGAAATCCTCAATGTAAACTTGCTAGGCTACATCGAAGACACATATAGAGTAGGTCGTAGGAGCAATAAAAACCGGCCACTTGTAGTAGAACTAATTAGTAAGAGGATGACAAAATACATAGTACAAAACGGTTACATCTTTCGGGGAACCGGCCTATCTATATCCGAATTCTTGGACACCGACTCACGAATACAAAGGAGGATCATGCGTGGAGAAATGCTAGAAGCCCGTAAAAAAGGTCTACACGCTATTATTCGCAATAATCAGCTGATCGTTGAGGGCAAAATAGTCGACGTCAAAAATACTACGCGTCACACCCTGGATACTACAGATAACCGAATTATATCACGATCACCACGCGCGAGCAATGAACCCCGTGACCTAAACAAAAGTACAAACTATGATGCTGGCACCTTTCGAAAATAATAAGTTATCATTTAGAATCCTATTTCAAAATTTACAAAGTATATGGAACAAAAGACACTTACTAGAAGCTTTTATTAATCGAAATAAAATCTACCAAGCTATATGCATTTCAGAATCATGGCTATCTCATGACAAACTGGACTTGATAAAATTTAGTGACTACAAAGTTTCAGCCTCATTCTGTCGTAAGTTAAGAGGAGGAGGTGGCGTCCTAATCCTCACGCAAGATCATATACAGTGCGTCGAAAGAACTGACATCTCGAAAATGTCAATTGAATACGTGTTAGAGGTGTGCGCGATTGAACTACCTACAGAAAATATGTTACTCATTGTTATGTATTGGAATAGACGAGAGGAAATTTTATTCTATAATCAATTAAAACAGATACTTAACTATATAAATAAAAAATTTAGTAAATATAACATTATATTAGGAGGAGATTTTAATATAAATATTCTATGTAAAGACTTGAAAGCACGTAACTTTCTTGATTTCATGTCAGAATTTAAACTCACTCAACACATTAAAACAGCCACTCATGTTACACAAACAACATCGACATGTCTAGACCTAATTTTCACTAACTTTAATAATACAAACTTCAATACAACTGTAGAAGAACTAGGGTTTTCAGACCATCGCGGGACTATTTCGAATATGCAATTGTCTGAACCACTGCAAGAACAGCCTACCTGGCACACAGAAAAGAGAATATTTAGCCCAGCAAATATAGAGCGCTTTAAATTACTTTTAAATACTACGGATTGGTCATCCATTATTACTTCACAAAATAATACAAATGAAAATTATAGCGCATTTAACACAACATTATTAAATATTCTAAATCAAACTATACCCAAACAAAAAATAAAATTAAAGACAAAACACAAGAAATACTGGTTAACAAAAGGAATAAAAACTTCATGTAAAAATAAAAGGCTATTGAAAATATTAACTTTAAAAACAAAAAGTAAAGCAATACATAACCACTACAAAAAATATGAAAAAATCTTAAAATCAGTTATTAATACAGCGCAAAAACTACAATATATTAACAAAATTAAAAAATCGAGCATTAAAATAAAAACTATGTGGAGTATTATAAACGAGAGAATTAATAAAAAGTCTAAGACCACCAAATGCAACATAACACTAAATATAAATAACAAATTAACAAGTGAGCCAAAAAACATAGCTAACACCTTCAACAACTTCTTTGCGAGCATTGGTGAAAATGTACAAGGAACCGCAGTGTCCGGGCGACCCGTGATGCAACCTACCGAAAATACCATGTTCCTTGCCCCTGTAAATGAGCGTGAAATAAATACCACTATAAAAACCTTAAAAAACAAAAACAGTTACGGCACAGACGAAATACCTCCCTCTTTACTCAGGCAATGCGCAGATCAACTCACTTTACCTCTGTGTATTTTAATAAATCAATCATTTGACGAAGGAGTCTTTCCAAACCTACTGAAAATATCGGTGGTTAGACCAATCCATAAGAAAAATGCAAAAACAGACCCTAACAATTACCGGCCGATTGCTCTACTACCAGCAGTATCAAAAATATTTGAGAAAGTCATGTGTAATCGCATATACAATTTTTGTGAAAAGTATGAGATATTTGACGAATCCCAAAACGGCTTCCGCAAAAAACGATCAACCATACTAGCGGTATATAAATATATCCAAGAAATTCTTAATATAATTAATGATAAGCAATACGCTATTGGTATATTGTTAGACATGACAAAAGCGTACGATAAAGTCCAATATAATATACTTCTTACCAAACTTCAAGGGATAGGGATACGTGGATTGGCCCATAAATGGCTTACTTCGTATTTAAAAAATAGACAGCAATATGTTGAGCTAGAACACTTTAATTTCAAAACAGGTGAGATAAAACATGTACAGTCGGACATAAAAACGATTAACGCTTCGATCCCACAAGGGAGTGTTATCGGATGCCTCCTGTTTCTTATTTACATTAACGACCTACCAAAAGTAATGAAAGAGCCATGTGTGTTGTTTGCTGACGATATATCCATACTTACATCGTGCCACAATAATATCAACTTAAACGGCAAAATAAATAACACGCTAAATAATGTAAATGATTGGTTAAGTGATCACAACCTTGAGATAAATTTCTTAAAAACTAAAATCATGGCATTCCATCCGTACCAAAAAGAGCCTATTAATATAACTTGTAGCTATAACGACATTCAACTAGAAGTTGTAGATACATTTACACTTCTCGGCATCGTAATAGATAAACATATCTGTTGGAAACCACACATTTTACACATTAAAAGCAAAGTTTCAAAATTTGTATATGCAATCCGTGAAATCAAAAAAACCACAGATCTAAAAACGGCACTAACAACTTATTATGCGTACGCCTTCAACTGGTTTAATTATGGAGTAATTCTTTGGGGGAATAGCACAGATGCGTCATGCCTTTCTACCCTGCAGAAAAAAATTATTCGAATAATTGTAAATATAAAACCAACCGACAGCTGTAAAAACCACTTCATCGAACATAAAATACTGACTATCCCATGCATATACATTTTAGAGATATGTAAGTTTGTCCGAAAATTTCCCGAATTCTACACCAAAAGAGGGGATGTATGTAAAACGTTACGCTTTAAAAACAAATTAATGTTACCACCATCGCGAATCAAGCTTCACTCATCAGGACCTCTTGCAATGTCAGTTAAAATCTACAATAAGCTACCTAATAATATAAAAGATGAAACGAAAGATTCGATCTTTATAAACAAACTAGCATTAACCCGCGGCTTCGCTCGCGTGCCTATATAATATTCATCATCCTACGGGAACAATGCTCTTTTTTTTCAGGATTAAAAGTAGGCTATTTGTTAAGTTAGGGTACCTATAATCTGCAATCTGCATTTCCCTCATGCATATCCGTCCAGCCGTTTTAGCGTGAAGAAGTAACAAAATATACACAGACTTTTGCTTTTCTAATATTACTGGGAAATACTTTTTATTTTATCATAACTCCACTTTATCAAATCAAACCGAAAACTCAAGCACTCAAATCAAGCGATCTCAGCTTTTACTGTACCAAATAAAGTTCATTTCAAAACTCATAACTCGAAGTGAAGCTAAGACACCGGGATATGTGTGCATTTTATTTGTATAAAGCTTATAATGTCCCGAGCCTCCGCTTATCGATTTGGGATATTCGAGATTGGTTTAATGATTCTAAGCCATGTTCTAAGTTACGTCATGTTCTATTGTAAGATATTGAGGTTCTCTTCGTTGATGAATAAAAAATGTATTATTCTGAGCCAGATAAACGTAATTCAGAATTCTGAAATGACTTATTATTGAAAAGCTTGAATGTATTTATTACGGATGCAGGTATCCTGTCCCAACGCACCGCCCGCCTATAGGTACCGATTGACGACGATCGAGATGCCACCAAATACTATTTTTTTAATCTATTAGGATAATAGCGGGTCTCTATCCATACCTCAAAAGCAAAAAAATAACCCCCTTATAGGATCACGTGTAGCTGTCTTTCAGTCCGTCTGTTACAATCGAGTTGCTGCAAAACTACTGGACCGATTAAATTGCAATTTGGCGCAAATGCTTTCAAGAATTTTCATGTCCACAAATAAAATTTCAAAATCGGTGGCATTTTCGTAATTAACGTCCCAACAAACCATAAAAATTACACCCGTACTCATATTTAGTCATTTCAACCCCATCGCACCCCAACAGGCGACCCGACCCGATAAACCATAAAAGCATTACCAATGGATTTTCAGACTTTGTCACCACATTTCTCCCTTTTAGGGGTTGAATTAAAAAAAAACCTGAAACACGTGTTTACTCATTTATCGTTAGGAATACTCCTGTGAAGTTTCGTATAAAATAGTCTAACTAATCTTGTTTCCCGATACAAACTTTGGAACCCCATTTCACCCCTTTAGGGGGTGAGTTTTGAAAAATCCTTTCTTAGCGGATGCCTACGTCATAACATCGACCTGCATGCCAAATTTCAGCCCGATCCGTCCAGTGGTTTGGGCTTTGCGTTGATAGATCACTATGTCAGTCAGTCAGTCACCTTTGAGTTTTATATATATAGATTAAAGCAATTGCTAACAAAAAAATCATATTACACAGTACAGGAATACTTAAACGATAATTTGTGACGTTATAAAATTAAAATGAACACCTAATTAGAACTAACACAACATAACAATACAAATAGACATGCACATATATACACGGACATAATCTTGAATGATAATGATAATTATGCTCATATCGAATGAATGCAAGATATTATATTATGAATATTTGTGAATAAAATTTAACATGAACTGTACTTAGTCAATTTATATTGTAAATTGTTTTAAAGTATGCGCAACCAACATAATACTAATTTTAATAATTGTACATACATTTTCATATCGCATTTTATTAATTTGTATACCACGTCCCTAGAATAAGTTTTTTATTATTCTTACTTTTATGTCAAATTGTATACCTACCCATAAATAGTATCTCATAAATTGCTGCGCCCTACTTCAGGGTACATGATGTGATCTCAAATTTGTAACTTTACCACCTGTTTTGTAAAACCATTATGTGCAATAAAGTATTGAGTATTGAGTATTGAACAACATTTGATATAATTTCATATGGTATAATGACTCATTTGATATAATAAACGTTTGGTATAATTTCAAAATATCTATTTTTATTTCGTATACTTATCATTTGGTATAACACTTATTTCCTATAACCATCATATGGTATAATGTTCATTGGGTATAACAACATTTGGTATAATTTCATATGGTATAATTTTAATGGTATAATGTTCATTTGGTATAACAACATTTGGTATAATTTCATATGGTATAATTTCATCTCGTACCTAACCTATTTTTCTGGTAGCAGTCTTTTTTTTTTTTTTTGCGCCTCCTCTTTTTTTCCTTTTTTTTCTATCCTAACCTAACCTAACCTACGTTTCTAAGTGAACTTTTGGTTTAAGTTTTTTTTTAATGCGGGGAGCTTCGCCCCCCTATTTCTCTAAACCCTATACGTTATGCCATTTGAACGTTAGATAAAATAAACGTTATACCATAAATTCATTAGACGAAATATGCATTATACTTAAAGAATGTTATATTAAATGTTATTCGATAAAATGATCAGTATATGAAACAATAATTATATCAAATGTTGATATATTAAGTGTTGTTATATCATTCAATAATTATATCAAACGAGCGTTATACCGACTGAAATTATATCAAAAGTTGTTATAGCCATCGTTACGCACCCGTGACAACCATCCCTGACACGGGGTTAAAAGTCACATTTCTCTTTTTTCATAAAAATAAAAATATTTCCTCCGTACATAATGTTAGTGAAAAAGTATTGATATATTTTTAAACTCAAATAAATACACTATCCATTAAATTATCTTTTATCATCCCCAACTAAAAACAATAGTACTAAAAATGCAAAAGAAATAAAATGTGAAAACTAGTGAAAACAGCAGCAATAAAACATACTATACAAGGCTCTTATATACACAGCAAATATCGGGCCTATGATAGTTGTTTTTACCACGCGATAAATAAGTGACAAAGCATCTGTCACTCACACTCGTATTTTGTTAATTCGTGACGGATGCTTTGTCACTTATCACATGATAAACGCAACCATTATAGGCCAAATAATCAGTAATGTTGTTATCCACAGGCCCATCGCCGACATCGACCACGTCTATAGCCGCGTCGAGCATCCTCACAAACTCCAGTGCCATCTACAGCGGGCCCTTCCATCTGCACAGTCCCTCGCTGGGCACTAAAGTTCAACAGTTGTGGCTGCTCGCCGAGATAGTTACCAACAATAATGATGGTGACGTATTACCAATGATTTCGCTCTGAGCGCGCAGCGAGTATACGCTGAGTGCCCTGTTTACCCCTAGGCTCACAAGGCCGGGGCTTAAGGGGCCCAGCCAGTCTAGGGGCCCTAACCCCAGAAGTAGGACTTGCACCATACTTATGTTCTCCTTATATTTGCTGAAAAGCATTTTGAGATAGAGTAGGAGTGCCTAGAGGCCCCGGCCCTCTAAGTCCGGGTCTGAGTACGCCGCGATACAATATGGCGCCTCATGTCCTGGTCACGACTTCAGTCTTCGACGAGTAGTGCGGTACGTGTGTCTCGCTCACTCGTATGGCCGCCGCGCTCGAAGCTCTCTCTCAATCGCTCGCCGCTCCGCTTGCCTCTGAAAGTCGTGGCATATCCATCATGGCGAAATCGCTGCGCACTGGCAGCGAACTCGTTGCGCACTCGCAGCGAACTCGTTGCGCTTTCGCATAGCTTTCATTTAACTCAAATGGAAATCCCTACCGAGGTTTTCTCCGGGGGCTACAGTATGCGGTTCTTCAAGAGGGGAGCAAATAGGTTTTTATTGGCAACGCGGGTGTGACACTCCTGGCATCGCGTCAGCGTCAGAGTTAACATCAGGCGGGCCGCATGCTTGTGTGTCACCGTCTTAGTACCTATTAAAAAAGTGGCCAGTGTGCTAAAACTCAAAGGTATACCGACATTCAAAGTCACAAAGTCAATTGCCATCTAAAGCGAGATCGTTCATTCCAAACCTTCGTTATCCGCTGGATTTTCTCTCGTTAATAATATAGAACATTATTTTGTTGCAGAAGAAATATTCGACAAGAGTTTCCAAATAAGCATATCCATAGACGGAGTGTTGAGCGACCACACCACGTTCAACTTGATACCAGAGACAGAACAAACAAACAGGTAGGTACAGTCTGCAATTAAATACGGTATGAGATGCCTGGTATTGGAACCTACCAGAGCGCCACTGATACGTACAACTTACTTACTGCGCTAACTCAACGACCCAAAGTGGATCTTGGCCTCCGACACCAGAGAACGCCATCTTTTCCCATCTTGAACTACCCCCCGCCATTCCGGTCGATGAAGTTGAATCAAGTCTTTGATGACTTGCTTACTCCACCGATATCGGGGCTCCCGCGTGGCTATCCGGTAAAGGCTCTCTTCAAAACTCCACCCACCTAATTTTAGCAATGATTCTCACAATGCCTTTACTTCCATCTCCTATTCCGTTCGTATTTATAAATTCAACCCAACTGTTCAATTTGGTGCCAGGGGATAAGATGTAATAAACCAATCAGCTCGTTGCTATATTTACTATAAATTAAATCTCACTGTTGGGCATAATATATAAAATAATAAGGGTCAATCTGACACAAATCAACCTAATCCCAAATCCCAAACTAAGCAATGCTTGTACTATGGGTACTATCTATTGGCATACTAAATAGCCCTTCCCGGACTCTACTATGGAAGTAGTAAGTATGATTGACATGTAAATGTAACTATGGTGTTATCAATAAATGATTGATGGATTGATTGAGCTATCTAGTCCATCATTCCTCGTCAAACTATTTCACATCCATCCATGGCTTTGTGTCTATGAATCTCTTTTGATTGGTCCCCCATATTCCAGAACACAGCACTTGAAGTGCAAGAGGCAGGTGTGCGAGGAGGTCCAGGTGCTGCACCTGGGCTCCCTGGAGTACACGCACTACATGCTGAACATCCACTTCTACGGGCTCCAGGAGTTCCACAAGCGGTACTTCATCAAGGAGATTATGTTCTACGTGAGTTGGAATTACTTCAAATTTGTTGACATTTTTTCAACAGTCTTTCCCACATCTAGGGCTGCCATCTCTAAATTCGCCAAACCCGGACAAAGACTTAAAAATCCCGGACATTTGGCGTAAATTTTTGAAAACCCTCCCCGGACGGCCCCCGGACGCACTCCAAACTAGGAGAAATCCGGGGAAACCCGGACGGATTGCAGCCCTACCCACATCCCAAAATTGCATTAATTCAAAAAGCCCAAATAAATAATTCATCATCGTATTCAGCGGTTCACATTCAACTTTTTTTTTTTTTTTTCGTCAGTGTAAACCACTGAATAATACAATGGGTTCGATTCCTGGTCTCTTCCGCCAGGTTACGCATTTCAATTTTTTTTTGTTGAATATTTTCAATGTTTCTTTGATCTTTGTATTAATGGTACGATACAGTTATTATTTATGATTGTTTTATTTCCAGTTTAAAACCTACAACCCGGCGTTCACGCAGATGGAAACTTGGTTCCGCTTCATATTCCTCCTGACCACATTCACCGTCGCCGTAAGTAATCAATAATCATATATTGTGCGACTAAACAGGTGTCGGCCCAGCCTAGGGACAGAGGCGCTACAAACTTTCATATGGCAATGATGTGCATACGTCATATTTGCATTATTAAACGTCTATAGCGATTTGTCAAGGATTTGTCATTAGTCAAATTCAAAGCATTGTTTACCGGAATGCTGCTCAATCCTTCGTTCTACTTGCAAAACAAATACAAAATCCAATTGAAAAAAAACTTGACTCATCACTGTGAATAGTTTTGGCTTGATTATGCAAAAATTACCTACTTGAAATTTGCGGCGTATTTAGTCCTGTTTCCTCTTTGCTAACATCAGTGACATTCACCGACTTTCAACGTCAGTTAGGTAACATAAATTTGTCGTTACCATGCAGTTAGATAAATTAGTAGGTACCACTAAGAATCCGCAATATGGCGTGGGTAGTTAAGCCCCATGTTGGGCTATAATTGTGGCAATCGGGCTGCTTTTCCTTATACCTACACAGAATGGCCATTTTTGTAATTTGTCGTTGAACATTATACTGGGTGCTGAGCAAAAAGAGAATTCCTCATTAGTATTCGAGCGTGAAATACTAAGGCGCATTTTCTGAGCTGTGAAGGAAGATGAGAGATGACGAACGCTATATATCCACGAGCTTTACGAAACGTTATTAAGGCCATAAAGATCGGATGCCTGCGACGGGCAGGGCACGAGGTCAGAGTAGCCAACCTTCTAGAAGGCCGACCGGAGGACCGCAAACTAGAGGCCCAAGTCCAGATGGATCTTATGGATATTAACTAGGGTTGTAAAGTTTGAAAAGAAAATAGATTGGACTGGAGAGGTTTTCTTGACCAGAGTAAGGCCCACCGACGAATCTATTGCCTCAGATGATTGCGGCGCTCAAAAGATGAATCTTCGTAGATAACGCACAACAGTGGTAGCTGCACGTCGCGTAATCGTTGTCGGCCGCGCCCGTCTCGGTATTTATATTGAACATCCAATTAAGGCTTAACTCCGTATAAACTGTGGCGCCATTTTCGGTTAGCCGTTAAATAAATGTTGTCTTACAGTGCTGGTTCGCGCACTCTCTGCGAAAATACTCCACCTACGACTGGGCGATTGAACAGAAATGGCTCTCCTTACTACTGCCACTGCTTCTGCTTTACAATGGTAAGTGCATGAATTGAAACAATGAAGCTAACTTAGACGACCTTGACGTCTCCGGAACAAAACATTACCTCGGCCGTAGGGAAAGAGTGCACTCGGCAATATTATTTTTTTGCAGAAACGTTTAAAAATATAATATTTGGAAAACTAGTCTATTTAAACGCTTCGATTCATTTTTTTGACGACGCAGTTGGCGCAGTTCGTGGTGTAGCTGCCTCTGATACTGAGCGACGGTCAGGCGTATTTAGGAGGGTGACCGGGTGGGCCGTGTCCCAATATGGTCTAGTGCCCGCCCCAGGATGTTAAGTTACGTATTTAGGAGGGTGACCGGGTGGGCCGTGTCCCAATATGGTCTAGTGCCCGCCCCAGGATGTTAAGTTACGTATTTAGGAGGGTGACCGGGTGGGCCGTGTCCCAATATGGTCTAGTGCCCGCCCCAGGATGTTAAGTTACGTATTTAGGAGGGTGACCGGGTGGGCCGTGTCCCAATATGGTCTAGTGCCCGCCCCAGGATGTTAAGTTACCAATAGACATTAATGGCTTCATCTCATAAAATAACACCACACTCATACCGGCTGTATTATGTAATGATGTTTATCAATTGTTAATCCATCAACTCATTAGTGCATTTTTTTCATATAATGAGATACTTCAAGCAAATATATTTTTTTGTCCATACTTGTCTGACACTCGCCAGAACCTGTTTCCGTAATCGTGGATAATATCGTCTCATTAAATACTGATCTCGACACAATCACCATCGCGCAAACAGCTAACTGCGACCCCGAGGGCTGCAGTAAGTTCCTAGATTTATCTGTGAAAACTCTGAAGATTTTATCTCAAAACATTAGAAGTATATCCTGTAACTTCCCTGGCCTACAAACACTTTTGACTAGAATCGGAATACAATGGGACCTCATTGTCTTAACAGAGTGCTGGCTGCCCTCCACTCCCCAAATTCCAATTCTAGAAAACTACGACAGCTATAGCACAAATATCAATATGACCCAGAACGAGGGAGTCGTAGTCTACTGCAAGAGCAATATTGTTGTCTCTGTCGAAGAACCCCTATTACGTGACTCAAATTGCCTATCACTAATCATAAATCACAACACACTGCTAATCGCGATATACCGGCCCCCCGGCCAGCGCAACACAACAGCATTTGTGGAATCACTCAATGACCTCCTCAAGAAATACTCGCACATTCAGAATATTGTTCTTGCTGGTGACATAAATATTGATATTGCTATAGGTAGTTCCGACTCACGGGCAATGCCATATTTAAATTTAGTGGCCTCACACGGTATGCTACCAGCCCACAATCTCCCTACCAATAATAAAACTTGTCTTGATCATATGATACTCAAAACCAAACTCAATGCCCGATGCTGTGTAGTCGTCTCGTCCCTGACCGATCATGAATGTGTCACTCTGTTCTTGGACCATGCGCAGTGCAATAAGAAACCTCAACCTGTTCATCGACAAACAGATCACAAACAACTTGATCTGGATATGCAAAAACTCAACCTAAAACCGGTCATAGAAATGAATAACGCTGACTCCGCAGCCTCATTTCTTGTCAAGTCGCTAACCGCAGTTATTGAGTCAAATACAAAAGTAATAAAAATCTCTAATCGTAAAAGGATAAGAAAACCATGGATAACGCCAGGCTTATTAAGGTGCATTAGAAATAGGGACAACCTTCATATGAAACTTAAAAAATCCCCCCATAACGAAATCTTGAAAACTACCTATAAAAGATACCGAAATTTTTGCACTTCAATACTAAAACGAGTAAAAAAAGAATATGAAAAAAGTGAAATCAAGAAAGCAGGATCAAATAATAAAAAACTATGGAGTACTATTAAAGAAATAACGTACACGTCGCGGCCAAAAAATGTGCCTACTGAACTCATTTCTACCGCCAACCCGAAAACATCATTAAACAGGGTCAATGAGTTTTTTGCAAATGTGGGTAAATCACTGGCGGAGAAAGTTACAGGTGGTGGTAATGAAGTTGCATCTCGTCTTGGTACTACCTCCATCTCACCACACTCAATGGCTCTGATTCCTACAGACGAAACAGAAATTGAAACGCTCATTAACAACCTTAAAACTGATTGTGCTGTAGGGATTGACAAAATATCGGGAAGTTTTATCAAGCAGTATAAACATGTCATTATCCCGCCCCTAACCCACGTGTGCAACCTGGCACTTTCTACTGGGGTTTTTCCTGGTATATTTAAAAAAGCTCAAATAACCCCGATACACAAGGATGGTGACAGAGGCTGTGTCAACAATTATAGACCAATTTCCATCCTTCCCGCCCTGTCAAAAATCTTAGAACGCGTTATAAACTCACGTCTAGTTAAGTACTTAGAAAAGAACAACCTTCTGTCCGCCTCACAATTCGGTTTTCGTAGAGGAAAATCAACCGCAGATGCGGTGCACGAACTAACTCATGATGTTGTTAACAAGCTAGATAGTAGACAAAAGACAGTAGCTTTATTTCTTGACCTTGCGAAAGCATTTGACACGGTCTCTGTACCCATCCTTGTATCCAAACTGGAAAAAACTAGGCATCCGTGGGCTTCAATTGAAACTCTTTGAGAGTTATCTTACAGGTCGTACACAATTTGTCAAAATAGGAAATGACACGAGTGACGAGGTAAATATCACGTATGGTGTCCCACAGGGCAGTATCCTCGGCCCCACGCTTTTCTTGACCTATATTAACGATTTGTGCCAATTGCAACTGGAGTGTGGTAAGATCATTACGTATGCTGATGATACTGCCCTAATATTCCATGGAAACACGTGGAACGACGCCTTTCGGTATGCGCAGAAGGGTCTGAACGTAGTAACGAAATGGCTGTCTAACAATGTCCTCACTCTGAATGTCCTTAAAACTAAATACATCACCTTCTCTCCTAAAACCGTTAATCACAAAGACCACGCCCCGTGTCCCATACAAGCCCACACGTGTCTTAACCCAGACCTCCACAACTGTCACTGTCTTGCACTGGAAAGAGTTACACATTTGAAATATTTAGGTGTAGTACTTGACCAGAATCTTAACTTTAAGTGGCATATTGACCTCCTTACTGCAAGAACACGTAAACTCATATTTATATTCAAAAACCTGCGTCACATAGCTGACACAAATATAATAAAAATGGTTTACTTTGCACTGGTGCAATCTATTCTCTCATATTGTATTTCCTCCTGGGGAGGAGCACACAAAACCCACCTGCTGAAATTAGAAAGGGCTCAGCGAGCAGTACTAAAAGTCAGTGCGTTCCTACCGTTCGTTCTTGTACCCCACAACTGACCCGTAGAATATATGCAAAGTACTAACAGTGCGGCAGTTATTTTTCCTAGACATCATCCAAAAAAAGCACGCGACATTAACCTACGAACCTCTTAAGCTGGTAAATAAAAGACGTAATAATCAGATCTGTCCAATAAAAAAATTTAATACTCGGTTTGCACAGAGATTCTACTGTTTTCTCGGTAGTTTCTTATATAATAAAGCTAATAATGAACTATCTATTTATTCCCAAACAAGATCATGCTCTAAAAAGACTGTAACAGAATGGCTCCTAAATTTGGATTATAATAGTACCGAAAAGCTGATGATCCCAATCTCATAACTCTAAACACACATGTAGCGCACACACTAACACACACACACACTCACACACACACACTCATACACACACACACACACACACACACGCACACACGCACACACGCACACACGCACGCACGCACGCACGCACGCACGCGCACGCACGCGCACGCACACGCACACGCACACGCACACGCACACACACACACACACACACACACACACACACACACACACACACACACACACACACACACACACACACACACACACACACACACACACACACACACACACACACACACACACACACACACACACACACACCCACGCGCAGATATGCTGATAAGAAATCATGATTACTCTTTGGATATTTGACCATATACTCGTAACTATACTTTGAAATTGTTCACTTCTCATATAGTGAAGTTTATATAACTAAACTCATCCCCAAAGTCTGTTCTTATAGATACCTGAGAGATGGAGACCTGGTGACCTGACATACAGTTTCCCCTAGTTCGGGCACCAGTCTCCACCGCACTAGTTGTATACCTATTCATAAGAAAAGTACCATAACTTACTGTATATAAACTGTATACTATGTGGTGGAGAAAATAAATACGTTTTTTACTTTTTTTTTACTTTTTACTCATAGGCCATGGCCAGGCCTATGAGATGAAGCCATTAATGTCTATTGGTATAATATTTGTGTGATGAACTCGAATATTTGTTCCTGGGTCATGTATGTTCTATATATTATGTATTTATATATTTCTGTATATCGCGTCTTGTACATAGTACAAGCATTGCTTAGTTTGGGACAAGGTGGATTTGTGTAAGATTGTTCCTTAATATATATTTTTAACCTCTTTAATACATTCGCAGATCCAATATTCCCTCTCCGACTGGTCTCCGGAAGCTGTTTCGCGCCGCTAGTAGATTCCATATTCCAAACCACTTTCCTCGCCTGCGTCATGCTGTCTTGGCTCTCGCTCTACCATGGACTTAGACAAGTAAGTGCAAAATCGAATCGAAGGACCAACTCATCCGGCTCGAACGACCCACCTAAAACTCGTACTCGCACACCTGGATTCCATACTCAAGTCCGCGTATATTCTGCACCATTATACGAGTAGCTTGGCTGTTGCTCTAAAGATGACACACGGTCTCATGCAACTAGTCTCCATACTCCAGCAAGACTATATTAAACTGAAGTCAAAGAAATTCCTTCAGCACAAGATCGGACTCGAAGGACCAATTCATCCGGAAAGGATCAAAACATGCGAGAACGACCCCCACAAGGCTTTCACAAACGTTTTTATTTTATTACCTTATGCTAGCTACATTTCCGATTGTGGTGTTAAGATTTTCAAGTGCGATTGTTGTTCAGAACGAGCGGGGGTTCCTGTCGTTCTACCTGCTGAAGCTGGTGGTGGTGGGGGCGGTGTGGATGCCGGCCACGGTGGTGGCAGTCTGGCAGAAGTACTACGGCTACTACGATCCCACCTTCAACTACACTATGAACCCCAATTATTCGGTAAGCCAAAACTTAGACCTTGGTAGGTTTTGGATCTTCCCATTTGGTTAGGGTCGCTGGTAATGAGATCCACTGGTGTACCAATTGTCAGGCCAGGAATCAAAAAGATATGCTAAACAGTTTTGCATCTACGTGACAGCAGTCTTTGTGACTACTTGAGAGAGCGGGATAGAAGCGTGTATCAAAGATATCGATGCGTTATCCACGACTATAAAACCGAAAAAGATGCCTATCGTGTCAATGTGTTTACCCTGAATGAACCACCAATCTAGTTTAACGCTAAGGATAACGGTAGCACAGAAAGGCTACAGGTAAGAGCCGTAAAGTAACTATCAAAAAGATGAAAAGCTTTTACAGTGCCCATAATTACGATGCCCATCCAATGTAGCTGGCTGTTCCTTCCTGGTATTATAGAGCATTGTCCTCATTAGCCTCGTGGGCTAAGCGCCGCATGAGGAAATCCTAAACCAATTTACCACCAATCTGTAATTAGTCAAGTATTTTATTATGTAAACAAATGCGAATACATTCCGTCTTCATTGTCGATTTTATGAAACCCGTCCAACTATTTAAAGATCGGCTTCACATTATTTTGGGCAGCGCATCTGAACCATGAGTCTATTTCTCGTGTTCTTTAGAAGGCCTATGTACTACGTAATGGACATTGTTCAGTTGATATTGTTGACTTGTTTGTGACACGTATACATTTCAACCAATCGATATTTGCAGATGGTGAAGATAATGTTCTTCACAGCGATCGCCATCTACTTCCTGTACCTGCTTATCCTCATCGTCAAGGCTTACAGCGATCTCAGAAACATGCCTTTCTTTGGTAAGTATCCAATATCACTACTAAAGTTTTATTCCTATATTTCAAATGTGGGTAGACACCAAATTATCATTGTAACATTTATACGAATGAACGTTTAAGGAAAGTTTTATTGTTTCGAACCAATGACTAAACAAATGGAATCCATGTCACTCCATGTGACTAAATATCATTTATCTCGTTACCAAAATAATAAAAAATAATCATAAAGAAAGAAAGAAAATCATAGAAAAATACTGTCTTTCTCGACTGAGATCTGTCCTGATAAACCGGTCTACGAAATACCTACCAAGCATATTGTGCTTTTCGTACCTAATTCAGAGTACTTACCTACTATAAAGTTTGAAATCATCTAAATTTTAATATATTAACTCGTATTATGTACCTACAAAGTTTTTGTTTTTCTCTTTTTTCTAAAGTTTTAAAAAAGCAAGGACTTTGGAAACCCGACCTAATTTTGTTCTCCACGGCATAAAGTGACAGGCGCGTCAGTCAGTCGCCATTTTATTTCCGACTTTTCCGAGATTCGCCATTCTATTGTTCGCGAAACATGTGCAGCGAACCGTTGACTCAACATGGGTTAGTTCATTCGGGGTATCGTGAAAGGCTTTTTTTATGTTTCAGACTGCTCGACAATATTAAGTTTCGAAAAACATTTTTCGACGAGTTAATCTTTTATTTACTTATCTGCAGTTGCGTATATTTGCAAAAATTGCAACTTACCAAGCATATTTTCTAGAATCTAATAAAATAAAATCCTAAAGGATTTGGTACACCGACGACGGTCTGCGGCAGGTCAAACTGAACCAAAATACTTATTTAGCAAATATTGAAACCAACACTTCACTTGTACTTGACTCGTAAATACTACAATTTCTATCGGTCCGATTTATATGAAATTAAGCTTGAGTACCTAAGTGCACATTAACAAAGGGTGCAGAACATAATATATTGAGACAGATCTCGAATGAACCGTGGTTCCTTAAAACAACAGAGCTTCACGAAATTCTGGATATACCAACAGTCAAACAAGAAATGATCATCAGATTAGATCTAACGGATGATGATTTCACTTTCGGTCGCCACAACACAACGCGAAGGGAACAACCCCACAATGTTTCCCAGTTTCAAGGACTTTCTCCTCAATTACAAAATGTACCCAATATCCTGCAAAATACAAAGAGCTATGGCGGCAAAACTAAACACCCTCTCTTCTGTTTCGCGGGATCAATTCAAATTTCATAATTTCCAGACGTGCGACTCCGCTGCCTCTCCATAGTGGTGGGCACTGTAACAGCCATCACCTGTCTCCTAGCGGCGCAGGGCTGGGGCCCCGCCGCGCTGCAGGACCACTGGGCCTCGCAGCCTCGCATCCACTATGACACCTCGGCACCCTTCATGGCCCTCTACGGATTGTTCAACTTCAAGATGTACATATTAGCCTATTTATTCTCGCCTGGAGGTGGATCAATCCATGGTGAGGGTAAACACTATATATGACCGCTCCTCTATATTCTGCTAGCCTCAGGTGCCTGATTACCAAACATCAGTGATCTCCGGCACCGAATGCAAAGGAAACAACCGACCGAATGGAGCGAATCCAATGTCCTATAAACATAATCTCTTGTGAAGACCAAAGGCTACGTATAAATAACACATCGTTAATTATATTATATACTAAAAGTTGAATGATGCTCACTCAATTCCCTTTGGCAAGTAAGTCTCCAAAGTGCAACACAGAGCCAAGTAAGAATTGATTAAGGCCACAGTTGTTTTCATTTTCACCACTCTGATGCCAATAAGGTCAAGGCTTTGCCAATATTGCGATTTGCGACATCGAGGCCATGGCCACAACTCAAGATTGCCTAGTTTCAGAAAGAATTTGACAAACCTATTCCTTATTAAATTCCTCAGAAGATATTCTCCATCTTGTGGCAGAACAGATTTCATTCAAATTATTTTAAGAGTGAACATTTATTTTTCAGAAACGGCCATAACCAAGGACAACCCAGCGTTCTCTATGATAAACGATTCGGACGAAGACGTCATCTACGGCTCGGACGAGGAAAGCCGCCGGCCTCTCAACTCCCACCATCGGATGAACGAGGATATATGATTCATACATAGATAAAGTGAATGTACCTATTTTTTTCTTGTTATAAAGTTATATTGAGGACTACATATGTGTCTTTATTATGCTTCGTATAATGCAGTGCCCCAAAAAGATGATATGTTTAGACCCTGGCCAGCGAAAGTGGAACAATACATAACATTATTTTCTCGTTGAGAAGATAACATCCGTTTTTCGAACGATGAATTCCTTGAATAAATTCCTTCACTTGGTCAGTTTGAAATGACCTCTTTACCTTATATCAAACGACACGGAATGAGAAATGCTGGCAGTGAATGAGAAATGCTGACAAGATTATATACATTCAAATATCAAATAACATTGGTGTCCTTTCGCATGATACTTGAGACACAAGTAGGTAGGTAACTAACGACGTTCTAACGACAATCTCATCTAAGTCATGAAGATAATTAGGCCTCTTGTTAAGATATCAATAGCAAAGAATGTGGAAAACAAACCTATTTAAAAAATCTTCGTCACCCAACTTTTTAATTTAGAAGTCTGAATAATAGTTCCACTTTCTATCTACAAATGATTCTAAAGACCAATAATTAGGATCTAAGTTTCTAAATCTAAGAACCGTTTCGTTTCCAAGTCCAGCACGTCTTGCATAACTGTCATATTATGCGACATGCGGCCATTTCTCGTACGAGATAATCACCCATCTTTTTCTGTGCAGTTATGTGGGGGAGTGACGGGTATTTCGCGCGCGACAGAGTCGCGTATCAAAGTTATGATAGACTGCACAGGCAGTGAATTAATTCGCGCCCATGTCCCATTTAGAGCCCGCGCAGACAGACAGCGGTCGCGAGTTCTGAGTTCTGAAAAACTAGAACGCCAGAATTTGAACGCCACTTGGTGTGCGTCGGAACTCTAGAGCGGTCGACGGTCACTAGAACGCGGAACTCAAACTGAACTCTGACCGCTCTCTGTCTGCGCGAGCTCTTATAATCGCCATCGCCATTTTGTAAACTTTGCGAGTCGAGTGTTTGAGTCAGGAAATCGAGAACGTTTACGTCATGCGGTTGAATATGAATCATAGCGGATTCAGTTTTGCAACGGCATTATGCTTTTCATGAGCAGAAAACCAGAAATATACCCATATAAAAATTGGAGTATGCGTTCGCCATTTTGATTTCTAAGGACGGACATGAGGTTGATAATGGTAGGGTACTCTGTAGTTCGAACAATAGTGCTATCCTTTTCGCTCTGTGTTGGATGAGCGGGACGACACGAAGATTCCAGAAGCTTGCAGGTTAGAACGCAACATACGCGCAGACGCAGAATGAGAATAAAGACTGAGTGGGGAGTGGTATCGCAAATTCGCGTTCCTTTGAAGATTTTTCACTTTTGCAATATAAAAATGTTAATTTTTACCTCTTATGGAATATTATACGGATTTTTATCTCATCTGAAATAAAACATACTAACTAGTTCATTATTATTTTTTAATTAAGAAGAAATAAATAATTAGCAATTATACCTACTATGGATATACGATTACATGGAGTCAATCGATGGAAATAGTCTGTATGTTGTTGAGCGTGTGTGCAATGAGAATAACAGGGTGTGGGTGCGATGAAGGGCTCAGGATAGCGGGGAGTTGCAGCGGCAGCGGGCGCTGGCGTGCACCGCAGGGCTCCGCCGGCAGTAGCAGCGGTGTGGCCGCCGTACGGCGCAGCACCGCTCCTCCCCGCACCACACATGCTACCCCAGCTCGTGGATCCAGGTTCTCATTCACTTGCGACTCATCGTCCGAACACAAATCTATAACTTCACACTCATCTGCCCGCTTCAACGGGTCCTTGCCATCCACTTCCATGGCCTGTTCACACTCCACCCCATCCACAAACACAATGTCTTTGTCCTCTGTCACTTGCTTGCTCTCTCGTTCTTTTTGAAGATTATCAATGTACTCTTGCATGCTGTCCATCGACATTCTTTCAACATCCACAGAGATAGGTTTACACTTCAGCATCAGCAGTTGTCCTGTCAGATCTAGTACGTTCTTGTTCCTCTGGTTGGGAAAGACATGTCGCCTCTGCCAATAGTCTATGGGCCTTCTGTACCTGATCGGAAACTGTTGGTTCTTGCTCTTCAAAGCCGATGGTTTGGAGTTCAATGGTGTGGATGTACAGCAGTATCTCTCAATCCTTTCTCTTGAGAAGTTCAAATCACGATTCACATTTGTTTTAGCATTCTTCAAGTAGGCTAGTGAGGAAAACGGGTATGGAGGTCCCCGGTCAATGTTTGCAGCTGATCGTGCATTTCTCTGTCGGCTGTCACTGTCCATATTTTTGGATGAAGTCTCCGATTCCTCCCCCAGTGGTTTAAGCTTCAGAGCGGAGAGAAACTCCGGCAGCCTCCCGGTGGGTTCAGAGCTCGATGCCACCTCAACATTATTACAGAGCCTCTCATGTGCTCTCAATGTTTCTATGTTGTCAAAATGACTGTCACAGTTATCACAGAGATAGATATCGGATTTAACCTGAGGCTCGGCGTTGTCGAGGTGCTTCGGGCGGTCGTAGAACATGTTCTCGTTGCGGAAGGTGACGAGCAGGCGGCCGTTGGGCCGGTAGTACAGCGACGTGGTGCGGTCGCGGTTGTCCACGTACCGCAGGCGGCGGCGCGGGTAGCGCGCCAGCTGCGCCGAAAACACCAGCAGGAACGCGCTCTTGTGGAAATCGTAGCATCTTTTCACCAGATTCTTTAGTCTGCTCTCCCAGTCCTCTGGTACGGTGGCGGGCCGCACGAAAGGATGCGAGAATGCGACGTCCACAGGCCACCACGGCGGCTGTCTGATGTCCTTGGCCGTGTCGCGGCCCCACGAGCAGGCCACCATGAACGTGATGAACCGCTCGAGCTCCTCCGCCGTCACCGTCGACAGCCCCGTCGGGTTGCCGTTGGCGAACAGCAGCGGCAGGTTCGCGATCATGGCTCGCGCTGTCTCTGACGGTCATCGAAGTTGCGAGGGAGGCGCTTGCGATGTAGCTCCGCACGGAACCATCGTAACGGTTAATTCGCCCCCATCCGGCTCCACGATCGCGATTAAGGGCATCACATACGAAACTTATCACAGGTGACTACAATAAAAATAAATAGAGCCAAACGATTTCTCAACGGCATATATCACAAAATCCCGTGAAGCGCGTTCGTTAACTAAATACGTATAGAGAGAAAGAGATCCATAGCCTAGCCATAGATCTTTGTTACGTAGGTTCGGACGCTGTGCTAACAAAACGCAATGAAGCGATGTTTCGATTATGAGATACCGATAGTCACTACGATTTATTACCTAACTTAAATTAATTAATTAATGGACTCAATTTTTATAACTACTATCATATAATCTAAAATTCTATTTGTAATCATTTATTCATCATTATATTTACACAAAGTATTAAATTCTTGCGTTTTGTTCTGTTGTACCAATGCAACTAGTGTTGGCCATCTTTGGGTGGGGACGCCAAGATAGCTTTCCGAAGAGTCGACGCGGTTTTTTTTATTTTGTGTTTATTCCGCGAAGTACTTAGCCCCATAGATTATTGTATTTACCTACTAACGGCGTAGTGGAATTAACTTATTACTTACACATCAATCTTTTACGTTTCTCAATGAAATATTTCTAATTGGACCAGAAATGACAGGGAGCGGTGTTTTTTGAACCTTGTTCTTTTTATAATTTAGTTTTAATTGAGTTATTAATTATTAAGTCATGAATTTATTTTACAGTTGTTTTATTCATTTATTATTGTAATTATTGAATTAAATGTTTTTTTTTGTATTTTCTACAACTATTAAGATTACGATATGACAAAAAGTTAAAAAAGAAACGCCTATCGATAATTTCGGTAGCATGAAATACTAAATCTCTTATACATTTTCACGTGTATTTAACATATTTGGTGCGAATTTCCTGCGAGTATTTTTTGCAAAGGATGTGGGCTGTCAGGTCTATCAGAAAATCAAAAGTTTTGGCCATTCCGGTCGGCCATCAATAATCATTTCTGCGTGTGAGTGTGTGTGATATGACTGATATGTGAACGCTCGACAAGCAGGCGCGCTCACTTGTTTCTAGTCTCAAAGCAAGCTGGTCAGCCGGTGAAATCGGCCACTCGGTAACGGCGAGTGACGAGGCGAATTGCGAGAATATTAATCTATTCGTTATAATTGTTCGTATTGACATTTGTACACGTTTATTAATTCGCATTACTGATGAGGCGAATATGTTAATGTGCTATGGAATGGAACAACCGCTTAAATTGAACAAATACGAGACCGATGGTTTAGATAATAAAATTGTAGTAGAGTTTCAGAAGAACCACAAGCTATTTACGTAAATACATCAAAATTATATATTATCTTTTACTGTAGAATTACCTACTTCAAAAATCAACAATCTTACACAAATCGACTTAGTCCCAAACTAAGCAAAGCTATGGTATGGGCACTAGACGACGATATACATAATAATTATATAAATACATATAATTATAGATAAAATCCACGACTCAGGAACAAATATTCGAGTTTATCACACAAATTTGCCCTGGCCGGGATTCGAACCCAGCTCAGTAAATATGCTTTCACAAACCTTTTTTAAGACATCGAAGAATCAGAGATGCAATGTAAAATTTGCCAAATCCTGTATACCTAAAGGGGCTTCTAAACGGGCCATGTTTTGCTGCAATTTGTGGCCGGCCATTATTTGCATCTTGCTCTAGCGTAGAGTGTCAAAGAGGGACGGCCACAGCCCGTTTAGAAGCCCCATTAGGATAATTCAAGACCAAATTTTCTGTCTTCCACAATTGTTTTCTGACCATGTTTTAGTTTCTCTAATATGGCAAAACTTTTCATACCAAACATATCGTTTCAAATATTACATGGAAAAATATAAGTAACAAAAAATAAACATTACATGGGAAATAGTTTTCGATATCTTCTTCTACATCGCAACACTAGCTGTCATACTGCAAATGTCATGTCAGTCAAGTCAAGTCAAGTCGAGCAAGAGTCAAATCAAATGCACGAGAGAGAAACAAATCTTATTTTCGAAGATACTGATAGGAAATAAGAATTAATTAAGTTATCTCACAACCTTGCCACATACTCACAGTCTATTCTTCGAGCTATTCGTTTTAGTTATGTGTTAATGTGAAAATGTTATAAGTTACTGACAAATAATGGTAAGGTCGAACCTATTCGTGATTAACGATTATATTGTTATTATTTATGTTAATTTGATATTTGTTTTGCGTCAGGATCACAAGAATGGTGATGCTTCACCGTCAAAGAGTAATTTTACGGGTTCGGATTACGAGTAAGTAGTTATTAACTATTGTTATCATTTGTTTTTCTTTGTTTAATAAATTACATTCGACTTTGGCCTTATCACATGTTTTTTGGAGTCCGTAATGTTAGGTAAAGGTCTCCATTACCATCTATGCTTAATATAATATATACAATTTGTCACTGTTTACAACTACATTAAATGTGCACGTGGAGTGGTATGTTATTATTTGTTTAGTGTTATCTCGTTCCGGCGTTCTTTTTAACCACTAATGGCGTTTTAATTTGTCCAAAACTGTTTATATCATTTTTTTTTATGATAGATAAGTAGTATAAAATACTATAATTTTCCTGTTTGATATCATGTTAGTACATATTTCTGATATTTTAATAATTAGTTTCTGTCAGTTAAAAAAAAGGAAGCTATTTGAAGGGTACAGGGAGAAACCATGACTTAAAATTTTTATGTAATTTTAATGTCAGTGTTTGTGAAAAACTACCATTTAAAATAAAATCTTGTTTTTTCCCTGTATTCTTCATTTCATGGCTTCCAGTCAATTATGTTCACAGCAGAACTCTCAAATAAATTCTTTATTTGTACTTTATAAGCAATAAAATAAGTAACAAATATATGGATTCAAGTCTGAAATAAAGAGTTTGACTTTGACTTTGAATATAACTATTAAGGGACATCTAGACAGGGGGCATTTTAGATTTAGCCCTACTTTCTTTTTAAAATTACTGTACTATAATTTAAATATACACATTAATATGGATGATATAAAAGATAATTGCTGTTTGAATAATGGTCTAAGAAAAGGCAAATGCCACAAACTGAAGCCACTTTTATTTTGTACCATAGACACGGTACTCATGTATGTATAGCATACAAACGGTGTTGGTGCCATTGTTGTATAAGCATTTAATACCTGTGCTGAGCTATTTATATAGGTGTGCATTTTACATAACAAATTATTGTCATAACCATAACATATTGCTTGTCATAAAATCGTTAGCCATAAATCTGAAATTATTAATTTTCAAGATTTTTCAGACTATAACCCATTAGCTTAGGTTAAGTTTGCATTATAATATAACAATCCTGAAAAGTTACTTGTTTTAGAGAAAACTAGAACTTATGACTATGAAGATTATGAGTAATGACAATCAATTATGAATTAAAACTATGTGAGCCAATATGGACCATGTATATAGTTAAAGTTAGTTTAGTTTCCACAATTTGCCTATAACTGTTGTGTAATTTAACACATTGATGCTACTTTCAATTAACTGCTGTTAAGCCTTTACAGCGAACACCTATAGGTGTACTGTCATGCAACGCGTTAATAAATTAATCATTTAAGGAAGTATTGAAATTTGTTCAAAACCAATGTACAAAAACAATGAATAAATGTCTTATTATTATTATTATTTATTATTGTTGCAGCCTTCAACTGCCGGCATGGAGCTTGGAGTCCTTGAAAGCAGCGGCGATTCAGCAGAGGCTGCAGCGGCCACGGAGCCTCGCTTGGGGCATACTGCTCCACGCCTTGCCGCCGCCGAACGCTGATATAGCTGGCAGGTATGCAGTTTGTACACTCTTGGCAACGCACCATTGAAAGCGAGCTGCAAGCTATCGGACTAAGCTGCGAGGCTAAAGGAGTAGCTTAAGATAGAAAGGTGGGCCATGAGCTCTCTGCACCTCCGGGGTGCCTTAGGACAACAACAACATCATGCAGTTTGTATAAGCCACACAGTTGTCTGCATAGAACCTCCGTGCCTCATGCTATGGTCCACCATTTGTACCTACGTGTGTAATGTGCAATAAAGGCTAAATGTAAATAAATACATTATTTATTTAAATATTTGTATAGAATCTTTTTTATCGATTCATATTTTTTATGTGGTAATACCACATTATTATTTTTATAAATAATGACACAAAGGTAAATTAAGAAAGAAAAATTGAATGCGATCTACTACAATCGAAGCGGGGTTTGAACCCGCGACCTCTGCGTTTCCGGCGCATTGCTCTTCCAACTGAGCTATCCGATCGCTACGTCAATCACACCAAATCTTTCATTTATTTATTTTATTTATTTATTTAAGCCTTATTTCAGATATACAAAATTAAAATACATTATGTATATTTTTTATAAGTATTAACCGAATCTGTGTGCCTTTGAGCAAAGGCCTCCCCCATTCTTCTCCACTCCTCCCTGTCATACACCAGTCTGGGCCAGGTTTTGGTTCTTCCTGTACATTGTGTAAATAAATACATAAACATTAATTATAATTATTAAAATTATTCATATTGATAATTGATAAACTATAATAATTTAAATAATTACTTGTATAATTATTTGTATTTCTCCTGTATGTTTTATGAGGTGTGCAATAAAGAGTACTTGTATTGTATTGTATTTAAATTATACCTACATATTAAACAGACGACGCGTTTGGCTCGGTTGGTAGACACCTGCCTACTGAGTCGACGGTCCCGGGTTCGAATCCCGGCCGGGGCAAATATTTGTGCAAAATATTTGTGCTTGGGTCATGGATGTTATCTATATATGTATTTATATATTATGTATATCGTCGTCTAGTACCCATAGTACAAGCTTTGCTTAGTTTGGGACTAGGTCGATTTGTGTATGATTGTCCCTTAATATTTATTTATTAGATGTAATATGCCTTCACGTCGACATTGGCGAAATACATCTTGCAAACGCAGCAAGAAGTGAAAGCCATAGACGAAAAAAATAAAAATACAGAATATGACCTGTAAGTCTGTAACGAATGTTATCAATAAATTTTACATTTTTATTTTCATAGAACGAAAATTCCGAATGTCCTTAAAGTCCTTTGGTTTGAACTTTAAGGACATTCGGAATTATCGTTCGGTTTCCATACGGAATATGTTTGATCCCATCAAGCTTCTTTCTTTAAGTTTCTCCTTTTTTGTTTCAGTTTGAGAACTCACCGAAGTTTCTACAATGACTTGAAGGCGAAACTGTTGATGGACCCGCGGAATGTCATCGGCGACGACCCCCTGTCGCAGAACGATGAGGTATTCAATAGGAACACGAAGCCCCGCCCACTGGGCACTGAGGGCACGTGCCCCGGGCCCAACCTCACGACGGCTCCCAGCCTCACGTGGGAGGTCCCTACCATACCTAATTAACGCATTTTAATCTGTACAATGACGCCCTTAATTTTGGCCCCAGCATTGTTTAAGACATTAAGACAAAGGTTAATTATGAAATAAAAAAATCATGTGATTGCTGATCATGGCATTGTAAGCAGGACTCAAACTTGCGACCTTACGCTTATGGCGTAGTCCACTCCCAAGTTCGCTATCACACCACCTTCCTAACTCCAGGTCACTCTCCGCGGCGGTCCGGTATACGTCGTCACTACCAGGGGTTAAAAAACTGGCCAAGTACGAGTCGGACTCGTGCACCGAGAGTTCCGTACAACTAAATATTTTTTAACTATTTTTGTTTTCTGTATTTGTTGTTATAGCAACAGAAATACATCATCTGTGAAAATTTCAACTGCCTAGCTATCACAGTTCATGCGAAACAGCCTGGTGACAAACGGATAGACGAGTGGAAAGCGGAGGCTTAATAATTGGGTCCAGTTTTTACCCTTTAGGTACGGAACCCCGAAAACGTGTTGTACAACCCCTGCTACGAGGGAGTACCATTGAAACATAGCACTAAACTATTTTCAGAGCGCGTGGAACCAACACTTCTGTGACAACGAGCTGAAAGCGTTGATACTGCAGGACGTCGTCAGGACGTTCCCTGATGAGCCCTACTTCCGAGACCAGGGTGTCCAGGACATGATGGTATGCGCTGGTTTATAACATGATCTTATAATAGATGCATATCCATAATAGTATTTTATGTAATCGTTGCACAATGAAGGTTCTTAGATTTAGATTTAGATTTATTTATTTCATAATATAAAATGTCAGTATAAATTACGCTAAGATAATTTACATGCATTTATACTATGATCGTCATAAAGATAAAAATTAGATAATATAATAATAGTAAAAACATGACAATTTATTTATTTTATTTATTTACATGTCATAATCATAATGCAGTTAAATGTGGTTACAATATAAGAATATCTCCTTAAGGGATTGTCAAAAATTCTAAAAAGGAACTTAAAGTCGAGTACCGCGTTTAGGCCACGAGGCTTGCTGAGTGGCCTAAGTAAGGTACGAGATTTTAAGACCTAATTGTGTAACTACAACATACAATACTTTTTATACGAGCAAATCGCTGAGAAACGTTTTATACTTTAATATTCATTCCTCACTATGAGATACATATGGCCAGCATAGACTCTCCCGTACCTACCCATGGCTTACATAATCGTTGCTTTTTGTAACTAAAGTATTCTATACAGGGTGATCAATCCAAATGGGTCAGCAGGCAGAAAACGAAAACTATAAGAGATAGGGAAATCGGTTCTTAGGAACCATGGCGTCGATTTTAGATTTAATAGAAACTGCATTATTATTTTTTTATAATCATATAATCTCATACATAACCGAGAATTGAACCCGGTCAAAAATCTGTAAGTAATCGCATGTCGTATTGTAACGTTCTTTACAGCGGGTTTGACCGGGTTATGTATGAAATGATATATGAGATTAACAAAAAAAAAATTCAGTTTTCTCATATAGTTTCTGACTTCTACCTACTGACCCATTTGGATTGATCACCCGGTATAGAATCAGAATTATTAAAATTGGGCAAGTGCGAGTCCGACTCGCGCATGAAGGGTTCCGTACCATAATCTATAAGAAGTTTGTTGTTTGGGAGCCCCCCTTAAATATTTATTTTATTTTTAGTATTTGTTGCTATAGCGGCAATAGAAATACATCATCTGTGAAAATTTCAACTGTCTACCTATCACGGTTCTTGAGATCAGCCTGGTGACAGACGGACGGACGGACGGACAGCGAAGTTTAAGTAATAGGGGCCCGTTTTTACCCTTTGGGTATGGAACCCTAATAAACTACGTTGGGTTGGCCACAGCCGTCCAAATTTCAATGATCACAAACTTTGTAATTCAAACCACTATAGATATTTTCATGTTATTTTTTCCTCTGGCGTCAGTGACGATGGGCATTTGCTTCACCCCTTGGCGTTCAAAAGGTTAATTAATTTCACTTTATACGTGGTGCAGCCGGTAGGATCAAAATTTACGACAACTCCGTATGGTCAAAAGGACGATGAGTGAAAGAAAGAACAGTATGAAGAATGAAAGTACGAGAGACATATATGCGAGAACTGGTATTAATGAGAAAAAGCTGGCACAAGCTACGATAATGTTGGAGGTCGCATAAAAAAAACCTACGACTACCTGTGTGCTGCTCTGTGGCGGCGCCACCATAATGAAAATCAATTAATTATATGGTGAAATGATGTACCTTGAAGGTACACCATGTACATATCATGTTTTTGGCTGTACCTGTACCAGGGAACGAAATAATGGACATTGTTTGTGGCGCCGCTGGGGAGCATACTCTGCAGCGGCGCCACAGAGAACTCATATATAGAAATGACATTAGCTATTATTTTCTTATCGAAATTGATGTACTAGTGCTATTTATTGTGTACGTATGGAAATTTAACATTATTAATTCGTGATTTAATTAAATTTAATTTATTTCACTTGGCTGTTCGTGTTAGTTTTCGTTGGTCCCTACTGTTTTGTAAAAAAAAATAAACGTCAGAATGTTTACAAGTTTATCGAAGTGGTAGGTTAGAACGCGGAATCATTAAAAATAAATAAAATCACTTATTAATAATGATTTTTATCAATACGTACACAATAAATAGAATTAGTACATCAATTTCTATAAGAAAATAATAGCTAATGTCATTTCTATCTATGCGTTCTCTGTGGCGCCGCTGCAGAGTATGCTCCCCAGCGGCGCCACAAAAAATGACCATTATTTCGTTCCCTGGTACAGGTACAGCCAAAAACATGATATGTACATGGTGTACCTTCAAGGTACATCATTTCACCATATAATTCATTGATTTTCATTATGGTGGCGCCGCCACAGAGCAGAACACGACTACCTACTGCAGAAAGAAATCTGATTTAAGTCATTTAAAGACTCAGCCGTTCCTTTGAGGACGTTGGTTTGCATAAAATACTGGTTGGTGATTTCTTTGTTATGCTGCGATAAAATCAACAGATCTCAGACTACGCGCAACTATCAAAGGCATTGAAAATTTATTTTAGAAATAGAGCACATGATTAAATAGACACATTTGTTTTCCGACCTCGCGCGTAAGGGACCTGCTACGGCCTACATTTCCCTAAGATGGCTCAAACTGTAGTTGTCGTAGTTGAATTTAATCCCGAGATTCAACTTAGTTTATTTCTTGAATAGCGAACTCAAAAAAGTTATTGGGAAATTCTCGATTCAAGTCAGCGAAACAAATTTTTGAAATTTTGACAAATTTTAGAATATCTCATAAAGTTACCGACCTATTTTGAGAATTAAAATTGAATTTTGAAGCCCTTCGCTCATTTGACATATGGCCCGTCCGCGTACCTCTCATACCTTCGCACAGGCTAATGTGACATTTTCATTAATCGGGGCACTGTACTCGATCAGGAAAACATAGATTGTGCAATTGACAACATTTCATATTTATAACAGGTGGAAATTAATATAGAGAATCGACAGGGCTTTATGTCGTGTACCTTAAAAAAAAATCTTTGAATTTATTTTTCTGTATTTAAAGAAATATAAGAAAATACATCAAATAACTGCAATCTAAGACAATACGGGCTGAATAGGGTTGTTGTCTAAATCAAAGAGCGAAAAAAAAATATATTTTTTATTTGACGTTGACAGATGCATACCGAATTTTATTAAGTTTTTTTTTTATAAGAAAACCGACTAAAGTAACCGTTCCATTAAGTTCTGGTTTTGGTGTTGCCACATTTTAAAATGAGTATGTTTTTATAAATTAATAATAAAATAAATAATCATCTCAGAAAATAAATAAAAACAGAGATTACTTCATCTTTTTAAGCAGAATTCAGAAAAGTAATAAAATGATAGTCTTAAAAATATGAAATGTTGTCAATTAATTGTGCAGGTTCAGGTGTTGTTCTTCTGGGCGCGGTCGCACGGGCACGTGGGCTACCGGCAGGGCATGCACGAGGTGCTGGCGCCGCTGCTGCTGGAGCTGCGCCGCGACCGCGGACACGCGCCCCCACACCTCAGGTACTGCGCTCCGAATAGGGCTCTCGCTGGGTAGCACGTGTGCCGACATAGCGCACCCTAGAGTGTTGTAGGCGCGGAGGGAGAACAGCCCTCGCCCGCAGCCGGCTACCGGCAGGACACACGAAAGCACTTGACCAAACGGAAATTTTTCGCTCGCTTAGTGTAAAGGAAATGATAAATTAACGAGATCCATATTAAAACATAAACAAAAATCGATGAGCTCCCAAACTAGGGCTTGCAAATCCGGAATTGGCTTGTATGAGCAATTTGAACATTCCCGAATTTCCGATACTGCCCATACTAACCAATTCCGGAATTGCAAGCTCTATTCGAAACATCCAAGTCTTAACTGTCGTACTTTCGCTACTGTACAGGAAATATCCATAGCCAAGTGTCGGGTTCCGCAGGTAACCGCACGCACTTGACGTGTAATGGATAAGGCCTCTTCACCGCAGTCAGCTAACACGTTTCATTGGTCAAGTTATAATGATTTCTAATCCATGCTCAATTTTGTAATTATTTATTGGTAATGAAAATGTAAACTTACTAATCAAACTTAAAAACTAAGGGGTTATTTGGTGCTAAGCAAAAAATCGCTTTTAAGATTATTTTTTTCTTTTTATCGTTGGAATATTATTAACATTTTCATAAGACATTTGTTTCAACTATATCCATGGTAATGTGGGTATTATATATGCCTTAAAACCTTTAATTTGCAAATTATGAAATAGCTTTTGGTTCCTTTTTTTTTTGTTTTTTATAACGGCACAACATAGTGGCTCCACTTCGCCTGATGGTAAGCAAAAAGGGGAGCCCAAGTCGCAATGGCAACTGACGAGAAACCAACGGTGCCAAGTCAGTTGACACTGCCATGCTGGCCCGAGAGATGCTTCTTCACGCTTCGTTTGAAGGGTCCCAAGTTATAAGAGGGAGGAAACACATGAGCCGGCAAGGAGTTCCATACTTTAATAGTTCGGCAGATGAAGGAATTGCCAAACTTCTTGGTACGTGTGGGAATATTCTCCACGGTGAGGCGATGACATCGCAAGCTGGCACGTGTGGTTCTATGACGGAATGGGGAGGGTGGGATAAGAGAAAAACCTAACCTTGCAGTATTGAAAGATATTTGCGTCGCCTACGTTACGGCCTAGCGTAAGTGGGATTTTCTGCCCGCTACGCTGGGAGAAAATCTCACTTCCTGGCCGACGCAAGACATAAAACTTTAAACAAACCACAGGCGGTAATTCGTAAGACCCCAGATCGCGTATTTATGAACATTCATATAACAACACCTGCGATCTAGGACATTTCAAATTCACCGCTCTAGGTATGTAATGTACTATTTCTCCTAGACTTGCATTATCTGTAGTTATCGTTTTTCTTTTCAGTAAAACGTTGAAATACATCCTGGAAGACGAATATCTAGAACACGACAGTTAGTAAGTACAAAATTATACTTTCATTATAGTTTCAACGTAATGATACGTAAATCTTTAAACTACATATGACCCTATTAATACAGGTAAAGTAACACTAAATACATAGTTCGGTGAATATAGACTGAAGTAGGTACTAGGGGTGACCTTACAAACGGTTCGGTAGTTTTGAATTTATGATATGTTGTCTAGGATGGTCAGTGAGTAAATATATAAAATGCAAAATGCACAATTCCCCCTCCTCCGCGCCCGCCGCCATATTGAAGAAACCGGCAATTTCTGCAGATTTTTGCTTATACCTTCGTTTAGGAGCTTTTTAGGTAGAAAAGAGCTTAGACAATGAAATGTACTATAACTAACATTTTAAATTTTGTTTCAAGAACAAATTGTTAAGGAGATGTGCACATTTAGATAAAAGAATTTAAAAATTCGCAATTTTCAGTAATGTATCAAACTTCTGGGTTATATCTTTGTTTAGGAACATTTATAGAACATTTAATCTAGAATAGAGCTTGGGCAATGTTGCAGAGAATTCAATTTACTATAATTTACATATCAAATTTTGCTTCTAGGACAGATACCTACCTGTTTGGCGGCAAATTACGTACATCAATGAAACTTTGTTTTATAGCTTCATCTTGGCACCGGAAATGAGAATCTGCCGAGTCCTGACAACATTTAGGGGGCCTATCCCCACTAGGGAGGCATGGGCAGGGGGCATATTTAAAATGAACATTTTACAAACCAAGCGGGTAACGTCACTTCGTAAAAATGATTCTAAATAAATAAATCCCAGTTTCACCCTCGGACAACAAGGCGAGGGGAGCGATATCACCCTTATGTTGTCAGTTTATCACTCATTCGCACGAAGCGATTTGCTTCATCATTTCTGATGCGAAGGAATGGAACTCGCTCCCATCGTGTGTATTTCCAGAAAATTATAATTTAGGTATCTTCAAGATAACAATGAATAGGCTATTACTGAACCGGCGAGCTACATCCTCGACTACGTAGTCACCGTGCGGTGATACTGAGGTCAATAGTCAGACAGTTTGTGAATAATAGTACATTACTGCCGAGGCAGGGAAAAGTCAGTTCGTGGATGAGTATGATAAGATAATACGAATCTGCGAACTGACATTCCCGCCGAGGCTTCTATAGTGCTTTTATAAAGAATGCTTGGAAATAATCACCAATC
Organism: Apotomis turbidana; assembly: GCA_905147355.2. Taxonomy (NCBI): domain Eukaryota; kingdom Metazoa; phylum Arthropoda; class Insecta; order Lepidoptera; family Tortricidae; genus Apotomis; species Apotomis turbidana. Next base: position 4,476,108 of record LR990285.1, read on the forward strand.
TACATTTTAATTTAATATATCAGTGCCATGAAGTTCATTTGGCACTTTTTGTTTTTAGGAATAGGAATAAAAATTCGGGTCCGAATCATATGTTTGATTTAAAACAAAATATATTATTAAAATTATATGAAAACACAATAATAAAAAAACAAACGCAGAGAACAATTAAAAAGCTTATACTAGTTTTTATTTTTTAAATTTAGTGGACAATCGGCTGTAGTAGGTATGGTGAATTATCAGTCTTTGAAAAAATTAAAAGTAAAAATGCAGTAACCGGCCAAATTGAGTACCTTCGAACGGAAGGTGTGTTTTTTACTTAATCGTCTTATTTAAAAAAATATTGAATTCCCGGCCAAGGCCAATATATATATTTTTTAATTAGTATTTACGCCTTGTAAAAATAACGAACGATTTCGCGGTCCAGTTTACTACATTAATGGGAACATTTCCCAGCAAGTTGGAGAAAAATAATAATATTAGGTAAAAAGAAAATAAATAAAAAACCGGCAGCATCTGATTAATACGTTTGTCACGTTGCAGCATGCTGTTCAGCGCGGTGATGAAAGGCCTGGAGAAGTTCTACACGACGGGCGACGTCGTGCCGTCGTCGTGCGGCCGCCTGCCCGTATCCAAAGCAGTACACGTGAGAGAAACATTTCTGTACACTTACCATGAGTTAACGGGACCGTACTCGCATGCGGCAGCGTTATCGATCTGTATGGAGTACAGCGCCCCTGGCAGTTTCGAAACTGGTTACGAATCGGTAATAGGAAGTCCTATTTTGTAACCGGTTACAACACGGGATTTATTTTTCGTTTCGAAGCTGGTTACCAAACGCGGTTACAAATCGGAAATGGAAAAGTCAATTTTGAAGCCAGTTACCGAATAAGATATTTTCCCGTTTCGAAGCTAGTTACGAACTTTTAGTTGCAAAACGGTACCCAATGATTTATTTATTTATTCAAATGAGTTACACAGCATTTCAGTAATTAAACCAAGGCACTGTGAATGAGCATGAGCTACACATATAGGCCCTTGCGTCTATTGCAGACGAATTATGGTGTAGTGTTTGGGATACACCGTTTCTGGTGGCTAACTAAACCGATACGAGATCGACACATTTTACCGCAGGCCTGACAAGAGAAGTGTGCGACGGGTGGTACTGCGTCGCCTTGTGAGCGACGCAGTATGAGCTACAAATTGTATGAAAAACTTGCATTTGACAATGTAGTTCTTAAACTACAACGTTTCGGTATATAGGTGCAATACACTTAGGTTTAAGTTTTTGGGTGAAGAAATTTCAGATAGTATCATTCGATTTACTGAAAATTGGAATCTCGTTTTTAGACTGCGACTAGACTTAGCATTTTGTTGTGAGCATATTTATTTTTGAGTTAATTTTAAAGAACTAGAATTACCACTTCATGCGTTTTTACTGTCTTCAGAATCCCAATGAAGTGGTGCGGTACCTGGACAAGGTACGGGAAGAATGCCTGACACCGCTAGACAACGAGCTCGCTACGCATTTGGTTCAGTGCAATATTTCTATGGAACTATTTGGAATGTAAGTATATTATTGTTAAGTTAGAACGTAGTAATAGATTGTATATGTAGATTTAATTTTGACGACGCGGTTGGCTCGGTTTGTAGAGCCAACCTGCCTACTGAGCCGGCGGTCACGGGTTCGAATCCCGGCCAGAGCAAATATTTGTGTGATGAACTCGAATATTTGTGCATGGGTCATGGTTGTTCTACGTATTTAAGTATAGATTTATCTATATAAGTATGTGTATGACGATACACATACTAGTCGTCGTCTAGTACCCATAACACAAGCCTTCTAGAGCTTAATTTGGGACTAGATCGATTTGTGTGGTTGTCTGATATTTATTTATTTAATTTAAAAATGTTTATATATGTAGATACATTTTGTGAAACATGTAATGTCTCATTATTATTAATGTGGACTCACCACATTTTTATTAACATTAAACCATTGATACAAAGATCAAAACACAAAGACAATTTTTAATGCGTAACCCGGCGGAAGAGACCGGGAATCGAACCCGGTACCTCTGGATTACCGGTCCAACTTGTAACACGTTGGGGTTCTATTCGTCTCTTCCGCCAAGATACGCATTTCGATATGTATCAATAGCAATCTATCTGGTCTAGCCGCTGGCTACGGCTCCTGTTCGGACGAGAGTTCCCGCGCGTGGAGCTACCAAATTTGTGGGGCTTCCTGTTCGCGGACGGGCCCCTGCTGCCGCACATACACTACGTCATCGTCGCCGTACTCATCGCCATGAGGAGCTCGCGTAAGTATTACATCACGATATTATAGTACATTACTGGAAACGCCGTGAGTAGATACCGTAGGGAGGCCGGATAGTGATACGAAGCCGACAAGCCTTTTTAACGGCTAGGCAATCTAGCCCTGTATAGTGCTTTACAAACTTGTTCAAATTAAAATATACACCTCTCAAAAATATATATAATTCAGTTGTTTAGCCTGTTCATGAACATTGAACACAGGCGCCATATTTAAAAAACTATTTCCTGCCTAGGCCTTCAATTTGGTGTGAAATTCCTTTATAGTTCTCTCGGGTTGTTCTGCCCGAAACGTAATACTTCGAAGCCTGTTATAACGTTATGACGATATTTCATTGCATGTTTGAGAAAATGTGATTTTTACTTATCCTGCTCAAAAGTAGATTTTTTAGCTTCGCGAAGCGGGGCTAAAGTGGTCGTTTGGGAACCGGGGGTTTAATAATTCAACATATAGTCAAAGAATATACAAAGACCTTATTTGTAAATATTTGCAACGTTTTTTAATTTTCTGGAGTAAAATGGTTTCTATATTGATCAAAGAAAGATCGAACGAGAAAAGTACATGAAATTCTCAATTAATATAGTTAAATCTAGGTAATATTGCAAAAAATATAATCTTTTACTCATTTAAAGCTTGGGATAGTTAACGCAATAACCATAAAGGCAATTTGATATTAAATAGATTAATGAGTATAAGGATGAATTATATTTTAATGTTAATATCAGCTCCATAGCTCTCTAAAGTCCTACCGTGCTAGTACTAGTTACGAGTATTAATTTGTTAGTGTCGAAGCGATAGGGAATATTAATTTTAAACGGACGACCTTGGGAGTAACTGGCTTCAAAATGGGACTTTCCATTACCGATTCGGTTGGTAACCAACCTCGAAACGAGAAAAAAATCCCGTGTCTGGTTATAAAATGGGACTCCCATTACCGATTTGTAACCAGCTTCGAAACAGGAAAAAATCCCGTGTTGTAACTAGTTACGAAACGGGACTTTTCTATTACCGATTCGTAATGGCTTCGAAATGGGAATTTTCCATTAACGATCCGTAACCGCGGTTGGTAACCAGACGTTTGTTTCACGGGCCAGAAGAATTGCGGATTCCGGAAGAAACAAAAACGCCTTTCGATTTTTTTAAACTCATTTTTACACTGGAAATCTAAACATATATTCTAACAGAAACAAATGAAAGTGCCCATGTGTGTGTGGAAAACGGCACTACGTAGGCCTATTACGTAACTAGCTCCAAACAGAGAATTTCTGATTCCCATTTTGTAGCCAATTACAAAACTTGGTTACCAAACGGCACCAAAAGACATTCCCGACCATTATTGAGAAAAGATTTGGTTTGTTTAAGTACTGGATCCGGACCCGGGCGTCGTGCTGTCCGCGCTGATGCGGCCGCCGCGGCTGTCGGCGCCGCACGCGTGCGCACTGGCGCTGCATCTCCGGTCACCGCTGGAGTATCCCAGGCCTGTGCCGCCGCCTGTAGACGAGAAACAGGAAGAGTAAGTACCACCACCGCCGCGGCTGTCGGCGCCGCATCTCCGGTCACCGCTGGAGTATCCCAGGCCTGTGCCGCCGCCTGTAGACGACAAACAGGAAGAGTAAGTACCATCACCGCCGCGGCTGTCGGCGCCGCATCTCCGGTCACCGCTGGAGTATCCCAGGCCTGTGCCGCCGCCTGTAGACGAGAAACAGGAAGAGTAAGTACTATCACCGCCGCGGCTGTCGGCGCCGCATCTCCGGTCACCGCTGGAGTATCCCAGGCCTGTGCCGCCGCCTGTAGACGACAAACAGGAAGAGTAAGTACCATCACCGCCGCGGCTGTCGGCGCCGCATCTCCGGTCACCGCTGGAGTATCCCAGGCCTGTGCCGCCGCCTGTAGACGACAAACAGGAAGAGTAAGTACCATCACCGCCGCGGCTGTCGGCGCCGCATCTCCGGTCACCGCTGGAGTATCCCAGGCCTGTGCCGCCGCCTGTAGACGAGAAACAGGAAGAGTAAGTACTATCACCGCCGCGGCTGTCGGCGCCGCATCTCCGGTCACCGCTGGAGTATCCCAGGCCTGTGCCGCCGCCTGTAGACGAGAAACAGGAAGAGTAAGTACCATCACCGCCGCGGCTGTCGGCGCCGCATCTCCGGTCACCGCTGGAGTATCCCAGGCCTGTGCCGCCGCCTGTAGACGAGAAACAGGAAGAGTAAGTACCATCACCGCCGCGGCTGTCGGCGCCGCATCTCCGGTCACCGCTGGAGTATCCCAGGCCTGTGCCGCCGCCTGTAGACGAGAAACAGGAAGAGTAAGTACCATCACCGCCGCGGCTGTCGGTGCCGCATCTCCGGTCACCGCTGGAGTATCCCAGGCCTGTGCCGCCGCCTGTAGACGAGAAACAGGAAGAGTAAGTACTATCACCGCCGCGGCTGTCGGCGCCGCATCTCCGGTCACCGCTGGAGTATCCCAGGCCTGTGCCGCCGCGTGTAGACGACAAACAGGAAGAGTAAGTACCATCACCGCCGCGGCTGTCGGCGCCGCATCTCCGGTCACCGCTGGAGTATCCTAGGCCTGTGCCGCCGCCTGTAGACGACAAACAGGAAGAGTAAGTACCATCACCGCCGCGGCTGTCGCGGCTTCCTTGCCGGCGCCTAAGTCAGCAAAGTGACGTTCTTTTGTTCCAATATAAATTTGCGACATCGATTTTTGACCGGTGTTTAATTACTATTTCATTGTATGTTTGAGAAAAAACACTATACTCGTACAAACCTCAGCATGAACAAGGAATCCCGGCATCCGCAGTAATGTAGTCTTTGTATTCCTGAAATATGAACCGCCAGAAGTGCGTGGTATTCCAGCGAGTGGGCGCTGGAGCAGCAGGGCTTCGCCGCGTCCGCGGGCTCGGACTCGGGCTCGGAGGGCGTGGCGGAGGGCGCCGACATCGCGCGCTCGCTGGCCGCGCTCGGCCTGCTGCGCGCGCAGCTGCCCGCCGCCGCGCAGGCGCTGGCCCGGGAGCTGCGCGACCCGCCGCCCAGGATAGCCGTGCCGTTGAAGAGGATACTCAAGGTGAGTAGTTCAGTAGGACTTATTTTCTAAAGATTACATTATACACATACGAATATATTTATTGAACTAACATAATATATGGCTAAATTTAGGATACACAGTTAAATTCAAAATGTATGTAACTTGAACTAGAATTCCCGTGTTTCAAGCAATAAGAAAACCTAATATTACATTATCTAATTTGAATTAAATATTCATTTATAATATATTATAACTTATTGTGACTTAAATACTAAAATAACACTAACCTGCTGAGAAAAATCAAACACAAACATTTATTTCATGACAGTCAGCAGCAAATTCTCTGTATCTTCGTACGTCATGTTTTGTAGTGAATCACGTAGCAATTTCTTAAATTGAACGTAGTTAAATGGCTAAACGTATATGATTGTGGAAAATCAAGACAGAAGAAGACTACTTACCAGAAGATACGGCAGGTTAACTTGCAAATCAAATTCAAACTAACTGATACTTTTACACAAGGTTCAAATGTCCCATACGGATCCGTGCTTAAAGCATACAAGGAGTTAAGGTTTGTGCTGTAATAATACATCAGGACGTAAAGGAATTGATGCCAGACATTATCGCTAGTGTGTCTTAAACAAAACCAGTTAATAATTGTACAGTTGGATAACTGCCTAATAAAAGAAGTTAGGTTTTTTATGAGACATTTGATACTATGATTATTTATTTGATGTTTTTTTTTTACAAAACAAACAAACTGAACCGAACCTAAGAGCTGCGAGGGAACTAGTAATATCGACGCCTTAGGAGCCCAAGTCTGGTTAGTCGTAAGGGTGCGTCTCCATTGAATAGACCAGTCACAAAAGTGAAGCGGACCTGAGATATAGATTTTGACTCACCCCTTTGCTCGCTCAGCTTTCAATTTCAACACTCGCGCCAAATAACAACTTTGCATCCTCGCATAACAAATAAGTATTCTCCCCAGCTGGCGGCGCTGCTGGAGTGCCGCAACCACGCGCTCATCGACGTGGAGACGGCGCTGGAGGCGGCCGAGGGCGCGGCGGACGAGCGCGGCGGCGCGAGGCGGCTCGTGCCGGTCGTCGTGACGCGCCGGCCGAGGGAGCCGCGCGAGCCGCGCGCCAACAGCGTCAAGGAGGTGCCGCTGCAGCTGTTCCACCGCAGCGAGTGCTCCGGCGCCGGCCTGCCGCGCCGCGACCCGCTCGGCCTCCGGACAGAGTGACCAGGGCGCTGTGAGCGGACCGGGACACTAGGCCAGTGATGTGTGGACTTGTCATAGGGAAATTATACACCCGTGTTTTAGTGCGCCCCTGGATCCGGTTAGATTTGAGACGGATTAGGGAGTTACAAGACTTATAAGTGATAAGAACAAAAGGTGAAGATAATGTGAATGTGACAGAATTTAAAGCGACAAGCCGTGGCATATGAATCTTAGGTAAGATGTTTTTGAAAGTTTTGTATGTCTCCAGATATTTCATAATTCATTGCAAATAGGTTGATTAATTATTTAGATAAACTATAGAGACAAAATAAATGCTTCATCATATAAGAAGTAAAAGAAAAAGCGGAGTGTAGATGAGCTGGAAATTACTCCACCGTAAAGAGCCCAGCTCCTAAATATACAATGATGATAAAGACAAACTATTGGTTTCCCTCCAGAAGCTCATAAACGAATATTGTATTTTTTGGAAATTTAAATATAAGTGCAAAATGTTTAATGCCTTACACAGTTACTGTGTTTATACTGCTATCCTCAAACTAAAAGGACCCTAAATAGAGAAATGCTGTTTTGAGCACAAAACCGTGAAACCATCATCGTGAAAATTAAAATAATACCGCGTATCCATACCGGTGTCCATTCGCCCATTCCAGTACTTTGTCCGTCAGAGTGTGGAGCCGGGGTGAGGACGGCAGTAGGTCGACAATGTTGCTACAATTTTATGTAACCAAATATAATAACGAAGGTTATTAAGGCAATTAGATTATTGCAATAAACAATTTTAAAAAACATGGTAAAGGAAATCATCAGCTATGACTTTCTTACTTTTTAAAGTTCCGTACCCAAAGGGTAAAAACGGGACCCTATCACTGAGACTTCGCTGTCCGTCCGTCCGTCTGTCACCAGGCTGTATCTCAAGAACGGTGATAGCTAGACAGTTTAAATTTTCACAGACGATGTATTTCTCTTGCCGCTATAACAACAAATACTAAAAATAAAATAAAATAAATATTTAAGGGGGCTCCCATACAACAAACTTGTTATAGATTATAATACGGAACCCTTTATTCGCGTGTCGGACTCGCACTTGCCCAATTATTATATTATATACAAGTTCGCTGCCTTAAAATAGGTCTTCATGCAGAAGAAAATTTTGTCTGATATCAAACAAATATGTATATAGGAGTAATAAGACAAAAAGTTTAATGTACAATATAAGCTATAAAAGTATGTTCCACTGTTAAAAAGAGTGATAGTAATAAGTGCAAATTTAGTTTTAAAAGTATTCTTAATCAACTCAGATGTTTTTTCAAGAACGACTCCTAATAAAATGATTATTGTTTGGTTTATTAAAAAAACCGCCAATCCTCTTCCTCCTTCCTCCGTTGGGGCTACAACCCTTTGTGGGTCTTGGCCTCCTCCACGATCTTCCTCCAGTTGTCACGATGCCTGGCCACCTTCTTCCAGCTGGTAAACTTCCCCATCTTCCTGAGATCTTCTTCCACACAATCGCTCCAACGTTTTCTAGGCCTGCCTCTCGGTCTCTTCTGTTGCGGCGTCCACCTTGTCATTATCTTAGCGGCTCTAGTGTCCGGCATTCTTTCAAGGTGACCCGCCCACCTCAGTCGCTGCGACTTACAGAACCTGACGATGTTCTCGTGCCCAATGAGTGCATCTAGCTCATGGTTCATACGTTGCCGATATGTGCCGTCACGCTCTTTCACGGGACCGTAGATTTTTCTAAGAACCCTCCTTTCGAACACGGCAAGTTTCAGTTCGTCTCTCTGGGTTAAGGTCCACGTTTCGCAGGCGTAAGTCACAACAGGCCTGATGATGGTGTGATAGATGGTGAGCTTCGATCTTATGCTAAGCAGCTTAGAATCTAAAAGTTTGGCACACGCATAAAAAGATTTGTGCCCAGCGACTATCCTTGCCCTTATCTCTTCGTCAGATCTGTTCTGGGAGGTAATCAAATCATCGATCCTAGATACTTGAAGCTGCTCACGCCGTTTATGGTTTGATTGCCGACATCAATGTTTTGTGGCCGTCCAGGCTGCCTGGCTGTCGCAAGGTACTCAGTCTTAGATGTATTTACGCGCAATCCAAAAGTAGTGGCGTCTGTATCTAGATACAATGGGTTAGGCAATGGTCGGCCATCCTGTTTCTTGACCTGCTGGTAATGACAATGTCATCAGCGTACGCAGCGATTTGAGTAGTGTAATAGTGTTGTAGTCAATCAGTCCACTAACATTCAATTTACGTGTGGCAGCCTCAAGTACCAGGTTGAAGACTATAGAAGATAGCGCGTCTCCTTGTTTCACTCCTGAGCGAATCTCAAAAGGCTCGGACAAGTCGTTCTGTATGGCTACAACAGCTTTGGAGTGCTTTAACGTGGCATGGACAAGTCTAACCAACTTGCTGGGCACTCCCAAATGTAGCATGCTGGAGAGTATTTGCGTACGGTCTACACTGTCAAAGCCAATCCTCTTACAAATATCAAATTCAAATGTCAATGCCATATTGGCAGAACAGTAAAGTACTTTTATATAATTAGTTTAGTACAAATACAAAATGAGTTTTGGAACCTGTTGATAGATTTTCCCAAATAAGGTGATAAAAATGTGTTATGAAGTTAATAATGTATTATGTAATAAATAATTTATATATTTGTATAGAATCTTTTTTTTATCGATTCTTATTTTTTATATGGTAATACCACAACATAATAAAAAAAAATATAATAATAGTACTATTATTTATAAATAATTTATAGTTGATAAAAAACAGAATTTGCGTAAACTATCAAACATTGACATTAGCGCCATCTCTCTCGCTGGCCTAACACTTGCTGGAGGCGCAAAAATGCGGGGGATGTTGCATAAACGAACTTCCTAGAAGTATGGCGAATGCGCTTAGCATTAAAAAATAATAATAATATTTGAGTTTTAAACAGAGGGCGCTTTAGCGGAATATAATGCTTAACTTTACGTTATGTACGTAAAGTCTCAGAAGCTCAGTGGTCAGAGGACTACTCCGGACAAATAGAGGCTGTGGGTTCGAGCCCCGCAAGTTATTTTCAATGACAACTTTTGCATTTTCGTAACTGAAACACCTAATACCTGTGGCAGAAAATTAGTGATTGTATAAAAGTACACAGGAAAGTATTGACAAATTAAATTGGCATTTATGGATATATTTATCTATTTCTGAGATTTGTATCACTGCCTGTTGCAATAAAATAGTGTATATTTGACAGCAACAAACAATAGATGTTGCATTTTGGCAGCATCTGTTGACTTCTTTATTTAAAATACTATTTGCAGATACTGTAAATGATAATAGAAGTGCCCGAGTACACCACAATTGTTTTATCCTTTGACGCCGTTTGGTAACCAAGTGGCTACAAAATGGGAATCCGAAATTCCCTGTTTATAGCTAGTCCCGTAATGGACGTGCGTAGTGCCGTTTTCCACATACAGATGTGCACTTTGTTTTTGTCACAATATAGGTTGATTTCCAAAGTAAAAATGAGTTTAAAAAACTCGAAAGGCGTGGTCGTTTCTTCCGGAATCCGCAATTCTTCTTGAACCGTGAAATAAACGTCTGGTAACCAAACCGCAGTTACGAATCGGGAATAAAAAATCCCATGTTGTACTAGTTACAAAGGGACTTTTTTTACTACGGATTTGTTCGGTTTCGGAGCTGGTTACCAACCGCGGTTACGAATCGGTAATGAAAAATTCCCATTTGGAAGCCAGTTACCGAATGGGATTTTTTTGCCGTGTCGAAACTGGTTACGAACTTTTAGTTACCAAACGGTACCAAAGGTTCTTTTTATATGGTATCATTGATACAAAGAACAAGGCACAAAGAAAAATTGGCGGAAGAGACCGGGAATCGAACCCGGTACCTCTGAATTACCGGTCCAACGTGTAAACTTTTCCACCACCCTAACGCCAAATAACCTTTCGAATTATTCCTTACGCTTTGTGTGCCGATCTTTGCATTGTTTATTATAATGATATAATGAACTTTATTCTGCAAGTAGGCTACAAGGGCACTTTTACATGTCTGAGTCTACCGGCATTTCACAAGAGGAGACCACTGTTGAGATGAAACGCCAAAATAAACTCAACAGTCAGTCATATTTGAAAGGCTAAAGTAGCTAAGCATAATGACCCTCATTCTCTCCCTCTCTTCTGTCCCTCATTTTCTAGACAGACAGCACGTGTGCATATCATTTTGAGCACCTGCCCGTGTAGCGCAACTATGCTTGTCGCGCGATTTAGTATCACCAGTCTCTCTTTCACAGTACTGTACAGAAAGAGATACGTAGTATATCTCGCGCAAGAAAGAGTCTCGCGTCACAGTTGTGCTAGGAGTGCTGGCATGCGTAGCAATTTCTACTGTCTGTACCTATCAATATGTACCTACAGATGTAGTAAATAATAGTTTTCCACACATTTTGTTGTAAGCTCATTTTAACATTTCCATCTCAACTTTTTCATCGAAGTTGATAGAGAAAACATACTAAAACGAACTTTTCCGGCAAAATACGAAGGAAACCCATTATTCACTAATCTTATTAAAACTTTCGTGGGACATATTTAATTATTCTATTAAGCGGTTTACACTCACGTGAAATTGTCAGGAACGGCCCGACATGTTTCGAACTCGTATAGAGCTCTTCATCAGGGTCTGCTGCCCGTACAGCGGCGCGGTAACTTCGTCACTACATCTGTACTTTAAAATGAGAACAAAATAGATTTTAGGTAAAATGGCTGTTATATACTGTTTTTGTGCAATGAAGTAAGAAGTGGAAGATTTATCATTAGTTAAGTATCTTTAAAAAGATCAAAATGTAAATCATAATACTTATCTTAAGTGAGTCTTTTGGTTGTCTTTTAGTCTTTCCATACCTATTGTATAAAGAATAATTAAGCCAGATGCATATATATATACTCGAAATTATTTTCGCTTTATACCTACCGTATATTGTTGATCTATTTGTAAAAGAAATATATATGTGAATACTGAAGCAATGGTTTATTTAGTTTACCTACTTGAAATCGTTATAAGTAGGTACTGGCACAGTGTAAAAACTAACAGTGGGCCGACGCCTTTGATGTTTGCGTAAATGCCGACACCGCTCAAAGTTACCGTAGATACGGTGTTGTCACAGACTTACGCAACTGCCTAAAAAAGGAGGGTAATGTTTTTAGGGTTCGTGTATGTATGTATGTGTACTAATTTTACGTATGGCGTCCATTTTGGAAATAAAGATGGCGGACGTCACTTTTTAAAGTCGACATGGGTGCCGTTTTCTAGGTTTCTGGGGGTGTAGATTTCAAAAATAGATATCACTGCTACACACATCGACACCCATTTCGAAAAGTGACGTCCGCCGCTTTCAAAATGGAGGGCATTTTCGTATCCGGAACCACGAGGAACCTCGGAGATGACACCCATATCGATTTTTAAGAAACATTAATGACCGCCATCTTGGATTTCAAAATGGACGTCATTTTCGTATCCGGAACCCCGAGGAACCTCGGAGATGACACCCATATCGATTTTTAAGAAATAATAATGTCCGCCATCTTGGATTTCAAAATGGACACCATTTTCGTAATCGGAACACCCAGGAACCTCGGAGATGACACCCATATCGATTTTAAGGAAAAATAATGTCCGCCATCTTGGATTTCAAAATGGACGCCATTTTCGTAATCGGTACCCCGCGGACCCTCAAAAATAAATTAAAAATCAGACATGATTCATCAACAAACAATTTCTTACTTTTTAAATAAAGTCTAAGTTAAGCCTTACGTAACTCGTAATTACTTTTTTTTAATGTAATAAAAATTTGTTGAAGTAAAATAAAATCCGCCGTGGCCCGCGTGTAAAAGGGCCGTGGGGTGACCGGCTTTAGAATTGTCCCCCACCATATCGTCCCGTGGTTGCAGTAGAAGCCTGTTAAGGGAATAATAATAATATCCCGGAAGATGGGCAGCAGCGTCTTCCAGACCTTATAAAAAAAAAAAAAAACTGCGCGCGCCAACCCGCCTGCCAAGCGTGGCGCGTATGGCAAAACCCCCTTTATGATAAGTCACATTAATACCAGGCCCCCAGTCTCCGGCAGCTCCGCTATCCCTGGCGCGGGTAGCGGCCAAGGTAATAGCGGAGCAGGGGGTGCTAAGAATCCCCGGACGAAATCTGGCTACCCATCCCCACGACGACTGGCCCTGGTAACACACAACATACGCACAATGAGGACTGACGAAAAGATTTGCGAGTTGGAAGAGGAACTGAGCAGGTTACACTGGGACATTGTAGGATTATGCGAAGTCCGTAGAGAGGGGGAGGACACCGTAACCCTGAAGTCTGGTAACCTGCTCTACTACCGGGAGGGCGCCCAACAGTCCCAAGGCGGTGTCGGGTTTCTCGTTCACAGGTCCCTCGTTAACAACATAACAACCATCGACAGTGTGTCGAGCAGGGTGGTATACCTAATACTCAGAATATCCGAAAGATATTCGTTGAAGGTCATTCAGGTATACGCACCGACCTCGTCACATTCTGATGAGGAAGTAGAGGCTATGTATGAGGACGTAAGTAGGGCCATACATACTTCCAAAACCTACTTCACTGTTGTTATGGGGGACTTCAATGCAAAGTTGGGCAAGAACAGCGGTGATGAGTTGAGAGTGGGGCAATTTGGATACGGGCAACGGAACCCTAGGGGACAGAGGCTGGCCGACTTTCTGGAGAAAGAGGAACTCTTCATGATGAACTCTTTCTTCCAGAAGCCGCCTCACAGGAAATGGACCTGGATAAGTCCCGATGGTTCCACGAGAAACGAGATTGACTTCATCATGACCGACAAGAAACGGATTTTCAGTGATGTGTCTGTGATCAATAGGGTAAAGACCGGCAGTGATCATCGAATCGTAAGAGGCACACTGAATATCAATGTTAAACTGGAAAGGTCCAGTCTGATGAAGTCTACGCTCCGACCTACTCGGGCCCATATTCAAAACCCCGAGAGCTTTCAACTCGAGCTCTCCAACCGCTTCGCTTGTCTGGAGAACTTTGTCTCAGTGGACGAGATCAACGACGGGCTAGTGGAAACTGTCCACGCGGTAGGGTCTAAGTTTTTCAGACCCCGCCGTAAAGATAGACCTCAGAAATTGTCTGATCGAACCTTAAACCTCATGGCTGAACGACGCTCGCTACAGTTGCAGTCTCCCGATGACGCGAGGTCATATAGGCAGCTCAATAGACGTATATCGAAGTCCTTGCGACATGATCTGCGGCTCTTTAATACGAACCGTGTTAAAGAGACCATTGAGCGGAACAAAGGCTCCAAAGTGTTCGCAAAGGACAAGTCTATTGGACAAAGCCAGCTGACCAAGCTGAAACGGGAAGATGGCAGCATAGCGTCGACCAAAGCAGAGGTTCTAGGCGAGATCGAGAGGTTCTATGGTCAGTTATACACTTCAGTCGCAAAGCCCGTTGACAGCTTGGTAGGAGATCCAAGAGCCAAGCTGTCCCGACATTATACCGAAGACATCCCGGACATCAGTCTGTACGAGATTAGGATGGCCCTGAAGCAGCTTAAGAACAACAAGGCGCCGGGCGAAGACGGAATCACCTCAGAGCTTCTGAGAGCGGGTGGAACACCGGTACTTAAGGTCCTCCAGAAGCTCTTTAATTCCGTCTTGTCCGAGGGCAAAACGCCTGAAGCATGGAATAGAGGCGAGGTGGTACTGTTCTTCAAGAAAGGTGATAACAGCCTATTGAAGAACTACAGGCCCATTACGCTTCTAAGCCATGTTTATAAGTTGTTTTCAAGGGTCATCACGAACCGTCTCGAACATAGACTTGATGACTTCCAGCCTCCCGAACAAGCCGGTTTCCGAAGAAGCTATAGTACCATAGACCACATACATACGCTGCGGCAAGTTATACAGAAGACTGAAGAGTATAACTTGCCATTATGCTTAGCGTTTGTGGACTATGAGAAAGCCTTCGATTCGGTGGAAACATGGGCGGTGCTCGAGTCACTTCAGCGATGCCATATTGACTATCGGTACATTGAAGTGTTGAAGTGTTTGTATAGTAACGCCACCATGTCGGTCCGAGTTCAGGAGCAGAGCACAAAGGCTATTCCATTGAGAAGAGGCGTAAGACAGGGGGACGTTGTGTCCCCGAAACTGTTTACGGCCGTTATGGAAGACGCCTTCAAGCTCCTGGAATGGCAAGGATTTGGCATCAACATCAATGGCGAATACATCACTCACCTTCGGTTTGCCGACGACATCGTAGTCATGGCAAAGTCGATGGAGGAACTCAGCATGATGCTCGATGACCTTAATCGAGTTTCTCAACGGGTGATGGGCTTAAAAATGAACATGGACAAGACGAAAATCATGTCAAATGCCAAGGTTGTGCCCATCCCAGTCTCTGTTGAAAACTCGGTACTCGAAGTTGTTGACTCATACATCTACCTAGGACAAGTGGTCCAATTAGGTAGGTCCAACTTCGAGAAAGAGGTCAACCGCCGAATCCAACTCGGCTGGGCAGCGTTCGGGAAACTACGCAATGTCTTTTCGTCCGACATACCTCAGTGCCTCAAGACGAAAGTCTTCAACCAATGTGTGACTGTGATGACTTACGGCACCGAGACTGACCAGTGATGACTTACGGCACCGAAACGTGGTCTTTCACTATCGGCCTCATCTCAAAGCTCAAAGTCGCTCAACGAGCAATGGAGAGGGCTATGCTCGGGGTGTCTCTACGTGATCGAATCAGAAATGAGGAAATCCGTAGACGAACTAAAGTGACCGATATAGCTCACCGGATTAGCAAGTTGAAGTGGCAATGGGCAGGCCACATAGCACGCAGAGCAGATGGCCGATGGGGCCGAAAAGTGCTCGAGTGGAGACCTCGGACCAGCAAGCGCAGCGTAGGACGTCCACCTACAAGATGGACAGATGACCTTTTAAAGGTCGCCGGAAGGCGCTGGATGCAGGTCGCTTCCAACCGGTATATATGGAAGTCCAAAGGGGAGGCCTATGTTCAGCAGTGGACGTCCTATGGCTGAGATGATGATGATGAAAATAAAATATTGAAAATATACAAAAATGGATGACGACGGCAGTGGGGGAGTAAAGGTCAAACTCGTAATTACTTAAAATAACCTATAAATCATGTCCGACATTTTGAATTTAAAAATTCATGTGACATATCATATCATTATATATTTTTGTTTAGGTACACAGAAACAAACAATTAGCGATATTTCTGCGGTATTTCAATTTTTACTGGCAGGCGTAACGCTTTTATATCCGCCATTTTGTTTACGTTAGCATGACATGAGAAAATTTATTACTTAGGCACTATAAAATGATATTAAAAATATAATATTTACCTTTCTATTGACCGAGGAAATCTATGGAATCGTAGTTCTTTATTTTTAAAAGATGACGACATGCATTGTCGCACAGCACATGTCGTATGCACCATTTTAATTATGTTTTGCAAGACGCGTCAGCCCTAGAAGTCATCTCCCGCAATACTAACAATTTCGTCGTATGACACATGGGGAGCGCCCCTCCCGCCGCCGCCTCTGTCACCCCGCACGATTGCCCTGTCTAGACGCCTTCGTCGACCGACTGTATTGTTTCTTAGACTGTGGTACTGGGTTGTTGTAGAGTGCCTCAGGGACCTATCAGACAGAGAGCGGTCACGCGGTCAAGCGGGCGGTCAAATTGTAATTGTAGGTCGAATTTAAATAAAACAATTTAAACGGATTATATCGTATAATCCGTTTAAATTGTTTTATTGAAATGTGAGAAAGTCGCGGACACCGAAGTAAATATTATGTAGGTCGAATTGTTCTCGACTTCAACGCTTGACCGCCTGACCGCTCTCTGTCTGATAGGTCCCTCAGACGGAGAGCGGTCACGCGGTCAAGTCAGGTCAGTTTTGCGCACCAATCACAATTTGACCGCATGACCGCTCTCTGTCTGATAGGTCCCTCAGACGGAGAGCGGTCACGCGGTCATGTCAGGTCAGTTTTGCGCACCAATCACAATTTGACCGCATGACCGCTCTCTGTCTGATAGGTCCCTCAGACGGAGAGCGGTCACGCGGTCAAGTCAGGTCAGTTTTGCGCACCAATCACAATTTGACCGCGTGACCGCTCTCTGTCTGATAGGTCCCTTAGGCTCGTTTTATTTGGTCCGTCTCCCAAAATGTCTGCTTCTCATATTAGTCTTCCAAGAAATTACTCTTTCCTGTAATGTCAGCAAATGGCTTCCTATAATTTGCGTGTAATTATGATGTCTAATTCTTACGATTAAAAAAAACAGGCAGTAAGAAGTAGACAAATATAAAGCGATAATGTGGGAAGAGGAAGGGCCATTTTGAGAAGCAGACATTTATGTAATAACAAAATAGACCTAGTCCCAAACTTAAGCAATGCTTTTATTATACTATGGGTACTAGACGACGATATACATATAAATACATATTTAGATAACATCCATGACCCAGGACCAAATATTCGAGTTCATCACAAATATCTGTCTTTGCCGGGATTCGAACCCAAGACCGTCGGCTCAGTAGGCAGCTGAACTACAAACTGCGCCCACCGCCGCGTCGAAGGAAACGGACTTCGCGAGGTAGCCGATTGAAACGGCGGTTGCATGAAAACAGCTCTACAGTACCACCTAGCATCGTTTTGGAAAATTCGATTGCCACTGCCTCATAAAGTCTAGTGCATCTGCAACGGTTGCACTAACGGGCGCTGGCTACGAGTTGCGCGACAGCGGCAGCGGTGCGCGGTACGTGTCTCGCTCGCTCGTATGACCGCCGCGCTCGGATTTCTCGCTCAACCGCTCGCCGCGCCGCTGCACGCTGGTCGCGAAGTTGTGGCCGTAACGTGCTGCGTAGCCAATGTCCACGTTCATTTGTTTCCCAAAGAGTTCAAGTAAGCGTCGCAGTTTGTATACCAATTGCAACCTTAATTTTTTGTAAGCTTTTCAGTTGTTCGATAAAATTACAATAGATAGGGTAGGTAAAGTTTATTGAAATCAATTTTTTTTTTTTGGCAATTTTTTTTTTAATTGGGTTTTAAAGGCTCGGAGCCGTTCAGTCAATAAAAAGCAAACTGTCATGTCGAAAATTTAAAAAAAAATTTGGGTGCGCCATGTTAAAGCAAAATTAAAGAACTGCAGTTTGTAGATCTGCCATGCTACAGTAAAATGACGAATTTTACTATGACATCCGTATAAAGATACGACCTTTTACCATAACACGGCAGAGATCCTGGGCTATCGGACAAAATAATAATTTAAGTCTTCAAAAACTTTACTCCCTATTTCGGCCAGTTCCGAAAATATGTTTACGAAGGAATAAAAATATTAGGACTTGCAGTCCCGGGTTTTTTTGTATGACAGCCAATGCACTGTTATAGAAAATTTTCTTGAGTCTACAATACAAACCCTAATAAAGCTCTTGTCAAATAAAAAAAGTTATAATGCAAACTATTTTATCTCATTTGACCAATTTTTTTTGAGTACACATTATTTGTCAACAATTTTATCTGTTCTTTCATGCTTTCTATTTTCGCATCACGTCTCCGTAGCCGTTGAGTGAGAAATTTGACTTTTCTTCTTAATGCTTCTTCAGTTGTTTGTAATGTAAATGAATTCAGTGTTGTTTGAACTGCCACTGATTTCTGATCGATGGCACAAAATATTTTAATTGGAGATAAATATCGTGCTGAACTATGTGCACCACCTGGTGAACTGCCGGCACTATCTGGTGATGAACTGCGTGCACCATGCGGTGATGAGCTGCCAGCCATATCTGGTGACGAACAGCCAGTATCATCTGGTGATGAGCTGCCAGCACCAAAATTTGGTCGAGCTAATTGGATGTTAACGGTAACCATGTTTTGTTTCTCTTTGGGCTAAAACAAAACAAACAAGAAAAAATAATGTCAATAAATATAATTGAATTGTAATACTTGTTGTTTAAAAATCATATAGGGTAAATCGCCAATTACTGGCCACCGTTCAATAACTGGCCACCTCATACTAAAAATGAACTCTGTTTACCTGCAAACAGAATTCATTTTAGTATAACATGGCCAGTTATTGAAGGATGGCCAGTAATTAAAACCTTTTACTAAAATAAATTCTGTTTGCAGGTGAACAGAGTTCATTTTTAGTATGAGGTGCCCAGTTATAGAACGGTGGCCAGTAATTGGCGATTTACCATATGCTACAGTTGAATATGGTTTGTAGTCCAAACCTTATAATCCAAATACTGTAACTTAACACTTTTACAAACAGGTACCTAAAAAAATTTAAACCACATGCAACCCCACCCAACACTGACAGAGTCTGGCAGTTGGGTGCTAAAATAGTACATTGCACCTGGCGCGCTGGGCTGGAAGCTGAGAAATTAAGAGAGTCCACCAGGCGGGTCGCCCACAAAGTGTTAAAGTTTGGACAACTGCATGCATACACATAAACAAACAGTACACTTACAAGAGGAAAAATTGATGGAATTGCACCTGGAACTAACATATTTCGAGAGTTCCTTATCTCAAAATCTTTTGGTGTGAAGTGGCGACTGCAAACAGCTGAATGCTTTCTAATATTAACTTGGACCAATTGTTGCCACTTTTGTCTATATTCTTCATTCTTAGGAAAGCTGAAATTAATAAATAATTGAAATAAGATAAAACAGTTTATATGTCTATATGTCTATATATATAAAAGAAAGCCGTGTTAGTTACACTATTTATAACTCAAGAAAGGCTGAACTGATTTGGCTGAAAATTGGTGGGGAAGTAGCTTAGAACCAGGAGAAGGACATAAGATACCTTTTATCACGTTCCCTTGGGATTAATAGTAAAAGCTATCTACATTTATCGCCTTTCAGGCAGTACAAAGTTCGCCGGGTCAGCTAGTTATTTATAAAACCATAACGGGACACAATAGGGTTTGCTCGTTCCTTCCCTGAAGAATATGTATATCTATCCAGAGAGGGAACGCAGCCAGTCTTATGGTAACCCTACCCACGCGTTCCGACTTAGGGGATTTACCTTAAGTTCTTGTAATTTCATAAGTTTTTTCTAAACGCGAAATATACTTCGTAGGTATATTGTAGCTAAATAAATGAACGTAAACATAGTATGGCATTCATTCCTGAAATTTTTTACAAATAATAAAAAAAAAATGTTTATATTATTTACCTGTGGAAAGATATATTACAGCCAGCATAACATTCACTTTTGCAACCTTTAACACAGCATACTTTGACCATATTGCGAATATAATAATTATAAAATAACCAGAAAGTCCGCTGTACCACCGCTTGACCACTAAAAGACCGTCAAATCAACTGATGTTTTTTTTTGGGATTATTGTCAACTGTCAAATCAAGTCAAACAAAACAAATCTAGAGCGGCAGTACACTACTCGCGAAGTTCCTCGTCCAAGTACTTGACACGTCCGAAGTGCGACATTTTGTCAGATTCACACAGAAAACAAAATAATCATAGTTTAATTTAATTATTTACTTGAAGTTCTCATCTCACCACCTACTATTTTCTGTTTAATTTTGTTTTCTCCGCTACCCAAAGGTTGTCTGGAAGAGATCGCTCTTTAGCGATAAGACCGCCTATTGTCTACCATTGTTTAATTTAAGATTTCTCATGTAATATTTTTCTTGTTGGTGTGCAATAAAGTGTTGTTGTATTGTATTGTATTATTTACCACAGCATATTGAAAAATTATGGATAAAGCATTGTTCAGCAAATGTATTATTTTAATAGAAAACTATTAGTCGTTATGTCGAGGCACTTCGCGAGTAATGTAGTGTAGCCTTAGAGCATTACTCAAAGAGTGTAGCACCTCGGCCTCGGACAGCTGTCAAGTATTTCGCCGAGGAACTTCGCGAGTAGTGTACTGCCGCCTAATAGATGGTCCATGATGTCCATGAACAAAACAAATGGCGGGCTTAAGCAACTTCGCGACTAGTGTGGTACATGTTTTCATTTGCTCAATAATATTATGCAAAGTTAAATTATGGTTAATTTGTATTTCAATAACGACGGATGGCGAGCGTTTTTTAATATTACCCAAACACGACCGTCGTATGACATGACTTTGATTGTATGACTGTATGACGATGACGTTGACAGCGTTGACTTGACGGAAAAAGGAAAAATATTTATGTGCTCAATGCTCATTGAGATGGAATATGGAATGTTTAGGTATATAATATATTATTTTTATTAAATACGAGAACAGGGAATTTAAATTCATTGTTAAATATGGCAGAGGCAAACGAAAATGAAGAAAATCCCTTGGATATTGACGGAAACCACTTCAACTCAGACATGTACCTGGAACGCCTTTTAAAATTCGCAAATTTAAGGCAAGTAATGGACAAAGAGGCCGAAATAGTCACACAGAGCCAGTTTCTTCAATCTGAAATGCAAACCCTGGTCTACGAGAATTATAACAAGTTTATATCGGCCACAGAAACTGTTCGTAAAATGCGATCAGATTTTAAGATTATGCAGGAGGAAATGAATAAACTAAGCGAAAATATGAACAAAATAACGTCTTTCAGCGCCCAAATATCCGATGCATTGAAAGAAAGCGGTAATAACGTGAGCAGATTGTGTGGGACGCGGCAACTTTTGGATAAGCTTCAATTCCTCTTCCTTCTACCGTCCCAGCTGAATAAAGCGATAGAAGATGGACGGTATGCCGATGCCGTGCACGACTATACACACGCTCAGAGGGTTCTACAGAAATATGGGACCCAGCCATCATTCCAAAGCATTCAAAGTGAATGTTCAGAGATAATTGATGGTTTGAAGAAAACATTGAGGGACCGACTTCTGAATCCTGATACAACAGCATCAGAGTTAGCGGAAAGTGTGGGTTTGCTCAGACAACTGCAAGAAACAGATTCTTCCCTTCAAGACATATTCCTAAGTTGCTCTGAAAGTAGGCTTGACCAACATTTGCAGGTTCTAAGAGGCATGGTGGAGAGTACCGACATCCTGGAATGGGTAGAGAAGTGCAACAATACATTGCTAGCTGACTTAGGCATTGTCATCTCATGCTACCATGACATGTTCCAGGAGAAAGACAATACAAATTTGCCCGACTTTGCTGATAAAATCATGACTCAAGTGTTCCAGCTCTTCGATGCAGTTGTCAAAAGACCAGAGAATATTGGAACTGAAATTCTAATCAGGGGTTTAGATAAATTCTTTAGAAAACTGCAAGCAATGACTGAGATCATTCTAAGCGACGGCATGTCCAATAAAGCTGTTGAGGCTGTTATCCAGTGCATCAATCATAAGGCCACAATACAGTACCAGTCTATTCAGTCTCAGTTTAAAGAGAGTCTCATGAAAGTGAGGCAATCTCTTGCCAGCAAGGGCACAGAGAGCCCAGATCTCAAAGACATCCTGAACTCCCTACAGGTCTATCTTATGCAGAAGATCCAAGCTTCTTTGCTGGACTTGATGGCTTTCCTACAAAATAACCTATCATTTGGTTTGAAGACCTGGTGTGCTAATGCTGTTGCAGATAACTGCTGGGTTATAATATCTGAATCCATGGTGAATTTGTCCGATATGGTCAAAAAGATGGCTTGTTTACAGTCATCCAACAATAACATTCCATTTGAGCTACTGCTTATTCTAGCTAAATTATGTTTGGAGATGCAAGACAATGGTGTCACTACCTTGCATACACATTTGCTGAAGCTGTTAGAGGAGTCTGCTCCGGGGTTAACAGTGGAGAATAAGGATACTAACAGTATTATGGTGCATTTATCAACAGCAGCACAAACTGCACTAGATTCTGAAGTAGTTTACATAGGTCAGACCGCAGCGCAGATGTTACGAGTATCAGTCTTGGCTAGAGACTGGCTTCGCGCCCCTGAGCCAAGAGGCCCACGTGCAGTATGTAGAAGAGTGGTCGAAACCCTCGCAAGCGCAGATAGTGCTGCCTCGCAACTATTCCCTTCTAGCATGAAGCAGTCCAGCGATTCTAGTCGGCGCACTATTTGGTCTCGCGCGCCATCCTCTTTCTCTCCAATAAATAGAATATTCTCCGAGAGAATTGAGGTGTTCAGTCCAGCAGGGGCTGACCGGGCAGCCTTGTCTAATGGAGCTCTTAAAGTAGCTCTGAAAGCACTTGTAGAGTGTGTAAGACTGAGGACTTTTGGGAGACACGGCCTGCAGCAGTTGCAAGTGGATATACACTTTCTCCAACAGAGATTGTCTTGCATGGGGAACGATGAGAGGCTCCTCAACGCCCTTCTAGAGGATGCTTTAGCGTCAGCACAGCTGCGGTGCGTCGACCCACAACTCATGGAACCCAGCATTGTTGATATCATTTGTGAAAGGGGGTAGGATAAAACAGGAGTGGATTAATGCATTATTATTTATTGTCATAAATTTACAAATCATAAACGTACATTAATATCTGTAAAGAATAAATATAATTATCTGTTTGAAAATAAACACATGAAATATTTTCTGTCAATTTATTTATAACCCATTAACCAAAAACTTTGCATTATCATTTTAAAAATATTGATATCTACATAATACATAAAATTTACGTTAAATGCTTCTAAAACATAAATCTCACAAGACAACTAGTTTTATTGTAGAATTTGACATTAAGTTTATTTTACAGTTAGGGGGCACAACAAATAATTTGGAAATAAACAATTACTACATAATTTTGGTCCTACTTAGTTCACTATGTTCAAATTTGAAATTTGTTTAATATTCGATTTTCAATTTGTTTATGGTTTCCAAAAATATCTATTTCTTTCTTAATTTGTCCAATATAAAGGTAATCCAAATTGAGGTTCCCTCCAAATTCATTTATTACAAATTACTATAAACATTTATCGATACAATGATCTAACATTATTCCTAGTAACTTATAGATCATTTATACATAACTATCGTATATGATTCCAAAATATTGAAGAAGCACTAAACAATTCATATGAACAGGAAGCTCATAATCAAATCCTTCGACTCGGGTGACAACAATCGCTCAAAAGCTCACATTTTCAAATAAAACTTGACTTGGTCACCCTACAAACGAGCTTACATCTCTAGCATACGGTTCAGTTTCACTGACGAAACAGAAAGGGCACACATGACATGAATGGACACTAGTTTGATTGCGTTGAGCCAGCCTCCCATATGTGCGTAATATCAGTCGGGCCCAGTGCGACAGCGGGGCAAGTGCACTTATAGTTGAATTTTTAAAAATGTCCGAATTCCGCGCGTGTCCTGCGTGTCCCAAAGTGAGCCTCTATACAGGAGTAAAGCGACTGATTTACTCTAAATATACCATATTGAAATCTCGAATAGTACAGTACGCAACTATAGTTGGCAAAAGTAATATAACATTTGCTCTTTTCGATATTTCAATATGGCTTATTATTTTCGCGGCGACAGAAAAATTAAAGAGCAGCAAACTATTTGCAACTAAAATAATAACTTGTCAGCGATTAAATATTTTGGCAATCATTTATATTAAATGAGCTTTAAACTAAGGATATTTTAAAATTCAAATAATGGCAGCTACTTTAAGGTAGCAGAAATAATAAACAAGATTACTGAAATCATAGGTGAGGTACTATAAATAATGACTTGGCGACTAATATTAGCAGAAGGATAACAAACTTTATATTAGTGGCAACTACAGGTCTCCATCTAAAAAAGCATTTTGGGCTTTGATTTGCTGGCAGCTTAAATATTAAAATGGGTACTATATAAAAGTAATGGGGAGTTATTTTTTTAGTTTTCGAAACCATAATTTAATGAAAACGGCGATAAGCGTTTTTTAGGTAAAAATATTTTGCCCATACAAAACACGCTTATTTTAGTCCGAATCTAGCTAAAACACGCTACGCAAAAATAAGCATTGCATTATCATAAGACTTGCCTCAGAACCGAAGCTGTCAACCCCGATTCCACGTGGTCTTGTCTGCCCTACCCCTAGAGTGTATATAAAAAGCCGGAGGCGCGGAGGGAGAGCAGCCCTCGCCCGCCGTGACAAAGCTCGGGAGCCGTGCTTTGCCACGCAAGGGCGGAAGGGCTGCACTTCCCGCAGCGCCGGAGCTAAGGCAGAGTCTGACACAATATCCAAAAAAATATTGTCGGTTTAAGGAGTCCATATCTCGGTATATATTAAGTTTAGAAAAAAGTTGTCCATACAAAACACGTTTATTTTAACGTATTCTATACGATAGAATCATAAAAAATAGGTGTCAATATGACATCACACCTGACGAAAAATTGACCAAAATCAGAGCCACTAAATAAAACTATAGACCAAAATTATTATTTATACATGCAATTTTCAACTTTGATTAAAGCTCTTAAATTGTCGCACAAAGTATTTTTTTATGACCTTGATTTATTTTATATGTAATCTCCATTGAACAATTAGAGTAGGCCATTTTCAACTTTTTATCCGCTGTCATGTTTCCGCTTAATTCGTTAATTCAGTCGCCAAAACAATAACTCGATGCTAGTTTATATTGAAACAAAGCCGAAAATTGATTACTTAGCTGCTACTTTTTACTTTAATAGTTTCCGCAATTAGTCGCCAACTTATTATTTTTGCTATCCCCTTTAATTTTTTATAAATCCCTAAATCTGATTAATTTGTCGCCGCGTTAAATACATGCCTTTCAATATTATGCGCTTGCGTCGCTGGCCCACTTGCCTTGACTTACTTTAGGTCTTGTAAAGCAGCAATAACACTTTTTTTTAACAACGAGTGTCATCGAATTTTTGAATGATAGGCCTTTGGACCTTAGCCCATGTCAGTCCCAAAAAAAAAACTAAATGAAGCACGGTAATTATGGGATTCGACCTGACGCTACGTGAATAATAAATCCTCCTTTTAACTATATAAAACATAAGAACCATTCTAGATAAAATTTGTTTTCTCTCCTTCCCATACATTTTAAACACGTTTTGTAAACCGACATTAAATAAAATTATTTATGAACATCATCTTCATCAACTCAAAAAACCTATTTTGGGAGCTTATTAGTTATTACATATATTTTTATATTAGCTATTATTACAGCAGTAACTGCCAAGACAAATGTAACATACATACCTACTAGCGCCAATAAATTCATATATTATGACTTTTTATTATCATTCGATATTGCATGTCACATTTTCGAAGTCGAGTAACATACATTATGAGAGGTATTTTATAATAGGCTATAATGAGAACATGATCCAGCCGTACGTTTGATTTTAACACAACCCAACATGGTCATTTGGCTCTGCAACTTAAACACTAATCGTTAAATAAATCTTCATACTACATAAAGTTTAAAATAAATCATTCATTAAACAATAGCCGTCTATGCATTACATACATAGGCAATAGAGATTGCACAGCGACGAAAAATAATGCCTGAAATCATAATAAGTCTCTTAAACTACCGAACAACATAAATAGAATAGTTATTCTTACACTACAACAATTTAAATTGACAAAATATACCTTATCGCAAATGTACAATATAGACATTTATAACGCCGATACGGCCCACAATAGCAAAATATTTCAAAACTGTAAAAATATTTCTATACAGTGGTCCGAGCGTCGTGTTTGAGCGCGCGGCGCCTGTCCACCGCGGAACGCATTCCGGTTTATTTCGGGCTTAAAACCGGTTTTTCAGTCCGTAAACCGGTTCACGATGCTTACAGCTACGCGGGAGATCCGCCTCATCAGTCCGGGGCCACGCTTCAAGATAAGGAAGTCCACTTCAAATAATTCACTTAAAGATTGTAAGATCAAAAGTCAGGTCAGTAGTGTCAAAGACAATCGGATAAAACGAAATTTGTTCGCAATCTTTAAAAAGTCATCGTACGAATGTTGCATTTCTACAAGAAAAACACATCGCCTTATGCAGTCCGACGTGTTCCAATGACAGGTTCTAACCGTCCAAGACATTCTCGAATCTCCAGTGGACTCATCCAAAGCGGGCCCCCTACAGCTAAAACCAACCTACTTCCGCGTCGCGCGCTTCTCTGGCAAAGGAACGCCGCCGTGAACCCGGTTCCTGGACTTCCCCGTCTTTTTTAAAGTCTCAGTGACTTTCTTGGTGCTGTTGATGGATTTTTTGGTCACCTTTTCGACGTTGGTGTCGCTTTTCGCGCTAGTTGTGCGCAGGGGGAGGGGCTTGGTGTCCTTGGGGCGGGGCGGGGGCGGGGCGTCGCGGCGCCGGCGCACGCGCGGGGGCGTGTGCGCGAGCGACGCGTGGCGCGCCAGCAGCGCCGCGCTGCTGAATAACTGTCCGCAGTCGCAGCGGTGCTCAGCCGCCATTGTGCCTGTAATCGACGGAATAAATCAATATCAGACAACCTCACACAAATCGATCTAGTCCTACAGTAAACTCCTGTAGGCATGTGTTGTGGGCACAAGACGATGATATACATACCTACTTATATAGATAAACATATATATCATTGGATAGACACTCTGGCATTGCATGTACACATGTTTCTTATTGTTATTTCGTATAGTGTTGTATCTGTTGGCAAACCTTTTATTAAATAAATAAATATATATACTTACTTAAATACACAGAAGTAACGTAAGACTGTCAACTTAGATTAAACGATTGGCTTATTTAATTACTAAGAAACTACCAAGGATGTAAGTTTTGATAACAAAATATACCATATCGTTTTCCTGTTGATGTATGCATAATTTTTTTTTTTGCAAAACGAGTATAATTCGTTTCCCACTTAACTACTTTTCATGCATTATAAATTACGTTAACAGAAAATATGTTTTCAATTTTTTTTTAATAATCAAATAGGTACTCACGTCGCTTGATCGGTTTGGCGGGCGTAGGCTTGGCCGCTGCCTTCACGACTGCTTTCCCCAGGGATTTCCGCTTGGCTATCCCGCTGAGTGATTTCCTCTTCTCGGCCATCGTCTTCCTCCTTTTCTTCTCAATTTCCGGTTCCCGCTTTTCGGGTTGCGCGGGTTTGTCCGGGACAGTTTTCGGGAAGGAGTACTTCACGTCACTGTCATCAGAGTCCGAGGAAGGCACTTCAACTTTCTCTAATTTCGGTTTGACCAACGGCTTCTGAAGGGCAGTGGACGCGTCTTCTGATTTGGCCCTGTGACGTGGGATTTTAGGAGGGTGTTGTAATAAGGAACGCCGCCTCACTAAGTCCTTGGAGTTCGGGCGTTCTATTTGCAGGGAGCTGCGTTTTTTGGCACGGACTTTCATGAAGTCAGTCTCGACAGTGTCCTCTTTAAAGTGCGGGTTTAACATGTAGCGGATTTCGTCTTCGTCGCTGGAAGTCTGCACGGCTGGCGGCTCGAGTGGGGTTGAGGTGTAAATCTTCGGCCTCTTCGTGACGGTTGGTGCGACTTTCTCCTTAGTGGGAACCTTCTTCTTAACAGGGGTATCTTCGATGACAATAATTTCGTCCACTTGTTTAATCTTAGCTGGTGGTTCTGGTTTCTCAACTTTGGGTAATGGTTTTTCAGTTGATGGCGCTTTTTTCTCGACTGGTTTAGGCTCGTTTATCGATTTTTCTATTTTATTAACTGTTGGTAATGTTTCTGGTTTAGACGGCTCTAGCTTAGTTTGCGAAACTTCTATTTTGGGTGGAGGTTCTATTGGTTTTTCTGGTATATTTTCTACTTTTTCCTCGACAACTGTAGGATCTGCCGGTTCAGCTGTTGCTGTTTTGCTTTCCTCTGGCAGCTCAACTTTTGCAGTGTCCTCGACGCCCTTGTCTTCTTGCGTAGCCGCTTGTTTTGCCGCCGATTGCTTCTTTTTCCTTAAGCAAATGACCGTGTGTTTGTTGAGAGAATGCTCGTTAGGGAACACCATGTAGCATAGATTACACTCGTGTATAATATCTTTAGTCGACAACGAGCTCTTAACGCTTTTCTGATCGTCGGACTTCTCCGAACTTGTTTCGAGATGTTGCTCTTTGTGCTCGATTAAATGGTGAAGTTTCCTGAAAGTTTTCTTGCAAACGTCGCACTGAGGAGGCGGCGTTGGTTTTTCCTTTTCGGGAGTCGCCTGCGTGATCGAATTAGACCTCTGACGGTTGATGCCGTCGTGGGTCTCCCTGTGCTCTACGAGATGGTGCAGTTTCCTAAACGACTTGTCGCAAGGTTCGCAGCGGAAACCGGCACTTTGATCTTCCACCTTCGAAGCCTCTTGGCTCTTTGTCAGCTCTTTCTGCTCGGAAGATGTCTTCCTTAGTGCTCTCGATTGTACCGGATTGTGGATCAACCTGTGCTGCACCAGATGATGCAGTTTCCTGAATTCTTTTTTGCAAGTCTCGCAACTGAAAACTGATTGCTCTGTAGACTGAGGTTCATTCCCCGGCCTTTTGTTTTCTTCTTTTTTATGCTGCAACTTGTGACTAACCAGATAGGAGAGCTGTCTGAAGCTCTTACCGCAAATTTCGCACACGAGATTACTAGTAATGGGGTTGTTTTTGGGTTTGATAGATTTTCTAGACTCGTTCTTTTTGGGTACCTCGTTGTTGTCCGATTCTTTGGGGTCAGTTTCTATCGGAATCACGTCGTCACTTGAGGATGATTTGCCAGAGTCCTTTGATTTTTGTTTAATAGGGGTCTTTCTGGCACTCCTGGCGGGAGAAAGGTCTACGTCATCATCATCATTTCTTGAACCTCGTGATTTGGATTCACTCTCCCGCGACTTAGTCTCGCTCTCGCGCGACAGCCGCGAGCGGCGCGAGCTGCGCTTGTCGGAGTCGGAGCGACTCGGAGAGGGCCCCGTGCAGTGCTTCACGTGTTTAAACACGACGTTCTCGGATCGGAACAGCTTGTTGCAGATCGGGCACACGATCTTGTCATTTATCTTGCCCATCGTCCAGTTCTCCTTGATCATCGAATCGTCATCGCTCGAGTCTTCCTCTGAGCTACTGATATGTTTAGTGGCTTTGGCATCGATGAGCTTCGGTTTTTTCGGCGGACTGGCCTGACCTTTCACGTCCGTCGGCTCCGGTAGCGGGTTCTTCCTGGGACGACCCCGACCTCGCTTGACCGGTGTTCCTTGCGGACTATCTACGCTTTGTACACTAGCACTACTAGCGTTCATACTCTCCGACTGATTGTCGAGAAGCTCGGCCGCTTTCACCAAGCTGTCTATCGCCGACACTGCGTCGTTGTGGACCACGGGTGGAGCGGGATTAGCTTGTGTTTCTTTCGGTAAAATAGGTTCAGTTGGCTCTGCGGGCGGCACATTCCGACCGAGGAGATAAGATTTCTTCGGAACTAAATTCTTTGAGCTCCTGTCGGGTCTGTCATCGACTTTACGTTTTTTCCTGGGCGACACTTCGATCCCAAGATCACTCGGTTCAATCAACATCAAATCTGGTGTCTCGACTGGCGTGAGAACCTGTTTCCGCTGATGTTTGCTCTTTGTTTTCGTTTCGTCCTGATTATTTGATCTGACATCATCTATAGCATCTAGGATATCGGAGTCGAGAGAATCACCGGTTCCAACGGTAATCACATCAGGTTCGGGTAGTCGCTTGGCTGGTGATAAATCTCGTCCTTGAACGTTCAATTGACCAGCTTTAAACTCCGACAGATTAGAATCCAGGTATACGACTTTGACTGGTCTGTCTTCTATTATAGTAATAGGACTATCCATGCGACGTTTGGCAGTTATCGCTGTCTGATATGCGAGCTGAAGCTTCGACTGATACTGCTTATTTTGATCACTGACTGGCATGTACTTGGCGGCGGCCTTGCTAGGATGATATTGCTTGACCGGTAGGTGCTTGTGCGGCGATTTGGCTTTGGCCTCGGCGAGCATTTGCTCGTTCCGGGAGATCTTTTTCGGCGGCGGTTCTCTGGACACCACCGTTTGTATCACTTGGTGCGTATCCGTAACTGTCAAGCAGTTCTCGTACGTGACAGAGTTGCGTCTGGCGAACCTGTCGAATTCCTTTTCGGTTATTATTTTGCCCTTGCTCGAGTCGTCAGCCGGCTTCACAAGCGATTTTTCTATAGGTTTGGAATTTAATAATGTTTGAGAAGCGGATTTATCTCGTGGCATTTCGAGGTTAATTATGTCGTCCTCGCAGTCCTTCAGCTTTTGTTGAGATTTAGTCAGCGGTAGGAGATTAGGAATTTTGCTGACCTTCTGTGGTACATTTTGAATTTCCGTTTTCGGCGGAACTTTCGTTTCTGTTAGGTATGGCCGCGGCAACTCGTGCGGAGGTCTCTCCACGAACGGTATGCCATGTAACTCATTCATCTTCATTTCTATCGCATCTAAGAGAGTAGGCTCGGTGTTCGTTTTTTGTTCAGGTTTTTTATCATGTTTCTCAACGGTTGGTTTTTCTACGACAGTCTGTTTAACATCTTCTGAGCTTTTTCCGGTGACTGCTCTATTTATGATACCTTCAATGGTTTTATCAATTAGGTCTTGATTATTGATCTCTTTTCTTTGGGTTTCTTTTTTGCTAGTGCTAGACACACTAGCCGCTGGGACTATAGGTTCTGGCTGTACTTGTTGTTGAGGTGTTTGTACTGGTGTTTTATTTAATATGGGTTTAGGTTTTACTATAGGAGCCTCCGATTTTGCAGGAGCTTTAATTTCTCGCTTACTGATAATTGCAGGAGTAGTCTTACTCGCGAATGCAGTTTCGGTTTTGACATTTCCTTTTTGTAATGATTCTTGAATTTTGACGTTAGCATTGTAAGTTTGCCTCTGGCTATCGATTTTTTTGAGAACATCTCTTCTATTTAAATCATTTGGTTGCTTTATCTGATTAGTATTAGCCACGTTGACAGGCTTCGATTCCTTGATTTTGTTCAAAAAATCCTGGCGATTAGCTTCAGTCCATTTGCCAAAGGGAACTGGCGCGTGATTGTTGTTAATAGACTTGGGTTTTGTATCGATAACATTCAGAATTGGTTTATGATTCACTTCTTTTTTTGTTTCTGCAGCGTTTAAAACTGCGGTTTTAATATTTGCTTTATTTATTACTTGTGGCTTAACAATACTTTGAATATTTATAGGCAAACGACTCTGTGTTTCTTTGATATGAAATAATGACGATGTTTTTACATCTATTTTATCTGAAACAGGTAGTTCGACTTTTTTCTCTAGTTTTTTGTCTAGTGCTGGTTCCAATTTAGATACTATTTTCACTGGCTTGTTATGTGAGCTATTGAACATATTGGTTTTATATGCTGAGATAGTAGATTGTGCAACAGTCGACTTAGTTTCAGTTAACCTTTCCTTCACTTTATTTTGTTCCATGTTTCTATTGTCGAGTACCTCTTTTTCTTTCGGGGGAGTAGGTTCTTTTATTACTCTATTCTCTAGTATCTGTATGCTATTACTTAATTGAGTATCCATAGATTTTGTGCCATCAACTTCTTTTTTACTTAAACTATGTTGTGGTTTAAGCTCAATTTCTGACCTATTCCCTATTAATAAACCATCTTTTTTAATGACATCGATATTCTCAACTTTCGTTAAATTGGTTATGTCTGTTTTGTTTGGTTTGCTGCTGTTAAGCTTTTCCCCAAAGCTGACTTTAGTTTCAACGGATGTAGTAGGTTTAACATTCCTTGTTTCCAAATGCAGGGTTTTTGTTTGCTTGTCTTCTTTGATTGAATCTCCTGTTTTTGATTGAATTTCTATGGGCAGCGCTAGTGATTCAACTTCTTGTTTGTTTGACTCATTAATATCTCGCGGGCCCTCGATGATCTGTTCTTCTATAACTAAGGCATCTTCATCAATCTCCATGTCGTCGGATTCCATAATTTCAGTGGGCATGACGACTTGGTTTACTTTATGTTCTACGATTTCCGGAACTTTAACATCCAAGTTATCAATTTCCATTGGGGCTTCTCCTAAAGACGTTGTTGGCAAAGATGTCGTTAGTAAATAAGAAGTTGTTGGTGTTTCATTCTTCGTCACTTCTTCAATAGTAGTTTTACTTCTCTTATTTACATCTACAATTTCAATACGGTCACTTGAGTGCGGAATTTTATTTGCGGGCTCTAACTTTTCTAAAGACTGCGTTTTGCTCGCTTCATCGCTGCTCACAATTGTAATCTTGTCAGTTGGTTCTTTTGCTTTATTTATCAACAAAGGTTTAATTTCATCTGCTTTCTCACATGGTTTCTTAACCTCTACTTTCTCACTTGGTTTCTTAACCTCTAATTTCTCACTTGCTTTCACCACTTCTACATTTTCACATGGTTTCTCAGCCTCTACTTTCTTGCTTGGCTTCTCTACCACTACCTTTTTACTCGGCTTCTCAATCTCTACGCTATCATTTGATTTCTTGGCGTCTATTTTCTCACTTGGCTTTGCCACTTCTACTTTCTCACTTGTCTTCTCCACCTCTACTTTGTCCCTTGGCTTTCCCGCCTCCACTTTCTCATTTGGTTTCACCACCTCTACTTTTTCATTTGCAACTAAATTAGAGCTACCAGCAACTGCGTCAATTTTCTTTTCAGCTACTTCAGGCACAGTTTGCTTTTTGACAATACTCATATGTTTCTTGTCTGAATTCTCTGTGTCCATTGGTTTTTCTCCATGGTGTGCATCATCAGATACTTTATCAGGACTAAGATAATCTTTACTTGTTGATGGCATGTCCAAAATCTTTTGTTTACAATTGTCAGTGTGGACTTCTATCGTCTTGATATTATCTGAATGCCTGTTGGGATGTAGTTGCTGGTCCACCATTGTCTTAGTCAAAGGAATCCCTTCTTTATTAGGTGTTGAATGATATGCCATAAGAGGTGACTTTCTGGACTCACTAAATTTGACCATCTTCCCATTTAAGTTCAGTTCTGGTTTGGATTCAGCTTGCGTATCTTTATTAGGCTCATTATTTTGTTTAGAAGTTGACGGCACTGGAGCCTTGTCTGGCGTGTTAGCCTTCTTTTCGACTTTTTTGCTGGTACTTGGTTCATTGGCTGGTTTATTGGTCTCTCTTGAAGTACTTGGCGTTGGCGCCACTTGTCTCTCTTCTCGTACGGGCTGCAATATCACAATAACGCCTATGATTATCTCGTTGTGGTCAGCATAATCAGATAAAAAATGCACATTATCATAGAGTAATTTGTGTCTGAATATAATAAATTCGCATATAACAATTATTCTCATATAATTCTTAGTTTCATTTCATCGATAACAGAAATGAGAAGACTTAATTTAAAAAAAAGAACTTACGGCTCCTTGGGATACTACTATCACTTCTTGTATTTCTTCATATACTTCCAAGTTGCCTTCATCATTTTCTCTGTAACAAATATTTAACCAAAATGAAATAATAATAAAAAATTAAAAACAAGGAGATAAACAGAATTGTAAATTGAGGCCACGATATATCACTACATAGTTTAAAACAAAGTAGCTTCCTGTTGTCTGTCTGTCTGTCTGTCTGTCCCTATGTATGCTTAGATCTTTAAAACTATGCAACGGATCTATGCGGTC
The DNA here is from genome assembly GCA_905147355.2 of Apotomis turbidana. Classification (NCBI taxonomy): domain Eukaryota; kingdom Metazoa; phylum Arthropoda; class Insecta; order Lepidoptera; family Tortricidae; genus Apotomis; species Apotomis turbidana. The sequence goes on from LR990285.1 coordinate 4,510,289, forward strand.
TTTTAAATAGATAGAGTGATGCAATAGGAAGGTTTATATGTATAATACAATACATGCATAATTTATCAGCGTTTCACCCGTGCGAAGCCGGGGCGGGTCGCTAGTACATATTAAAATGAAGATTGCAACAAGGTAGGGTTAGTAACAAAAAGTTGGATGAAATTAAGTCATAGTTAGCCATACAAAACCCTTAAAATAGAACCTTAAGGTACGTTATTGGAAGGTACACTGTCGTCGCACAAGGGAGACTTTGATACAAATATGAATTGAGTGAGTTAAGGTGGTAAACTTTTTGGTATTTACCCATAAGTGCATCACATTGTTAAATATGCATTGGAGGAAATATTTTTAATTTCTTTAACATAACTATTATTAACTATTAATAAAAAAAATAGCCATAATCAGTTTCAGTATACATACTTAAGTCCTCATCTTAACTTTGATACAAAACTGATAGTGTGAAGCAAATATACATGATATAAATCTACAATAGATAAAGTATTCAATTTATTGAAAAAGATTGAACATATGACATATGCATCAATATTAAATGTCACTCTTGTGCTCATACAGGATTCTATGAAAAAAATATGGATCTTTTGTTGTTAGTTCAATAAACACATTTAGTTTAAATAACCAACACAAACTTGCATTTATGAGTTAGGATCAACAGACACATCTTGTTCATAAAGATATATCATAAAGTTAAGGATATTTTATCTTTATCTCAGGTTATTGAACTTACACACATAATAAGATAAGTAAATATAATAAATATGACACATTCAATGGAATGTTGTCTACAAATTCACTACTTGTGCATTTTGCAGATGCTAATTCAATAATGGCAACAGACTGAATGTTTTTAATTGAAACTAATCAGTGATTGATCCCAGTGTAACCAGATGGTAATATTGGTAAGTGATTAGATCTAGGAGGATGCAAGTAATCATAACATAATACACTGCTGATCTACATTAATAACAAAATTCACGACCTCAATGCACAAAATAACACTTATAACTCGGACAGTTGTGCTATATGCATGGGTAAATGCCCACTGTACTGTATGATGTACAAGACTCATTAGGTGCATTCTATTTGTCTAGACCTTATTTATTTATTTATTTTATTTATTAAGAGCCTATATTGTCCCACTGCTGGGCAAAGGCCTCCCTCTCATTCTTCCATGCGTCCCTGTCCCGAGCAATCTCCCACCAGTCTCGGTGAAAGGCGTCAAGTTCGTCTCGCCATCTCCTTCGAGGTCTAGACCTTAGAGCAAAAAAAAATGTAAGATCCTAGTAGAGATCCTCATAAAAAAAAAACAAAAATAAGTCAAGGCCGCAGTACATGTAAAGAAATTGTACATTGGAATGTACGTTGGGTGTTTAGACCTTAAAAGGTTAATACAATTTTTAAAATATGGCAAATTTATTTAAACTTTAATTAATACCAATGAGCATGACAGCACTACTCAGGTCCATTTCCATAGATACTTATTCCGAAAATATGTTCTTAATTAATAATACTATAATAATAGGCAGTTAGTAAGTAGGAATCCTTTTTTGAATTCAATTTGCTATGTTCTAACATAAAATTAAACTTAACGGGTAATGTGTACATTATGAACTACAACCACAAACTGTTAGTTACTTTGAAATCAAGGCTACTACTATACTGCACCTTCTAGGCATTAAGTTACTTGCAGAAGTAAATTGACAGATTTGTGTGGATAAATATTGTATAATTTAGGCACAATAAAGATAAGATTAATTACTTTTATTACATTCTAATGAATTTATTTATTTATTTATTTATTGAATCACATAAAAATGTAACATGACAGTTTACACCAAAGCGTTACATGGATTCTTAAGCTTAAATACTTAACTAAAACCTAACTAACTTACAACTACAAGATAATTATCTTGCTCTTTCTCTAGCACTCTCTTCCATTCGGTCATCAATCTCGCTATCCCATCCGCAAACAAATCACATTCAGATTGTGCTAAGAGTAGGGAGTTGATGAGCGCGGTCGCGCGCGGAACAGGCGAGTGCAGGCGCAGGCGCGTGCGCGGGTGCTCTACGGCCAGCAGCGGCGGGCGGCGCCGTCTGCTGCAGTACTCATCGGGTACGGACAGCTTTAGGAACCGTTCCGAAAGACCGATACTGTCCACCTTGTTCCTCAGGATGTTAATGACAAAATTTACTAATCCTAAATTTCTATGCAACTCCAACGAATCGTAGCCCAAATGCCCCTGAATTGTTCACTATATTGGCTAATACTTTTTAGAATGGACCACATATAATTAGTAAGAGATTTATGCACCACCACTTACGAAAAAATCTGTTGTTGCAATATTATTATCAGAATAGAAACTAAGTACTTTGCTATGCACTTAACAGATGACATAGCACACAAAAAAAAAATAACAAAGATATAGTAATATTTTCACTGTTTCCATCTTTGTATTTGTAATGGATAGTGATTGAATTAAATTTAAAAATTGTAAAAATCATGGTAGATAAAAAAAATTTAACATCTTGATTTTCATAAACAATCTTTAACACATTACAATACATATAAGACTATGTTAAAGAGAGCCCAAATATGTTTGAATTGTTATTGTATGACATGCATTTTACTCACCGAACTTTCAGAAACTTGAAGCTTGGTTCTTCCTCGTCTATAATTTGAACAGCTGCCAGCTCGTCCTGACCCTCCCTCCGGTACAAATACAATCCAGTCCCAATGTTTATAGCGGCCACATTGTTGCCGTCAATCTGCAGCACCACTTCAGCCCTGTTCTCCGCAAGATTGTTTGCCTGGTCGTCACCATTGTCTAATGCATGATTTCCATTCTCTACCAATTCACCTTCCTGTTGTATCGGCAGATGACGTATCTCAGCTGCTTGTTCCAATGGAAGGTCACCATTCTGCACTGGCAGGCAGGCATCTTGGTCTAACAGAACATTTCCAGTCTCCACCACTTGCTCATTACCTGGATCTAATGGAGGTTCAGAGCTCTCTTGTGATTCCAATGACACCAATGATTCTATACTTGGAGGGTTCTCACTAGTTTCGACATTTTCATATTGTAGTGGAACATCTGAGCTTTCTTGTGACTCCACACTAGGAGGATTCTCACTGATTTCGACATCTTCATCCTGTAATACAGGACCAGAGCTCTGTGGTGCATTCACACTCGGAGGTTGATCTTTAGCTTCACCAGTATCACCTTGTGATTCAGGAGTAGAGCTTCCTGGCAATGGCTCACTGGGTGATTTATCAACTTCAACATTATCACCTTGGGGTGGTGGTGCAGGGTTCTCAGGCGACTTCAAACTTGGAGAGTTATCCCCCGTGTCAACATTGTCATCTATTACGAGTTCATTACCATCACAAGAGTTGTCATTGTCATCAAAAATGTTGACTCCGCCAGATAAGATGTTAGCGGCCTCAATTTGTTTACCAAACAGATCTTTCTTTCCAATTGGAGACAGATTGGAAAAACAGTCCGAATCATCGAGTGTAGGTCTCGAGGTCGAAGGCTCCAGAGAAATATCTTTGGTGATGTCAAAGGAAGAGTCATCCTCGGAAAGAGAGTAGTACTTGGAGGGGGTGTCGTTGGCCGTCAGAAAGGAGTCGCTGGGAGCGGAGCCGTCCAGGGAGGAATCCCGCGAGCCGCCCGCGCCGCCGCGCAACTGGCTGAGCCTATCCATTCTCACACTTCATCTGCAAACAAAACAACATAATCATCAATTAGCTTTCCATTGCGACAAAAAAATGCAACTATTTAGTCATCCATCTCTTTAGAGAAAATAGAAAAACAACCCCATCGTTGTCAAATTAGCACCTAGGTCAACAGCGAAGCATTATACGAAACATTAGTGGAGCGAACGATAATGGAACTATGTGACACTTATGATAAACAGCCGAGGGAATTGACCGTACCAAGTTAATCTTTTCTAGAATGAGTTCCGGATAAAATCTCGGTAGAAAATTCTGTGTTAGATATCTGATGATATAGAAGAATAATAATATATTTGTAATATTTTACGTAAAACAACAATAATGAAACACATCGAAGTAAAGATGGACGCGAATTAGCAATGTTGCCGTTATTCAAGACGTCAAAATGCGATTACGGGACTTTTGCGATCGTGATTGACAGCTACTACAATATCGATTGATTTTGTATCACAATATCTCATATAAAACTAATTTCGTAATAGTAAAGCTTAGTAATGCGTTTCTGAGTTGTGAGAATCTTATAAATGTGAAATATTTTGTGAGTTTATTACGATACACGGACAGAAAAAGCAGTAAAAATATAACCTGACATAAAATAAAACATTAGATAATCATTAATCGATGATACAATCGATTTGTGTATTAAACAAATTTAACTATCTTATCTTATGACCTGGCAATACTTGATCTACTTTCTTTTTTCTGGATAGCAAAAGCATAACATAAATGATGAAATAATGTATGAACGTTTTTAAAAGTGTCTCAAATGCACAAATTGGTTTGAGTAGATTAGCCGTTTGTATAATTTTTTATTTTATAAATTCGTATAACAGTAACAAATAGCTGTCTTTTTTGGTCTTATATATATTAGGAACACTTCTGTCAAATTTTATTTCCTTTATTATAAATAAAAATATGTATAAATATGCGTTTACTTAAACTTCATCAAATTTGATTTGATTGTCACTGTCAAGAATGCGCGTCATACCATACTGTTTGCTTTGCTGTGCCTAAACGTTATTTCAAACGTAGATAACATTTTGAAGATTGAATATACAAATAACAATTAGTAATTAACGTATTAACTAAATTAGCTATAATGGCTCCAAGGGAAAGTATAAAAGCTACGCCTAAAGTGCAACGAACGTTGTCGAAAACCAAAGCCAAGGCGTCACCAATTGCGACCATCAAAAAGACCATGGCTACTCGGAAGGTTGTGGATGCTACTCCAATGAAAGGTATAATTTAATTAAATATTTAAAGTGAAACTTAATAAGTAACACTCATAACATCGTTATTCTCCAGCGAGATTTGAAATTCTGTTTGATTTACCATGAAGTGATTGCTATTTGACTTCCGTAACTCCTATGATGGGGAAATCAGACCGGTAGAATCCTGTAAAAATATAAACTTTAGAACCATTTTCTATTTCCAGTTAACAACACAACAGTAAAGACACGTTCCAGTATGGCCGCGGCGTGTACGCCGAAGCCGAAGGACACCAAGCCGGTTCCTGTGCCCACCAGTGTCACCAAAAGTGGGAAGAAGGTCCGGAAACCAAAGAAAGCCCACTCCGGCGTCCCAGTGCCCAGCAAGATGCTCAAGTTGATGGGTAAACAGTTACAAGCTGCAGGGACTTTATAATAGATTTTTATTTTTAAGTTGCTTCTACTCTTCTCTTTATTTCTAGATTATTATCTTCTGGATGAGTATAGTAGATTATTATTTTCTCAAGATCATTCTCTCATTTATCTCATGTTTAAAGTGAGCTTATAGACACTTCAGAACCACACTAAGCAGACAGGTTAATTCTTTCATTAGAATATATTCTGATTTTTAATTTCCCAATTATTTACCAACTTACCTATTTTGAAAATGTGTATGTTAAAACCTAGTACCTGATCTGACCTAGTATACCCAGCATCAAAAGTATCTGATAATTTTAGTATGCAATTTGATATAAGGCAGTAGTAAAATTCTCAGCTACTATTGATGCTGACCATACCATGCTCAACCTAGTGGATATTCCGTATTTGCACAAAAATGCAAATAAAAAAAAACTTTAAAGCTGTTGGAAAAACTGTTTAACCTCTTGACTCAGCTCATTGATGGAAAACTGTTTCCCAGATGCCAAGCTGACATATGCATATGATGTTGTGGTACCTGGGGCACAGCTTCTGCTGGCGCTCAAAAGGTTAATGCATTCACTGCCAGCAATGCATACATGCATTCACTGTCAAGTTTGTTCCTAGGCCATGGGGAGTGAGTGCGTTGAAAAGATGCATTGTTTCATGTATTACAATAGCCCTAAATATTAAAAAGACAATATGTATAAGCCTCTTACATAGTTATAATGTTTAACATATTAACAGAACTGAGGGACAGGAGCTTAGTCTTAGCTTCAGTCAATGATAAAAACCTTTAACCCTTAAATGCATACAATTACACTAATTTTATTTCTGAAATGATATAATTAACAATGAAAACTACGTCAGTTTGAGATTTCGGGACAATCTTGACATAGTCTTTATTGACAATATTCCGATTTTGACTTGTGCCATTTCAGTAACGTGTTGATATACATCATCATATTTAAGGGTTAACAATTTCTCATTGTGATGTGTGATTTAATTTTGATATTATTTTAGTTTATAATATGAATTAATCATGTTAATTCTATTAAATAAGCATTGAATTGGTAAAACTAACATTGACATTGTTTCTCACTAATAGTCTTGAAATTATTTAGTGTTTGAAACAGAATGTTGTTAAATTCCTAATTAGTTAGTTCCTAGTTACCCTGAGTTTTAAATATAAATAAAAAACAAGAAAAACATTTTGTGGAAAATATCAATGTAAAATCTCTTACCCTTTTTGTTTGAATTTTTTTTGCATCAGAGTATGCAGGGCATATAGTCATACAGGCGTTTCGGGCGAGTCTTTCACTTTGTAATCCATTTCTTTTCATACCAGTAATATAGTGACGGAAATAAACCATTCGATTTTGGAAATATGACGTCTGTGAAAAGTTATTCATATTTAATTTTTCGTCTTCCACTTGTTCTTGCCGATTTGCAGTCCATAATGGTCATCACAAAATACTAAGGAAAAAATCACCTAAACATATCTAATTGACAAATGGGTGAAATCATTATCTTAAATTGGTATATATTTTACTATTTTGATCTTTTTTATGAACCAGTAATTAAAGGGAATTAAATCACCAGATGGCACCTATGGCGTAAGACCGACCGATTTTGAGTTATTGACAAATAGATCTTAAGCCACAATGGCGTCACACATGAACATGACTTCGATTTGTGATGTTTCAGTAAGCTCTATATTAACTACTAGAATTAATTTTGTGTCGAATGTTGCATTTCACCGAAAAATAATTTCTATAAAAGCATTTTTCTTTGGAACCGTCAACTATTTGAGATTGTAATAGAACAAACCTAACCCAAGCAATAATATTTGCTTGAATTATGAATAATAATGTATGACTACAGAGGAAATAAAATCTGCGAAATTATTATTCGTCAAAATGTATTCGTCAAAATGAAACATTCGACGAAATAAGTTTCTAGGTAACTCCCGTTTCAACAGGCTCATAAAAATATGGTTGCCATTTAGTTGTACAAACAGAGTACAAACAAGTATTTAGACTAAATGATGCCATCATTATGATATATTAGACTTATGGTTATGCTTATGACAATAAATTTTAAGAAAGACAATTGTATTTTATTCATACACATCCTGACACATTTAATGAGTCTAAACTGAAGGAAAGCGAACACCCGACATAAAAAAAAATACTGAAGTACTATTGGGAGATTCATATACTTATGTAACCATTGATACAAAGATCAAAGCCCAAAGAAAAATTGAAATGCGTAACCTGGCGGAAGACACCGGGAATCGAACCCGGTACCTCTGGATTTCCGGTCCAGCGTGTTAACCTGTTCACCACCCTAACGCTAGACAACCTTTCGAATTTTTCCTTGTTTTGTGCGTCGATCTTTGGGTTGTTTATTTGAAAGGCTTTAAACCTTAGCTTAATTTTATATATGTACTTCGCGTTCGCGTAACCTCCCTTAGAAGCGTTTTTTTCTATGGCGTAGTCGGATAAAAAGTATCCTGTGACCACCTTTGGATGTCTGGTTATCCCCGTACCAAAATTAGGCCGTGTTCAGACCGGGCTGACTGTCGGCCGCCGAATGTGTGAATATGTATGGAAACTGCGTAACGTTCGCTCAATTTGGGCGGTAATGGGCGGCCGACAGTCAGCCCGGTCTGAACACGGCCTTAAAGTCAAGCCGTTTTGGCGTGAACTAAATTCTGGGCAACAGATGGCCCTGCACATCTGGCACCGCGCGTTAGTACAAAACGCCATTCTGCATTGCATTTTTAAGATTTTTCCTATAATCATGATATACCTCTCCAAAGAAAAGAGGTTTAAATACAATTTTATAATAGTACTACCTAGCGACCCGCACCGGCTTCGCACGGGTGTAATGCTGATAAATTATGCATGTACCTATATGTCGCAGTCAAAAGGAATTTTACCCGACAAAAACAGGCAAAACTGCTTTTGACTGAGCGTGTTGGTCAAAAGTAGTTTTGCCTGAAAATCATTGGTTAATAATAGTACTTTTGACTGTTACTATCAGTCAAAAGTACTTTTGACCGCAGGCACATTCGTCCCTTTATCTGGATATTATTTTAATCCGACTCAGCCGGGTTAGGTTAGGTTAGTTTTTTTTTTATATCCCTAACCAAAATTGTGAATTGGTCAAAAGGACTTTTAACCGACAAAAACAGGCAAAACTGTTTTTGACTGAGCGTGTTGGTTAAAAGTCCTTTTGACCAGTTCACACTTTTGACTGCAACATATACATATAAACCTTTCGCTGGAATCGCTATCTATTAAAAAAAACGCATCAAAATCCGTTGCGTAGTTTTAAAGATCTAAGCATACCTACATAGGGACAGACATCAGGAAGCGACTTTGTTTTATACTATGTACCTTAGTGATGATAGATGTGGCGAGGAGCTTTGATCTAGACAAAAATTAGACCGTACCTAGACCACAAGAATGTGATAATGGCTATACAAACTGGCGCCGTCTCCTCATGAATAGCATCATTGTGGTTTTTGCCGACGTACAAATTGATCGCCAATTCTATAAGTACACATATCGAATTACCAGCCAGTTCCGAATAATACGTACTTAGGTAGGTAAGTACATCAAGGAGTTAGATAATCTAGGTAAAGCGTGGACCAAGAATTAAAGTGGCTCTGTCTGGTCTGACGAAGTAGAAAACCTAAAGTTCTTGGGTGTCTATATAGATCAATCTCTTAACTGGAAAAAACACGTTGAAGTTACTTGCTCAAAACTGGCTAAATCATCATATGCGCTACATAAACTGAGGCAAATAGTAAATGTAGAGATTGTTTTATCCGCATACCACGCGCTAGTGGCATCTATACTAAGATATGGAGTGATATTTTGGGGAAATTGTACAGATCGGGACAGTATCTTTAAAATCCAAAGGCGATGCATACGAGCTATGTTTGGCCTGAAACCACTAGATAGCTGTAAACCATACTTTATAAAATATAAAATATTGACATTTCCCTCAATCTACATCTACGAAGTTGCTGTATTTATCAAGAGCAATCCTGATCTGTTTCAACGAGGAAATATCCCTAACAGTTATCTAAGAGCACGGGACAACACTAAGGTACTAAATCAGATCTCTAACACTGCTCTGCTGAGGAAAAGCATTTTCGGCATTGCTCCTAAAATTTATAATAAGATACCTAAAGAGATACGAGACAGTACAATTGCAGCTTTTAAGCGAGAACTTATGAAATTGTTAGTAAATAAGGGATATTATAGCATTAATGATTTTTTAAATGATTGTAGTAATTAATATACGTAAGTTATTGTAATATGAATGAAGACTCAATTTAATTTAATGTTAGTATGACATCATCATGAATGTATATTTCCACTTTTGATTTAATTTATTTCGCTATCTAATTATGTTATCAACAATTGTGAATTGTAATTTGTACGCCGAAAGGCAAAACATGGAGGACATTATATTTTCATTTTAAAACAACCGCATGTAATACTCATGTTCACAAATAAATTATCTTTTATCTTTTATCTTTTTATCTGTGCGCTGTAGGGCTCGAGTTGGTTTGGTAATGGCTGAAATTTGTATTTTTTTATGTTTTCAACCGTACCCCAAATTTTCATTATTATGAAAACCGGCCAAAAGCATGTCGGGCCACGCTCAGTGTAGGGTAGTATAGGAGGGTTCTGTAGTTGCTCATCCTTCACAATAAACTGCTGTTTTATGCCCGAGTTTTAAGTTAAGAAAGATTTTAAGCTCTATAAAAAGGTCGTAAACGCCCTAGAAACTGTAATCACTTATTACCTTCTGGAAGTCAACTTACGTCCTTTAAAAGAAAAAATATGAAATTTGGCGATAACTTAAAAACGGCTCGACCGATTTTGTTCAATATAGTTTTCATTGAAAGTACTTACTTATAAGGCCTCATTTACATGAATTTTTCCATTTTTTTTTGACTCGTGGTTGAAAAGTTAGAGGCGACACTATTTTTTTTGTTTTCGGAGCGAATATTTACAAAACTGCTGACTTTATCAAAAAATAATGCTAGGAGACCCCTATTATTTTTACAAGACCTATTCAACGACACCCCACACACTAGTGTTGAAAAGAAAAAAAAAAATACCCTCACTTAAGGTGTTCGAGAGGTACCCGAAAAAAATTTTTTTTTTAAATTTTTTTTACCGTTCTGTCGGCGTTATACATACGTTACTCATACCAAATTTCAGCTTTCTAGTACGAATGATCACGGAGCTAATAAGCCGCGGACGGACGGACGGACGGACGGACGGACAGACGGACATGGCGAAACTATAAGGGTTCCTAGTTGACTACGGAACCCTAAAAATTACGAAAAACGGAATCGACAGCAAATGCTACGTAGGTACCTACTGTACGACTACGGGGGTGCACAAGCATGTTAAAAATCATTATTTGGGTATTTCTACCATTTCGTGTAAATCGGCAGACATGAGGAGAAATTTTTATTTTTTATTTTTTTCTATGCCAATGGGAAGAAATAGGAAAAAGAATAACTGTAATATAATCTATTTAGAATTATACCCAAAATTTACCGAGATATAAGTAATTTTGTTTTTCAAATGGAATGGTAATGAACTACGGAATATGGTAATGATATAAAGTGGTATGGTAATGAAAATGTGGTGTTGGTAATGAAGGATTAAGCAAAAAGCCTATATTAGATATTTTTTTATTTCTTCCTATCCTTAGTAATTACTCTATGAAAGAGTGATTACAACATATTCACAAAAAAGGAAAAAAAAAAACAGTCTCATAAAAAGTAGTGCAGCAGTGCACATGTTATTGATCTATCATACTTTACTAAAAAAAATATAACTCTTCACGTAATATAAAAATCTTTTAAATTCTGATTGTTATTGTATATTATACACATTAACATTCCAGAACAAAGTATTAGTTAAGTATATGTTTTATACTCAAAACTAATTCGTAAACATTTAGTAGTTTTATGAATAGAAATCCACATCTATTTAATTCTACAAACGCCTAAATAACCTAACAGTACAGAATTTCGAAATGAGTTAAATTTACAACGTACTGTGTAGTGCAATTTAACCTAATAATGTTACTTTTTGCTTTCAATTTTACCTACTTCAAACCATATAAGTCCCTAGAATAAGTTTTTTACTATTCTTATTTTTATGTCAAATTGTATACCCATAAATAGTATCTCACAAATTGCTGCGCCCTACTTCAGGATACATGATGTGATCTCAAATTTGTAACTTTACCACCTGTTTTGTAAAACCATTATGTGAAATAAAGTATTGAGTGTATAATTAACCATTTAACGTCTAATCATCAGTTGAAATCCACTTCTTAGAATACTTTACTTATTATATTGTGTAACCCGAATTAATATTACAATAACAAAGTTTTAGTTGTGAATTTGACTCAAACGAATTGGTTAATATTTAACAGTCTTGACAATAGAACGCAACATAGATACTCTGTACCACAATAGAACATTTCAATTAGACTTCAAACAACGTGCTGTAGGAAGTTCTTCATAATTATAATGATTTAAGATTATATTTCAAAACTTAAAAAATGTTAAATTCATCGTCAGATGAAGAACTGTCGAAAAATTTGCTCACTTTTTTAGAAGTGTTTAGAAGTTTAGAAGTACTTTCTTGTTTATAATTTGCTCCAACTTTCGTTCCTTTATCATTTTCCTCTGAAGAACCATTACTAATTGCCTTCAGTATTTTACAGCCCTTTCCAGTTTTAGCAATACTTTTCTTTATTTTCTCTTGTGTCGGTTTCTTAACTCGCATACAAGACAGGACGAGATCAACATCTGCATCCAGAACACCTTACGATGCAGCGCGGCACTTCATAGGGTGTTGGTGTCCAAGCTCCTCAGCAGATCTACAAAAATACGGATATACAAAACCGTCATCAGACCTATATTAATGTATGGCTGTGAGGCTTGGACGCTGACCCTTAGTTGCAGAAAGAAAGGTGTTCAGAAAGATTCTGGGACCTACTCAAAGAGAAGATGGAAGCTGGAGGATCCGCAAAAACACGGAAATCGCCGAACTAGTAGCCGAACTTAAGATCATTGGCGAAACCAAGGCACATCGTCTTCGCTGGATTGGCCACGTCGAGAGAATGGGGGACGATCGAAATGTCAAGAGAGCATACTTAGGCCGACCAATTGGACGACGTCCTATTGGTCACCCCAAGTATCGCTGGAAAGACATGGTGGAGGCGGATCTGCGTGAGCTAGGAGTTAGCGACAGCTGGCACGAAGTGGTGCAGGATCGGGCAAGATGGCGTGCTCTTGTGTTGGAGGCCAAAACTCATTTTGGGTTGCTGCGCTAAAGTAGTTAGTTTAGTTTCTTTATTTTACTTTCCGTATATGACGTTTGGTTCTGATCACTTTTATTTTCTTTCTTAGAGTCAACAACAGTTCTTCTTCGGGTGACTGGAATCTGTTTTAATAAAAGATTCGTTAGTCCAATGTCGTTTTATATTCGAACGCAAAGTGATAGTTTTGCTTTGAGTAGCTCCACTCGCCTTGACATGAGCAGCTCTGATATTATGTTGCAACTGTTGTGTTGGTTCTAAAGTGGTTAAGTTTTCTATTATTGGGGAAGGACAGGTTGACTCGTTTTCCACTTCTTTAAAAAATCTTTCGGTGGTACGTTGATGCATAAAGTCTTTTAGTTCTACAAAAGCATTGTCAGATGCAGGGATAATATCAATGAACCCTATAACGAAGATAAATAAAAAATCGCAAAAAATATATATAACGTTCTGCATACATATACCCACTGAAAACGTATTGTCACGTAAAAGAGGAACGGATAGAAGATAGGATTTTCACAATTTTAATACTTAAATTCATTACCAGTATTTTATATTCATTACCATTCGCCTAAAAGTGACTGGTAAATCATGGTAATGAAGAGGATGGTAATGAATTTTCTTTACCTTTTGCAGATTTACTCATTATAAACAACTGCAATCGTAGGTATATTCATACACTAAGTTTTCGAACTTAATGTTGCTTATTTAAGTATCAACAGTACAATAAAACTCTAAAGCATTAATATCAAAACAGCACGAATGGCAATGAAAAAAAATCGTACCAATTCCAAAATCTCGCCCCGAATTATTTTTTTACAAAATTATGGCACGCGTCCACTCTCTTCACTATTCACTGAGTTGACTGAGGTGGGATCGCGAGTGGAAGGGACAACGCATAAAATACTACTTTGTACGTCTACAGGCCGATGTTGCCATTGCAAATTTAATTGATGGTAATGAAGTTTTTTGATGGACAAAAATATTTTGCTATACAATCAACGTAAATAAGAATTATACGACTGTTAGACTCTCAAAGTTATATCCCTTATTACATAGTTCAACCATATCAGAGATTAAATTTAATGTGATACATGTAAAATAGATTAGTTATTCGCTGTCTAATCTATACATTTGTGTTCTGAACGGTGATGGTAATGAATTTTTCGCATGTTATTTTTTTTTATATTTATTTATTTTGCAATAGTATAATATATTTTAGATGCAAAGTATACCCATGTACCTGACACAATACATAAAAAATATTTGAATTTAATTTGACACTTAATACATGTTTTTTTTTCTACGAACATGTGATTTGCTAGAAATGGTAGAAATACCCATTTAATGTATTTAATGCAGCGAAATAGGATGCGTTCGGAGATTTACGTTGGTTACGCCGACGTAAAGATATATTTTAAGCTACTGTTTGTATGAGAAGTGCCCAACATGCATATATTTTTAGAAACCAGATTAAATGAACTTTTTGAAATAATAATAATAATTTGAAAATGTTCACGAAATTGAACTAATTTACCTCATTGAATAAAAAAAACTTGTTGTGATTTTTACCTTTTCGGCCATTACACCCATATTTTTATATAGAACTATACAAAAATAACATAAAAAATGAATTTCTGATATTCGTTTTACACGGAAACGATACCAAACACGTCCTGGTAGACTTAACTGACCAGCAATAAAGAAAGAAAAGAGGGATACTTGGCCGTATTCACTCCGCTCTCCCGCCTGACAGAGGACGAATCTGACTTCCCTCCACATCTGAAAATAATTATTTCTACTACTACTACGATTACTTAGGCGGGTAGCAATGTTCTAGGTGGGCTCAACCTGCGGGCCCTTGGGCTCGCGCGCTACGCCGTCTCTGGGACGCTCCGCACCTTTGGTGCTACACGGAGCTCGGCCTGCGGCCTCGTGGGGGGACGTTCGCCCTTAAGCCTGCGGCCCTCGGTCGAACGAAAATATTAAAGTTTGTTGTCCGATATTTTCTGAATTTGACCGAATTTTTTAAATTCGATTTCAGATTCCGTCTCGGGGGCCCCAAAAATTGCCTGATTCCGAATTTCAGCCCCCTCGGACCAATATGAAATTTTCTCCATACAAATCTTGTTTTTCCGCTATTTTTCCGAATTTGACCGAATTTTCGGACACCAATTCCAGATTCATATTTGTGAGCCCCAAATGCCCCCCGATATCGAGTTTCAGCCCCCTAGCACCAACTTGAAATTTAGAAAAAAGTCGCCATTTTGTTTTTTTTTTTCACGACTGTACTCGGGTGGAGGCCCCCTATGACATTTGGTCGAGCACCTCCCACCTGAGCCAACCGTTTACAAGATACGGGCATCTTAAAAAAATCCCATACATTTTTTTTATGATAGAAAAAAAAACTTTTTTGGAATCAGGGGGCCCAAAGCCCCCTACATACCAAATTTCAGCTCGCTACGACCATTTTGAAATTTCGACGCCTATTAACCACCCTTAGATAGCGAAGGATTATCGTAGTATAGTTAAAACGACATTACTGCAATAGTGCAATGCTCAGATTGTTTTTAGTACGAATAATATTTTCGAAGTAAAACATAGATCGGAATTATCCGGTAATTTTGTAAATTCATTGTCACTCTTTTAGTACTTTATCAAAGTTTGACATGCTTTCATATTAATATATGATACCATATATTACCTGAAAAAATATACTATAGCCACAGTATATATATGGGCTAAAGCAGTATGGAAACTAAGGCCTTTTTTGAAGATAAATACCTACGCGCTAGGGTTGTCACCCGCTGCCGGCGGCACCCTAAGTTAGATTTTTTAAAATGTTTTTAGATTTGTTTAAGACTGTATTGTATTCTACTTTTTATATAAATTTATTGTAAAAAACCTAGCCTAAGATGAAAGATAAATAAAGGAGATAGTAATCGAATGAATTTACTAGTTTAAAACAGGCAGTTATAATGGGAAGTTTTTGTATGGAACCCTCATTGCGCGAGTGTCACTTGCACTTGATTTTTTTTTATATGGATACACACCACAATGTTCATATTATTATATTGTTATCAATTTCTATATTGGTATCAATGGTTTAAATGTCATCCTTTACAATATTAATACTTATTCACGCAGTATTCGACGTGTTTACACACGTAGTCCACGGACAGTCGAGGGGTTAGGAGGAGAGCGGGCGGCACATGCGGCGGCGCCGGCACGCATCGCCATCGCGTCCGTCGGTCGCGACTCCCGAACATTCGATAATACAACGTTCGCGCGCACTACTCGTACGAATCGCTCGCGTGTCTAGCTTTTCTCATAGTCTGCCTGTATCTTGTGTTATTCTTATTTGCCCATAAAACTGTGCTGTGACTTTTATAAGAATTATAGTGTTTGCCACCATCACCAACCGTTGTTTTCCTGGACGCTACCCCACGATCTAACCTAAATACAATATATATTTTATACTTGTAAATTTACACCAAATATCACATAAACAACCAAACGATTTATTTAAAAGGAAATGCATTTTATTTATTAACTAGCAAACCGTTAGGCTCCGCTCAGGTGCAATGCTAATAAATTATGCATGTAGGTATTATACTTATAAACCTTTATCTTGAATCAATCGAAAACGCATCAAATCCGTTGCGTAGTTTTAAAGATCTAAGCATATATAGGAACAGACAGACAGGAAGCGACTTTGTTTTATACTATGTAGTGATATTAAAGCATTCTTACCTTTCAATATCAGCAGGAAGTTTAAAAAAAGAAAGCTCCGGTTTTAAAGAAGAAGAATTCAAGCAGCCGTATACAAAGCAATACACTCGTGGCATCTTTAAAAAATCGCGGACAGCGCACGCACGCGCGATAAACACAAACAATGACCGGTCGTCTCGATGCGCCACGCGCGACTGACAGCACCGTGAAGTCCGATGAGACGCCTCGTAAACGCTTGCGTCTGTGAGTGTGCGCTGTTTCGACCGTTTGTTCGTAGTTTCCATACTGCTTTAGCTCATATATATTCTGTGCTATAGCCACCAAAAGATTTCCTTTTGCAACCTTTAATTCCAGTTACCATGATGCAATTATAAGTATGTAATTTTTTAAATAATCTGAAAAGATACCACTAAACACTGTCAAAAATGCTGACAGTTTTCATATATATTAATAAGGATTTAAATATAAAGGTTTTATCCTGACATGGCACTAACATAAAATTATTTTATTTATATACTATCGGATTGTATAGCGTTCTTAAAATTTTCCGTTAGTTTCTTAGTTGACGCGTAATAACGTTTCGCGAATAAAATATGTAATTATTTGAAGTAAATAGTGTTAATTTAAAGAAATATGTAAACTACTAATAACTACCATTTTATTTCAAAACTACTAATCATTCCTATGTTTTGTGACTGGCAATATTAGAAAGGGACACACTACCTATATGCGAGCTGTCTCTGTCTAACCGTGACCCTTTCACCGGTAAAATATACCTTATGTATTTACACTATGATTTAATTTTGTGTGCACACTTATTCTGAGTTCGCACTCCTGTTGTCTTAATATAAGCTCCTTGGTGATCGTTGTTCGAATCATGGTATGGTATCTCTTAGGACATGGCCTGTAATTGAAAACAGCGCCATCTACTGTTTCTATTCCAAGTCTACTCGACGTCAGTGTTGCTGTGTATTTTGTAGTGTGTATTTGGTAGAAAAAATTAATCTAAGAAATGTTTAAAAAATTCTGGAAAACATAATATTTTTTAAAAATTATAGAGAATATATTTTTAATAATAATATTCTAACAGAGTTACTAATATTACAGTGCAAATAAACTAGGAAATAAAATGTATTTTAAACTTTGGTAGGTACTTAACTTTTTTCTTAAAAGGTGGCAATACCATACAAAGTCGGTGACGTTTTAGTTTTACTCCGTCGTTTGTATTTGCATTTTTGCAAATTTTCAAAGTTTGTGAAGTTCTGGCAAAGTTCTCATTTGGTGTTTTCTGGTTACCGTGCACGCGCTTTTGTGTTTTGTACGTTTGTTCCTTAGTTCACCGCATTATATCTGTGTTTAATTTGTGTCGACTTGAGTCTTCCTAGTGCTCCTCCATTAATTACCACGCATTGGATATATGAACTTTGTGATGTTACTTATGACAAATAATATACAAAAACCAGCATTTGCTTTGTTTTATTTTTTCCTTATCACTATAAAAAATAACTGATTTATGTGGTTTTCTGTGTCAAATGCGTTAAAAGCATAGATACGCATTTACACAAAATACCACATAAATCAGTTTCCATCCTTAAATTTTTTAACTGCGTGTAGGCACCTATACAAGCTATATACACCGGTTGTAGTTATATATACAACATCCATTAGTTGAGAGCACGCCCGCTTGGGGCAGCACTAGTAGCGACGTGAAACTAGCAAGAGTTTCGTATCTATTTCCGATTATTACATTCTTATCTATGGTTCGAATTCGAAATTCAAACCAAACCAAAGAACTTGAATTTGTCAAAAAATCAAATCAAATTGCTCTTAACAGTCGACAGGCATAGGACTCGGCTCCTGCTCCAGTGACAATGTGGAATTTATTAAGATTAGTATACCGAATTAGCATGAGAAATGCGGCGGCGCCGCCACAAATACAACAACAACAACTACTACTAATTGGTGAGTTGAATTGTGAAATATAATAATCCATAAACTCATTTATTGATATAAATAATATTTGCGCAAATATTTGTTCTTGGGTCATGGATGTTACCTATATACCTATGTATTTATATATTATGTATATCGTCGTCTAGTACCCATAGTACAAGCTTTGCTTAGTTTGGGACTAGGTCGATTTGTGTATGATTGTCCCTTAATATTTATTTTTATTGTTCACAGTAGCGCCCGACATCGCTGGAACGGGACCAAGAGCTAACGGGTGCGTCCCATATTTATATACACACTTTTGGTAGGTTCAAGTCTGAGTTCGGGACGGGTTAGTGGTAGCACGTAAAAGATTACTATCAACATTAAAAAAGGTCGGTTCTTGTTTAAAAATAGGTGTTTTTTTTTCGGGGCTTGTTATCCAAGAGTATCTTACCATTTTGGAATCTTGGTTAATTGCGTCAACTTTTTAAAACACTTGCCATAGTAGTGTCCATACTTTTTTTATCCACCATGATGATTGAAAGTGGACTGAAAGAAAAATCCATTTTTTTCAGATTACGGCGCCGCCGCCGTAAAACTGAGGTAGAGCGCCTGGCGCTCGAGCCAACCCCGAAAGAGCAACGGTTGCAGCGCATGCGAGAAGTGGAGCGGCGACACCGGCAAGAGGAGAGCCGTGCGAAACGAGCCGCGCGGCTCAAACGAATGAAAATATATAGCCGCGCGGCTCGGCGACGCGCGGCGAAGGCCCGCGCGGCACTGCTCCGGCGAGAGATGCGGGGGTAAGTAAGGGAAATTGTCAGTAGGGTTGTGTTTAAACGCCTATACTCTAAGAAAATTAATAAAATCAGGGGAAATAATTTGTGTAGTTTTGAAAATTGGTACAGATACCCTATGGTGTCTGACTTCGCTGTCCGTCCGTCCGTCCATCCGTTTTATGATACTGGCTCTAATTGCTTATCAAGATAAGTTGAAATTCGATAACCGCAGATGTCTACGTTGAACGTATGTATCTTGAGATCCGATCCATTACGGGCTTCCAGGATCCATCATTAGGTTTATTTTATGATACCGGCTCTCACACCAAAGTTTGGGTATAAAAGCATCGAATATCCGATCCCTAGTAATGTCTCATTATTTTTGATATTGAACCATTATGTTTTGTTGCAGGTGAAAATATCGTCTTCCCTCTGCTGTTTGAGTCTTATCTACCTATTTCGAGTTTTTTTTTTTTTTAGTTTTGGACTTTGTATTTTTTTTTTGGTTTTTTTATTTTTTTTGAAATAAATATAAAATTGCTGTACCCCTTGTTTTAAGTTTTTGTGATTAATAAAGAAAAGGAATAAAGCTGTATTATTTTAGATAAATATCACGACAACAAATGTAGTTGAATATTACATTGATGACAATTGTGACAGTGAAAAAATAAAAGTTCGAACGTATCCATAGGAATAGACTATGAACATGACATATGACATGTAGTCTGTTCACACCCTGTGAACTCTTAAGAATTTGAGAATTCTATTTGAAAATTCTTTTCAATCCAATTTTTCCACAATTCTTCCAATCTGGGACCAAAAAGCGGCTTGGTGAGCATATCTGCCAGTTGGTTTGAGGATGGAACTTGTTTCACTAGCAGTTCGCCGTTGGTGACACACTCACGTACAAAAAGATGCTTGAGCTTAATATGTTTAGTACGTTTATGGTATTCGTATTTTGGATTATAAATATCGTGTAAATAAATTGCTACCGATGTGTAATTAATTCTTTTATGTACAGTTTCCTATTATGTCTGTACATCCATACTAATATTATAAATGCGAAAGTGTGTCTGTCTGTCTATCTGTCTGTCTGTCTGTCTGTTACCTCTTCACGCTTAAACCGCTGAATCGATTTTGATGAAATTTGGCATGGAGATACTTTAAGATCCGAGGAAGGACATAGGATAGTTTTCATCCTGGAAATTATCCCTAAAAAGATTGAAAAGTGAGTGAACAGTATAGTAGTGACATTGATGACCCTGTAGAAATTGTAACTATTAGACCAAGAGCAAAATTGCTTTTACATTTGCGTAGGCGCTTTTAATAATCCCTTTTATTAATTAAGGTGATTAGGTGGATATCTATCGTGTTGTACGAGGTTGTTGCTAATAATAAATACGGAAGTAATAACTATCTCTCTGTCTGCCTGTCTTTCTGTTACCTTTTTACGCTTAAACTTCTGACCATGTATAGATGAAATTTGATGTGGAGGTAGTTATAGACCCCGAGAAGGACAAAGAATGTTACTGAAGTTTTAATGGCGAGAAATTTACATGTAGTTGGAGGCGGTTCGAATAGGCCTTTGTTTTGTTTCTGTTACACATTAATATTTATTCGAAATGGTTACTACTAAGGGTTTTATTTATGTTTCTTTACCTTATACTTACGTCAAAATCCATGAATTGACAGATAGGTATTCAGTTCCCAAATTAATTGCGGTCTCATAATAAGTAAGTGTACCTACGCACAGCAGAGGCATCTAAATAAAACGGGCGGCGCAGCGCAGATGGGGGAGTTTAGATTGCTAACTACGTTTACCCGAACGGGCAGACACATGAGGGCAGACGACTTTGTCGGACGTATGCGATATCTAATATTTTGCGCTTTCATTAGGGAATCATTCCTTGCTCGGTGCTCTGTACTTTAATATTTTTTAAGGAAAACGTCAATAGGTTTGTCTGTACGTAGGGAAACACTCTACTTGCTTATTTTTGTTATTAGATTAGGTTAGTTAGGTGTGCAGCCTATTTGTTTATCAATTATTTTTGTCTGTACGTAGGAAAATAATCCCCCTTGTGTCTGTAGTACCATTGATTTGTACCATCAATGGTACAAGTGATACTACTTTGTGTCCTTAGTACCATCAATGGTACTACCGATACTAGCACGTGTCGCATTGCATTGAAAACATACAAAAAATATACATGCGTTTCTTGGCTGTTTCCGCTACGTTTCAACAAGTGAAAATAGAAATAAAAATGAATAAAAAATAAATAATATAAAAATAGTAGCTCGTGGACGCGGCAAAGTGTTACCTACTCTACGGCCACCAATATTATTTCCACGTGCGGTATAAAAACAACAATTGTTTGTGGAGATGTAAAAATTACAAAACCTTTAACTGTACTCGATCCATTACGATTGCCCAGGTAAAGTAAAAAAAAAATGCAAAGTTATTAGGTTTTTATTTTTGCTTAGGGTCAATTCATGTTTAAGCTATTTTCGACCTTATTGGCATTTAGTAACTATAATGAGTTTTCACACTTCTTTGATTAGTTCATGCTTTTAAATATAAAAATAGTGTTTTGTGAAATGCCCATAAGGTTGAAAAATCACTTAAACATGATTTTTTCACTTGCAATCGCTAGGAAGATATATTCCAACATTCAGAACCAAATGTTTGTATTAATTAGTCTGGGTGTTTCTGTGTTCATTGTTTAGTATAGTAGCCATAGAACATTGAAGTTTGCTTAGTTTGTGATGGCGTTGTGTGTGACATGTCCATCCGATAGGTATTTGTTTATTTTTAATTCTTACATTTTAATTGTAGCCCTACAAAAGTTCAAACATTTAGTACCAATTTCTGTTTACTTTAGGATCAGTCAAAGTTAGTACAACAAAGGCAGCATTCAAAGAACTGTTTACCAGACGAAAATAAAAACATTATGTGTATCATCACAAGCTCAAGCTTAGACAGAGTAGCATCAAATGTCGAAGAGGCAGTACCTGCGATTTACAGAACTACCATAGCATCAATGTGAGATTCAGGACTACACTTGATTAAGAAATTACCAACGTACCTATAACAAATACAAATGCAAAGCATACAGAAGAAGAAGGAAATTGGCAGGAGTTGAGAAGATGGCATACAGTGACATGAAAGAGGTTGAAGTGCCTCCAGAGTATGACTACTTCCTTCTTGCTGATTACCGTGATGGCAACGACCGTAGCCTAATTTTTGCTCTAAAAGAAGCAAGAGAAATTGTGGTCTATGGAAAAGTGTTCTTATGTGATGGGACCTTCAAGAATTGCTTGAAACCGTTCTATCAGCTTTATGTACTTTTTTGTGATATAGGCAGCACCGCAAATGAAAATAATGTGATTCCTGTAATATACGCACTTCTACCGAATAAGAAACTGAAGACTTATTTGATTATGCTTGAACTAATCATCAAGTCACAGATACGGATGTCTACAAACGAAAAAAATTGGGAATGGGAACCACATAAATTCATAACGGATTTCGAACAAGCGGCACTAAATGCCATTAAATGTGCATTTCCCCAGGTGTTGCACCACAGTTGCTACTTCCATTTCCTGGATAAAATTAAAAGGAAAGCCAAGCAACTTAAAATCCTACATAAATTAAAAAAAAAATAGCAACAAAAACTGAACTAAAATAGTGAGCTTGGGCATGGTTCTTCCTCTTTTGCCAGAGTCCAAAATAGAAGAAGGTCTGAATTATATAATTGCAGTGAGTGTAGTTATTGGTAGTACAAAAGAAGTTAAAGATTTGTTAAAGTATATAACACATTTTTGGACGCCGAAAAAAGCACAGTGGTGCATTTTAGCGAGAGACATCGAGCAACGAATTGTTGCGAAGCATGGAACGGTCAATTTAGCAAGTGTTTTATGAGAAAGCCTACCACAACATGCCAATTTCTAAAAGTTCTAAAAAGAGATGCTGCATACCATTCCGTAAATGTTTTGACAACAGAGCCACAAAACTCAAGATCAAAAGCGGTGATCGACCGCAACAATTATATTCAACATGTGCAAATGCAATTAATTCAAGGCGACACTACAGTCGCCTTGTTTTTAGAAAAATTGTGTCGTTAGAAAAAAAAAATATAAACTATATTATGTATTTACTTGTCAAAATAACGTAGTATCTTAATTAAGACGAAATTATGTATGTATGTAAATACTTTGTTGTACACAAAAAATTCACAAAAATTCAAAAAAATTAAAAAAATATATGTACAAAGGCGAAATTATCCCTATAAGGGATCTCTTCCAGTTAATTTTTGAGCAAATGATAATATAATGGGATATCCAAAAAGATAGACAAACGGACAAGTTAGTATGCACACTAAGGACTAATGTCTTAATATAATAAAATAGTAGAGTTGCTAAGCCGCGAAATTGTGCGCATCGGGTTACAAGCATGAAATTTCTACCACACATAGAGCGTTCCACGGTGATTATTTTCAGATGTGGAGGGAAGTCAGACTCGTCCCCTGTGTGGTGGGAGAGCGGGGTGAAGAGGACTAAGTACTGTTCTTTTTCTTTTTTTATTACAGATCAGTTAAGGCTATTAGGGCTTGCGCGACATCGTTTTCGTGTAAAATAGATATCAGCTATTAATTATTTATGTTATTTAAGAATAGTTTCATATAAAAATTTGGGTTTATTGCCGAAAAGGTAAAAATCACAACAAGTTTTTTTTATTCAGAACGATAAATTAGTTATCTATCTTGAATATTTACAATTTAAAAAAATATTACTAAACAGCAAATTTAATCTTGTTTTTAAAAATGTATACATATTGGGCACATCTGATACAAAAAGTACCTTGAAAAAAATGTTGATGTTAAGCTTAGCCTGCCTTTGCTAAGTCGCGAAATTGTGTACATCGGGATACAACCACGAAATTTCTACCACAGATAGAGTATTTTGTGGTGATTATTTTCAGATGTAGAGGGAAGTCAGATTCATCCCCTGTGCGGCGGGAAAGTGGGGTGAAGAGGACAAAGGAGTCCTCTTTTTCTCTTTATATTACTGATCAGGTAACGCTAGTAGGACTTGTGTCGTGTCGTTTTCGTGTAAAACAGATATCAAAAATTCATTTTTCATCTTATTTATTTATAGTACCATATAAAAATATGGTTGTATTTCCGAAATTGTAAAAATTACAACAAGTTTTTTTTATTCAGGGAGATAAATCAGTTATATTTCCTGAATGTTTACAACCAACAATAATATTTCAAAATAGCAAATTTCATCTAGTTTATAAAAATATATAAATATTGGGAACTCTTCATACAAACAGTAACTTAAATAAATTGTTGATGTTGAAATTAGCCCGCGTGCTCGTGATACATTAGCAAAAAAATATTTTGTTTTAATTACATTAATTTGTTTTTTTAGGACGTAAATAGTAAATATGATATGTAAAAATAATAATAAAAAAAAATATTAAGGGACAATCATACACAAATCGACCTAGTCCCAAACTAAGCAAAGCTTGTACTATGGCTACTAGACGACGATATACATAATATATAAATACATATATAGATAACATCCATGACCCAAGAACAAATATTTTGCACAAATATTTGCCCCGGCCGGGATTAGAACCCGGGACCGCCGACTCAGTAGGCAGGTGTCTACCAACCGAGCCAAACGCGTCGTCAAATGTAAAAGCTAGTGTTGTGAATTTAAGCTTCGAGGCTTGAACTATAAGACTCGAGTCGCGACTTATGAGTGTAGAAGCCTCGAACCTTAAAGCCTCGAGCGTTTAAGCCTAAAATTAAAAAGTTCGTGTTCACGTTACGGTAGTGTTGTGAATTTAAGCTTCGAGGCTTGAAATATAAGACTCGAGTCGCGACTTATGAGTGTAGAAGCCTCGAACCTTAAAGCCTCGAGCGTTTAAGCCTCAAATTAAAAAGTTCGTGTTCACGTTACGGGCATAGAAACCTCGAGTCTTTAGGCCTCAAGCTTTAAAGCCTACTAAGCTTCGAAGGCTTATGTCCACAAGGTTTGGAGCATTCACAAGTCTCAAACGCTTTGGACAAATTTCATCAATCTTTGACTTATATAATTATTCGATCACTTTTTATATTGTTTTTTTTTTGAAGTTGTTACTTGTAAGGTAAGTAAATATAGGAGACTTTTTAACCGACTTCAAAAAAAGGAGGGGGTTCTCATTTCCGTTGTTTTTTTTTTGTAATGTTTGTTACCTCAGAACTCCGTCATTTATCAATCTATTTGGAAAATTATTTGTAGGTTCATGAATAGACATCTCAAGGTTGGTCCCATAAAATTTTGGTAAAGATCTGATGACGAGATCCATGAGGAATCGAAGGAATTCCTGAAATTTTATAGGCACTCATAATGTTTTTTATATATTTTCTAAAATTATTTAAGTATTTGCATATGGTATCATCATCTTCTAATGCTGAGCTCATGATGGAAGGTATAACTCCTTAACGGTTAGGAGTTAGGAAATAATTCAAACGAGATTCATGCCTTCAAGACCTCCCTGATCATCCCGCCATAAGTATTTTACATGAATCACTAAAAAGAAAAAAAATATAACAAGAAAAAGAACCGACTTTATTAAAACTAAAAAGCCAAAAATAACCCGTTCAAGTACAGATTACATTTGACTCACCCTTTGAAGTCGGTGCCAAACCTCACGTAAACTATACTATATAAATATAATAACTGAGTGTACTATAAAGACTATGTGTATAGTATTACCACACCTTCAATAAGAGCATATACGCAGGAGTATTAATCTAATACTAACCTGTTGTTAAGCAACTTATCCGATACAGAAAGGTTTATAATATTATTTTAACGCTTGACTCAGGAAGTCGCCTTCAAAGTTCGGGGGGCTTGAGCCTTCAATGGCACCGAGTTCTTAAGGCTTGAGTTCTCTTTTAAGCTCGAGTCTTAAAGACTTACTATTAAGAGCTCATCAAAAGCTTGAGTCGTTAAGGTTCTGAACCGTTATTGAGCTCAAACCTTCAACGCTCGAGTCTTCAAAGCTTGAACCTTCAAGGTTTGCGAGTCTATAAGGTTCGAAAGTCTTCAAGACTAGTCTTCTAACAACACTAGGGTGCAGTCAGATGGGGCTTATTAAAAGAGCAGAGAGAGGTCTAAGATGTTTATTGCCCGGAGGCCAGTTTAACACTAACTATACATTTTATTTTTATGACGGATGTCACTCGCTGATTCAAAATACATAAAAATGACTTTATTTTTATATCGGTGGCCAACATCACCGATAGTGAAGCACAACCTTCACATTTCCCGCCGTCTCGGGGTGGACGAGGGACATTTGTCTTACTATAGGGACACTAGACAAAACTACTCCTGCCTAACACATAAGAGGTCCCTACCTATGCAGGGATTCCCATACATTCATACCCAGCTGGTCTCTTGATAAGAGATAACCAGGGTCAGGGGGGGGTATTCGACCAATTTTAGAGATATAATGGAGATCTCTCCTTTTCATCGCCATCCGTCAATTTTGACGTGTGCCTACTTGACAAGTGGCGATATCCCTAGAACATCGCAACTTCGTCAATTCGGACGCGCCAAATTTTCCTTTCCTTTGTATGTGATGGCATAAATAACAGGCGCATACTTTAAATTGACCGCGTAGTACGTGAAATTAGTCCGTTACGTTTCGTTCAAAACAGAAATTTATATACATGAATAACATTTTTGAAAATCATTATCGCCTTCGTATTTCCAATATTGAGATGAGATATGTCACTTTTAAGCTCATCGCATTTAAATGACAGTTCAATGGCGATATAACTGTTATCTAATAGAGATTTGACGTTTGGCGATCACTCAAATGTCAATCTCGAATTAGGTCCCTGGACATGTGCGGACACTAGCCTATGGCATATTACGTATTCCGACATGTTGTCTGACACTGGCTTCGCCTTGACGAAAACCCCGCTTACAGTCTGTTTGATATTATAACAAACATTTGTCACATCACAGGACCCATACAACGTAAATCTGCGCGACACATTGAATTTCATAAAAAAAACAAGGAATGACATAGTGGTTTTTCAAGTATCTATAAACGTTTTTCACTTTCTATTAGATACTATTGAGTTCATGTTATATTTTTTCTTATCACGGTGTTGAAGTATTTAACGATAATAAATCATTACTCAAACAGTTACGTACTACGTCTTATATTTTTTAAAAGTTGTGTTGTGACTAAATCTTGCGTTTCGATTCAAGTGTTATTTCTGTAAATTGGTAAAAATCGATTAAATCGATAAGTTTATAACCTAAAGAAAGCCGCCTACAATTTTTCCGCTTTGCCCTAAGGTTGACTGGTAGAGAATGCCTCATGGCATTAAGTCCGCCTTTTGTACGATAAGTTTTCTTTTGTGCAATAAAGATTAAATAAATAAATAAATAAATAAATAATAAATAAAACCAACTATTACTTTACATAGAAAGCTCTAGTGAGTCCGGCGGCTCGTAGCTCAAAAAAATATTGATTTACACAAAATAAACAAAAATATATTCAGGTTTGAAAAAAAGTTCGTCGATAAAATCGATTTGATCAACCATTCATAATCGTTAGGTTTGGCAAACAATATGGGCTTGCTACATCACTACAAACATCAACAGAGAACTGTCAAATGTTTGTTATAATATCAAACACACTGTAAAAAGACAAGGCACCAACTTGACTTCCCCAAGTGTCATTCGACTTAATAGACTAAAGCATAGACCATTCGATACAATATCAACAATTTAATCGCCTGGTGTAAAACCGGCTTAAATAAATTACCCGATTTAATCGTCTCGAATGTTCCCACCTTAACTGCCTGGAGTATGACAAATGACACACGTCGCATGCTCCAATCCAAACAGTTGTACCTCGGTATGTCACTGCCCCTGTTTAATATTGAAACTTCACTTTGTTTCTTAAGGTTTATTATACTTCAAACACTTTTATTATTGGTACTGGTTTTCACTGGTTCTTTTGGAATGATTTAACAATATATTCGAACCGAGTTATGAAAACAGGAAAAATCTTAATAGCTTGATGCAGCGGATCCCTTGAGCGGATCAGTGACATCTGGTGTGATACTGATTAACAATACTTTGACACTAAAAATATCACACAAATGCGGTACTACTAATGCCCTCTAGTATAAAATACAACAATTAAAGATAGTTAGAAACTTATACCACCGGAGGCATCTATGGTAAAATAGCGTAATTATAAAATAGTGAAAAACCCGTACCACCGGAGGCATCTGTGGTTAAGTAGCATAACTAAATATGTAAAGTTGGTTAAACAGCCCCTATATTAGATGCCTGACACATTGTCTATGACACTTGTCTCAAACATCCAAGAGCAGAGAGAGGTCTAAGATGTTTATTGCCCGGAGGCCAGTTTAACACTAACTATACATTTTATTTTTATGTTATGACGAATGTCACTCGCTGATTCAAAATACATAAAAATGACTTTATTTTTATATCGGTGGCCAACATCACCGATAGTGAAGCACAACCTTCACAGTACATAATTATTGAGCACTCTCAAAATGTCAGACAACTAGGAGAGCCAAATACTACTACAACTACTGTACAGTCAACCAATTTGATTTCTAGGCCACTAATATAGAACCTTGTCACAATGACAATGATATGAGATTTCAAGCGGCTTTCATATTGACGTTCACTGTGACAAGGTACGAAAAGGCCTAGGAATCAAATTGTTTGACTGTGCGTCTAGCATAACATTGACATGCGACTTTTTGTCGCTCGAGAAAGACTACCTGTCACTTTCCATTAAATACCGTGCGAGCAAGACAAGAGATGCTGACTCGCGCGACATGCTAGCCCTGCAGGCGCATGCGCAGAACCAAGCGGTTTACAACATGCCCTGAAACGCGACAGTAGCCTGTGTTCTTTTCGCACAATTATTTTTCGTCGTATGTTTAATTTCGCCAAATTTTCACTTCGCAGGATTTTTATTTCATACATTTTTCGAAATTGAACCCCCCCACCTCAGTCTACATTTTCATTCATTTAAGAGGCCTTATTCCTTTTAAAATGTTGATTGCTATAGACATTTTTCTCTATGACCAAACATGCTTCTTAACATATTATTTATGTTACTACCTAGAACAGGGCTATTGGACTATACTATATACTATATATAATATTATAAATGCGAGTGTGTCTGTCTGTCTGTCTGTTACCTCTTCACGCTTAAACCCCTGAATCGATTTTGATGAAATTTGGCATGGAGATAGTTTAAGATCCGAGGAAGGACATAGGATAGTTTTCATCCTGGAAATTATACCTAAAAAGATTGAAAAGTGAGTAAGTAATTCATGATGATATTGATGACCCTGTAGAAAATGTAACGATTAGACCAAAAGCACAATTGCTGTTACATTTGCTTAGGCGCCCCCTTTTTGTTAATTAAGGTGATTAGATGGATATCTATTGTGTTGTACGAGGTTGCTTCCATACTTCCCAGTCCCACGCGGACGTAGTCGCGGGCAAAAGCTAGTTGGTATATATTTGAAAGCTACAGTTTGAATTTTTCATTGATAATTTTTGTTTTAAAAACTACTCGAAATTGACAAAATTCACGCGGAAAATTCGTTTTTTTAACTTATTTTCGACTGCACGCAATAAAAGCATGAAATAGCTATGTTACTACCTAGAACTCGGGGAAAAGTATTATTCACTTCAAAAAGTTGGTTGAAGTTATCAATATATTTGTCATAATATAAAATAAATAAAATTTAAAAGGAATAAGGCCTCTTAAGACGATGGATGGATGGAAGAGGACAAGAGGACTCAGTGAAATTAAATGAGCTCGCAAGAATAATGTCTAGGTACTTACTTAACCATGGGACACCTTGAAATAACTATGACGATCGAAGTTTTTATAATCATCTTCCAAAACTGTAGTTTAGGTATTGTTATTATGAAGAGATTTATTATGGCGTTGCATTACGTAGAGCGTCCACTACAGTACGTTTAGATAATGTTAGAAGTGCGTTCAGTAAGTGATGAGAATTAGTAAAATTAGTTTAAATAAGCAGGTACATATAGTATATATAACCTCTCGCTAATCCCGCCGTAATAGCCGGATATATCCGGCTCGAAGGACCAGAAAGCGAGAGGTTATATACTATATGTACCTGCTTATTTAAACTAATTTTGTATGCATTTAATTACACATAAATAAATGTAAAAAACTATTATTTTGTTGAGTTGTTGCTGTTCTGCCATTAGAAGTGAAATTGATTTGGTTACATCCGCGGCCATCGGTTCTATCTACAAGCAATCTGCCTTGCCCATCGTCATTTATGGTTTACAAATAACCAAGCTAAATCGGCTCTCTGATTAGTCTGATCTTGAACAGACCTCTGACCTCTCCGTCACTCTCTGAGTGACTTACTTTGACAAAATATATAATCTAGTAAAAGAGGTGTCCTTTGCGTTTATTAATTTAGCTTCCCAATAGAACTTATAAAATGTCTCCACCAATGCTAGCTTTCAAGATATTATCGCGCAGCCCGTCATTGGATCACTGCGTCCCGCGGCCATAAATCTCCGTCAACGAATTAAGCGGTGACAGTCAGACAGTCGTAAACGGTAGCTCAGGTATGGACGGTGCATGCTAATAGTGCACGCCACGCCCAGTGATGCAAGATCGTAAACGCTGTAAGATATTCACTATTCAATTGTCCTAGGCTTAGAAGTCTGCGTTGAAATGATCTGGTCATTCCACCATAACTGCTCAAACTGCTGGCGTCTAGCGTACTGGTTAAGGCTTGCTCAACAAGCTGTACCTACTTACGGCCCAGCCAGGACTTCAGTAGCAAACGGCAGCCATGCGACTGTCAGGCATGGCCGCTGCACTCGGACCTTTCGCTCCCACCTACAGCCTATGCCCACTTGCAACTGTTCGCATGCGTGTTGCCGACCCTTTTAAATATGTACACTTCCTTTTTGAAAAACTCCATACTGTAGTCCCCCGGGAAAAGTTTGGCAGGGCTCATTCCATAGCCTGAGCGTTTGCAGGAGAAAATTCCTTTGGAGCCATACGGCTCCAAAGGAATTTTCTCCTGCAAAACGCACCGCGCGGCGATTTTAGTCTCCAAGGTATGGGGAATTGGGGATGAATGCCCTAACGGCGACAAGTGGTGCGTTGATAGAACGCGGCCGTGGGCATCGTGTCGAATAGTTCTTCAGAACACAACCATTATACAAGCGAAGCCTTGTAATCATTGCAATAGTATTGATGCCACCTAAAAGACGCCCACTGCTGGTGGGTCATGTTTTGGGCGGCGCGTCACTCTCGTGAACACTCGATGCTGTTTTGAACCATTTATTAAAAAAAACGGCCAAATGCGAGTCTGACTCGCGCAAGGGTTCCGTTCAAACTTTTACTTATCCCATCTTAATTGGCCTGGGGAACTATGATGGTTCTGTTTATCACGTGGTAAATACGTGACAAAGCATCCGTCTCATTTTGACAAGATACTAGTGTGAGTGACAGATGTTTTTGTCACTTATTTATCACTTGATAAACGCAACCATCATAGGCCCCCTGTATGAGTTAAGTTTGCACCTAAAATGTATGGCGCCGCATATAAACGAGGTGCAAACTTAACGCAACCGAGTTCTACAAATATGATGTTTCAAAAGGACTAGGTATATTTATTATGATTTTATTACAAATGTATAGCTTTCACATTTTATAAGTATTTGTAGTACGAGTATGTGACGATATTATTTGCCAAATTCCATAGTTCTAGGTCATCGGGAAGTGCCTACCCTATGATTTTGATTCCCTTGAGAGTGTCGAAATGTAAGTTTTTTGCGACATAAGCGGCCGTATCTTTTTTCAGGTTAACGTACAAGTTTGTTTTTTTCACAGCTTCAAGGGACCGTAGACCTGAGTATATGGTGTTAATTTCAATTCGATATCTCCACGCGTTCTCGACATAAAGGGTCTTGACAGACAGACAGACGGACGGACGGACAGCTAAGTGATCGTATAAGCTAAGGGTTCCGTTTTTTTCGATCGAGGTACGGAACCCTGAAAATGAAGAGAATGACAACAAAAATGTGAATAACCTACGAAAAGTAAGTGAGGGAGTTGAAACGCTCGAATGACCAGTAGGTAAGTAGGTATATACCCTAAAAGTGTTGTAATCGGTTTTGAAGTTTCACGACATTCACCTGACCACCATTCACCAACCCACTCTGTGAACTTACTCCTGCTATTGGTAGGGTCGTTTTGTGGATGAATACCTTTTGGACGAAGTATCCAGTGATGCTCTTGGTCAAACTCTGCTTAATGACATGTTTTTCAAGCATATATTTAGTTACTTACGTTTCTTACTGCTCTATTTATTTAAACATTGCGCAAAATACAGTAGTAAAAGTACAAATGACGGACTTAATGCCATGAGGCATCCTCTACCAGTCAACCACAAGGTCAAACAGACATTATTGGTGCGGGAAGGGTGTACAACAATACGTGTATGCACACGATGCAAATGTCGAAACAAAATACACTAGTTATGTTGATAAATACGTCTATAGTGTTAGTATACATTTGATATTGACAAGATCCTTGAGTATATGTTAGTCAATGCTGGCTTGGGTAACTCAGGTGCTATATATTCACAGGCGTTGTACGATGTATTTGCTAAGGACATACCTACATAATAAATAATAAAATACAAGTTTTTTCTTTAGGTCACTCCTATTAAGTCAATATTGCCGAATATTTTGAATTCAAAAGACGTTCTTGATGCCCTAGGATAAAACTTAAAAAAACAAAGCATGATTTACACACAAAAACAACGCGGGTTTTCTACGTAGATAGGTAAGTACCGTCTTATAGTAAGGATGTTGACCATCTTTTAAGCCATCTGAAAATAACATCAAAACAATTCTGTGTAAGTATCATCCACGGTCGTTCTACCATAAATCTCGCCATAATTTCGAAGACCGCTTCCTTCGAGTCCCCGCGACTCGCGAGGTTACCGTCCATAGTCGGGGGGCGTTCTACGCTGCGTTTTCCAATATGTGGTCGCCACTGACGCCACTCGAGGACTGCTGCCCTGACGGGCGACGGCCACCTGATAGCGTAGTCAGCTGAAAAAATAACGCGTGGGACCTTGATCTCTAGAAAATCACCCTTTATACAGACTTTTGGAGACATACCTAACTAGTGTACTTTATACTAAGAAATAGTTTCCTTGAACTGTATTTCTTTTTTTGCCGGACGCGTCATAGTTATTAAATCGACATTGATGAACATTTTCTGTGTCATATAACATAATGTACAAGTATATACACTGTAAATGCACTGTAAAATGACAATGACATACTACCCCTAGACGTTGTATTTTCCAGAAAAGTTTCCTGGTAAAATTTCACTAATAACTACCTACGTATTTATTACATCTTTCGCCTTAAATTACAGTTTAGCATGCTGCACACGACCATATTTTTATTTAAAACTTGTCTGGCGCCATGCGTGTCCTCCATACGAGATGTAAAACATAAATGTCTATTACTGCATGACTTCGTTAGTATTTAAAAGGAATGTGGATTATCATTGTATCGTTATCACTTCGTCAGATCTAGGAGTTTATTTTGGTCTGACGTGTTTTAGTTGAGGTAGGCAGACATAACTAGATACCAACTTTTAATGTGGGTATTAATTTTTGATACAAAGATCAAAGCATAAAGAAAAATGTAAATGCATAATCTGGCAGAAGAGACCCGGAGTCGAACCTACCTCTGGATTAACGGTCCAACGTGTAAACCTCTCCAAGTCTCCACCACCCTAACGCCAAGTAAGCTTTCGATTTTTCCTTAGGATTTGTGTGTAGATCTTTGCATTGTTTATTTGAAAGGCTTTACACATTAGCGACCTCTAGTGAATAGTATGTATACGTGGCTGGTTGGTTTCGCCGCTGCAGTAATATTTAGTTCTACGAGCCAAGATTACGAAATTATAAGAAACCACGTGTGCATTTCTTTGATATTTCAAGAACACACTTCAGCTATTCAGCTATAAAACTATTATAGGTACCGATTGCTCTAAGTATAGAGCGATGGACTTAGACTAGAAGTAATAAAATCATCGGAATGTGAGTTCTGTAAGTTTTAGTGGGGTCAGTTGGGATGCTGGGAATAAATTTTCGAGTCTGAACTAGTTTTATCACAATCTTTAATTGAAGATGCTGTCTCGCCGAAAACATTCGCCTGGTACCAAAGGTTGACTGGTTGACATTAAGTGCGCCTTTTGTACGATACATTTTTCTTTCTTCTCAACAAAAATAAACCTTTAGGCGAGGCAGGTCATCCTCGTTTTCAGTCAATTTCGAGCAAGGTCATGTTCTCGGTTCATCACCTTCTTGGCAGATCATCTTCATTTCCCGACAATTTAGAAAGACGTCATGTTCTCAGCTAGTCAATTTCTTAATAAGTCAATTACATTTCGTGTCAATTTCTAGGAACGTCATGTTCTCAGCAGGTCATCTTCGTTTCGTGTTAATTTCGAGGGACGTCATTTTATCAGCTGGTCACCTTCTCAGCAGGTCATCTTCGCGTCCTGTCGATTTCGAAGGATGTCATGTTCTTAGCTAGTCAATTTCTTGGTAGGTCATCTACGTGTAACAACTTTAACGTTATTTGCTTGTTAATATAATTACAACTTTTACGGATAAAATACAAAGGGTTACTACAAAAAAAAAAAACACAAAAAAAAGAACCGACTTCAGTAAAACTAAAAAGCCGAAAATAACCCTTTCAAGTACAGATTACATTTGACTCACCCTTTGAAATCGATCCCAAACCACTCAGTTATTACATTTATTTATTAAAGTTTACGTGAGGTTTGGCACCGACTTCAAAGGGTGAGTCAAATGTAATCTGTACTTGAAAGGGTTATTTTCGGCTTTTTAGTTTTACTGAAGTCGGTTCTTTTTTTTGTGAAAAATTTTTTTTTTCGCTTTTTAGTGATTCATATAAAATACTTATGGCGGGGTGATCAGGGAGGTCTTGAAGGCATGCATCTCGTTTGAATTATCTCGTAACTCTTAACCGTTAAGGAGTTGTACCTTCCATCATCAGTTCAGCATTGGAAGATGATGACTACCGTATGCAAATACTTAAATAGTTTTAGAAAATATATGAAAAACATTATGAAGGCCTATAAAATTTCAGGAATTCCTTCGATTCCTCATGGATCTCGTCATCCGATCTTCACCAAAATTTTATGGGACCAACCTTGAGATGTATATTCATGAACCTAAAAATAATTTTCCAAATCGACTCATAAATGACGGAGTTATGAGGTAACAAACATAAAAAAAAAAAAAAAAAAAAAAAAAACATACAACCGAACTGAGAACCCCCTCCTTTTTTTGAATTAGTTACAAGCTTAGATAATTTCGTTGAAATAGATTTTCCGAGATGATGACTAACCCAGAAAATTACGTCCTGTGAAATTGACCCACTTAGAAGATGACTAAACTAGAAAATGACGTCTAGCGAAATAGACCCTCTTATAGAAGGTGACTAAAGTAGAAAATGACATCCTGCGAAATAGACCTAATACTTAGAAGATGACTATCCCAGAAAAATACGTCCTTCGATATAGACGTAAAACTAACATGTCGTTTCACTACATTGACATTCCACGAAAACGACCTGCCTCGCCTAAAGGAGAATAAATAAATAAGTAAATATGCTATCCTTTAACCTTTAAATCCAAGTTGCCAAAATACGGAAAATTAAGTACTCAAACTATAATACAATATTTACTAAACACTTTACAGCTATGTATGAAAATTCAGTACTAACATTTCATGTTGCGCTACTTGCGCTATACTTTGCAAATGATTACCAAAATTAGTTTTTTTTTTAAGTAGAAAGTAAACTAGCTACTTAAATGCAACATCTTTCGATCCATCGTGTTCTCCAACGCAGCATCTTCCGGTTCGCGGTAGAGATGTGCCATTGTCGGGATTTCCGAAATGCAACATCTTTCGATCCACCGTGTTCTCCAACGCAGCATCTTCCGGTTCGCGGTAGAGATGTGCCATTGTCGGGATTTCCCAATTGTGTGGGAAATGTTCCCGTCGTCGGTCGTCGTCGTCGTCGCCGTCAGCCAACCTAAGGCAGATTTAGACGAAGACAATTTTGAGACGCCTAAATTACGGCGCCTCGAAATGGCACCGTGTAAACACTTTCAGCGCCATTTTTTCGCGGCATGCCAGCGCTGGCGCGGAATAGAACACGGGCCTATTTTTTGGCGCCAGTGCCCCCCCCCCCCCCCTCCGCGTCTCTCGCTGCCACTAATGACTGGTACTGAAAAACAGCACTGTGTAAACACGGCTTGCTGGTCACTGACGGCGAGATTTAGGCGGCTGAAAATAGTCATTGTCTAAACGGTCGGAGGTGTGCTGTGCGGTAATCACTGGCGCCGTCATTTAGGCGTCTCAAAATTGTCTTCGTCTAAATCAGCCTTTAAGCAGCCGTCGTCGGTTCGGTAGCCGAAACTCGGTCACCGTGGACATCCTTGGAACCGGAGAGGCCTAAATGAGATGAAATCATGATGTTGGTTAATTTCTTTGCACATTCAGTTCTAAACGCTGTCAGCAAATGGAAAAGTTAATTGGACTAAGACAATTTAAAGCAAAGATAAAGTGCATTATTATAACAAAACGGGACTTAATCAGGTTTAATAGTGTTTAATTACCTCTACGTTTTCGAACGTGATGTTACTCAAAAAAAAATCATGAGAATCGGTTGCGAAATGCGTCCTCTAGGAGAGACCAGCTAGACAATTACTCTCTTACTTAAGTACTACAACAGTTACAAACGTGAATCGTTAGTCAGTTTATTAAAAAAAAAACTGGACATCCGGACACACGAAAGAGTTTTAGGCCAAGCTGAAACGGAAGCGCTTCGCTCGATCGGTCAACAAGGCTGTAGTAGGCCCACCATGGTCTAGCCACGCCTCCCCCGCCAAAGGGCCCATAACCACGCCATCAAACACGTCGTTAGCGCATTAACAATCTATCGCGGCGCGCCAGATTTATGAGGACCCGTCCACTGTGATGGACGCCGCGCGCGCGCATGATCGGAATAAATCAATGCCGCAAGGCATACGCGGCAGCGAGTCATGCTCCCGCTTGTAGAACGACATAGCGTCACTTATCTTTTCCGCTGGTGCTTGGCGCATTGCGTGTCACAAATGTCACGATGACAACCGATCGTTTTACGGTGCACCAATGAAAACTACCCACCTTCCACCTCAGTTCGGGCAATCCGAGGCGGGATTGGTCGCATCCCCACGACCAACATCGTTGGGTTTTATATTTTACAATGCATGTGCTCGAAAAGACCGTATTCTAGGCATTCAAACTGCGCGGAAAGTACTACTTTTCCGCACTAGTGATTTTTACTTTTCAATTTTTTTTTTAATTTATAGCCGTATCTGACTGCCTGACACAGAGGTTTTATTATTTACAAAAAGTTTGATAAATAAGTCACATACCGATTATTATCACGTATAAAAGTACAATAAAACCAATATTTCATTAATTAATTCATTTAACACGTCATCAATTACATTAGATATAAAATTTGATTAATAAACGAACTTTAAATCTTTATTTATTAAATAAATTTGACTGAATGTACACGCGCTTGTGCCATTTTGACATAAGACGAATATTAAAAAAATACTTTTGCACATGCGCAGTAGTAGATTATGTCGAGCGCGGTTTCCAAATAACTCCGCCATTTCTTATTGATGTTTAGTTTATTTTGAAGTTGTTTTGTGCAAATCTGCTGAAATAATGGCGAGATAAAGGGACAAATCATGAATTTAAACCCGTAAAATGTTATTGAAGAAGTAAAAAATGTGAACGACGGCTTCTTGTTGGATAAATCAAATCAAAATACTTTTTTTCCAATGTAAACAGTCTTTGTGAGTATTAAAGTATTTTCTATTTTCTCGTACATGCATAGTAAAGTTTTGTACGGAACTCGTGTGTAAGATGATTTCCGACTCGTGTTTACCGCTCGTACCTCGCTCGTGACTAAAAATCACACTCGTCTGAAATCACCTACCTTCCACACTTGTATCGTAAATAACTATAAAACAACTTTTGCGCAGATCGGCTGATCAAAAAGAAAAAGCTTCTGTAGTGTGTTATTTTATGTGGGTTCTGTGGGTTAAATAGCTATAATGTATTAATTGCCTCACGTCACGTCTCTCCCTCAGTAAACATAACGCAATCATTTTAGACAGATTATATTATTATTATTTTTTTGTTTATATAAACGTGGCGTTTGATTCCTTTTCTGAAGGGATTTTAGACAGTGTGATTGATCGACCGGCATAGTTTC
The DNA here is from genome assembly GCA_905147355.2 of Apotomis turbidana. Classification (NCBI taxonomy): domain Eukaryota; kingdom Metazoa; phylum Arthropoda; class Insecta; order Lepidoptera; family Tortricidae; genus Apotomis; species Apotomis turbidana. The sequence continues at coordinate 4,548,958 of LR990285.1, forward strand.
TGGCAGCTTTACCACTATTTGACATAATTTATTTAATAGGAATGATGTAAATTTAATATTACACAAAAAATATGATAATGACGAACAAATTAATGAAGTACTAATAATTATATCATGATTTGAAATACCTTAAAAGTAGGGCCTGTGGCGGTTGTTGGTATCGCGGTAGGGTAGGGTAACGTATAAAAAAATTAAAGCCTTTGCAAAAAAATTGCCCACGCTTAGGCCTTTCTTTAGGTAAATCGCTTTTCCTTATCTATTCGACCACATCCTAAAATTCGATGTTTAGCACATTGTATTAAAATTAAGAGTATTTACGATGCATGACTCCTGTTAATTACGACTACTACATTAACTTCGGCATAAGAATAGTTTTTGCGTTGACGGAACTGGGCTCGTCATCTTGGAGAATAATAATGTGCTAAATACTGATTTAATTACGTGCATGTGTTGTTGATAATCTGTTAATTATATTGTATGTACGATTCTAAATTAAGACTCAATTACAAGTGGAAAACAAATGCTGAAAGTAGAATTTATGACAGAGCCTGCTATAAGGATCCGCCACACCGAGGTGCATAATAACGTTATATATACTCGTATGCGTTAAATATTGAAATAATTGTTCATTATTAAATTTAGGATTTTAGGTGTACTTACTCCGAATGCGACTATTGAATCCACGTCCTTCATCTGAAATACATTTTAAATCGTTTTGAAACGAACTCTTCTTCCGTATCCCTTTGGATAGTTTAGGCTTCATTATGTGGAAATTATTTCAAATTCGTCCTGTAAATAAGGCTAAGATATTCGAGCGCAGCACATTAAGGCGAGTGCGTACCTATGTGAAATGGTGACTTTTAAAGTGCTACGGCTCGTAACGTACCACGAAAAATTTAAAAAAAAATGACATATATTATATTTATGAGAATTCCTTTAAAAATATATAGTTGGAGTTGTTTTTAAAGCAATAAATACTACGTCAAAAATAATGTTGTTTTAGGGTCGTTTTCAATTTCCAATTCCCTAAGGCTTCTTAACTACAAGTGATATTTAACATTGCCAATTCACTGAAAATGCCGAAAATAAATGATACAAAATTACAGCGAAAGTTAGTAGGTACACAAATTCTATAATTGGTGCAAAAAACGAAACAGTGCGCAGAACATTTCTTTTTTTTTTTTGGAGGAGGAAACAGGCTAGAACAAAACCTCGATTTGTAAGGAAAACTGGTGCGTGATATTTATTCTTCAATCGCTGACTGCCATGCCTGCTTAGTGCTCCATAGCCCTAGCCCGGACAGGTCATAGCAAAACAAGAATTAAGAAAAAAAAAATAGGCAAGTGCGAGTCCAACTCGCGCATGAAGGGTTCCGTACCATAATACAAGTTTGTTGTATGGGAGCCCCCCTTAAATATTTATTTTATTTTATTTTTAGTATTTGTTGTTATAGCGGCAATAGAAATACATCGTCTGTGAGACGGACATACGGACGGACGGACAGCGAAGTCTCAGTAATTAGGGTCCCGTTTTTACCCTTTGGGTACGGAACCTTCAAAATACCGTAAAACAGGGTTACTTTAAAATGCAGGGGCTACTTTGGAAAAGTGTTTTACTCCATATCTTTATTTCTTTTTTACTGTCTGATGGCAATCAAAGAATATAATACTCACAAGGAGGTGGCAATGCAATACCTACCTTCAACAATGACCTAACCTTTTACTTCATTTGCTCAATGGCACTATGAATATTTGCGTTTTTATAACCATTTTAATTTAAATCTATCAAAGTAGCCCCAAATTTTCTTAAAGTTACCGTTACCCGGTAATGGAAATACGCATGCGTTTATAAATATAATTTATATTTTACGTTGCATCCCAAAATTGGCCACAAGTTTGTGCGTAATTCCATATATATATTTTTTAATTCTTGTTTTGCTATGACCCACAGGCTATATGACCTGTCCGGGTTATGGTGCTCACACTGCTTCAACGGTGTTACATGATGAATTGATGATGATGGTATCCTTAATTAACTTTGATATGATCATTTCTCAAGTCTCATAAAGCCGGATTTGCAGGAAAAAGTTTACATATTTATAAAATGAGATTTTTTGATCATTAATAGTTTTTGCGTTTACCTATTACGTGTTTTTCTTTTCCGCAGAGTAACTACGAACGACGTTGCGCGTCAGCAGCAGCGGTAGCGGTGTAGGTATTAAGTGTGTCTTGCTCACTCGTATGGCCGCGCTCGGATCTCTCGCTCAGCCGCTCGCCGCGCCGCTGGTCGCACAAAGGCGTGGCATCTCTGTATGTGTTTTTATTTTCCTCAGAAAATGTTTTGTTATATACCTAGTTAAATGGGAACAAACGAGTTTTAAGGCTAACTTCGCTTATTACAGGGTGGTAGGACGATGATATACGGACTATAAGGAGGGTTACTACTTACCCTTATAATTACCATATATATAGCCAGAATACATATTTTTTTGCAATTTTTTTGTATTTTTTATTTAAACAGATTTAATGACTATTTATTTATTTGTGATTGAGAAGAGTAATGGAATTTTTCGGCCATATTGCCAGGAAAGAAGGAAATTACTTGGAACAACTCATGGTGACTGGAAAGGTCGATGGGAAGCGTCCAAGGGGCCGGTCACCGATGAGGTGGTCTGACCAAATCCGCTCATCATTGGACACCAAGCTACACAACGCACTCCATGAAGCCAAGGACAGATCTAGGTGGCGAAACGCGGTCCGGAGCATAATGACCCAGCTACGGGGAAATCACGACCCTCAGTAATGAGGAAATCGACGCGAGGAGGAGGAATGACTTTATAACGGCACCGAGGTTTGAACCTGGGTTTCTTTTTAGGGTTCCGTAGCCAAATGGCAAAAAACGGAACCCTTATAGATTCGTCATGTCTGTCTGTCTGTCTGTCCGTCTGTCCGTCCGTATGTCACAGCCATTTTTTTCCGAAACTATAAGAGCTATACTGTTGAAACTTGGTAGGTAGATGTATTCTGTGACCGCATTAAGATTTTGATGCAAAAAAAAAATAATAATAAATATTTGGGGCTCCCCATACTCAGAACTGAAACTCAACATTTTTTTTTCATCAAACACATACGTGTGGGGTATCTATGGATAGGTCTTCAAAAATGATATCGAGGTTTCTAAAATATTTTTTTTCTAAACCGAATAGTTTGCGTGACAGACGCTTCCAAAGTGGAAAAAAGTTGCCCCCCCCCCGCCCTCTAACTTCTAAAATAAGAAAATAAAAAATCTAAAAAAACATATGATGTACATCATCACTATAAAAACTACCAACGAAAATTGTTTTGAACGAGATCTAGTAAGTAGTTTTTTTAATACCTAACTTTGCACTTAATTTATATGGGGCGCTATACATACCAGGTGCAAACTTAATATAACCACCTAGGGATGGAAAGTGTTTGTACGGAACCCTCGGTGCGCGAGTCCGACTCGCACTTGGCCGGTTTTTTATTTTTCAACGTTTAGGGTTAAATGGAATAATAACGGCATAAGTGGCGTGTCCAAGGGGAGACCTAGAATCTAGATTTCCAGCAGTAGACTGCAATAGGATGATGATGAAATTTGTGGAATAAATTATATTAGTCTCGACCGTTCCTCGTGCTAATGAATTAGTTCATTTATTCACAATTGATATTGATTAATCAGATTAAACTTGATTAGTATTAGTAAAACTGGTATCCGGGGAGTAAGTAGGTAAGTACGTGCTAATAAGAAACACGTCGATTTTTTATTTAAGCTTTTTAAATCATAAAACATGACAATTCTGCCCATCGGCGTGGCCACGACTTCGAGCGACAGCGGAGCAGCAAGCCACCATAAAATAATGGGACCATAGCAGGGAGCAAGACACCGAGCATTCTTCGGTTTTTTAAAACTTCTTTTTTAGGGTTCCCTACACAAAGGGGTAAAAACGGGACCCTTTTACTAAGCAAAATTCAAAATTCAAAATTCTTTATTCCAAGTCACATTACAAATATAGATGGAATTAAAAATAAATAGGTCTACATGTGACGCCCTGCAAAGGGCACAGCAATGTCAGAGGGCTAGAAGTAGTTAATTTAATTACAATTAATTTACAAGCGCTTCCTTCCCCACACCTGGGTACCCTTCTTGATGACAATTCTTTGCGGGTGGCGGTTGCTCTCCGCCTGGGCTGCGATGTTTGTGAACCTCATCTATGCATCTGCGGCACCAGGGTGGAGAGTAACGGGCACCACGCCCTGAGTTGTTGTCTTTGTGCTGGGAGATTTCCTCGTCATCACGCTCTCAACGACATCATCCGGAGAGCGTTGGTATCGGCTAATGTTCCGTGTTTGCTGGAGCCTCCCGGTCTTAGTCGTACTGACGGGAAGAGACCTGATGGTGTGACCTTGGTGCCCTGGCAGAGAGGCAAGTGCCTACTGTGGGACGCTACGTGCGTCAGCACTTTTGCCGCCTCGCACCTTGGTCGCACGACCAGGTCTGCAGGCGCAGCTGCTGAGGTAGCTGCCTGTAGGAAGCGGGACAAGTACTCTGTACTTACGAGTAATTATATATTTGTCCCGTTCGCTGTGGAGACGACTGGTTGTTGGGGGTCCGAAGCGAGAGCTTTCATCGCGGAGATTGGGCGGCGTTTACGCGAGAGAGGTCTAGACCCTCGTTCCGGGTCATTCCTGGTGCAAAGGTTGTCCATCGCGATTCAGCGTGGTAATGCGGCGAGCGTCATGGGAACCTTCGCGCCGGGAATAACACGGGGCGGGTTATTCGACTAGTGCCTAAGTTAATGAATGGTACATGAGGGATAAATGTATTTATTTATTTTAAGATTGTGATTATGTTATTGACTCTGTATTTGTTATAAGTACTTTAATAAAAAAATTGTTTAATTGCCATAAACGTACACGAATACTTATTATTCATGTTATTTACTTATTACTAAGCATAATATGTACGAGTATATATTCATACTCACATACTAACATGGTTAAAATATTCATTTAAATTATAAAAACAAGCAGTTTCAATTGTTTTTGGAACAATCTAGGGTCCTCTAGATCTTTTATAGAGTCTCCGCTGTTCGTCCGTCCGTCTGTCACCAGGCTGTATCTCATGAACCGTGATAGCTAGACTGTTGAAATTTTCATAGATGATGATATTTTTGTTGCCGATATAACAACAAATACAGAATAGAAAAAGTTAAAAAGTATTAAGGGAACCCTCGGTGCGCGAGTCCGACTCGCACTTGGCGCTGGTCGCGCGAAGTTGTGACCAGCTAGGTGTAAGCATGGGATGACCAGCAAATGACCGATTCAGCCTCAATGCAACCTCTACGACTCAACGGTAAGAAATAAGCGATAGTTAGGTAAACAAACAATAAGTTTTTAAAAATTATCGCTCGTTAAAATATATTAAATGAGCCTAAACTCGATGGATTAACGTCGCTTTATTATAGAGCTTCCATGACTACCTTTAGACTCCATCATCATACAAGCTCCATAGTACATAGAATATCTATTAGGAGAGCATGAAACGTAGGTAAAGTCTTCCTCCTATACAGTGTGTTACCGGCGCGTGGGCATTTTATTTATTAGACAATTCACACAATTTAGTAATAATGTAAATAAAATGTCCCATTAGCAATTGTTTGCAAGCATTAGCAAATCATATTTATGTGAATTAACCGTACTAAGTATTACTTTACAGTAAGTATTAAGGACTGGGCTATTACATATTTTGTGGGCCATTTGTATTTATAATGAATGATTTAAACACTGGCAATGAATTATATCTACTTAAAGAGGAAATTGCTATTATTGTAGTAAGTAACAAGGGACTTACTGTAGTCAATAAAGTTGCACTAACAATAATAACATGAGGATAAGGACACCTTAGGAGATCAAACGCAAGTAATTTATTGATGTATTTTGATGACCATGACCATGAAACAGTAATTGTTTGTATATTAATATTAGAATATGAATGTTGCTTGGTCTACCCTTTCAGCGTCAAGTCAATAAACAAGACTTGTCACAAGGCAAGTCTTAGATTTTCCTTATTTAGCACAAAAGTGGTGCATCCCTGAATCTTTTGCACCGTGTCATAATGCGCTGCGTGATAAATGAATGAATATTAAGGAACAATCTTACACTAATCGATCTAGTCCCAAACTAAGCAAAGCAATGCTTGTGCTAAGGGTATTAGACGACGTTATAATATATAAATACATATATAGATGACATCCATGACCCAGTAACAAATATTTGATAACACAACTATTTGCACTTCGGGGTTTCAACCTAGGACCGCCTCAGTAGGCTCTCAAGAGTTAGCTGGACTACAAACTGCGCCAAACGCGTCGTCAAACATATAGACAGAACGACATAGATTTCTGATAGCATTAAACATATATAGATTCCTAATAGAATCAGAAATTAGGATAACATAGCTAACGAATGGCCGTTGGAGAGAGTGGCAAACACGACAGGAAAGTGCAGCGTGGGACGGGTACATAGCTCCGGACTAGGTGGACGGATGATATCGTGAGTGTAGCGAGGAGACGGATGCGGTCTGCGTTTTGTGGTTAGCTAGGAGGCCTATGTTCAGCAGCAGCATCACAGTTCACGTAAATCTCCGCAAACGCATTGCATGTGCGTTTATTTTTAACACGGAGCTGAGATGATGATGGAATCGGAAGGTGGTCGTGGGAACTCTATATTAAACCGACGCAATACCATCAAGTTTGGGTTCGTATTTCGCCTCGACGAGCAATTTACGTCTGCGCAGAAATATCAGTCGGAAAAAAAATCCCAATCCATTATTATAAGCTTTTATTTATCTTGGAAGTAAAGTTTGTATGTACTATGTAGGTATGTATGTATATAACATTTTTCTTTACCGTAACTTAGTCAGATCAAAAGTGTCATATAAAATCTTTGAAGTAGAAATTAGACTTTTTAAAAGAAAATAGACTTTTAATTATATATATAAAGAATTTTGTAATAGTAAGTAGTTGTAATAGATGTATGTTCGGGTAAAATTTTACCCTGGATCCACACTATCGCGAAGTTGGCCGAAGAATGAGTTTCTGCATGCGAAGTGCATCTATCCACACTCATATTCACCCATCATCGCCTTGATCAACTTCGCGAGTAGTCTAGAGTTAGAAGCTAATTTTGAAACCTAAATTGTTTCAAATTTGTCAAACAATTTAAGGTAAATCAAAACAGACACCGCAATTCTATACATGATTCACTAGCATGCGGGCGGCACAATTCCAAAATCACTGAATTAATTCAACTGCATTACTGAACACGTTGTTACATTACAACATAGAACATACATTATCTATTTACCAAATCCTGTATAGACTTATAAATACCCCTATCCCTATTTATGGTACCCCTAATGATGGGGTGGATTACACACACTGAGCATCAACGTTCTTTATGGGTCCAACCACAAAATAGCAAAACAAAAGACAGCCGTTCCATATAATTTTGGATAGTTAGCGATCAATCAGCTAGAAATTAATTATTTAAAAAATACACTCGATTTCGTGACTGATTCCATTGTGTACTTAAGTTGGTCAGCGTGGCCCTGCCGATCACCCTTATAACTCCCTGCTCATGACTCCTGCTCCTGACTCAGCCTGTATATCTGACGCTACATTTAGAACACTAATTGTCTTTATAACTTTGGGAATTGTTGTAAGTATATAAAATAAATGTAATTGCTTAATAATTTAGTTAAAGGATCCGCATTCGAGTATCCTTTAATAATTTACAATGCGTAATGTCAATTTTGGTTAACGGTCACCGCAGGCCTAGCCTAATTAGTGCGGTATCTACAATTTAAATTCTGTCTTTAATAATAGCTTTTTATTTTACTATTTCATTTTGATTTCGCAAGTCGCTTTACGTTCATCGTGCGTGTACAGCGACCAAGGACTTCGTGCAAAATAACAATTTTAGGCCTTTGATTGAGCTTGCCCGGGGCCCCTACGAGTCCCTAAGTAATAAGTAAGTACATACTTACGGTTCACTATTATGTTGCATAAAATTGATACTCATATTTTCATTTTGCATAACATCATTTCTCCGAATTTTATTTCTCCGAATTTTATTTTGCATAATTTTTTTCTCATAATCATCATATCTCATAATTAGCCGCCTAGCACCAATTTGAAATTTTGAATCGTTTTTTTTTCGATATTTTCCGAATTTGACCGAATTTTCGGACAAGATTTCAGATTCATATTTTTGAGCCCCGAGAGCCCCCCGATACCGAGTTTTAGCCGCCTAGCACCAATTTGAAATTTTGCAAAAAAAAAAACATTAAGTTCGGTTCTAACCTAACCTACTTTACTGGCAGCAGTTCGGTTCTGTTGTGGTCGCAGTTCTAACCAAACCTAACCCATTAAGTTCGGTTTTGACCTAACCTACTTTACTGGCAGTAGTTCGGCTCTGTTGTGGTCGCAGTTCTAACCTAACCTAACCCATTAAGTTCGGTTTTAACCTAACCTACTTTACTGGCAGCAGTTCGGCTCTGTTGTGGTCGCAGTTCTAACATAACCTAACCCATTTTACTGGGGTTTAGTAAATAAATTCGGCGATATTAATGTTCTGCCATATAAAATTATGAGAAATGAATAGTATGCCAACTGACAATTATGATACTAAATGATTATGAGAAAGAATCATTCGGAGAAAAAAAAATCGGTGATAGCTGTTATGAGAAATGAAATTCGGAGAATCGATATTATGCAAGATAAAGCGAACCCCATACTTACATAGATAAATATAAATACTTAAATCCATAGAAAATCCATGACCCAAGCACAAATATTCGTGTTCATCATCAAATATTTGCCCTTGCCGGGATTTGAACCTAGGACCGCCGCGCCGCGCCGGCTCAGTACGCAGGCTATGCAGCTGCTTAACCACTGTGCCAACCTCGTAAACTGCACAAGCTGCATGTATACCTCTAGCACAACTTGGACACGCGACTCTTTCTCGCGCGAGATATGCTACCTATCCTTTTCAGTACAGTATCGTGAGAGAGTGACGGTGACGGGCATGATGCTTCGTCACGCGACATTAGTCACGAACCATAGTTGTGCTACCCAGGCTGGTGTGAATAGAGCGATTATGAGTCCACAGTTGATGAATTGCTCTCTCATTCTCTCTGAATGAAATAATCTGACACGGGGTCCTCTTCTTTTATGTATACAAACATCGAATGCTTAATTTCATCGAATTTTCAATACTGACATTTTCAAAAATAAATCTTGAAAATGTCAACCTATAGATTAGATTACATAGGTTTGTGTTATACTTATAACATTACAAAATAATTTATGGTTAAAAAATAAGGTTTCATTAAAATTATATTTCTGTAAAATGAAAATTGGATGAAAAGTTTGTCTATAAATTTTTTTGAAAAAAAAGGAACCGACTTAAAAAATACTGAAAAGCCAAAAATAACCCGTTCATGTTCAAATTACATTTGAATCACCTTTTGAAGTCTGGCTTTTCAGTTTTTTGTTCGGTTCTTTTTTGTTGAAAAAAGTTTTTTTTTTCTTTTCAGTGATTGAAATAAAATTCATATAGCGGGGTGATCGGGTCTTGTTTGCATGCATCTAGTTTGAATTATCCCCTAACTCCTAACCGTTAAGGAGTTATATACCTTCCATCATCAGCTCAGCATAGGACGATGATCACTATCAGACGCAAATTAAAAAATTGTTCAAGATTAGGTTGTGCAAGATTATAAAATGGTTCATGAACAACTTCATAATCGCGGACAAACATACACATATACGGGTCAAACTGTCAGAATCTCTTTTTTTCAATAAATGGAACAAAACACTTTTCTGAATACCACATCAAAATCGGTTCAGCCAAACGCGAGATAATCGCGGACAAACATACATACATACTCCTCCTCCTTTTTTTTGAACTCGGCCAAGACAAGGGTAAATAAGGCATTATGTGCTAGTATAAAATTGTATTGAAAATCGGTTTTCTATGGAATGGAGTCATTTTTTAAGGAAACAATTTCACTGCGCGATGCAGGATTTGATTCAGCGGCGCCAGGCGTGCACCGTCATCTGTTAGTAAAAAAAATATAAACCCGCTCATTACGACGAATCGGCTGGACGAGATTTAACCCAATATTGCTACAGAGATACAGTGGAAACTGGGTTAGTGGAAAAGCTCTTGAAGTGGACCCAAGTTCTCGGTTCCAGTCCCTTGGCAACGAATTACCTCTATAAGTGGAATTTTGGGACCTATATAAGCGGAATCCATTTTTTTCGAAAATTTCTTATTTTTACCTCTGTAACTGGAAGCAGCCGTCTCCGAAACCTCTATGAGTGGAATAGCTCGGCGTTATAAAATTTGTATTTTTAATAAACCGTCACAAGGAGGGTTGTCTGTTTCATTAACTTTATGGTTCGTGTTTTAACTACGTATTTTGTATGAGAAAAAATGTACCAATGATAAAAGAAAATGCTGAAGAATTTACAAAAAGGCTAATATTCTTTATTTTTCTAAGAGTAACGGATGGTTAGAAGGATTCAAAAAACAACGATTTGGTTTAAAAAAAATGTGCAGAGAGTAGTGCAGTGGACACCAACACCTCTACATTTAAGTCTTGATCTTTTATTTGACCATATATGTGTACGTGACCTCTATAAGCCACATTACTAGCATCCACAACCTCTGTTAGCGAGAGCCTCTGTAAGTGAGAAAACGTTTTATTTGAACCTGGTTAAGTGGAAAACTGGATAGATGGAAAACCTGGACAAGCGGAACTAAACAGCCAGTCCCTTGCGATTCCACTTATCCAGTTTCCACTGTAGTTGGATATCCAAATATGATAATAGGATACTTTTTACCCGACTATGATAAAAACCAAAAGTACGAGGTTAAAGTTGCGACATTCTAATACATAGATGCGACGCGGTTGGCGCAGTGGTTAAGCTACTGCCTACTGAGCCGACGGTCCCGGGTTCGAATCCCGGCAAGGGCAAATATTTGTGTGATGAACACGAATATTTGTGCCTGGGTCATGGATGTTCTATGTATTTAATTAAGTATTTATTTATCTATATAAGTATGTATATCGTCGCCTGGTACCCATAACACAAGCCTTCTTGAGCTTAATTTGGGACTAGGTTGATTTGTGTGAGGTTGTCTGATATTTATTATTATTTATAAAGGTTGACTTTATGGTTGTGACTGGGAGTGCTGGAGGGTGATGGGGAGGGTCACAATCTTACTATGGGGCCAACCACGAAATGCCAAAAAGTATTTCGACAGAAAAAAACCGGTCAAGAGCATGTCGGGCCACGCTCAGTGTAGGGTTCCGTACTTCCGTAGTTGCCCATCCTTCACAATAGACGGGCTGAAAACAGCGGTTTTAAGCCAGAGGTTTAAATTACGAGAAAGATTTCAAGCTCTATAAAAAGGTCGTAAAAGCCAAAGTAACTGTAATTAATTAGCCTTCTGGAAGTTATCGATTATACGCGCCAGATTGAGCGGAATATTTTAATTCAGTATGGCACTTAACTTAACAAATATGTGTAACGTTCGAAGTATAAGGACACCGCGCGGCACTTACGTCATTTTAAAGAAAATTATGAAATTTTGCGATATCTCAAAAACGGCTCGACCGATTTTATTTAATATAGTTTTCATTGAAAGTGTACCTACTTATGGCCTCACTTTCATGAATTTTTCCATATTTTTTTACCACGACGGACGCTCGTTTTTGGATATCCGGAGCGAATATTACATTACAGCTATATTATACAAAACTGCTAACTATCAAAAAATAATGTATTTGGAGACCCCTATTATTTTTAAGACTTATTCAACGATATTTCACGGAGCTAAGCCGCGACCGGACAGGCGGACAGACGGACATGGCGAAACTATAAGGGTTCTTAGTTGACTACAGTACCCTAAAAACTGCACTCAAATTGGTCCATCCGTTTGGGAGCTATGATGCCATACTCCCTCTAATATTTATAATTGCTTATTTAACTTTTATGAAATTTAAAGTTTACTACTCACTGCCCCATTCAAAATTGTACTTATTTAAATTTTGAATCACGTGTTTTAAAAAATAAATAAAGAGGTCACCTTCTCCCTTGGACACAAACCCTTTGCTGAAGTGACACCCTTGTTTCCGAAATGGCCTGGCCTGGGTTGACCACAGATAATTTATCTTTTATCTGACCCCTCTTATGAAATTCAACCCCGGTTATTTATTTCAACTTACATGATTTTCACACATTATTATTATTAAACAAAACAGGACTTTATCGCGCGAAACGTCCAGGTAATTAAATTAAAACGTTTTGCTATAATTTAATCCTGTTTTTCGCCTATCTGTGACTCCCCGGGCCCAAAGGCTGGACTCGCCCTCGGATTGCCCGTGCGCACCGTGGCATATGTATGACAACTACCTATTAATAACTATATAATCTTTTGAAACAGTAGAGCGCGTTTGTTATACTTTTCTCCGACGGGTTATATTGATTGTTATGTCTGTTATCAATGGTATTTTAATAACTAGTTTATTCAATTGCATCATCGTTCTTTAACAATGCCTTAAGGGATCATCGCGGAGAAGTTAACCCGTCCAAAATGCGCGTAGTGTAATTGTCTAATGTAATTAATTGCCTTAAATGTATTATGTGTATGTTAATTATTTTTGTAATGATTTCAACTTTTGAACCGTTATACAATTGCAATAATATCTTTTGAGATTTAATAACCCGTTAACCGCCACAGTTATCATGCAATTCCCAACATCGGAAAATTGCTTCGCTGACGCATATGTCGTCAAAATTTCAATAATCAAAAGCTTCGTATTTGTGAAACCCTATCGATTTTGGAGCACTTCTTTATTTCTTTGCTAAAAAGTTACTTTTGATTGGCTGGCTTTAAATTTTGTAGTAGTACGACGCAACGCGATGTACACCGCGTTTGTTTGACCTTAAAATGCGCTTTTCGGCCTACCACTGCAGCTTTCAGGAAAAAAGAAATTGCGACTGAATTCAGCATATACTCTTCATGCTCAGCCACCGTCTTTGCTAGCACCCTGCTTTATTTAGGATAAGAAAAAGACATTAAGTAATATAACAACTAATAATAAAAAGAATATATAAATAATAATAATTAAGAGATTAAAAAAAAAACAACAGTAAATTTTGGGATATAAAAAGATAATGTTTATGACGTGAGTAGGTGCCTACATTTTATTTTAGATACTTATACTTATCGTGCAAATTGGGGATAACATCTATTTAAGAGCTTTAAGTGAGCTATACTATATTGGCATGAATGGTAGCCCCACAGCACTTCACAATAATAATTTCGATAGATGCATTAAGTATATATTTTTTTTTATGTACAGTCCGACCAAAAAGAATTGAAATTAAAAAGTGGCAATACTGAAGTGTATTTCCCTGTTTTATTATATTGATTAGAAAGGGAGGACACTACAGTATTGCCACTTTTTAATTTCTACTCTTTTTGGTCGGACTGTATGTGGTTTCAAAGCTCGAGCAACTTGATAAAGATATAGATACTTACCTATGTACGTAGGTTTTACAGATCCTTAGTTCCATAAAACTAATACGGAAGTACGGCGTTATATTCGGGTGGAAATATCAATTACTATGCGGTTTACGGCTTCGAAGCAATTTATTGGTAGGGATAGGCCAAGTTAAGTAATTGCAATGAAAGCGGCTTAATTGTATTGGACGATATATACATACATGTCCTGTAATATTGTATATGTGTACACATATGTATAAACTCAGCGCACAACCGTGAATGCTCACGGCGCGTCGATACGATATTATCTAATACCAATATATAATCTGTTACGGCTTACCATATTTTAAATTATAACCATATTAACGTATTAAGGCCGTAAGATGATAAGAATTTAATTTGTGGTTAATGATATTTTACTACACAACCATACACACTATACTACGTAGCCATTAATTAGGTATAGGAGTCATAGAATTAGGTATACAGTAAAGTACATACATGGAAAAATAGTACGAAATCGCAATCACATCTAGCCGCTGTTATTAATATAGCTCATTAAGTTTTACACGTAATATTCGGTTAGGATAAGTTAGCACCTCTCGTATATGACGATGCATACAAACAAGGTGCAACTTAAAGTAAACGGATTATAGAAACACATAGCATTAGGTTCACGCAAATGTTTGGCCTTATATCTATCAAGGTCCCTTTTGTTTTTTCTATTAGAATTCTAGCAATTACATAATTTATTCATTGTTCAGGATTATATTCGTAATGATATCTTATTTGTATATAGATAGATAGACGATGAAATGCTTCTAATTTAAAATACATATATTTTCATTAATTAATTAGCAGATAACAATTTTTATTGTCTACAATATTATACAACGTCTAGGAATAAATGAAATACTTAATAATCTGGGGGCACGGCAGTGCCCCCGCCAAGACGAACAAAAAAGAAGGGGGCACTACCTACCTTTTCTCGAACCGTTTCGTCTCATTTTCAAACCCTCATAGTTTCGTCCCAGTTAATCGACATATACATGTGACTTATAAATTATTCTAAGCGCAAACGAGTTTTAATTATAATTACTTTAAATTTAACTACAGCTACCAAGTGCGATCGAATCGGCATTGGAGGGTTAACCGCCCGATGACGCTTCAGCGCTGCCCATTGAAAACGGCCCGTGCAAGAAGTCCAAGTGTAGTATATAAACGCCGGGCGGCGGCAGAGGAAGCATCGCAATCGTCTCATCTTTCATTCCATTACATCTAATAAAAAGTGAACATGTATTCGCAAAATATCCTGGCTGTGTTTGCCATTTTGGCTGCAAATGGTGAGTTCCGAAGTTCAATTTAAAAAAAAACAGTGTGAAAAAAAAATACAATGTGCATCGGTTTGGATTAGATAAAATTCAAAGTTTATTTTTAATTTTATAACATTAACATCAATCTGGTGTAAAAAAAATAGATTCCTTAGAAAATTCAACAATAAAAAGTATTAGTCTTATTGAGGTTTTAACTATTAAGAGTAATAATCAACTAGTTCAATATAAAACAAACAATAAACGAAATAGTGGATTAAATCGTAATATCAAGCACTTCATCTCATAATTCTAGTCAAATATGATTTTAACTGCTTTTTTGTTTAATATTTTTGTAGGTACATTAATTAACTCTAAATAACATAAAAAACAAATCACAGTGCTAATTATTTCAATCACTATAACAATACTATAAGGTAAGGGCTCACCGTATTCGCAAATAAAAAATGCATTGGTGCAACTCAACTCACTTATCTATAGGTAATTGAAAGTCGTGACATTTTAAAAAACGTTAAATAATTTACGATCTAGCAATAATATTCTACAACAAATACCTGTCTCAACAGTAATAGGTTAAATAGCTTCCTGTTATGTTATTGAAATTTGTCGTCCACTATTATACGAAAAATATATCATCTAAAACGATAATGGGATTAGTTTGTAGTCTAGTCAATCCGTTCATTAATTTCACTACAATCTAAATATGTCACATAAATCACTCGTACCTATAGCTAAGTAGTATAAAATTTGAAGCACGTGGATTTTTCCTTTGTATCATCGAAACGTACAAACATCCGCCGAAACAGCAATAGTTTTCAGCAGATTCATTGACTCGTATCATTCAGAATTTAGGGTGATCACTTTTCCACATAAAATAACAGACTTCAACGAGAAGAAATTGTTTTTCCCAGAACAACTGCACTCGAGTCTTCACCAAAATTTAAAAACTATAAATTGGTTCCTAAATGACGGAGTTAAAATACAACCGAATTGAAAACCTCCTCCGTTTTGAAGCCGGTCGAAAAGAGATTTGAATGATTACCGGATTTAAATAACACTAAAGTCAAAAAATTGTAACGAAACTTGCACACTATGCTATTTTAGGAGGTTTCATTTTGTCTTTTATTTCACTACGGAAATATAACTTGAAAATGTAGCTAGCTCATGAAAACTAAACAAGGTTTTGCTTTATTTGCCATAGGAATTTCATAAATTCCCTCAACGTTCCACTTTAATTCAACGTGATTAAAACCTCATAAATGCCGTAAACTATCAATTCGTCACTATATCGACAAAAAATTTAGTTTTCACCTCACCACCTCAAACATGGTGACTTTGCTGCGAGATAACAGAACAAACGATTTTGTTTCGAGCGTAAGTAACTACAAAGTGGCTTTTTAATTTCTTCAATTTTTGGCCACGATTTGTCATTTCTCAGTCACAGGTTAATTATAAAATTCAAAACATTCAAATTTCGATGCACTCCGTCGTTTTCACATGTATATGAAAAGGAGAGTGATAAAAACATAAATCAATTTGAAATTCGATCTCCAATAAGTACACGTTTCGATTCGCATTATACCATAAAATTAAAAAAAATACCCGAAGAAGCTTTCATTGCAACATATAGTTTTTAACGACCGAATGTTTAAATCTTGTATTTTTATATAACAAATAAGTTAAGGTTTCTTAACTTAGGTAATACAGTAATAAATATTATTAACTAAAACAAAATCTTCAAATTTGATCAAATAATATTGAGATTTTTTATCAACATGAACACAACTCTAATTCGATGTGTTTAGTTTAGGTAATAACAGAGTCCCTATTGCCTTTATCACCATACTAGCTTTTACATAACCGTAACGAATTATAATCAGATTTACATGTGATTGCAAAATTTCATCTCAAAAAGGAATGCGACGATGCGGGATCAACGTATTCAGAACATATTATGTATCCTTAGGAATCTGGCGAGCAATCTCGTACGCCTAAATATGCTAATAATGATATGCACGAAATATTGCAGGCGGTCAGCCCGATAATAGAAACGGCCTTTAGGATTACTATTATTTACATACTCATCTCAAATGCATTATCATGCGATAATTCATTTTGCGGAATCAGGAAATTCAGGAATCCACTTATGTCACGATTTAATCTATCCAGTCGTGAGACCTAGACAATTTCTTGTTGCTTAAACAAGTGTCATATAATCTAATGATTTATGCAGTACTTTTTTCTTCGTCTCTGTTTTTGTATACTCGCGTGACCCTATAATGTCATATTATCGTTATTACTATAGCATTTGCTGATATTATGTCAGATGCCATTTACATAACGCAAATCACTATACGCACACTCCTATTAAGTATGATAATATCTACGATCATTGTGTGTATCTAACACCATATTAGGCATGCTAGTTGTCATTATAGGAAGGTTGATAAATTACCTCCTTCGAATCAAAAGTAATTAAAATGCAGCCTGTGTAATTTTAGGGTTTCGGTTTAAAAAAATAAAATAAACGAGAAGCTAATTAATTAGGGGCTCGCGAGTTGCATATGTTGCCTATTTTAGAAGCACGACACGAATGTGCTTCAATATTTTTAAAACTCAAAATCTCAAATCAAATCTTAAATATAAAGAATGTATTGCCTATTGACATTTTCAATAACGTATGCATTTAATCACATGCATCACTTTGCATAATTAGACTTTGGACAAAAACGGCAATAAAAAACATTGATTAGCGTCGTTGGCGCGATCTGAATCAGAGATCAGTGCTTTTTAGGGTTCCTCACAAAAGGGTTTCAACGGGGCTCTAATATTAAGGCTGCTCTGTCCGGTCATCTCTATCTGTAACAGTAGGTATTTGAAATTTACGGAGACCTCAAACGTGTCATTATCACAATTTTATTGCGTTAATCTTTTAAACTTGATAAATATACCAAGACAAGTACCGAATCCTTTGTGTTAGAGTCCAACTCGCACTTGCCAAACTTTTATTTATCAACGGTTAATTTAGACATACGAGGCACGTATTCCTATAGTCACATACTTACGCAGCCTTTTCCTAATTTATGAGTTGTAGAAGAATTCATTATACTTCAATGGGATGTTTTGACATTCACTTTGGTACTTATAGGAATGAATTTGAATTAATTCTCTTGGAATCTTTTCGACTTTTCTTTTGTAGGTACTTGTATAATCAGCCTTATAGGAACCCCTTCTAACGGACTTGTCTCTCCTCAGCCGCCATCGTCTTCGGTTGGGGCTACCGCGCCTCCGACCAGCGTCGCTGGGCTGTCCTCCACCCGGCCTGCGGCGGCCGCCAGCAATCCCCCATCGCCATCGCCGCCCGCCAGGCCATCCCCATCTCCATCCCAGCCATGGAGCTCATCGGTTACCAGAACCCTCTACCAGGCCCCCTAACCTTAACTAACAATGGACATTCAGTCGCCCTCACCATCCCGAAATACAGCTCTGAAGAAGAGAAGAAAGGCTTCCGTCTCCCTTACATCTTCGGCGGCCCGTTGGACAACGAATACGAGATCGAAGGTCTTCACTTCCATTGGGGCGACAAGAACAACCGTGGCTCTGAGCATACCCTGAATGATATGCGCCTGCCTCTTGAGATGCACATCGTGCACAGGAACAAGAAGTACAGGAGCTTGTCCGAGGCCCTTCAGCATCCCGATGGTGTCTGCGTTCTGGCTTTCTTCTACCAGGTAAAGAAAACTATTAAACCTTCACAAGTACTTATCTGAACTATTTTGAAACGAGAAAACATCAGAAGCCAGAGTTTACCACTAGCTTGCATTGACCGTTAAGTATAGCCTTAAAGGGATGACACGTTGACTCTGACCAAATACCTTATTTGTCTAGGAATTTTCGTCTTTCCTGTCTAGAGATATTTAAATGCTTGCAATAACAGTACGATCGAAGGATCCTTACGAATCTCAAAGTAAACATATTTATTCAGACATATCTAGCTTATTGTATATCTTTTCTAAATGATTCTAATTGTCATATATCAGTTACTACTTGCTCAACAGATGTCATTGTACATCATCATTAAATCATCCGAAAGACGCTCACTCCTGGACAACGGCCTCTCCTAAGGTTCTCTCTAGGTTGATCGTCAGTCCGCCTTGTGAGGAGCCCACGCTGCGTCTTCCGATACACGGTCGCCACTCGACTAACATCACATTTTTCAGGTGGTTGAATTCGACGCCAAGCTCCTCAGCCCCATGGTGAAGAACCTGACCATGATCGAGAGCTACAACAGCACCATGCAGCTTCCCCACACCTTCTCCCTGTCTTCCATCATCTCTGGCCTGGACTCCGAGAGGTTCTACACCTACAAGGGATCCCTGACCACGCCCCCTTGCGCTGAGGCCGTCACATGGGTCGTGTTCTCTGACTACCTCCCGATCTCTGTCTTCCAGGTAATGTCAAGATTCACGAAGCCATCAAATATTTCTCTATACCAAAAGGCAATTATCGTGAAATCTTTTCTGGCAAAATACAAAACACAGACCAACTTATTAAAACTACTCGAGCTACGGTTAAGTGGCATTAGTGCTGCCATCTGTACCTGCGTACGAAGTTTAGTCGTCATACAACATATTTGCTATCACAGTGGTATCAGGCACTAGCGTCTTCAATTTAAATGCGACTGACAGTAATAATATGATGAGCAACATTCAGCTAGACCCAAGAAGCTTCAAAGAAACATTAATTAAAATCGGTTATCAAGCAGGTAAAGTAACTCATTACTCAACAGCACACTACTGCGTCAACTCTAACATTAACATTCTCCACCCCAGATGGACAACTTCCGCGGCCTCCTCTCCAACCTGAACCTGCCCCTCGTGGACAACTTCAGGCAGCTCCAGCCTCTCTTCGGCCGCCGCGTCTTCGTCCGCATCACCTCCAAGAACCCCAAGTTCAAGAAGACCAAGCTCCACTACTCCAAGTACGACTGGATCGGTCACAAGAAGGCCGAGAACGACGTTCCCGACTTCGAGGAATAAGAGATTCCACATTCAAAGGATAGCGATTCCATTTTCAAATAATAGATGCCATTCGCAATAGATAGGCATTCCAAATGCAACGGATAGATTCCTATTGAAATGCATAAGCAATTCAATATTCAACGAACAGATTCCAAATTAAATTTGATTGCATGTTAACGGAAGAGCGATTCCAGATTATTTATACTTTACTGAAGCTTACGGCAAAATCTACGGGTTTACTGAAATTAGGATATTATTTAAGTGTACAGTATAGCATTGTATATTTGTGTGAATAGTATTATTATGTATAAGGTATTATGTTAATAAACTAGTGATTTTAATATTCAATTGATTTATTTCAAACCAAGTGAAAATACAGTCAAATATAATTTATACATACACAAAAATATTTATGAATACATAAATACACCAATACATATATTACATTAATCCTAGTTATTGTAGTTATCCGATCCGAACATCGACTGAAAGAAAGAAAATACGCATTAATATTGCAGTCTCAGTAATAATAATCAAAAATATACATACCATCAAATATCCACAATATTTACAATTGACACTATTAGTAACACAACCAAACTTTCTGAAAAAAAAGGTACGCTGTCATTTCTCAAACCGAAACACATGGTCACACGATCATAGTCTCACAAATAGAAAACCATATTATTTAATGACAATCAAATTTCAGCTTCAATTCATATAAACAAACAAAACAAAAGTCGCCAAACATGCACATAACCAAACTGAAAAATGTTAGGAAAATGAAACACTCCATTGGTTTTTATTTTGTGATATATTCTATAATACAACTTCAACAACTATACATGTATTTTATAATTATTACATATTCATTAATAATTTTATTATATAGATCCATATGATTGAACCGTAAAACAGATTGAAAATAATAAAATAATTTGCATTTTGACTTGTGCCGAAGAGTGTCACAAATCTAAAAACACAAAACAAAACTAAAATCTTCTTTAAATGGCTGATTTAGAATTATGACACTTTTGTACACAAGTATTTTGTGGAATGTTGAACTGTAACTGGATTAAAGCATTTAGTGACTGGAGTACTCTTGTATACCTACTCTAAAAAGATTTACATGTCTTGTGCGATTTATTTCTTAGTATTTAAATTTATTTTAGAAGGACAGTGAATACGTCTTGAATTTTTTTACCATCGCAAAACTTAAAGAGACTCCAGTAACTATCGAGTGAATTTTCAAAGGCGCCTACATATTCCCATTTTACTATTAGAAGAGACATATTGCTATAGTCTCCTGAGTTCCAATGTCCTACAAATAGTACCTCTTCAATTACTAGTTAATTATCTATCTATTTGTCACAGGGCTTAAATAAACCGACAAATTATTAATGCTGGTATGGTATAAACTATGACGTAGCAAGTTGTAGTTACTAACGCAAACAATGGAAAAATGCTTAACCGCCATCGCCATAGATAACTAAAACATCGCACTCTCTTATCAAAATGCCAAACTATGCTTTATTAAAATTTGTTCATTAGTTCATTAACATAACTTTCCATAATTCGAGGGGTGCCTTGTCAAACCCGAAAAAACTAAATTTTGGAATTTAGAACTCTATGCATACTAATTTCATAAACCAATTGTCACTAACTGGGTTTGATTGACCACGCACCCGTCGTATTGTTTTTATAGTACTTAGACCAGAATCAAAAAGACAAGCCCCTTTGAAAGTTCCTCCAATGCTAGTTCTGTTTAGTGGATTGCACTCGGAGAGGTTAGTATCATGTCGGACATCGGCCACGTCGGTGTTAGTTGGCTATGTACAGGTGCCGTTCAAACAGGCACACTCATGCTATAAGTTAGCCTTAACGTACCAGGTCCTCGGGGTTGAACATGCCCTGAAAAAAAAAAACCATTATTAGAATAATGTTCATTTTATCACACATTACTGAAGGGCGAATGCAATTTGAGCGCAAATCTAATGTAATCATTGGCCTTAAGGCATCCAATGCCGGACATAAGCCTCCCCCAAATAGCACTAGAACTAGCGCCTACATCTGGCGGAATCGAAGGTCCTTCATCAAGTCACCAGTCCGCCGAATGCAAATGCCCAAAACGTGAATGAGATTTATTTAGGACAAACTCGATTTGAATGTAGGTACTGTGTACATTTTATCTTTCAATAATTTTAATCTTACTAATAGGTAGTACTTCTTATTCGTAAAAGGTTATGACAATATCAAAATAAATAAAAAACGGAATAAAAATTTGTATACAATTGTTCTTGGTGCTTTTTGTTTTTACTATTTACATAAATAACAATTCAAGGATAAAGGACAGTTTGTTTTGAAGAAAGCTTCTATTTTTGTCCGGATTTACGCTTATCAGATAAAATATGAGATATGTAGACAAAGAAAGTTGAATTACACACAGGGGTTAATGAATGAAAACAGTTTTTTTAAACTGCTATTAACTAATCCAAGAAGCATTTAGGAGACAAGATGTCTGTTCATGGAGCCTGGAATCAAATATTTAGAATGAATAGAAAAAAATAGAAATACCTCTCGCATCAGGTTCATAGATCTAATAGGTAGGACGCCCGTGTTGGCCCAGAAAGACGCGGGTTCAAACCCCGACTGCCTTAATTTTTTTAATTATTCGTTTCTTTCCAAACATTTTATTTACGATAGCAGACGTTATTGCTTGAATAAAAATAATCTAATAATATTGCTTGAATTCGAAGTTTTTACAAGTTGTTGTTACGAAGTTTGTACACAGTATGGGGAAAGAACGTTCTTGAATTTTCCTATACAATTCTGGAAACATTGTCGAGAACGGCACATGTCTAGTTATGCTCTTAATCCTACCTTAGCGCGACGCAGGATAGAGTCCTTGCTGGCGTCATACGGATGGTCCTTGGACGGGATCTCGAGAACGGCGGGCACGGGCGCGGAGTGCGCGTCGATCACGTGGCGGATCAGCTCGGCCACGTTCTGGTTGATCAGGATGATGTCGATGTCGTCACGTTTGATGAACCGCTTGAAGCAGTCTTCGATTTCGCTCACGGGGGTGTCTGGAGCAAGCATCGGTTGTTTATAGTGCTAAGTTTGAGGACAGCGTTGGCTCGTTTGCGATTAGCCGCTGTCGCATACCATCGTAGCTCATGATTATGAATCGCGAATCAGTTCGAATAATGTCGAGCGATATTCGTTTGAAAGTGGTAAGTATACTAGTATGTATGTTTCGTATGGATTTTATGTCTTAATAAAAAAGTTTTTATTATCTTAAAAAAAAACATAAGATTTAAATGTTACGACTGGATTCATGCTTAAGATTTTTAAAGGATGTGTTTCCACCAAATGTAGCAAAGGAAGTGTTTTTGTTAACCAATAGATGATTATGTTATTTGCAGCGCTGAGCGAGGATAAGTAAATGAAGTTATTCCATTGTTTCTTAACATACAGGGTGTAATCGTTAAGTGTAGCCAGGCGATAATTCCGTAAATATAGCAGATATCAGAAAAACATCAAATTGATATCGAAAGTGAGTTATCCAATGAGTAAAATTACATTAGTAACTTTTTTAAATAAAAGCAGAACTATCCTAAATATTAACTTCAAACCCTCCCATACATTTAGTACCTACGCCGTAAGTACTACTACTACTTTCTCTACTATTTCACCATTATCAAATGATTCATGAATTGCTTTTTGTATCCACTTATCCATATCAATCAATTATCATTTTCAAGTAGTTACACGTACTGATCTATTATTATCTGACGGCTTTAAATGAATATAAAAGTTAGATATTTTCATTCAATTGTTTTATAAAGCAACCCACACACGGAGTTTCACCCCGCAGTTGACCGAGCAGAGCAGGTCCGTGTGTGTCGTTAAAATTCATAGTAGAAAAAAATAAGTTTGACTTAAAGGACCATAAACCGTGTTTAAAAAAAAAATGTTACATTTATTATTTCATAAACGGTAGTTTTATTATTTTATTACAGTTTATTCGTGCAAATAATGAATCTCAAGCAGTTTTATCTCTTACGACGCCGACATTCTTGGAGGCTGTAAGTCGTCGTACTAAATGTATGGGGGGATTTGAAGTTAATATTTGGGATATTTCTGCTGGTATTCAAAAAAAATATTAATGTAATATTACTCATTGAGTAACTCACTTTCGATATCAATTTGAAGTTGTCTGATATCTGCTATATTTACGGAATTATCGGCTGATATCTGCTATATTTACGGAATTATCGCCTGGCTACACTTAACGATTATACCCTGTATACAGGGTGACTGGAAATTCGACGTATTCCTTGAAAGGGGTTATTCTATATCTTATTTGCAATGATTTAAGTCCTGTCAACCAGGGGTCAAAACTCATTGAAAAATCAAATTTCCAGTCATCCTGTATATATAGAGAAAAAAAAACAAAATTGATCAATTATTGTACCAACGGCTTCCTAACTCATTTTGACTGAATCTTAAAAAAATCTTTAAGATTATTTTAACCATTCGAGCGCCAAGCGGCAAAGCAATTCACCGTGCCACTGACGCCAAACCGAAAAAAAATAAGTGCTCCAAAATCAACAGAGTTTGAAAAACACAGATAGTGGTTTGAATCAGCATGTTTATGACCATTGAAATTTTTGACGTCAAAATAGGCGTCGTTGGCGTCAGTGGCACGAATTCCCGATGACGTGATTTGCCGTCTTTGGCGGTCAAAGGGTTAAATACCATTTCGGATTTCTTATCTATTATATTACATTGTTTTTAATACTTACCTAATATTGAAAATTGTAATGATGTGTTATCCTGAATAAAGCTTTTTCAATTGTTTCTATTCTATTCTAAATAATTTTATCGATGCTATTGCATAGTTTTTGTTTCTTTTGGGTCATGACACATGACGTCTCTTAGTGTCTGCAAGAATGTGTTAAGTAGGTGTTACCACAGCTTGGGTCTTCTTCATGATAGATATTATTCACATAATTGTCTGCCTAAGTTCACAGAGACAACATCAGTATATACAAAACAATGCATTATTGCCTGCCGACTTTAGATGACAACTCAGTGTACACACACTATGCGCCGCTCAATGTTTTCACAAAATAAATTTTATTTTATACCACAATTGGTAAATGATTATATCTGGGACACTGTATGATATTAAAGAAAATTTCATTTTTTTAAGCCTTAATAGTTAAAGTCAAAGTGTTTTTATTTGTAATATTATAAAGGATAATACTTTCTCAAGCATTGCCTGCAGAGAAAATATATAACTCATTTTCTTATTAAAAACCATGTATTCAAGCCATATTATATTAGAAATTTATCACATTTTGTGTCATCATTTGCAGATCACATTTGATTTTATTTCATACAAAGAGGCATAACTCATTTTAATATTGTAAGCATGCTGCAACACTAGAATAAACTCAAAGGTGTTAATTATTCAAGTAAGTGTTATTCATTCTAAAAATAGACTTGACAAACGCTTGAACAATGAATATGGCTTACCTCAAATTGAATCCTAGACTAATAAAGAGTAGATTTACTAGGGGTTAGTTATAACATACTTCTGAAGATAGATACTATACTACAATTATATGTAGGTATACAATGTTCAGAATTCCTGTTTGTGTTAAACGCTATTTAAAAAAACCGGCCAAGAGCATGTCGGGCCACGCTCAGTGTAGGGTTCCGTAGTTGCTCATCCTTCACAATAAACTGCTGTTTTAAGCCCGAGGTTTAAGTTAAGACAGATTTTAAGCTCTATAAAAAGGTCGTAAACGCCCTAGAAACTGTAATCACTTATTACCTTCTGGAAGTCAACTTACGACCTTTTAAAGAAAAAATATGAAATTTGGCGATAACTCAAAAACGGCTTGACCGATTTTGTTCAATATAGTTTTCATTGAAAGTACTTATAAGGCCGCATTAACATGAATTTTTCCATATTTTTTTGACTTGTGGTTCAAAAGTTTGAGGGGGGGGACACAATTTTTTTTATTTTCGGAGCGAATATTTACAAAACTACTGACTTTATCAAAAAGTAATGTTTGAAAACCCCTATTATTTTCAAGAGACCTATTCAACGACACCCCACACACTAGGGTTGAAACGAAAAAAAAAAATCACCCCCATTTTAGGTGTTCGAGAGGTACCCGAAAAAAAATTTTTTTTTTAGTTTTTATTTTACCGTTTTGTCGGCGTGATACATACACATACTCATACCAAATTTCAGCTTTCTAGTACTAATGATCACGGAGCTAAGCCGCGGACGGACGGACAGACGGACAGACGGACAGACGGACAGACGGACATGGCGAAACTATAAGGGTTCCTAGTTGACTACGGAACCCTAAAAAACAGCTAATTTTATAAGAACTCAGTTGTATACGTACTTTTACGGTATTGTAACTAAACTAAGTATCAATGTTTTGCTGAACTGAAGACTAGTGGTTACTTACTTTTGTCGACGACCATGAAATTCGGGTGTCTGTTCTTGTTGATTTCACCAATCCCACCCAGCAGGAAGCCGACACATGTGTCCTGAAAACGCAATCATTGTTTTATGGTTTATGATACTAAATTGATGAAATTTACGAGTATACGAAGTAAATTACAGAAGCAAAACAATGCCAAAATGTAACGTTTTGGAAAGCATAAGAAAATGAAACATACCTCATCTCCAATAACACTGATCAGTTTTCCTCGGACTGCTGCGTGGAGAGCCATTTTTCAGGATTTTTAATGGTATTTTGTGAATTATTTTGGAAGAATGAGGAACTGTCACAAGGGGCTCGTCACCTGACTGAGTATAGATTTTTATTGTGCGGTTGGTAGTGCAAATTGTGAATGGCAACATTTTTTCTAGCGTCTTTGAATGTAGCTTAAATAGTAGAAGTGTATTTTTCTAAGAAAATAAATTTGAATAAGTATGTTTATGTTTCGGTACTTTAAGTTTGACGACGCGTTTGGCTCGGTTGGTAGACACCTGCCTACTGAGTCGGCGGTCTCGGGTTCGAATCCCGGCCGGGGCAAATATTTGTGCAAAATATTTGTTCTCGGGTCATGGATGTTATCTATATATGTATTTATATATTATGTATATCGTCGTCTAGTACCCCATAGTACAAGCTTTGCTTAGTTTGGGACTAGGTCGATTTGTGTATGATTGTCCCTAAAAAAAAAAAAAAAAAAAGTGCTTAAATACTCAATAAAATCTTTTATGATAGTAAAAATATTGGTATGCTCTCTAAGCTTATTTTCAGGACAGATTGTACCACACATTGAGGTATTATTTATTATAGAGCCACAGACCCGAACAAAAGTGTCAAATAAAGTGGCACCGTTGTCATGTTCAAGTAGATGCCAATAACGCTTATTTATAATTTGCAGCAACATATTGACTTCGTACAAAAGAACTCTTTATTTAAACGTTTAAGTGTCAAATTGACTTAATTACTTATTACCACAAATATTTTACGTGTAAATTAACTTTTTTAGCGTATTCTGACTGAAGTCTCTTGTCAAACTTGGAACATGGCACGAATGGATCAGATTTTAATATTTTTACATACTAAACATATTTTCACCATTATTTTATTTAGGTATTAAAATATATTTTTTGTTTGAACTAACTAAACTCGTAAATTGTTAATAACTAATTTAGTTACGTTTTTATTGTACCTAAATTGTTAATAACAAATTTAGTTACGTTTTTATTTAACAACTGCATAAAAAGTTTCCGATAGAAGGGATCAGTAATAATGACATTATTTCTCCTTGTTCCAGTATGTGAAATGAAAGTAAGACAAGTGCAAAATATTGATATTATTAACCCTTTAAAGTTTGATCTTATTTGTCGGTGGCGTGGTATGCACGGCAGCACACGTCGCCGTCGCCTTTATGTGTTCTTGGCGTTCAAAGGTTTATACTGACAGTGTCTAGACTCTGTGACAAAATAAAACAATAACAACAGAGCTATTTTTTTGTAATTTATGAATGTCACCATTTTACGCTTCTGTTGATTAACATAAAAAAAACATGATTATGCCGAACACACGAGAGACGAATTATTTGGCTTCAATTATTCTTCGCGTTTGTCTCTTGCTAAATGTGATCTCCATTTTTACGTTGTTGAGAATGGGAGTCTTGAATAAAAAAAATAGGATAATTATTTATTGCACTCCTTAATTTATTAATAAAATATAAAACTATAGCGACTCCTTCGATTTTTGTTCTGTGTTGAGGTGCATTTTGTAGGGACAAAGTTAATAATTCTAATACAAAAATTGCTATGATTTTACATAGGATTCGTTAATTAATCAATAGAACTTAAGTAAAAAAGAATATTCCGTCCTATTCCTTTATTTTATAGTTGTTATTTCTGTAAATTTTCACCGAAAATTAAGTCACTTTTGAGACCCGTCACGTGTCATGGTCGAAACGAGACTGATCGCCCAACTAATGCGATTTGTGATTTTGCATTAGTTGGGAGGGTGCCATTTTTTCCGTCTGATTGTGTGTCCATGTAATTATTACGTCAATGGTACCACAGTAATATTTTGAAATATAATGTGCCCATGCCCGTAATTTCATTTGCAAGAAGAGAATATTCTCCTAAACTGTCATAATTAAGAAAAATGTCGTAGCGTAGTTGACATTTGAAATGACGTTTGACGATTGACGTTTCTACTTGTTGCTGTTGACGCTAAACGTGTTTCGTATTTTCTTGCGCTATAATTTTAGGAGAAAATAGAATATATTGTATTTATTTATGAAAACGGTGTAAAACTGAAACTGTCATAATGCTGAACATCCAAAATTACGGCAGCAGTTCAGAAGACGATGATGACAATGAGGCTGACGGTACAAAAGTGCAAAGCAACGAAAGCTTATTAACACATTTGAAACCAATAGATCCCAGTTTATCAGTTGCTAAGAGTATGCAAGTAGTCGCCGCTCCCGTAGTCATGCCCACAGTAAGTTTATTTCCCATTATCACTTCTAAAACAATCAATAAACAACCTCTTAAAAATTGTCACAAGTTGAAAGCGGTTACCTATTCTTACAGACAAAACAGCTATAACGTTTAACTATTATTCCAGAATAACGACGATACTCGTGTGTTAATACCGACTGACGGAGAATTGATGCACAATCCAAAGTATGAAGAACTGTTTGCCCCCACTTATGGACCCGAGAATCCATTTCAGACACAGCAGATGAGAGCCAATAGAAATGTTCTCTCAGGTTAGTTCTAATTAAATTAAAAACGTTATGTTATGGTCAGAATATGTGTATTTTCTAATAAATATCTATTTTGTTATTGCTGGATGAAATAAACAAATTATTTAAAATAACACTTTATGCCCGAAGAAAATTACTGTTACCAGACACTGTGGACTGTGTGAACAGTATAATAGTTGATTGAGGATACAAGAATTGAGTAATGCAAATGCAAATTTCATTTAGGTTGTTAAACATTAAATGTATTTTTTTACAAATACTATAATACTGTAATACTTGTTGTATTTTTTAATTAGGCATGGATATGCTTCAAAAGCTTAGAGCATAGCTTGTGTTATGTCCAGGGTTCGTAAAACGCGAGCAATATTGCGAGCGAGAAGTGCTAGGGTGTCACTGGTTGTCATACGTCATTTCAATCAATTTTACTTGCATTTTATGATCCTGGGATTCCTGGGCTATGTCAATGTTATTGAGGTAGATCCGTAATTGATAGATTTGCAAGTAGCCTTTGGAACAAAGGCATACATTCATATTTACTTACTTAATGAAATAGAGTAGGGTATTGTGGGAGGTGCAGGTAGTGGTGGAAGTATAAACAAAAGTAAGAACTTGAATTATATTTTATTTAGCGATCAGCCACGATACAAAGCTTAAGCATGAATGCCCGGCTCCCTTGGTGAGTGACAGAGACGGCCACAATTCTAAATATTTAAATATATTTTTAATACGAAATCTAGTTGCCAGTTCTACTGTCCACAACCAAAGAGATCCTTACAGTATTCAAGAAGTCTAAATTACCTATAATATGAGGTATGTTTACATTTTATTATAGGTTATGTTGAAAAGGCGCATATAAGTGAGTTCCAGTTTGAGAACCAGCGGCGCACCTTCACAAGCTACGGCTATGCAATGGACCCGTCCACAGATGGAGACGCAGCCACCGCTAATGCTGTTGTTGGTAAGTCATACGTAGAAGACATTTAATAAATAAATAGACTCATACACTACAAATCTGACTGTCAAATACGTGAAAAACCAAGTAACAAAATAGGATTTTCAGAACCAGAATCAGAATCACAAAATTATTTATTGCCACAACTTATACTAAGAATTACATGCACAGAATACAGTTACAAAACAGAGTGAGACATAAAGAATAAAGGACACTCTTTGAAAGTGGTATTAACGGCCAGTACTAGCTACCCTAGGTGTCACTTTCTAGCCAATCGCGTGGTCAAAGTGTGGAACAGTTTACCTGAATCCGTGATTAGTGCACCCTCAGTGAACTCTTTCAAAAATAGACTTGACAAACATTTACAAACACAGAACACAAGTGAACAGTGATATGCACGCATCAGCTATAAGCTGCCTGTGCATTAAATAAATAAAGAATAACAACATAATAACAACGATAATGAATTTTAACCAAACTACCAATAATTCCAGTATCAGCTATGGTTGCTGCTCCAGTGGAAGCAGAGGGCAAGACGGTATTTGAGACAATTAAGAAGCGGCCACTTGACAAGAAGAAGCGAAACAAAAACGACAACCCAGAGGATGTCACTGGGTTCCTTGGCCCGTGGGGAGGCTATGTTGGGGAGCAGAGGTAAAAATTAAATGATTTTGTTTGTACGAATGTACTTGTTAGCACTTGAAATTTTCACATAAGGCGAAAATTACGATTGTGGCTATAAGTAAATTTATAATAAAGTTAAAAAATTATAAGCCATACAAAAAAAGTAGCTATTCTCAGTATTTTTAAACATGAAAGTACCAATACTTGAAAGATGAACTTGGGAAGGTTGGAGAGGACAAAGAAATTATGAGTCATAATTTATGACCAACAAACAGATGGCGCCACGCGCCCGTACAAATCGAGAGGCGATCCTGCATCATGCTATTTTTTTCTGAAATCATGACTCGTCATATAAAACTGATTTTAAATACAAATCTAGAATTTTATAATAGTATAGATGTCTATTATACTGTAAGTCACAATGTTTCAGGGTAATGAAACCAGAAGGAGACGAAGCAAAGGAGCTAGAAGAAATATTGGCAAAGAGACAAAAGAGAGGCAAAGTGGAAGACGACAAACCTCTGGAGGAGAAGAGTATATTCCACAGTAAGTGCGGGATTTTTTCATTACTCACATTCTGGAAAACCATATTCACAAGAAGCATTTTCAATTTCATCCTCCAATAAAAGGCATGATTACAATTTTTTTAGGATGTAAATCGTTCCTATTTTTTATTGGGATCAAATGTCTGTATGGGAGTAACTACACTTAGACTGCTTGAAGTGTTAGTAATTATAGCAATTACCATTAAAGTCCAATGTTACTATGGAGCGCTGAAACGCTCCGTACAAATGGCCTCGAAATTGTGACATGTAAAGGCACAACTAATTTGCCATTTTGGCAATGAAAAAGTGCGTTTATACATTATGATGTTACAATTATTGTTTTGTTGGATTTATGAGGATTCTGAACACAATTTCAAATTTGCTTATGAATTAAAAAAAAAAACATCGACTTTGCGTACCTTTGAAGTTTCATATTTCAAAGACAGTCCTTTTAATTTTTGTTTCTTTATTTCTATTAAGCTATTTTTAGCCATATTAATAACTACAGTACCTATGTTGTAGATGTCAACATCAGTCATCATCCCTATTCTTGTCCATGTCACCTATTTCGAAATGAATCCAGGCCACTTATTGTCATAATTGGTCCCAGTAACTACAGGAACCCAACTGAAAGCCAACCCTTCGAAATTCGAATTTCGTATCGTGTCGTCCTGCTCATTTAAATATTGTTTAGCAAAAGATCGACAGAGATGGCACGGTACAAGTACGCGAGTTTTATTCCTGCCTCACTCTTATGCGATCGAAATAAGAACCTCTCCGATTTCATCCAAACCCGAATCCCAAGAGCTCAAAGACTAAGGTACATTTGTAACATATTTGTTTGTTCATAATTTATTTCAAGCACCTATTCAATTTCTGAGTGTACTATAATATGTATAGTAGTTCTATTTGGAATAAAATTCTTGCTTCCAGATAGTTCGATCCGCCAGTCTAACTATTTGGAAAAAAAAAAGTCCAAACAGTTCGACTATCGAACTACTAGTAGGACTGGATGGAATAAAGGACATTTTCTTCGGTTTCCACAACTGTCACTTTATTTAAATATTTGTTTGTTGTGTCCAGTCGACAAAGCGGTGGACTACCAGGGCCGGTCGTGGGTGGCGGCGCCGCGCGCCGAGACCCAGCTGCGCAGCGACACTCCCCCCGACAAGTGCTTCCTGCCCAAGGTGAGTTACTGTACTTACTGCTGTGTTTTCAACTTATAAATATAAAATTATAAAAAAAAAACAGGAGGGCGATTATACAGGCGTTTCAACTGGCGTCAGTCCGCTGTCGTAAAAATCCAAGCGATGGGACGTGATATGCTCAAAAATTGTCGGGAGTGTTGACTTTATTGATAAAAAATCAGGACGTGAAGTTTACGGTCAGTCAAAAATTTTAAGAAAAAACCTCGCGGGTTTGCTGAAGTACAAACTTTTTAAAAAGTTAAATTGGTATCAAAAAAGGGTCCTAAACAGCCAAAACGGAACATCAGTAGCTACGACTTATCGCGACTTTTTAGTTGCCTCAAATAGCTTATGGCGTTTTCGGAAGAAAAATACACTTCTACTTTTTTATTAAAAAAATAAAAAGGCGGCAATGCAAGAATTCAGTTTTGACCAAAGAATATAAGTACTTTTGACATATTAGTGGCTAATAAAACATATCAGTACTTATTTTGTTTTCTTGCACCATTTTTGAGAAAAATACTATATTTGTCTCAGCCGACAGGGCAATTGCTGGTCGTATTAAAATAACCGGACTCCCAAATTCGATCGATTAAGATAAAAAGTAGGTACATGAAAGTTGACTGTTTGGTGTAGCTCGTTCTTTCAATATTTTTCACAGCGAACTGACGCGCATCTAGAAACACTCAAAAGCAAATAGGAAGGGAAACAGACAGCTTTTATGAAAATGAGGTTTAAGCCTAAATAATAGTTAATTGACCTGGAAGCGGTCCAAAGATTTTTTGTTGGTATGCTAAAACTATCGAGCTTTGCCAAGGAGTGAGCGAGACACGGCGCTCGGACCCTCCGCTCTCACCTATGACCGTTGCTCGCCGCTCCGCTGGTCGCGTCAAGTCGTGGCGGGCCGTTTGTCCCATTCCAAAGCGTTACGGAGGTGCCACAACTCCAGTCTTAGCGGCAAGCGGTGCAGTACGTGTATCTCGCTCACTCGTATGGTCGCCGCGCTCGGATCTCTCGCTCAACCGCTCGCCGCATCGTCGTCGCAAAGTCTTAAGGTGCGTACGGATTTGAGGCAAAGGCGCCTCTGTGTGCGTGCCTCGAGTTTTTTGGACGTGTATCCGAGCGGCGCGCGAACACGTTCTGACTTGTCTGCGTACGGCGCCTAGGTACTAACTCGACTACATTTGCTGGTGATCACGATAACTGTTTCATCCACCACTGAGGATTCTTTTTCTTTTTGTTTATTATTCGATGAATTACAATAAACGCAGCAACAGCTGTTATAGCGTCTGACGCCATTTTGTGCGAAACACAAAGTCGGCTCGCCGCGAGCGCGTTGCCTCACCCGGGTATAAAATGTGCAAAAGCTTTGCTCGCGAGCTGCTCGCCGCTGACCGAGCTGACCTGCGTGCGTCGTTATCTTTCCATGTAACGTTGTTCAAATGTATTTTTAACCGACTTCAAAAAAGGAGGAGGTTCTCGATTCGAACTATTTTTTTTTGTATGTATGTTATATTTATTTATTTGTAACGTTGCGCAGGCGCACATCCACACGTGGAAGGGCCACACGAAGGGCGTGGCGGCGGCGCGCTGGTTCCCGCGCACCGCGCACCTCGTGCTGTCCGCGGGGATGGACTGCCGCGTCAAGGTGAGTGCTCGGTCATCCGTGCATCGAAAACCCCGAGGTGCGGTCATCGTCAACATTTGCTTTGCGAGTAGTTGAACAAATCTTAATAACATCCACCAAACATTAAAGGAAACTGAAACCCGTACCTTTCTACAAGCTTTTATTTACTTTCACCTGTCCCGTTGTAATGGAATGTTGCAAGTTAAATTTGACCCACTCCCGGTTTCCGATTGAGCTGAAATTTGGCATGAATATGCAAATCGCGTGACAATGCAATATTATGATGACCTGGAGCTGATCTGATGATGGAGCTGAAAGATGGCCATAGGAACTCCGTAATAAATAAAGCAATCATATCGAGTTTGGGCTCTTTGAAATCGTCTCAATTGATGGATTTTCAAAGAAAAGTAGGTACAGTCGGCTATAAAAGCCTCCCACAAAAATGAAATTTTTGACAGAAACTTATTAACCCTTACTGTTATTTTAACAACGCCAAAAAGGTATGTGTCAGTGTCACTCATTATTTGGCTCTACATACCAATAGCCATAGTATGTATGTATGTATGTATGTATGTAAACGCTTTATTGTACACAACAACTGGTTATAAATACATTGATAACAAATGGAATATGTCCAAAGGCGAACTTATCCCTATTAGGGATCTCTTCTAGTTAACCTTTGAGCAATTGAAGGAATGGGTATTCGAAGAAAATAGGCAAACTACACTGCGTACAACCAAGATATGTATATTATACTTAATAAAACTATAATAAGTACATAAACTATGTAAGTAATAATACACATATATTTATACTATTTATAAGATATATATGACCGAATCGGAAATTTGGGTGGATATTACCTAAACTTTGGCGGTGGCTTTGTTGTTCAGTTGTGGGTACAGGCGGCTTTGTTTGAGGTATGAGTGAGATAACAATAGGGTTTTGTCAACTTTAGATATTTACCCGAATTTCTAATCCTTGTATATGACAGTATAAAAATATGTAATTTAATATCCATAAAGTGTGATGTCTACTGGACAAATTCAACTTAAAATTGCTGGCACACGATCGCGTCCCCACTATCCCACTTCTGATCACAGACTGTGTGTCAAAGATACCTTAAATCCGAAGATCGAAATTCGGAGTTTGTGCCTTGCCATCTCTCTCGGTCGCGTGTCAAAGAATATTTTAATGAGCGGGATGGCACGATACGTATTTCTGATTTCCAACATCGGAATAACCGAGGAGGGTTACATACCTAAAAATCTAGGAAATTACTCCCGTGATCATATAAAGTGAGTTAACAAAACGCCTATCACACTTACAAAGTTCGACACATTTTTTGCGTTTAAAGCAACTATTACCTACTCGTACATTCAATTTCTGTATTTTTGAAAAACTAGAAAAATATGACCGTATCGGTTTTTGTATACCATTAAATGTATATGTGTATGACCTATTATTTATTTATTATATATATTTTGACACGTACACACATACAGTACGCTGTTCTACACATATCTTGATCTGGATCCACGGAAGACCAGCGTCGTGGTGCTCACAAGTGCTATGACATATTCGCCGGTCCCTAGTAAAAAAGTCGGATCTACAAAATTGCCATTTTCGTTTTATTGCGTTAATGCTTATTAAATACATTAATCTTTAATCGTACATTTACAGATTTTTCAAAATTTCATTATTTTCACGAATAATCAATGTCAAAAACGTCGTATCTTATACAGTGTCCATTTAATATTGTCAGATGTGGTACTTCCGACTATGTTAACCGGGTTAGCTGAAAAGTTTTGTGTAGTATGTGGCACTTCCGACATTACTATTCGGAATTTTAAGGGTACCTTATGTCGTATGTACCACTTACGACATTTTATTACGGAATATAAGTGGTATCTTATGTCGTATGTGACACATCCGATGTTTTTTGCCGGAAAATATATTCCAACTTTGTTCGCACGTAACATATCCGACATTTTTTCACGGAAAATAAATTTCAGTGTATGTCGTAACTATCACAATATCTTTGGATGCTTTAAATTTTGTCTTATTGTTTGAATATTGCAATCAACAGTTTGAATGAAATTGGGTATTTAGTAAACTTATTGATGGTTTCGAACGATAAATAATAATTGGGACATGTTTATGGTGAATGTGGCAACTTTAACCAAGCTCCTGATAAAAAAATAAATCCGTCTGACTTCTGGTTCTTCTGAAGGAAAATAACCAGAATAAGAACATAATGAGATAACGATTACTCGTGGCAATGCCGAGAACATTTCAGAATGTGTGTAATTAAATATACAGTTAAATAATAAGTAACGGCTCATGACTTCTTCTTTAGTCGACCACATATTCCTGAGAATCGTGATCAGTAGATTTCATATCCCTTGTCACTTTTCTCTATTGGTCTCAATTGATGGTCGCCCTCACCGCTTGATAGTTCTCTTACTTTTGGTCAGTTTATCTAAGTCAGTAGGAATCTAAGCTCTTTACCCCACGGTGAGAGTGGAACTAATCTTTCGAAAAAACCAGAAATATCCTTAATGGTGTCTTCGAACTCATAAATTAAAGAGGCGATAAGTATGATTCTGCATTCCCCTGACGATGCCACTCATTACCAAAGGTTCAACAATAGATCTCAGTCTTTAATTCGTGATTTGCACCAGTCCAATTGCAACGTGTTTCTAGGCGAGGTTGAGATGTCTTACAAACAGTTCCAAAGGTCAGGTTAACCCGACACTAATTTGAATAAATCCTAGATAGCAACCTATACGAGGTTGGTATGGCTATCAAATAACTTAAAAATGCAGCGGATGATGCTGGAGCGATGTCTAAGATTCTGAAAGCAGCATGGTAAAATGGTAAAGAAAACCCTGTAGAATTTATTAAATCATGTTATAATCGAGGGCAAAACGATAGGAGCATGACCGAAAAGTGTGGCATGTATACTGCTCATCTTCAGGGAGGTTTATATGACCCTTCTTATAAATTACAGACCCATCTCGCTTATGAATCATGACTATAACCTGTGTAGTCGACACTCTTATCACGAACCGTCTCGCACGCAGGTTTGACGACTTTCAGCCCCCCAACGCTGGTTACCGCTAACCCTAGAACCCTAGGTACCATAAACCACGTCCATATGTATATGTATATGTACTTCCATTTCTTTGTACTATGAGAAGGCTCTCGATTCGACTACGACTTAGTTAGACGTTAGACGGTGCTGCGGTCTCTCAAGTAGTACTAATATCCCTAAAAAATTCACAGCTGCATAGAAAGATTAATTCATTTTTTTTGTTTTGGACGTACTAGTATCAATATCAAAAGCAAAGACGTCAGCCACCTTCTCTCTTCTGATGATATCGTCGTAGTAAATGACTTAGTCATTGCTGAGGCTCTCAAAGATCTTGGAAAAATGCTCAAAGACTCAGTCGTCTCCCAATAAGTGTATCTTAAAATGAACATTAAAAGACAAAAATTATGTTAATATTTTTTTTTATATCAAATTAACATAATTAAAAAACAATATTTATAAAATTTATTATACTGGGTAAAACGGCGGATTTTTATACCACTAAAATGTCGTATCTCACCACAAAACACTGTGTACAATCCAAATATAATTGTAGTAAGTGACACTTGCGACATAGATAATAATGCAATATCCGATTATAAAAGTCGTTAGTGCCACATCCGACTAATTACTGCGAACCATATCATGCAAAAAAGTCGTATGTGGCAGTTACGACAGGATATCGGATGACAATTTCCAGGTAAAAAGGTAGCATGTCTTATTTCTGGCATTTCTAATAAATAATTTATAGTTTTGTTTACACATACTCTAAAAGTACTTAATAATAATAACTTTGGCCAAATTTCGTAACAATAGGACTTAAATTGACAATTTTATACACAAAAACGTCTTTAAAAAACTTTAACTGCCTCTCCTGGAAAGTAGTCATTTTGCAGATCCGACTTTTTTACTAGGGACCGGCGATATGCTGTGGACTCGGAGTGGGTTTTTTGCAGCCTAGTTACCATTTAGCTTATAGCAATACTAGATAGATAACTAAATTTAATTTGTTTGGCCTGAACCAGAAACCGAGTAACTGACTCCTTAGATTGTACCTGACTAGTTTAAGGGACACAGTTCTAATAAGAAAGCATATCAAACGTACATAAATTGTGTTAAACCGTCATACTTTCTTGTAGTTACTGTAATTTATTCTTACACTAGTCCTCATTTTTAGAATACACTTTTAATATGTTTTCTTCGAGAACTACGTATAGTCACGTATAGTTAAGTTCATATTACTGTAATAGTTAAGTACTTATCCTTTATGAAAAAATGACTGACTGTTGAGTTTCTTTCGGCGTTTCTTCTCAACAGTGGTCTCCTCTTGTGAAATGCCGGTAGACTCAGACATGTAAAAGTGCCCTTGTGGCCTACTTGCAGAATAAAGTTCATTATTTCATTATTTCATTTGTTAGAATGTTGAATGTTATTGGTCTGCAAAATAAACGTATCTTCTTCTTCTTATAGATCTGGGAGGTGTACGGGGAGCGGCGCTGCATCCGGACGTACTTCGGCCACCGCCAGGCCGTGCGGGACGTCAACTTCAACAACTCGGGGGAGCAGTTCCTGTCCGCTGGTAACTCATTGATTCCGGTGGATCTATACACAGACTCAGCTTTTATAGTACATTACTGCAGGCGCCGGGAAAGAAGGGCTTGCTGGGTATGTAGGTATAGACGGCCGATCGTGGGGAGGCTAAGGCATGTATAGTGCTTTTCTCAAACATGTAATGGAATAAAAAAAATTACGGGTTGCACTCCGGGAGTGCCGGCAGAAGTGAAAACTCCGATTTTATTATACTTCACTGACACTTGATTTCTATGTTAATCTCTATTTCTTATGTATGTTTATGATTACGCTTCACCATCTGTCACTTACAACATTTTGTTGTTCGAAGGCTCCCCTTCTTTGAAACAGACACGGTTGCTAGGTTACCGACTGACTGTTATCTGTCGCGAGTTTAACATTTTTTACCCATCTAAAAATTGCCAAGCGCCGCTAAAGAAGTTTTCACTTCAAAAATACATCACTCAAAAAATATATAATTCAAATGTTTAGCCTGTTCGTGAACAAAGACGCCATGTTTAAAAAAATACTTACCGGCCTATGTCTCCAATTTTGTATGAAATTCCTTTACAGTTCTCTCGAGTTGTTCCGCCCGAAACGTGATACTTCGAAGCCTGTTATAACGCACGTTACGACCACATTTCATTGCATGTTTGAGAAGATGTAGTTTCAAACTTCAAGCTCCGAGCCAAGCCAAGGCTTCCCTTTTAGCCAATTTGATCGACTGAATAAATCAAATGTATCCGTATGGTGGACTCCGAAAACTTAAATTCAAAATTCGAATCCCACTCGAGGCATTACCATAAACAACGAAATTCTCCGCAGCGTATGACCGGTACATAAAGCTGTGGGATACAGAGACTGGCGCATGCACGGGACGCTTCACGTCGCGCAAGGTCCCCTACTGCGCCAAGTTCCACCCCGACGAGGACAAGCAGCATCTGTTCGTGGCCGGCACCTCCGACAAGAAGATCATCTGTGTGAGTACTCACTATACTAACACTTTGTACAAGGCCCCCTACTGCGCCAAGTTCCACCCCGACGAGGACAAGCAGCATCTGTTCGTGGCCGGCACCTCCGACAAGAAGATCATCTGTGTGAGTACTCACTATACTAACACTTTGTACAAGGTCCCCTACTGCGCCAAGTTCCACCCCGACGAGGACAAGCAGCATCTGTTCGTGGCCGGCACCTCCGACAAGAAGATCATCTGTGTGAGTACTCACTATACTAACACTTTGTACAAGGTCCCCTACTGCGCCAAGTTCCACCCCGACGAGGACAAGCAGCATCTGTTCGTGGCCGGCACCTCCGACAAGAAGATCATCTGTGTGAGTACTCACTATACTAACACTTTGTACAAGGTCCCCTACTGCGCCAAGTTCCACCCCGACGAGGACAAGCAGCATCTGTTCGTGGCCGGCACCTCCGACAAGAAGATCATCTGTGTGAGTACTCACTATACTAACACTTTGTACAAGGCCCCCTACTGCGCCAAGTTCCACCCCGACGAGGACAAGCAGCATCTGTTCGTGGCCGGCACCTCCGACAAGAAGATCATCTGTGTGAGTACTCACTATACTAACACTTTGTACAAGGTCCCCTACTGCGCCAAGTTCCACCCCGACGAGGACAAGCAGCATCTGTTCGTGGCCGGCACCTCCGACAAGAAGATCATCTGTGTGAGTACTCACTATACTAACACTTTGTACAAGGCCCCCTACTGCGCCAAGTTCCACCCCGACGAGGACAAGCAGCATCTGTTCGTGGCCGGCACCTCCGACAAGAAGATCATCTGTGTGAGTACTCACTATACTAACACTTTGTACAAGGTCCCCTACTGCGCCAAGTTCCACCCCGACGAGGACAAGCAGCATCTGTTCGTGGCCGGCACCTCCGACAAGAAGATCATCTGTGTGAGTACTCACTATACTAACACTTTGTACAAGGCCCCCTACTGCGCCAAGTTCCACCCCGACGAGGACAAGCAGCATCTGTTCGTGGCCGGCACCTCCGACAAGAAGATCATCTGTGTGAGTACTCACTATACTAACACTTTGTACAAGGTCCCCTACTGCGCCAAGTTCCACCCCGACGAGGACAAGCAGCATCTGTTCGTGGCCGGCACCTCCGACAAGAAGATCATCTGTGTGAGTACTCACTATACTAACACTTTGTACAAGGCCCCCTACTGCGCCAAGTTCCACCCCGACGAGGACAAGCAGCATCTGTTCGTGGCCGGCACCTCCGACAAGAAGATCATCTGTGTGAGTACTCACTATATCAGAACTTCCTTCCTATGCCCACCAAGCTTACTCTTGCCAGTTCACTCTTGCTGCCCCTTCTGGATTATGGTGACATTGCTATGACGAATCTCAAGGAGGAACTGCTTGACAAGCTCGAGCGCTTCCAAAATGTGTGCATAAAATATGTTTTCGGACTGCGCAAGTACGATCACGTGTCCGCCTTTAGAGCGCAGCTGGGTTGGCTGCCAATACGTCAGCGTAGAGACCTGCATGCCCTGTCATTGCTTTTTAATGTTTTCTACAACCCTGCTTCACCTCCTTACCTCAGTGAAAGGTTTAAATATATGGCCGATGGGAGTGGTCACCGCTTGCGGTCGTCTGCCAATCTGACTCTGGCTGTACCGTCTAACAAGACGCGTACTTACGCTAAATCTTTCACAGTAAGCGCTGTGAAGTTGTGGAACGAATTGTCACTGTCCCTCAGGAAGTCTCCATCTGTGGCATCGCTCAAGACGAATCTTAAGAAGTTATGGCTTTCCAATGACTTGTGAATTGGATCTACAATGTATTTATATTTATGTGTATATTTATATTACATTATAATATATATATATGTATGTATGTATGTATGTATTAATAGTTTATATGTGTAATTTTTAGAAGTCTTGTTACTTTTAATACCTTTTTGTACACGGTGTTAGTTTGTCTATCTATTTCTCGTACTCACTCAATTGCTCAAAGGTTAACTGGAAGAGATCCCTTATAGGGATAAGTTCGCCTTTGTACCTATATGTTGTTTGTAATAGATGTATTTTTTTTAACTGTTTTTGTGTACAATAAAGTGTTTACTTACTTACTATACTAACACTTTGTTCCATCCCGACAAGCAGCATCTGTTCTAATCGTAATCAGAAATTTCGGCCGATCTGATCAGATTGGTTTGTTTTTAATTATCCGTATCTAGTACATAGCAGGCCGATAAAAAGGTTTTGTTCATAGAAATTATTATATTGCTTCCATGTAAACTCCAGTGACTAAACCGACCACTTTAACCCCGCTTCGCAAAGTTAAAATAACGTGCATTTTGTCCAACTTGCTCAGAAATGTTCCCATTAATGTAGTAAAAGTAGACCGGGAAGTCCGTTCGGAATATTGAAGATAACACTAAGTTCTACTTTATTTTGATCGGCACCTACCCTCGGGTCAACACATCGGCCTTAGCTGCTTATGGCGCGGCGTGTGAACTAATAGAGCGACAACCGCGCGCGGCGGCTTGTGTCGTGCTTCATATATCGCTATCATTTTGTTTTTACCGCTCGCCGCTGGTCCTGGTCGCGCTTACGGAGTTACCAGGACTTTGCGCGACAGCGGCAGCGGTGCGCGGTACGTGTGTCTCGCTCAGTCGTATGGCCGCGCTCGGATCTCTCGCTCAACCGTTCGCCGCGCCGCTGGTCGCGCAAAGTCGTCGCATCTCTAATAGTCGTGGCCTGACCGTTGTAGATTTACAAGGAAAAGGGTAGCGTTACATGCTCTTTAAAATGAGTCTCAAACTCAGCCTACCGTAACTTTTTCGTAAAGCCTAGCAAAGGTCGGTCCGGCAAAGGGATAGTGGAGCTACAAACAGCTTTCATATGGCAACAATGAGCATACGTCATATATTTGCATTATCGAACGGCAATAGCGATTTGTCAAGGATTTGTCATTAACCAAATTCAAAATATTGTTTACCGGAATGCTGTTCAATCCTTCGTTCTTCTTGCGAAATAAATACTGACATATTGAAAAACAAAACTTGACTTTCATTGGCAAAAATTACTTGAAATTTGTGGAATATTTAGTCCTGTTTCCTCTGTCTTTACATCAGTGATATTCACCGACTTTCAACGTCAGTTACCAAAAATATGTCGTTGCCAATAAAATAAATTAGTACCACTAAAAATCCACAACATGGCGTGGGTTGTGAAAACCTCTGTTGGGCTATAACGCCTATAACGGTTATTTATTTTTCCAGTGGGACACGCGAACGGGTGAAATCGCGCAAGAATACGACCGGCACCTGGGCGCCGTGAACACGGTGACGTTCGTGGACGACAACCGCAGATTCGTCACCACCTCCGACGACAAGAGCTTGAGGGTCTGGGAATGGTAAATAATGTTCTTCATTCTATTAAAATACATATGCTTGTTATTTTCTTAAAAGGAACGAATTTTGAGAGAGTAAA
Organism: Apotomis turbidana; assembly: GCA_905147355.2. Classification (NCBI taxonomy): domain Eukaryota; kingdom Metazoa; phylum Arthropoda; class Insecta; order Lepidoptera; family Tortricidae; genus Apotomis; species Apotomis turbidana. Next base: position 4,592,262 of record LR990285.1, read on the forward strand.
TCTTACCTTACGCGTAAATTATATTTCATCATACACATGAGCGCAATTATATTTTTCTTTGCGTGTTGGTTTTTCAATCTATAGCAATAAATGTGGGTATGATTTACCCACTTATTAAACATTTCGAAAAGCATAATCGTGTTTTAAATAAATATTTAAAAAATATCGATTCATAAAAAACTAAAGATACTAAATAAACCTAAACTTTCTCCCAGGGACATCCCCGTGGACATGAAGTACATCGCGGACCCGTCCATGCACTCGCTGCCCGCCGTCACGCGCGCGCCCAACGGCAAGTGGCTCGCCTGCCAGAGCATGGACAACAAGGTCATCGTGTTCAGTGCGCTCAACCGGTTCAAGATGAACAGGAAGAAGACCTTTACTGGCCATATGGTGGCTGGTTATGCCTGCTCTGTGGACTTCTCTCCTGACATGAGGTAAGCTATCGGAAGGATGCAAGTGGCTCGCCTGCCAGAGCATGGACAACAAGGTCATCGTGTTCAGCGCGCTCAACCGGTTCAAGATGAACAGGAAGAAGACCTTTACTGGCCATATGGTGGCCGGTTATGCCTGCTCTGTGGACTTCTCTCCTGACATGAGGTAAGCTATCGGAAGGATGCAAGTGGCTCGCCTGCCAGAGCATGGACAACAAGGTCATCGTGTTCAGTGCGCTCAACCGGTTCAAGATGAACAGGAAGAAGACCTTTACTGGCCATATGGTGGCTGGTTATGCCTGCTCTGTGGACTTCTCTCCTGACATGAGGTAAGCTATCGGAAGGATGCAAGTGGCTCGCCTGCCAGAGCATGGACAACAAGGTCATCGTGTTCAGTGCGCTCAACCGGTTCAAGATGAACAGGAAGAAGACCTTTACTGGCCATATGGTGGCTGGTTATGCCTGCTCTGTGGACTTCTCTCCTGACATGAGGTAAGCTATCGGAAGGATGCAAGTGGCTCGCCTGCCAGAGCATGGACAACAAGGTCATCGTGTTCAGCGCGCTCAACCGGTTCAAGATGAACAGGAAGAAGACCTTTACTGGCCATATGGTGGCTGGTTATGCCTGCTCTGTGGACTTCTCTCCTGAGATGAGGTAAGCTATCGGAAGGATGCAAGTGGCTCGCCTGCCAGAGCATGGACAACAAGGTCATCGTGTTCAGCGCGCTCAACCGGTTCAAGATGAACAGGAAGAAGACCTTTACTGGCCATATGGTGGCCGGTTATGCCTGCTCTGTGGACTTCTCTCCTGACATGAGGTAAGCTATCGGAAGGATGCAAGTGGCTCGCCTGCCAGAGCATGGACAACAAGGTCATCGTGTTCAGTGCGCTCAACCGGTTCAAGATGAACAGGAAGAAGACCTTTACTGGCCATATGGTGGCTGGTTATGCCTGCTCTGTGGACTTCTCTCCTGACATGAGGTAAGCTATCGGAAGGATGCAAGTGGCTCGCCTGCCAGAGCATGGACAACAAGGTCATCGTGTTCAGTGCGCTCAACCGGTTCAAGATGAACAGGAAGAAGACCTTTACTGGCCATATGGTGGCTGGTTATGCCTGCTCTGTGGACTTCTCTCCTGACATGAGGTAAGCTATCGGAAGGATGCAAGTGGCTCGCCTGCCAGAGCATGGACAACAAGGTCATCGTGTTCAGCGCGCTCAACCGGTTCAAGATGAACAGGAAGAAGACCTTTACTGGCCATATGGTGGCTGGTTATGCCTGCTCTGTGGACTTCTCTCCTGACATGAGGTAAGCTATCGGAAGGATGCAAGTGGCTCGCCTGCCAGAGCATGGACAACAAGGTCATCGTGTTCAGTGCGCTCAACCGGTTCAAGATGAACAGGAAGAAGACTTTCACCGGCCATATGGTGGCCGGTTATGCCTGTTCTGTGGACTTCTCACCAGACATGAGGTAAGTGCTTGGAGAAGAGAATATACCTAGATCTTTGTAAAAATAAAAGTAATATGCAGGCTTAAGGCGTTTAGGTCGCTCAAAGACCAGAAGATTCAAAGAAGGAAATCCTCATTGTGAGCACACGCCTGTACTAATGCTACAAAATTATATTTTATTTATTTATTAAAAGGTTTAGCGTTAAACAAATCTTAGCAACTTAACGCACCGGCTATGAAAATATCTTTGTCCCTGTAGTCTACTTTCCTACATCTATAGATTCTGGAGCATTATGGGCTCGCCTGCCAGAGCTATGAACCTTTATGTGAAATTGTAATATAGATCATCAAGTTCTGCGCGTTCAACCAGTTAATAATGCATGTTTTTCTGTAACTTGACTTGCTAATAGTATATTGTGTCATAAGGGTAGTAAGTAGGGGATTACTAACGAAGGTCTATTAGAAGCCCGACGCCGAAGGCGGAGGGCTTTTAATGTCCTGAGTTTGTAATCCCCTTACTACCCGCCATACACACAATATTTTTCATCACATTTGGGAGTAAATAACAAAAACGTAAGAAAAAAATAAACATTAAACTAATAAAACGATAACGATTGACATCCAACTTTTTTCTGTAGGGTTTTTTTTTTTAATTTACTATAAGCACTGGCAAAACGGCCATCAGCTTAAAACAGAAAACAAATATACACAGAATCTTACTATCTATCATTAAACAAATAACAATTAACAATATTATGCAGCAATAATTAACACCGGTTATATTATAAAACTTAAATACGAACAGTAATTTTATTACAAAACTAAATAGTACCTAACCAATAATTTTATAACTTTTTTCCTTAGTCTGAAGTAATCTGCGAGTGCTAACTATATTTTTAAAACTAAAACCATAACTCCCTCGGGAGTTATAACAATTTATAACTCCCGCGGGAACTATATAGGCCTTAGTCCTCCAGTACACCTGCATGTAATACCATCCTTTACGAGCAAATGTGATGAAAATGTAACGTTTTTTGTTGCTTGGCCAAATAAATGAAACTAAAACTGAAACTGAAGTTAATCAAGTTTACTGGAAATAACTGTGGCCCTAGTGAAAAGTGGCATAAGTCAAATATTAACCAGAAACAAAAGGTCATAACTCTATTGTTAGAGTTAATAAGCTCCTTTGCCCCTTTGTAAAGCTGACTTATCCCCCTTTTTACTAGGGCCACCTTAATTAGTGGCTGGTAATGCGTTTTATGCGAAATCCTCGCTAAATATGGGGTAAGGTGAGTATTTTTGTCTAGAATTTGTTTAAGATTACTTGAGGCAATAACTAATAAATTAACACCTTTAATAACATAATCAGATGTACGTAGATTTGTATGTAGATGTGTTAAATTCAAAGACATCGTGTTCGGTTCACTCAAGTGGTTTAAGGCAAATCGCAATTGAGTCGTGTTTTGTGTTTGTAAGTTTATCAACAGCGAGCCTTGTCGATTGTAATTTCTGTCTAGTCATTTATAATTTTTATTTTTAGCACTGTATTACCGTTTTTAAATGTATCTTAATTTTCTTTAGACGAGGAGTCGCTTGTTCTAAAAAGACGTTATTTTATAATTTTAGGACGTGATTTTCACAAAACATCACTATAGTTAATCAGGTCACCTGTTAAACATTACAAATGCAGTTTATTGTCGCAATGTTAATGAAGAAATAGGAATTGATTCACATTGTGTGCTAATCGCGGAATTACGTTCTATTGGGAAATACAACGTGACAAAATGTACATTATTGTTTTCCGTTGAAATACCGCCACTAACCGAATTATTTTATTTTATTTCACACTTACTTAAGTCTTTACAGGACTTAAACCTAAGGCAATACCGTAACTATTTCCATAATATATATTAAAATCTGTAAACGTTGTGGGGTTAAGTAGTCCGTAGTCAAACTAGAAACCCCAATAGTTCTGCCGCAGCCTGTCTGTGTGTCTCATAATTTTAATGCATCGCTGCGATTAACATGAACAATAGAAAATACTTTTAGTAATAGAGTATTGTTGCATAGTTTCCAGACGATTAAGTTTTTTCAAAATTGAGTTTATTCCGTAACAATCTAACGATCGTGTCAGAAACATAATAAAATCACATTATTTAAATAATTACCAAAGTATTGCGTTCTAATGTCACTATTAAGAAAATGCATTTTTATTTATACCTAACCTTAACTAAAAAACAAAGAAAATTATTATCACTAACTATTAGTTACAAAAACCGGCCAAGATCATGTCGGGCCACGCTCAGTGTAGGGTTCTGTAGTTGCTCATCCTTCACAATAGACGGGTTAAAACAGCGGTTTTCAGCCCGAGGTTTAAGTTACGAGAAAGATTTCCAGCTCTATAAAAAGGACGGAAACGCCAAAGTAACTGTAATTACTTATTACCTTCTGGAAGTCAACTTACGTCCTTTTAAAGGAAATTATGAAATTTTGCGAGAAATCAAAAACGGCCTGACCGATTTTGTTCAATATAGTTTTGATTGAAAGTACTTATAAGGCCTCATTTTCATGAATTTTTCCATATTTTTTTTAACTCGTGGTTGAAAAGTTAGAGGGGGGGACACTATTTTTTTTATTTTCGGAGCGAATATTTACGAAACAGCTGACTTTATAAAAAAATAATGTTTGGAGACCGCTATTATTTTTAAAAGACCTTATCAACGACACCCCACACACTAGTATTGAAACTTAAAAAAAGTCACCCCCACTTTAGGTGTTCCAGAGGTACCCGAAAAAAAACCTTTTCTTTAGTTTTTATTGTACCGTCTTGTCGGCGTGATACATACACATACTCATACCAAATTTCAGCTTTCTAGTACTAATGATCAAGGCGCTAAGCCGCGGACGGACGGACAGACGGACATGGCGAAACTATAAGGGTTCCTAGTTGACTACGGAACCCTAAAAACTAATTAGATATAAATTTCAATAATAATCTACTAAAAGAATAATAATTATTATAAATCTCAGATCAATAACATTACATATTTAAAACAATTATTGATTATAAATAAAATCCCTAACACGATCTGAGCGATTGTCACTTGCCATTGATAATATATATTGTGCCATCCCGCTCATTCAAATATTGGTTGACACGAGATCGAGTGGAATGGCACGGGATATATTGTGCCATCCCGCTCATTCAAATATTGGTTGACACGAGATCGAGTGGGATGGCACGGACAAACTTTTAATTTCGATCATCGGAGTAGCTGTTCAGTACATGTCCTAATCATGACCATTCATTTTAGCAAGTCACGTCGGATTTTACTATTTCCACCATTGCAAGCAATCATGATATGGCGTTTCAGGATTCGTTTTAAACGGGTTTGTATTAGTTTATATGTTCCTCAGCTGTCATTATGACTTCGACCTTAAATATTTTGAATAAAATTGAATAACCGTAACCGTAGCACAAATTTTACAAATGTAATAATTATATATTGTACTCCCTGATCAAATATTACAGTGAAGATTAACATGTAACTATATTATATTTCACATAGTCACGTAGTAGGTGTGTTATTTTATTTGCTCTAAACCTTAAAATCTAAGCACAAATAAGTGTCTGTCTAAAAATTAATTTTTGTGACAAGTTTTTATACCCGACTGTAGTTTTCTTTGAATGTCCATCAATTGCTCAGCTGAGACGATTGTAGAGACCCCAAACTCGGTAGGATTGCTTTACCTATTACAGAGTTTCCAGTGCCACCTTCCAGCTCCGTCATCAGACCGGCCCCATGGTACCATATAGTATTGTCAGTAGGTATGCAAAATTTCAGCTCAATCGGTTGAACTTTGAAGAAGTCTGCTTCAAAGTTGAGTTGCACGATTCCACCCGAACAAACAAAGTTTAAGTACATTAGCATTATGCCTAGTATTGCATCAGACTTTTTTGATAAAATGTTGCATGTACTGAACTGACCACTCTTGAAATAATTGACCTGTAACCATCTGAAATTTAAACAAAACTTGTTTTTGTATTATGCAGTTTGATAAATTATCGCGTAGGTAAACTATATTGTCTGTTGTCAACCGAAATTCTACTTGAAGACGTTTTGAAGAGCAGTGTCTTATTTTAGTGAGGTTTTGTTATCACCAGGCGATATATGCACATTCTCTCCTAGACCGTGTTCGGCCACGGCGACTGCTTCAACTCCGTTGTTGGCGGCGCTCGTGTGCTCTTGTTGTGTAATAATAATAATACAATACCTTATTGCACACCATTAAAAGTTTACAAAAGGAAACAAGACAAATACAATTTATAAATTACTAGCGACCCGCCCCGGCTTCGCACGGGTGCATGTATTATACATATAAACCTTCCTCTTGAATCACTCTATCTATTAAAAAAAACCGCATCAAAATCCGTTGCGTAGTTTTAAAGATTTAAGCTAATTTTAATAATATAATATAATAATAATAATAATATTTGCGTATTGATCTATATAACAATAAATTTATGAAACATGTAATATCCCATTATTTTCAATGTGGGTACACACCACATTTTTTTATGTTGAACTATTGATAGGTACGTTGAACCGGTAATCCAGAGGTACCGGGTTCGATTCCCGGTATCTTCCGCCAGGTTACGCATTTAAATGTTTCTTTCTGCTTTGATCTTTGTATCAATAGTTCTATATACAATGTTAATTATAATTAGAAAGCGGATAAAATTTACTCGTACCTACTCGTATACTTAAGTTCGAACCAAACCACGTGTCTTATGGAAATACTTGTAATAAATACATCTAGAAACCTCGTCAGCGCTTGAAAGTGAATCCAATTTTAGTGAGCCACGGCCTGTCACGGGCTCAGTTTCGGTGAGCCACGGCCTGTCACGGGCTCAGTTTCGGTGAGCCACTGCCTGTCACGGGCTCAGTTACGGTGAGCCCCCAACCAGCAAAATCGCACTAACAACAGTCTAAAGACTACAAATTTTCGCTCTTATATTGATCCTATATCATCGTATATATAAGTCGTATGTATAAGCCTGGATTTGGGCGCAAATTATAAGTGTATTTACTTTATATCGTCCTAATATTAGTCTAATTGAATACTGATTGCATTTACAGTAATCTTGCCAAAACTAATTTAAGCTGCCTTAGGCTAATATCGCTCTCACGTAAGTGTTTTGTAAGCCCACATAGACGCATATTGGTCCAACGTTAGAATCTTGTGAGCCTAAACAAGCTTATTTTGATTACTTGTATGTCTTGAGTGAAACTGCAGCGTGACAATAAAAAGTAAATATTATTGTCACAACTGTTTATGAGTTACCTAATAGTGATGGTAACGTAATAAAATAACGTGTTTGTGAAAATCTTGGTGTGTGTTTATTTTGCGTTGGGCGGTAAGTTTTTACGTTGGAAAATATTATTTACTGTAAAGTGGACCCTGTTTTACACTTCAAATTTCATGCGCCTACTCAAATATTCAATTTAAATATCCTCTTATAATTTTCTATTTCTTTATTTGTGGTGATAACGGTGCCATTTTGATAGTTGCATTTTTCCAGCGCACTATTAGACTACTGTAAGATCATTTACGCTAATATTAGCATTCTGAATACAAGTGGTACGGCCATATTGAATTAATTTAGGGTTTCTTGCTTAACTTACATGAAAACTAAATTTTAACATTAATTTTTGGAATGCTTTTTCCAATCTCTGTAATCCATGCCTATTACACAAAATTTAAAATCACAGCACTCTCTTTTTCACAAAACAATATGGCTAACTAAACGTTATTCTTACAATTGTGTTCCCAAAATCGATTTAAGATCAAACCATCTTATATTGATCTTATAATAGATTTATGAAGACCAAAAAAGTATGCACTTATAGTGCTTTTATGTTATGCTGATATTAGTCTGACATTCTTATAAGAACATTTATCAAGACCATTATAAAATCAAATCAACTTAGAGAATGTGGCTATAAGAACAGATATTCTCAAGTACAATGAGTCTTCGTAAATGTTGTTGTAGGAGTAAGAGGCTTATAATAGTATTATAAAATGCGCTTATATACATATATGAGACTAGGTAATAAGACTGAGAGTTCTTGAGCCCGTACCATCTTATCTAAAGCTAATATAAGAGCAGCAGCATCAGCAAAACAATTATAAGAGCGCTATAAGCCCACCACTCTTATAAAGTGCGCAATCTAAGACTTTTTTGCTAGTTGGGCCACTACCTGTCACGGGCTCAGTTACGGTGAGCCACTGCCTGTCACGGGCTCAGTTTCGGTGAGCCACGGCCTGTCACGGGCTCAGTTACGGTGAGCCACGGCCTGTCACGGGCTCAGTTACGGTGAGCCACTGCCTGTCACGGGCTCAGTTTCGGTGAGCCACGGCCTTTCACGGGCTCAGTTACGGTGAGCCACTGCCTGTCACGGGCTCAGTTTCGGTGAGCCACTGCCTGTCACGGGCTCAGTTTCGGTGAGCCACGGCCTGTCACGGGCTCAGTTACGGTGAGCCACTGCCTGTCACGGGCTCAGTTTCGGTGAGCCACGGCCTGTCACGGGCTCAGTTACGGTGAGCCACTGCCTGTCACGGGCTCAGTTTCGTTCGTCTACGCATCTGAGTCATTTTCAAAAAACATGTACATAGTTAAAGGCTTAAAAAAATGAAAATTACGATCGCGTCTTTTGTATTACGAAAGTTACTCATACAAAAGATATGGGTAACTATCGTTACACAATGGAATCAATTAAGTTTTGTTTTAAATAAAGCCCTTAACTATGTAGGTACATGTTTTTTGAAAATTACTCATCTGTCACAACGTCAATATCACAAGCAGAACGTTTCTATGATTGGTCCGTAGACACGGACACATTAAAGATCGTGCGTCACGCCAACTGGATTTTATAATACTAGAATGTAAATAGAAGATTAATACCAGTACGTATGTAGGAGGTATTCAACTTTATCTCTCACTATAATAAGTGTCACGCTTATGTCATTGAGTTAAAGATTAAGAAAGAAAGAAGTTCCTTGTCCTAGTATCTAGTAGTAAATAATCAGCATAGCATAAGTCTGCCGTTCAGCTGTTATTCCGGTTTTAGCCAGTATCGGGTAATCTTTGTTTATTAGCATTTAGCATGCTTGTAGTGGTTACCACGCGTACGAAATAATGTGCGATAAATTACTAAGTATTAATAAAGCCTCACCAAGTGACCACAAATATATGAGGATACGCTATGTCGCGGAATTTTACTGGAACTAATTTCTTACACTGGCAATGATTTTAAGATTGTTTCTCAACATGTCAAATGTCAATGTCATTCGTGGTGGTTTTATTTACGTTTCTTAAAACGACTAAATATGTAAAAATATCCAAACAAAATGCCGAAAGCCATTCACAGTCATGAACGTAATATTATAAATAAAGTGTATACGTGTTTACTTCACGAAAAACAGTCAGTAAGAGAGCATTCCTGACAGGTCCTTAACACTTTCGCTACCAGGAACCCGCCTGGTAGGCACTCGTAATCTTTGCTCAGATGCCGGTCACGTATTTTTGCTTAAAAAGCTACCCACCTAGCGGGCTCTCGGTTTCTGGGGTAGGGTTAAATTTTATATCTGGTTGCGAAAGTGTTAAACTAGTGTCATTATAGTGCGGTTGCGATAGATTGGCTGTTGTTGTACCTATTAATTATGTGTTACTTTAGATTTATTTTTATCAAATTAACTGGAGTGGGCTATATATATTTTACATAGAAAACTACCGTGAGTCACGGACATATTAAAATACATAAACGGGGTTAATCACGTCGTAGAAGTCGAATAACGCTCGACATGTTTCGAATCGGTACGCGATTCAACCGAACACATTGACATGACACTTGAGTGTTCGGTTGGCCGCCGCCTTGACGGATCGGCTCTCCTGTGATGAATCGCGTACCGATTCGAAACATGTCAAGCGTTATTCGACTTCTGCGACGTGAGTAAACCCGTGTATGTATCTTTATATTCTGTGAGGTGCTTCATATTATTAGCAAACCAAACAGTAAATGTAGAGATATAACGACTAGTCTGGAAAACCCATGAACTATACGAACTTACTTTATGAACTGTAAAAAAATCGAACCACACTTTATTTCAACGATCTTCAACAATTAGAAAGAAAATAATCAAAAGTAAAAATCATCATCATCCTCCTAGCCTTTGTCCCATTTTTTGAGAATGAATTCTCAATCGGGGTCGGCTACCTAAATCCCAAGATGTGGCGTATCAAAAGTAAACATGTCATAGAAAAATGTTTAGTTGCCAATATTATGTTTTCGGACTTTACAGACAGTTGCAAAATTGTTGCCATATAAATCTTATAAATAGCGCCTTCTTGACAATCCTCAAGGCTTTACATTCATAAATATATCTTGGTACTGGGGTCTGATATTATAGAATAAGAAAGAAAGAAATACATTTATTCGTGACGTGACAAAAATTAATTACATAAAAGGCGTGACAGAGATAAGAAAAAATAAATAAAACAATAAGTAGGTAACTATTGAATAGAGTTTATGTATGTCAGGTTCAGGGTACTTATATGCGAACGTACAGACGGACAGAGACGCGGCGGGGGACTTTGGTTTATAATGTACTTAGTGATGATAGTGATTCGCAACGTTCTTATTTGTAAACTAAGAGCAGGAATGATGACATTGAATTCAGGCGTGATTCACGTTCGCGCAGTAAAAAATGCTATTATTTAGTTTTAAAACTGGCCCTTTCACGTGGGGTTTTTAATGCTGTCTGTGCTCGTATAATATGCAAGCCGAGAAACAAATCCTTACTGGCCGGTTTAAACATTCAGCCCGATCCCAAAAAGCTTGAATGCAAAGTAATAATATGCATAGATGTTTATTAATTTCGCTAGTAAAAAGTGACAGTTGGCCCGACGAAGATTCCTTTTTTGGCCACGGCGCGCGCTGCGATCGATTCGTGGTTCCCCCACCACCTACTTTGCACCCAGCGAATATTCAATTCAATAGAGACTCTCTGCCCGTATACCTTGTAATGTAATGTTTATTTTTTTTTCCTATATTATTTCCTTCCTCTTCAATTCACGTAAGTAATAGATCTCATTAATGCTATTGTAGGTGCATCACAAATCATTTTAAAATGAGTTGTGTTTTTCTCTTGATCTTTATACTAATAACAATGAGTACTCGTTTTATTCAATAACATGCCATTCATAACATTATAACGTTGATTGTAAGAAAAACTGTGAGTCATTGTCATTATTGTAATTATAATTTTCTCTGATCCCGATTGTTCCCGGCTTATGATAACCGGTTGCGTTCGGTTTGGTCGATGACGTTTAATTCTCCGAATGTCTAATTTCGCAGACGTCTATTTCCCTGAATGTCCGATTTCTCGGAAGTCTAATTCCCCGTTATGACGTGATAAACAAAATAAGTGATAAAGCATCTGTCACTCACACTCGCATTATGTCAAAACGTGACGGATACTTTGTTACTTATTTATTGTGCGATAAAAGCACCCATCTTAGGCCCGCAAAACTTGGTTTTACGTAATTTGATTGGCGCTACAAATTTTAAAGGAGGATATTTTTGTTTGTGCTTGTACTTACGTACTCTTCTGCTCCTGCCAGCCTTTCCTAATTTTCGACACCATTCGCTTTGTTCAGCACGATTCATTCTGCACCCTCAAGTATTATCCCTAAAGAGCGAACTACCAGACAACCTCTGGAAAGTTACTGTCATACGTTGAGCAACAGAGTGGAAGGATTCCTTTTTTTTTCTTTTGAGGTACGGAATCCTAAAAAGGACAACACATTGAAAGTGCTATTAGGAAGTAGTTATGAACTTATATTACTAGCTCAGCCACCCAAAGATCTTTTTACTGTGCCATAATCTTTGAAAAAAAAAGGACCGCTCGTCACACCGAAAGGGCTGGACATATTTTTACCAATTTTAGTACTGGGATAGTTGGCCATCCAAAGATGGCTCTATGATACTTTAAACCCGATTATGATAAAGCTACTAGACTTAAGGGGATTAAGTTGCGCGCACCTTCTAATTGTTCTATATTTGAAATAAAGAAAGAGAGAAAAAATAAGAAACTGAAGTCTATGCTAAAGTAAACCTATTAGTGCTATCGTGCAAAAGATGATTCATACTGGAAAAAAAACACTAGGTACATCAAGAGTTGGGAAACCCTGATCTTACTTACCTTACAGTGTGTTTGATATTATAACAAACATTTGACAGTTCTCTGTTGATGTTTGTAGTGATGTAGCAAAACCATATTGTTTGCCAAACCTAACGATTATGAATGGTTGATCAAATCGATTTTATCGACGAACTTTTTTTCAAACCTGAATATATTTTTGTTTATTTTGTGTAAATCAATATTTTTTTGAGCTACGAGTCGCCGGACTCACTAGAGCTTTCTATGTAAAGTAATAGTTGGTTTTATTGTTCTTTCTTTAGGTTATAAACTTATCGATTTAATCGATTTTTACCAATTTACAGAAATAACACATGAATCGAAACGCAAGATTTAGTCACAACACAACTTTAAAAAAAATAAGACGTAGTAAGTAACTGTTTGAGTAATGATTTATTATCGTTAAATACTTCAACACCGTGATAAGAAAAAATATAACATGAACTCAATAGTATCAAATTAGTGACCAACCGAAGTTTCGGTTTCGGTTTCGGTTTCGGCCAGTTTCGGCCTAAAATTCATGTTTCGGCCAAAGGTTCGGTTTAGGCCTAAAAACGGCCGAACCTTTCGGCCGCGCCGAAACTTACAACATCGTACTGTCGGGTCGGGTCGCGTTCAGCTAACGTCGCTTGTGCTCGGCAGTCGGCATGGCTGGCAATATGGCGTCGCTCGCCTGACTCCGCCGGCCACTGAATCACTTTGCTTAGTGACCACGTTTGTGTTTGTCCCCCGAATAATGTTAAGTAACTGACCGAGCGAGCAAAGCATTTCCGTTTCAGCGTGGCCCAAAACTCTTTCGTACATCCGGGCATGTTTGGATGTCCATGTGCTTACCGGCTGTTGCCTTGCCTTAATGTCGCATTTCTCAACCGATTCTCGTGAAATTTTGTGAGTGTGTGTGTGTGAAATATGTTCGATAAGTATTATAGTATTTTTTTCGTCGATTCAGTTTTTCGAAAATTTCAAAATCGCGAGATTTGCGGTTAAGAAATTATATTTACATTAAATTTACTTAATTTCGTTTTTGTTATGAATTTATCAACTCATACTGAATTTTTAACGCAAACTTTCTCAATGTACAAACAAATTGACGGCGATATTGGTTATTTAGGATAAAAGTTAGGAGGTTAACTTATCTCATAAAACGACTTCAGGATTCGTCATTGTTGCGTGTTACATACACGCAACAATAGATGAGAAGTAAAATGAGTACCTACGTTTGAATTAGCGTTACGAGCCTGATTGCAATTATAAAAATTTCAAATCAATCAATTATTTTGTTGCTAGGTTTTTAAACTTGTTTTATTTTATACCATCTACAATTATTAACAGACCACAACCTCAGTACAGTATTACAGCTGTTAATGCTTTTCATTTTTTTAGTAATTTAATTTAGACCCAGTGTTAATGTTAAAATATCAATTCAACAAAAGTGAAATGTAAGTTCGTTATTTATTGTTTTTTTTTTTTACTTTGTCTACCCCCACCTCACACTATATCCATCTGCACTTTTTTAAAATCGACAAAAATAATCTAAGTTATCAAACCTATTTATAATAGGTATCAAACCTACTCACAAAATTTCATGAGCATCAATTAAGAAATACGGACTCCAGGCAAGAACAAAAATGCATCCAATCGTCCGTAGGCATATGAAAGAATTGGGGACCAAACTGAAACTGAAACACTTAGCTTTATCGGTCAACGAAATTTTTCATTGTATTCATTATTAGATCTAAAAAGAACGGCCCGCTTACATTTTATACGTTTTAATCACGTTTATAAAAGGTTCGGTTTCGGTTTCGGCCGAAACTGTAATCAGAACCGAACCTTCGGTTTCGGTTTCGGTTTCGGCAGAAAAACGTGTTTCGGTCGGACACTATATCAAATAAAAAGTGAAAAACGTTTATAGATACTTGAAAAACCACTATGTCATTCCTTGTTTTTTTATGAAATTCAATGTGTCGCGCAGATTTACGTTGTATGGGTCCTGTGATGTGACAAATGTTTGTTATAATATCAAACAGACTGTAGGTACACTACCGCTACCGTAACTTTGTTTGAGTGTCATCCTTTTGAATTATGAGACATAAACGCAAATGAACTGTTGTTATGAATACCCAATCGTTTTGTCTATATCTACCTGAGACAGACAATCCAGTTGAGTAGGTCGAATTTCGAAAAAGAGGCTCGTCGAAACCAATTTGGATGGGCAGCGTTCGGAAAGCTGCAGAATATCTTCTCGTTCCGAATACCGCAGTGTCTCAAGACGATGGTTTTTAACCAATGTTGCCAGTGATGACATAGGGCACTGAAACGTGGTCGCTCACAATGAGCTTCGTAAGAAGGCTTAAAGTTACTCAAAAGGCAATGGAGCGAGCTATGCTCGGAGTTTCCCTGCGTGATCGAATCCGAAATGATGAAATACGTAACAGAACCATGGTTTTAATTAGTGACCGACCGAAGTTTCGGTTTCGGTTTCGGTTTCGGCCTAAAATTCATGTTTCGGCCAAAGGTTCGGTTTCGGCCTAAAAACGGCCGAACCTTTCGGCCGCGCCGAAACTTACAACATCGTACTGTCGGGTCGGGTCGCGTTCAGCTAACGTCGCTTGTGCTCGGCAGTCGGCATGGCTGGCAATATGGCGTCGCTCGCCTGACTCCGCCGGCCACTGAATCACTTTGCTTAGTGACCACGTTTGTGTTTGTCCCCCGAATAATGTTAAGTAACTGACCGAGCGACCAAAGCATTTCCGTTTCAGCGTGGCCCAAAACTCTTTCGTACATCCGGGCATGTTTGGATGTCCATGTGCTTACCGGCTGTTGCCTTGCCTTAATGTCGCATTTCTCAACCGATTCTCGTGAAATTTTGCGAGTGTGTGTGTGTGAAATATGTTCGATAAGTATTATAGTATTTTTTTCGTCGATTCAGTTTTCGAAAATTTCAAAATCGCGAGATTTGCGGTTAAGAAATTATATTTACATTAAATTTACTTAATTTCGTTTTTGTTATGAATTTATCAACTCATACTGAATTTTTAACGCAAACTTTCTCAATGTACAAACAAATTGACGGCGATATTGGTTATTTAGGATAAAAGTTAGGAGGTTAACTTATCTCATAAAACGACTTCAGGATTCGTCATTGTTGCGTGTTACATACACGCAACAATAGATGAGAAGTAAAATGAGTACCTACGTTTGAATTAGCGTTACGAGCCTGATTGCAATTATAAAAATTTCAAATCAATCAATTATTTTGTTGCTAGGTTTTTAAACTTGTTTTATTTTATACCATCTACAATTATTAACAGACCACAACCTCAGTACAGTATTACAGCTGTTAATGCTTTTCATTTTTTTAGTAATTTAATTTAGACCCAGTGTTAATGTTAAAATATCAATTCAACAAAAGTGAAATGTAAGTTCGTTATTTATTGTTTTTTTTTTTTTACTTTGTCTACCCCCACCTCACACTATATCCATCTGCACTTTTTTAAAATCGACAAAAACAATCTAAGTTATCAAACCTATTTATAATAGGTATCAAACCTACTCACAAAATTTCATGAGCATCAATTAATAAATACGGACTCCAGGCAAGAACAAAAATGCATCCAATCGTCCGTAGGCATATGAAAGAATTGTGGACCAAACTGAAACTGAAACACTTAGCTTTATCGGTCAACGAAATTTTTCATTGTATTCATTATTAGATCTAAAAAGAACGGCCCGCTTACATTTTATACGTTTTAATCACGTTTATAAAAGTTTCGGTTTCGGCCGAAACTGTAATCAGAACCGAACCTTCGGTTTCGGTTTCGGTTTCGGCAGAAAAACGTGTTTCGGTCGGACACTAGTTGTAATAGATAAAGCTCAGACAGTCGCTAAATTTAAGTGGCAGTGGGCGGGGCACATTGCTCGTAGAACCGATGGTGGTTTTGGCAGAAAGGTTCGCCACTCAAGAACCTTTCTGCCCAAACCACCATCGGTTCTACGAGCAATGTGCCCCGCTGGGGACCAGAAAACGCATCGTGGGAAGGCCCAACAAGATAGACCGACAATCTAGTTAGGAGCGCGGGTAGAAATTGGATGAGGGCGGCGCAAGACCGATCGTTGTGGAGAACTTTAGGGAGGCCTTTGTCCAGCTGTGGATGTTTATCGGCTGATATGATGATGATGAATCGTTTATCAGTTAGGCGTCCTTAATTTTTGCTCCGTTTAAAACTGCATTAACCCGCTTGTGGGCCAAAAGTCAATCACCTTCGCCGTAAGCCGCAGGCACTTGACGTAATAGCTCACGTGCTCCAGTGCTGCCAAAACAAAAAGACCGCATCCACAAACACCTTGTATGTCCAGTTATGGCATTCTTGATTTCACAACTGAACCACCGTAATACTTACTTCGATGTACGTGTCAGGTTGGCAATGGGACTGTAAGGTTCTTGAAGAAGTGACGCAGCAATGGATCGCTGGGTTACTTAAAGTTGTTACGCTTTATTGAAGTTATTATTATTTGACAAGGACATAAGTCGCGAAATAGTTGTACTTCAAAAGCGACCTTCGTACTTTACTAGACAGCTGGAAATTAAAGTTTGAATGAACTCGTTTTCTGGTGTTGGAACTTTCACTATGTGTGACCTCGTACTGAGTCCTGAGGATGTTGGTTGACTAGATACGTCTTAAGGTCGAAAAAGGAAGGAGAGATGGAGTCTTAGTAGATTGCCGATTGGCGATAAGACCGCCTGTTGTTTACCTCTAATTGTAATTTCTTGCATTGTATTTCTCCCGTATATTTTATGAGGTGTGCAATAAAGAGTACTTGTATTGTACTTGTATTGTATTGCCAATAAACTTAAAATCTGTAGATATACAGTTTGAAATTCTTGATAATAATAATAAATTTGCATGTTTGATGTTACAATTTGTTTAGTTCAAAATGTGTACAGTACAGTTGCACCTTAGGAACAAATTCGCCGTCAAAATAACGAGTCAACGTGATTTGTAGGTATTGTGCTAATATGGTTGGTAAAGAGTTATTTATGGTAGAGTATGAACTAATAGAAATATTATGTTTAACCAATAATAGTAGTTTATGCAACTGTAACATAATGAGAGGTATTAAAACACGAGCGTGATTATATGAAACGAACCGTAAGTAGTATCTGAACTTGTTATAGTAAATTTATGAAACACGTAATGTCTAATTTTTTTATGTGGGTGGGTACACACCACAATTTTTATATTAAACCATTGATTTTTTTACCTGGTGGAAGAGACCGGGAATTGAACCCGGTACATCTGGATTGCCGGTAAATTTTTCTTACTTTGATCTTAGAATCGATGGTTTGTTATAGTAAGTTTAGATAAAGTTCTAATTTCGGACTTTTACCCGTTTTTCAGGGCCCTTTGAGGGCTTATCGTTGTTTTAATAGTCCAAAAGCCTACCATGCCAAGAAAATTATTCTGAAATTAAAGTAGCTTCTACGGAAGCTGCTTTTAATTTTAAGACGTTAGTCTTTTTGTTGTGTCTCATTGTGATTGAATGAATCACTTTACACTACTCGTAGTGTCCTTAAGGTAAATTTTTATTTTTCTAAATGCAACGTCGGGGTAATTCTTCCATAATTAAAATCAGATGTTTTTCCTTAAACGGATTGTTTTCCTCTTGCTTGGTGAAAAAACCGGAACATAATTACCGGTTTTTACTTCGAAGAAGCGAGTTGCAAAGGTTCAATCGATCTTGCCATGTAAACTGGTGTTCTCGTATGAAAATCTGATTTTGATACTATAAGACCATATTTTTACCCGATCGCGTGATGCAAAGGAAGAGGAATGTTTAATCTCAGGCTACAAAATGTAAATATATAAAAAACAGCGCAATTAAATGCACTTTTGAATCCGGGACAGCGCATTGGACCTTGGATTTATAGAAAAAAAACCGGCCAAGAGCATGTCGGGCCACGCTCAGTGTAGGGTTCCGTAGTTGCTCATCCTTTACAATAGACGGGCTTAAAACAGCGGTTTTAAGCTCGAGGTTTAAGTTACGACCAAGATTTCAAGCTCTATAAAAAGGTCGTAAACGCCAATGTAGGTAACTGTAATTACTTATTACCTTCTGGAAGTCAACTTACGTCCTTTTAAAGAAAATTATGAAATTTTGCGATAACTCAAAAACGGCTCAACCGATTTTGTTCAATATAGTTTTCATTGAAAGTACTTATAAAGCCTCATTTTCATGAATTTTTCCATAATTTTTTGACCCGTGGTTGAAAAGTTAGAGGGGGGGGGACGGGACGCTATTTTTTTTATTTTCGGATTGAATATTTACAAAACTGCTGACTTTATCAAAAAATAATGTTTGGAGACCCCTATTATTTTTAAAAGACCTATTCAACGACACCCCACACACTAGTGTTGGACCGGCAAAAAAAAAATCACCCCCACTTTAGGTGTTCGAGAGGTACCCGAAAAAAACATTTTTTTTTAGATTTCATTTTACCGTTTTGTCGGCGTGATACATACACATACTCATACCAAATTTCAGCTTTCTAGTACTAATGATCACGGAGCTAAGCCGCGGACGGACAGACGGACAGACGGACATGGCGAAACTATAAGGGTTCCTAGTTGACTACGGAACCCTAAAAAGGAGCCTTATCTAAATACTTAATATGGAATATAGGTACATACAGTCCGTGAGATTGCGATTATCGGGTTCTGGTGAAAACTGTAAAATTAAAGTACCTAGTTAGGGTTCCGTACCCAAAGGGTAAAAAAGGGACCCTATTACTAAGACTCCGCAGTCCGTCTGTCTGTCTGTCCGTTTGTCACCAGGCTGTATCTCATGAACCGTGATAGCTAGACAGTTGAAAATTTTCACAGATGTATTTCTGTTGCCGGTATAACAACAAATACTTAAAACAGAATAAAATAAATATTTAAGTGGTGCTCCCATACAACAAACATGATCGTTTTTTTTACACTTGTCCCAGTTTGACATAATTTGATCTTCCTGTTCCTGATAGAGAAGTATATACGTATAATGAATAGATACCCAAGTTTTGTTTGTTAGGAACAAAGTCCATCGTATTTGTTATCACTAATAAATATATCGAATTATGTAATTAAGCTGATAAAATGAAGGATATAGGCTGTAATTTCCGGCTTACATGAAAAATCATCTATCATGACCTAGGAGTAAATATTCATTCACAAATATTGAAATAATGAATGATAGACCACAAGGGCACTTCTACATGTCTGTGTCTACCGGCATTTTATAAGAGGAGACCACTGTTGAGAAGAAACGGCGAAAGAAACTCAACAGTCAGTACTTTTTTCTGAAAAGATACTTAACTATTACCACAGAATAGATAATAGTACAAGTACAGAAGGCACACTACTTTGGTCTTTACAAAAGCCGCTTTTTTTAGCAGAAAAAATATGATTTATGGCCCTTCTCAAGTCGTCGTCCCCAGCGCAAGCCAAACGGAACGTTAAAGCTGCGTGCCAACGGTGAAAATGAATTGGCTCGCTTGCCGCGTCGCCGAGAGCGAGGGCTGTCAACGACTAAAAATAAAAATGTATTTCCCATTTATTTCTTGCATTCAATATAGAGAGCAATATATTTATATTCTTCATACATTATATTTATTATTTCATTATTTAACTATAAAATATTCAATCTCAGAATTTGGACGAAAAAACCACCAGGAAGCAAAACAGTTTAGCTTAATTTTTAAACATTTTAATACGTATAATATAATAAAATAATGCAACGAATGCGTTACCTTAACATGCAATTAAATTCTTGAGCTTCATTTTGTTTTTGCTTAGTTGTCCGATATTTATTTATTTATTTATATATATTCATCACTACACACCTAGTATAAACCAAAGTCGTTTCCTGATGTCTGTCTGTCTGCCCCTATGTATGCTTAGATCTTTAAAAATACGCACGGACGCGTGCGAAGCCGGGGCGGGTCGCTAGTAACAAATAAAACATGTACGAAGGCGAACTTATCCCTATTAGGGATCTCTTCCAATACATTTCTTTTAACTCATTATTTATATATTTTATATACTTACCTATCAAACTATTACTCAATCGTTTATTCATTACTAGTAATTTTACAAACTTGATATTAAATATTATTATAAAAACCTCTATGATTGTTGATTTAGTAGTAGACATACTTACTCGTATTTTACTAGAATTTAAATTGACAAATACGTATCAGCAAATAATCTACAATTGACAATTAAAATTGTTCTGAGTAACCAGTGTTAAATATGGAAGTAGATACACCTGCAATATGATTTTTTTTTATTATTATTCAGTAACTACTTATTATATATTATGTTCATTTTCTTACCTTTTAGCATCCTTCGGACGTGTTGGGAGAACTAAAAACGCGTGATTCCAATTTCGATCATTGTTCCTACAACCCGCTGCGATACAATATCTTTTCGCTGTCTTTTTACTCATTTGAACACTTTTTATTATAATATAACACTGGTATCAACAGATGAATGCGGAACGTTCACTTGCGACGTAAATCGTGAGCGAGACGCGCGCGAAAATCGTGTAGGTACGTGCGTTCCGAGACAGAGCGTGTCAGCCACTGAATAGTCCGCATGCATGCGGCCACCGGCATGTACTTGTAGCGGGAAACGTTAATCGCGGAGTGCGCCCCGCCTGCTATTACAGTAATATGAGTTTAACCTAATTTGTACCAATCTTAAGAATTTAGGCGTATACGCGCATCACACAGATGTTTGTCCTTGCCCGGTTTCGAACCCTGGCTCGCTTCCTAGCGAACGGTGTCAACGTCAAAATACCACAATAATGAGGTAACCTTTTGACCGGTTTCGGTTTCGGCATGATGAGAAGACAAAGGATTGTATACCAACAGATAGTGTTGTATGGTTGGCGCCACACTGCTGCAACGCGCTGTTAAGATTTTTCCTGAAATAAGTACCCTTTTCCGTGGAAAACTAATTTACAATTCGACTTTAGAAAAATATAGATGTACAGTCGCCACCAGATATAAGGCGTTCGTAAATACAAGAACACGACTCCTATTGACTAGGCGTTTTAGTCCATGTTCAGATATTTATGAACACCTTATATGTTGCGACTTATCTGATGGCGATTGTACATACATATTAGAAATATTCGACAATTCGCTTCAACTAAACACTCTGATAAGAATAAAAAGGTATAGGTAAGTTGTTACTTCAACACGTTCAAGTTTTTATAATTTTAGTCATTTAATGCTTAGGAATGTTAACCACAATAACCATAAAGGCAGTTTGAAATGAAATAGATGAATGTATAAATTGTATTTTAATGTTAATATCGGCTCCGTCGCTCTCTGAAGTCCGATGCGATGCCTAGAAATAACGTATGACTACCAGTGACGCCTCTAGCCTAGCACTTCAATGAATTTCGCTCGCATTTTAAGAACCCTTTATGATATTAAATAATCATGAAAATAGTCAAATTTTCTGTATTGATACTGTTAATAAAATCAAACGTTCCATTTATTCGTATGTTACATATTTTCAAGCGGATTTTTATTCCTGTAATGACTAATAGAACTCATCGTATCGAGAACGTAAATAAATGTAGTACCAAATATTACGTTATCAAGCTGCAAACCGTTGAGGTTTCGTGTTCCAAGTAACTATACTTGCGTGGTTTTAATTTGTCTCGCTTTACCTTACTCACTTTACGGTTAAACACTTAACCTTAGTTAATAACAGGTATTTTTTCAGTTAATTAGCATATTACAAGGGCACAGTTTTCGGTAGTTATTCGTCGGTCGATAAGGTGTGACCTATTTAGGGTTCCGTACCCAAAGGGTAAAAACGGGACCCTATTACCGAGCCTCCACTGTCCGTCTGTCTCTATCTCATGAACCGTGATAGCTAGACAGTTGAAATTTAACAACAAATACTAAAATAAATAATTAAGGGGGCTCCCATACAACACACGTGATAGGTTGCGTTAACTTTGCACCGGATTTGTATCCGGCGCCATACATACCAATGGGATAAGTGTTTGTGCGGAACCCTCGGAGCGATAGTCAGACTCGCATTTGGCCGGTTTTCTCTTAAAATATGACGATATCAGAATCAGAAAGTTCCCAGTTAGCTTGAAACACCAAAACACCGCGCATCGAAACTCCAACGAGAAAAGTCGCAGGCAAAAACCGAATCATTTTAAAAGTAATTTGTATTATTTATCAAGATAAAAGAAAAGTTCATTTATGTAGGTTATATCCTACTAAATAAGTAGCAATACAATAATCCGCAGTTGATAGAGTCACGATGGTTCATTTATTTTAAGTTCAATAAAAACAAATACCTACCAATGTTACCAAATAGACTTAACAGATATGAGATATGAATTATGGAGTGACGAACCGGTTTTAGCTGGTGCTATCACACAGTCAAACATATTTTGTAAACAGCTTGATTATGTTTTGTTTGACTGACTTAGTATAAGGGGAAGCGGCTACGCAAACTTAACAATTTTAACTTCCGACCGTGATCCGAATGCAGTAAACAATATTACTCAGGATCTCGTTTTACTATTGATGTGACAGAAATTTTATTTTACAGAACTAATGGCTTTTTATTATGTAAAACTAGCGACCAGCCCCGGCTTCGCACGGGTGCAATGCTGATAATTATGCATGTATTATACATATAAACCTTCCTCTTGAACACTCTATCTATTAAAAAAACGCATCAAAATCGGTTGCGTAGTTTTAAAGATCTAAGCATACATAGGGACAGACAGACAGGAAGCGATTTTGTTTTATACTACGTAGTGATAGTGAAGTGATTAATGTAGCGTATATAAATGCGCGGTTCTTTCACCGCCGGCTTCGAATAGATTGACGGTTTTCAGAATTCCTTATTTAATGCATTCGCTACGTTAACGGTAAAATTTCCAGAGCCCGAACCGGTAAAATCTTCGGGTTCGGAGATATTCGCTTTGGTAGGTCACATTGAACAAAAAATCTATTTACTTTTTGTTAATGAAACTGTTCGTTTGCTTAACGTTACAGAGAGGTACAAATTGTCAATTAGTCAATTTCCCTAATAAAAAATATATAAAAGAAGTTGAGGGCGATCGGATACAAGATATCTAAGAGAATTAATAATCTAACTTTTTTGCCTGTGCATGAAAAAAGTAAAGAGTGTGTGCGAGTGTCTTTTTAGCAAAATCTTAGAGCATTTTTAAATTGTCTTATTTAGTGGTAAATCGTACTCGAAATATGGTATGAATATAAAAAATTCAATAACTATAAGGTAGTCATAAAAATCCAAACAAAACTATTAGTATTACATCCTGGTCACGGCACCAAAGTGTAAACAAGCTTAACTAGTTAAAAAAATACAAGTAATTTCGTGATACTGTGATTTTAACTAGGTCCGAGCCGCTTTAACTGCTTTGATATGTAATGTGCTCGCCTCAGTTTTGGCAAATGACGTCCTCTTAACGATGACACTCAGCCACTCGCGTGACATACCTAAACTCGAACCAGTTGAGATTGACGTCAAAATCGACTTTATTCAGCATTAATATTCAATAAGCCAGTTCTTTGTTTAACACAAGTGTTTTTTGCATGTTTGTACGAGTAAGCTACTCTTTAATACCACCGTTATTATTACCTGAGCTGTATGTAGTTTTAATGTCTCCCTTACTAATAAAATGACTAGGATTAATGGTAAGAGGACCAGACAATATGATCACTAATATATTAGATGACTAGGTTTTGTCCGCGACTTCACTCGCGTCAAAACATATACACATACATTTTCCTGAATATTGTATGTATCGTAATGTTATCATTATACTTTCCAGAGTCATTAAAATGATTTCGATTCGTTTTAAACTTTGCTTTGCTTTTAGTCTGCAAGGTTTTCTTACGTGGGTATTTGACATATCATTGAAATTCGTATACCAAAGGTTAGCGCTGTTTTAAATTCGGGCCTCATTTAACGTCAATAAAAAAAATCTATGAGTCAATTTCCATAAATCCGTTCATTAGCTTAATTTTATTATATTATTATGTGTCATTAAGGTGTCGTTAGGATTTCTCCATTGAGGCACATTAAGATCTTACCAAAAAACCAAAGGAAAAAGAAAAAAACCGGCCAAGTGCGAGTCGGACTCGCGCACCGAGGGTTCCGTACAAACACTTTCCATCCCTAGGTGGTTAAGTTTGCACCTGGTATGTATAGCTCCCCATATAAATTAGGTGCAAAGTTAGGTATTAAAAAAACTACTTACTAGATCTCGTTCAAAACAATTTTCGTTGGTAGTTTTTATAGTAATGTACATCATATGTTTTTTTAGATTTTTCATTTTCTTATTTTAGAAGTTAGAGGGGGGGGGGGACCAACTTTTTTCCACTTTGGAAGCGTCTGTCACGCAAACTATTCGGTTTAGAAAAAAAATATTTTAGAAACCTCGATATCATTTTTGAAGACCTATCCATAGATACCCCACGTATGTGTTTGATGAAAAAAAAATTTTTGAGTTTCAGTTCTAAGTATGGGGAGCCCCCAATATTTATTATTTTTTTTTTTATTTTGGCATCAAAATCTTAATGCGGTTCACAGAATACATCTACCTACCAAGTTTCAACAGTATAGCTCTTATAGTTTCGGAAAAAAATGGCTGTGACATACGGACGGACAGACAGACAGACATGACGAATCTATAAGGGTTCCGTTTTTTGCCATTTGGCTACGGAACTCTAAAAAACCAGTCAAGGAAATTTAAACACAATAGTTTTTCGCTCTTGTCAAAATGACAATAAAGGTCAAAAAGGAACGCGTTTCATTTTCCTTTACATGACTTATGTGTAAATGGGTGGAGCAACTTTTTCTTGCTGTTATTCTGTCCCGTGACCCAGGGGACAATAGTGATTAAACTTCTAAGAAAAGTGTTGATAATTTATATTACTGGTATTGTCGGGAGATAGTCTATATAAGATGGACTTATAAATGCTTAAATTACAAAGCTTTTGCTAAATATAACCTCATAGAAAATCGTAGTTTGAAAAAGTGACCCAGGGGACATCACCATGGCAACGAGTGGCAGAAAATAGTTGATTGACCCAAATGATTCACTAACTGGTGCTTAATAAAAAGGCAAGGCATGTAAAGGCCATAGAAGGCACTAAACTAATACAGATCGTTACAATTACAAGTGTGTCAACAGTAGGTACGCTGTTTTGGTACATTCATTGACGGCTGGACACTTATATTTAGAGAACCACTTTTTAGCGACTACTCCCATATATTCCTTATTTTTGTTTTGATCGCACATAACCTAATGAAAGAATGTTAGAACCCAAGGCAGGGACTTAGGAAATCTAGTGCGTACTGCACAAAGGCACAAAGCTACGCAGATTACGATCATCAGGGACTTTATCCAAACATGTACTTACATACCTACTCCTACTGCTTTTTTTACTATGGCTCCAGGCAGTTTTACCTCCAAACAACTATTCTAAAACCTAATTTTCCGCCGATACCAATTTTCTCTACGATGGACTGCAGTCTCTCCAAACTGCACTTCATTCACGTGTGTAACGTGACATTTTATCAACATCAGCTGCTCGGAGTCACGTGACCGTATAGTATTTGTAAACCGCCCGTCCTCGCCTGACCTTTGTTTGTACAGTGCATCACATAAATTCGATGACAAACGCACCGTTATTCCAATACTAGTAAGGTTCAATGTGTTAACTGGTGTCGCTGGCCGTACGCTGTTTTTAGTTCGCATCGTGACCATTGTATTTTTGGAACGGTTTTTAGGGCTATCGTACACGATACTCATTAACTCGTTCCATATTTAAACATGCGAATATTCACTCTGAATTTGTTAAATAAAAACTTTCCTTTTAAATTGAGAGCAGTTACAATTTGAAAGTGGTAGAAAACGGAGGGAATGTATAGAAACAACAACGCATAGAATTTGACTTTGTTTTGTCGTGCCTCTTACATCTTTTAACTCGTTGTTAGACTATGCAGTTGCTAAAAATTTACATAATTATATTTGCTTTTAGATGGCTATGTCTATTTATGTATTTATTTTTGAACATTCAATACATTAGGTACTTAGTGAATCCACTGTGTAAACTTTGCGCCATCGATGCTTCTTTAAAGGTTTTCTGCTTAATATATCGACATATTAAATTTATATGATGTAGTCCATCAAATGTTTATGGCATGTAAACGTAGTTCCAATGTAGGTAATATAAGTAAAACATAAAAGTTTTGAATGGGAATCTAGCGAAATTTCATAAGAATATTAAATATGGGTTCTAATTCTAAATACCTTTTGATTTTTTTTCTCGCAAATGATACATCTATATACTTTTTTGTTCCTTTACAACCCAGAACTTGCTTTTTCATTTCATTACTCATTAGCCAACTATTACATATTATATCAATGATAGGCGCTCCGGCGACCTTATAGAATATAGTTCACCTCGATAAAGTTGTAGGCCGGTTCAGTAGAGCGACATTTCGTTCTTTAGTGCTAAATTCTGTAATTAATACAACCAATACATAGGTAATTAAATAAATATGCTAATTGACTCACGTTAAACTGTATTAAAGTAATGTTTATTTCATATAGTATTTATGTAGCATAGGAAACCTAAATATATATTTTTCAGTTTATAAAAGTAGAAGATGGCTGAATAAATGGATTTGAAAATAATGTTTTTATACGCATTAAACGCTGCCCGCCATGTTCGCCCATGATAGTGACGTCAGCGATCCCGTAAAGAAAACTGAAGTGCTGCTCCGACGACTCCGAACAGTACCGTCCGTCTTGATCTCCTATCAAAGTATATTTGAGCAAGCGGGACGGCACTATACGACGGTCGTATTTCGAACATCGGAATCTGTTTATTTACTCGGTATTCTACGTCACGCCACAGATAACCTAAAGGCAACAATGGCGGACGGCGTTTTTAGTCTGTTCATGAAATTTCTATTAGCTAAAACACACACATTTCGATTCTAAATTCTCTAATTGATACAACCAGTATATTAGTAGTTGTCTAATTGAATAAATTGGTATGAATATATTTCCATTTAACAACACGCGAAGTGATGAGCTGTTTCCCGGAAACAGCGATTTCATTACATTATTATCCTTTTTTGGTAGCCTTGCGAATATAGGACTTTGTCTGTACTCATGAGATCAAAATGAGCCAAGTAAAATATCGAAAGCCACGGAGACGGGCTATCAATTTAAATGACAAAATATTACGCAATTATCCCGTAAAGTTACCAAACTGGACCAAACTACGTCGTTCAATTAGCAATGAATCTAGAATCGATCTAAAAACATAAGATCGTGGCATGAAATGGAGCATTTGGCTCTCGAGCTAGCATCTTGCTGAGGTGAGACCTTTTCGTGGCACAGCCATAAAAAATAATTGCTTTTTGTTTTATTTTATTTTCTTCTAATTTCTGTCACACCTTTTATGTAATTATGTTTTGTGTCTCGTCACGAATAGTATTTCTTTCTTTCTTTCTTTCTTTCAATTTCAATTCAGAAAGTAGAATCTCCTACCTGACTAAAGCGCTAGATGGAAATCTAGATTCTAGTTTTCTCGCCACTTTGGTACTTTTTATTGCTTTCGCTTCATATTTAGTTCAGAAATAAGTAGCTTTTTTTATTGTTCAGTATCGCCGCTTGGAAACGGCAACGCTCATCGATTTTTTTTATATTGAGCACTTCCGGACTCCTCAATTCGCATATAAATTAAAGTATTATTAAAATTAAATAAATAAAATAAATAAATAAATATTAAGGGACAATCATACACAAATCGACCTAGTCCCAAACTAAGCAAAGCTTGTACTATGGGTACTAGACGACGATATACATAATATATAAATACATATATAGATAACATCCATGACCCAAGAACAAATATTTGCCCCGGCCGGGATTCGAACCCGGGAGACCGCCGGCTCAGTAGGCAGGTGTCTACAAACCGAGCCAAACGCGTCGTCGTCGAATTATTTAATATACTTAGTACTCTAACAATGAATTTGAATTTAATATTCATAGTCATTGAATCCATGAATGGCTTAGTTGTTGTAGGTACTTTCGTTGTGATTTCAGTTGACTGCCTGTCGAATTCTGTCTATTAAACAACACTCTTTTGTCCACTAACAGTATCCGGCTCGAAGGACCATCGTTGCTACCATAGATGGTTATCGATTCGTGATATAATAATTGGTTCTTAAGTTATGGTTATTATCACGCTAATATTATAAAGGCGAAAATTTGTGAGTGTGTTTGTCACTTCTCGCTCAAACGGCTGGACCAATTTTGATAAATTATGGTATGAAGGTAGCTGACACCCTGGATTAACACATAGGCTACTTTTTATCCCTAAAATGTAGTGTTCCCGCGGGGTGAGCGGGTAACACAGCGCGGCGTAGCTGGCCTGACATAATTATAGGTCGGTCCTCTGCTTGGGATCGGCGATAAAATACCACTCAATCATGGTGTATGCGAATGATCTCATAAAGGGCGCGTGTAATCTCACGGTCGCGGGACTTGGTTATTCCATAACAGTTTCCATTAATGGATATCGGCGTGCTATCAGTTTAATAGTACATTACTACAGAGGCCGGGAAGAGAGGGGTGGCCGGCCGAATACATATAGACATCATAAATTTATTTCTATAGACATTATAAGTAAGCTACCAAAAACCATAACTAACACGTATTAACACTATTTCTTTGTCGGTATTTTCGTCGGAACTCATATTGAATTATGAATACTAAAATTAACAACGCACAACAAAACTCATAAAACAATTACAGAGAAGATATTTCAAGTTTCCCTCGGAAAGGATTTAAAAAAATCCTACGCGTTTTTTATGGTTTGAGTAGACAATCTTATCGCTAATATTTAGATGAAATATTTTCAATTTATATTTTAAAAATTAACAGAATTAGTTAATTATGTGTTGTTTCTTAACTTGATCAAAAGATACCAAATCGCTAATTGTTTTTTTTTTAATAAGCATGGTGGCAGAATCTCATAGTTAACCAAAAATGTTTCTTTGTTTTGTTTTTTTAATGGCTGATCCATGATGCCATGTTACAAACTTATGTGGAGTTAGTTAGTTAGTTAGTTGCGCTGGGCATTTTCCGCAAGTCGACATCCAACGTGCCTATTTTGCGTGAAAAGGGGGTAGCGCTACTCCAACCACCCCAGCTCCTCCACGAACCTAAGCAAAGCCTTGATGTTGCTTATGGCTTCGTGTACGGTACTTGGAGATCCTAGGTATTTCATCCTGTATCCTTCTACCTGTTTGCAATCTAGTAGAATATGTTTGGTGGTTTCTTCTGCCTCCTTGCATGCTCTGCATACTGGGCTGTCTGTTATACCTAAATTGAAAAGGTGTTTGTTTAGAGTATTATGTCCCGTTATTAATCCTACTATCTTGCGTAGTTGGATCCTGTGGATTCTCAGTAAGATGGTGGTGAGTTTGTGGTTCCTATTCGGAAGTATTTCTTTTGTTTGTCTACACGTTCCTATGTCTTCCCAGTATTTTTGGTGTTGGTATAATATGTGTTGGTTCATTATTTTTGTGGAATAGAAATTAACTTATGTGGAATAGAAATTAAAAAAGAGCGTGTTGCGGGCCTAGGCGTCCAATTTTGTATGAAATTCCATTAACGACCTCTCGTCAAGCTGCATCGGAAACGTCATACTTCGCAGCCCAATATTTCATTGCATGTTTGAGAAATTATTCATTGTATGAGAACCGTTATCTAATAGTACAAACCTATGGATGAGTGTTCTCAAGATGTATAAACAGCCTTTGTAGCGGGCCGGGAAATGTTTAATATACCTTTCTTTTTAATTCTATGTCATGTTGGTAATTATAACGTTTGTTATAACACGCGTTCACGCATGTAAAACAAAGCTAACCTATCCTAATGTTATCTTTATCCATGCTCCAGCAAAGATAACAATTGTAATTGTATTACCTATGTCCTAAGAATGCCGAACGTCACATTCGAAGCGTTACATTAGGTTAGTAAACATCATCAAATCGGCAATTTTATACGAAGTTGTAGTTGTACTTTTTTAAGGATCTGAGTAATTTTTATAATTTCTGGTTAGTATCGCGAGTACCATCGACTAGAAGAAGAAAAAACCTAAATGTTTCATACAAATATCGTTCATCCGTTCCATTTAAATCGAGGTACCTACATAAATACACTTAGTATTTACTATGGAAAGGTAACGGAATCTGAATAAAAAAATATTAGCACATATTTTCCCTCCTATTATCGGGCACGATCTCACGATTCGTAGGAGAAATGATATAAAATTTGTCAGACCTAAAAAAAATTTAACTACATCTTTCTATAAAATTACGATTACCCAGTAGACAACCGTCCTTATATGGCAAAAAAAAAAATTTTTTCGATCATTTAACGGGGCACCTTTTCTATTGATTATTTAACATAAGAATCGGTAATAGTATTTTTTTCATAATTTTTGGACAAAAATTAGGGGTCGCGACCACAGCTTAAACTTTGTGAAAAAAAACTAAACAAACATATTACATAAAAAATCTGATTAATTGGAAAAAATACTTCTTCAAGTGGTAATAATTGCAGTTACATTTTCTAAAACAGATATTATTATCAACTACACAATAAGGTATTCATTACAATACATAATAAAATTACCAAATTATGACAAAAGAGTGGATTTTTGGGTCTTGGGGTACTTTTTCCGAATTGTTTTACTATTAAAGGCAAATACTGTTTCTGTTTAAAAGTGAGACTGGAAGTGTTGAAGGCCCTGCTTCCTGGTTCACGTCAGGTGTTGGAATGGTATTTTCACTGTTAGATGTAGATGACAACTTAGATAGGATAGGATTTTGGAAACATCTTGAAACGGGCTTTCATTAAAACATATTTCAAGCCGATGAAGAAGATGTCTCAATACCTGAGGCCCGTGAAGAGCAGCATCCCTCTGCAGAGTGCTGGTGTTTACAAGCTGGACTGTGAGTGTGGTCTGTCATACATTGGCCAAACGAAACGCAGTATAGCTATACGGGTTATGGAGCATGTCAAACACCATTGTCGCAACAGGTCTGCGAGCATGGCATGGACAAACCAAACCATTCAATAAAGTTTGATAATAAGTACTTCAATCTTTGCCAGAGAGAAACGATATTTTCCCAGAATGTTGCGTGAGGCTATTCAAATTAAACAATACCCCAATTTCAATAGAGAAGATGGTTAGTCATTACCGCCGGCTTGGGATCCTGTTGTACATCTTATCAAGGATCAAGCAAGACACAAGAATGGAAACCCTGGGCCTCGAACCGTGTAAACAAATTAGGGATAAAAGTAGTATATGTAGAGTATTTGTTTAAAAGTATATCATAGTAATAAGGTGATCTGGGAGTTTTCTTTCGGCGGTTATTTCTCCTCAGTAAGCCTTATAGTGAACCGCTGGTAGATATTTATTAAATAAAATAATTAATGCAGAAGGGCTATAATTATTTTATTTAATAAATATCTCGCACACGTGTAACTGTCTTAACACATTAGGCCTATCTGGCAAGTATGTACACCTTTATTTTTAATTCATATTTATGAAATGGATAGCATGCACAAATGTAACTTTGTTTGAGAAAAATGTGTGTTTCTCAGTCAACCTTTGACAACGGTAACTGGAAAGCTACCGAAACGTCAGAGAGGCACAAATAATTGATATACGCGATATAATCTGCTTAAATTGTTTTATTTAAATGAGTCACAGTTGTCAGTTTCCTTTTTACTTCACGTTACCGAGTTTTTGGAAGTTTTCTTAATTCTTTAAATTCTGAACCTCTCTCAGTAAGTTTTTTTTGTTGACTGGTCATAATAGCTGCTCCATTTTGAAGATGTGAATTGTATTTTCGTTGACACGCTCATGCCAATGCTTGTAGACGCCATTCCGACACTTCACAACGATACGCCTGAGTATGACGTGCACACTCTCAGAGTAACGAAAATGTGCTGAGAATCGTTCCACGCGGTCGCGTCACGGAGGTGCGAGAAGAAGGTGGAAGTCGCGTTAGTGCACCAATATTAAGCAATAGCACTTGATTTAATTAAAAAATTGCAAAATTAATAATAAAAACGCAGGAAAAAACAGTTGTCTCGATTCATAAAATTGCAATTTTTTTATTTTTTTTTCAGAACTTTGACCTTCAGTCGCGACCTCTAAAACTCGATCAAAAAATGAAATAAAAATAATGTGGAAATAACTCATACTAAATAACGATTTGATGAGGTGCCCCTTTCACTTTTAAAAAAACGAAAAATAAGGACCACCCTATTACCCAGGTGTAGCTTATAAACAAAACGTTTGCGGAACACTGCTCTAGATAACGGACTTTTAGTCGGTGGAACGGGACATTGTGTTCTTGAATGATTCAAGTGATTGGGCCACGTCATGTAATCGAACCATATTATACAGTGCGTGAGCTGTCGGAATGTGACTCACGTTTTATCCCTGTCTCTCTCGCTCTTACGCGACCCAGATAAGACCCTCTCAGTTTTCACTCAAACCCGACTCGTAATCTTAGAGCTCATGGACTGTACTAATTTGCGTAATCTCAGCTGTAATCAGTAGGCGGGATTCTGATTGCACGGTAGTACTTTAGAGACCTATGGGCCGATATTAACATTAAAATACAATTCATACTCATTTATTTATTCCATTCCAAACTACCTTTATAGTTATTGGAGTTAACATTCCCAAGCATTAAATGACTAAAATTATAAATATATTTTTTTACAACATTACAACAAACTCTATTAATTATCGAGTTAACGATATTAATTATTGATTTCATGCATTTTCTAGTCATAACTGGCTATTCGATCTATTTAGAACCCATCACTTTACTCCAGAAACGTGTAAAAACACGCAAATATTTATATATTCTATGACGACGAAAAAAAAATGCTTACACAAATCAGGTATTTGTATATTCTTCTGACTTTGTCCTTGACTATAAAATTATAATTACGAATTGAATACACTCATGAGTATGAGTATGAATTGTATTTTGATGTTAATATCGGCCACATAGCTCTCTTAAATCCTACCGTGCTTTCAGAAGTCCGATACCTAGTAATCAGTGGGATCTCGAGGTTGTTGCGATGCGATCTCACAACTAGCTTGACACATAGCACGATTATCTCGTAGCTTTGGCCCGGTGTTCGTGAACCGGGGCCAACTATGCAAGGGCAACTATAGGAAGTAGGGGGCACCCGACGCGACGGTCTCTGGTTGGATATAGCGGATATAGCTGTAGAAGATTGGCTTTCCACACGGCTTCGCCTGGCGAATTGCGCGGTGGCAGATAAACCGTGCGCGGTTTTCGCCCACCGTATATTATGTAATAGATATTAGTTCCTTGTTTTAAATAAATAAAAAAAAAAAAAAAAAAAAACCCTTCTGGCTTATATTAATGAATAGCGAAGATGAAAAAAGGAATTTCGATGTTTTCATAGAAGAAGAATATTTTTATTGAATAACTGTGTACTTAAGTTAGAAAGTGAATTGGTTACAACAGTTTCCCTAAAATAATAGCTAAAATGCGAAATATTCACCAAGGTTATCAGAACACTGAAGCAACCAATTTTTTAAATTAGTTTTAAATGCATACATTTAAAGATTAATAAACAAATAAATATCAGACAACCCTACACAAATCGATCTAGCCCCAAATTAAGCTCAAGAAGGCTTGTGTTATGGGTACTAGACGACGATATACATACTTATATAGATAAATATATACTTAAATACATAGAACAACCATGACCCAAACACAAATGTTCGAGCTCATCACACAAATATTTACCCTGACCGGGATTCGAACCCGGGAGTGCCCGGGACCGCCGGCTCAGTAGGCAGGTCTCTACAAACCGAGCCAACCGCGTCGTCAAAGATAAATATTATATTTGTGTAAATAGTTTAGTCTGTCTCGTGTGAGTAAGACACTATACTTATGTAGTTAATGTAACGTTAGTGAATATTTCTCTGTCTCTGTCTGAGCTGACAGGTCTGAAGGATGAAAATTAATTAATAATTTTTAAATTCATATTTATAGTAAAATAGATAGTTTGGATAAATGTAACTTTGACAGAGATAAGTTGTGTTTTTCTCAGTCAACCTTTGACAATGACAATGGTAACTGTAAAGCTACCGAAACGTCTAAGAGGCTCAAATAATTAATATACGCGATAAACAAAATTAAGGAAAAGAAATGCATAGTTCTCGAAAGACGGAAACGAGCGAAGCGATGAGATTGCCTTACTGCATCATATAATAATCCGTGTAATTATGGAAATCGAGGGTGGATCAAATAGTAGGTACCTACCCGTGTTTGATGGCAGGTGGCGTTACTTAGGAAAGTTGGCATTATCGTCGCCGTTTTGTAAGACTTGTTTTGTTTTTCGTAAAAAATGGAGAAAGATTTCGTTCCGTAATTCGCTTCTTATTTTTGGATGGAAAAACATGCGAACCAATAAAAGTTATAATAGATGCTGTCTACGGAGGTCTTTCGCCGTCTATGACAACCGTAAGATATTGGTTTAATGAATTTAAACAATGTCGTACATCTGTTTCCGACGAGGACCGCCCACGGCGCCCGGCAGACGTGGTTACTGGTTACCGAAGAAGTCATGCAAAAGGTATGAAAAAAAATGGTCACCGATCGACGTACCAAAGTGCGTGAATTAGCATAGGCTGAAGGGGTGTCGTACGGAACAGCAATTAATATAATACACGATAAATTACATATGAAAAAAGTGTCCGCCCGATGGCTGCCGCGATTGCTCACGGATGAAAATAAGCGGTTACGGCTGTCAATGTCGAAGGAGTCTTTGGGCTTGTTTAAGTGGAATCCGCAGGATTTTTTCCGTCGTGTCGTTACTGTTGGTGAAACCTGGATCCATTAGTATACACCTGAGACCAAGCGGCAGTTTAAACAATGGATTTTTCTAACTAATCTGCCCCAAAGAAGGCGAAAACGGACCCATCAGCCGGAAAAGTCATGGCCACGATTTTTTGGGATAGTGAGGGAATAATCCTTATAGATTTCTTACAAAAAGGGAAAACTATTACAGGGCCGTACTATAGTGAGTTAGTGGACCGATAAAAAAAAAAAGAAAGGAGCCACGGCCCCATTTGGCAAAGAAGAAAGTGTTGTTCCATCATGACAGCGTTGTCAGCAGACAACGCTGTCATGATAGAACAACACCAGCACATTCATCCAAAATTGTCACTGCCAAATTAACCCAACTACGTTATGAATTGCTGCCACAGCCGCCTTACTCACCGGATCTGGCTCCCTGTGACTTTTTTCTGTTCCCCAATATGAAAAAATGGCTCGGGGGAAAGAAATTCAGGTCAAACGAGGAGGTTATAGCTGAGGCAGAAGCGTATTTTGAAGAGTTTGACAAATCCTACTTTTTGGAGGGGTTAAAGAATTGGCCGAAACGCTGGGAAAAGTGTAAGGACCTAGAAGGAGATTATGTTGAAAAATAAAATAAATATATACCTATGCGTCTTCATTTCTAACACAGGTACTTTTTGATCCACCCTCGTATCGAAGAATAACACTTAAGCTTTGTTTTATCTTGGATAGCTACCGTTTATTACACAATGAATGATCTTATGTATGACACACGTCCTTATCTTTTGTATAAGTTTATATTTTATAGAAGGTTATTATGGCGGCTATACCTACATAATCTCACGTAAAAAGAGTCAAGAGTAGAGTCACCTCTAACAGTTTTCTTTCTGTTTTTGTTTATGGCCATACATATAAAAAAAAACCTAACCGATTGATGCCATGCACTCTACATATCTAAAGTTTTGGGTAATTTTTTTCCTTAAAGTTTACCAAATTCACTCAAATCTTGTTAAAAGGGGAAACGAAGGTGACGGACCTTATGGTCTTCTATTTTGAACTTCGGAGTTGCCACCCAAGAGTCAGGTTTTTCGTATCAGGAGCAATCCGTGTGCAAAACCCAGTAATACACAAACACGTTTTAAAATCGTGATCGTGTATCGCATCAGAATATCTAATTTAACTCTATACGACCCAGAATGTCTAGATAAACTATAAACATCATAGTATCTTATAATAGTATTGGCGATATACTAACACTCAACATAAAATTGATAAGCCATAGTTTGACATGGCATTTAAGAGTCAACACTCTTAATAAAATAACGTACTTAACTGTTAAAGCCACGTGGGATTGGAATACAGAAAATAAGTATGTTTATATTTAAGTAGATTAGTCTATCTAATAATCTACATTAAAAAAAACCCGACCCAATCAAATATAGAACGAACTCGACAGACAAGGCTTTTTATAAAAAAAACGCATTGAAATCGGACCACCCGTTTGGAAGCGACGACGATGCCTCAGACTGACACAGATAGTCAAACACAAAGATACACATGTTAAACTTCTTACACCCCTGTTTTTTGTAGGGGGTTAAATATTATACCTCAAGACTCAAGAGTCATGGTGACGAGTTGTTGGGACACTATTTATTGAGAGGTTTTGGAATAAAAACGCGCAGAGTACTTAACTACGGTTCTTTAGAATCGCCATATTTTTCTCTCTGGCGCTCGCAGCCTCCCATTGGCTGACGCTAAAACGCGCGCCATTTTGAGAGCGTGGACGCCGAGTTTTCTGTTGTGGCAACCCGCCACAGAGTAATAACTACAGAGACTAAATACATAGATCTAGAATAGACAATTAACAGAATAGCTGTTCTATACAAAGATACTTTAACATATTCCATTGTTACAGCTACCTAGTATCCGGTGACGCGGACGGCAAGTGCTACATCTGGGACTGGAAAACCACGAAACTCTACAAGAAGTGGAAGGCCCACGACGGAGTCTGCATCACCGCCCTGTGGCACCCACACGAACCCTCGCGGCTGCTCACGGCTGGCTGGGACGGGGTCATCAAGTACTGGGATTGAAGTCACTGGTACTTAGGTCATACTTATCAAATGGAGGCATTGAAGACTAGTATTCAGAGGGGCTGCTTCGAGGTTAGAAAATCGAAATTTATAAAACGAAGGACGGCACCATACGAAATTGGAATTTCGAATTTCGGAGTAACCCCTGTCGATATATTAGGTACTCAGTTCATTCTCGGTTTATCCTTCTTTTATATACGAACGTTTCATAGAATGTTTCAGTTCATAGAAAGAACCCATAAAACATTTCGGATTGTTATACAACAAACCTAACCTAATCTTTAAGTGTCATTTTTGATCTTTATGAAAAATTTAAGTATCGGCAAACATTCATGGGCATAAATTGTCTATGAAATGCAGATTCGATGAAACGTTGTGTCTATAAAAGAAGGGGATTCCGTAACTTGGTCGTTGGTCGTGCCCACTAAGCTATAGAGTGATATGAATTAAACTTGTATCTCCAAGCCATATTTGGCGAATGAAGACTTCAAAAACGCTCAGAATATACAAGTATTCAATTATTTTTACCATCCGACAGAATCAGTTCTAGCCATGGACAGTGAAGTGATGTGAAGTTACTTTAAGTGACAGACGGAGTTACCTTAAGGTAATGAATAGGACATTACTTAGTATTAGGCCATTTTGTAATTTCAATAAGTATAGGACATATAGTGCTAATTGTCAGTCAGCTGTAGAGAAAAGTAAACCAACTTGCGATGCGATGGCATGCAAGGAAGTTTCTCTTACTTTTTCTGACTGTATGTCATAGGAACCAATAGCTGACCAACACCGATAGTTTTGTGAATGAAAGATGCAATAAATGTATTTTAGTATGATTTAAAACCCTTAAATGCATATGGTATCAAAAATGATACCACATTTTACTTCTGAAATTACTTAAATAACAAATGTTATTTTTGTCAATTCTGAATTTGAGACTCAGCTAGACAGTCTGAATGGACTTTTAGTCGATTTTCGACGTGTGTTATTTCAGTGGTACCTATCGTTTTTGATACTTCATGCACCTAAGGGTTAATAGATATCTGATTCATACTGGATTATGTAAAGTGTAACGATAAACAACCAAGAGAACAATAAACAGTACACCTACACATGCAGTTTTTATGTTTTTTTAATGTGTTATTTCATTATGAAATCAATTCAGACGACTCAGTTTTCTCGATCACATGTTTTTTTCCTATTTAACTGTAGATAAAATCAATGGCATGTGGTAAATCTCACAATGTTGGCACTCTAACTTCAAAACTTGACCCCCCTTCCGCCCCTTCTGTCAGTCATATCTGCAACTCGAGTATGTTGCCATAATTTGGACTATGTACTAAATTTTATTAGTACGTAATCCATATTTGTCATAAAGTCAAAATACCCATCCAACATAAAGAATAATTAAACTACATGGTGAGATGGAGAATAATTTCCAATAATACAATAAGTACAAATTTCAATATCAAGTTTCCCGCCTCTGGAACCGCCTTCCCCTCAAGATCAAAAAAGCTCCGAACAAATGGGCTTTCAAATAATGTTTGCGTGACCTCTACGCTAGCAGAGTTGTGAATTCTTAGATTATCTGATTGGTATGTATCATCTGTATTTATTTATATGTGTATATATTATATGAATGTATGTATTTATCTAAATATTATTTTTTTTAAACTTGTTTTAGTTGCACCGCCCACAATTTATCTGCTTTATCCGAAGGTTGACTGGTAGAGAATGTCTATTATGGCATGAGTTTTCTTTTGTGCAATAAAGATTAAATAAATAAATATCACGGTCACTCAAAATATGGGAGCGGTTGGTATCTTTCTGAGATCTTTGCGAGAGTCAACGCTCGGACAACTAAAAGTCAAACTAAGATAAAAGGTCACACAGCACTCAGACTTAAAGTGTCGTCATTTGAACTAGTAATTTCGTTTCTTTTCCGACAGTTCGGCGACACTCCAATGAGAGCCAATTTACTTTAGTACGATCGAATACAGGCATGACACGAAACATAAAAAGCGAAATAGGGTTTCTCGTAACCGTATATCGCTGGCTCAATATTAAAAGGTTCTAGGTTTCGCTTTTAACGAGTTCAAATTTGAACATTGCCATAATGGCATGAAGTTTAATTTTAACTACTCTGAAAATGTAACATAGAACACTGTAATATTGGGCCAGCGATATGGCGTCTGTGGCTCCTTATGTGCTCTTGGTAAATTGTCACCTTGCACTCGTTCACTGCTGAAAGTAGTGCGGTAAGACGTGAATATTAACGTATTCACATAGAAGTAGCTAAGGTGTAAAGCCTTGTTTATTTGAATAAACAATGCAAAGATTGAAACACAAAGCATAAGGGAAAATTCGAAAGGTTATCTGGGCGTTAGGGTGGTGGAAAGGTCCCACGCTGGACCGGTAATCCAGAGGTATTGGGTTCGATTCCCGGTCTCTTCCACCAGATTAAGCAATTATATATTTTTTTATTGTCACTGTTATTTGAGCCATTTCCGTGTCAATTTGTCACTCTAATGACAATATGAGGAACTATTCCTAGTCCGACAATGAAACGAAAGTACGAGTGTCCGTTCTAGGTTAAAGACAAACTATTTTTATAGTGATCGAATCTTAATTCCATAGACAGTCAATTTGCGTTTTTATGTCAATATGTAGAAGTAGGATTGTTGTAGAAGTATTAGTGGCTTGGTTTGGTTCTGCGTGTCAGATAACAAATAAGTCTTCGAACTTCAGCAACCTATATTATCTGAAATATTTTGGCTGGGATTTTAATTTCTGTTCGATTGATGAATTGAATACCTATAGTCTTATCTGCTGATATAGTTACCATGTAGCGACAATTCAAGCACGTGCTTTATGAATCATTGTGATTTTCCTTTTCTTGTACGGGTAAGGTAAACGTCCCTGTGCTCGACACGGTAATGCCTAATAGTTGACACCATGCTGTCACCTCTATTGCTAATGACATAACATTCAAGATGGCAACTATTGGGACAGTGTCGAGCACAGGGATGTTTACTTTATGTACCCTCTTCACCAGTTTCTGAGGAAGTATGCAATTTTCTGCTGGCCTAATACTTCCATTTAACCCTTTGAGCGCCAAGCGGCAAAGCAATTCACCGTGCCACTGACGCCAAACCAAAAAAAAAAAGGTTCTCCAAAATTAACAGAGATTGAAAAACATAGATAGTGGTTTGAATTAGCATGTTTTTGACCAATGAAATTTTTGACGTCAATAGGCGTCATTGGCGTCAGCGGTACGAATTCCCGATGACGTGATTTGCCGTCTTTGGCGGTCAAAGGGTTAACTTATCTTAATTCGATTTTTTCATACGAACTGTTTATAAAGTTCGAGTTAAATAAATACAGTAGGTACAGTCGAGTTCTTTTTATGAGCAATAGTATCTGAACACATGTTTGATAACATTCTTGTTCTTATCAACAAATACTTGTCATTACATATGTCGCTAATTGAATGAATATGCGACCGTATAATTCTGTACCCTTACCAAACGTGACCTTACTCGCTAGTGACTGTATAAACGGTTTGTATGGAGTATTGTAGTTCTACAAAGTAACCGCCAGGGGGCGGTGTACTACTCTCCATACAAATAGTTTACGCTGTCGCTAGCGAGTACGGCCACGTTAACTCATGGTACTGTACTAATAAGGGTGTGGTGTGCCATAACCCTATAACAAAACACTGTTTCAGGTAATTGAATCTATACAACGACGCAGTATTTTATTATTAACTGAGCGAGCGAAGAGTTTCTGTGTTTCGTGTGTACGAATGTTTGGATATTCGGGTGTCCGTTTGTCCGGCTGTTCTCACCTACAGGCCGTGTTTCTGAACCGAGTCTCGTGAAATTTTGTAAGCAGGTCCAATAATTATGCAGATTTATTGGTCGAGTTAATTTTTCGAAACTTTCCAATATGGCGGAAATGAGGGGGTTGAAAACGTAAAAAAATACATATTTCAGCCATTTCGTAAAATTATCGCGATGTTTACGGCTCACAGAGCCGCTAGTAATAACAAGGGTCAAGGTGATGTCACGAACTCTGCCTTAGCGGCAAGCGGTGCGACGCGCGATACTTGTGTCTCGCTCACTCGCGTCCGGTTGCCGCCCGCGGATCTCGCTCAACCGCTCACCGCGCAGTCGTGACATCTCCGTCAGACTTTAAAAAGTAGTAGGTATGAGGCTGTTTAAAAGTACAACTTCAAAATCATAATTATCATGCCATCATCATGCAAATATTGCGTAATTGGAATGAAAAAATAAAAGATGAACTTCAGAGTAAATCCTGCTTTCTTCGAACCGGATTTATTTAAGGAAGTGACTTTGAACTTGACTGTGTATAAAACACAGTTGGAGGTGACGTTATTTTATTACATTCAGATATTGATAACGATCGAGTTGCTTCAACGACCAATTAATATTTGAATAATCGTAATATTTATAGTCAGGTGTCAAGTCAAAAGTCCGAAAAGACCTTAGTTCCTGCGGAGTTACTGAGTCAGACACGTCAAATAGAGCGAAGTGGAAAGAGAAAACGAAGAAGGCAGACCCCACCATCAGATGGGAATAATAATTGCCAAGGAGAGAGAGAGAGAGGTGTTAAGTCAAATTATTACTTATTCGAAAACAATTAACTTAGTTTTACAGAAAACAATTTTTTTGTATTTGTGGCATATTTCGGTTGTGTTCAAATTTAATTCATGTTTATTAAAGAAGTACTTATCAATGTATTTTATTTTTATATTGATTACCAGTTAGATAAAAATTTGTTCATTTGAAGTTGATTCAGACAAATAAAACAATCAGATAAACTTGATCACTTTTTATTTCAACCCCCCGAAATCCCTACCATGAACCATAAATAAGATAAAAACACGACATAGACTACATAGAACATATATCAACATGAATATTTTCTCTTTTTTTTTCCTTCTATCGTGGGGCGAGCATAGTGCTTTAAGCAACTTGCATTGGCAGTTTGTATGGCTCCTCGTACATGACGTCGAACTTGTATTCCATACTGCATTCGCGGCATGCACCGTTCTTAATGAATTGGTTGAAATTAATGTTGTTTTCGTGGAATGCTTCTGTCAGGGCAGTGACTAGTTGGTCGATCATTTCAGGCGTGTGGTGCGGGCCCGGAGCGAACCGGAGCCGCTCCTCCCCGCGCGCCACCGTCGGGTAGTTGATCGCTTGAACGTAATGCCCTCTCTTCATCAAGGACTCCGCCACTAACGCGACCTTATCCGCTCCCTTTATAGGCACAGGAACAATGTGGCTCACAGACGGCAACTGTGGAAGACCTGCCACTAACAGGGACAACTTCAGGTAGCGCACAATTGCTTGATGCTTCGCCCGAAGCGTCCTGCCTTCTTCGCTTGCAAGAAGTCTAATGGAGGCTAAAGATCCCGCTAACACGGGAGGTGGAAGCGCTGTAGTAAAGATGAACCCGGGGGCGAGGGATCTCACTGTGTCAACCAATAGAGAAGACCCAGCGATATACCCGCCAACATTCCCAAAAGCTTTCCCCAGTGTACCAGATACAATGTCTATCATGTGCTCTATGCCCCTTTCCTCTCCGATACCAGCACCATGTTTCCCATATAATCCTACTGCGTGGACCTCATCCACAAATGTTAAAGCTCCATACTGATGTGCGATTTCACACATTTCCTCTAAAGGACAAATTGCTCCACTCATGGAGTGTACAGTCTCAAACACGACTAGTTTTGGTACACCTTTCGGTGACGCCGCCAACATCTCACGGAGATGATTGGGGTCATTGTGCCTAAATATATGCTTGGGGGCTTGGCTGTGCCGGATACCCTGGATCATAGAAGCGTGGTTGCCCGCATCCGAATATATATGACAACCAGGCAAGAGTTTTCCCAATGTTGAGAGAGTTGCATCATTGGCAACATAACAGGAGCTGAATATGAGTGCGGCTGGTTTCTTATGCAACTTGGCAATTTCCGCCTCGAGTTGCTCAGTCATCTGCGAGTTGCCAGCAATGTTGCGGGTGCCTCCTGCACCAGTGCCATAGGCCTTGATGGCGCCGACGGCGGCGTCCTGCACGGTGGGGTGGCGGGACGTGCCGAGGTAGTCGTTGGCGCACCACACGGTGACGCGGCGGTTGGCGGCGCCCTCGAGAGCCTGAGGGTACGCACCGTCGGCCGCCAACCGCGACACCTTCCGGAAGACTCGGTACGAATAATCCTTCTTCTTGGCGCTGATCTGGTCGTGGAAGAACTTCTCGTACTGGTAGGGGCTGTGGTCGACGATATCCTCGGTCATCTCGCGCGGCGCCTCCGACACAATGGAGTTCTCCTGGATGAAGGGGCACTTGGTCTCGTCTTGCCCCAGCGAGCGGAACCCGCGACTGATAATGGGACAATAGTTCCCATATTGTTTCATCAGGGCGGCTCCATAATTCCTCACGAAGGCCTGGTTCAACGATCCCAAAAACGGACAGGGCATCTTTACGTAATGTATTACACGGTCACAACAAAGACTTGGCTAAGCTTAAGTTAAGTAATGATCGATGTTTAGAAGTAAACGTTGGCTCGCACTGTAGCCGAACGTTTCGCGGACAGAGTTCAACTGGTGGCTCGACGAACGGCGCCTTTCATTTATAAAGTCTCAGTCATATCGATTGCTCCACTGTGATTCGTGAACTGTACGTAGAATTTTTAGTTTGTTTTCGCAATAGAGAAGATTGGAATTGTGCTGACGTTTTGACGTCGAGCACGGTGTCGAATTCAAACGAATCCTATTGGTCAGTTTTACTTTTTTGACAGACACAGAAGTAGCTGGAAAACTAAAACGGGGATGTCATGTTTTTGAAATTCGTCAAGAAACTATAATTCAGAATGTATTAATCTAAACTAAAAAACAATCCCGTATTTATATCACATAAAAACAACGATTCATATAGGTAATTCATAAAAGTTAAGAGTAAGATAACAACTATAACAAGTCCTTTTTTTCAATCGTTGTATTTTATTACTTGGCAACCGAGCAGTCTGTTTCAGTTAGCGATAAAACCGCCGAATTTTGTAATTTTGTATGATGACATTATTGACGTGAGTTTGACAATTTTGACAAATTGACAGTTTGTTCTGAACTGAACGATAAGTT
The DNA here is from genome assembly GCA_905147355.2 of Apotomis turbidana. Classification (NCBI taxonomy): domain Eukaryota; kingdom Metazoa; phylum Arthropoda; class Insecta; order Lepidoptera; family Tortricidae; genus Apotomis; species Apotomis turbidana. Next base: position 4,636,678 of record LR990285.1, read on the forward strand.
TATAATATTGCATTAGGTGTGTTAAAAAGCATTTGCATTTAAATAAACTTAATAATATCAATAATGTTTACTCTACACAATCAACTGGAGCTACGAAGAGTAACAATATCTAGTCTAATAACATGTATTTACTTACCTAGCATAGTAACAGTGATCTCATACAAGGGCCTACTCTATTCTGTTGGAAACGGATCTTCATTCTACATTTTGGTCCTAATTTTCATCGCTGAACTGCTGAAGTCATTCTACTTGAACTCAGCCAACGATATCTATGCCAGGAAATCTAAGGGCAAGAACCGAGCGAGCGATATGCTGAAAGGATTCGGTTTTCTTTTGGGAGTTATGTTCTGTTTCTTCATTGGTATAATTTTATTTGGAGCTCCGGTGTTAGATTGCCATGAGGAGACCCTGATGTTGTCTACTCTGCTGACACTATTGACGGTGTTTCCGCTGATCGCGCATACTGGAGTAGAAACTTCAATGCAGTTGTTATTTGGAGTGAAGAATTACGCGAAAGACAGTGTGATGGAGATGCTGGTGAACAACGCGTTGCTGACGGTGTGCGGGGCGTGGCTCGGCGCAGTCGTCATTCCCCTGGACTGGAACACTCCCTGGCAGCAGTGGCCCATTCCCTGCTATTTGGGGGCTATAGGAGGCTACCTACTCTCGAATGTGCTTAATGTTCTGAAGGTCGCGCTGCTCACGGCGGCATACAACTATCCAGCGTTGAATTTTATTGTAAACATTTTAAACAAAGTTCATTTGAAATAAATTGCAATTCTAGTATTTATACTTTTTTAAATTATTGAGAGATTGGCTTGAGTATTGAGTGTAGTGTTTTGTACATAATCCTGGAAGTTGCATTTTACAGAATTTAAGTTATATGAAACAGGAATTAATTGTCTACTGTGGGACTATCAGAGCTGTAACTTTAATATTCATTAATTTAATTTAGAGGGAATAAAAAGTGTTGATGTTATGCAAGGATCTTATTTCTTGTAACAATAGACCATCCATGGTGTGGTGTTATACTAATTTGTAAGCAAAAGCAAGCTAGAATAAGTTGCGCACACTGAAATATATATACCCTATCCTATGGGATCCATGCTTTTTTCAGGATAAAAAGTAACCTTAGTGGCAAGTGAGTACATCCATATTTCCATGAGAATCTGTCAAAGCATTTCGCCATGAACAAACATACACACATACAAACTTTCACTTTTATAATAGATTTTAGAACAGTTTCTGTAGATCCCTTTGCATCACTCTCGTGCTATGACTTCTTGACAGATAACTCAACCTCATGATGTGATGTGATGTATGTCAGCAACCAAATTTGATGCTTAAAAGTTGAAAAAATATTTTTTATATTAAATTTATAAGACACCTTATGTCTTGGGATGAGAATGTACCTGTATGTGTCAAACTCGTTAGCATAACATGGCTGTGGATACACATGTGAGCTGGATGCTTGTTTGTCACTTGTTAGTATAATAAATATTATCAGTATTTTCGTTTACTACCGACACTACTGTACCGGTGGTTGTAACTTATGACTATTATTCGAAAAAAAAAATATTTTATTTATTTATTTTAGCCATTTGTCAGTCCATTTTTAACTTATATTTTCTAAGGTTATTATTTGTACTATCATATTTTTTTATTTTATTTTTATTCATACAAACCTTTCTTTTTATCATTTTTGTATGTCCATTTCCCAGGAGGCAAAGGCCTCCTCCAATCTTTTCCATTCTGGCCTTTCTCTGGCCACCCGCCCCCTTATCTCAAAATTATAACTACTATTAATGACCTGTTTAATGTATCACTTATAATTATAGCCACTTTAATTCTTACCAAAGTTGTTCACTTATGCATATAATAATTTATTTATTTAAGTGACTATACACATTGTATCTTTCTGCAATCAGCCATACAGGCCATAATCAGAACTGTGGATGTGTAATGAGTACAGTACTGATTGCAGAAAGATACATGAATAAAAAAAATATCATGTGTAACAGGATATTTTAATTTCCGCTGGAACAGAAGAAATAAAAAAGGGTATTAGTAAATTATTAATTTTATTTTTGTATTCTGTTAAATATTTACATAGCCTATTTAATAGTCTACATTATTAATAAAATATGAAACTTAACCATTTGATTCATCACATTATAAACCCCTATAATAGATGCTGTAACATACAATGGCAACTCCTATCCAACAGTTATAAACTTGCAACGGAATTGTAAAAAGTAACAATAGTTAACACGTCTAAGGCCTTGTTGATATTTCGGGAGGTGTCCCTTATCGACAAATATATCTCTCAAAGTAATTCGTTCATATTGATTTGTAATAATTTAGATAAATAAGTTTTAATTTTATTTTTTTGGCTGACCGTCACAATCCACGAAAATCTTACAGCTATATCAATACGGAATCGCCGTTTTGTAAATTACTCCGTTATATTCTATTGTGTCCTAATAAACCACAAAAAAAACATCGATAAGTGCCATAAAAATGCCTTTACATTTTCAAATTTCGCGCGTAATTTCACGGAAACGCTGGACGCAGTGGAGTGGACGCCATATTTCTCTATGGTCATGACCATGACTTCATTCGGCTGTGTAAACGAATATGCTGATAGGCTTATCAGATGACAGTTGATGCTTACACTTTTTAGTTTACACAGCCGTATGTTACATAGCCTGCGCTGTTGGGCAAAGGCCTCCCCTCTTTGTCCTCGGCTTTGGGAGATACTTTATCGCCAAGACACGCCCCCTCAGTAACTAGTTCTATGACATTTATAATGATTACAAGACACTTTACAAACTTATGATCGTGTTACTGTTTACACTATTTACAATACTAGAGAACTGATATGATAACTATGTAATTTTTTTTGTCATAGTTATTATGGCAGTCTCAACTCTCAGGATGCGATTGGTTATTCATTAATTTTCCTATATGGGTTTTAGTCAAAATCAGGACACGGCTGATGTACAGAAATAATAGATCTAGCATTCTTATTGAAAAACTAGTATTTTTATAATCAACATTCTCTTTAATATTTTTTGCGTTTAGCAATGTGATAACTGATTATCGATCTAGATCGGAAACGCTTGCTAGGATCACATAAGTTTTAGAAAATCAACGAAAAAATGACACTTCTATTGGAAAATTAATGGCAACCGGAACGCATCCTTAGGGCCTTATCAGTCTTATCAACACTTACGATTTGCGACCGATTTTTGTAAGTATGATCAATTGATCACGCCACGAATTCGCCGCGACGGTTATTTGTATAGAAACCCTGCTCGCAAATCGCAAGTGTAATAAGTCCCTGAGGCTCACTACAACATTCTCGACAAAACTACACGAAACGTATCTGCTTGTTACATTCGAACCCATACCTACTGGGTTACCAACCAAGAAAAAAAACCCGTGTAGTTTCATCCGCTCGAGTTTTAGTAGGTAATATTTAACAAAAGCTACGAAGTGAACGTTTTATTGCATCAACTTACATTTCATATTAGAAATTGCTTATAAACAGACCATAGAAGACACCAAGCTTACAAGTACGAAACTGTATCTGGAAAAGTCTTAAGATTACGATTGTATTCAAAAAGTTAACTTTATTTATACAACAACAATGCGATATGGCTGCTACGTCCCAATCGTCAGAACTATACTACATGCCACTCTGTCGCTTGGGATCCAAGCAGCAGACATTTAACTATAATCAACCTCTATAAAACACACACATACCGTAATATTGCATCGTTCACGCTATGAGTTCACGCACACGCAAATACAAACCGACTATAGGTAGTATATATATTCTTTGTATAGGTGGCACATAGAGTGGTAGGGCAGGCTACAAGATCATAGTACGCGCGCAAATTGACATCCCAAGGAACGCACGGGCGACAAGTACAGCACTACATTTCACACTGTGTAAAAGAGAGGATGTATGTACGACACAGATATCACAAAGAACAGTACATTTTATACTTTTAATGTATCTGTTCCTTACATTATCTGTTGCACGCACTCGCGCGTGTACTATACTTTTTATTACATCCGCAACATTCTAGGCGGAATTAGTGCTATTGAAAACTTCATAACAAACAGTACAGTTGCCGAGAATCTTCTTGAGCCTAACCTTGACTGCGCAGTAGCCGATTTACGTACAAATATGCATGCGCAGATCCGCCATTTTGGGTCAAGAAGATTCTCGGCAACTGTAATCAGTTCTACAACTCGATAAATATAAAAATATTGTTCATCTAGGACCAGATATAAGAAATCTCGCTGATCATCAATCTCACTTATTGCGGAGGCAGTGGTTCATTGTACACTTGGCAATATTCTACAAAATCGTAACTTGACTGACGCCTCGTACTATAATATATTTATGTGCATACTAACATAGTAGCAGCTAACTTGAACAATATTGCAACGTTCCAATTGCAATTATACATCAGAATTTTTTGTAAGTTTTTTCTATAATACAAAAATACTAATCTATTATGGCGATATTGACAATATCGGCGTAATAATCTTTCCTTGTAATTGTAACTCACTACAAGATACTGCTTTTTGGCATTGTCTGCCTGATTTCTGCAGAGTTAATTTAGATAATGTTTTGTTTTAAGTGATACGTCTAATTTCCACATTTCTCTGATACGTTTGTATTGTTCGATGGAACAAAGCTTTAAGGGCGCACAAAGATTAAAAATAATACTGTCATGCATTTACAAATGACACCCTAAAAAGGTCAATTACAGCGGCTTACAAGTATGTAATTTCAAAAATTGCACGCTTACTTCGAGAAATAAGTTTTATATTTTCGTGTGTTTTATGTCCAAAATATATTTATATTTTTATTTATTTTACAATACATATCATTTTTATAAATTATCATTTATGATTATATGTTTCAAAATTTTTAACAATGGGTGAACGAACCACACTGTTGTTAATAATTTCAACAGCGTATTTATGTATATATTTTTTTAATTCTAATTTTATACTACTCTCGAAAGCTACGTACTTAATGTAAAAATAAAATTTCATATGCAAAAAATATCAAGCACCTTTCAACGTAAACAGGTAGGAGTAGTCAACTGATGAAATTAACAAAACCCCCCAGGTAAAACAACTTTGAGTACAACATCTACTTTCTAAAATCGATTTTAGGTTATAAAATGTATCGAGATGACAGGTGTCATAGACTTCTTACCGGCACTATGTTTTTTTAAATTATTCATGACCATGGTTACAAGACCTTCAGTCGAACTATTATTAAATTTATGGTCTGGTATATTTTATTCCTCGTTGTTGGCGTTGAACAACAAACCAATTTTCGAATATTTTGAGTTTACTACTCCTACTGCTATTTTATTACATTATTAGGTACAAGATGTCTACATAAAGCCTAGCTAATATAAAATCTATTTCGTATGGTAAAAATAAACTATGTGCTAAACGAATACCCTGTCGCAGGATTGAATTGCTATGTGAGGTTTTTTTAAGACAGGCAGAAAAATAAGAGCCTGGCCTTATTAAGCCAGTAAATTTTTAAAAGGTAAGTATAAAATAGTTTATAGCCAGTAAATATTATTTTTTAAAGGCCTTTCTTGATTGAAACATGTTTATCGGAAAAATAGCGAGATCATGACAAGTGTGTTATAGTTTTTTTTACATAGAAAACTACCGTGAGTCTCAGACAATAAAATACATAAACGGGTTTTCTCACGTCGTAGAATGGTATAGTGTCAATAATCTATAGTGCTGTGCACAAGGCGTGGCAACAAACTCTTGGTAAAGCACGTGCAAGTTTAGCTGTTTTCTTCAAGCGCAGTAGAATAAGGTACCCGAATGAATTACAATAGGCAAGCCGATGGAGATCGGGCTCTTTGAACGCCACGCCACTGGTACACACTATTATTTCTGAATAACAAATATAAAGAAATACACACAGTCCTATAAGAACATTTAGCTTCAGGCAACCATAATAAGTATTATGATTAAATAATTATAAAATGCACCGCTAATACTAAGATATAGATTACAAGACATAGTGTTAACAGGTTACTTTAATGAAATTTCCCAGTACCTAAGTAGATACATAATTTCACTTGTCCTTGGAAATGTCACAATTTTTTTTAAAGATACAAAAACTGCCCCAATTCAATTCAAATTCAGACAAGTAACTTGATTTTACCAGTTAGAAAAATAGTTGCCCTTCTGAATTTAAATTTGAATTTACAATTTCCACCACCGACGCATAGCTCAATTCACTTAAAAGAGCACTGGCACTCTTGTTGCGCCGTAGTACGTAATTTGTACTGGTCAGGAAGTACGCCACCGCCATTGTAAGTAAATTGAGCTAAAAAAATACATTATACCCAAAAATATTGAAAGATTAATTGTTTGTGTAGTTGGATTTATTAAACTGGGTTTTATAATGTATTTTATCGGTGGCCGTCATCTTATCTTCGCAGTTAATAGGAAACCGTAGTCAAATGTTTTCTTTTAATAAGTGAGTAGAGATGTGACCACACTGCGTGACCTGAAGAAGAGTCAGAGGCATAACATTTTTCTCTCTCTTTATAATACAAACGTAGTTTACTCGTATTTAAATTTAATTCTCTCGATATTTCGCAATATGGTCGAATCTTTTACACTACCATCTCTCAACTACAAAATCGGTTCAAACTAGTTCACTTCAGTGATTTTTGAAGTATCGTTTTTACTCTTAGTGATTTCCATTTAAATTGTAATCGCTCTTAAACTCCAACACACTAAAATGGGTTCAAATGTCATCGTAATATTCAAAACACGTCGACCGCTTTTAGTTTTCTTTTGGTACCAAATGCGTGTACAAAAACTAATTTCATAATATTAAAGTCGGAGGTTTTTAACATAATATAGGTAACAGTTTGCAGTTATTTTAATGCTGATTCTACGGGACTTTCAACACAACCACAGCACAAACTAGCGGAGGTAGTGTTTATGCCCGACGACCTGCGAAGACGAGTGTTGCGACGGCACTAACGTTTACGTGCTATTCGCGTCAGGTTGGAAGTAGTGTAGACCGTTTATCTGAAACACACAAAGATATAGATTTACTATACTATTGAGGAATATTTTAATGACATTACCGATTAATATTTGCGACCTGATAATTGTTACTTATAGTATAATTGTATAAAATGATGTTTAATTAAGTAGAATAATAATTTGGAAGTCAAAGGAACATGTTAATATTTAATGATTTATAAACAATAATAAAATAATGTAATATGGAATATGAATCTAGCCTAGCTGATTCACACATTTTTTGCATGCCACATGTGGGCGGCAAATTGTGCTGTTCTGACACTTTTTATGCATGACCTTTATGTACCTACCACAATTTGAGCAATAAATAATTTGAATTTGAATTTTATGAAACATGTAATGTCTCATTTTTTTTTTAATTTGGGTACACACCACAATTTTATATTAAACCATTGCATTGATACAAAGATCAAAACTCAAAGAAAAATTGAAATGTGTAACCTGGTGGAAGAGACTGGGAATCAAACCCGGCACCTCTGGCGCGTTAGGGTGGCAGAAAGGTTAACGCGCCGGGCCGGTAATCCAGAGGTACAAAGAGATACAAAGATATAAGTTTTAACACAAAGGTATGTTAAAATTAGTGAAACAAATACACAATTAAATTATATTTTATTCTGATAGTCCTTGCTATAAGGATCTACAAACTGCAGCTCATTTATTTTCCTGCCCATGGTTTTTCCTATATCAGTTCATCATAGTCCTTCTCGCCGTGTCCGGCGACAGCGACTTTGTCAATAGGCTAGTTGACTCATGTCAAATTGTCATAAACGAATGTATATGCCGTATAGTATTTAGGAAAGGAAACCTAAATATATATTTTTCAATTCATAAAAGTGAAAGATCGCTGAAAAAAATGAATTTGAAAATGTGGTTTTTAATCTGTATTTTGAAATGCCTAAAACGCTGTCCGCCATTTTCGCTTATGATAGTGACGTCCTCGGTCCTGTAAAGAAAACTGAAAGTCTACTTTGACGACTTCGAATAGTGCCATCCCTCTCGATCTCCTGTCAAAGTATATTGGAGTGAGCGGAATGGCACTATACGACGGACAAATTTTGAATATTTACACGTAATTCTACGTCACGCCACAGATTATCAAAAGGCACAATGACGGACGGCGTTTTTGACTGTTCATGAAATTTCGAATTTTCAATTGATAAAATTTAGCTTTCTAGCTATCACAAAAATATAAGACATTTTTTTAGAGCTAGTAAGATCATTATTAACCATTTGAAATATATTTCAAAACTGGGTCAACTAGCCTATTATTCTTATCCGGGATATGAAAGGCTCTGGTGTGACACGTAAGTTCATCATCACAGGGCTTAACGGCTCTCTGCCTTCAAAACTCAAAAATGTACTGGTCTATAAATAAATAAATAAATAAAAATAAATATTGAGGGACAATCTTAGTCTTACACACATCGACTAAGTCCCAAACTAAGCAAAGCTTGTACCAGGGGTACTAGACGACGATATACATAATATATAAATACATAAATATAGATAACATCCATGACCCAATAATAAATATTCGAGTTCATCACACCAACATGTGCCCTGGCCGGGATTCGAATCCCGCACCGCCGGCTCAGTAGGCAGATGCAGTCCAACCGCGTCGTCAGGACTATGGACACTGGTCAATGATTGAATAGTGACGTACCGTCATGTCGTACTCGGTGACGAAGGCGGGGACTATGGACACTTGTCAATGACTGAATAGTGACGTACCGTCATGTCGTACTCGGTGACGAAGGCGGGGACTATGGACACTTGTCAATGACTGAATAGTGACGTACCGTCATGTCGTACTCGGTGACGAAGGCGGGGATTATGGACAACTTGTCAATGACTGAATAGTGACGTACCGTCATGTCGTACTCGTTGACGAAGGCGGGGATTATGGACAACTTGTCAATGACTGAATAGTGACGTACCGTCATGTCGTACTCGGTGACGAAGGCGGGAACCTCGAGCTGGTCGCGCGCCATGACGGAGTAGAGGAACTCCACGCCGGGCAGGTTGTGCACCTTGGCCTTGATGGCGGGCGCCATGAACGTCGTGAACCACCACGTCATCATCTTCGTCCAGAACGTGGGGTGCACTATATAAAACGCTTTTAGATTCTTCTTATATCTGTAACGAAAAAGAGGACAATTAGTTTCGCCTTTACAATTAGTTAGAATAAATAAATATCGAACCTCACACAAATCGATCTAGTCCCAAATTAAGCTCAAGAAGGCTTGTGTTATGGGTACTAGACGACGATATACGTACTTATATAGATAAATATACACTTAAATACATAGAACAACCATGACTCAAGCACAAATATTCGAGAGCATCACACAAATATTTGCCCTGGACGGGATTCGAACCCCGAAAAAATAAAAAATGTTTATGTGAAACAGGGAGATCCTATTTTCTCATTTACAACATGAAGAACGATAAGAATACTCATTTGTAAGGCAGCATGGTGTAGACGGGTAATCTAAAATACTCCGAAGTTTCATTTGTCCGAATGTATCATCATTCCGAATTTTCATAATCCGAAAACCATGTTCTGATAAAATATTTAGTTCTTTTCGGATAACACATAACCCTAACCCAACCTAATTATGGTATGGGACATATTATCCATGGCAAAAATGATCGTTTCGCGTTATTTCGCTTTCGGGATTTTGAAAATTCGGAATATTGATGGTTTCCGATAAAAGAAACTTCGGAATTTTTGAGTGATCCCGGTGAAGACCTCCTTGAGTCAGGAGAGGTGTTTGGCAGTAGGCTATAACTTAATCTGGCACGACGTGCAGCAGTGGCAGTGACCAGATGCAAGAACAGAAGACTCACTTGTAATGCAGCATGTTGTAGACCTCCTTGAATCAGGAGAAGGGCGGGAGGTTGCCGGAGAGTGCGTGGTAGTAGGCGATAACGCAGTCTCTAGCAGTGACCAGGTACATGAATAGAAGACTCACTTGCAATGCAGCATGTTGTAGAACACCTTGAGTCAGGAGAAGGGCGGGAGGTTGCCGGAGACTGCGTGGTAGTAGGCGATAACGCAGTCTCTAGCAGTGACCAGGTACATGAATAGAAGACTCACTTGTAAGGCAGCACGGTGTAGACCTCCTTGAGCCAGGAGAAGGGCGGGTGGTTGCCGGAGGCGGCGAGTGTGTGGAAGTAGGCGATGACGTAGTCTCCTCGCACGATGGGGTCCAACAGCTTGATCAGGTACAGAAGTGCCTGGAACAGAACGTTAAACAGAGTTGAGTTTCCCACGCATTAGTAGATTAATACGAACAGGGCCCATTTGGGAGGCTTTATAGATCCTGAGGCCTTCAAACTTTTTAACTGGAAGGCCAATACAGCAGTTTTATCCTAGCTTGTGCGGTAAAGCAGTAGTAAGTGTGTCTGAGTTTGGGATACACAGTGTATCTGTGAGTCTGACTGAGACATCGTACGGATGGTCCGATTTGAATGTGGTTTTAATCGAAACCCTTGTCTGTCGAGATGGTTTTTAGCTATATTTGGTTGGTTCGAGGATTTATTAAATTTTGAATTCAGGTTATACTAGTTTATTGTCTAATAATACAATGTATGATGCTGTAATGTTACGTATTATGTTACAGACGGTTGCTTCATATACTCGTATCTGAAACTTTATTAATTTTCCTATCACGAAAGTGTTCACAACAAAAGTGTTTGTTGTTGGAAAAGTTTCCTTTACGAGAGTCGCAGTAACGGAATGATCATTTTCCAACAGTTAAATATTCAGGGCGCACTACGCCGCTAGGGATCTTTTTAGTTTGTGTTTAGATTATATACATAGAAACTTAACAAGTGCGGATGGAAAACTTTATACGTTTATATTAGAATCCGCTCGCTTAAATTTAGCAGTCTAAAAAAGGACACAAATTAATCCCATAGATTGATTCTAGTATACATCAAGCCGTTGTCGACAAATTGCTTTCAACTAGTAGGACAGAAGGACGGAAAACCGACGCCAAACGATTGCATAGCTACGTCATGTTATAGAAGGAGAAAAGGTGCTTATTTCACCAGCGTTCGTGGAAATGCACCTTAAGGCAAGGAGGGAACCAGAGGTCTTACTAGGTCGTCCTTTCCTCTCTATTGGAGGGAGACCCTTGCCGATGAACACGACGACGGGCACTCCGCTCTGGTACAAACAGCAGCTGCCGGACACTTCGCTCAGGTCCTTTGCCTTCGCTCGCCGGTCCGGTCACATGAAGAGGACTTACTTTGTCTAGGTCGATGTCTCCGATCGGGAACTACTTGCCGATGAACACGACGACGGGCCGGCCCAGCCGGTCCACTCCGCTCTGGTACAAACAGCAGCTGGCCGATACTTCACTCAGCTCCTGTGCCTTAGCTCGCCGGTCACATGAAGAGGACTTACTTTGTCTAGGTCGATGTCTCCGATGGGGAACCACTTGCCGATGAAAACGACGACGGGCCGGCCCAGCCGGTCCACTCCGCTCTGGTACAAGCAGCCGATGCCGGACACTTCGCTCAGGTCTTCGGCCTTCGCTCGCCGAAGGAGCCGCTCATATCTGTTGACAATGATAAAGGAGATTTAAGACATTGCTTTTTTGTTATGGATAACTCCTGTGAGTCTCAGACCTTAAAATAGGTATATAGGAAACGAGTTTACTTCGTAGAAGTCGAACAATGCTTTCGAATCGGTTCGCAAATTTCGCGATTCATCAGCAGCGGGGCTAGCATATTTTGACGCTACTTCGTTTGTCGCGCGACTTAGTGTCACTTGTCTGGCTCGTACAGTATTGACAGCAAGATTACAGATAGTATTTGTCGCGCGAGAATGAGTCGCGGTCATAGTTCTGCTAGACGTACGGAGAGCCGATCAGTCGCGGTGGCGGCCAATCGCCTCTACTGAATCGCGAACCGATTCGAAACATGTCGAGCATATTCGACTTATGCGACGTGAGTAAACCCGTTTAGTATGTATTTTAACATTGCTCTTTAATAAGTAAACTACAGATTTAAGGTTTTATCAAGCTACGATGGAATGACGGTGGCTCTATTACATACCTTTCCATCAAAAACCTAATTTTGTCGTTGACTACACGCGCCTTGACACGTTGTTTGTTATGTCACGCAGGTGACGGGAAAATTCCTTCGTTCACTCACATTAACTACTACGTATCATCTTATACAACACAAAAAGTGTCGGAATGAAGAGTAAAAGTAGCTCCGCAATGGAAAGTCTCGTTAATCCTCAAGTAAACACGCAAATTGCACTAAACTGTAACATTTATACATTATACAAAAAACACGTTTTCCTGAGAATTTCGGGCGATTTAAGACGTTTTCGTTTTGCGCACGAGGGTGGTAATGTGTGCAGTGTAAATATTTCAAAAAATTATTATGCTGTAATTTTTTTGCCTTTAACGATTCTCGATCTTATTTCTAAGATATTAGGGTGTTGTGGTCTAGTTTAGATAAGGATAGCTAATTAATGGACGTCGCGGATGCGAGCACAAGGTCTCCGTTTGTTTAATTTCATAAATAACTATGACGAAGAAACTTATTATAAGTAGTGTATGTAAATTACACACATATTTAGCGCGGTAAAACTTTTAGATTGCAAGTAATTCCCAAATAGCTGTAGTATTTTAATGTCATTGATTTTGAGGCAGAAAATACGCTTTACACCTAACAGAAAAACGCGATTTTCTGCTTCATATTTGATGTAAAACAGGCCCAAAATATATGAACGAAGAGCCCAAAAGATTCAAACTGATATTTAAAGTTCGTAGCATAATATGAAATTAAAAAACGAATTCTTAATTGCAACATTAGATCATAATTCAGAAATGTACGGTTGTAATCCACCATTTTCCTCTACTGTACTAGTAAATATTGATTAGTAATTATAGATTTACAGCCTTACTTATCATTATTCAACTTCAACATCATAGAAATGACAACTTCCGAAGGCCGAATACTATCATAACCACGTCTCTGCCGTAGCCTCTATGATTCATTCTTAGCAATATATTTAAGTTTTTATGATATAAATTGCTTTCGTAGTTTATTGATATCAAGTATGGCAGTGGGATTTGGTCAATGGTTATAGTTATCTATATATGTATTTATATATTATGTATATCGTCGTCTAGTACCCATAGTACAAGCTTTGCTTAGTTTGGGACTAGGTCGATTTGTGTAAGATTGTCCCTTAATATTTATTATTATTCCCTTTATTCATTTTTACACTTAGGCTAGGTTTTTTTTACAATAAATTTATATAAAAAGTAAAATATAAAAAATACATCACAAATATAAACACATTCTAAAAAAAACCTAACCTAGGGTGCCGCCGGCAGCGGGGCAGGGCCCAGGCTACCGGTGGTTAGGGCTGCAGAGAGAGGAACCTCCTGACGATGCGCGCCGTGTCCAGGAGTACCGCCTTTTGTATCTGGCCCTTGATCCAGCCATCTAGCGAGAGTCTCTTAAGATGTTTGTCGAGACTCTTCGCTATAAGACCGTTCGCCGAAACGACTATCGGGACAATGATCGTCGAGTCAACATCCCACATGGCGGTCACCTCGTGAGCCAAGTCAAGGTACTTGCTGAGTTTGTCCTTCTCGGCCTTCACGAGGTTCTCGTCATGGGGGATGGTGATGTCGACGAGCACTGCCTGGCGCTTGGATCGATCTACCAAAACGATGTCAGGCTTATTGGCTACAATAGTCCTGTCCGTGATGATAGATCGATCCCAATAGAGCGTGGCACGACCATTCTCAAGAACTGGCATCGGTGCGTACTTATAGTACGGCACCTCAGACCCCACAAGACCGTATTGAAGAGCAAGTTGCTGGTGAATGATCCTGGCTACTTGGTTATGTCTGTGCAAGTACTCGCCGTTAGCAAGATGAGAACAACCGGAGATTATATGCCTGAGTGACTCACCGGGACGGCGGCATGCCCGACAAATGTCGACCGTACCGTCCTTCAGGATATATCTCCGGTAATTGTTCGTCATCATTACTTCGTCCGCAATTGCACAGACAAAACCTTCGGTTTCCCCGAAGAGATCCCCGAAGCGTAGCCAGTTCACCGACGCGAGCAGATCTACATCGGGCCCCGTAAGGGCCTTGTAGAACCGCCCGTGTAGCTCCTTGCTCTTCCATACAGCCCTGCGGTCATCGGTGCTAAGCACCTTTGGTCTGCGCCAGTTCTCGTTTGCTAAGGAGAGAGAGGTGAGGCCTTTGTCAACTGCTACTACATCGCGATGAATCCCACACTCGTTGTTTAGGAAATACTCCCTAAGACTGCACACCTCACGGTTATGGAGGTCCTTGGCGTTTAAAAAGCCACGGCCCCCACACTTACGCGGGATGTACATTCTCATAACCGACGAGCGTGGGTGCCTCATGCGATGTGTAGTGAGCAGTTGACGGACCCTCGTATCCAAGGCGTCCAGCTCAGTCTGAGTCCACCTTAGTATGCCAAAGGAGTAAGTGAGCAGAGGCATCACCCAAGTGTTGAAGGCGCGTGCCTTATTGCCACCGGACAAAAGACTGTTAAGTACCTTTGTCAAACGACAAAAGAACCGCTCCTTCAACGCCTGTCTAATGTCTCCGTCCGCAATACCCAATGACTGTGACATACCAAGGTACTTGTAGGTTTCAACTTCGGAGATAGACCTGAGGGTCATTGTCTCAGAAAGCTGTAAGTTCGCGGAATTTACGACTTTCCCCCGCTGTACATGCATGACTGCACACTTGTCTACGCCAAATTCCATTTTGATGGCACTACTGAAGTTTTCAGTTACTTCCAGTAGTTCCACCAGATCCTGGCGTTTTGGTGCATACAGATTATTATTATTATTATTAATATTATTATTCCTGTATGTCGCACCCGCTCACGGGACAATAGTGTCCCGGACCTTTGGGAGGCGTGCACGGAGCCGAAACCAACGCGTAGAGGCCCTTTCGACAATTTAATGAAATGCAAGGTGTACATCGAGCGGATGCTGTCCCTATCCGTGTCATGTATCATGGGACGCACACAGAGACAGCGCCCGCTAGGTGCAAGAACTATTGATGGAGACATGGAATCTAAATGCAAATTGGGCTATGGGGATGAAATGGAGGACTGGCTAATTGGGCTATGGGTTGAGACTATCGGGCGTCTACCAGCAAAAGTGTCTCATAGCAAAAATGGGACTGGTAGACGATGACTCGCCTCCCGCTAGATGGGCCCCCACAAAATAGCGACACATAAAGTGGCCTAAGGGCAACACCGGTGCGGAGGGCTAAGGGCGGAGAGGTGTAATACTGGGCTTTAAACCGAAGCCAACTAACCCCTTATTCCACATCCACCCCCGAGCCGAAACTCTCACGACTCCACTCTGCCCGGCCGATTAAGGCAAGACCGAGGCGGAGGCCCCGACGTATCACCCATTATTATTATTATTATTATAGTTAAACCATTAACCTAAAAGGACGGCAACGCACTTTGTGACTCCTCTGGTGTTGCAGGCAGTATGGGCGGCGGTAATCGCTTTCCATCAGGCGATCCGTTTACTCGTTTGTCCCCTATGACATAAAAAAACAACTTACAAACTAGCATATTATGGTTTTTTCCTACTCCCATCTAAATGGCCTCGACCGTACAAATACCCCTGTTCTTATGTCGTAGTATTTAGGGCAAGGTTGGTTCGCCCCATCGGTACATTACCACAAGGCCTGAATTCTTTATCAGCTCCTGATTAATCGTCCCTTCGCCACTCAAATTATCCATAGAAATGTCAATATAATAACTAGGTACTTTGTTATGGATTTTATGACGTCATCAACCGCTATTTTCGTCACCGACTAGTTCTGAAAATAGCGACGCAAAGGATATTTTGTCACCAGAATAAAAAGGGTTAATTACTTGTAATCCGTGATTAAAACTTGACACACTTTATTGTTCCTTTTTCTTAAAGACAATGATGTTAACTTTTTCGTTAGGATATCCCACTATGCTCTCATTTGCTCAAAGGTTGACCGGAAGAAATCCCTTAAAGGGATAAGTTTGAAGAAGTAGATACAAAGGCGTATTTTGAAGTTTGCTGAATGTTTTTATGTACAATAACACAATTACACACATACATACAATGACCCGGAATATAAACTTATTTCTAAGCCATCTTCGGGCATTTTCAGAAAATAGCGTACCCCCACTTGTCTCCGATTGTGGGCACTTTTTGGGCTTGTTCCACTCATACAAAATGTATGGAAAATTCTTATTAAACTGACTTTCTTTCGAACACATTTCTTTATTTACCGAAATCGATTGTGCTGTTTATTTTTAATCAAAAGTAACTCCATAGCGTCCATAATCTAAGTCACAATAAGGTATCTACACGTTTCTGTGCAAAGTCCTCTATCCGTAAATATTTTAGTTAGCTCGTGTACATGTTATACCTAATACCTATTAGTATACAAATCACGGAAAGGCCATGAAAAATCAAGCTTAACTGACGGACCATTTAAATTGCTAATAAAAGAATAATTAAACAGAAGACGAACTACAGAGTTACGTTAAGGCCGTGTTCAGACCGGGCTGACTGTCGGCCGCCGAATGTGTGAATATGTATGGAAACTGCGTAACGTTCGCTCACTTTGGGCGGTAATGGGCGGCCGACAGTCAGCCCGGTCTGAACACGGCCTAAATGTAACACTACACGTTATACTAAAAATAAATGGGATATATTTAAATGCACATCTGTATAATTTTTCAGTACACTAGGTAACTCCAGTAATTAACTGAATGCATACCAGAAAAACGAATGCTGTGCAAAAAAAAACAATTGATTAACTGAACATGTCCTACAAAAAAAACTTAAACATCATACAAAACGAGATGACCTTTTTAACCGAATTCACACTAAAAATATGGTTCGTACATCAGATATATTTGAGTTTCACCAAAAATACTGACTAGCACACTAATTATCCTCGCACTGCACACTAAGATCCGACTCGGCCGGGTTAGGTTAGGTTAGTTTTTTTTTTTTATATCCAGTAAAACAGTTTTACAAATACCTTTAAATAGTATATTGAATTCGCATTATTTAGTGTGCATAATTAGTGTGCAAGTCAGTATTTTTGGTGAAACTTTCAAATATTTTGATCGAAAAAAGGGAATATACAGATATCGATTTAAATACATGCCAAAATAAATTATCTATGATGGTAGCCCGAGTGTTGTAACTTACTTAGTTTATACTTGCTTTTAAATTACTTAACTATATTATATTATAGAAACTATTTCACAAAAAAAACTTGTTAGACATTTTCTTAGTTGCATTAATTAGTAAACGTTCTGAAAGAATGGATTTAGGAGAAAAACTGAGCTGGCGAAAGTTGCATGCGGTTTGTATAAATTAAACTGAACAATTGAATAAAACTAACATGAATGAGATTGCTAAGTTATAAATACGGGGCGTATATGAGTAGGTCCTTGTAGACAATTATAAGGTCCAAACTTAGTGTGAAGCCAGACGAGCGTAAGTAATACGCGTCGCGTAATTTCGGTCGCGCCATACATCATGTCACGTGACGTCACTCTAAGTATGGCGCGACCGAAATTATGCGACTCAAATTACGCTCAAATCGTGGTTTCGTTTTCGACTGTTTCCCCCTCAAAAACTTAATCAATTGTTTCCTAACGATTTTAGAGACTGTATGGGAATTGAATGTTGTGTTGTGTCCTCGATTTGTATAAAAAGAGCACTAGTATTTCCTCTCAAACATATGTTAAAAGCCAAAACGTATATGTATTTTACCATGAGCCAAGTGAAGAAGATGAAGTGTGCTAATTCAAAGTCGTCGTTAGCGATATGTCTCGAAAAACGAAAGCCTCATTTCTATCGTTCGATGTCGTGCCACTGTCTAATGGATCATTATGTGGTCGTTAACACGTAGTAATGAATCTCAATTCACACCAACACCACAGCTTTCTGCACTTCAGCATTATCGCAGACGTCTTTGGTCAAAATCATAAGATAATTAACATTATTTTCTCAAACGCAATGAAATACTGTCGTTTTGTTCCCTAATAATAAGTAGGCTTCGTATTGCATTTCAGACGAGAAGGAGGACAATAATGGAATTTCATACTACATTGCCGGTCTAGGCCAGCAATCAACCTTTTGTTTCAATGTCAATTCATGATATTAATTTATTACCGTATTTTTTATTTTAAATTCGTAGCATGCTTGAGTAGGTACTTTACATGCCTACGCCGCTGGTGCGCGCGCTTGTGGCGCTCAATGCGCTTCTGGCATCAGCACCGGAATGCGATCTGTTTGCATGGAGTTGGGCGGCTGTGTGCAGTGAATGTTTCATATTCTGCGAAGTGATGGACGTTAGAAAATCGAGTGTTTGTACGTAAGTTAAGTTGTTTTAGATTATGTTTTAGTTAATTTAGTTTCATAGTGCTTTAGTGTAACTGTAATGCTATGTAAATATTATTTGAATAAATAAATACACGCTTTAGCGAGTTTAGCGTGAACAGGGATTGATTGCCGGCCTAGTGTCTGGAGACGTCTTTAACTGGTCGTTCGGCAATATCCGATTTCACGACCTGTGCAGTAATGTACTATTCATTTCTTTCCTTTTTTTGAAGTAGATAGAATACATTGTGTACCTACTCGAGACCTAGCAAACAAAACCTACAAGTAGCTCGTACTGTGCCAACACCATTGATTCGATACCGTATTAAACATTAACGTCCAAATGAAGCTAACGTAAATTAAAAACCAATAGTTCTATTTTAGTCCCAAGAAATGTTCCACGGATATTTCCGTCTTCCAAGCGTAAATAGAATTATGAGGTAGTGAGACTGGTGACGTAGGTTGGTAGGTAGGTTGGTTGGTTGGTGGAAAGCGTAAATAAGAAGCTTAAGGGTTGTGCCTGTGGCGTTAGAAATAGCTCCCTGTAGCCTGTATTTTTTTAAATATTGACAGTTTTCATATACATACAAGTAAATCAATATACTGTTACAATATTAGTCTATAAAGGTTTTTTTTTATTTACAGCATTATTTGCGCTAGCAACACTTCCTAAGATACTGAACTTACATCCGAAAATAATGTTGCTACGTTTAGTAGATATCAGTAATATTCGATATAACCCGACTCTAAGTGAAGTCTAAGTCCAGATCCCTATTATAACAAGGATTTCAGTTCAGGAATATTAAACACCAAATTATTAAACCGGTGTTCCAGAACAAAAGGAACTCGGATTTCTTCGTTTTACTACAGAAACAAGGTTTGCCATTGAGCGTGAGACATTATTACGTGTAACGCTGTCATTACCAATGCTAATTACATAACACGGCCATATTTGCGCATTGCCACCGGGTGCCAAACCAGACTAAATATAGTTTGCGTTCGTTCAACTGTGCAACAAGTGTTGCCAACTCATTCATAGCTTTACAATGTTCTTTTATTCACATTTAGGCATATGATTAAGTAATCATGCCTGAATACGAGTTAAAGTTCAAATTTTAGCGGTTGTTCCTAAATTAGGCACATGACTTGACAAGGGGCCGGAAAAACTTCACTAACAGTTTGTTGGGCTGTCATACTGAAATTCGAAGTTCAAAATAGCGATTCACTGTATTGCTAAAGTACTAAAATGCGACGCATGTTGCTGCGATTGTACATATTCGCGAATATCCTTAACTCGATGCACGTTAGTGCGAATCCCATACACGTTAGTGCGAATCCCATACATTTCGCACTAACGTGCATGGAGGTAAGGATATTCGCGAATATGTACAATCGCAGCAACATGCGTCGCATTTTAGTACTTTAGCAATACAGTGAATCGCTATTTTGAACTTCGAATTTCAGTATGACAGCCACTTTGTTGATATGAAATATTTCGAAATACATGGGCATTGGGATATGCAATTCCTACTTAACACATTCACTGCCAGGGTGCGTAGCCTAGGAACAAACTACCCAAGTAGCACAACTGGGTCTAAATAGCTCGTATATCATATCTAATTAGATGCTTAAGTGAAATTTACCACCATGACTAAGTGCTATATAGGTGGCAAGAACCCTTATGCCACCAGTATAGAACCAAAAGGAGAAAAATTGCAGCCTATTTTTGGTGCTAAATAGAATCCATAAGAGATCTCACAATTACCTTAAGTGGTAATTAGAACTATGGGTGAGGGTTATGCGCAGTGAATGAATGAAAACATTTCAGTTCGGTCAATGAGTGATAAATGAGTCGCCAAAATTATCTTTGAGTGGCGAGGCAACTGTCAAATTGTGTTTTATTAAAAGTAATACGTGATCTGCCATATTCATTTTGGATTTATATGTCTGTTTGATTGTGATTAAAACTTTACGTTATACAAGCATTGAAATAAGCACGAAATTCTTGCGTTTTTTTTTTTACTGTGAAACTATAGTATGTTTTCTTTGTAAATTTCGACGCGCCCTTCATTTGATCAGGAATATTACAAAAGAGAGTGCTAAATTAAATAAGGAATAGATACTGATAAGAAATAAAACTGTTAAAAACCTGACCTAATGATTGTAGGTTACGTACAATGTTAAAGTAACATCGTCACAACTATCAAAAGTCTGTGATTATGCGTGAGTGTGATAAAATTCTGGTTAAAATAATCAATTTTCATAGGCTTCCATTTGTAAACATGGCGAAACAAAAAAGATCCTACAGTGTTTATTTTCACTTATTTGTTCCTTATTTGGAACTATCAAGTCTAATAATCACTTATTTGTATCTTGCGAGTGGCAAAGCAGTGAATGATATTACCAATAGTAATTATTTGCTCTTTTGTAGACTATTAAACAAGCAAGACTATTAAATATATTTAGACAAGGCGCAAATAGGAACTATAATAGAACTTTTAGTTCGTTAGTGGTTTGAAATAAGTGAAAATAACTGCTTTTGGTTCCAAGAACCTCCTACTGAGACCTATTTATGCGTTGGAGTGGCAATAAGGTACTTCTTAGGCCTTAAAGTTGCAATATTTTTTGGTTCCAAAAGAGCCGTAAAATTATCCCTTTAGCCACTATTGGTGATATAATTCGCTATTGTACTAGTCATTTGGAACTTTTAGTTCCAAATAAGGGTATGTTCCCACTTATATGTAAAAGTTGCTTATAAGTGATTTTAAGGCCTTATGTAGCACTATTGCTTCTTATTGAGTGACAATTTGAACCTGCATGCAACTTTAAGTAGCAAAATCGACTTTATCCCACCATAAGTAATAAAGTAGAAATAAAAAACGCTCCTATGCAACTACAAGTGATAGGATGAACTCATATACAGTTTTGAGTTGTGTTTAAAGCCATAAGTTGTATCAAACACTGTTAAACCACTCATTTAGAACTTAAAGCTATAAGATAAGCTGCAAAATTCACTAATGTGCTGCTTGGGTAGTATGACGGTGAACGCATATATGCATCGCTGGCAGTAAATGCGTCAAAAAGAATTTGAATTCGATTGTGACTTCGAAAGAAACCAAAATTCGGGAAAATTTTGGTATGTTGGAAAATAATTTCATTTTACTGTTGGTTATGTTTATATGTAGATGTATAGACAAAACAAGAGTGGAACTCGAAAACCTACTCGTATATCCATGGAGGGTTATGTTATAATAAGGCTCTAGGTTCATCGCTGTCCTCGTTATATGACTGTCACCTATGTGTGACCCCTGACCCCGGCTCCACTGACTCCAAGGGTGGATACGCCCTTGACCTTAAGTGTATGTTTCGGCTTACTCTTGATGACCTAAGCTATTTTGTGAAACATATATGTTTCATAATAGTTGATTTTTGTAGAAACATCTAAACATTTTCGAAGATTTTCAAAGATCAAAACACAAAGAAGAATTGAAATGCATAACCATTTGATAGTGGTAAAACCTATAAACAAAGAATGCCAAGATCAACACAAAGCATAAGGAAAGTTTCGAGAGGTCTCCTGGCGTTGGGGTGGTGGAGTTGTGACACCTTGGACCGGTAATTCTGGTCTCTTCCATCAGGTTACGCATTTAAATTTTTCTTTGTGCTTTGTTCTTTGTATCAATTGTTTAATATACGTTCTGTTTAGATTTAGTCAAATATAATATTTACACGAAAACTTCAGGCCAAAGTAACAAACATCCGGTTCGTTCATCTCTCTTTATTTGGCTTGCCTTATTGCATGCAGTGCAGTATAGTCTTCTTTGTGTATGAAAATACTTCCGACGTGATTTATTTCGGGTGCAATGGTTTTCATCAACGATCTGTTCAATACCGATGGGTTATGCTGTGCTAAAACCAAAACATACACTTACACAGCGTATTAATGTATGAAACATGTAATGTCTCATTTTTTTAAATGTAGGTAGGTGGTATACAACACAATTTATAATATTCTGGACCGGCAATACACGGATACCGGGTTCGATTCCTGGTCCCTTTAGATTCTAGACAGGGTCTTCGCCGAAATTCAATAAAAGTTCTGCTAGAATCAAATACTGTTTTCATCACTTCACTGTAATTGCTACCAAATTGAAATTTTGTATTTGGCTTTTGACGTTGCTCGTTGAGTTCACTTTATGATGTAAACCAAGATTTACGGTGTTCTAGAAGTCGTTCAGAACTTCCATGTGTAGAATAAGTTTTCTATTCTAATTTCTTGTCTTTCCTTTGGTAAGCTAGAATGTCGTCGCTATATTATAATCGTCTGTTGACAACCAACACTCGATCACGTTTCAATATATTAGAAAATAAAAAACCCAACACTCTGAAACCACTTTGATTCAGCGAATCAATTCCTAATGAGACAAAAACAAAACACGTGTTCAATTTATTTCGACTACGGTCTGTAAAATCGTATTTAGAACACGTGACGTCACAATCGGTAGCACTTCAGTTTTGCGTTTGTTCGGGATTCAATTGTTCGCTCTTGTGTTAAGGTTTCTTATCCGTTCAAAAATGCTGATTGTTTTAGACATTTTTTCTCTATGGTCAAACATGTTTCTTAACATATTATTAACAATGTTACTAGTTGAAAAGGGCTATTGAGATTTTTTACTTTTTGAAACCTACTTAGTTTGAATTTTTCATTGATAATTTTTGGCTCAAAAACTACTCGATGTTAACATAATTCACGGAGAAAACTGCTTTTTTCTACTTATTTTCGACTGCACGCAATGAAAGCATGAAATAGCTATGTTACTATCTAGATTCTAGAACTCATTGTACCTACTTTTGAAGTTGGTTGAAATTATCAATATATATTTGTCATAATATGAAAAAAAACACACATTTTAGAATGTATAAGGTTAAAGAGGAATTAGTAGAGATGTGAGTTCTCGAGAACGGTAATCTCTAGGAATTATCCTGAGGACTGCATTAGGTCATATGGTGGCGCCGGTCCGCCCGTGACGTCACGAGGCGAGTGACCACTCAGGGATCGGATGGACTGTTTGTATACATTGTAATGGTATCTGGTTTAGTGCTTTCATCATGTGTTTACATAATGTACACAATGTATGCGAGATTTTACGGCGTTTTGGGATTTGTTTGACTTGGCGTGTGATGATTTGCTGAAATTGACAGCAACTAAAGGTAAAGTTTGGGCACACGTACGATAAACGTCTTCTTTCTAGTCAGGCGTCTAATTTCCGAGTATTTGCATATAAAAACAATATATTTTTATTATTTTCTTGGCCTCTAGCGACCAATTTACATTTTGAGGTTATCGTTGCTAATTATATACATTCGACAAAACATAGGTAAAGTCATTAACAATGAAACCTATGATTTATCTAGTATTATAGTGCACGCTCAGCTAAGCCAGCGCTACGATACTACGTACGAGAGCACTCAAGTCCTCCAGGCGACCTCACATAGGGTACTCAGGGGTTAAGAAGTGTGCTTAAAGCGCGCTAGAAACCTACTGATTGCCAAAGAAACACTTGCTATACAATCACGCTCTGTTATATTTATAAAGTACTATTAAAATAAGACAGACAGTTTACATATATCGATATACCTAGTAAATAAAAATCTTCTTTTAATCGTTAGTACGGTTTGAAGTTAGTAGGTACAGTTCTGCACTCAGGTATCGATATCGATATAATAGTATTTTAAGCTAAGCCAGCCCTACGGCTCTACATGAACTTGAAATGGAAATAGGCTAGAGGTTCTCCAAGCGACCTCCCGAAATGTCGCGTTAAGATTGTGCTTAATACTCCGTGGGAGTTGCTAGAAACCCACTAATTGCCAAGGGGACATTTACTACACATTCACACTCTGTTATACAGTATTATTAAATATTCAACAGTATATTTACATATATAGTATACAAGTCCACGCTTAGCTAGTTCTACGGCTCTACATAGAACCCTCGAAATGGAAATAGGTCGCTAGAAGTCCTCCAAGCGACCTCCCGAGATGTCGGGCTAAGAGTGTGCTTATACTCCGTGGGAGTGCTAGAAACCCACTGATTGCCAAAGGGACACTTGATACACATTCATGCTCTGTTTTACAGTATTATTAAATATTCAACAGTATATTTACATATATAGTATACAAGTCCACGCTTAGCTAGTTCTACGGCTCTACATAGAACCCTCGAAATGGAAATAGGTCGCTAGAAGTCCTCCAAGCGACCTCCCGAGATGTCGGGCTAAGAGTGTGCTTATACTCCGTGGGAGTGCTAGAAACCCACTGATTGCCAAAGGGACACTTGATACACATTCATGCTCTGTTTTACAGTATTATTAGATATTCAACAGAATATCACTACATAATATAAAACAAAGTCGCTTCCTGTTGTCTGTGTGTCCCTATGTATGCTCAGATCTTTAAAACTATACGCAACGGATTTTGATGCTGTTTTTTTTAATAGATAGAGATTCAAGAGGAAGGTTTATTTATATGTATAATACATGCATAATTTATCAGCATTGCACCCGTGCGAAGCCGGCTTCGCTAGTTTACATATATAGTATTCTAGTCTTAGACTAAGCCAGTGCAGACTACGGCTCTAGAGCCCTCGAAACTTAAATACCTAGGTCGCTAGAGGTCCTCCAGGTGACCTACCGAGATGTCGTGCTAAGGGTGTGCTAGAAACCTACTGAATGCCAAAGAGTTCTTTGTGAAGTTTTTCAAGCTACCGGCTGCAGTACAAACAGTTCGAGATTTGTTACAAGTGCAAACAATTTGCAATGATTCAGAAACCGCACAATCGAAAAGAACATCGGTTTCGACTATTATTACTAATTGAAATGAAATAATTTGAATGGATTAAATGGTAATTATAAAAAAACGGTTGAAACTCACGTAAAATATGACAGACACGGCCAGACATGTTGTATATTAATTATTAAAGACGACTCACAATAGTTTTCCATTTTTCGTAGAATTAAATGGCGTATATTATTTATTCAATTCTGACATTAAAAGCTCATTTCAGAGGTCGTGGTCGCGGAATAGACAAACAAAAACTAGTGATCGGTCGGTCAGTTTCGGTTTCGGTTTCGGCCAGTTTCGGCCTAAAAATCATGTTTCGGCCAAAGGTTCGGTTTCG
Organism: Apotomis turbidana; assembly: GCA_905147355.2. Lineage (NCBI taxonomy): Eukaryota > Metazoa > Arthropoda > Insecta > Lepidoptera > Tortricidae > Apotomis > Apotomis turbidana. Next base: position 4,662,411 of record LR990285.1, read on the forward strand.
GCCAAAAAACAGCCGAACCTTTCGGCCGCGCCGAAACTTCCAACATCGTACTTTCGGATCGCGTTCGGTTAACGTCGGGTGCGCTCGGCAGTCGGCACGGTTGGCAATATGGCGTCGCTCACCTGAGTCTGCCGGCCGCTGAATCACTTTGCTAAGTGAGGTGACGTTTGTGTTTGTTCCCCGAATAATGTTAAGTAATTGACCGAGCGAGCAAAGCATTTCCGTTTCAGCATTGGCCCACAAATTCTTTCGTATGCCCGGACGTTTGGATGTCCATGCGCTTACCGACTCTTGCCTTAATGTCGAATTTCTCAATCGATTCTCATGAAATTTTGTGAGTATGTTCGATACGTATACCGGGCGTCCCAAGACTATGGGACATCAAGGGAAAGTACCTTACATATCGTAGATAGGATATTTTGCTGAAAGAAGACTATGTTATTTTTAAAAGTTAGTAATTCTGCATTTAAAGATTTTCTAAGAATTAGTTAGTCATGTCCCATAGTCTTGGGACGCCCTGTATAGTATTTTTTCGTCGATTCAGTTTTTCAAAATTTTCAAAATAGCGGAGATAGGACCCCTCCTATCTCCGAATCATCACTACTTAATTTTATTTTTGTTATGAATTGGTCATCTCATATTGTAACTCTTAACGCTTTTCTTAAATTTACAAACAAATTGACGGCGATATTGGTTTTTTAGGATAAAAGTGAGGTTTACTTATTTCATAAAATGACTTTAGAATTCGTCATTGTTGCATGTATGTAATAAAATTAGTACGTTTGAGTTAGCGTTACGAGACCACCTGATTGCAATTATAATAATTTAAACTCAATCAATTATTTTGTTGCTATGTTTTTAAACTTGTTTTATTTTATACCATATACAATTAAAAGATCGCTGCTTCAGTACAGTATTACAGCTGTTAATGCTACATTTTCATTTTCTGGGTAATTTAATTTGAACCAAGACCAAGTGTCAATGTTAGAATATCAATTGAACAAAAGTGAAACGTGAGTTTTTTTGTGTATCGCTGAAATTTCTAATTTTTTACCATTTCTAAGTATATTCTTATAAAACCTACTCACAAAACTTCATGAGAATCGGTTAAGAAATACTACCTCCAGGCGAGAACACCCCAAAAAGCATCCAATCGTCCACACATATGATACGAAAGAATTTTGGGCCAAGCTGCAACTGAAACGCTTTGCTCCATCGGTCAATTATGCCAGTGACATGTTTCATTGTATTCATATTAGATCTAGAAAGAACGACCGGCTGACATTTTATACAACGTTTTAATCACGTTTATAAAAGGTTCGGTTTCGGTTTCGGCCGAAACTGTAATCAGAACCGAACCTTCGGTTTCGGCAGAAAAACGTGTTTCGGTCGGTCACTAACAAAAACCAATTATATTTGTCTTAGGCGGCATTTAACCGAACGTTGATTCCAAGAATAATACTTACTCTCTGATTGTAATGACAGAACCCCATATTAGTTTGACATTACTATCCGAGAGTAAACGATATTATTGGAATCAAAGTTTGGATAAATCCAGCCTTAGCAAGTTATCTAGTTATACCTGCCAGATTCAAATGATTATTGATCTAAATAGTAGACAATAATCAGGCATAGTACCATCATTTTACATAACCTCTACTTCTAGGTTATCTATAAGTATAGCCTTTAGCTAGTTTATGTGTTTACGCGATGCTCAGCATTGACCCAGTGCTGGAAGTAATGTGGAGCGACATAGCAATAGCGACATGCCCAGCCACATGTCACTCATGTCTAGCCGCGTACGTCACGTCTGTATAGTGCGACTAACTTATCTGTGAAACGGTGATATTATACCCCGCGCGGCGAACGATGATTCCTATGACACCTGTCATCCCAGTAAATTTTATAACCTATAATCGGAAAAATGTACTGAGATGACAGGTGTCATAGGGATCATCGTTCGCCGCGCGGGGTATAGGAACTAATTACTACCCATTTTTCGACGTTTAAGGCCGGTAACACAGTCTGAATTCCGGTCGGGTTTCTGAACGGAATAACGTCAGCAAGCGAGACATCGCCATATGACAGACAGAGACAGAGACACTTTCTGACTTAATTCCGTTCGGAAACCGGATCGGAATTCAGACTGTGTGGGGTAATTGTCTTTATTAATTAACTGAATCTTCAGAACAACTCCGCATTATAAATTGAATGAGCAAGACGTGAAGTCAAGTCAGCAATCAGATGATAATACCCCGTTTCATTGTTATTTGTTCGTGACGATGACGCGTGCGAACCAAACTACGGATGTGATAAATTAAAACAAATTTATCCAGTTTTTTCAAGCTCAAACAATGAGAAGTGTACGCGATCGTTTCATATTTCAACATTGTATGAACAAATGTCGCATTAAATATAAAATATGTTTTCGTAGCTCATTAATATTATGTGACCTATATGATTAAAATATTAATTTTAACACCTAAATAAAGACTCGATTGTGGCAAGATAAATCTGAATTACGGTAATTTTTCAAAATTAATGGTCATAGTCTCATTTGTATTTTCAAGAAAGTTCAAATGTGACCTATAAAACAACCATTTGTCTAATGCTATTTCTTAAATCACATCAAAGACAACAAATTTCCCTCGTTAAAAACCAAAAAATGCTAACGACCGACCTACTCACGAATTCTACGATGGATTCATCTAGTTTAAGACATCTAATGTATTCGATCCTAAAGTTTTACACACGACCCATAAAACTCGCATTTTTCAGGCGCCATCTTGTAAATCACATCATAGAATTCCCGCCTTAAAAAAAAACTATAATGCCAGAATACCAATTACTGCCAGTTATTCTAAATAGGTTAACATGCTCATTAATGAATGGAGCTACGCTTGGGATTAAAATAGCACGTGGAAACGGCACAAGGTTGCAGAGTATTCTAAATTTGAAATCTGATTCGGAATTCGCAACGTTCATTTGATATTATAGGAAAAATTACATGCGTCACATAAAAACACAAGCTACAAGGACATTCAAGGAGCGTAAACACGTTTAATAATTATTTATCAACTATGCAACTGTCTGTAATTACCTCAATCCAATCAATTATAAATTTGCATGTCAATACTTCGTCAACGTAGCCAATTTTGTCCGTATTTTACAATGTTTGAAACTTGTTTAATTTTACGACCTAATTTCGCTGACATTGCTTTCATTGCAAATGTCTACAGAAGTACAGACGAGCCATCAAAGTTTTATGCCATAAATATCAATTTTACAAGCGGAATAAAATATTAAGAGCACGAGTTCCAATAAATGCCCCACTGTCGTTATATAAACTAAATGAATGTTACACGATTATTATATAAATTAAATAAATGCTACATAGTCGATATATAAAATTAATTTCAAAACTGAATTGAGCTCAATATAAGTATGCAACAAAGTTACCTATTTAATTATAATTTTAGTGATGGCAAGGCAAATACATTTTTACTTTGCTTTTATGTAAAAACAAGATAGTTTCTAAGCAATTACTTAAATAGTTACATATTGTATTTAGTTTTGTAACACTATGCAAGAGATAGTCATTATCACAACGAAGTTATTTTGTAACCGCCCGTAACTAGTTTCAAGGATTATAGGCATGGGAGCCAAGTGGCAGGAGGGCATAATTCTATGTGCAAATTTAATTATCCTATTAGATTATTGAAAGTTTATCGGATTTGTCGTTGGATTCACGATTAAGTTGTTTCAATCCAATATGCAATTCAAATCGCCCGGTGACAACCAAAATTCACTAAAATTTCTGTCACTGCTCTTCAAAACCTCGTATCTAGTAAGTGGATTGACACCGAGATAAGAGCTTTGTTTTAAGTTCTATTCTATTCTATTTTTTTTAAATGGCAACCGGTCACAGTTAAGCGACCATTACTGCCAATGTCTCGTTGCCAATCGCACTCGGCGACTAGATAGAGGATTGATACCACGTTGTACGGTGAGTTGAGAAAATCGTGCTTTTTGTAAAGTGATAGCGATTTACAAAAAAACCACACGGACTATCGGGCCTTGACCCAGGAAGGGCTATGAACGCTTCAAGTTGAATTCTTCATTAGCCGCGTCCACACTGGGCGAGCCGCCTTTGCCGCGCGCGGCGGCGCGCTCTGTGTGTACGCGCCTCGCCCGCGGCGCCCGCACGGTTTGCCTCGGCCGAGCGCTGCCGCGGCCGAGCCGCGCGCTGTCGGTTTTTGTCCGTGCTCAAAGGTGCCTCGGTCGTTTGCCGCGCGCAGTGTGGACGTACACGTGTTTGCTTCGGTCAAATTATGACAGATGAAACAAAATGGCGTGCGACACTTACGTATTACGCGAAACGGAATAACCGTAACTAAATATTATGTGCTATTTGTTTGTTTTAAACATAAAAAAATATTGAATTAGCTTTTTTTTGGAAAATTCTTTGTATGAACGTAGCAACAAGTCAAAAATCAAAAGCTGATTGCGTGCGGCGGCGCCATATTGTTTTATCTGTCAAATGGGCGAACAAGACGGCTCGGGCTTGCCGCGCGCGGCATTCGGTGAGCGTAATTTCATCCAATGCCCGAGGCATGCGCCGAATGCCGCGCGCGGCAATTGCCTCGCGAGGCCGCTCGCCCTGTGTGGACCCGGCTATTAGCTATTCACTCATACGTTAGATCACTGCACAATACGCTATAAATACTACACATTGAACAACAAAAATGAATAAATAACGAACAACGAAACTTAAACGCATGCGGCCATCTTGAGTCACGGACCGGAACTCCTTGTTTTAAGTTCTGTTACTTAGTGAGTTTTGGCTGTCAACAGGCTATTATCGTTTGACAAGAGACAGGTGACAGAGAGAGAGATGGCACGGTGCACAATGTGAACTTCGAATTTCAAACTTCGGAAATCGCGTTCAAGTATAGCTGCGGGCCTATGATGGTTGCGTTTATCACGGGATAAATAAGTGATAACGCTTTTGTCAATATTTCCTAAGATGGCTGCACGGTAAACTGACATTTTGACGTGACATCACGAGATATATGATATATGCATAAATTTCCTACGATGGTCGTCCACTTTATAACAAAGCATCCAACTTTGACAGCCCGGTATACATAGGTTACCGTCGTGTTAACGCTATGATGGTTGGTTTATCACACGATAGATGAACGTCAAAGTATTTATCCATAAAACCTAAGATGGTCGCACGTGACATAGATATATCCAAGATAAATCATCAAATTTCCTGCGATGGTTGTCCATTTTATGTCACATGTCAATGTCAAAGCGTGATAATCTGACTGAAAATTGATTTAGTTTGTCGTCGAGCTAATAAGGTGGTGACAAAGGAAGTTTAATATGAAATCTTCACTTTTTTAAGAAAACCAAGCGTGAGTATTGATTATTTCAATGAATATAACATTAATTACTTGCTAAATTGTTATTATATTACTCATTTGTCACTAATTACTTGCAGAATGGTCCGCTGTGACTATCATCAAGTCGCAGTATAATTATGCAGAGAAGCTTAGAAGATGTAGAAGAAAAATACACCGTATCACCATAATGGACTTCTGCAACCCTTTCGGATTTCCTGACAATGAATTTCGTCACATTACAGACTTGGATCGCGTGAGAAGAAGATGGCACTTATGTAATGATCTCGAGATGGATCTACGTACTGTCTCTGTCTGCTTATATAGCGGCAGACACTTGAGAATAATAAATATTTATTTCTGTTATTTTTTGTGTTATTATTTTATTTCTCAAAGACGTCGTCACATGAGCGACAAAGCAAATGTTGCTTTGCAGTGGACGACATATAGCTATATGTATAGCTAGCACGGTGTCGATACTACGTATCTTACGTCTTCCATCCATACATCGGCGTCTTGCCAGGCGTCACCGCGGAGGCTGGTGCACAACGCAATCTCAGCGCCCCACTTTTGACTGTAGATATTACAGATTTAGGAATCCCTTTGCTTGGCAGCCGACGCACATACATATTACCAACACTCACCCACTGCTTGCCATTTGCTTAGGGTAAGGTTTGCACAGTAACTTTATTATTTTGCTCGTAAAGTATATCTGGCGGATGGAAAAATTAAAAAAAGCATAAATATAAAGTGTTGTTTATTCAGACTAATCATTATGCAGGCATAAATGGGTGACTTATCAATAAGAATTCACTATATAATTTTAAATTTAAAGATTATTTCTATTTAGTAGTAGTAGTGATTATTTCATGAAGGCTTAACATTTCGACTTGGTTTTAGACTGTTAAACCTTCCATATATAACTATATATAGTTAATTTTAATCATAAATTTTAATCAATAATAACCTTGTTCTCGGTTTAGAATGGTAATAGCTTCCAATACCTTCCCGGCATTTCCTCGCTGAATCGCCAAACTGATTCTTTGAGCAAGGAAACCGCCAGCTCTTCGGTCACCAGTACCATTAATAAGCCTCTTCGAGATATCTTAAATATTCTCTATCTAATATATACAATGTTTTTACTATAAGTAAATAAAATAAATATCAGACAACCTCACACAAATTGATCTGGTCCCAAATTAAGCTCAAGAAGGCTTGTGTTATGGGTTCTAGACGACGATACACATACTTATATAGATAAATATATACTTAAATATATAGAACAACCATGACCCAAGCACAAATATTCGAGTTTATCACACAAATATTTGCCCTGGCCGGGATTCGAACCCCGGAAGAAATCCTCAATTTACTTAATTCACAAAGCAGGTCAGTACCGACGTTTCGTTTATAACAATTTATGTTTAAGAAATTATGGATACATGTACTTGCTTCTCTGTATAATTTTAAAAAAAAGTTCTGTAGGATATTGTTTTTTAATCTTTTATATTCTCTGTGTTGAATATAGGCGTGGTGTTCTTCTTTAGAGCTGCTTATTAAGTTTTTAAGCAGCTCTCGCAGTTAATTGTTATTGAAATTTTTCTACATAGATACCCTGCGGTATAAGCGGAACACTGGACCTTCATTTTTTCTAACATGCCTTCATTTTTTATTTCTAAGTTAGACCCACTTTGACGACCCTGTGAAGTGGATGAGTGAGAGTTAATGTAGGGACGTTTGTTTTCTTTATCTGTATCATATTCATCTAGTTCAAAGAGAAAACTTACGTCTAATAATGTATCTCCGTTGTCCACTTCACAGTTGGCAAATTTAGAATGAGGGCTCAGAAAATTAGAAAGAAGTAATGATTTAAAGGTATATATGAAACTATTTTCATTTGGTTTTACATTTCTGTAGTTGAGAGCCCTCACTCTTCCAAAAAAGTTTTCCAGTGGGTCCTGGTTAATGTTCCGAGGGTAATAATATTCCACGCCAAATTCGTCAAACAATATCTTCGATATCCTACAAAAACTTTCTAACGTTACAACCCATCCTTCAAGCGACGGTACTCGCACCATTCGAGGATTTCCTTGCCTTACAGCCAATTTGCTACTTGTATCTTCATATTGTATTTTTTTTAATTTTTCAATGGCTTCTACCCAAAAACGATGATGTGCAGAGTTTTTTTTAATAGCTTTTCTGAGCTTTCCTTTTGTGGTGCCGCCAGGGGAGCCGTTGACACTGTCGAATAGCGTGTCGAAAAACTCTATTATTTCGGCTGTAGCTTCCATGGTGTTATTTGTAGCACCAGTGTGAAGCTTGTCTGAAAGTAAAAATAAATCATTAGTAAAGTATTATTACATTAGCCCTTTAATGAAATAAAACTATGCAGGTTTCGTTATAATAAAGTTTCTCTGATGAGGACAAAGACTAATTGGTTCTTACTGCCCAAATGCAAAAATGACTATAGTATGTAGTTTGTTTTATGAATTTCGCATATTTAATGACATTTTTGAACTATTGCAGCGCCACCTCATTTATGTAATTTTTCGTAGTTTCCTGACACACGCAAGAACAAAGTAAATAGTTGAGTCCAAATATAGCAACTTACTAAGCGCAGCTGTATAGTTTAGCATGGCCGCCGTTCGAGAACTGAAAACTTGCGCCACTACGCTGACCTTCATTTTTTTTATTTTGTCTGGATCAACGTGATGTGCAGTTAATTTGGGTAATGCCCTTGTGTGTCCCAATCTATTGTCTATGTCGTATATAAATTGAATATCTTTCCACGAAGCGCTCTTTCCTTCCCAAATTATGTTTTTATTGAGAAAATTGTTTCTCAACCCTTTCAGAAGATGTGGCGGACAGTATATTTTTTGAAAATATACTTAAATTATGCCCAGCAATGTTAATTGTCCCATCTGAAACAATAAAACAAATTGACATTTTATAGGTATTTACATATCTATAACCTTGACTACGCAGGCATGATGCCCTGTTTTCAAATAATATCGTTAATTACTTTTTATTACTTATATACAGTATGAAGTTTAAAATTCAAACATATATCCTGCGAGTATGCTTCACATGACAATATAGGTAAAATGTAGATAGATATTGGCGCGACATGAAGTAACTATATATTTACAAGCAATGGGCATTAAGGTGTGGTGGGGTGGTGCTCAAAAGTAGATTAAATAAAATGACATTAGATGAAAATTAATTTTAGTAATTAAGTCCTTTCTTTTCAATTATAATTGAGAAGAAAATTAATTGTAATAATTTGTTTTGTGCCACAAAGCGGAAGCGACAGACAGACAGACAGACAGACACACTTTCGAATTTATAATATTATAGTATAATATAGTATAATAGTATGGATTATATTACCTCGACGCTTCCGCGCTAGTTCCTTCTTTTGGGTAGAATGGGACGGAGTAGGTTCAATTTCTAAAAAACAAAACAAAAAACCTCAGTAACAAAACCAAGTCGGCAACCAAAGATTTAAACAAACATAAATAAATAATGGTATAGAATAGAATAGAATGTATTTATTTGCCAGAATACCTAAGGTACAAGATGACACAGGAGGTTTGATTGTATCAGTATTCAGTCGAAAACACGACATGCAAATCATTCGGAAATTAAAAATTTCACAATACATAATCATTATACTAGGTTAATGTATTATTATAGGTAATGTTTCCAATAAATTATAATTTAACATGTACAAAAAAGGGACGACTAAAATTTAAAACAAGTTATATTAAAACTAGCTTTTGCCCGCGACTACGTCCGCGTGGAACTTGGAAGTATGGAAGCAACCTCGTACAACACGATAGACAATACCGTCTTTACCATAAGGGCACACGGGCCCGTGCCCAGGGCCCCCATCCTCAGGGGGCCCCGAAGGACCGACAATTTCTCTCACAGAATAAATAGTCTTACTTAGTAAAAAAATCTCATTATAATTAGATGTTTTTACTTTCCAACGGGGCCCCAAATTGTTGTGAGCCCAAGGGCCCCAGCCTAGTTTAAGACGGCCCTGACGATAGATATCCATATCCATATCCACCTAATCACCTTAATTAATAAAAGGGATTATTAAAAGCGCTTAAGCAAATGTAAGAGCAATTGTGCTTTTGGTCTAATAATTACATTTCCTACAGGGTCATCAATGTCATCATGAATTACTTACTCACTTTTCAATCTTTTTAGGGATAATTTCCAGGATGAAAACTATCCTATGTCCTTCCTCGGATCTTAAACTATCTCCATGCCAAATTTCATCAAAATCGACTCAGCGGTTTAAGCGTGAAGAGGTAACAGACAGACAGACAGACAGACAGACAGACAGACAGACATATATAGTATAGTATAGTATAGTATAGTATAGTATAGTATAGTATAGTATAGTATAGTATAGTATAGTATAGTATAGTATAGTATAGTATAGTATAGTATAGTATATAGTATGGATGGATTCACATTAAAGGGATTACAAAACGGATGTCATATATTATTTGTTTATGTATATAAGTTACATATAAATTCTCAATTTAAGTAAACTACATAAATAAATATCGGACAACCTCACACAAATCGATCTAGTCCTTCTTGTGTTATGTTATGGGTTATGGATACTAGACGACGATATATGTACTTATATAGATAAATATATACTTAAATACATAGAACAACCATGACGCAAGCACAAATATTCGAGTTCATCACACAAATATTTGCCCCGGCCGGGATTCGAACCCGGGACCGCCGGCTTAGTACGCAGGTATCTACATACATATACAAAAACACTAATTAATAATTTTATTAAAACTTTCGTGAGACATATTTAATTATTGTATTAAGCGGTTTACACTCACGTGAAATTGTCAGGAACGGCCCGACATGTTTCGAACTCGTATGGAGCCCTTCACCAGGGACGGCTGCCCGTACACCGCCGCGGCAAACTCGTCACTCAAACATGTCGGGCCGTTAATACACTAATTAATATCAAAAATAATGATTTAACTTGAAACACAAACCTGTATGCGTCGAGGACACTTCTAGAACAGCTTCTTCAATTACTGTTGGTAATGATGCGCCTTCATCTACTACTACCACATCTGAAACAGTAAAAATAAAATGTTAGCCAGCAATGTCACATAAACATAGTTATTCTCAAGATGAATGAGCACATAACAGCTAGTACCACATATTTTAGAAACTTTACACAAACTAACATACCTTTTATTCTGTGAGATGGAGGCCGCAACGTGAGAATATGAGCAAGACGGATGTTCATGGAAGTCTTCACCTAAAATTGTTACAAATAATATTCAATATCTATTAAGATTCAGTATGAACAAAATTTTTCTCTTCTGTATTTTATTTATATAAGTTATAATTGGTATCTTGAAATAAAATAAAGAGAATTGAAAGATTGTTTGTCAACAATTGGCATTAACTTCAGACTTTTGCTACTAAGAAAAATATCACCGTATTGTAGAAACTGTTCTTAAACTAACATACCTTTATTCTGTGAGACGGAGGCTTCAACTTGAGAATATGAGCATGATGGATGTTCATGGAAGTCTTCGCCTGAAAATGTTAAATTTATTATTCAATTTCTATTTATATTAAGTATGAACTCGCTCTTTTGTATTTACATAAATAATAAATGCTTAGAATAAATAAATTTTGGACAACCTCCCACAAATCAATCTAGTCTCTCATTAAGCTTGAATAGGCTTGTGTTATGGACACTAGCCGCTCAATTGCTTCGAATTTTGAGTTGGACTCTATTTATATACTAAAATAAGAGCGATGACAGGTAGCCGTAGTTACCAAAAGCAATCTAGTGGCTAGACGACAATATACATACTTTTATAGATAAATACATACTTAAATACAAATAACATTCATGACCCAGGCACAAATATTCAAGTTCATCACACAAACATTTGCCCTTGTCGGGATTTGAACCCAGGACCGTCGGCTCAGTAGGCAGCTGCTTCAACACTGCGCCAACTGCTTATAATTGGAACGTTAGAATAAAATAAAGAGAATTGCTAACAAGTGAACAGGTTGCAATGACTTCAAACTTTTGGACTTTCAGGTCATAATTGCTTTTGCATTCATAATATTAGTAGCGATAAATAAGACTGGCTACGTCATCATCATCATACATAAGTAATATGTGCCACACTATAACACATACCTGGCCTTCCAATGACAAGTATTTGTTCCATTGTGTCTTCCTCATCATCTTGGTTTTTAAAATAGTTATGATCACTCAGAGCATGTTGGTCTAGAACAAAATTAGATAAAATATTAAAATCCAAAAGATAAAATCAATACTTATTCAACAGCCAAAAAATACTTATCAATTTATAACAAATATTATCATAAAATTGCCCTGAATATTTTTTTAAACGAAAATATCAAGTATTTATGTCACGTGGTAATAAATATTTCTATACGTAGTTATCATAGAAATGGGAAATACTCACCGGTTCCAATTCCAACTGCTGCAAGGAGTTCACCGTGTGTGTGTTTTCATCATTTGTAAATAGGCAAGGATACGAATAACGAAGCCTTTTGCCTTCTCCGTCAAACTGATATTTATCGAAATGCTTTTCACACACAAATTCCTAAGCGAATCCTTCTTAGGAAATGCAAAAAGCCGATGTGTTTCATTTGTTGCATTGCAACCACCAACACAACACTTTAGTCTCATGATTTATTATTGCACAAACGATACCGCAGCACAATAAAAAAGTATTGTTCCGAACAGCAAAGGAGAATTTGGATATTAGGGATCTCAACTCAGCGAAAAACCGAGGAGATACACAAAACACCAGCGTACTCGACTTTGAAATTCGGCACAATAAAACTTCAAATGTAAACGTCAAAACGTTTCAAATGTATAATGGCTGTCAGGGGGGAGGGCTGAGGCGATGGGGCGAGGACGAGACGCGATGGTGGCGCCACATCGGCCGTTTTGGGAGTTGTCTGTCAAAGCCCTGGTCAGATGGCAATAAAACCCGTAACAGACGATCGAACAATCCGGCGGACCGATAGGGACGCTGCTATCTGTCAGAATGAGATAGTAATATACGTCTCACAAATAGTAGCGTCCCTGTCGGTCCGCCGGATTGTTCGATCGTCTGTTACGGTTTGAAACCATAAAGTTAATTCCAAAAAAAAATCTGATGGCTGTCTTGTCCGCCTTTTATTTTATTTACGTCAACGAACGGCCAATTTCAAATTGTTTCGCGATTTATTTCGAAAATGTCATCATGTCTTCAAATGCATAGGTATAGAAAATGTGTGAAAATGTGTTGCCAGGTCACGTCACTTAAAAATTATGCAGCAAATAGTTCCGTTTTTGGTAAAACAGGCTTTTTTTATAATCTTGAAATGCTTATATAAAACCAGTGATCGGAAAATATATAGACATCGCTCTCAGTACAAAATTGGCTTTCAAAAACGGTCCCAATATTTGACTGACAACTATCCCTCTACAAGAATTTGTCCTGCCAACAGTTTTAAATAATAGCCTATCTATACGAAGTCATCCCTCGTCTTAGAAGTTATTGTGATTGGTTAAAGTTTTCATTGGCTAAAGTAAGTGCCAAAGTCCATGCGCGGCGCACGAAAATGGCTAGTTGTCAAACCAAATATAGTTTAGGAAGTATATTACTGTACCTCTTATTAGTTTTTTTCATTCATTTTAAATAATGTCACCTTTGTGATTTACTACTAAATGTGTTAGCAGCGCGTTTTTTATTTTGATAATCACTATCGAATGCAACTTTAATGTCGCAAAATCTGAAATCAAAGTAAATTTTGATTTTATATTTTATAATTTATTTTCTTTTTTTAAAGACTTAACAAATTTAAATGAATGACGAGACAATAAAGCATACATACAAATTGGTACCACATTGCGTTTTAGTTGAATAAATCCGGCATTGGTTTGATAATAATCATCATCATTAAAATGAACGCTACAGCTCCGCGAAGATATTGTGGGAACTACTGCTGTTCTCTGCGTTCTAGAGAATCTGCATTTGTCCACTATAATTTTTGCTCACGGTCCTTCGGAAAACTAAAAGTAAATGAATAAAAAGAGATGTTAAATTATGAATATGTCTAGTTACTCATTAACATAAATAGTAAGTTCCGAAAAACGTAACCAGCGGCATCAAACGGTAACACTGGCACTTGGCACACAAGCTTGAGACGTTTTTTCGCTTATTTTAAAATTAATTCAAGTTGTTCCAGAGCCGAACATTACACTCAAACTGATCTTATAGTATTATATTATCTGTGTCGATACCTTAGTTCACACTGGTACTAACTTTTCGGAAAAAGTGGTTGCAATTAGGACGTTGCTGCACAACATCATGTGGTTTAAATTTCACTGACAAAAAAATTGTAATTAGTACGAGTGTCAACTGAGGTATCATTTTATACGTCGTTTATTTATCACTTATTTATCTACAAAATGTATAACGATGTGCACCATCGTAGGCCACTTTTAAAACACGACTTAAATATGTCAAGTTTTACCGATTTTTAAGTGACATAATGAATGCAACCATCATAGGCCCCCTGAGCACCTTTGGCGTGTGGTGTCCATCCAACTCGATTCTCACCGGATTGCTAACTTCAAGATGATTGGAGACTATTCTTTATTGGGAGCCCTTTGACTGCTAGAAGCTTATTCCGTCATATAGAAAGCTTTTATCGTATAGAAAGCATTTTCTTTGCAGCTGTAAACTATTTGAGATTGATATAGAACAAACCTAATCGAACCTAATCAATATGATGATATTTGCAAGAATTATGAAAAATGTGAGACTACAGGGGAAAATAAATTCGGCGAAATGATTTTTCGGCGAAATGATTTTTCGGCGAAATGAAACATTCTTCGAAAAATATTTGTAAGTTTTTTTTTCATTTATTTATTACACAGAAAAAAAAATACATTTAATAATAATGCAACGAGCAAAACCATACTAAGGTTTAACTGCCGTTGAATTCACTCACAAAGCAAGCAAGCAAGCAAGTGTCAATGTAGACCCTTCTTTATTGCTATTGAAGCAAAAGTATGCGAAATCTACCCCGGGTTGCACTGAGTTTATGACGGCACGCACTGCTGAGTACCTACCTACTTAAAATAAACGGCGTCCCCGATTGGAATCCTAAAAAAAACTCCTTGAAAAGAACGGCGTCGTAAAATACACATTGGATTGTTTTTGGACGTGCTAAAGTCGAGGGTCTACCGTCTACCGTGCTCTTCCTCATTTTTTCCTGTTAAACATTCTTTCAGTAGCGGTATAATATGAGTAGGTTTGATTCAACACTTTACCTAATTCCAAATTTTGTAGCACGAGGAAAAACGGGGAACAGACATTCTAAAGTAACTGCAACGACGGCATTAAAAGATTATTAAATTCGGTGATCTAAGCAATCTTTAGGTAAGTATGGCAAGGCGCACGTAGTCATTTTAAATTACTGTAATTCATGGCAAATGTTTGTAATAAGGATTTACAAACTGCTACTCTTAAACTTTTCCTGTTCATGTTCATGTTTTCCGAATAACGAAGTGAAAGAAATATCGGGATGTAGAAACAGCTGGGAATTACTTCACCTATAAGAGCTTGGCTCTTAAATATATGCTTATGATGACCATAATATTAATTATAAGAACTCATCTTGATCACGATCTTTCAGAAATACGTCTCCAAAAATTCCCTGGCATTCAGTGGAACTGGTAAGCAATTAGTCCAGTACGCAAAATGAAGTTTCGATATCAACATTTCAAAGTTTTTCAGGGACATTGAATGTTACGCAATTTCTGCAAACTACGTAGTTACGAGAATAAATAATAACGCGATTCGGGTCAGGCGAGGGCTGGCTATTAGATTCTACGCGAGCCGCAAAAACAACGTAAACAACGGACGAAACAAATTCTGAGAAACGTCTTCTGCGTCGTTCTGAATAACTAGTTAAAACGTAATATTTGAGGATTGTTGGGCCTTTTGGAAAATATGTCGCGAAAATTGTTGGTGCCGAAAAAAAAATTGCTCAACTAGTAACCAAAATTATGCTAATTTTACACAACTTATTTTGGTTACTAGTAGCCCTCAGTTTGTCAGTCCTCCGATTTATGCAGTTATACATTTGGGCTACTGTAATTTTTCCTTTCACTGCAGTTTCCGATTGAATGTTAAAATTGCAAAAAAAAAAAATACATTCTGTAAATGAATAGGTGCCAGATTCAGTACCTTATACCCTATTCGGAATAACGAGATTTATTCATAAACCTAGTAAATAGTATTAGGCATTAAAGGGTAAATTCCGCGATTGAATCAAATCCCAGGATATCATTCGGTAGGATCTGGAGAATTAATCAGAACGTCACCACTTTTACAAAAAGCATATGTAGCAAGAGAGATGATTTTAATTTTCTTTATTTCAATTACAAAATAATTTCCGTTCAACCTCAGGGATTGACGTTTACTCGCCGGATATAATTAGTGCAAATGGAGAAGCCGGACGGTTTCCGACATTCGCGAAGAATATGGTACTTGAAGATACAACACTAAACTACTCTCGTTATACTCACTTTTCCTCAGCGGTCTCCTCGACCGGCGCCCGCGGCGTCAGCGTATTCAAGTCGGGCAGTTCCACTGCCATAGTGTCCATAGCCATGTTCACAGTTCACTGGCACTTATACTGTCATTAAAGTATTCTTTCGGTTTACACTGTCACTTATACTTTACACTTCGTAACCTTGTCTGTCGATATCGATTTGGTGCTTGCAGAAAACTACGCAAAATGATTACACTTTTAGAGACAAGCCAAACAAGGGGCGCGGTGAAAGCAGACAGAAGAGACGGGACGAGGACGCCCTCTCTCTTTTCTCTGAGACGTTTCTATACATTTTGTATGAAAATTCATTAAAGGGTCGTCGCGTCACGTTCTCGTTCCAAGTCTCTTCTGGTTGGCTGATGCCTTATATGACGGGTCTGATGTGATATTCGATTGACACAGGCGGACTGTAGTACAGTTGATATAAGCTCAATGATTGCATTTTTCGTTGCGACCAGAATACCCTTACCATGAATTTACAGTGAGTACGCGCTAGCGACAGCGTATAAGATTAGTATGGACAATTGTAGTTCTGCAAAGTACGCTGGGGTGGAAAGGGCGCTGTACTATTCTCTATACAAATCGTTTACACAGTCGCTAGCCGGTACGGTCATGTTAACTCATAGTAGGTAAGGGTACAGTAGAAATGCAGTCCCACTGCGTCAGCCCTTAGACCCTTAGATTTACGAGAGGAAAACTAGTAATAAACCCGCTAGTGCCATTAACTACTTCTTTTAAGTTTCCCTATTAACCATATTCTGAGAAAGCCGCAAGGTCTTGAACGTATGCCAATTTTTCTAGCTTAGTAAATAAATGGTTTAAATTTCATGTTAAATATAACCTGTTAAGAGGTAACACCACCGCTCATTTTTTCATACATATCGGAATTTCGTTCCTGCTTCCTCCTCCAAAACTAATCTTTACGAAATATTACAACCGGAATGGAAAGAAAATGTTCTGTGTCGAACTCTTTCGATTTTTGCGCTTATTATTTATACAATTTGTACAGTAGGAGTCTGTTGGCCAAATTTCCGCCGCTAACGGACGCTTCGAACCCAAATTCTATAATAATTTGAGCAAAAATCAAAAACTAACACAGAACATTTTTTCCCATTTTGTTTTCTGAAATTTCGTAAAAATTGGTTAAGTTTTAGAGGAGGAAAAAGGCAAGAACGAAACCTTGATTTATATAACTCGGTTACCTTAAGTTTGGACCTTATTTGTATGCGATGCCAGTTACAAAATGCAAACTTAACGTAAACTTACTACTAATACTATCAAGTATGGGAAAAGTAGCAGTGATATAGCCTCTAAACAGCGCGTAATTTTCTATTAACTGCGTACGTAATACGCACATTTCATTACGATTAAATTATTTCCAAACATCTATTCGGGATAGTTTACTAAGACGTCTATTCAACAAGTTGAAGTGCACTTTAAGGACAATAAACTAAAGTCAAAACTGAAATGATCAAAGCGTTTTGACATGTAGAAGCGTAGATCTGACGAACCACGCGGAACTTATACAATCACCTTACATTAGTAAACATTGAAACCAAGATATAAATATTTGTTCAACGGTAAATATTTCAGGATAGTTTGCATTACTCGTATCTAGGAAGTTTACGTTTGGTTAGAAATAGTGATCCTTGAATGTTACCATTCAGTAGGCAGTGGAATGGCGTGGGAAATAGTTACATTGTTTTTTATTGGCGGAAAATCCCGTAGAGGAACTGGCAGAATTACGATGGAACAGAAGATTGGATAGATAAGTTTATTTCCTGTCCTGCTATCATGAAAACGATTGCGTGTCGAGTTTGGAGCGCACAAAGTAACAACGTTACATAGTTATGCATCGCCCAATTGGCTAGCTGTAACAAGTGTAAGAAATAGATTTAACCAGCCGAGTAGTAGCTATAACTTTCTTTGCATGTCACTACTGGAAGATCATTCTTTTCTTATTCGCATAAAACTCGGATTTAGAATATTATCT
This sequence comes from Apotomis turbidana, assembly GCA_905147355.2. Classification (NCBI taxonomy): domain Eukaryota; kingdom Metazoa; phylum Arthropoda; class Insecta; order Lepidoptera; family Tortricidae; genus Apotomis; species Apotomis turbidana. The sequence goes on from LR990285.1 coordinate 4,680,477, forward strand.
AATTACACGACTGACTAAACGCTGGAAAGCAGATTTTAACCAAAAATGTGTTATTGCGAAAGGAATAGTGAACTTGCGTGGAGCCTCGAAGAGTAAAAAAAAAAAAAAAAAAGAATTATACGAAATTGCGTCGTATTCCAGTTGGTAACGCGAGACGTGCATGCAATATGTTTTGACTTAGCCTTTGCACTCGGCTATTGTATTGTAACATTTTATGTAAGTAATACTCGTACCGATTTGTGCAATGAATTTCAATAAAGGTGGTAATTCTTAAGAAAAAGAACTACGATACGATAAATGGATGGCTCTCTAGGCGCTGGTTTTCTTGGCCTTATTCAATATTAACACTTTATTAAAAGATAAATAATATATATTATACACGTAATTAAGGTGTATTAATTAATAGGACAAGACGTTGTTATGAAAATGACTGCTGAATTTTGTCAATTTCGAGTAGTTTTAAACAAAAATTATCAATGAAAAATTCGAACTGTAGGTTTCAAATATATATGCCAATCAATCGAAATAGCCCTGTTCTAACTAGTAACACTGATAGATACTATTATTTTTTACATTTTTGAACGGATAACCGTCAAACCCGACGCCGTTTTTGTATTTGCTAAGAATACTCCTAACTAAAATCGGTTATGACATTGACAAGGGCCAATTATGTCCGTCATTGAATTTTCGCGTGGTTCCCGTGTGCCGGCCATTATGTAGTTTGGTGCACGCTTAGTTTAATGTGTGTTGATACACATTTAATTATATATTTTTCCGTAGCAGGATTTATGTTCTAATTCTACTATTGATATATTTTAACTACTGAGGCACTAATAAATTTATGAAACGTGTAAAGTCTCATTTTTTTTCTTTTAACGTGGGTAGTGGGTCAACACCACAATCTTTATATTATTGAAAAACGCGCTGGGCCGGCAATCCAGAGGTGCCGGGTTCGATTCCCGATCTCTTCCACCAGGTTACGCATTTCAATTATTCTTTGAGTTTTGATAGCACTAATTTAAATTTGATTTGAAGGCACTAGTTAATAATTATAAGGGAGTCCGCTGGATGCGGGCGGCGCAGGAACGGTCATGGTGGCGTTATCTGGGGGAGGCCTATGTTCAGCAGTGGACGTCGTTTGGCTGATGATGGTGATGATGAATTGAAAGTGTATCTACATATTTTGGATCAAAGAACGTTGAAAAAACACATTCAATATACAAATATACTGCTCGAACAAAAATGAGGGCGTCGTTATTTTTGAGGCAGAATTTAAACTCCTTTAATACAGCATGGCCTTAAATAAGGAAACAGATAAATATGGGATTTGAAATTGCATAGTTATAATCGCTATTGTGCATTGTGCAATTTATGCATAATAAAGCCAAAACAATCCACAGTGACGAAAGTCAAGTTTCTTTCAATAGGATTCAGTACTTGATTCGCAAGAAGAACGAAGGATTAAGCAGCATTCCGGTAAACAATGTTTTGAATTTGGTTAATGACAAAACGCTACTGACGATTAATAATGCAAACATATAACGTATGCACACTATTGCCAAATTTTAAAAATAAAAGATTGTCTTCATTGAGAAACTATTTTATGTAGTTCGCCTCCACGTGGCATAGCCGTGGGACACCCTGTATAAGACGTTACTTCCGACGCCGTTCACGAAGCCTATTAATGTGCATTTCCCGGCGGCGGGTCACGTGCGGGCAGCCTTTGAGGGTTTCCTCGCTCTTCAGGGGTTGCAATGTATGTTGTGATGTAATGTGTTTAGAGGACTGTATCAGTGTACTTTAAGATATCGCCAGATAATTTCGGGTGTATCGCCTTTAACTGCCATTATAACTATGTAGTCATTGATTTTTTTGTAAAATTGTATATCTTATACTATAGGTATAATGTATATTGCTACGCCCTATCAGGGCCCATGAGAAACTGTATTCATATTTAATAAAATCTTTGGACCTTGGATGCAATCAATGAATAAATAAAATATACATAAATGAACATGAGACGTTTGAGATTCGATATACATTCGACACACTTTCAAAATTTACCTTTAGTTTTTAAAGTAGCAGTTTGTGGCCGCAGTTCATAATGAACACAATACCCGTTGAGTTCCATTGTTTGTTAGAATTAGGACCAAGCGATGGATTCCTACTATAAATCAAAATAAATCAATATAAAATAAAATTTTACCAGAGATATTGGAAAGTGACATTTATTCTATTTTTATTGATTGTGAGATGAATATTAATGTTTTTGTATTGAATTGTCTGTTATATTTATATTGACAGTTCAGTTTGACGCGACTTCGCTTAACGTACGACTCTGCAACTCCTGTCTTGCTCGCACTATATTGAAAAGAAAGTGACAGGTAGTATTTGCCGCACAACAAAGAGTCGCGTGTCGAAGTTATGCTAGACATACAGAATGGGATTGAAGTTTTGGACAAATAGTCGATTTAAATGATTAATCCGTCATTCCCATTACATATTATTGATAATGATAACATAACCTCTAAGACCCCGCGTACATAATTATGTACAAATTCAAATTTAGATTTGAACTTAAATAGCTCTGGGTCTCAGGAGGAAAAGGATAATTTGATAAGTTGGCAGTGTTATGTCCGTATTATTTATGTTATTTAATAACTAGGCATAACGTTACAAACTGCGTAAAAGCTAAAACATCAAATAATACTCGTAAAATAATTTCGGCGAGTTAGTCGAATTGTTTGCTACTCGTTAAAATCTTTATCGACGCGAGAAGAAAGGATATACCATTCATCGCTGTCTATGGCCGATGTAAACAACCTCGACCTTCTCAGTGGCTATAACGGCGGTTTTCGCAAGTCATGTACGAATAGCGTACAACTTGTATATAATCTGTGACTATACACATATTTAGTAGCTGCACAGATTATATACAAGGTAGCTGTTTAGAAATGCCGGTGTTTACAGCCTCAAGTGTCGGTCCGGCCCGGGGATGGTGGCGCTACAAGCAGCTTTCATATGGCAATAATGAGCATACGTCAGATTTGTCAAGGAATTGACATCAACCAAATTCAAAGCATTGTTTACCGGAATGCTGCTCAATTCTTCGTTCTCACCCCGAAATAAATACTGAATCCTATTGAAAAAACTTGACTTTCATCACTGCGGATAGTTTTGGCTTTACTATTCAAAAATTACTTGAAATTTGCGGAATTTAGTCCTGTCTGTTTTTGTCCACATCAGTGACGTTTACTTTCAACGTCAGTTGCCAAAAATTTGTCGTTGTCAGTAAAAGAAATTAGTAGGTAACACTAAAAATCCGCAATAGACGTGGGTTGTAAATCCCCCTGTTGGTCTATATGATTTTAAATGTTATGGACTTAGTTATTAAATAGCTTCAGAAGATATGGCGTCAAAGTGTTACACTGTTTTAACCTAAATGATTTACCCAATCATTAACAGGCCTTTATTAACTTTACTTGTTAGTTTGTCTGTTTATAACCTAATAATGTAATCAAATCTTAGAAGTCAATTAACCTACTTCTGATTTTCATATCCAAATGAAACTTTGCATCATTTATTTATTTATTTAAACTTTATTGCACAAAAGAAAAACTTAACGTACAAAAGGCGGACTTAATGCCATGAGGCATTCTCTACCAGTCAACCTTAGGGCAAAGCAGAGAAATTGTAGGCGGTGCATCAGACAACATAATTACATATAATTAAAATACTCATATTAGGTACATACATACATATAATATACATATATATAAATAGATACATACATAAATATATACGACGATGAAACAAACCAAGCAGATATACTATGAGACTTCAGTTCTGCCAGCAAAGAAACTTCGCACGGCCCTTTTAAATGCCAACTTACTCGGAGCCTGTTTGATTGTGAGAGGAAGACCGTTCCAGAGGCGAGCCACTTGCAAGGAGAAAGAATTAGACATGAAACCAGTACGGTGAAGAGGAATAGAAAGGGCAAGATTGCCGGAAGAGCGAAAATTACGGTTACGAGTGGATTCAACATAGCAGAAAAAGGTTTTCAGGTATTCAGGAGCTTGTGGATCATTGAGTATTGAAAAGAGAGTGCAGAGCATACGAATATTGCGTCGTTGACGGATGGGAAACCAGCCAAGCTGAGAGCGGTAAGAAGAAACGTGATCATATTTACGGAGACAGAAAATAAAGCGAATACAATTATTAAGAAGTCGATCCAACTTATCAAGAAGATCCTCATTTAAGTCCGGATAACAAACATCACCATAATCAATTATGGGTAGTAATAGTGCATTTACAAGCAATACCTTAGTTTTGATGGGCAAGAAATTTTTCAGTTTGTTGAGAGCATGAAGCGAGCCAATGACTTTCCGGCTAATTTCACCTACCTGCACCCTCCAGCTCAGTGTGCTATCTAAGTGAACACCTAAGTCCTTAACACTAGAACTAAAAGGAATAGGCGTTCCGTTGAAATTTACAGGAGTTACAGAATCCTGGTCAAGTTTAGCAAGCTGACGAGAGCTGCCAATGATAATAGCCTGACACTTTGAGGGGTTTACAAACAGACCAAATTTCTCAGACCATTGTTGGATGTGTAAGAGATCCAGGTTTAATTTGTTAATTGTGTCAGTAATATCAGACACTTTACATTGGTCGTAAAGTTGTAAATCGTCAGCATAAAGATGGTAAGAACAGCGAAGACCAGGGGTGATAAAGTTTACAAAAAGAGAAAATAATAAAGGAGAGAGAATTCCTCCTTGAGGTACACCAGTGGCAAGGTCGCACCAATCAGACAAAGCCCGATCTACACGGACTGCCTGCTGGCGCCCACAAAGATATGAAGCAAACCAGCCAAGAGCAGAAGAAGACACATTAAGATGGCTGAGCAAGGCAAGAAGGATCTCATGGTCAACAGTATTGAAAGCGTTAGAAAAGTCAATGAGAACAAGTACTGTGACCAATTGATCCTCCATGCCCCGCCTAACATCTTCAGTCACTTTGAGAAGTGCAGTACAAGTACTGTGGCTGGGACGAAAACCAGACTGAAAGGGGCTCAACAGTTTGAAAGAGTGTATAAAGCTAGAAAGTTGCTTGTGAGCCACCGCTTCAGCAATTTTTGATAAAAAAGGGAGAATTGAAATTGGCCTAAAGTTACTAAGTGATGTGGGGTTGCTAATTTTAGGTAAAGGAATAACGAACGCGCGACGCCAGAGAGAAGGAAAGTCACCATTAAGCAGCGAGGAGTTGATGATATCGGTTATTATGGGAAGCACACAGTCCAGGACTGATACCACCATATAACGCCCAATATCATCACAACCAACAGCTTTCGATTTAATTTTATTGATAATTTTTTTAACATTAGCGTCAGAAGTGGGATAGAAAGAGAAGATATCAGAGACAGCAACGGGCATTGATGAAATATCAGAAAGAGTACTACTCTTAACATGATAATCAATGGAGGCGGAAGTAGAAAAATGTCTGTTTAAATCGTTTAGCGAAAAGGAAGTGCCATCGAAACCGTTACTAGGTTTACCTAGACCAAGCGACTTAACAAACTTCCAGACATCGGCCATCGAAGAAGAGGATACGTTCTGGTGAATGAATCGGCGCTTCGCTGTCATCACTTGACAATACGGTATTTGATGACAGATTAAATCACGTACTCTTTATGAAATATCAATAACGCTTAGTTTGTATGAAATTTCTATATCCGGCGAAAGAGACCGGGAATCGAACTCGGTACCTCTGGATTACCAGTCTAAAGTGTTATCCTCTCCACCCTAACGCTTTCGACGCATTTAATTTTTTTTTATTTTTCTGTGCTTTGATCTTTGTATCAATGGTTAAATATAAAAAAAGTGTGTAACATAAATTTAGTATTCTTTTTTATCAATTAACGCTTGGCTTAATATGGGAAACTCACACAGAGAAATATATATAACTTGAAAGTTTCATCCTTTTTGTAGGTTCTTTTCGATAAAGTCATCCTAGCACATCCTGTGTATTAACTGATAGATCATTCCAAATACATGTTCAGTCTATTAGGTCATTGAATTATTTTTTGTAACTCTTCTGCGCAGTGGGCCGAAGCGTCACGCGCCTACGATATGCTAATAGTAAATATACTATTTAAGCAACATTAAAATATCTCCACCCACTATAGCTACTATACAGGCTGATCAATCCAAATGGGTCAGTAGAGAGAAGTCAGAAACTATAAGAGATAGGGAAATCTGTTCATTAAGAACCATAGCGTCGATTTTAGATTGAATAAATACGCATTATTTCTTTTTTATAAATCTCATATAATTTCATATACAAATACCCGGCCAAAATCGCTGTAAAGAATGTTACAATACGACATACGATTACTTACAATAACCAGTTTCAATTCCCGGTTATGGATGAGATTTATAAGGAACAATTTCATGCAGTTTCTATTAAACCTAAAATCGACGCCATGGTTTCTAAGAGCAGATTTCCCAATCTCTTATAGTTTTCGTTTTCTCCCTACTGACCCATTTGGATTGGTCACCCTGTATACAGTGCGTATGCGTAGTGCGTAGCGCAAAATCGTAAACAAACATTATGTACTTATGATTCTGATGCATGGCCAATTGGGCAATGAAAGCTAAATTTACACTCGATGCGCAATGTTCACAATTAGTGGCTCGCGGTTAGAGACTTCGCGGACATTGAAAATATTGAAATGGCTGAAATGTGTCATTTTTTTACGTTTTCAACCCCCATAACGCTGCCATTTTGAAAAAAATAAAATTAAAACTGAATCGACCGAAAATTATATATAATTAATTAATTATCGAATCTGCTCCAAATATTATTTTTGAGAATATGTTGAGAACGATCTATAGGCGAGAATAGGCGAAAATTTGGACAACCGAAATTCGGACATACGGAAGAAGAAGAAGAAGCAAGTGTTAAGTCAAGCTGCTCGCTTCGCTCGCTCGGTGAAACACCAACAATGCTATACGGACTTAATTAATTTACGGATTGATGGCTAGCGTGTCTATAGCTGCTGTGTTATTGTTATTGCCGTTATTGGATCTTTAGTATGCTATTCTCGCTGAACGCCGTTGAAGCTTGAGTCCCTAGTGTGCCATATCATATCCAATACTTGACTCACAGAAACGAAGGTATAACAAATAAATATATTTTTAATTCATACCACAGATATTTATAAATTTTCATTAACATATTATAAGAGCTTGCTTAGATGAATATGAATATGACAGGTGAAACGTGTTATATTTTTGTTTGAACAATCTGTTCCGATATGTGCACATTTATTTTTAAATCCTTGAGAATCATTATTTTTATGAACTCGACTGTACGGCTGTATGACACGCAGATGCATTGCAAAGAACTATTACTCATACTGAACGATAATATTCAAGACTTCGTATCAGTTCTGAAGCAAAACTCAACCTTATCCAGTTTAAATACGATTAATTTGAAATCGAAGGTAATTGTGGAAATCCTTTAGCATATGAGTAAGCGGTGGAAATGCGTGCAGCCATGTGCAACAGACTAGTTTTAATTCTAAATGTGACACGTGTCTATGAATGGCTATGGTTTATACATCTTTTTCAAAACATACAACAGCGCAATATGACGGAATATCCGGATAAAATGCTTTGTTCAATTACGAATTACTCTTTGTTATTTAGTGATAGGAATTATAATGAGTTGTTATTACTTTCGTTTTCAGTTGAAATTTCGTATGATTTGGAACCCGACGCAATTATAGACAATAACTACAATGAAACAAAACAAGAAAAAAATCGCAAGTTACGAAAGTTATAAGAATCATAGAGAAAAAACGACAAACATTAAAAATACGCATAATGTGGTTTTCACTTTGTCACCAAACGCAGTAATGGCGACTATAATCATATTTTATGCTCATCATAAGGCCTCATACATCTTGATAGATTATTGACTATAACATTAATATTTTATGCACTGGCACAAACGTCTGATAATTTAATCAGATTTCAGGAAGATCACTTAACAAAATGACAGTTAAATAAGAAGAAATCTCAAGTGGCACTGATAGTGATACGAATCACATTTAAATATGAAATGCGGTGCTTGATAAAGAGTGGTTATCGCTTCCTGCATTCAATAGCTATGCAATTTATACTATATATCACGTAATCATATTTATTACACTGAAAACTATACAATTTTACTTAAATAACTTACTAGGAATTTACAAAGTTACTTCTATTTTTAACCCCAAACATAGGGAAAGAAAATCCTTATTACTTTTTCCCCGGTTGCATGACAGCCAAGAGCGGGTTACGTTATATATTTTTTTAACTCGAGGGTAGTTTTTACGGCGTAAGAGAAATCGATGTATATATTTCTGTTTATGTATAAATGAAAAGTAGTATAAAAATCCATTAAAATACCTATTTAGGAGTAGTACTTTATAAGGAGTAGAACTAAATCACGTGCAATGAATTGCATGTTAATAATATTCTTCGAAGTTAAAAGGAATCATTATAAAATTCTAATAGAAATAGGAGGTTACAACAATAATAAAAATACGAGGTTAATTGCCTTTAAAACTATTAATTTGCAATTGAATTAATTAAAGATTAATTACCAGCCTTTCGAGAGAAGCCTACAAAAAGTAAATAGTAATCAAGGTGCTTAATTAAAATTTAATGAAGAAACAGTATTCAATGTAAATAATAAACATGGCCTTTAAAGTACACTTCAATATGAATTAAGGCATTGGTTCCATAACAAAGGGAAAAGAAAAATAACAATTACAAAAAATAATGCACTATCGTACGCTAATTCGATTCGAAAATTAAATTGACGTCTGCCGCATACAAACCGGCGAAAAAAAAAAACACCAACCACAAACAAATCTACACAAAATCACTGGCCACTACGAATGAAAACATGCAATAGTGTTGTACGCGGTCGATAGGACGACTGCCCTGCGCACTGGCTGCGTAGCGACTGACGCGGGCGGGTACTCGGGGAGATTACCCCATCGGCGGGGTATACTGATTCACGTAGAGTTGTGAATGTGATGTGCAGTAGGATCGAGCGCAATCAAATTTTGAATTTGGAAGGGGTAGAAACACATGGTTTGTCAATGCTCTTAGGAAGGAGTTTTTCGTTAATTAATTTAGTATGGGATTACACAATTATAAAATTTTATAGATTTGTTATTCATGACCTATGGTAAACGTCCCAGTCTCACAATATCAATTTTAATAATTGTTTGTACCTAACTGCAAACTTACGAATTACGTATTGGAAAATGCAGAACACTGTGTTTTTGATTACCTACTACCTTTTCGTAGGGCTATTTTCGTGGTGGGAAATTGAGAACTATATGCATTTTCAGGCACGAAATTAGTATCGTATAACTTGGTATATGGCACATGATTGTGCGATTAAAAAAACAGAAAAAAAATAGGAGAATAATGATATTTTCTTCTTTTGTTATTCGAATTAGAGCGTGATGGTGCTAAATTACAAATGGCACTCGAAATTCATTAACTGTAACCTTACCAGAAATGTCAAATCAGAAACAATGACCAAAATCAATTCTCCAATAGAAGAACCGGCTGAAATAAAACAATATCACCCCCGCCCACGTTTTCAGGGCGGCGCCGCCGAGCATTCAATATCAATAACGCTATCCTTTGCAGCACTGGAGTATTAGAAGGTGATAGCACACTTTGTGAACGATCTCATTCTCAGACGTCGGATCGATCCGCGGACGCGTCGGACGACGGGTCGGACGAGGCGATCCATCAAAATGACGTCAGACTCAGCTATGACTATACATGGTTTGACATTAAAACGATGAAAGCCATTAAGGCTTCAGCGGCGCTAACACCCTTTCAGTACGGCGGCTTACACGCGATATTAGTTAATAGAAGTAAAGTAGAAGGCGGATAGGTTTATGATGCTCGCACTAAGGCTTGGCTGTGAAACAATTAGGAATAAAACTGCACTGCTTCGGACATTTACGTTGCAGACTTCTTTGCGTGAGAAACTTTGCAAACAATTTCACATACTAGAGTAAACTAGAAAGTAGGCGTATCCGAAGTTTGAAACTTCTTTTGAAGTTGAATGAAAATGTATTTTTGCGATTTCCCGCCCGCAAGCAATGAAACTAATAATTAGGTCTCAACTCATAATCATAACTGCAGTTTTTACTTCACAACTGGAGTGATTATCGGAACTCGTTTTTTCTATAAAGAGATATGCTCATGATGAGTTTAGAAGCTATTCGGTAGCTCCGCGGTTGCGCTGCCATTTCGAACCCCTGCCCTGACTTAAATGTCTTGACGGCTAACTCAACCTCGTTTGTCAGAAAATACCTAAATGGCGTGCCATAATGTTAGGACAGTCAGTTTAAAGGCACTTTGCTTTGTCTATTGTATAATATTGTACTTACTTAGTATAATATTACGTATATACAAATGATTGAAAAAATCTGTAAATCAAATGATTGAAAAAGACTGAAATTATAAGTAGGTATCGAAATTTGTAAAACTACTTAATTTCGATTGCCTTCGAAAGTCAGAAATATTCAACCAGCTTGCTTAATCAATAAAACATAGACGTTCGAAATCCGGGCATCACATTTTCTCTAATGCCTTTCAGCAGCAGCGTGTTGTTCATAAAAATTCAGAAACAAAACACCAAACGTCTATTTTTGTCCTTTACAAAACACGGACTCTAATTGGCTAACTGCAATTAAACCGCCTCTGCCCGTTCGTAAACGACAAAAAAAGAATTAAGTAGAGGTAGAAAAAAAATTCAGTAGCTTCAGATTAAACAGGGCCATGCCATAATTGAAAACTGTACCGTACCTCTTGAGTTAACTAAGTTGCGCGTTGTTTTTGACGAGTGCTCCCGTTATCATAAAACATTGTATGGTCGAATATATAGCCCAACAGTGTTTTTCAACCTACACCATATTGCGAATTTTTTAGTGGGACTACTTTTTTTTTTACAGGATTTTTGGAAACTGAAAGTCAGTGAATGTCACTGATAAACAAAGACGAAACAGGACTAAAAATTCCGCACATTTCAAATATTTTTTGATGAAAGTCTTTTTCAATGTCATTCAGTATTTATTTCGCAAGAAGAACGAAGGGTTGAACAGCATTCTGATAAACAATGTTTTGAAGTTAGTTAATGACAAATCCTTGACAGATCGCTAGCGACGTTTAATAATGCCATTTAAATATGAAAGCTGTTAGTTAGGCTATACAAGAAACTTTACGCGTGATTTTTCCTTGAAAACTCATTTAGGTGAGCCGCACATTTCTAAGTAAAACCCTATCGTACAGTTGAGTTCTTAAATTTATGAGCAAAAATGTGGCCCGAAATATCTGAACACGCCTCTATGCCGTTAACAATTTAGGGGATACATACTTTTGATACAATTTTTGCCCATCTTATCAATTTACGATTGTACCTAAGTTTCTGACGCATTTAAAATAACGTTAGACTTCTAACTTGGCGCATTTTGGTAGCTGACAGTTTTGAGCGAGAATTTAGAGGGAAGTTTGCTTTTAATGGATTGACGATGTACTTTGATGTCACAGGACATATTTATCACAAAAGAGACAATGCATGACGTACAGACTTAAAAAGGACAATGGAAAGGAAGGTTCAAGAAAATAGAGCCGGGTTGAACAAGTATTAGGCAACATTTTCAATTTCATGATTGGGGCAACTTTAGATATAGATTTTCTGATATTATTAGTTCGAATAAATCTTCCAAAGTGCACATGTGAGCAAAACTAAACATAACACGATTTTAACAAGTTTCTGTGTGGTTCTAGCACTCGTGAAACCTACTTCCAGGTAAATTAATTAGACCTCAGACAATGGTTAGTGGGTCACGCGCGGAAACTGTTCCAACATGGCGGCAGACAGTCAGTTGAAAGCGGCTACGGCAGTTCCATTAGCTTAGCTGAGATGTGACGGGAAATAAGTGCAAGTTCAAAGAGAGTTCGTAAACAATGTTCGCTTTTTTTTAACTCGCATTGCGCAATCTGTCAATTATATTACACAGACAAAATCACAATAGCATACTTTTCAACATTGTACCGAACCTCTATACGAGTACTCTATGGTACTCTGAACTCTGATGCTGAACAGTATTCAGTATACAACATTTCTGAAAATAATAAGTATTATTAAAAAAAACACACCTTGCGATTGGCAATTTTTGTTTCAAATAATTTTTCAAAGCAATAACCAAATTTTGACAAATAATTTGTAAAAACAATTGCCAAACTGACAAATGTTTTGACAAAATACCAATCACTAGGCACTCGTCGTGATATCGCGATTGTGTTTATTTTTAGGGTTCCGTACCCAAAGGGAAAAACGGGACCCTATTACTGAGACTTCGCTGTCCGTCCGTCCGTCCGTCTGTCACCAAGCTGTATCTCAAGAACGGAGATAGGTAGACAGTAGAAATTTTCACAGATGATGTATTTATATTGCCGCTATAACAACAAATACTAAAAATAAAATAAAATAAATATATCCCCCCTATATATTTATTTTATTCTCCCATACAACAAACTTACAGATAATGGTACGGAACCCTTCGTGCGCGAGTCCCACTCGCACTTGGCCGGTAATTATTTTTTTGTAGATCAGAAAATGCAGTTTTTCCACGCACTACATCTATCCGCGGTAAATCCTACAGTGTTTATGTATTTCAGTATGTTATATATCGATCGGGGGTTTATACACAAGCTGGGCTGTATATTTAATCCCGTAATCCAATAAAGTGGCACATTATCTAGGTAAACATCTACTGTATTTACTTTCCTACGATGCATACTTAGGTACTCGTATTGCTATATTACGTAGTGGAATATTAAGTGCCTAGTGCAATGATGACTAACTTCAATTAGCTATTTCCGTTGGATGAATCATTTTCTGAATATAGTTTTTCAGTCACGAATAACTTTGTATGGGAGTACATACCTACTAACGGGAATGTCTCCGCGTCACTGGAGTGACAGACTATAGATTATATAGGCAATGTAGAATTAGAAATCAGGGAGAATCTACATTATCATATCATCAACAATACAAATGTTTTTTTTTTTACACTAACATGTTTTTCTTCTATATAAAAACAATATTTAGTTATGAGCTTTCTCCTGACAACGTAAATATTTTTCAGAGAGATATCAACATGTTTTACTATGCATACCTCACATTTGTTTAACTCCAAGTGTGTTTTTAGATGTTCTACAGCAGTGGTATGAAATAAGATTGTGTATAATAAATTTATAAAAAAAAAAACATTCGAATTAAGTGGTAAAACAACTTAAAAACCTAACTCTAGCCAAGGTCGGTCATTGGCGGAAATGATCACAAGATGCTGGCGGCGTTTCCCCGCTGCACAGCAATACTGAGCTTTTGTCCGAGAAACGCGCCAGCTCTGGGATCACACAGGTAGTTCGTATTAGTTTTTTTTTATGGAATCAAACAAACTGTGAGCGGCTGGGCCCCATGGGCCTAGAGTCTCTACCGCAAATGGCACGACAATATAGTTGTCACCTAAACACTTATATCATATATTTTCGGCGTTTAGCCGCCTCAGCGTTTGTGGCCGCCCCACCTGGATTTTGGCAGCACGTTGTTGCAATGTGTGACGGTGCCAAAGTGTCCACACAGGTGGAGTCCCACACTAAGGGCCGCCCCAAACGCCACGGTACTAACGTCATGCCGTCGGGTCTCTTGCCATCATCTCGTGCGAGGCCATTTGGTTCGAGAACTGCAGGCACGTTGACACTGACAAGAGCCCGACGTATGATATCATTTAGACAAGCGTGGCGGGAGAGTCTGCCGGCGCTTTTGGGGCAGCTAAGGCCGTGGTGACCTAAACAAACGATCTACCTGGTATCCGCAACGACATTGGTGTGGAACGACGATTGTGTTGGTTTTCTTTTTGTATTGAAATGTCATCAACATACTTACCTCGGGGTTTTCGGGTACTGCATCATGTCTGAGAATCATCATATCAATTGATTTGACACGATTTTCACACCTAATTATTACAAAACGGGACTTAATCGCGTTCAAAAAGTGTTTATTTCATTACCTTGACGTTTCGAACGTGATGTACAGTACCGTTCTGATAAAAAATAATCATATCGCATACAAATAGAATAGGGCCGGGCCGTGATCTGGGGGACATTGGCTTTAGTTAGATACTTGTTTTAGAATAGGTTATGTTGATTACTGTTATTTTTTACTTGTTTTTCGTTTAATAAATAATAAGGGACAATCAAATAAATTTGTCGACGCGGTTGGCTCAGTTTGTAAGCATCTGCCTACTGAGCCGGCGGTCCCGTGTTCGAATCCCGGCCGGGGCAAATATTTGTGTGATTAACTCGAATATTTGTGCTTGGGTCATGGTTGTTATATGTATTTAAGTATATATTTATCTATATATCGTCGTCTAGTACCCATAACACAAGCCTTCTTGAGCTTAATTTGGGACTAGATCGATTTGTGTGAGGTTGTCCGATATTTATTTATTATTATTATTATAACGCAAGCCTTCTTGAGCTTAATTTGGGACTAGATCGACTTGTGTGAGGATGCCTTATAAAAAAAAAATTGCATAATTTTTCTTCTTTACTACAACATAGGTTAGGTTATGTTAGCGCCATGTGCTAAAGTGACAATATCAGCATGAAAATGGTCACAAATGTTAACACAGGAATTTCACGACATGTAAACGATGTTATTAAGCACATGACATCGCCTAATTGCGTACAGTTAGCGAGTTAATCGCGCACTTGTCACGCGACATCGCGTTCGGTAAACACACCCCCAATCTGTCGCTACACTATGGTTAGAGGTGTCATCCGTCCGGGTTTCGGAAAACCCTGGCAAATTTTATGTGAATTAAAAAAAAGTTGATACACGAAGCATAAGGAAAAATTCGAAAGGTTGGTTGGAGTTCGGGTAGCGAAGTGGTTAACGCGCAGGACCCGGCAATCCAGAGGTACCGGGTTCGACTCCCGGTTTCGTCCCCCAGGTAACTCATTTCGATTTTTCTTTGAGCTATGATATCTTTGTATCAATAGTTTAATAGAAAAATAAAGTGTTTTTTTAATAATATTATTTTCGGATACGTCCGGGAGAAAATGAGATTTACGCCAAATGTCTGGGTTTTCTTAATTCTTTGTCCAGATTCGACGAATTAAGAGATGGCAGTATACTATTATCTGTGGTACGGCTACTAACTACCACTAGCTGCGTATAGGTACGTCTCAAAGATTGAATTTGATTTCGCAGCACGTTATTATGTGAAACCAAAAACTTTAAACGGATCAGTGATACAAAGATCAAAGCACAAAGAGTAAATTGAAATTCGTAACCTGGAGGAAAAAACCGGGAACCGAACCCGGTACCTCTGGATTACCGGTCCAACGTGTTAACCTCTCCGCACCACCCTAACGCCAGATAGGTACACCTTTCCAATTTTTCCTTATGCTTTGTGTGTCGATCTTTGCATTGTTTATTTGAAAGGTGTTACACCTTATAGTGTCAATGGATAAATATATATATATATATATATATATATATATATATATAAAAATTTGGTATAGGTACCCACATTAAAAATAATGTGACATTGCATGCTTCATAAATGTATTACTTTTACGGATATTTTATCGTCGCAAGACCCCGCGTACATTATAATATAATGTAAGAATTAATTTTTTTTTAATAGATTTATATAGGTACATTTATTATGGGTCAAAAATAAAACATAAAAATAACAAATTCATGGGATTAAAACTAAAAATAAAACGAACATTAAAATAATTATGTTTACAAAACTATGACCTTTCGGTAGGGTGCCCATGACGCAGGCAGCATTCCCACGGTATAAATTTAGATTTGAACGTTTATTGAATAACATAATGTTCCAATTTCAAAAACACAAAAATAGCTCTTGGTCTTAGGAGGTTATAATAATTCGTTGTTGAGGTACCCAGTATGAGGTTTGTTGGGAAATAAAGCAATAGAATAAAAAAATCCATTCCAGCAAATATAACTCGAGACGGTGCGTACGACAAGAAAGCCATCTACATTTTTTATCTCCATAGACATTTTTACCCTAACAGGTGACTTTGCGGGCACTGTAATTGTAACATAAAACACAATGTGTTTATGTTAACTCGTTTCCCTAAATTGTCAACACCTAATGAAATTAGCATCGTATCGTCCGCCGCCATGCGATAACGCGGCCTCAATCTGTCAGGCTGACATTTTGTAATGCCTTCGCTGACAAGATCCTTATCTGGTAGCTGCCAGGTCAAATGTGATATTTTAAGACATATTTGTCCCTCTACATTCTCTTTCTATAATGTAAAAATATAGTGGACAATTAAATTAAAATTAAACCTAAAAAGATAAAAAAGTATAGAACTAAAATCTAAATTTAAATTAAATAAAGCTAAAATAACTCTAGAAAACTGTGCCCCCGCGGCATGGTCCCGAAGACGCTGGCAGCATTTCCTCGCTGAATCGCAATGCTGATGCGTTGTCCCTTACTCATACATTGCTAGGTTGAGCATGTGTGGGTAAAGTTTGAAAACGAATTCAAAATACAAACGTTATTTTTAATGTTCCGTACCCAAAGGTTGCAATCGCCTATCAGGTAGCAAACAGGATGTATGTATATAGCTTATACAGCCATTATAACCCTAATTTAAGCTGTATAAAGGCTGTATGTGGGCGGGACCCTATTACTATCATCCGCTGTCTGTCCGTTCGTCCGTCGGTCATGGTCACATCTTTCCAACCGTAAAGAAGGTAAAGACTTTAAATTTGTATTACTATATATTATAGGTAGGTACTAAAATAAAAAAGCCAACTTTTTTACGGTATGGAACCCGTCCCGTGCGCGAGTCCGGCCTATATTTATTTTCTTCCTTTCAGGCTAATAACGTTGTTATGTTATGCTGAGGATCTAGCTTTTTCAGCGTGTATTTCCTGTTCAAAGCAAGAGTGAAATGATAAGGTACTACTTAACTATAACGCATTAATTCGCATCTTTCATTCCGCTTATATTTAGGTTGGTGATAAAAAAAACACGTGAGTTCAGTTATTCAGCCAGTGATATTGTACTAAAGGTACAAAAAGCTGAAACATTCGAGTCACCAGATTTCTTTGTTTTCATCTACTTAGTACTTAAGTACAAAGTACAGTGAACGAGCAATGAGCATATTTATATTTGTACAATGTGGCAGGATTACTCATTTATTTTATATTAATGAATTCGTTCGCCTTGTTAAGTCACTGTTATAGCTCAATAACCCTTTGTTTTTCAACTGATCACGAGACTCGTCAACCCAGATCAGGCCTGAAGTGTACCTAAGGTTTATTTTCTACATCAGATAAGGTAGCGACGGTAAACAAAGGTTGGAGCGGTAATGAATGAGATCCATACAAGAAGTAGCACAATACACTGATTTGTATCACTAGAACTTGTACGCGTTTGTTAATTTATAGGAATTTCGCGTGACTTAGATATAAAAAAAAAATTCAATCATTATATTTTTTTCCGCCAGCCCTTGTTATTCTTTTTCTTTCTTGTTGTCAGTTTGTTTTCATTTTTGGCTGAGGGCCCTGTGCTTTCAAGACCCAATTTAATGTTGGTCGGCACTTGAGCGGCAGTACACTGCTCGCGAAGTTGACCGAAGTTGGGCGAATACGTCAGTGTAGAGTTGTAGACGGTCACTTCGTCTTACTTCGGTCAACTTTACCTCGCCTCGGCCGACTTCCGATTGTTGTTGGTTTTTGTACCCGAGTCAAAGGACCCGAAGTTGCCCGAAGTGCCCCTCTTCACTACTCGGCTGACTTCGGTTCGCGTTGGTCGCAATTTTCTAATAAAATAATAAATTTGCTGAAGCATGCTTTATCCATAATGTTTCAACAAGCTGTGGTAATTAATTAAACTGCGATAGTTGTATTTTCTGTGTGAATATGATAAAATGTCGCTCTTCTGACAGCTGTCAAATACTACGCAGAGGAACTTCGCGAGTAGGTAATGTAGTGTCGCACTTCGGACATCTGTCAAGATTTTGACAAGGCACTTCGCGAGTAATGTAGTGTAGCACCTCGGGCAGCTGTCAAGTACTTCGACGAGGAACTTCGCGAGCAGCAGTGTACTGCCGCTATCAAACCTTTGAAATTTTGACACATGTCAGTGTCAATCCGTTGAATTTTGATATTAACAAGTGTCAACCATACCTTTTTTTATTGAGTTTTGAAGGCAGAGATCCCTTCAGTCAAAAAGAAAGCAAACTGTCACGATGACCATATAAAATAAAACATATTTTGAAAAAATCATGGTGGTGAAAAATTATAGTCCTGCAGTTTGGCGATCCTTATGGCAAGGACTATGGAAAATATAATTTAATTGTCTCCCAAAAACTATACATCTATTATGCAAGCAAGATCTCATCTAGATACGTTTTTTGCTACACGCGTAGCGCTACGAGAAGTTGGTAGTGAATGTGTTAATGCTGGTATGCATGTAGGCCAGTTAACTTCCTAACTTGATCATATGCATGCTTACTTGTTTGTTTAAAGCCTCTATCTACTCATTTGTCGTCTTTAAGAAAGGATGAATGCTCCCCATAGCGAGCGATCCAGATCTTCATAACGTCATACTTTTCAAAAAAACTTATACAGTCAGCATCAAATAGCCAACAACAAAAGTAGCCGAGTAAGGGCCATCCGTTTAGGAGCTACGATGCCACAGATAGATGTTAAACTTATAACACCCCGTTTTTCGTCGGGGGTTAAAATACCTGAGTTACTTAGTTTTATTCCAGGTGTTGCCTGTAATAGGAGCAATAAATTAAAATATAGATTCTACTCTTCAAATTGAACAACAACTTAAAAAAAAAAGTCGGTTAATTTTATTATTTCAAACAAATTAAATAGTATAATTTTCCATGTACGTCGTCCAACATTGACATTCCCTGAGCATTGACATAGCTGTCACTCTACTAATATCGGACATTTCGCAATACATTGCTTCTTTTTCTAAACATTATTCTACAAAATATAATTTAATACACGTTATTTTCAGAAGTTGCTTAACAAATGTTGTCCAGTTTCAAGGGAAGAATCTATGTTTTAATTTATTGCTCTTATTAAGGGAAACACCCGTATGGCTTCCATAGATAAATAAGTCCTTTTGACAAGACCCTCATCACGTTTTGACAAAATACGAGCGATAGATTCTTTATCACTTATTTATCGCGATAAACGCAACCATCATAGGCCCGCTGCTCTCGAAAACCGCATGTAACCTACATCTTACGCCAGACCCGTATGAGTTAGACGACAGTCTACACAATAGAGCTCATCACAACAAAAACTGCAGGCAAGCTAGGTATGCTAAGCGGTTCTCCTTGAAATATGACTCGTGCGCAGCGAGCATTGTCTCCTAGGGTTTTTGTGGATTTCTAGTTCACGGAATATGAAACTGTTTGTTTGTTTGTTGTAGTTTTATCCTAGTCCAAAAGGTAATTAATCCAGAGGCAACTTGTACAATCCTGTTATGTGATAAATGATAATGTCCTTTGAATTCGGATCCAATGACTGCGACTAAGTTAGTTGAGTCCGTAGGACTACGACGGTGGGCACGACAATGCTACTGGGTTGGGTAATTAGATGCCGTAATTACGAATAATATTCATGACAAGCTGCGCCCCTCGGTGTTACCCGCTCATCCCACTAGAACACTACATTTTTTCGGGGTATAAAGTAACCTATGTATTAATCCAGGGAGTCAGCTACCTCCATACCAAATTTCGTCAAAATTTGTCCCGCCGTTTCAGCGTGAAGAATTAACAAACATACAAATACACACTTTCGCCTGTTTAATATTACCACACCCGTTAGAGTCAATAAATCAAGGTCCAAAAGTAATGTTAAAGCGAGCAATTCGTTCCTAGGTATAAAATATTTTGATTTTCTAAAATAACACATTCATGGTGCGCATGTTATGTTTATTGAACGGAAGCCGAAGCACAAAAGAATAATCACGTATATCTATAGTATCTATACTACAATTTCCCAAAAAATAATATGAATATGACACTCGTTTTGTACATAAGGATGTAAAATAGATATAAATAAACCAAGGCATCCGCACATTAAAATAATTAACCTCCAAACACCATTTATTCAACTGATAAAAAATTGTGCAAATATATACTTAAATGATACGCGCAATCTCTAGTGCGTAATTACTAATGGATTTTTAAACCATAAGTATGTTTGTAATCCCATGTTGCCGTGCCAAGGTAAAAAGCGACCTTTTGCTATGGAGTTCCATACAAAAAGGTCGCCTTTTGCCTTAGCACGGCAGCATGGCTTTCCGACATGAAAACAACTTTTTAGTTCGACATTCATCACGCAAGTATGCAAGGAATGATGTGGGTGAACGTATTAAAAATATATTGATCAATTGAGATGAGAGCGCAACCGCCTACGTCCACTTTATTTGACGCTTTATTTGTTTGTATGGTTTAAATATAAGTTATTGAAAATAAATAGGTCGGAAATATCCGATGCGTGGAAAATGATGAAGGAAGATTCGTTACGTAAGCGTAGCATTTTTGGATGTTTACTTATCCTCATAATTAGGGCTGCCATCTCTAAACGCGTCGAGCCCGGACGAAGACTTAAAAAACCCGGAATTTCGGCGTAAGTCGCATTTTCCTCCGGACGTGACAGAAAATAATATTATTAAAAAAACAAACGCTTTATTTTTCAACAAAAAAAGTTTCCGTGGTTTCCCTCTTTTCCTCCAAACTAGGACATATCCGGGGAAATCCGGACGAAGGGTAGCCCTACTCATAGGTAATGCTAAGCACGTTTCATGATAATCGTATACCTACTAACTTTTTAATAGAGCGGTAAACTTAACGTAGCGTAGCATTGTACAGTCCGTGAGCTCTCAGATCGCGATTCAGGTTTGGGTGAAAACTGAGAGGTTCTTATCTGGACTGCATAAGAGCGAGCGAGACAGGTATAAAACGCGAACCGCATTCTGACAGCTGTATACATAATATCTATAGATATTATAATCGCATTCTGACAGCTGTACATAATATCTATAGATATTATGTACAGCTGTCAGAATGCGGTTCGCGGATGCTATGATTAGTATGATTGGACAACTGAGTCATTAAATTGAGTTAATATGGTAGCGGGATGAGTGTTATTGCTTTCATGATCGAAAATAATAACCAGATAAACATTATAATAGGAAAACGATTATAAACAGCTGAAATATTATTCAATACGAATAAATCATCGATACAGCGTAACGTAGACATTTGTGTTTTAAACAAACAGTGTACTACCAAACGATAAATCATGAATTCATGATTCACATAATTTTTACGTCACATTACATATATTTTTGTAGCCGCGGTAAGTTGCGGGTTTGCCCTGGGACAGTGGCGATACAAACAGCTTTCATGTGGCAATACTGCTCACGTCATATACATGCATTATAAAGTGTCACTAACTATTTGTCATAAACCAAATCCAAAAGATTATTTTCTTCTTACTTCCGAAATCACTACTAGCTTACGAAATAAATACTGAATCGTATTGAAAAATAAAAACTTGGCTTTTATCACTGTGGGTAGATTGACTTTATTCTGCGAAAATTACTTGCAATTTGCTAAATATTTAGTCCGAATTCCTCTTTGTTTTACATCAGTGACATATACTGATTATCAACGTCAGTTAGCAAGAATTTGTCGATGCTCGTAAAATAAATTGGTATGGTACCACTACAAATCCTCAATATGGCGCGGGCGAAAAACCAACTTGTTAAGCAACAGTTTAATACGTACCTAATTTTTTTTAAGCCAGTTATTTCAGAAAGAATTGCATTGTGTGTATAATTCGGCTTTTATTGAATAAAAAGCTACTTATTTATACTCACATTTTCATTACATATTTTGTTATAAAATCGCCAAATGTTTTGGCGCCTTTTTATTTATTTGTACACAATATTGGTAGGTACTTAATTTGTTCATGATGTGTAGCCAATTCTAAAATGTATTTTAAGCTAAAATGAATAACTATTTTGTATCATTTTCATTTGCTACAATAGTTTGAAAATAACGAGATGTCAGTTTAGTATAATAACTACAAACAGTATTATAAACACACTTTAAAAGCAATTGTCATGATATCCGTGTACTTCATCTATTTTAGAAGCTGAGTATAGTCTCAAAAGATGAGATACTAAACCACACGATTAAGCATCGTCTGTGCTATATTCCAAATTAATATTACGTCATTGAAGATTTAAATAACCTCAAATCTGCTTAAAATAGGCTCGCTTATTCCGACGCCCGCGCAAACAGATCCATCACACAAACAAACAGGCCATCTATCCACAGCAATGCAAAAACTAGAACGGAATTTCACGTGCAAGCACAAGTGATTGTGTTCACTTAGGATTAATTTAGCTGGCGTTTTTTTTTCTTCTTATACTTATATAAGTAGAAATAGGCATTAACCAAACGAAAGTTACCCATCTAAGTTGTATGTCTAAGTGTCGTTACACATGGGAATCAATCCAAGAAGGGCTAGCTTTAGGCCCTTACTGTGTACAAGTTCTTTGAACACAACTCATTTATAATTGAGATTAGTGAACTAGCTACTCACTCGTTAAAATGAATCAGTTACGGGAATTCAGATTGGGACTATAAGGAAAAGAAAATTCGTTACGAGGTCACAATAATTTTCCTGGGATTGGGATAGGTAGCTTTTTGACATTAGCTGTTTTGCCACGTTCATTTCTATGAACATTCTAAATATATATTACAAACACAAAAAGTTCGTTTGTAGTTACCTATCAATTAATTAGACATTTATACACAGGTTAAATAATTATACTAAGTCGATATATCTGTGGAGTCTTTTTCACCACTCCACAAATGATTAACAAATATTTAACCATTGTTTACACTTCTATCGGGGCGTTAGTGTGGCTCTGCCGTTATGGTACTTCGAGCCGGATTCACCGTCACGTGCGCACGAGTGGATATTTCCGGTGTATAAATGTTTGTTTTTCGCTCAGTTTCGCGGGAACTCATAATTATTTCTAATTGAGATGCTTTGATGAGCCAAATTTAATGTAAATACAAACAGAAAACTAATTTGTATCTGTTCATGATATGAAGATGATATCATGAACAGAATGAGTAATTTTTCAGCCATTCTTTGTTTATAAGTAATGGTTATGAAGAATTTTGCGTCAGCAATACAGAATCCTTGGGACGTATCCAGAAAATGTATTAATTGACACTTCCTGGAGATGAGTGGTGATATCACGGTTAACGCATCCGGAAACTCAAAATTCTCTCAAAATGTGTTCATATCAACCTGCATGTAGGTATTACCCCCTCGTATGCTTAGACGCGTATTCGTACCAGTTCATGAACTGCGTAAGCACGGATACGTTCTATCTGGCAGCATACAAAAACGTAACGCGGCCGCACCGAGGTGTCCAATTCTGAATTGGTTGCCGCATACGAGGGGTTAATCTGGGGTACACTACAATACTCCGATGTTTCATTTGTCTGAATGCATCATCATTCCGAAAACCATGTTATATTTAGTTTTTTTGGGATACCACAAAACCATAACCTAACCTAATTATAGTATGTAACATATATGATCCATGGAAAACATGATAGTTTCGCGTTATTTCACTTTCGAAATTTTGGAAAAAAACGGAATATTGATGGTTTCGGATAAATTAAACTTCGGAATTTTTGAGTGATCTCATTAATCTGATACATTAATTTTATATTTTTTAATTTCAACGTAGAACGGAGTAAGCTTGGTATAACTTAGTTGGGGTGTGTGGGGGTTGGCGGGTCATCATCAAAAGTAGCTGAATAACTTTTATTCCGTACTCGTATTTTATTTGTATACTACGGCGGTGGCAAACAAGTTTGCGGCCCGCCTGATGTTAAGCAGTTACCGCCGCCTATGAACGCTTGCAACGCCAGGAGCACCGCACCACACGCGCGCTGCCGACCCTTTAAGAACCTATTTACTCCCCTCTTGAAGAACCGCATACTGTATCCCCGTTGTATGGTCCTATTGTAACGTAAGGGTGTGTACTCACTGCTCGTGGTCGTCGAGCCGCCGGCGCGCGTGCAAGGCGGGGCTGGGCGCGAGCAGGCGCTGCGTGTCGGGTGCGCAGGCGCGCGCGAACGCCGCCGCCGCCTCCGCTGCCGCCTCGTCGTCGCATAGCGACGTGTCGTCTTCCGCTGGAACAATTTGTGGTAGTGTTAGCCGTAGTTTGGCGCCTATAGAAAGCTAACAACAATCCGCTCCGTCATAGAGAGGATAGTCGACTTAAGGACACTGATTCCATGGTCATGAAATGAATGAAAAAAAAAACAGAGAGGATAGACTTAACGCCACGGCGTACGGATAGCGTCCCTAGATCCATGTCCGATCGATTTCATATAGTGCATTTATCATTTAATAATAGGATAGTTGTGTTACCTGTATATAGTTGTGTAGTGCGTAACTACAGTTTCCAAAAATTAAAAATTACATTTAATAGTATGACCGTTGTCGGCGTCATTTAAAACATAAACTGCTTCGCCAATAAGAATCCAGTCATCCGTCTTCTCGTTACTTTTTAAACTCGAAAATTATTTCAGGTATCAGAAACATATACAATACAACAATACAATACAACATCACTTTATTGCACACCAACAAGAAAAAAAACTATACTGAGATTCCAAGTCAGGATTTACTTCTAACATTAAGTTACAATTTCTTTCCTGCGATAATTCGATGCGATAGTACGGCACAATAATTCTAGCCCGTCTAGCACAACACAACTGCGCTACGAGACTCTTTTTCGCTCGACCTATACTAACTGTCTCTTTCTGTCCACTACTGTGAGAGAGTGATGGTTGACTCTATGCCACATGACAAGAATCGCGTTGCATAGTTCTGCTAGAGTGGCAGGTCCAGTGGCGGAGATTTTAGCATCAATAAAATTCTCAGTGTGAACTATGAATGAGAACTATTTATCACATTCACTGCCCGGGGGCGTGGCCTAGGAAAAAACTTGTATGACGGTGAACACAAATTATGCGTCGCTAGCAGTGCATACGTTTATTCCGCCATATCTTTGCATGAGAAAACAAAATATTACACAAGATTTATCAACATAGCTTAACAGTCTTTACTATTCTACAGTTTATTATTATTTCCTCTATGTGTAACAGATGAAGATAAATTCTTCGGTAAACAATCAGTGTCAAAACCTGCAATGCGCCACTTTACTGATATGATACGGGACCCCGATGTTTATATTAGGAGATACCATTTAAGTGACGTTAAGAACTGTTCAAATACCTTGTTTGCTGCTTTATCTTTACGTATGTAAATAGGTTATAATAACGTAGTATGTAATTAAATATTACGTTATGTTTGTAATAGGGACTGCCCCCCATTGGAGTATGATGCATATTACTATGTTGATAAGTTAAGTACATACCTTTTATTGGATGGACAGCCAAAAAAAGGTATGTACTTAACTTATCACACCGCCACACCCACCAAATAATTAAATTATATTCAAAGCTATAGAACTTTAAAACGCGTAACGTGCATTAACATGACGAGACTAATGATTTACGTCACTATATAAGCGACGTCAAAAAACGGAGTGGGTTTGTAATTCGTCGGTATGACCACAAGGCGGCGTCATTTGAGTGCAAATTCTTAGACGACGCTGCTTTCACTTTTTTCTGTTATTTTTTTTTCTATATTTTTAACGTTTGTGCTCCCGTTTCCCGATTACTCGAAGACGACTGTACGTCTAGCAAATCTATGACACGCGATTTTTTATAGGTTTTGTGGTTAGTACATGTAGATTGGTTGGATTCCATTGTTCAGAAATAATATGTTCAGCAGCAATGTATTGATAAGACATTTCATGTGTAATTTATAATCAAACAATGTATTGAACCGAACATAAAGCATGTTTGCCTGTCACGTCACTTACGGTCGTACACAAACGCCGGATTCAGCATCTTATCAGTTTCCGAACGTACCCAAAACAAAACAACATGGCGCGCGCGGGAAACGAACTGTCAATGTCACTCACGAACGTCAAACCGTTCGAAATTCGAAATACAAATAATAATAGAATAGAATAGAATAGAAATAAAACCGTTGCATTGTTTCCGAACACAATGTAGTATGAATCAAATTGACGATAGGCTAGAATAACTAATAGTTTTATACAAATATCGCGTATTACACAACACAACACAGCACTGACCTAGGTAGGACTAAATACACTAAGTCCTAGATTCAGTCGCAGTATGCATTGTATGTTAATCAAGAAAATTCTCATAAAACTGCGATCCCGGCGATTGGTTTGTTAAAACTGCTTATAATTTAAAAAATATTGCTGTAAAATATTATCTTTAGACAAGCGGAATTGTAAAGTCGTGTTTAGATGATATTATTTATTTCATAAATTGAAATAGGAACAAAGAGAATGTAACAGAACAATAATGTTTAAAAAATAGTGCAGTTTTTGATAGTTGTCGACTATAGTTTTGTAAATTGGAAATTTATAGAGCCTTATGGATAATACTCATAGAGCAAACTGACATGTTTAATTACCTACTAAGTATTTTATTATCATGACAAGTAAATAGGAGTTAATAATGTTTGATAACTGACCGCGATTACACTCCGATTTTACAATAAAAAAAGGAATGGAAATTATTCACAGAATATTTAGCACTATAGATATATGTACATAAATAATAAATAAACAAATGCAGTTTTCTTTTCTATATATAAAAACACGATGATTCTTAATCGGTGATCAGGAGTAGAAAAAAATAATTAAAACTAATAACTGTGTATCAATGTATCTGATACATGGTCATCCTACATACATTATTGAAGTTCGATACCTACGTCAAGTGCCATCGCTTTGGCGGAAAATGTTACGAAATTTTCTACGACTATGTATAATAATTAGGGTGGATCGCACTTGTATGAGAAAAAAAAACCTTACATATTTAACTTCTAATAGTTCTTAAAAGTTGTAGCATAGTATAAAGATGCGAGACGATTTTTTTATATTTTTTAAATAACGTTTTTTGCCTCCGCATCGCTGTAAAGAATTAAAAAAATGTGGAAATAAGTCCAATGTTCCAAAAAAACACTGAGACGGAATTATTAGCCTTAACTATCACAAGATTAAATAACATTATTAAGAGGGTATAAATTTATTAAATTAACAATAAGAGTTATTCAGAAACTATTATTATAAAAACCATTCATATTACTATTTTGCCTAATTTTGGCATGATTTTTCTTGAGGTAAAATTTGAAAAAAACAGGCCTTCCTTTAAATGAATAACTATGTATCTAATAAGAATATATCATCATATATATCATTATAAATGCGGTTAGAGTTTTGAAAAAATTGGGTCTAGTATAGGTTTTTAGGAAACTTCAACGACCTTGCGGAGGCAAAAAACCTATTCCGATTGCTATCTAAATCGTAATCCACTAGAGCAAGTTTTTATTACTATTAGAATATTTAATTCCAAAAAAAGAATATTTTGATCCACTCAAATGTATAATATGTAATGACAATGACAAGTTATTACTCATAAATTGTCATGGCCATTGAATTATTAAAGAGGTTGTAAGCAGATACAGATTAGTAGGGTGACAATGAATTTAATAGAAAATAAAATTGTTTTCAAAATAAAAATTATCATAGAAAAATAAAAGTTTGTTTTCATATAATTACGACTTGACCACCATCAATTACTGAGTTCGAAAAGTTGGTACCTGATCACCGATTTAAAATCATCGTGTATAGATTTTATCTCATTCTCGATATAAACAATATATCGAGCATCTTAATCGCTAGCATGCATACGGCTTTATGTACACTCAGTTGTGTTTGCAAGATAAAAATATGTCGTTGAAAAAATGTGTTTTGTTTTAACATACCTCCTCAAGTTTGCTAATAGAGATCGAAGTTTTTAGGAATGTCCATGTGCGCATTGATTGCTCATTCTCAGAACTATACACATAAGTACAGTCGGAATAATTACTACGCACGTACAGGTACTCAAAATTATATACAATCTTTATTATCTAGAAAAACTGAAACCCAGTACTCAGTCCTTAATTCATGTTAAATTGTACCTGACTAGTTTAAGGGACACAGTTCTAATAAGAAAGCATATCAAATGTAGGTACATACATTGTGATAAACCGACATACTTTCTTGTAATTTCAATTTTATTCTTTTTTCTTATTTATTACTTAAAATACAATAGTATTATTTTATAGGCACACTTTTAATATGTTTTCTTCGAGGACTACGTATACGCCTAAATTCTTAAGATAGATACAAATTAGATAAGGTTCATATTACTGTAATATTTAAGTATTCTTTCGGAAAAAGTGACTGGCTGTTGAGTTTCTTTCGGCGTTACTTCTCAACAGTGAAATGCCTCTTGTGAAATGCCGGAAGACTCAGACATGTAAAAGTGCTCTTGTGGCCTACTTGCAGAATTAAGTTAATTATTTCATTAGAGAATAAGGGTTGTACAGATAATTGTGAGCGTGTTATTACTTACTACTTTTGCTTCTAACTGTACAACAAAGCAGTTTGACAGGTAAATGACTACCAGTCGTAGAATCAGTCAGCGTCAAATAGTGTGATCACATCAACGGTGATGATATAATTGGGACTTTGGTTGTTACTGTAACAGGAAAGGACAGAACAATAAATAGTAGATAGATTTTCAATTTGTATGTTAATAATAATTGAATTGTAATAGAAATTAATTTATGTAATTTTAGTTGACTCATGGTATTGACTTGTAAAATGTTGACATTGTATTAATAAACGTGTATCATGTCATGTACATATGAGTATATAGTATTTTCTTTGGTTTCAGCGACTGTCACACATTTCAGGAAAAATTGGGTTTTTCTCAATCAACCTTTGACCGCAAAGTCGCCGATACGTTGGGGAGGTCAATTCACACTAATACCTATTATAAAGGCGAAAGTTTGTGAGTGCGTTTATGGGTATGTTTGTTACTTCTTCACGCTTGAACGGCTGGACCAATTTTGATAAATTTTGGTATGAAGGTAGCTGTCACCTTAGATTAACACATATACTACTTTTTATCCCAAAAATGTAGTGTTCCCGTGGGAGAGCGGGTAACACCGCGCGGCGCGGCTAGTCATTAATATACGCGGTATACTCCGTTCCAAATCCGTTCAAATTGTTTTACTTCAAAGAGTATGAGCATGTTTCGTTGACAAATGTTAGTCATGTAGGCTGCGTCATTACAGCAGTTACTGAATAATAACAATAGATTAACAATGACTAAAATTAAATGATATTGAATCTAAGATGGAAAGATAATACAATCATTACATTTCGGATCAACATACGATGATGTTTACTTGACACTAAGTTCATCCGGGCCGAACAGTTGTATATTTAACAAATAATCAATTATCGTCATAGATGTGCCCATAATATTTGTGGAGTAGGTACTCTCGATTCCTGATGGATCAGTATTTTTGGGACCAATTTGGAGATACATACTCTCGATGAAAACAATTTGGAAATCAGTTCACGAATGACGTAGTTCTGAGGTGAGAAACATAAAATAAAAATCCGGCCAAGGGCGAGTGTGACTCACGCACCGAGGGCACAAATACTTATCCCATCCCATCTTAACTGGCCGGATTAAGTTAAGTTAGCGCCTGCTGAGGTGCAAAGTTAACGCAACCGATCACTTTTTTTGTATGGGAACCCCTTTAAATATTTTTTTTATTCTGTTTTTGAGTATTTGTTGTTATAGCTGCAACAGAAATACATCATCTGTGTAAATTTCAATTGTCTAACTACCACAGTTCATCAGATACAGCCTGGTGACAGACGGGCAGACAGACAGACGGACGGACAGCGGGGTCTTAGTAATAGGGTCTCTAAAAAAGCTACAACCGAATTGAAAACCAATTTTTTAAGTCGGATGATACAGGAACAGGTGTCACAGATGAACCGGAATTTGATTGTTACGTTCCTACACACTTAGTAGAGTTGCTAAGCCGCGAAATTGTGCGCATCGGGTTACAAGCATGAAATTTCTACCACACATAGAGCGTTCCACGGTGATTCGTTACCATTCCCGATAAAAACATCAGAAAGTATGTATAAAAAAATCGATTTTTATAATTCCCTACTGTATAGACTGTCCATGTATAACTCTACGATTTCGTATTTTGATACGAATAAATTTATTAATAATTTCGTCCTGACTCGCAGTCGTACGTATCTTCCGAGAAGATACTTACGTGATTGTGCTAATCTGTTAGCATACAGTATAGTAGACCCCGTCATGACTCGCATGACGTGTGACAGTGCAGGAGCGAATCCTACGTTACGTTGTAGTGACAGTGACGTAGGATCTGCGGGCCCGGAGCCGCTGGGTGATTTAAACTAATTTCTTCGACAACGTGTGCACCCGCCGGCTCTAAGCCTCCTGACAACTGTAACACTGGTAGCAGTTCTAATAATAATTCGATGAATGTAGTTCACCAAAATATACAGGGTTTTACTAGTAAGGAACTTCAAATTGGTTTGTTCATAGATCATTCAAATATCCATGTCCTGTGTATAACTGAACACTGGCTTAGAGAACATGAACTCATGTTTAATTTTAATAATCATAGTATAGTGAGTTCTTTCACTAGAGAGGTTTACATCCGCGGTGGATCTTTAATTATGGTAAGGAATGATCTTAAGTGTAAAGAGCGGAAGGATATTGTCAACATGTCCGTTGAACGTCAAATTGAACTGTCATGTATAGAATTAGACCAATTTATAATTATATGCGTATACAGACCCCCATCTGCGAACTATAGTACATTTGAGTCAACTATGGATGAAGTGTTCAATAGTGTTTTCTCAAGTAACAAGTGCATTATTGTGTGTGGTGATTTTAATGTAAATTTACTTGAAGTTTCATCAACAAGTGTGAGTTTTCTGAGCACTTTCAAATCTTCTGGCCTAAAGAATTTGTTTTGTGAGCCTACCCGTGTCACAGCCACCAGTTCTACATGTATTGATAACATATTTAGTAATACGGATGCGATGGATAAATTTATCATAAACAAACTAAGCTCTGACCACTGTGGACAACAAGCATCATTCAGTTTCAGTAGGAAAATTGAAATTGATCCACAAAACACTATGTGCAGACCTATTACTGAGCATCGCTTAGATTTATTCAATCGAAATATTCAGGAAAAAATGTGTTATCTTTCGTTTCCTCAAGAGGATGCGGACGACATGTGTAAGGTCTTGTTTGATTGCATAAAAAAAGAATTTGATTCCTGTCTCAGTCTGAAAAAAGTACAAAGCAAGGTTAAAACTATATTTAGCGACTGGGCTACTCCAGAAATCCACGAAAAGGGTCGATTGCAAAAAAATTGTACATAGTTAAAGGCTTAGTTAACATTAAATACGATCGCTTCCTTTGTGTGACGAAAGTTAGTCATACAAAATGTATGGGTAACTTTCGTCACACAAAGGAATCAATTAACATTGTTTTAATTAAAGCCCTTAACTATGTACAATTTTTTTGCAATTGACCCAAAAAAGACTTCGTCTCTACGATCTTTATGATCAAAGATCAATCGATAAGAGACCGGAATTTCTGGAGTACGTGAAGAATTTTTCTAAATCTTTCAAGCAAATGTGTGCAGCCGTTAAATCTGATTACCTGTCCAAGAAGATCATTAATTCTAGTGATAAAGTGAAAACTGTTTGGAAGATGATCAATGACGAAACTGGGAAGACTAAAGTCAAAGATCGTCATTATAACCTACAAATTAACGATACATTAGTAACTTCCGATCTTGAAGTTGCGCATCACTTTGAGCGGTTCTTTTCTAATATACCTGTGGAGACGACGCAGTCATTAAATTCATCACCAGATGTTGCTGAATCAATATTAATAACGAATGTAACAGAATGTACAGAGATCTTCAAATTTACTCATGTTACCCCTAACAATGTTATTAAAACCTTCAGATCTTTAAATTTGAAGAAGACCGAAGATCTGTGGGGCCTTTCTGTGAAAGTGTTACATTCAATCGTAGAGGCGATTGCACCATATTTGGCCGATATTTTTAACAAATGTATTGATAATGGAGTATTTCCTGATTTGATGAAGCACAGCAAGATCATACCTTTATTCAAATCGGGAACTAAATCAGACCCCACAAATTTTAGACCAATATCAATACTACGATACAATATACGATACAATATGAAGGATTTCATGAAGGGTAACCTTCCACTGTCACTGAAGCGAAAACTCATCGACATGTGTATTCTGCCTGTCCTAACCTACGGTGCTCAAATATGGTCCCTTACCGAATATCAAAAGTCCAAATTGAAGGTTTGCCAACGGGCCATGGAGCGCAGCATTTTAGGGGTGAAAAGGACGGATCGTGTCCGAAACACCACGCTGCGCTCCAAAACACGCATAGCTGACGTAGGCAATAAAGCAGCCAGGCTCAAGTGGGATTGGGCAGGCCACGTCTGCCGTATGAACCCGGAAAGGTGGGCCAGCATAGCCACCAAGTGGGTGCCCCAAAACGGGCGACGTAGACGTGGCCGGCCCAGACGGAGATGGCGGGATGACATAGACGCATTCCTCAGCAACTGGCCGGAGGCAGCGTCAGACAAGGACCTGTGGAAATCAAAGGGAGAGGCCTTTGCCCAGCAGTGGGACAGTCCTACAGGCTAGATAAAAAAAAAAAAAAAAAACAATACTACCTGCATTAAGTAAAGTTTTTGAGAAACTCATTCTTAATCAACTTACATCTCACTTTAATCGACATAACCTATTACATAGCAGTCAATTTGGATTCACTAAAGGTCGCTCCACCACTGATGCAGGGGTGGTGCTGGTTAAACACATCTTTGATGCCTGGGAAAAGGCTCAAGATGTTGTTGGAATTTTTTGCGACCTATCTAAGGCATTTGATTGCGTTGATCATAATAATTTAATACGTAAATTGAAACACTACGGAGTAAAGAACGGTGCACTTGACCTTGTCACATCATATCTTTCAGGCAGAACGCAACGCGTAGTCAATAACGGAATGCAATCAACTGGATCACCTGTTGCTATGGGTGTACCTCAGGGCTCAATTCTAGGCCCCTTTCTGTTTCTAGTGTATATTAATGATCTACCAAACCTTGTGCAAGATAAACATGAAATTGTGTTATTTGCAGACGATACTTCTCTCCTTTTCAAAGTTAAAAGACAATAAAATAGCTTTGTTATTATTAACGACGCGCTGTCTACTATTGTGGATTGGTTTACTGCAAATAACCTACTTTTAAATGCCAAGAAAACCAAGTGCATTAAATTCACATTACCGAATGTGAAACAAGTAGATTGTGCCAAGGTGACATTGAAAGGTGATGTACTAGAATTTGAAGACAAAACAGTGTTTCTGGGTGTTACTTTGGACTCAAAACTGCAATGGAATGCGTATATAGCCACTCTTGCAGGTAAGCTTAGTTCCGCAGCCTATGCAGTGAGGCGAATCAGACAGTTAACAAACGTCGAGACGGCAAGGATTGTGTATTTCAGTTATTTTCATAGTGTAATGTCATATGGAATTCTGTTGTGGGGAAAAGCGGCGGACATCCAAACCATCTTCGTGCTACAAAAACGAGCCGTACGCTCAGTTTTTGCACTAGGAGCTCGTGCATCGCTAAGAGAAAAATTCAAGGAAGCCAACATTCTCACCGTGGCGTCTCAATATATCCTTGAGAATATTATGTATGTCCGGAAAAATCTACATGCATTCAAGCTCAACAGTGACATTCACCAGTATAATACAAGAAGGAAGAATAAGCTTCTTATGCCTGCTCATCGTCTCCGTAAAGTTAGCTCTTCGTTCGTGGGGAACTGTGTACGTTTCTATAACAAAATACCTACCGAAGTAGTGAGTTTACCTTCCAGCAAATTCAAGTCATACGTAAAACGTCATCTAATAAATAAGGCGTATTATACTGTGAATGACTTTTTAGATGATAGGGATGTCTTTAAGCCAGTGGTTTAGTCATGTGAATGTAAAGTAACCATTATTTTAGTCGGTAATATTAGTTTGTTTGTAATGTAACATGAGAGCACATTATGTTGTTTCTCACCGGGCAAATAGCATTAGTGATGAATGCCCGGCAGTGTGAGCAAGTCATGCTCGCTTAAAGGTCTTTGCTTACGGTGGCGTCGTTGATCGGGTCGCAACCTTCCCTATAATATGGTTGAGGGAGGCGATGGCTGAGATATGCGTCATGCTCGTGAACGGGTGCCGTTTGTGGGGTCCGGTCTGTTCATACTAGCAAGGGCCTAATTAGTTGTGTAGTAACTGCTTTCCAGTGTTCAATGAACTGACGTGAGAGACTTCATCCTGTACTCGACTGAATTTATTTTTTACTTAGAGACTTAGAGACTGTATACATCTCTAATAAACTTAGTGTACTGTACAATGACGCTCAGAGACCTTATACATCTCTGAGGAATGAAATTTAACTATTATCATATATTTATTATTTATATATTTTATTATTATTTTGTAAATTGTGACGCCTAGAGACCATATACATCTCTAAGAAATTTAGTTTAATTATTTATTTATTTATTTTTTCTTTTGAATAGTTAGTTTCTTATTCAGT
This sequence comes from Apotomis turbidana, assembly GCA_905147355.2. Taxonomy (NCBI): domain Eukaryota; kingdom Metazoa; phylum Arthropoda; class Insecta; order Lepidoptera; family Tortricidae; genus Apotomis; species Apotomis turbidana. The sequence continues at coordinate 4,715,407 of LR990285.1, forward strand.
CCTTAACTTTTCTAAGGATTTAAATTAATTTATTTTGTTTTGCATGTTGTGACGCCTAGAGACCTTCTACATCTCTGAAAAAATCACTTTATTTTATATAATTTTTAGTGTAAACATTGATTTGGAGACTTGTACATCTCCTCTAACATATATGTATCAATTACGTAGCTATAATATAATTGTATTAGTTTTTAAGTATAATTCACGAAAAAATGACTTACTGTTGAGTTTCTTTCGGCTTTCTTCTCAACAGCGGTCTCCTCTTGCGAAATGCCGGTAGACTCACAATCTGACTTGTAAAAGTGCCCTTGTGGCCTACTTACTGAATAAATTATTTCATTTCATTTCATTTCATTCAGATGTGGAGGGAACTCAGATTCGTCCCCTGTGTGGTGGGAGAGCGGGGTGAAGAGGACCAAGTACTGCTCTTTTTCTTTTTTTTATTACTGATCAGTTAAGGCTATTAGGGCTTGTGCGACATCGTTTTCGTGTAAAATAGATATCAGCTATTATTTTTTATATTATTTAAGAATAGTTTCATATTAAAATTTGGGTTTATTGCCGAAAAGGTAAAAATCACAACAAGTTTTTTTATTCAGAACGATAAATTAGTTATCCAGCCTGAATATTTACAATTTAAAAAAATATTACTAAACAGCAAATTTAATCTTGTTTTTAAAAATGTATACATATTGGGCACATCTCATACAAAAAGTACCTTGAAAAAAATGTTGATTTTAAGCTTAGCCTGTTCTAGTACATTTTGCTAAGTCGCGAAATGGTGTACATCGGGATACAACCACGAAATTTCTACCACAGATAAGAGTATTCTGCGGTGATTATTTTGAGATGTGGAGGGAAGTCAGATTCGTCCCCTGTGCGGCGGGAAAGCGGGGTGAATAGGACAAAGGAGTCCTCTTTTTCTTTTTATATTACTGATCAGATAACGCTACTGGGACTTGTGTGGTGTCGTTTTCGTGTAAAACAGATATCAGCAATTCATTTTTCATGTTATTTATTCATAGTACTATATAAAAATATGGTTGTATTTCCGAAATTGTAAAAATCACAAGGTTTTTTTATTCAGGGAAATAAATTAGTTATATTTCCTGAATATTTACAACTAAGAAAAATATTGCAAAATAGCAAATTTAATCTAGTTTCTAAAAATATATACATATTGGGTACTCTTCATACAAAAAGTAACAAATAAATTGTTGATGTTGAGATTAGCCCGTGTGCTTGTGATACATTAGCAAAAAAATATTTTGTTTTAATTACATTAATTTGTTTTTCTAGGACGTATATAGTAAAAATGATATGTAAAAGCATGATAATTATCATTATTTAATGTATTTAATGAAGCGAAATAGGATGCGTTCGGAGATTTACGTTGGTTACGCCGACGCGCGACGTAAAGATATATTTTAAGCTACTGTTTGTATGAGAAGTGCCCAACATGCATATATTTTTAGAAACCAGATTAAATGAGATTTTTGAAATAATAATAATAAGTTGAAAATGTTCTCGAAATTGAACTAATTTACCTCACTGAATAAAAAAACTTGTTGTGATTTTTACCTTTTCGGCCATTACACCCATATTTTTATATAGAACTATACAAAACTAACATGAAAAAATAATTTCTGATATTTGTTTTACACGGAAACGATACCAAACACGACTTGGTAGACTTAACTGACCAGCAATAAAGAAAGAAAAGAGGGATACTTGGCCGTATTCACTCCGCTCTCCCGCCTCACAGGGGACGAATCTGACTTCCCTCCACATCTCAAAATAATCACCAAAGAATACTCTATCTGTGGTAAAAATTTCATGCTTGTAACCCGATGCGCACAATTATGTTAGAAAACAGCGGACTAACAACTCTACTAACTGTTGTTTTGTATATTTGACAACAAGATATTGAATAGGTAATGTCACCTACCAGTTGGTCGCGGTTTCATCTCGAAATTAACGCGTACGCCCTCAAGATCCGCCATTTTTCTTTTGACACCGTAAAACACAAACAACCGTAAGCAAAGGATCGATTGTACTAAATGCGTCAATACAATGGCTTTAATGATTTATGTTATCTTCGAAAGATAAGATTACGCACTCTGACGGCAGGAGGGTTCGCCCTAGTAATGTAGTATGAAAGTTAAGTGTGTACTTTTCTAGTATGCAGCAGTTTTTATCCGGCGACATATCTTGTATTGCAACCACTGTTGCATATTCTTCGGGAATAATCCATTGCTCGGGATAAAAGTGGACAATTCTCTTTTATTAGGCTCTCGTCATAAGTTTTCTGGCAAATTATTGGCGAAATAAAAACAGTAGGTACGGAGAAGATTTGTTGAACGTTCATTTCAAAAGGACTTCTAGTTCTAAGTTGTACTGATCATCATGTCTAAAATAATCCGGCAATAAGGCTATTGCTCGGATGTGTAAACATATTATAGCGTAACAAGTGTCAGTGCCCAGGGATAGTGGTGCTACAAACAGCTTTCATATGACGATAATGTGCATACGTCATATAATTGCATTATAAAACGCCAGTAGCGCTTTGTCATCAACCAAATTCAAAACATTGTTTACCGGAATGCTGCTCAATTGTTCGTTCTTCCTACGAAATAAATACTGAATCCTATTGAAAAAAAAACTTGACTTTCATCACTGTGGATAGTTTTGGTCTTATTACCTACTTGAAATTTGCGGAATAAATAAAATAAATATCGGACAACCTCACACAAATCGATCTAGTCCCAAATTAAGCTCAAGAAGGCTTGTGTTATGGGTACATAATTATATAGATAAATATATACTTAAATACATAGAACAACCGTGACCAAGCACAAATATTCGAGTTCATCACACAAATATTTGCCCTGGCTGGAATTCAAACCCGCACCCCAGCCAAACCTCGAATATTTAGTCCCCGTTTCCTCTTTGTTTACATCAGTGTCATTCATTGACTTTCAACGTCAGTTATCAAAAAATTATCTTTGCAAGTAAAATAAATGATTGCCACATAAAATCCGCAATATGGCGTACGCTTAAAATCACCCTGTTGTTCTATACGTACACGCTATCACCTATACGTAAAAATATATCTATTATTACAACGAGGACTCAGTAATCAATGAAATCTGGGTTTATCAAAGAGCAATAAGCGATCAACAAATAATATAGCAGTGCGAGATTAGTTAGCGCCTATTGGAAACACTACAGCAACTCACTGTGACGAAGATTTTAAAATGTTTTTATAGTTCCAGCAGCCTAGTATAGTCTATCCTGAATTCTAAGATTAAATTATGTCAAACTGGCACAAGTGAAAAATTACCTTAAATTTACACATATTCGGTCGTTTGTACCTTGTGCCAAAGTGACTGACTGCATTTGATCTTAGAGATCGGACTATATAACTTTAACAGGTCGTGACTTTGTTACCCCTTTCTTCGGCACTAAAGGGCAGCTATAGGGATCAGTAACACAAACGTATGCTTTGTAAGAACGTTCTATGTATCGGTGTTCTTCGGTGTGCAAGCATTTGTCTCACAATTTTGTGTTATTTAAGTCTTTACGGATACTACGGTCTGATTTTCGTACGATAAGATAAATATATACCATTTCTGTATCATGAACTGGGGGCCTATGATGGTCGCGTTTATCACGTGATAAATAAGTGACAAAGCATCTGTCACTCACACTCGCATGTTAAGCAAAACGTTACGGATGATTTGTCACTTATGAAGTGATAAAAGCAACCATTATAGGCCCGCTGTTCTGAGAAATCTGGACACGGTTTGTGGAATAGAAGGTAAAATAACTGGGGTAATTTATCAACTAGTCTGGTCCGACCAAGTATGGACAGTAATCTTCTAGACACAGAAGGCAGATCACTTATCATCACAATGCTCAGCAATGATTAAGGTTGGCTTGAGTGAACGATCTATACTCTCGAGGGCTGCGCGGGAAGTAGAGCGGAGCGAGGGCTGCTACAGCGCCGTGAGTCATCATCATCATCAGCATTTCAGCCATAGGACGTCCACTGGTGTACACAGGCCTCCTCAATAGACTTCCACATGGGCTGGATAGCAGCGACCCGCATTCAGCGTCACACACACGTCGCAACTCTAACCAGGTCGTCCGACCACCTTGCGGGTGGCCGCCCTACACAGCGCTTGCCGGTACGTGGTCTCCACTCGAGAACCTTTCTGCCGCAACGGCGCCGTGAGTACTCACCACTATCTGAGTTATGTTCATGTGGGTTGTGTATGATGCGTATCCTTCTCTCGTTCTGCGCGTTCTCTCCCAGTCGCCGCCGCGCCGCGTCCGCCTCGCGAGGGCTGCGCGGGAAATAGAGCGGAGCGAGGGCAGCCACCAGCGCCACGTCAGGCCCGCACGCCGACGCCAGGATTACTAGCTGCGGGGTCTTGTTCTGTTCGAGGTAGCGACGGATTGTACCTGGAAACAAGTTCATACATATATTATGCACCTAATAAGGAGCAATATGCACATAGGACGCTAGACTGATGGGTTTAACCCGAACAGTATGAAGGTGGAACCGTCACTGATAGAAGGTCTTTGCTTGTATTGTACTTCTCATATAAATGTTTTACTATTCCTAAATAGGCATTGTTGTAAAAAAAAAATGTCGATTTCAGTACAGTCCGGGCACAAGCCCAGAGGAATTATAAGGAATATTGACGTAATGAGTTAGAATTGTGATGAGTCGGCGTACTCCCGCCCGTTCCTCAGCCCCCGATTCCTCGGCGCTCGCGCGCGGACTGTATATGGGACTAACAACTACACTAAGGCTGGCCTTACACAGTCTGTATCCCAATCTGAATTCAGATTAATTCAGAACGCACGGTATTGCATACAATTTAACTGTTCCCCACAGATTATAAATTGCTCAGATTTATCTGTCAGTAAGATCTTGACGTGCGTTCTGAATTCAGAGTATGAATTCCGAACGCACCTGTTTCTATACAGGGTGTCCCAGAAGTACCACGTCACAGTGACACTGGAGGTAGGTCAGCCCAAGAGGAACCCAACCAACCTAACATGATCTCAGTAAAAGTTGCACGGTTTTCGAGTTATTACCGAAATAAAAACTTTTAATTCTCAAAAGTTTTTATTTCGGTATTTTATGATTTTATCCAGTCCTTTAGAATAAGCTAGCCTCCAAAAGGGAGAAAAACATTAGTTTTTAGCCCTTGTGCATTTGGCAAAATAATCGGATCAGATAACAGAAGAGTCATCGCTGTACACAGCATCTTTGTAACACATAACAGTGACTGCTTTCGGAGTTCAAGTTTTAAGTAGGCTCGATAGGGCATCGCTAAAGTGATAAGAATACCTAATGGTATCGCATTAAGATACATGTGTTATACCATTTTTGAATCTGCGTGACATGCCGAATTTATTGACGTTATTTGTTTGTTTCGTTTCTAGTAAAAAAAATACATGGCAGATGGTCAAAGTTGAAATTCGTGTTTTTGTTACAAATTAAATCAAGATTAATCAAGTTTTCTTCAGCATTTTACAATAGTTACTGACAAAATAACACTTTACACTTCTGAATTAGCTATTCATGATTTGATACACACAAAAAACTGCCATTAAGAGCTTTCCGTGTCGATGCTGGTACTAAAAATGTAAAAAAAAAGGGAAAAATTCTCAAAAGTTTTTATTTCGGGGATAACTCGAAAACCGTGCAACTTTTACTGAGGTCATGTTAGGTTGGTTGGGTTCCTCTTGAGCTGACCTACCTCCAGTGTCACTGTGACGTGGTACTTCTGGGACATCCTGTATAATTAGTACAGACGAGCACATACTGGATTCAGATTAGGTATCCTGCCTTTTCGCAGAACTATTTTTGGCCGAATTTCATTTGCCAACTAACGTTTCGCCGACTTTTCACTTTGACAACTAACGATTACCAAATTTTTGTATGACAACTTTTCACTTGGCAGAATTATTGTAAAGCAGATTATTATTATGCCTCTAAACTTTTGGCAGACTAATCATTAGTCAAATCTTTCACTTGGTCGAACAACTTTTGGACGATTAACGTTTCGTTGATGGAACAGTTCCCTTTTCATACATTAGGCAAGTTACAAATAAGAAAAAGATACATACCAATGCTTACATATTTTTTGGTTGGCCGAAACTCTGGCAAGCAAGAGTAACTGCGACAAAATGGAATATGGGTCAAAACCCAAAAACTGTAGGTTAGGTTAGGTTTGTTTTATGACCATGGATAGCGGAGCGAGCGAAGCGAGCGGAGCGTCATATTGCTTGCTTACATGAAGGTAATATTAAACTGCTTGCAAGTATTACAAAAAAAAACATATTATACATATATTTATAATTTACTTTTAGAATAGTTTTTAATTTTTAGTTTTAAATTAAATTAGCAAGAATTTACTAATAATACCACTACACTTTCAAATTGGAAGCAATGCACATCAATAATTTTTCTTCTGAGTATGTAGATTTATGTTCAAGAATTCTGTTAGGTAGCGCTTACCCACGATGTAATAATAAAACGGAGTTGCTAAACGAAACGCTACTCAACAAAACATTTGGTAAACAATAAACAACTAAGTGTATATTATGCCAACTAAAACATCCTGCTACATGAAAGGTGGCGTTTTAAAAATTTACGTAATAAAACACAGACCAAAAGTTAAGTTGCTAACGGTGAGGTTGGCAATTAATAAGTTGGCAATTGATAAGTTGGGAAATGAAAGGTCGGCGAAATAAAATTCCGCGAAACGGGAGTTGGGAAGTGATAATCGGCGTAACAATTTTCTGCGAAAAATAAGAGAACCTTCAGATTATGAATCTCAGTTGCTAATGCAGACTGATCAATCGGAATTTTTGAGACAGAAAACCGATCAATAGGAATTTTTAAGACATGTTTGAGGCAAGGCACCGGAATTCAGGCCATGAAGTCAGATTGGGATTCAGAATGTAAGGCCAGCCTTAGATAAATATATAAAACTTAATAATCGCAATCTTCAGTCACGAAGAAAGAAAGAAAGAAAGAAAGAAAGAAAGAAAAACATTTATTCGGGGACAAAACATAATTGCGTAGAAAAGTGACAAACAAAGAAAAAAAAAAAAAAAAAAAACTATAACTAAGTACTTAAGCTAATTATGAGTGCCTCGAAACGGTCCCACCTCAGCATAATGCTAGCTCCCGAGAGAGCCAGCGCTGATCTTCCGGTGGGACCATAGGTGGCGCCACGGTACGGCACACACGAAATACTGATCGCGCTCAGATTGCATTTAACCTGAACGCGACGTCCGACAAGCAAAGCAAGTGCTGTCAGCATGTCACTGTCAATAATAAAATTGTAGTAACTCAGGTTACTTTCCACAGGGTACCTTAGAAACGACTACAGAGAGAGAAATCCACACTGAACTTACGGAGCGCGGTGTGCGCGGCCAGGTCGGGGGGGAAGTTGCGCCGCGGCGTGTCCACGACGCACAGCGCCAGCGTTCTCGCGTTCAGCTCGCCCGCCGCGTACAACACGTTTCTGCAAAACAAATGTAAGTCATTTAGAAACAGAACATATTATCAACATTTAATTTCGATACTACAATCAGCGGGCTTATGATGGTCGCTTTTATCACGCTATAAATAAGTGACAAAGCTTGCGTCACGTTTTGACATGATGGCAGTGTGAGTGACAGATGTATTGTCACTTATTTATCACGTGATAAACGCAACCATCATAGGCCCCGAAGTAGGTTAATCGACTTCTAAGATTTGATTACATTACAAGCCAACTGAAGTAAACAAGGAGGTAACACGACTAAATATTCCGCAGATTTCAAGTATAATAAAGCCAAAACTATCCACAGTGACGAAAGTCAAATTTTTTCAATAGGATACAGTATTTATTTCGCAAGAAGAACGAAGGGTTGAGCATCATTCCGATAAACAATGCTTTGAATTTGGATAATGACAAGTTCTTGACAAATAGCTGGTGACGTTTAATAATGCAAATAAATGACGTATGCTCATTATTGCCATATGAAAGTTGTTTGTAGCGCCCCTATCCCTGGGTCGGACCGACACTTTGTTCCCAATGCAAACAATTGAAAACAGAAGATAAATTTTAGGTCATCTCATACGTCACGATAATGATTAAAAACTATAATAGAAAAACGTTAAAACTATAATAGAAGGAAAAATAAAAGGAAACGAAAAGGGGGACACCAATACTACTGTCATAATGAAAAAGAGCACATCCAACATTTTTTGTGAAATTGAGTTAGATACATATTCGGAAAGAGGAAAAAAAGGCGCATCAATCTATATATTTTTTAAATTTTTACAAAAAATGTTAGATGTGCCCTTTTTCGTTATGACGGCAGAATAAGGGCATATATCGAGCAAATAAAAGGTGAAATAGGTAAATGCTTCATTTGACCAAGAAGTGAGGAAAAATGGGAATGTAGAAAACGCTTAGCTCTTAAATATATGGTGATGAACTGACTTGTAGCAGTTGTGAAGGCTGGTCTCCGCGGCGGTGTGGTACTGGGCGCTGTACTTCGGGCTGACGGTGTGGAGGATGTGTCGGCTGCGCAACGCGAACCCTGGAGTCACCACCACCTCTCCCGTGCGGCATTCTGAAACATTTTACCAAGTACTTGAGAACCAATATTTTAGCCTAACAAACAGCTATGATTAAGTATTTATTGCATTATATTATAAACAATGATATAAAAACATTAAATTAGTAATTATAACTATATAACATTAAAAAAGATCGAGACCACATGGCAGGGTACCAAAAACGCAGGCAGCATTCCCGCACTGGATCGAAATGGCTAACCTTTGCGCGAGAAAGCTGCCCGCGCGTAGATCGCCTGTCGCCTCCCGCAAGCGCTCGCTGACACACTTGACCAGGCGGCGTGCCCCCTGGCCTCACGAGCCGAGTGTCTCGACGCCAAACGCGACAAACTCGTACTTGGTGCCGAGACAACTATATAACAGCTTGTTTGTTTGACGGATAAGGGCCCTAATGATTAATGAAAGATCTTCACGTGTGATTTTGGTATGTGTCGACGTAACTTAACAAGGGGGGGAAAGTTCTCAAACTGTCGGATTTAAATTTTAAGCTATTAGAAATCCTCCTAGAAACGCATACCATTCCAAGAAAGATTAACAAATGTCCGACTCCCGATTATTCCCTTAATACCTTCGAGTGGAATGGACAATCCCTGCCTAAGTCTTGCGATCACATTGTGCCGTCTTGCCGCATTCAATTACTCGAGGTCACTCCGACAAGCATGTTTTCTAGATAGCATGTGGACCAGTTGCCAGGACCATATTCTTTAGGATTGAGTAAGATTTGCTGTATGGCAAAAGCTATTACGCATATTGCCTCAACTTTCCACGGCCTAAATGCGAAAACGGAATCCAATTACCATACCGGTTAAATATCTTTATTTAGGTTAGGGCACTCTGAGACTAGATTCTCGGTTCGTCCGATATAAAAAAAAAACGCATACACATTCTGCCACATATAACGGATATACATACATATAATCGTATGAAATTTAACGTAATCTCAAATAGTCATTGATAAAGTACGAGTACCAGTACCAAGGATTGAAAATGAATAAGCTGTTTTTTTATAACCTCATTTAATAAACTGTATTAAAACGTTATATTTGGGAAGATATTTCATGTTCGTGCTGCTTAAAATGCTATCGTTTAATCGTATCGTGGACCGCGGTTGAAGGTCGGTTCGCCTGAAGAAAATCAAGATTACTGGCGAAGTAGTCACGCGAAGATATCAACTATAATGCTACCAACAATATCAAATTGAAAGGTATACGAAATAGTCACTACATAGTATTAAAATAAAGTCGCTTCCTGTCTGTCTGTCCCTATGTATGCTTAGATCTTTAAAACTATGCAACGAATTTTGATGTGGTATTGTTTAATAGACAGAGTGATTCAAGAGGAAGGTTTATATATATAATAAATGCATAATTTAACAGCACTGCACACGTGCGAAGCCGCGGCGGGTCGCCAGTATATTATATATGGAATTAGGACCCGCTAGGATGTTCAGAGACTCACCATGTCCTCTCGTGACGACCTCCTCCTTCAGCTCAGGGCCAGCCATGCTCATGATGCGCTCGCTGACCGCGTTGCATTCCGACAGCGTCTCGTCCGTCGTGTTCGTCACCGCGTCCACCTCCAGGTTTGTGATGTCACCTTGCCTGAAACGTGTACGAGTAGTTTTTAGTCACAAAGCCACGTAAGCCAGCACATCAACAAGAGGTTATACAGCCCTTATTCGGCTTATTCCAGCTGTTTAAGCGATGTATAAACGCATATATTTTGACGACGCGGTTGGCTCAGTTTGTAAGCATCTGCCTACTGAACCGGCGGTCCCGGGTTCGAATCCCGGCTAGGGCAAATATTTGTGTGATGAACTCGAATATATTTGTGCTTGGGTCATGGTTGTTCTATGTATTTATCTATATAAGTACGTATATCGTCGTCTAGTACCCATAACACAAACCTTCTTGAGCTTAATTTGGGACTAGATCGATTTGTCTGAGGTGTTCTGATATTTATTATTTATTTACTTATATACATCATGTGTACAGCATAGGTAGGTACTCGGGCAAAGATTATTAACCATGGGTAAACAATGAAGAGAGGCTGCTGCTATACCGGGTGATCAATCCAAATGGGTCAGTAGGGAGAAGTCAGAAACTATAAGAGATTGGGAAATCTGTTAAAACTGATTTAATAAAAACTGTTTTTTTTTTTTTACAAATCTCATACATTATTTCATACATATCCCGGTTAAACCTTACCGCTGTAAATAATGTTACAATATGGAATGCGATTACTTACAGAATTTAAAACAGGTTGAATTCCTGATTATGAATGAGATTTATAAAAAAAAAACGAATGCAGTTTTTATTAAATGTAAAATCTCCTCTCTCTATTAGAAGCCACTTGAAGTAGATTCTATGTCCACAGATCCACAGAGAAAGGACACACAAACCGATGCAGATAAAGATTGTCAGCTATAACTTATAAGTAGGTACTAAAAATTCATACGATTATTTGTATGGTAGTAAGATCGACCTCAAGAGCCTTGGTAGGCAAGAGCAAAGTAAATTTAAACCTATAGTTATAAGATTACGTGGAAAAAGACGTACCCACCACATGACGAATCGCTGATAGAGTAGTGCAACTGCGCGATCAGCGGTGCAACCAATAGGTTACATTACGAAGGAACACCATAGGAGAAGAACTCACCATATCGCGAACCGCTGGTTGATCTGCTCGTCGAACGGGTACAGCGGCTGCGCGAGGGGCGGGGCCCCGTGCGAGGAGTAGTCGGTGACGGGGGGCGCGGGCGCATCGCCCCACCGCGGCAGCGCGGCGCCGCGCACTCCCGCGCCGCGCGCGCTCGCTGGCGCACGCATCACGAGAGGCTCTGGAATAATGGAGACGAGGAATTCATTAATTATTACAGTTTTATAATATAAATAACTAAATATTTTACCGAAGCAGACATGACATTCGTCTTTATTGTATTGGATTTACAGAATAGAATTACTCTAGATTAAGAATCGATGTAGCGCAATAGATAATTCTGTAATGTTACTGAAATAATTATTCTAGATAAATAAATGAGAGAGGTTATATTGAAAATTACGGTTTCAATTAGGAACAGACCTGCTTCGGACTCATACTGAGTTCATCTGGAGGGATTCGTTTCACTCTTTTTGACAAATAACATAACCAAGAGAGACACCGTCACCTTAATTATTAGAGATCTCGATCTCGCGAACGTTTTGATAAGACTGCATACTGCATCTAGGAGCACGGCAACCCCCGGCCAAGTCGAAAAAATTATCACTTGGGTTTAGTTTGCCATTATAATGCCGAAGGGGGCGGGAAATAACATTTTCATTATTTTTAAGCGACAGACAAGTCAGTGACTTTTTTCTAGGAATGAGGGGGGTTATTCCTACACTTAACAAAAATTCAATAAATATTTAAATTTCATCCATTCCCCATTAACTCGCATATAAAAGAGCACTCAATCATTTAACAACTGATGAAGAAATACAATTTACAATTAACGAGTAGAAAACATTAATTGTAGCTCGCACGCTATCCTCTCGTTAGCGTTTGCTTTAAACGGGTTACCGCGGTAGATTTTCGCCGTTTATAATTTAGAGTACCAAAGAACGTAACTAGCAAAATTATTTTCTCTCAATGCCTACTACTGCTACATGCGTCAAAAATTACAATAAAAAAAAATAACATTTGTTAACAGTAGCCCAAATGTTAGCTGCTAGTTACATAAATCGGAGGACAAACTGAGGGCTAAATAGTAACTAAAATAAGTTTTGTAAAATTAGCATTATTTTGGTTACTATTTATTAACCTATTTCTCAAGTAGTTAAACTAGTCGAGCTTTTTTTTTAGTGTACCGGTCGCTTTCCTTTCGGCTGAGCTGCCGCAACTAGCAGTGACTTGTGATGCTGAGTCGAAAGGCAGGATTTTTACTCAGCATCATCATGCGGCACGATACGGAAATTATGTTGCTAGAGGGCTACTCCTGCTAAGTCTATCTGTAGCATTGGCATCTTAAAATAAATGTTCTATACGGACGGACGACCGAACTTAGATTTAGTTTTCGTTTGAAGAGACTTGATGACGGTATAGAACCCTATTCTTAGAAATGAATTCTGAATTTAACTATACGTCGTAAAAAAATGGTATATCCCAACTACATAAATTAAATAATTTATTCAGTAAGTAGGCCACAAGGATACTTTTACATTGTGCCGGTATTTCCCAATAGGAGACTGCTGTCGAGAAGAAAGCCGAAAGAAACTAAAATTTTCGTAAATAATACATCATTTCAGCCATAGGACGTCCACTGCTGGACACAGGCCTCCTCAATTGACTTCCACATGGGCCGGATAGAAGCGACCCGCATCCAGCGAGTCCCAGCAACCCTGACCAGGTCGTCCGACCACCTTGCGGGTGGCCGTCCTACGCTGCGCTTGCCGGTACGTGGTCTCCACTCGAGAACCTTTCTGCCCCAACGGCCATCGGTTCTTCGAGCTATGTGCCCTGCCCATTGCCACTTCAGTTTGCTAACCCTGTTTGCTATGTCGGTGACATTAGTTCGTCTACGAATCTCATCATTTCTGATTCGATCACGTAGAGAGATCCCGAGCATAGCCCTTTCCATAGCTCGCTGAGTGACTCTGAGCTTCCTTAAGAGGCCCATAGTTAGAGACCACGTCTCGGCTCCGTAGGTCATCACCGGTAAGACGCACTGGTTGAAGACTTTTGTCTTCAAGCACTGAGGTATCTTGGACGGGAAGACACTTCGCAGTTTCCCGAACGCTGCCCATCCGAGTTGAATCCGTCGATTGATCTCTTTCTCGAAGTTGGACCTGCCTAATTGGATCCTCTGACCTAGATAGACGTATTCGTCGACAACTTCGAGGACCGAGTTCCCAACCAATACTGGGGTGGGTGCTACATGGACATTCGACATGATCTTCGTCTTGTCCATGTTCATCTTAAGGCCTACCTGTAGGGATACTCGGTTGAGATCATCCAGCATTATACCGAGATCCTCCAGCGTCTCTGCCATGACCACGATATCGTCAGCAAACCGAAGGTGCGTGATGTACTCGCCATTTATGTTGATGCCAAGTCCTTGCCATTCCAAGAGCTTGAAGGCGTCTTCCATTGTGTTGGTGAAGAGCTTCGGAGATATTACATCTCCTTGTCTCACACCTCTCTGCAATGGAATCGCCTCCGTACACTGGTCTTGTATTCGGACTGACATAGTGGCGTTGTTGTACACACCTGAGCACCTCGACATACCGATGGTCAATTCGGCATCGCTGGAGGGACGGGTGCCTGTCGTATCGCATAACGTTTTTTGTCCTAAAAATGTTTGGCCGAGAATGTTTGGCATACTGTTGAATGGCATACTACTCGTTTGTCCTAATAATTTTTGCGCATACTCATTTAAAGTCCTAAAGCAAGTTTATCCTAATATTGATAACTCTAAAATCTAATTACCTAAAGCATAATATTCCTAACATGAATTGCCCTAAGAATTATTTTGCCTATTATTAAATTGGCTAAAATTACGGGTTCCCTTTATCTTGCATAATATCGATTCTCCGAAATACATTTTGGATAGCAGCTATCACCGAAACATTTTTAGCCGAATGATTCTTTAGCATAATTATATATGTATCATAATTGTCAGTTGTATCAGCGACTTTTATTTCATATAGTTTTATATGGCATAACATTAATATCGCCGATTTTATTATGGCATAAAGACATAGTTTACGGAACAGACGGGTGCTAGGAATTTAGTTTAGGTTTTAGGTTAGATTAGGCGATTATTAACTAAACTGATACCAGTTAAATGGGTTAGGTTAGGTTAGAACTGCGATCACAACAGAACCGAACTGCTGCCAGTAAAGTAGGTTAGGTTAAAACCGAACTTAATGGGTTAGGTTAGGTTAGAACTGCGACCACAACAGAGCCGATCTGCTGCCAGTAAAGTAGGTTAGGTTAAAACTGAACTTAATGGGTTAGGTTAGGTTAGAACTGCGACCACAACAGATCCGAACTGCTGCCAGTAAAGGTTAGGTTAGAACCGAACTTAATGGGTTAGGGGCGCCTGCTACCCATAGGACAGAGGTCCCCGAGGCGGAGAGTGTGTCTTGTGTTCGGGCACACTCCCAATAAAGATGTTAAAGGGACTATAATCCCCAGAGATGGGCCCAAACGGGCAACTGTCGGCGGAGTCGCGGATGTGTGCAAGAGCGTTCCCGTGGCTCCACCCTGATGCAGAAGCGAAGAACACCCCAGGTTTTTAGTCAGTAGAAATCTGACATATCCACTGCGTCTCCCCCGAGGCGCAGTGTCGATTCTATGAAGATTTTCCTGGGTAAAAAAAAAAAAAAAAAAAAAAAAAAGGTTAGAACTGCGACCACAACAGAACCGAACTGCTGCCAGTAAAGTAGGTTAGGTTAAAACCGAACTTAATGGGTTAGGTAAGGTTAGAACTGCGATCACAACAGAACCGAATTGCTGCCAGTAAAGTAGGTTAGGTTAGAACCGAACTTAATGGGTTAGGTTAGAACTGCGACCATAATAGAATGGAACTACTTTTGAATTTTAATTTTTATGCAATCTAAATATTATGAGATATAAATTTCTTCGAAATAACTATTCGGACATGTAAATATTATGCTTATTCATATTCTGCCATATGAATGTTCTGATATAAAAAATATGTAAAATCACAATGTGAGAAAAAAAATATGCAAAATAAAATTCGGAGAAATGATGTTTCTGTCGAAGGTTGTTATACAAAATGAATTTATGAGTATTAATAGGATAGCGGAGTGAGCGAAGCGAGCGGAGCGTCAGAGTGCTTGCTTGCATGGAGGTATATTAAAATTTTGCAGTTAGTAGGTTAGGTTAAAGACCGAAAACTGTAGGTTAGGTTTGTTTTATGACCATGGATAGCGGAGCGAGCGAAGCGAGCGGAGCGTCAGATTGCTTGCTTAAAAATCTTCGACATTTAGGTATAATGAAATGTAGTCAAAAGATTTTTAGCATATTAAATATTAGGAACATTACAATTATGCACATCAATCATTCGATAGTTGAATCTTAGCCACATCAAACGATAGGACAAATAATATTTAGGACAAACGATAATAGGAGCAACAATTTCGGACAATCAAAAATATGCGGAACAAAGTGTATGCCAAACGTTATTAGGACAAAAGACGTTATGCGACACGACGATAGGACTAATAATTGTATGCCATCCGATATAGACCCCTGGAGGGACTGTAGTACTGCCCATGTCTCGACGGAATCAAAGGCCTTCTCATAGTCCACAAACGCTAAGCAGAGTGGCAGATTATACTCTTCGGTTTTCTGTATAACTTGCCGCAGCGTGTGTATGTGGTCTATGGTACTGAAGCCTTTTCGAAACCCGGCTTGTTCGGGAGGCTGGAATTCATCGAACCTGCTTGAGAGACGATTCGTAATGACCCTAGAAAAGAGCTTGTAGACATGGCTCAGAAGCGAGATGGGTCTATAATTCTTGAGCAGTGTTTTATCACCTTTCTTAAAGAAAAGCACCACCACACTCCTGTTCCATGCCTCTGGCGTGATTCCCTCGAGCAATACGGAATTGAGGAGCTTCTGAAGGACCTTAAGTACCGGTGTTCCACCCGCTTTCAGAAGCTCTGAAGTGATTCCGTCATCACCCGGCGCCTTGTTATTCTTGAGCTGTTTTAGGGCCATTCTAATCTCGTACAGGCTGATGTCCGGGATATCTTCGGTATAGTGTCGGGTCAGCTTGGCTCTCGGGTCTTTGGCCAAGTTATCAATAGGTTTGGCAACTGAGGTATATAACTGCCCATAGAACCTTTCGATCTCCCTCAACACCTCTGGCTTCGTCGACGCTACACTGCCGCCTTCTGTCTTCAGCTTCGTTAACTGGCTTTGGCCCATAGACAGGTCCCTGGCAAACACTTTGGAGCCCGTAAATAATACATAAAACAATTAATTGCAATGTTATTGTAACATTGAGACGCGTGAAGGAGATAGATTCTCTAAATCAATATTAGGTAGGTAGTGTACATTAAAATAAAATTTAAATATTTAATAGGGATGTATAAAGGCTCTAGGCGTCACAATCATAATATGCAAAAAAATATTTTAAAATTATTTAATTTCCTCAGAGATGTATGAAGTCTCGTGAGTGTCATACTACACTAAGCTGTTTCTTAAAGATGTATACAGTCTCTAAGATTTCAAAATTTAAAATAAACTTTGAATAACCTCAATCGAGTACAGGATGAAGTTTCTCACATTTACTTATATTATAACATTAATAACTTCTTTTCGCCGTAGGTTGCCAACGGCGCTTTGATACATGCAAGGTCTGTAATCAAGAAAGAAGCCTGTTTTATAGACGATGTCGTGCTATTTCTAGACGGATCGATGGTAAAGTCAACGATAACGTACATAAGCAGCCGTCTTATTTAAATTAAGAAACGGCGAAAAACGCGAGCACGGCCACCTGCCTTTTTCTACAACAGCATTTGCAGATCTTAAGAGTCTTCACTTAATCCAAGTACGCTTGTGAAACGAAACGTAAGCCTCGACGGACTTGAATTTGTTTCGTTTTCTTTTCCATAAAATTAAATTTCTGTACGTTGGAGATGAAAAGAAAAATGCGATTTAGGTGGTTTGAATGCTTCTGTTTTCTTTAAGGGACAATCTTACAGTTACACAAATCAACCTAGTCCTAAACTAAGCAAAGTTTGTACTATGAGAACTAGACGACTATACACATTAATATATAAATACATGTATAAGTCGATAACATCCATGACCCAGGAACAAATATTCGAGTTTATCACACAAATATTTGCCCTGGCCGGGATTCAAACCCAGGACCGCCGGCTCAGTACAAACCGAGCCAACCGCGTCGTCAATTATTTGTCACATCACGCTAAAATACACAGAAATGAGGCTGATGCGGTCATTTCCATCTTCAGTGAAGCTAATAACACTTATTAGTACCTCATTAACATCCAGCGTTAGAAATAATGATCGCTGAACGTACCCCAGCTCCACACTACTCGCGAAGTAAGTAGTTTTCTTCAGTGACTTTAGTAAAACTTACTTACTTACTCCTCTGGCGCAGCGACCCGAAGTGAGTCTTGGCCTCCAATACGAGTTCCCGCCAGCGGTCTCGGTCTTGTGCGGTTTCACGCCAGTTGACGGCTTGGAGCTCGCGCAGATCATCTTCGACCACATCTGCCCACCGATATCTAGGGCGGCCTACCGGACGACGACCTGTCGGTTTTCCATGGAACGCTCTCCTAACTGCCCGGTCCTCTCCCATGCGCTCCAGATGTCCAAGCCAGCGAAGCCTATGTGCTTTCGTCACTCCTATTATGTTAGGTTCCGCAACCAGCTCTTCGATTTCGGCGTTTTTTCGGATTCTCCAAGTTCCATCCGCTCGCTGTTTGGGTCCCAGGATTTGGCGGAGAATCCTCATTTCGGCCACCAAAAGCTTATTCTCCTCCCTAAGTGTCAGTGTCCAGGCTTCACAGCCATACATGAGGATAGGCCGTATAACCGTTTTATAAATACGGATTTTTGTACTTCTGCTAAGAAGCCTAGACACCAAAACTTTATGTAGAGCAGCACTGTAAGGCGTTTTGTATACGAGCGTCTATTTCCTCGTCACGAGTGTTCAGGTCATTCACGGTGCAGCCTAAGTATTTGAAGCTGACCACTCCTTTATACGCGATATCTCCAGACTGATGGTGAAGCTAATAAAGACGTGGGTGACTTGACATTTGAGGAGGTTCGTCAAGCGATAATGAGACTCAAAATAATAAAGCTCCGGGAATTGATGGTCTGCCCGCAGAGTTATGGAAATACGGCGGAGGTACAGTACAAACCAAGCTTTTTGAGCTGCTTCTTAAAATTTGGGAAACAGAAAGCCAGCCTCAAGAGTGGAACATAGGTGTCATCTGTCCCGTTCACAAAAAAGGATGTAAGAAGAAGTGCGGAAATTACCGGGGAATAGCTTTACTTCCAACTGCATATAAGGTGTTGTCTTACGTACTTCTTAAGAGATTGGAACCGTACGCGGAAAACATTCTTAGCGATTATCAGTGTGGGTTCCGACCAAATCGCAGTACTGTCGACCAAATCTTCTTGCTTAGACAACTTATGGAAAAAAGGTGGGAGTACGCGCAAAGCATCCACATACTGTTTGTCGATTTTACGAAAGCTTACGACAGCATAGATCGGGACGCCCTGTACGCAATCCTGAAGAACTTCGGTATTCCGAATAAATTGGTCACCATGATTAAGGCTGCGACGAGTACCAGCATTATGAAGGTGCGTGTTGAAGGAGAGTTGACAGAACCATTTTCAGTCATAACAGGCTTAAAACAAGGTGATGCTTTGTCGCCGATGCTTTTTAATCTAGTGTTAGAGTACGTCCTTAGGAAAGTGTTAACTCTAGATACGGGACTGGAACTAAATGGAAAGCATATGGTGGTTGGGTACGCCGATGACCTGGCTCTTTTGGGTGCGACAAGCGCTGGTGTACAGTTAGCGTCAAAAACTCTAGAGGCTGAAGCGAGGAAAGTGGGCCTAAGTATTAACCACAGCAAAACTCAATATCTCCACATGAGACGATATAACGCGCATCGCAGTCGGCCAGCAGACCTTCACGTCGGTTAGTAAAACAAAACATTATTTTAGAATTTTGTTTAGGTAAAGATATTCTACTACATACTATGTCGGTTCTGGAAATGCATCAATTCACTTAACATCTAAAAGGAAATCCTACTTATAATTATTTCAGCAAAAGAAGAATTATAACTTCAAAATTGACCAGAATATCGGTTCAAGCCTGTCATAATCTATCAGCATAACAGGAATAAATGGAACTAGTTGCTAAACCTTGATGTACTAATAATAGACTGTCGATGTCGCTGTGTGCGTGAATAAGGTCGTATTTGCAGTCGATATCCGGCACACTCCCGTGACGTCATCACTTGCATTGTTCCCGTCTTGCTCGCGCTAATACGACAGAAAGAGACGGAATATTCATTCAACAAAACCGTGTGCGGAATAAATGAATCTGATTCTCGCGTGAATAAGTTTCATGTGATTACGACTAACGTATATTGTTTTAACCGACTGCGGAAAAGCTAAAAGGATAGGCTATAATTTTAAAGTAATAGACTGCATGTTTTTTCATGTATTTTTAGATCCGTCGGTATGTATATGTATGTTGCACTCGCTTGCTTTATGTATTCTCTAAAAGCATTGTCATACTTAAGGACGTAGGTACTTAAGTATATAATATCATAAATATTGAATTACCCATTGTCATTTGGTCATTATGTGTAATAACAGAAAAAATACTACTTGAATAAAAAAGACAAAGAACGATCGAATAACGACTTTAATTGCTAATTGATAGGTAACCGCATCTTTTTAATATCGATTTGTTACCCTACATAGAGCTTTGCGGATATTATGCAAATTATTTTAAACTAGCTTTTGCCCGCGACTACGTACGCGTGGAACTTGATAAAAGGGATTATTAAAAGTGCCTAAGCAAATGTAAGAGCAATTGTGCTTTTGGTCTAATGTTTACTTTTCTTACAGGGTCACCGCATCCCAACAGAAATGTTCACTCACTTTTCAATCTTTTTAGGTATAATTTCCAGGATGAAAACTATCCTATGTCCTTCCTCGGATCTTAAACTATCTCCATGCCGAATTTCATCAAAATCGGTTCAGCGGTTTAAGCGTGAAGAGGTAACAGACAGACAGACAGACAGACAGACAGACACACTTTCGCATTTATAATATTAGTATGGATACACGGTTTTATTTTTCAAGCACAATAGAAGCATCAATTCTATACAGTCTTTATCAAACCACACAATAGCTTATCACGAAAGGATCGAAATATAAACACGCACAAAACAAACCTACACAAATTACATAACTTGTAAAAAAGCCCAACATTCTCTCAAGGTCACATTAATTTACACAGGCAAATGAAAACATAATAAAACCCCTTATGTCATGTTTACCCAGATTCCGGATACATATTTCAGACCATCTTCTCGTCTTTTTAATTCAAATTAAAAAAAAAATATATTCAACGAGGTTTGATTTTTTTTTATTTGCGACATAAGGCGTTTAAAAATGTACATCGAAATCCTACCTTTAATCGTCATTCCGATAGCACACTAACGCACTTTTAGACCGAGTATCCGAACACGTCGTCCCGGGCGCGCGGTCGGGCGGCGTGTGCCCTCGAAACACACCCCCTGCTGACGCGCGGTGACGTCATACGGTCGACGACCCAAATAAGTGGGTCACGCGGACTGGTCGATCTCGGCTGTAAAACCTTTTATATTACGGATGCCAGATTACCTAACGTACGGCTTAACCGACTACGGCGGAAGCGAGGGGTTGTGATTTCAGTATGTTCCGTAGCGCATAAAGTTCTTATTGATTGTTTAAATGAGGCGACGATTTCGATTATAATCGATTTGCTATTTTGTTATTTCAATTTTAATCGACTTGGATCGGGTAACCTTTTAATTAAGAAAAAAAAAAACAACGTTTGAATTTTGTTTTTTTTTTTTTCGTACGTTTGTATAACTATTAATTATATATATTTAGCAAAGGCAGCCGGTATTGGCTGTAAATTTTTGGAAGATGTAGAATCGTTTAATGATTAAGGCTCCTTATCCGTTCAAAAATGCTGATTATTTTAGACATTTTGACATTATCAATATATTTGTCATAATATGAAAAAAATAAATGTTAAAAGGATTAAGGCCTCTTAGTGTTCCCGTGGGATGAGGGAGCGTCTAACCCCGCGCAGCGCAGCTAGTTAAAAAAAAAACAAGTAACTGCAACTCATGACTTATCATTTCAAATATAGCATCGCTGCAATCGGGTTTAGGTTAAACTCGGAACACAATTCTCCGCCCGAGGATTTGCCGTCAGATTATGACGATGTTCCTGAAAACGGGGCCGTTTTACGACTAGGGGATAATCCGGGCCGTTTGAGTCCTCGGCGATTTTGCGGAAATACGCATTTCCTTATCCAACCCGGTTATATTGAGGGTTGCGTGCTTAAACCCGACCCGATAAGTTGAAAAATTGAGCTTTGTTGTAAGAACTTTGTGCACACGACATATAGTTCTTATTTAATAGGTTTTTGTCGACATATCCACCACTCTAGCCTCGATATACCGGGTGATAAATCCAAATGGGTCTGTAGGGAGAAGTCAGAAACTATAAGAGATAGGGAAATCTGTTCTTAGGAACCTTGCCGTCGAATTTAGATTCAATAAAAACTGATTATTATCTTTTAATCTACCAACTTTAAATAGACGAACGCATTCACGGTTCGAACTTAAGTTAAGGCTAAGTTAAGTCAAGTACGAACCGTCATCCGAATATCTCCAGTACATCTAGCATAAGTGACAAATGAAACATCTAGTAGAGGATCCCGATATAGAACGACCTTCACCGAGATGTTTATTTGATGAAATGTTTTTATATTTAATTTAATATGTCAATAAATATATTGCATATGGGTTGCCTAACAAATTTCAGTACAGGGTATGTTTTGTTAAAAAAATAAAAAATTAAACACTTCACCGGTTTGATTATTAGATAAATTCATAATACAATAATCTTAATTTTATTTAATTTCAATTCAATAATCAAACCGTTGCAAAATGCTAGTAGGTATAGATTTACCTGGCTACCCGATAGTTGTGACGGGAAAAGAATAGGCAACCTAACGTTTGCATATTCTTTGGGCTTCATACTTTCGATTGGTATAGAATTTATCTAATATTAATCAAACCGGTGATATGTTTAATTTTTTTTTTAATTATTAATTAAACATACCCTGGACTAAAATTTGTTAGGCAACCCATATGCAATATATTTATTGACATATTAAATTAAATATGAAATAAATTTCATCAAATAAACATCTCGGTGAAGGTCGTTCTATATCGGGATCTTAGTCTAATCAAATAAATACTGGCATTCAGAAATTAAGATTGGTCGATTCCGCACGTTCGGCTCCGCTCCGCTCCAGTGGAGATGCCCTCAACGACCCCGTAAAACCAGTTTTAGAACTAAAACTTTTTTATATTGTGGTATTACTTAATAATAACACATGTAGGTAACTGTATTTAAATAGGTCGTCACAAGTTTGTTTTGTAATAATTTTCATTATCTTCGATTTCCGTAGTTATCACTTTACTTACGTAAAACAATTTTAACGGACGGACGGAACGGGCGGCATAGTTGGCACAGTTGAGCTACTGAGCCGGCGGTTCCGAGTTCGAATCCCGGCAAGGGCCAATGTTTGTGTGATTAATTCGAATATTTGTTCGTGTTTCACAAGGATGTCCTATGTATTTAAGTATATATTTATCTACATATGTATATCGTCGTCTAGTGCCCATTACATGCGCTTACTAAAGCTTGCTGTGGGACTAGAATACTAGATCATTTTGTGTGGGGTAGTCCGTTATTTATTTCATTCAGTATCCATGCACACCACGTAAACTTATATTTTTCTGTTGTTGTATTACGCGGTTTACACTTACGTGCAATTGTCAGGAACGGCCCGACATGTTTCGAACTCGTACGGAGTTCTTCATCAGGGGTTGCTATCCGTACACCGGCGCGGCAACTTTTCCCTGACAAACATGTCGGGCCGTTCTGACAACTCTCACGTGAGTGTAAACCGATTAATACAATAATTAAATATGTCGCACGAAAGTTTCGATAAGATTATATTTTTCTGTGTTTAAGTTGTTTGTGCCAGAATATCCAATGTGACCTAGAAGTCAATACCTACCTGAACAAATAATAGTTCCTTGTTTTTCCTCAGCCCGCCATATTGGAAAACAGCACGCACGCTCGCGACTTTATTTGATCCCTTAAGGTTTATGGGTCTTTTATATAAGTTGTAGGCTAATGAAATCGGTTCGTGTACTAATTTACAGACATATTTGGGTTATTGAAATAATAACAATGTACATTAACATGTAGCTGAGATCAGTCACAGAATTCTTATACAACATATTTTATCACACTTATGTTATATTTAAAGGCGAAAGTTTGTTAGTATGTTTATGTGTATATTTGTTCAAACGGCTGGACCAATTTTAATAAATTTTGGTATGAAGGTAGCTGACACTCTGGATTAAGACATAGGCTACTTTCTACCCCGAAAAAAATGAATGTTCCCGTGGGATGAGCGGGTAACACCGCGCGGCGTAGCTAGTTGTACATATATTGCTTGATAAGTTGCTCTTCGATTCTGAGAAGTTGGTGTTAGAAGTAACTTGTATATGGCATTAATGTAATATGTACATATATGAATGAATCACTACATGCTGTCTGTCTCTGTCCCAATGTATGCTTAGACTTAGAACTACGCAACGGATTTTGATGCGTTTTTTAGGGTTCCGTAGCCAAATGGCAATAATGAAATAATGAACTTTATTCTGCAAGTAGGCCACAAGGGCACTTTTACATGTCTGAGTTTACCGGCATTTCACAAGAGGAGACCACTGTTGAGAAGAAACGCCGAAAGAAACTCAACAGTAAGTCATTTTTTCAGAAAGCATAAGTATTTACTTAACTATTACAATGATATGAACTTAACTATACTTAGTTCTACAAGAAAACATATTAAAAGTGTATTTTAAGATATAAGTGAGGAAAAGTGTAAGAATAAAAAAAAACGGAACCCTTATAGATTCGTCATGTCTGTCTGTCCGTCTGTCCGTCCGTATGTCACAGCCATTTTTTTCCGAAACTATAAGAGCTATACTGTTGAAACTTGGTAGGTAGATGTATTCTGTGAACCGCATTAAGATTTTGATGCAAAAAAAAAAAATATTGGAGGCTCCCCATACTTAGAACTGAAACTGACAACGTGACAGACGCTTCCAAAGTGGAAAAAAGTTGGTCCCCTCCCCCTCTAACTTCTAAAATAAGAAAATGAAAAAAAAAAAAAAAACATATGATGTACATTACCTACTATAAAAACTACCAACGAAAATTGTTTTGAACGAGATCTAGTAAGTAGTTTTTTTTTAATACCTAACTTTGCACCTAATTTATATGGGGCGCTATACATACCAGGTGCAAACTTAACTTAACCACTTAGGGATGGAAAGTGTTTGTACGGAACCCTCGGTGCGCGAGTCCGACTCGCACTTGGCCGGTTTTTTAATAGATAGTGTGATTCAAGAGGAAGGTTTATATGTATAATACATGCATAATTTATCAGTATTGCACCTGTGCGAAGCCGGGGCGGGTCGCTAGTTAATAAATAAAAACATTAAGATAAGTAACTGGGCTTAAAACTAGTAGGTACTCACAAATTATCAGTTATCAGGGCAAGTTTTAGTAAGTATAAAATACTTAGTAAAGTAATAAAACAGGCTCTTACTTGTAAGAGCCACGCGAAAAGAGTACAACCCCCATACAAATACCAGTCAAAGTAGTTTCATACCTACCTATATATTGAAATAAAAAGTTTCACAATCCATTTTCATCCTAAAAATTAAGTAGTCGTAAAAGGTTTGAAAAACAAACGCCTACCTTGAGCAATGCTCGAATTGCTTCGTATTTTGTTAAAAAGTTGCAAATTGTTCTTTGTTAACTTTCTTCGGTTTCAATGAAATTGTGAAACCTACAAAGCACTTCACGTTTTTCGTCATGATTTGAACCTATTCTTGTGCAATGTCGGGTCGAAAGAAAGTTTTTTTGTTTGTGATTTGAAACCATAAATTCCTTTCTTTTCAAATGTTATCCAAAACCAAAAACGAGTAATTTTTCGTTATTTTAAATGGATACTAGGTTCATTTGGCGCAAACAAATCTATTGCGAATAATGTGTAATTATGAACAAAGCAAGACTAGCTTTCATAACTAGTGTTTCTCCAAAAGAAAACCACGTACGCCTTTATTTCTCAACTTATTAACACGTTCAAAGACAACGGAACATTTTTATAATTGCATTGCTGCGGCTAAGACAAAGCTCATACACATAAAAGTTCTAACCATAAACAGCACTACTTAGGCACTAGGCATTTGCCTTACTACTAAATTATGAAAAATCATGTAGAAGATAAAAGTCCCCGTCCTAAGACGTGGTGCAGTACAAGGGTCCTTTATTTTATTACCTCTCTTCACGTACTGGGCCAATTTTTGTTATGTTGTAGGTACACCCCACTTTTTATTTTAGATACTTTTTTAGCTATCACGAGCTTTTCGATCTAATTTGGAGAAAAAAATGTCTGAATATTTTTTCGTTCCATTCCGTTACCATTTCCATATAACCTACCTACTATAGAAATTATATGAACATTTTGGGACACTTTTTCACAATTAGATCGAAAGAGCTCGTGATTCTTAGTAGAAAATACCTAAAATATCCAAAATCTAAAAAAGTGGGGTGTACGGTACTAGGTCTGCCATTCGTCCGGGTTTCCCCGGATTTGTCCTGGTTTGCAGGCCCTCCGGAGGCCGTCCGTGGGGGTTCTCAAAAAGTGACCGGGGAAAACCCTCACACTTTTTATTTGAATGAAAAATAAAGCATTTTTTTTATAATATTAATTTACAGACACACGTCCGGGGGGTGCCATTTACGCCAAATGTCCGGGTTTTTTTAAGTTTTGTCCGGGTTCGGCGAATTTAGAGATGGCAGCCCTAGGTGTACGACAAAAAATAAGTGGCCCACTGTCCATGGAAGTCTTGAAGTATTTATTCTTCCGCGACTACAAGTTGTAGGTACAAGATATTAGGTAGCTATATAATTTAACCGCGTGTGTTAAACGAAACAAGCTGGAAACCGGTATTCAAAGTAAAATAGAAATCTACGGTGAAAGGGACAATGTCTTGAGGTTTGAAGGGAGTTGCGTGTACAGTTCCATAGAAGACATAGACATATGTATAGAAATGTACCTACATTCAAGTCATCCAAAAAATAAAGTGTGTTCCTTGCGACTTCGTGTAAAATGTGTTTAAAGAATAGTGGGTAATGTGTTTCCATCGCTTTTTTGTCGGAAAAGTTCGTTTTCTCTATCAACGTCGGTGAAAAAGTAGAGATGAAAATATTAAAACGAACTTACCCAATAAAATACGATGGAAAACTATTATTCACTACATCTGTAACACGTTTACTTATATCAATTGAAAAGTTCCTATGAACACATCTCGATTCTGACAAGCAACATTAGAGATACTCGTAACAATAAAAAAAAAACATACCTATACGCATCGATGATTGATGTAGTCAGACATGAGAACATCCAACAATTTGCCCCTGACGAAGTCTAGTTCGAAACATGTCGGGCCGTTCCTGTCAATTTTTAACCCCCGACGAAAAAAGAGGGGTGTTATAAGTTTAACATGTGTATCTGTGTGTCTGTCTGTGGCATCGTAGCGCCCAAGCGGATGGACCAATTTAAGTGCGGTTTTTTTTAATCGAAAGACTTCCGTCGAGATGGTTCTTAGCTATGTTTGGTGGAAATAGGACCAGTAGTTTCCAAGATATTCAGCTTTAATTGGAACAAGTGACGAGATCTCAGCCAATAATGAAGTCAATAATTCGAAATATTGGCTAAATGTTAAGTTTTATTAGCATTTTCTATACGACTCACTAATTGAGGGTCTCATGATGACCAGGTAGTTGTTAATGGATCTCAGCCAATATTGAAGCTAAGGATTCCAAATTTTGTTTAAATGTTATGTTGTATTAGCATTTTCTATATTACTCAATAAATGAAGGTCTCATGATTACCAGCTAGTTGTTAATGGATCTCAGCCAATATTGAATCCAAGGATTCCAAATTTTGGTTAAATGTTAAGTTTTATTAGCATTTTCTATATCACTCAATAAACGAAGGTCTCATGATGAGCAGCTAGTTGTTAATGGATTTCATTTCAGCTAATATTAAAGCCAAGGATTCCAAATTTTGGTTAAATGTTAAGTATTATTAGAATTTTCTATATCACTCAATAAATGAAGGTCTCATGATGACCAGCTAGTTGTTAATGGATTTCAGCCAAAATTGAAGCCAAGGATTCCAAAGTTTTGGTTAAATGTTAAGTATCGTTAGCATTTTCTATATCAGTCAATAAATGATGGTCTCATGATGACCAGCTAGTTGTGAAAGGATCTAAGCCGAGAATTTCTAATGTTTGTTAAATGTTAAGTTTTATTAGCGTAATCAACAGATTAATAAATTTTTGACAGTACAATAATTTGGTACCTTGGAGCTGAAGATGGCCTTAGGAACTCCTAAACAGCACAAGATAAACCCATGGTGTTTGGGCTCGTCTGATTGTTCTTGATGAGCAATTAACATTTGTGTAAGAAAGTACAGTCAATAATAAACCCGAGTCTCAAATAAAACTTTTTTAACAAAAAAAAAACTCATTATAATTTCTGTCACAGTACTGAATAACTGAAAAGTTGAATTGTTATTAGGACTATTGAACAGGTTCCTTTGATTGAGGTCACAAATAGCAACACCCTGCAAGATTTTAACGCGACTCAATGACACGTAAGCTTTAGCAAAAGTACTCTTGCCTAAGTGATTAACAGCTTTTTAGGATTTTGTAGTTTGTGTCAGTCTGTCCACAGCTTAGCGGTTGAATAGTGGTTGAATACATTTTTAAAAACAATTTTTTGTGTACCTTCCCTACACGTAACATGTGGGTATGTTTATCCCATGGTGTTGGGTATCGATGATTAGGTCTCTCAAAACTAAGTCAAGTTACCTAGCACCAACTGCAATTTTTATGGAGCTAAGAAAGCCACCCGTACCGTATTTAGATCCTGTAGAATAGAAACCTGGTTCTGTTTTAGGCCATAAGTAGCAGGTTCTTGAGACTCATGCAGTGCATTTAAAGTATATATTTTGATTGTCTTGGCTGATAACTTCGCCATTTTGCCATTATAAGCATTAACTAGTCTGACTTTAACGATTTTTTCCCAGAATGTTGCTTAAGGCTGTTGAAATCAAAATATATCCTAACTTCAATCTTAGCGAAGACGGCATTAATTACCACTGGCTTTGGATCCTGTTGTACTTACACATAATCAAGGATTAAGCTCGACGAAAGATTGGAAACCCTGGACCATAAACGGTGTAAAATAAAAATAGTGTCAAAAGAAGAAAATTCCGGGACGAAAATTCTGTTTGTTTAAAAAATATGAAATAAAAATAAAATTTAAAATTTAAAAAACCCCCGTGTCATGTCGGTGGTTTTTTAAATTTTAAATTTTTTTTTATTACTTGAGTTTTAAAGTATTTATAATAATAATTAGATACTAGGAAGACCCGCAACTTCGCTCGCGTATTTTTTTCTTTACCGTACACGGATAAAAAGTATCCTATAACCATCTTTGGATGTCCAGCTTTCCCTGTACCAAAATCAGTAAAAAATTTGTCCAGCCGTTCCAAAGGAAATTATGAAAAGTAATCGCTGGCCCAATATTACAGAGTTCTATGTTCCATATTTAGGGTACTTAAAATTTGATTTATATGTTCAAATCGGAACAGGTCAAAAGTCAAACCCTGTAATATTAAGCCGGCGTCATGGCGCCAAGTTGGCATGGTGTCGGGCGCCCATATAAAACAAACGACGATCCTGCATCACGCTATTAATATTTTTCCTGAAATCATGACCCCTCTCCATAGATAAGATTCATGTGACGACGCGGTTGGCGCAGTTTGCAGACCCCTGCCTACTGAGCCGGCGGTCCCGGGTTCGAATACCGGCGGGGGCAAATATTTGTGTGATGAACTCGAATATTTGTTCTTGGGTCATGGATGTTATCTATATATGTATTCATATATTATGTATATCGTCGTCTAGTACCCATATTACAAGCTTTGCTTAGTTTGGGACTAGGTTGATTTGTGTATGATTGTCCCATAATATTTATTTATTTATTTATTTGTTGGATGTTTCCAAGTGTCCTGTTTACTCTCATAAGTTACAAGTAACCATCTGCTTCCATTAAGGTGTTTATCTCATCCAAGTTCCGCTATTGTCTGTCTCCGGAGCTCGTCCAAGTTTGGAAGTCGCTGGCGCGAATTTATTGATTACTCGCATACTCGATAGTGCAGTGGTTCTCAAAGTATGCTATCCAGTACCCTTACCATGTTTTTTTTAAGACATGACTTGAACTTTATCAGGGCTGGTTAGCCCTCACTACCAGTAGTCGGACTTTGTGTGGGAGTATAACCCGCTAATGGGATTATCTCCGCGCCACAGGGGTAATTTGGGTTGGGGTGACGCGGGCGCACAGGGCGCATGGACTGCGTCGTGAATAGACTGAACCGTATCAGTCTGACTTAGGGCGGGAGGAGAGTGGAAAGAGAATCGGGTTATGATCCACCACAAAACCACGTAGAAGAATCCACTAACTTAATGTGCGTCTCATAGGGCTTATAATAGTAAGAACATACAATAGAACAGTGAAACTTGTTTTTTAAGCTTATTTCGGTCATTGTCAGTCCAAAAAACAAAAGTTGTCCCTCCGGTGAAAAGTTAAGAGCTTGTATGAATCCAGGTTATATTGCTATTGCATCGGATTATAGAAGAGGGAACGTTCTATATTCTAATGCGAGTTTTATCAGAAATTAGGCCCTGGAATCCTTAATTTCACATATGTCCACCGGAAAGACTCGAACCTAAATCTGACAATGACCCATTTATAACGCAATATTTCGGAATACCTTTATTCTCAAGATGTCAGTTATTGTAACTCTGTCCTGACAGAATAACAACACAAGCTTTCTGAATTTCTGGTTGTATAAAAGCTCTATTAGTCACATCAGTGTTCCAAGGTTGCTGAAAAGTTTGAGAACCGTAGCGACAGTCGATAGCAACTTATTGGATTTAGTTTTCTTATTTAACTTGAGAAAATCCTCGTTCTATTCAAACTGCAATGTCAAGTCCGTCGCGTGAGTAACTTTATGGAAAATGTGTGTTTATTTTCCATTCGGCTACATGTTGTACACAAATTATGGGTTTTTGAATGGCTGTTAGCTTTAAGTAGGCGGTTACCTAATTGTCATTGGTAGGTAATGATTTTATAATATGGGCTAAACCTAAAATTATAACAAGGAATTTTAGGAAAACATTTTCGACGTGTTTCATGCAGATCATTGTTTTAGGTTAAGATCTGTAACGCGTTGGCTTTAGCTGTAAGTTACAGATATGTTATGAATAAATAAATAAAATCATTCATATCTATTTTATTATAAGCGACATTTATTTAAGTAAATTTTGCGGTGTACTACATAGATATATGTATCACTAACCTAAGGTTAGGGGAAGTTTGTTTACCAACGACCTAAGAATAACATTGATATTGTCAGCAAAAAAATATTCTACCACTTTTATACGTTAATTTAACAAAGCAATAGAGTAAAACGTGGTAGACCTATTTCTATGATGTTTCATTTCCCAATTCATACTCATCTCCGAAACCACAAACAAATTCCTCGTGATCGTCAATAGTTTCGTGAAGGATGTTCCCCGTTACTGGATTATTGGAAACTTGACGATCCCTGGACGATCGCAAGTTCTGACCAAACTGCGGTTTGTGTGCGAACTAATAATGGATGCAATCCCGGTAGAATTCATGTAGATACATGTATACTATTGGCAGAGTTATTTCAGGGCCCTATCACAAGATTTGCGAGAGATTTTGTATGAAGGCTATCACGCAGCGAATTCCGCGACGCTTATTTGTATACAAAACTCGCTCGCAAATCACGTGGTAAGGCCCTTGCAGAAGTACACAACATTTATATCTAACAAGTCCTTTATACCGAGTGTCCCAAGACCGGGACATCAAGGGAAAGTACCTTAAATATCGTAGATAGAATATTTTGCTGAAAGAAGATTTTGTTATTTTTAAAACTTAGTAATTCTGCATTTAAAGATTTTCGAAGAATTACTTGCTTAATTATTCGTCGTCGGCAATAAATAATGTTCTTGAAATTTGACCCAAACATTCTACGTTGTTCCTTTCTTTTAAGATACTGTTACTTAAGAAGAATCATTATTTTTTGTCCATTCTTTCGATTGGCATCATAAAAATAGGGGTGATTTTTCTTTTTTCACATTTAAGTCGGTTCGATTCCCAGACGAAGCAAGTAATTCTTAGAAAATCTTTAAATGCAGAATTACTAACCTTTAAAAATAAAATAAAGTCTTCTTTCAGCAAAATATCCTATCTACGATATTTAAGGTACTTTTCCTTGGTGCGCCATAGTCCTGGGACGCCCTGTTTAGTTCGCAGCAATAATGGTAAGACACACGGTTAGTAAAAGAAACGAATAGCTTCGTTACTACACATGCGTGTAATTACTATTAACGCTTTATAAAGACAGTCAATAACATCTCGCTTTTGATAGTCTTATTTTACCGCTCTTAAGTTTAAACTAGGAAATTGCGTTGAAAATGTTGAAATCCTTCATAAATATCCAGCTGTGAACCATTGCAGTCAAGCCAACCCAGTCTTGTAACGCTGCCAATGTCCTCATTCCACCAAGTACTATTTGCACAGGCTTCCGACACTTGAAACTACATATATATATAACCATGTACATATATGTACTAGTGGCTCTCTGAGTTGGACACCTCGCGAGCTTGTTGCGAGATGCTGAGATGACTCCGCCATTTTGAAAAATTTCGAGAAACTGAATCGACGAAAAAAGTATATATACTTTTGAACCTAGTCACAAAATTTCATGAGAATCGGTGGAGAGTAATTAAATATCTATGTAACACTGAGTACATATCTGGTTATTGGGGCAGTAGAGACAGGATAAAAATATTCGTAAGTTAAGGGCAATAGAAGCCTAATTTTTAGTTCGCAAACTCAATACACATGACAGTATGTGCGGGTAAGACAATAAAGTCGGTCTAATACCAGCCTCTGCGTGTCATCGACTCCTGCACCTAAATAGTGACTTAACATGGCGCAGCCGGTAGCATACGAACCTACCGTTTAATATTTTAATTTGCAGTCTCCATTTTCGTCTACCATGTTGTATTGTAGGGAATGTGGGCTTTATCAGTAGTTTCTTCTCGGTTATGCTTTTAATTAATAGTTTTTTGTTGCATATAGCCAGACACACTCCGCGATACGCCACACAACAATACCCATACCATCGTTATCATAACCGGATACACAATGCCGTTGCCCAGGTTCCCTCAATTTTCATTTTCCCACTTTCCCGTGTCGTATGACATCCACGAATATTCAGCTTTTCGAGGGCCACAATACCTGCTTCCAATACTTTATCTATCTTAATTCGAGATAAATATGAGCCTTTAACGATGTCGTTCAATCGCACTTTCATTAAACAAGTATGAACACGACGCGAACCAAACTGCAGAAGTTCAAAGATGTTATAGATAAAGTAGGTAGAACCGCATTTCTTCTGACGCCTGTCATCTGTACGACGTTATTTGACTTATTTGCCATTGTCCTCATTCTAGTGTAAACAGTAAATATACCTACAGACGTAGCTAACAACAGGACAATAAACGATCTTGCAACAGAACAATGAGGGATTTAACGGATAATCTCCATTTCACGCGTCGTAGATAGCAAATAATACGGCGACAGCGCTGAATGCTGGCCCAAATTATTTGCAAAACTGTGGCATAAGAAAACAAGGTATGATACTCCGGCTAGTGAGACTTTCTACGTCACTGATTAGTTGCTTCTTTATGGCATCAAAATATATATTTTTTTTTGTTTTTTTTTTTTGCCGCCAGTCGTAATAAAAGTAATAGTTGATTTAA
Source organism: Apotomis turbidana (assembly GCA_905147355.2). Lineage (NCBI taxonomy): Eukaryota > Metazoa > Arthropoda > Insecta > Lepidoptera > Tortricidae > Apotomis > Apotomis turbidana. The sequence goes on from LR990285.1 coordinate 4,748,935, forward strand.
ACACTCGAGATTTTATGAGATTAATACAGGTAACAAGGGAATCGGGGAGTATTATGATACACCACTGGCAAACACAGAAACGGATTGACAGAACCAACCAACTAATCATAACGTGATGACGTCGAAAGGACACCCGTCGTTCCGGAGTGCCATACCTTGTTTTCTTATATTACATGTGTGTGAACGTGTTAGTATTGAAATGTATCGATTGATTTAGATAAGTCTCAAAACAGAGTGGCAAAGTTGTTTGAGAGTCTATAAGGGCGTGGCAACAGTGTCTCACGGCACTCTGGACCCGGATTATTTTAGCCATAATACAAACACAGTATCGATTGTTTTAAATGATTCCCAAAACAGAGACGCAGATTGGCGTGGTGTTGTCTCAAAACAGAGATGAATCCTGAAGTGATAGAGAATATAGGCATTGTTTACTAAACTACCAACCTACTTCTGTGATATTTTTATCACTATAATAAGCCCGAAGCAGATCGATCGGTGCTTGTTAGAGCCAAAGATTTCTGTTATACATATATTTGGTTTTCTGACTTATAATATTTTCACGACAATGAGAAACTGCTTTAATAGTTCCATCAAGGTCCGTGGAGTTCACAGAGGTTAGGGAAGGCTATTGCAATGATTTCTCTAACAAACACCGACCGATCTGCTGCGGGCTTATTATAGTTGCTTTTATTATTATATTATTATTATATTTATTAATCCGTTTACGGCAGCTCGAATTTTTTTGGTTTATAACCAATCAAGCATGACTTCCGTGTTAAATAAGACTTATCATACTCATATAAAACATGAGATGAAATGAACATGAATAAAGATGGCCGATGAATCAAAGTTTTCTATAGTTGCTTTTATCACGCGATAAAAAAGTGACAAAGCATCCGTCACGTTTTGACAAAATGCGAGTGTGAGTGACAGATGTTTTATCACTTATTTATCACGTGATAAACGCTACCATCATAGGCCCCCTGAAGTACCTATATAGCATCAAGTTTGTAAATTCTACCAACTGGGCTAAATGGTGGAGTAGAGTCTCTTATTTGGTCACAAGTCACTTCGAAATGATCCTGCTTAAATTTGTATACATTTGTAGTCATTGGTATGTACATAGTGTTAATCCCAAGTCTTCTTATACTTAAAAGTTCTAAATGCGAAATACCAGTGTGAGTGACGGTATCATACAAAAGAAAATTATGATTGGGTTTCCAGTTTTAGGTATTATTATAGATCTTAGTAAAGACCATAGTAGTTTCATGTTAACTAATCTATGCCAGGGCTCTGACCACAAATTGCTCTGCGGTATTCAAATTACCCTACCATAAATATAACGTAACTCCTAAGCTAGCAGTAAGATATGTTTCTCGGGTATGTTCAAAGGAAAATAGAATTAACATAGAGATGTACCTCAGAACACAGACCACCCCCACTAGACGGAGCATGTCAGGCGACCCGTAGGCGACCCGCGCGCACCAACGATATGGTACGGCAGAACATTAAAGTATCAACACGGCGGCCACCGTTTAGTTGCGTTCATGTTTATGAGGTCTCTCTACACCACTTAACACTACAATTTACCATGTTATTTATTTAATTTCTTTTTTTGTTGACGTACGCATGGATCATAAACAAGGACGCAACTAAACGGTGGTCGCCGTGTTGATACTTTAATGTTCTACCGTACCATATCGTTGGTGAGCGCGGGTCGCCTTACATGCTCCGTCTAGTGGGGGTTGTCTGTGACCTCAGAAGTAACTATTTTTAATTACAATAAACAAATAAAAGAGAAGGTAGACGTCATATCGTATAGGGAAGTCAAGGAATTGGCTGTGGACAGAGTTAGATGGAAACTACGTGCCTCATCAGCTACACCGGAAAGAATATGACTGTTAAATGTATGATGATAATTATCATCATCTTTACGGGAATTCCACCAGAATGGCGAGTACGTGACACCATCTTTTCATACTTTTATAACAAAGGTAGCAATATTTTTTTTGGAAAATCTATATTTTAATATTAAATTGAGTCTTGTATTCGTATTCTAGGACTTTCTATATTTTAAGGTAACTTCCATATTTGTCACGTGTCACGTGCTCGGTAAAGTGGTCATTTTGGTGGACATTTTAACTCGTTTTTAGTGGACTTTTATCCACTGCTGAACCCGGTATGGTATACCTATATCCCAAAGATTTCCACAACGAACAGTTGCAAGCGTTCCTTTGAATTCGAGTTATAAAGCGTTGCTTTTGATAACAATTAAAGTCCGCGCGAAACTTGTGAAGTGTAAAAGTACTACTACTACTACTACTAGTAACACAGCCAGTCGATATAAGGCAGTGGGGCAGTCAATAGTACTCCATAATGTATGCGCAATGATCATTGCTGTCCCCTGCCATTGCCACTAGCACCGTCTTAGAAAAGGACGTATCTTTTATATACAACTTGGAAATTCTGCCCTTCTAAGTACCCGAGGAAAGTGGCCGATGGCCAATTAGGTTAGCCCTTCGTATCGATGTCACTTGATTTTGCAATTTGTCATAAACGGCACAGGGTTAGGATTAGGAGTTAGGACTTATAAGACGCCCGTGGTACGGCACCAGTCTGTGGACCGCGGCCTTTATCTTTCAAAACTGCCACTCCGTATACAGCCGGACATTTCTCCAATGTTAAAGTCTGTACTTTATTTAAAGCCAAATGCCTTGTGTCGTTTTAGGCTATAACATTTGTGTGTGAGTTTTTGTCTGTGCAACAGCAGGCAATTTTCAACATGGTGAACGATTCCATTTAGGGCTTCGGGAAATATCGTGGTACGGGGAATTTGTGAGGTGCTCTCGCCATCCTCACATCATCCTCCATCTTCCCTCAACATTTATTGTGTGACGTGCAAGAATTTTAGGAAAATATATGTATAGTAAAAATTATCTAAGCTAAGCTAATCCACTTAAGAACTGAATACCATTGAACAAACCACAACTGGTAAACCACAAATTAAGATAACGAGCTCGTAGTAAAAGCAGATTGTAACCATCTTGGAAGGTTAATATAGATTATCGACTATTTCCTTGGACATTAGACTACAAAATGCACTAACAGAATAATGGTGATCATAACTTTTTTGGAATTGTACAACCGTCCGACTCTCCACAAGAACGTATTCTCTTGAAAAAGGACTATGAACTCTCGTCAACAAACATTTTAAACCCTTGTTGAATAAGGTTGAAAGTTCAATATCCACGCAATGTAGTTCTAACCTTTTTTTGTAAGTAACTGGTTGGCGCTTACGAGAACAAAAGCAAATAGGATTGTATTAGACACAATACCATTGTGAATGCAGGTAAGTGGATTAGCTTAGATAATTTGTACTATACATGCTCATAAATGTTGAATCACAATGTTTTTGATGATAAATTATGTGACCTTCAGTCAGGGGCCTACAGGGGCTCAGGAGCATGGAACGACCTATATAGTCCTTAGGTAACACCAGTGAGTATTTCCCGATCACCTCACAAGTCTCACAACGAGAGATGTACCGTTCTCGAAAACGTTTCCCGATTTGTATGGGGAAAGAACATTCTCGAAAACATTTCCCATACAAATCGGGAAAACATTTCGAAAACGGCACAACTCTACTCACAACCCTAATACATTCCTTACGAAACCTCGCGCAGCTATATTAATTAGTCATAGACTGGGTTAATAATTCAATTGACCTATTGACATTGCTAAAGTTATACTCTATCAATCACTACGGATAACTGTTATTGATTTCAATTGTCCCCATGCTATTCAACTCTAATGCCTTTCCGAATTCGGTTCCGAGCACAGACAATGCCTATAGTTAACGGGGTCAATGGAAACAATGCGCACGTCATGTTGAGTCATACGCTCTGGTAATCCCATAATCAGTCGAAACAATGGTACGTGAACATGTGACCAATTTTCGTGTGTTACAGAGTGTTACCGTGAGTCTCAGACATATTATAATCTACACACGATGAAAAGTTGAATTTCGCTCGACATGTTTCGAATCGGTTCGCGATTCATCGCCAGGAGGGCGCCAACCGGGCACTGCGGGAAAACGCCCAGTCCGCACGGCTGCTTTCGGTAAACCCGTTTTGTAGATATTTTAATATGTTACAAAATGTGTTCGAAATTCAAATTTTCGTACGTTACAATATGTTTGAAGTTTAGGGTTTGAGATTCGTGTTAATATGGTTTATGCTCGGGCGTTCAGTACCAGAAATTCGTTTTCGAAAGACAAAAAGCATGCAATTTTAAGGAAAATAATGAACAATTTAGAAAATAAGTAGGTATGCTGTCTCAATTTGCAACAAGTAGTTGCTGAGGTTTAAATTCCTCTGCAACTACTCTTTGTGATAGCAATTAGTGAGTGTGGTAAATATAGACGTTAAATTACGATTATGATACAATGCCGCTTTATACGACCAATTAATTTGCTTTTTGTCAAACAGAGCATTAGCGAATGCAATAAACCATATCTTCACCTTGAAGTGATCCCGCTATGAGATTATCGAGAACAAAGGCTGAGATGCATTAGACAAACGTCCCGACTGAAGATGAAAGCACGGCACATGTAACGCGAGGCTAATGGCTTTACATTCAAGTTATCAGGTATCCTTTGAACGGGGAAACTGGATTTTATCGGAAGCAGGTACATTAGGTTACTTAAATCGCAATTAACTCAATGGGCGATTTTACGATATATCACAGCCCCGCTTAAGTCGTTTTTTTATGTCATAGGGGGCAAACGAGCAAACGGATCGCCTGATGGAAAGCGGTTACCGATATCGCAGACACCTGCAACCCCAGAGGAGTCACAAGTGCTTTGCTGGCATTTCAGGAAGTAGTTACGCTCTTTTCTTGAAGGTTGCAAGGTCGTATGTTCATAGATAAGGTGTAATTTAGGTGGATTATCAACTCTAAGGCCTTTGCCATGAGTTAAAATTGCTTTAATGGAGGTCCTCAGAAAGAAACGCTCAGGTTCTTGGAGGGATCGCCGAAAAATGTGGTATTACAGTGGAAATCGTTTGAACGAGATCGCATTAACTTATTGTACATACATGTATACCTATATTTTTTATATGTATGAGTATAACGATTTCCAGCGTAATAAAACATTTTTATTTTGTCGATATCGACACACTAATTAAAAGCCTTGAATATGTTCGCAAATATTACTTTCCATCTTTCAGTTATTTCACCACGTCTAAGAAATAAATATTTTTTTACTAAGTATATCAGTTTCCGATATTGGCTACTGTATTCGTTGAAATAAGCAAAACCAACGAATTGTTCTAAAAAGAATCTTAGGTTTTATTTATATCGTATCTGTCCTAGATGTCCAACAAATCCTACCACACATATTGTTAGGTCAAACCACAGTGCCTAATTAGGTTAGGTATCGACGTCCATAGGGCCTGCTCCTACCAGCTTGCCTATTTTAAGTCTTTTGATTACCTAATCTTACTATCCTTTCAGTCCAGAAACAGCTCGGCTCCAGCTTACACGCCGCGTTTTATGAAAAGATACAACTTTCTCCAAACGACTGCGGGACTCTTTATAAGCCTAAGCACAAATGTTGCCATATCCTTTCCTTCAGCTTCCAACATGGCGCGCCGTCACCCTTACAATACCATGATTTTATAGTGACTGTACTCGCTTCACAGGCTGAAGACCACAAATCGTGTGTAATAGACTGAAGGGCCTATGATGATGACTCGCTAGCGACAGCGTAAACGATTTGGATGTAGAATAGTACAGCGCCCCTGGCGGTCACTTTGTAGAACTACAATTCTCCATACAAATCCTTTACGCAGTCGCTAGCGAGTACTGTCAATGTAAACTCATGGTAAGGGCACAGATTATCGCAATAAACCCCGATTGCTCACTCGCCTCATCTAGGCAAATAGCGATAACAATAACAGGGCTATAAAATAAGCAATCAGACACGTAAACTCATTATGGCCGACACGTGACTGAAACTGTGGCCGAGACATATTAACTAAGTTCAGACGGCGAATATGTAAAAAAAATTGCCCTCTTGAAGGCTGTCGAATCGATGATGTGACTATCACAATGTTGTTTGAATGATATGTCATTACTCTAAATTTCTACAACCTGCCGTGACACGAATGCTTCCATAAATAAGTGACAAATCTGTCACTTACACTAGCATTTTGTCAAAACGTGACGGATGCTTTGTCACTTATTTATCGCGAGATAAAAGCAACAATCGTAGGCCCGCTGGTTACTTCAGTGGCATATGAAAGGTCCAATCCAAATGGAACTAAAACAAAATAACTAGCACTAACTTATGTTAGTTTAAATTAAGGATATTCCTCTCTTTCTTACATATAGAAATTCCAAAGATGACCAGAACAATAATACAAAAGTACCTATGACATGAAAAACGAAAGTTATATTTCCTTTCCATTGAGAGTCCCACTTCTGATTTTATTTAGCGCCATAGCCCAGCCCACACGGGTTCAATTCAAAATTATAAACGCGTACCAACTAAATTTAACGTACCTTAAGATCTCTAAGAATGGATTTTACCGGGTTTACACTATAAACAGTTTCTTTGTGCTCTGCACAAACAACACATAGGTACTTCTCAGTAATATCCTCGTGATTTTAATGTTAGTTTAGTGGTAACAAGCTTCTACGTCTTTTGTACAGAATAGTCTTGTTTTGTTGTCCGGTTCACGTAGAGTTAAGCTAATTAGCTAATTTGCCTTAAGCAAACTAGAGCTAATTAGAAAAGTACAAAGCACTATTTTTTTTCATATCTAAACTCACTTTATGGCTTCTTAAAGAATATCGTCACAGAGACCAAGTGCCCGTCTATTTTACGGGATAAGAGATACCGTAAATAATTGTAAACAAACTCAGTCATGTCATGACTGATACAAGACTCTGTTCTCATCAACTTGATGAATGACATGATTCTATAAAATACACTAACAGGCGGAGTTATTAACTACAAAAACATAATCGATACTTTTATCAAAATCAACGTTGATAAATCGATTACAAACTGAATAACCAGTCCTTAGTTATTTTCCAGTATGTCTGTGATTATTCGATTCAAAACCTCAAGCCAACGGCAGTCTATTTATATACCAACTGACACTCATTGATGCAATAACCTACGACACACGACGCCTACGCTAATACTGCCAGGTAACTGTCACATAGTCTTATCTCTCCTTACTCAATTAACCTGGGTTGGAGCGAATAAAATCGAGAATCGTGCAGCAAGAACAGCATACTTGGGGTGATTAGTTGGACATCCTAGGTATCACTGGGAAGACCTGGACTGAGTGGGGATCTGCGTAAGCTTCAAGGCGAAAACTGCGCAGGATCGGGACAAGTGGCTTGTTGTCGTTTCAGAGCTTAAGACCCTTTTGGATCGTTCAGCTCAAATAGATCAAATAATAGCTTTATTTCTAGAAAATGCATTTATGAATCCCGTACACCAGAACATCCGAATTTCTGTAGCATTTCACATTGGAGGTTGAAAAAGAATCCGCCGTATTTGAAAAATATAAATGGATGTGGTTAATGAGAGTTATTTTAGCAACTGTAATTGTATCTTAAAAGTATTTTCACGCTACTGGTTTGCGGTTGGCTTCCCGGCGGTGTGAGTCCACTGGCGACCGCAAGCCGCAGTCAAATTGTTAGATAATTATCTATATAAGTATAATTAAAAAGTTCTATGACTAACACAAGACACAACACACTGCATACACGCATCTTAGAGTCAGACGGATGAAATTTAGAATTTTAATTACTTCGAGGGTATACAGGCGAATAGGGAAAACAGCTTCCAGAAAATTCACTCCGAAGGAGATGAAACTAATGAAAGTGTGTAGTGAAAAGTTTGAAGTCGTTACGTAAGTACTCAGATATAGAAGATAGCTCATAGTCGGACGTCAAAAGGAGAATTTCTGATTACATCTATATGGACACTTCTAGATCCTTATTCCAGTTCGCCCACAGTAGTTGACTGGGCTAAGAGTGGCGTGGTGATTGTGATTTGTCACGGTCCACCAACTCGCCCAGCTACCGTGGGCGCTGTCTGGGTTAAGTGGTATGTCTATAAAATTATCAGTTGTAACGGTAAACATTGATCATAATTATTATAAGACTTTCAAATTGTTCTGTCGATGTGCAACCTTGAGCGCACTTAGGTATGATATGTATTCCGCGCAAATTATTGATGACGTTAACAACATCTTTACCTACATTACTAACTACGGAACGTCCAACGTGTAGTCTCTTGAGGGTATCACTGGCCAGTGGCCATTATATCTCATATTCATAACCCTTAGTAGGTAGCTTATGATTACTAAAATGGTAATACCTAATGCTTACAATATGTTATAGTGGGTGGTGGGATAGTATTTTTGAAGATGATAATGGATGCTGAAGATGACGAGGGGAAAGATGAAGGTGATTGACGAAAGCCATCAACGAAAAATAGTTTTTGGTGTAAAGCTGTCATTACTTAATTTGAGGTCTACTGGGGCTTTAATTTCCAATCCTGATTTAAACCTATGATTTAGTTAGCTGAAACAAAACGCTTGTGCTTATCATGACCTACGTTTGATTAGGAATCTGCTAACTAGAGGCACGGAAAAACATTGTTTATAGTCGACATTGTAAATGATGGACAAATACTGGTTTTTAAGTAATGTCCAACATTTACATAACGTGCACGGGTACCTTATTTCGTGATAATCGATTAGCTACTCGGGTTGGATTTCAGAAGTTACTCTAGATTATACTATAACGAATATTTTGATTAAAGTCTTCATATAATTGAAGCGTATCTAGTTCACTCGTCCTGACGTTAAATACAGATATAGGAAATATTGTCGTCTTACAAGATGCATACTATGTAACTCATTGATATATATTAATATGATGATGCAGCTGTAACTTGTGCAGCAACCATAGCCGTTCGGTAAGCGTCAGTCTGGTGGAATGTCCTAAAAATTATATATATATATATATATATATACATATATTCTCATTAATCTATGCCAAGCAATTAGATAGATAGAATATTGTTTATTTCACACCTCAACAAGAACGAAATACAAACGGATGATTCTACAGGTGTTTCAACCGCCGTCAGGAGCTGTCAAAAATATTGAATGAGCTGTATCCGTACTTCTTGCCATAATAAATGTAATTTAAAGCATATTATGGCCCTTTGCTTTGATATTAACGACAGCGGACTGACGGTGGTTGAAACGCCAGTAGAAACACCCAAACACAGATAACACTTAGCAATACAATTAGATGCTAGCTAAATACTACTTGCAAGTAGGATTGTAGTAAAGACATAACGATAATCAGCATTGCCACAGTCACCACGTGTAGCCACGAATCAGTATGCCAGAGCCGTTATCGGAAACCGTCATTAAGGAAGCACCCCACTCGCGGCAGGAATTCAAATGACACACTCTCGATTAGGTAATCTAAAGTAGATTCTGTGGTGTATCGATTGGATATTCGAAGCAGCTTGTAATGTCGGGTTTGTTATTGAAGAAATATGAGTAAATCTTGGAACGATGCTAAATAAAAACGGTAACTACGATAGGTTTCGCGCAGAAGTTATGCATATTAATGGTTTGGGTTTACAAATCATTGATCACTGTTTGCCGATAAAATGCGTAGATAAGATATATATCAAAAGATGAGAGATTGGGGTGGATTAATGTTTTGAGAACCATTTCGTGGAAAAACCTTATTTGATAAAACGTAGCAAAAAATTCAATCTAAGCTTAGATTGGGTTTAAGAACCTTATTACTAGAAATGTTTTTTATATCTATAAGTTTATAAAAATGGTCCATTCTAACTGTAACGCCAGTTGATTCCGCTAAAACTCAGAAATAAGTAAAGTAGGTGAAACGAGTGAGGCCAAATGTCAGCGTCTCACAAAATATTCAAAACCTATTACGCTATTGAGGCTAAAGCTTGGTTTTGGTGATCTCACCACTAACGACTGTATAAATCACCTATTTGTGGGACGGTAATCACGGCTTCTTCAGCTGACATGCTATACTCGTAGATATATGATGATGGACATGTTTGCCACACTGTTGATAATTATGGTTTATTAGAAGATCCGAAGCATCTTGAAGCATCGGAATTAGACTAAAGTAGACATAGAAAAGATAAGGGTGGTGACAATAATGGAGTACATATTTTATTAGTTTGTGTTTGAAGAAAACGAACAAGCGTTCGATAAGACAAAACCCGATAAGATGGTCAGATACAATAGTCCTATTTGTTATGAAAAAAAGCTGCACTCTGTGATGGAAGCAAGCCGTTTTGCACAGTGATAATATAGACCAAAATAAACGATTTCACTCGAGGCGAAATTAGTTTCACCCCTTAGGAACAGAGATGGCGCCACTTATTAAAAAAAAGTTTAAAAAATTCTAAATCCTGAACGGATACTCCGATTTTGACGTAAGAGGTGCCAATCGGCAGATAATTACCCAGTTAAACATGAAAAAAATTAAAATCACGTAGAAAATAATTTTGGATACCTAAGAAATAATATTTTCTGAAAAAAATATTTAAAATTTGTGATTTTTGGAATTTTACTCGTAAAAATGTATGTACATGGTACTTTTTTTATTTATTTATATTAATACACAACTAATTTTACATTTACGAAAAAAAAACCGCATGTCATTAGCTCGTATAATTCCAAAGTTATTGAAGAATACAGACATGGCGCCGCTGGGTCAAAAAATCTTACAAAAAATCTAAAACCTCAACGGATATTCCGATTTTAATAATTAAGGTGCTAATCGACAGATAATTACTTAAATAAGTTTAAAAAAATAAAATAAAAATTCAAATAGGCAAAAAGTAATAATATTTCCAAAAAAACATACATTTTGAAAAAATATATTTTTTTTGGGGCTTTTATGTAATTTCATATAAAAAAAGTTATGAATATGGCTTTATTTTACTTATGTATATTATAACACTATTAGGTAATTGATTGTATAATAAAAAACCGCATATCGAAAACTTGTACAGTTCCAACGGTGTTGAAGATTTTACTAAAAGGTGCCGGTGCGATGTTGCCGCCACACGTGCAACTTATGTACATGTATCTAGAAAAGTATTCTCCCGTTTCGAAGGTACTGATTACCTTGAAAATATAACCACAATTGAAAGTACAAATAATAATCATCCCAAGTAGCACACAACACACTTATATCCCATGTACAGCTTAAATTAGAGTTTTAACGGGTGAATAGGCTCTTATACAACCAGTTTGCTAATATCACAAGTATATTAGATGCTAAATAGCATTTCTGAATCAATATTTTACTTACTTTACGTTTTATTTTGACTTAAGTCTTTGCAGGCTTTGCATTGTAACGTGCAAGTTAGGCCGTCGCATCATAAAAAAAAACAACAACGCATTATGCCACAGCCCAATTTGTATCCATAATATTCAAGGAGTTTCCAAATTGAACTAACCTTCAACTATTGTGGACCCCACCTACCTTTGATGCCGTTTCATTCCCAAAAAGAAGGACTTGGGACTCGATATTTCCAAATTAAAACGTGAACCCACATTTGGTTTGCATGAAACGGTATTCAATGGCAGCTGAAATAGATGGAAGGTATCTCACAAGCTTGTTTAGTTTAGTGTTTTTTAGTTTAAATAGATCTTTTCGAATCGCATTAACAGTAATAAAATATGCTCTGTTGGAGCATCGTATAGCCTGCATGTGAATCTGGGACCAACAACGTTACGATTAATTGAGAACCAATTAATGACATTAATATAGTGATTGAACCTTACACGATTTTCACACATTATATTAAAATAATAAAACGGGACATAATTGCGGTAAATAAACATTTTTGAATTCGGTTAAATCCCGTTTAGTTATAATAATGAATGACATTAATTATGTAAACACACCCTAAAAAAAGAAACAAAAATGGCCCTAAGTAATCGTTTCACATGAGCCGATACGTATCGAGAGAGAATTTCTATAGATAGCGATGTACTTGCAAAAGCAGTAGTTATTTCAGGGTATATTATGCAAGTTTTAAAACAGGTCTCTTTTCTTATTGTATTAAAATTAGACGTCTTGTCATACTCTGTGAAAGCCTTGAAGTGCAGTCATAATTTCATTACTTAAAGTAATAACTGTTTTGTAAACTGCTACTAGTAGACCGTTGCACTGACGACTGCAATTTGAATGCTTCGATGCTTTCACAGAGCTGGCGACAAGCATTTCGCCGACTACTTCAGCTGCCATTGAACAACATGTTCTGCGTGTAGCGTTTCAAGCGAGCCACATGTGAAATAAACGTCTTAATTTGGATATATCATGTCCCAAGTCCTTTCTTTTTGGGAATGGAATGGCGTTGGAAGCAGGTTGCAGGTGCGATCCACAATAGAACAGTTAGTATAGGTGCAAATCGAGCTGTGGAAAAATGCGTTGTTGCAGCCGATGCAACGGCCTAACATGCACGTTACAATGCACAGTTTAGTGAAAATATGCAGAATATACTTGTGATATTAGCAAACTGGTTGTATAAGAGCCTATTCACCCGTTAAAACTCTAATTTAAGCTGTACAAGGGATATAAGTGTGTTGTGTGCTACTTGGGATGATTATTATTTGTACTTTCAATTGTGGTTATATTTTCAGGGTAATCAGTACCTTCGAAACGGGAGAATACTTTTCTAGATACATGTACATAAGTTGCACGTGTGGCGGCAACATCGCACCGGCACCTTTTAGTAAAATCTTCAATACCGTCGGAACTGTACAAGTTTTCGATATGCGGTTTTTTAATAAACGATAAATTACCTAATAGTGTTATAATATACATAAGTAAAATAAAGCCATATTCATAACTTTTTTTATATGAAATTACATAAAAGCCCCAAAAAAAAGTATATTTTTTCAAAATGTGTTTTTTTTTGGAAATATTATTACTTTTTGCCTATTTGAATTTTTATTTTATTTTTTTTAACTTATTTAAGTAATTATCTGTCGATTAGCACCTTAATTATTAAAATCGGAATATCCGTTGAGGTTTTAGATTTTTTGTAAGATTTTTTGACCCAGCGGCGCCATGTCTGTATTCTTCAATAACTTTGGAATTATACGAGCTAATGATATGCGGTTTTTTTTCGTAAATGTAAAATTAGTTGTGTATTAATATAAATAAATAAAAAAAGTACCATGTACATACATTTTTACGAGTAAAATTCCAAAAATCACAAATTTTAAATATTTTTTTCAGAAAATATTATTTCTTAGGTATCCAAAATTATTTTCTAAGTGATTTTAATTTTTTTCATGTTAAATTGGGTAATTATCTGCCGATTGGCACCTCTTACGTCAAAATCGGAGTATCCGTTCAGGATTTAGAATTTTTTAAACTTTTTTTAATAAGTGGCGCCATCTCTGTTCCTAAGGGGTGAAACTAATTTCGCCTCGAGTGAAATTGTTTATTTTGGTCTATATTATCACTGTGCAAAACGGCTTGCTTCCATCACAAAGTGCAGCTTCCAGGCCAAAACCGTCCATAACAAGTAAGGCTACAATGAGCAAGCTCTTGCGGGGGCGACAGGCGGCCCGTGCGGGCAGCTTTCTCGCGCAAAGGTTAGCCATTGCTATCCAGCGCGGGAATGCTGCCTGCGTTGGGTACCACGGCCGAGTCCTGATCTTTTTTAATATTTTTATATCATTTTTAGTTTAATGCTTTTTATATAATTGTTTATAATGAAATAAGTAATGAGCGACGAATACATAGGGCAGCCTATTTGCCTTTAGGAAATCTGGAGCGGAGATATGTAAAATGGACCACATTCCTCAGATTTAAATTTCTTTTGGACTCCAGAAAGACACAGTCTGATTAGTTCATTTTCTCCACTCGTGGGCTTCGGTGGTCAGGCAGCCGTAACGGCGCGTACAGGGGGTACTACAATTGGTTACGATGGTTACCTATCAGAAACACTATTTTTTGTTTCCCATCTGTAACGTTTCGCCAAATTTTCATTTGTCCGAAAGCTATTTTTTCCAAAACTGTTATTTTTCTTTAATAATTATTAAACAAACCTAACCTAATCTTTAAAACAATGTTTATATAAAATCTTGAAAATATTACGGGTTCCAGTAAAAAATATACTTACGGACAAATGAGAATGTGGCGATGCGTTACAGAAGGAAAATAATGTTTCGAAGTTCAGATAGGATTCCGGTTACGATCATGACCCTCAACCGTGACGGAACAATGAAGAAGTTTGCGGGAAGCTACAGTGAGACGGAGAAAGGATGACGAACGACGACGTGACTACAATGAAAACAAAATATGAGTTTCGAATGTGTTCCGAAACCTACATATTAATTATGAAGTATTTTACTATTTAATAGCAACTAGAAATAGACGGAATACATACGAAATAATAAGGTTAAAGAAAAAAGATAGATTTTTAAGATTTTATAAATGGAACAGTCCTATTCTCAGACATTGAAATAGGTAAGGTATTTTAGACCATTACGTACACGCGCAAGCTGTTGAGCGAGAGATCCGATCGCGCCGGCCATACGAGTGAGCGAGTCACACGTACCGCGCACCGCTGCCGCTTGCCGCTAAGACTGAAGTCTCTAGCCTAACCTATATTCGGTTTCTAGTAATGGTGATGAGAAACGCCAATCACGATGAATAAGTTGCATTACTGATTCACAAACCGCATGCTCCAATCGTTTGATGTAATCGTTGTGCTCCGAGTTCCAATTTGCCACGGCTTCACCATTTTTTTTCCGCATTAGCTTGCTTCGCGCAATGTTATTAGATCTGCATTACCGGCATGGCTAAGGTCAAGATAATTATGGTGTATGTACATTTTTAGTAATGCCCTAGACTCAGTCATAGAGATTTACTTACTAGTGGCTCTGTAAGGTGCATAAAACCTCCATTGTATACAACATTACTTTGGTCAGCGTACAATTAGAAAAGCAAATTAAAAAAAAATCTGTCAAAGTCACAAATATTTTTTATTTTCTTTACTAATTCCTTGTAGACCAAGACCATGGTAATGTTGTAATATACCTTCGGAATGTGACCAAGTGTCACATCGAGGTTTTAAAAAATCTTTCTAGAAAACTATACCACGTAAAAATAAACTAATCTAGTAATCGTAGATTCTGAACCCAGATAACCTATACCTACTATAGGGAAATTATCATAATTGTCCCCAATTAACCAATTTTCTGAAAATTGTAAAGTGGATTAAACAAACCTAATAGTATTCAAAATAGTAAGTGTATTAGAAACGGCCAGAAATAGGATATCTACGCAAATGGACGGGGCTTCGCGGCCGTGAGCGAAGCCCCGTGAGCGAATTAATGCGGCGGCTTAGATGGGAATCAAGAGCGGCCGTGGTGGTTGGTGGTCAACTACAATTATTTCGTTTCGTTTAAATGAAAAAATATATTTCGCTACCCAAAAGTTGTCTGTGAATAGATCGCTCTTTAGCGATAAGACCGCCTGTTGTTTACCTCTGTCGAATGTTACCTTTAATCTGTTTTTGTTTGTACTTATTTCCCGTTAACACTTTCGACACCAGCAACACGGTAGCCGGGCGCTCTGCTCGTAGTAAGTTTTCGCTACATACGGTTCTTCCCATGTTATCGGCTACGAGCGTAGCCCGTAGCGCTACGCGGTAGTGAATGCGTTAAGGTGTGCAATAAACTACAAAGTTTGGAGTTCTTAGCTTCAATATTGGCTGATATCTTGCCAATGTACCAATGTACTACTGTACCAATTAAATCAGAATATCTTGGAAAATGCTGGACCTATTACCACCAAACATAACTAAGAACCATCTCGACGGACAAGTGTTTCGATAAAAAAAACGCACTCAACCGTTTGGGAGCTTCGATGCTACAGACAGACACACAGATACAGTATAGTACCTATTTAATACCCCTCTTTTTTCGTCAGGGGTTAAAAGAGGGGTTTTATAAGTTTAACATGTGTATCTGTGTGTCTGTCTGTAGCGTCGAAGCCTTCAAACGGATGGACCGATTTGAAAGCGGCTTTCTTAATCGAAGGCTTTGTCTGTCGAGACGGCTCTTAGGGCTAAAACACAATTACAAGACACGACATCGCATCCTCGTACGACGCGACATCGTGCCACGATGCGACGTCGTGAGCTTGTAAAATGAATTTTAATTTTACATATTGTCACATGAAGATAAAGTTCATTGGTTTAGATTTATGAATTTCCACGTCTACCAAAAATAACTACTTACACCTACCCTACGTAATACGATACGTAGTATTAAAACGTTGTCCAAACGTAAGTTCAAATTGGTTGAAATTAAGGTACACTAAGGCCATGTTCAGAATTCAGATGACACGCGCTCAACGCGCGTTTTATTAACGCGCGTTTACAACTACATACATTTTGTTCTGGCCGTACACATGCCAACGCGCTTTTTTGTATGGAGTTATAAACGAGCGTTATTTAAACGCGCGTTGAGCGCTTGTCATCTGAAATTCTGAACATGGCCTAAGTACTTGCAGTTTAAAAAGGATGACGATGATAAAGTACTGTGGTACGGTTTGACATGTTTGATGTAAATTTTTGTACGAAACTGTCACGTTTTGCACAATAAAACTTCCGGGTCCATTTATCAATACAACCGCACACATAAACAAAATGGCAAACTGTTATCCAGCCTATCTCTATTGGTATCCAATTAGCAATGACCTTAATGCCCGATCTATTCATTAGTTCCACGTTAACGCTCTTCTAGGCTTTATTATCTGGCAGTAGAGACGGGATTTGTGCGCCGACGCCGGTGAAACTGACTCTGTAGGCGTGGGGCAAAAATATCGATATTTCAAAATATGTATCGATATTTTTTTAAAGAAAAATTGACATATATTGTCGTCGACATCTATGCTGCTGTGCTAAGCTAGAAGACACCCTTTTTGTATAGGAGTTCTGTACCAAAAGGTCGCCTTTTACCTTAGCATGGCAGTATGAGTGTAGTGTACGGCTGCAAAAAAGAAATATATATCGGAAATTCAAAATTGGTATCAAATTCCATATTTTTTAGTAACTTACATCTGTCCGACCGCGGACTCATGCTTAATGGCCTCTTTTGTGCGTGACACAATGAGAACTGTATACAGATACAGTTCCTTTCTACTTCGTAAACGGTATTAGGAAGGTAACGTAATGACAGTGAGAAGGATAAAGAAAAATATGTAAGAAATATATATCTCTATACATATCGATTTCGTTTAAAAACATCCATACGATAAATATCGATATATTTTTCATTTTCACATCCCTAGCGTGCTGTAACGGTATCACAAAGCGATGCAATTCACGGCCCAGCAGCCACGCTGCGCTGCACTGAATCTGTTTCTAGTTGTTACCTGATCGTGGCAACCTAATTTGTGGAACTAGTCACGTGCGTAGTTTTCTGGTGTCGATATGGATATTGACGTGCGACGAACAATCAGTCGAAAGCCAATCGGAGCAAATCCATCGCTGATAGGTTTTCAGCTGAGTTGTTTTGTTCAACATACATAATACATACATAGAATATATGACTCGGGATCAAATATTCGAGTTGCCGGGATTTGAACCTAGGACCGCCGGCTCAGTAAGCAGCTACCACTGCGCTAAACGCGTCTTCAAACAATAAGTAAATGATAAACGCGAGCATATAGGTAGGGCCGGGTGGCTGAAGTGATAAATGCGCACTAAAAGATTCAATGAGTGATATAGAAAATGCTACTAAAACTGAACATAAATACAATATTTTGAATTATTAGCTGAAAATTATTATTGAATCAATATTGACTGAAATCGGGTCACTTGCTTCTAATTAAAACTGAATATCTTTGAAACTACTGGTCCTATTTCCACGAAACATAGCTAAGAACTATTTCGACGGCCATGTCTTTCGATGAAAAATAAACCGCACTCAAATTGGCCCATCCGTTTCTTGCAAACGGACGATATGCAGACAGACACACAGATACACTTGTTAAACTTATAACACCCCTCTTTTTTCGTCGGGGGTTAAAAAACCGACCACAATATAACTTTTTTGCGTCCCAGTTCGATAGCGAAAAACAGTTCGCCAGGCGCCAAGCGATAAAAAAGGCGGTCAAAGGGTTAAGATCCCGAGACAAGTTATTCTCATACCGTTGCCATCGATCTGCTTGTCGCTGGGGGAATTAACATATCCAGTGTCTGCAGGACAAGTTGGACGGGGCACGCCGGCCTATGTAGCGGCCGGATTAATCCCGACAGCGCCGGAAGACTGCCTGCCTTTGGGAGTGGCGCAATATAGGGAACTTGGACGGAGTTTGCGACTGCGGTTTGGGATACACGTAATATGAGACAAACGGGAATCACCAAGTAGACTATAGTATAGAAACCTCACTGTTTTGATCATGACTTTACGTATGAATACTATACTTAGATAGATAGATAAAATACTCTATAATGCACATTGCACACCTCAACACGAAATAAATACAAACACAGACAAAACCTTATATAGTTTATCCTCTCATCTGTGGGCGACCCGATGATGGCCTCACCCCGCATCTGTGGGAGACCCGATTTTGGTCCCTTACATTTGTGGCGAATTGAATCAAATTACTCGACATTAGAATGCTTGTCCGTGGGACGACCAAAATCGGGTACACAGATGCGCAAAAGTGGCCATGTTTATTCTCCACAGATGAGAGGTTATACATACATTATTTTATTCTTTGCCGCGCGAAGAGACGTTATTGTAACCATAGCGGCGCTCAAAACGTGAATGTTCGTTGATTACGCGAACGGGGCTTCAATATTGAAAGCGACTTCAAATAAATGAGAGAAATCATTTCTGCTCTTAAAATTATTTTTCTACATTTGGCTAAAAATCAGTATCCAAATTTCAATTTCAACTTCATGAACGGCTTCATATCATAAAGAGCACTTTCGAGTCAAATGCTCTTGCATTTTTGCAATAAAACCCTGAAGTCGTAGTTCATACGCTTCCCTTTAATTTAATTCTTATCATACGTCTTTAAAGTCTAAAATGTCAGGTTACGAGTTGGCTTACCTTAATACCTTTTAGTTAGTCTACGGCTGACTGCAGTTAAGCTCTCAGGGAGAGTTACGAGAGTTACGAACGTGTCCTATCTGTGACGTGGATTTGCTGCTTGAAACTTTTACACGATCTTATCTCAAAGTGCACTGACTCGAGGGGTTGACCTAGTGAATGAAAATAGTTTAGTAGGTACCTACTATCCATTTTAACTAAATAACATAATTTCTTGTTTCCTTATTTAAAATAAACTATCACACTAATATTACAAAGGCAAAAGTTTGTGAGTGTGTATATGTATGTTTGTTACTTGTTCACGCTCATACGGCTCGACCAATTTTGATAAAACTAGGTATGGAGGAAACTGAGACCCTGGATTAACACATAGGCTACTTTTTATACCGAAAAAATTTAATGTTCCCGTGGAATGACCTGGTAACACCGCAGGGCGCAGCCAGTTTATTATAATCCCAAGTCGTAACTAGTTGTGCGACAGTTTAAGTTTGAACTAGAGAACACATGCTTACTCGACACACTTACTCGAACGAGTCGGGAGCCCTTTGACTCCTAGAAACATTTTTATGAATGTTTAATTTTTCCGAAAAATCATTTCGCAGTATTTTTATTCCTCTTTAGTCATGCATTTTTCATAATTCTTGTAAAATGTTATCCTATTGATTAGGTTAGGTTAGGATTGTTTTGTAACAATCTCAATTAGTTTACGCTTGCAAAGAAAAATGCTTTATACGAAATGAAACATTCGACAAAAATTTATTCGGAGTGAATATACCCGAACGAGTCACCTGATTAAGGTGACTGAGAATAGATCCGTGCCTGTAGTGAAATGTACGGAAGCTAAGATTGAGAGCGTGTTTTATCTCGAACCTGAGGCGTGGTGTCTAAATAGGTCTTAAAGAATTTACTGGGGGAAATATACCTACCTCATGACTGGGTAGTTAGTGGTTGTTGATATCGTTTTACAATATTTATATGTTACTAAAGTTGGAAAAGATTAGGTTTTCACTATCCGGTTTTTTACTACCCACACAGAATAGGCATTTATCCCCACGGGGGTAAATACCACAAGTTCGGAACCACTGATGTAAGAGGTGTAACTAGACGGGTGTCTTATCTTAGGCGAATGAGAGATTCAAATGAAGTATATATTTTCATTCATGTCAGTAACACTCACTCCCTCACTGTAGGCTAAACGACGAATCATTGAAATGAACAACTGAACGATATTAAGGCCGTTCCCTGAGCCAGAAATGCAAAAATACCCCAAAAATTATCCTATTTTTCTACGAAACGTTGATATTAGTAAACGAGGGAAAAATATATATCATTCTTGATTATATTATCTTTAATAACACAGCATTCGATACACGATTCATAACACTTCGCTCGATACAATTAATTCCCAAAGTAACCTCCAATTCGAATGTTTACTCCAACTTTACTTGTTTTTTCACTACGTGACACTATGAAACAAAAAAGGAGAAAAATCAATCATAACTAAAATAGTAATTTGACAGCTTCCGAATTTCAATAATTTGAGGCAATATTTTTAAAATAAATAATCATCGACAAATTCTATCGTAAAAAGATATCGCCTTACGGCCCGCAAGCTCTATCTCCGTCACTCTTTTGAAATGTGACTGTTATGTGACAGGGACGGGTGGCCTGAGGAGGGGCTCGGGGCTCTGGCTCAGGGAACGGCCTTAAAGACATGAACGAAATCAATATAAATATGATAAATCAGTTTCGAGTCTATAGATCCACTGAATGACATGAGTGATATTGATATATATCGGGAGAGCTTAAGACATGAAATCGTTCTCTTTCTAATAAACTTAGTGTACTGAATAATGACGCTCAGAGACCTTATACATCTCTGAGGAATGAAATTTAACTATAATCATATTATTATTATCATTATTTATTTTTTCTTCTTTTTTGTATATTGTGACGCCTAGAGACCTTATACATCTCTAAGAAATTTAGGTTTAATAATTATTGTCTATCGTAAATTATTCACATTGACTCTGTGGAATTAAATTAATTAAGTAATTATATTTTATTGCATGTTGTGACACCTAGAGACTTTATACATCTCTGGGTACATTTAATATTTTAAATTGATCGTTTTAATTTTATTTTAATATTCCTACCTAACATTGATTTGGAGTATCTATATATCTCCTATACGTGTACGCATGTAATAATTAGTTATAACACTAATGTATTGTAATTGTTCTAAGTATTATTTACGAAAAAATGACTTACTGTTGAGTTTCTTTCGGCTTTCTTCTCAACAGCGGTCTCCTCTTGCGAAATGCCGGTAGATTCACAATCTGACTTGTAAAAGTGCCCTTGTGGCCTACTTACTGAATAAATTATTTCATTTCATTTCATTTCATTTCAATTGAGTGAGATGATTTGAGCATCTCTAGGTGTAATCAAGAACTCGTCTAATGGGCTAGGTGTGAGTGAGCGTAAATTCCCAACTGCAGTTACGTTGGAGTTACGACCGTGTCCTATCTCGGGGTGAGACGCGGCGCCTGGAAGTATTAAACCGCTTTATCGTAATAAAATGCAGTTTACGAGTTTAACGTTGGATAATATTAACGGAATTTTAAGGCGACGTACGCTAATGTATGTGAACACATGAATTTATGTAACTAGGAGGTTTTGGCACTCGATTTATTTCCACAGTCGCCTGCAAATACATAATAACACACGATAAGTCAGTTCGAAAATATGTTCTGTCAACTCTATTAATGGGTATATTTTTGCATGAATTAATCGAGTAGAGTAAATCTTTTTACGTGACCCTAGGCCGTAAGTGAGATTTTCTGCCCGCTACGAGGAGAAAATATCACTTCCTGGCCAAGGCAAGACGTAAAACTTTAGACGAACCCCGGGCGGTAATTCGTAAAACCCCAGGTTGTAATATATGCACAAACACCCGCGATCTGGAATATTCACGAATTCACCGCCCTAAATATATAATGTACTATTTCAGCTGCATATACATACATAATCATTAGGGTGTTGCTTATTTTGACGATTTTCTTTTTTCCGGTCACGCCCTGTAAAAAATCTCTACTACCTATATTGAAATAGATATTTTACAATTATGTACGCTCTGTAAGTATTAAGATACAAAGAAAAAATAAAATTTATTTGCCGGTACCGACCCTTAAAACTGAATAAAAAAAAAACAGTGACGTTTTTTCGTGTCCTAGAACAGAATGAGGAGGTGAGAGTAGGGGGTTAGAAAATAAGCAACACCCTAATAATCATTATAATAAGTCATTTGTTAATTTAATTTACGTTGGCGCTTTCCGATTAATAACAGTTTAGTAAATCAGTATCAGCGGGGAGAGAAAATCTATTACGGTTAGTACGGTTATTAACAGTGAGTAAATAATTAATTAACGTGCGACTAATTTGGTTATACAATCCGCATAGATTAAGCAATTTAAGGCACTTTATTTTAGAAATATTGGAACCGATTAAATAATCGTTAAATTATTCCACGTGTTTTAATATCGATATATTTTAATGGGAGTAGGTACTTAGTTAATTTCGTTTGTTATGGGTAATTTAGTTCATAAGTACTTATTCTAGTAATTATAAAATGTTTTTATTATGATGTAGACACTTTTACTATGCAGATGAGAAGATGCAAGTAAAAAGTTAGTTAATTCGCATAATTTTACAAGAAATGACATCGTATCGTAGTACGACGCGACATCGTGCCACGATGTGAGATTAAAAACTGTATTTTAATATGGAATTCCGTTACACGTAAAGTTGGTTTTAGATGGTGTATTTCGACGACACGAAAACGCATCGTAGCACGGTGTCGCGTCGTACCACGATAATCTTATGTTTTAGCCCTACTACGGAGAGTGCACGGAATGCCTGCAAACAGAAAGAGATGGAGAAATATCGCAAATGCCGTTATTAATATAGAAAAGGACAAGTCATGCTCTGACAATAGTGTACGACTAAGTAAAATAAAAACCAGCCAAGTGCGAGTCGAACTCGCGCACCGAGGGTTCCGTATAAACACTTATCCCATCTTAACTGGCCGGGTTAAGTCATGTTTGCACCTGCTATGTATGGCGCCGGATACAAATGAGATGCAAAGTTAACGGAACCGATCACGTTTGTTGTAATGGGAGCCCCCCTTAAAATCCTTAAATAGTTATTTTATTTCCTGTTTTAGTATTTGTTGTTATAGCGGCAACAGAAATACATTATCTGTGAGAATGTCAACTGTCTAACTACCACGGTTTATGAGATACAGTCTGGTGACAGACTGACAGCGGAGTCTGTAATAGGGTCCCGTTTTTTACCCTTTGGGTACGGAACCCTAAAACACATCGAATGTATTCATTAAGATATATATTAATAGAGTAAGTGAGGAATTCAGCTCCTGGAAATTGCCGCCAGACATTCAAATAGAAGAGTACACAAACCATGCATATGTAATGATGTCACCAGCAAATTGCATAGCGGCGCCACTAATGGACATAAATATTCAGTGTAATCGAGGGCTGGCAATTAACGCTGCGCACGTCTGTGATTGGCTGCTGCCAGCTAGGGTTGCCAGTAGGGAATGCAAACCGGTAAAATGTTCTGTGTGAATTACCGGTAATTTACCCGTAATCCGGTAAATTACAAAAATATACGGGATTGAAAGTACGGGAACTAGGGAATAGTTGCCAAATCCTGCTGAAAATCTGGACTAAGACGGGAAATAATCGGGACATCAAATTTCGAACAGTTACTTAACTACAGTACAAATAATTTTTTTTATTAAATTTAGACTTATGCGTAATTGGACAAACGATGTATTTCATCATTCTCTTAATATATACTCGATACAAAAATGTACGAAAATCGAGATAATCGGCGTCCCGAAATTAAATAGCGCGTTTTCTACGGACACCCGAAAATCAGCACGTAACGCTCAAATTGAGATACCTGGCAGTAGGTACTAATTGCCAGCGATGAATTTTTAGAATTGCAATTCACGTCAAATTTAACTGGATGTGAGATGGTGAGATTTGAAAATTAATAATTAGACAGTACAGTAATGTAGTGAGCGAAGTGACCAAGTTGTTCTTGATGTGACTGAATGAAAATCAGAATTCAGATAAATGTAGATCAGAATTCAGATAACATACTATGGAATAATTAAAAACGCTAGATTTTCGTTGCAATGATTTGCCCAGGGAAATTTATAATTGAATATAGTAATAGAGTAATCGATACACGGGCTTATTATTATCTGTTATCAATAAAACACGTGCAATCTATCTAACCTCATTCAACAATTTTATTTCGGACTAATGATATTAAACTCGGTTTACTTTTTACTTTAAGTCTTTCAACATGAATGTTAAGATATTTTGACAGTTGTCACACCATAGAAAAACTTGTGATTTGAAACTTGAAACAACTCTTCTTATTAGTCCTTATGCCAATTTTAATCCTATGAAATTAGAACACTCATTAAAATAATTTAATTTCAGAATATGAGAAATGAAAACACGGACTTTTTAATAGACGTTCGCTCTAGTTTTAATCTGTATTCATAGACACCCGTCCCTCTATAAAGCCGTTGCAGGCCCGTCGTTAATCTCCGAGCCGGGTCAAGCATTCAGCCCTAGAGCTAGCCTATAGGAATTAAACATGTCTAGTCGGTTATTAACCCCGGGACGCCTGTGAGGCTTTGATGAACTTAGATTGTGGAACTTGAGATATGAATTTATCAGTTTTCTGTACCCTTCCCATGAGATAACGGGACCGTACTCGCTAGCGACAGTGTAAACGGTATGTATAGTATGGAGTATAGTACAGCGCTTCAAGCGGTTACTTTGTAGAACTACAACTCTCCATACAAATATTTTATGCAGTCGCTTACGAGTACGGCCACGTTAACTCATTGGTAAGGCTACTTAACGTAAAACATTAGAATTTAATATAATAGAACATTCACTTAGAATGCTGCCGCATCCAGCTGCGAAGTACGAACTGGGGTTCATAATCACCGATGTACAATCTTGATTTGTATACAAAAACCGCATGGTGCGACACACTGACTCCGCATCTACGTGCGGACGATTTTCTATTGCCGTCCGCACTCCGAAGCGGCGCCAGTGTAGTAACCGCCTGACAAAATTATTGTAACTGTCACCCTAGGCCTTCATTTAAGCAGTAAACGTCATTAATTGGGAGCCAAAATGCAAAGATTGTTGTGTACTTTATAAACGAAAATATTTTGAAGGTCCGACTGGCATAATTGAAGCTGTCAATTAACCTGCATGTGGAAAAAAGAGTCAAAATTGACACTTGGCAGAGCTGAGGACATTAGTGAGTTAGCGTCTTCTGTCCTTTTACGTAAACGATGATATCGTGGGGCTTATTTCACCAGCAGCGAATACTCGTATCGTATTAAAACAAAATGCGATTCTGAAATCAACTGTCCGACTGTTTTTGTCAAAAAAGGTTTTTGAGACACGCTTTTATTGGCGACTGTACACATAATATGTGTAATACAAACGCTAATTGTTCATCAAAAACCATTTAATCAGCTAAACAACTATGAGTAGGTAACTTTTTTTGTTTACGTCACAACAGTTTGCAGTATTTTGGCTGAAGAGTATGCCTGCCTTCAAAACCCTATTAAAAAAAAGTTAGTACATGGTCGGCACTTGACAATGTCAAACCGTTGAAATTTTGACATTGACAAGTCACAACCTACGACCAGTTTTTTTTTATTATATATAATCTTGGAAAAACTGTGGTGGAATAATTTATGAGCTGCAGTTTGTTGATCTTTATAGCGAATATACGAAAAATATATAATTTAAGTGTCTACAAAAAAAACTTTACGTACCCTATAAAAGATAAGATAAATCGTCCTATCGAACGGTTATATTCTAATACTTTCTTTGCCCAATGCAGAAAGCGCGACATTGCCATTGTGAGGCGTCACTCTTAAGTTTTATTTTAGGTTGCATCAGTTTAACACGACGGCGTCTGGCTGGGCGCGCCATTTGCCAAATCGGGACAGATAACCTCTGGGTTATCTTATCTGAGTGCCGTTTAACAGTTATATTTACAATATTTTCTTCGGTTTCCGCGATTGTCAAACATCCAAATAAAACTATTTAAAAAGATGTATATCGCGTATCCTTTTTTTTAGCCTCCCTAACGTTTCAATACCATAACAGTTACCTTTATTACCGTCAAAGAGTTGACTAAAACTCTCGATATAGTTTAATTGATTTCGTTATTTAAGTTGACTATTTTAATTTCATATCTTAGAAACAGTTTAAAATTGGTACTAGCATACTTAATGCACAACTATAAGTGCCTAAATATACCAATCGCACATCGAAAGCGTGCGTATGTCGAGCAACGCCTACGCATCGAAATAGGGTCCTGGCATTCATAATATTTTATAAGATTTATTATTCAACTACACGTCATTCAAGGAAATAGAAGTCCGTATTTTTGTAATTAATTAATAGACAGCCGTCACACATGCGCAGGCCACCTGACAACTGCGACGGGCAGCTGTTTGTGTCAAGGTGCACTCGAGTCATTATCTTCATAGAAAGTAATTTCTTGGTAAAGTACTTTCCTCATACAAGGTAGAATAGAAGGAATAGTAGTATCTTAGGGTTGCCAGCGTTTGTATTTTGTAGTAGTTAGTACTAACCCAAGTTTTCGACAAGAGATACTTACGAGCAGCATAAAACTAACCCGCGTAAATCTAATAATCTAACAATTACTTGTACTTGTGGATTTAGATATCTGTCTGTAATCAGGGCTGTGTGACGAAAAACTCGGAAATCGAAGGCAACGTAAGAAGGAATCAATTTCATGGACATCGATTGTGATTCAGTAATTGTCTGTTTTTAATGTATTATTATTATTATTCATTTATTTTAGTTAAGTACTATACCCCGCGCGGCGAACGATGAGTCCTATGACACCTGTCATCTCAGTAAATTTTTCCGATTATAGGTTATAAAATGTACTAACTACGATGACAGTTGTCATAGGAATCATCGTTCGCCGCGCGGGGTATAGGTACGCGGTAGCCTTTGTGTCCGCGACGTCGCCGACAGGCTCAAAGAAAGCGGGCTCTGTTGGTATGCCCAGTAGCACACAGGCTGTACCCTTACACAGCTTGAATAAGGTCTGTATAAGCTCTTATGCAGCATATGTGCTACGGTGGTGGGCATACTGGGCATGTGCAAAGAAGGCCTACGGCACCCTACCGACTATATCGGCTGAAATGAATCTGACTATTCCAGGGTCTAGAACTAGAGGTCAACCGAAGAGGCGATGGACAGTCTCATAAAGTTAGACCTCAGTTCTTGCGAAGTAACGGTAGATGATGCGTTAGACAGGGAGAAGTGGAAGAAGATGAAGAAAGCAGACCCACCGTCAGATGGATATAATAACTGCTAAGTAGATAGAAAGAGAGAGAGAGAGGGGGAGAGAGAGAGAGAGAGGGAGAGAGAGAGGGAGAGAGAGCGAGAGAGAGAGAGAGAGAGAGAGAGAGAGATTTAAGTTAAGTAAACACAAATAATTTAATTTAGCAATTAAGACGAGTTACAGAAACCTGTTGGTGGTTTAAAGGTGACACGAATGTTCCGCACCGCTCACAACATTACAGATAGGTATTTACCTATATTCGTACTTATTAGATTAGCGAGATTCTCCTGCCATTCAAGTAGGTTTTCGGCTATTGTCAATGTTGTATGAATTTATAAACACTTATTTCTGATTGGTGCATCTCCATGTATCCGCAGTTTCATCTTACTTATAAAAGTGTAGTGTGAAAATTGTTACTAGTTCAATACATATTGTTGCCTGTTGAGCAGATTTAGATGAACCTTGGAACACATACCAGACCAAGGATGAACTTATTTTTAAGTAAATTTTTTCAATGCACGTGTTTGTTTGAAAGATTTTAGTCCTGTCATGGCCTCAACTTTTTTTTGCAGTCGCCATCAGATATATCGCAAAAATAATGCGTTCATAAATATATGAACATAACTGTTATTGCTATGCATGGCATTTAATGTGCGTGTAAAAATATTGATGGTGAGGACTGGACATCATTTCCGGTAACACGTAACATAACAGTGGACCCATTGACGTAATCAATGGGTCCACTCTTTCACTTTCGATACGGACGAAATTTGTGTGCATCTTTATACCAATAACCTGTAAACGCGTCCTTATAAGCGACAAAGTGATGCATGTTGCTTGAGATCGTCACATGTATACAGAATGTCTACGGCGTACCTGCGTTTAATGTTTCATGGAAATCCATCGCCGTGCCACGGAATAAACAAGCAATCTCGCTCATGCATTCATGATCCCTATATGACGATAGCATTTCGCAAACTCTGTGCAACTTTGTACACCCTTTGTCTTAAGCTGGCACTTTATTGGCTGAATAGACGCATCTCCTTTCTTTTTTTTAACGAGGCAGATGACTAGTGTGCGTGTGGATTGAGTGAGCACCCTTCAAAAATTAAAAAAAATGTGCTGATCATTTAGTAAAAGTTCTAAAACAATTGTAAAACTAATTGATGAATTTGTAAAACGATAAATAAAAAGAATACATTCATTAACGTATGCTCACTCAGTTCTCACAAACAACCAACGAAATCTGTGAATGTGTTTATTTAACATATAATATTTATATCCTAATTTTTAGTAAAAATGATGCTTAAGGTAGGTAATAATTTGTAGATCACCTGGTTACGTATTTAAAGTTTTACAAATTATTTCGTATGCTCACTCAATCCGCACACTTTCGAAAACCCGATTTCTGATGAAAATACTGCAGATTGAAACTTCTATATCTGTACATAATATAGTTTAGTAAAACTCATATGGGAATTTGTAAAATACGAAACAAACCGCTAACGTGGCAGATTTTTGGATAATACATGTTTGTAAGTAAGTCAGTCTCACCGCACGCGTGCTAGCGGTAGGTCGTGACCTTTATCACCCGTGGGTGCGCGAGCGCAAAAATAATTGCACATAATGGTTAAATGCGCGAAGTGTAGCAAAGTAGTTAACAAAAAGACTCCTGGAGTACAGTGCCATAAGTGTAGCAAGTGGTATCATGGTTCCTGTGAGTCGCTGTCCACAGAACAACTCTGCGCTTTGTCTGCAACGGACTCGGTCGACTGGACATGTCGCAAGTGTGCGCTAACAAGCGGAAATAAAAGAAAACGCATATCAGTCATAATACCAGACCATGAAGACGAAGAATCTGATGCTGATACCATGGCACAGCGACAAAAAAGTGAAGTCATGTCATCCGAAATACGTCAGCTACGCGAGACCGTTGGAGAAATCATTCGCGACGAATTGCAAAATACCCTCAAATTTTACTCCGACAAAATCGACGAATACGAAAGTAAAATGAAGGAACAGGAAATGCGATTCAAATTATTAGAGAATCAATGTAAGGATGTGGCTAATAAGTGTAAAAATATAATGTTAAAAAATGAAGTGCTGGAGCAAAAGTTAAGCAAAATTGAGCAGGAGCAGTCATGTAACGACATCGAAATCTGTGGGTTCGCCGAACAGGAGAATGAAGACCTAAATAAAGTGACATCGTCACTTTGCAAGATACTAAAACGAGAACCAGGGGATATCATCCGAGTAGTCAGGAAAAAAAAGCCTGCCCGGTCCGGCACAGCGCAAGCCGAACGCGCCAAGGTCGACGCTCCCATCACTATGACACTGCGCGAGGGGAAGCGCGACAACTGGATTGAAGCAGCAAATTCCGTTGAAATAAAAGCTGAGGATCTCGGAGGAGAAGGCAGTGGGAAGGTTTACCTACGCGAGGCGCTCTCACCCATGATGAAGTACCTTCTATGGAAAGCAAAAAGATGCCTCAAAAATACATCTCTCTGCGAATATGTCTGGTATAAATATGGTAATATTATGGTGCGAAGAAAGGATGGTGAAAAAAAGATATATTATATTCGGGCAGAAAACGACATTGAACGAATTGGTAAGGAGCTGCAAAAAACCTAGGTATGTTCCTACTCCATTACTCTTCTGTAATACCTACAAAACATGTAATAATTTAGTTTGTCAACTAGATCACTTTATTCAATGGATATTAACGACCTAAACATTATTGAGACAACACACGATACATGGGACGACTTCATGTCAGAATTACCAGATGAACAAAATAAACTTACTTTATTACATGTTAACATTCGATCGTTGATCAAAAACCACTCCCAGTTGGAGTACATTGTCGCGAGCAGCCCGTCAATTATTCATCTCATAATAGTCACTGAGGCCAATATTACCGAACTATTATCCTGCCTGTTTGGAATAAAGGATTATGTTATGCACACGGAGTTACGAAGCCTGAGAAAAGGTGGTGGAATTATTATCTACGTTCATAAGAGTGTCTCATTTACGAGGATTCCTGTAAAAACAGCGAGTTGTGAGTGTTTATTCGGGGAAGTGATTAATTCAAGTGGTAAAAAAAGTTACGTGTGCTCAATCTATAGACCGCCTAGTTTAAATAAAATTGACTTTATACGTGAGTTAACGCGTCTCTTATCGGGATATCCTACTAACACAAACTGTATTTTGGCTGGTGATATCAATATAGACATATTATGTACGAATAATACTGTAAGATATTATCTAAACAATTTGAATGAACTAGGATTCGTTTGCTGTATCTCACAGTATACAAGAATCGAATCAAATTTGAAGGGCACATCTCGATCATGTATTGATCACTTATTCGTTCGGGACGCTTGTAAACAAGACTCATTCGGGCATATTATGCGCTCAGCGGTCGTGTGCGTTGCACCGGCCGACCATTACATAACAGGCCTAGCGCTTATCAGTCCGGGCCTAATGACGACCCATAACCAAGTAAACAAGCTGAACAATGACCAAGTAAAACAAGAATTAGTTAAAATTGATTGGAGTCCGGCGTTTTGCTACAGCGACCCGAATGAATTAACTGATTTCATTAGTGACAAATTTCAGTCAACATACAAGAAATGTACTTTCAAGTCTAAAACTTATCTAAATAAAAAACATGAATGTAACTGGATAACAGATAAATTAATTGATATGTGTAATACAAAAAAGGAATTGTTAAAAATATTTTTAAAAGACACAAGTAATAAACATAACGAGTTAATATACAAAAAATATAGGAATAAGACAAACAGGATGATTTGCAATGCGAGAAATAATTACACGAAAAGAGAAATATGTATTAATTTTAGAAATCCTAAAAAAATGTGGGAAATAGTGAATAGATTAACGGGTAGGATCATTAAAGCTGTCGACGACGTTCTAATCAGGTCGTTTAAATTAGAACCAAAACAGATAGCTGACAAGTTTGCGCTTGACTTTGAGAATAATGTTAAAAATATTAGGAGCACCTGTAATATGCCATTGCTTGATGAAAAAGTGTATATAAATATCCCTAGCTTGTCATTACGTCTGAACAAAATTAATGAAGAAGTATTACGAAAAATTATATTGCAGATAGACGACAAAAAGAGCCCAGGATACGATAAGATTAGGGCCAAAGATATTAAATATATTGTAGAACAAATAACCCCTGTCTTAAAGCATCTCATCAACTTGTGTTTATCTAGATCCATGTATCCAGACAAACTGAAGCTAGGACTTGTAAGACCCATACATAAAAAAGGCAGTTACTCAGATGCGAATAACTATAGACCTATAACTATATTGTCTTGTATTGATAAGATCATAGAAAAATATCTTGGAAAATCAATTAACACGTTTTTATCAAGTAATGGCATTATCCATGAAAAACAGTTCGGATTCCAAAAATGCAAGAGCACGTCTCAACTGTTGTCATCATTCACAGATGAAATCAACGACCACTTAGATAATAGATATCATGTACTTGCTGTAATGATAGACTTCAGCAAGGCATTTGATACACTGGATCACAAAATTCTTTACGAAAAACTACAGCAGAATGGTATACAGGGACCTGTACTGGAACTCCTAAAAAGCTACCATACAAACAGATATAACGCTGTTAGTATATCTGGTGAGCACAGTGAACTCGTTCCCACCCTGTACGGTACGGCTCAAGGTTCAATTTTGGGACCGACTGAGTACCTTCTATATGTCAACGATATGTGTAAAATATTCCAGCATGCCTCTGTATACCAGTTTGCTGACGATACATGTCTAATCACAGCTCATAAGGATATTGTAACAGCACAAGCTAGGATGCAGAAGGACTTCGATATGCTGTGCAAATGGGCGCACGACCTTGGACTAGCGATTAATTACACCAAAACAAAGCTAATGCATATACACTCACCTTATAAAAAAACGGATATCGTGCCCGAGATCGTGGCCCACGAGCACAGTTGCTTGCATTCACCTAGCGCGAGTTGCGACTGTGATCATTTGGATATTGTCAAAGAACATACATACCTTGGATTAATAATAGACCACAAATTTAACTGGGGTCCGCATGTTGATTATGTATGTGCCAAACTCAGATCTATACTATCAAAATTGACTGTACTTAAGTACAAAGTTCCTTACAGTACCCTAAGGCTACTATATATGTCAATGGCCGACTCTGTCATAAGCTACGGCTTAACGAGTTACGGACGAACCTTCAAAACATATCTAAACAACATATATAATCTACAGATACGTTTGTTAAAAACTATTGTTCCCACAAAGATCAAATATCAATTTAGAAATAACTATGAAGATCTATTTGATTATTGTAGAGTTATGACCGTATTTGAAAAGGCCGACCTAGCAATTGTAAATCAATATAGCAAAAACATCACAAACCTAAAGAAAAGAACAAGACCTAATAACTTACGAAATTTGTCAAACATGCCAACTTTTGATATACCAAAAAGGACTAACGAATACGGTCAGAGAACTTGGATGTGTATTCTCCCGCGTATATTAAATGGGTTTTCAACCGAGTTATTAACTGATATTGAAAATAAAACTAGTAACCAAACAAAGCGCATTGTTAAGAGATATATATTAAAAAACAGGACAGTGTTACCCTCCCACAATGTTGAAACTGTGTCATATTAATTAATTAATATATATATAAAAACAGGGCAGTGTTACCCTACCACAATGTTGAAACTGTGTCATATTAATCAAGTGCAATTTATAAGCTCCTTAACTCCAAAAATCTTTAATATTTAAGATTAGAAGTTAAGTTTTTTTTTATGTATTTTTGAATCTTCTGTGAAATAAACAGCTAAAATTTTAAATTTTTTAATTTTTTTTTTAAGTGCTCACTCAGTCCACACATTATTCGTAAGTTAAAAATGTAAATATCTTAAGATTGGTAGTATCTAGGAAACTACAAAGTAGTTCAACTTTTAGTAATTTTTTTTACTAAATATCCACCATCTAAAATGTCATATTCGTTGTCTGCTTTTAAAGATATTCAAATTTCATTTTAAAATACAATCTAAGATGCAGTCCACATTTTAGATTGTATTTTAAGAAGTGGAGTGTCTGCCACGTTAGCGGTTTGTTTTGTATTTTACAAATTCCCATATGAGTTTTACTAAACTATATACATATATAGAAGTTTCAATCTGCAGTATTTTCATCAGAAATCGGGTTTTCGAAAGTGTGCGGATTGAGTGAGCATACGAAATAATTTGTAAAACTTTAAATACGTAACCAGGTGATCTACAAATTATTACCTACCTTAAGCATAATTTTTACTAAAAATTAGGATATAAATATTATATGTTAAATAAACACATTCACAGATTTCGTTGGTTGTTTGTGAGATCTGAGTGAGCATACGTTAATGAATGTATTCTTTTTATTTTTCGTTTTACAAATTCATCAATTAGTTTTACAATTGTTTTAGAACTTTTAATAAATGATCAGCACATTTTTTTTCATTTTTGAAGGGGGCTCACTCAATCCACACGCACACAGATGACTATATGTTTGGCTGATACGCCCAATTGATGTGCTATCCTTATGGCCTATGGGTACCGACTAGATTTGCTGTAGAATTAATGGCATATTATATGTTTCTGAAACTTTTTGTACCGCTTTCACAGACGCACCAATGCTTGATTGCATAAACACTCATTAAAATTAATACTAAAGTCACGTGCGGCGTCTTTTCATTTTGTTGGAGGAGACACAAAAGTTTCCTAATTTAGCGCTAATGGATGCAACTTTATTTGAATCCCCCAAGTTACGGAAGGATTCGAAGTCTTTCAAACCCAGTTCAGCAAGTTCTTGTCTTACTTAATGCTTAAAACTCTTTAAGTATTGTTTTGTAAGGCGTTGAAGAGCTAGTTTAATCTCAAAACATTGCGTTTGAATGAAACTACGTAAAAATATGTATACAACTGATGCGCTACATGAAGTTACATCGCTCTTATGGGTCGTATTTGTTTATTTTCCTCGTCGATACTATGTTTTGACTTTCGTAATTTATGCCAATTACATTTCGCCGGTTGACTGCGCGCCGGATGGCACTGGCGATCGGTTTTGCATACTAATGACTGCATTACTTACTCCATTGCTGATAACGGGCTGCACCATTTTGTTATGTCGCTAGCAATTGTTTTAAAGGAAAATGAGGTCACCG
Source organism: Apotomis turbidana (assembly GCA_905147355.2). Taxonomy (NCBI): domain Eukaryota; kingdom Metazoa; phylum Arthropoda; class Insecta; order Lepidoptera; family Tortricidae; genus Apotomis; species Apotomis turbidana. The sequence goes on from LR990285.1 coordinate 4,783,816, forward strand.
CACGCGTGGAAAAACAAGCGTTTTTGCTCCCTAACTAACTCTACCATGACACAACATCCGAAAGAGCAAAGTCTTGGTATTTTAGTTTTTATGAGTAGCAAAATAATGGCTTAGGCCTTGAGTAACCACGAGCGAGATTCAAGTAGCGGAGACAAGAAACATGCAGAACTATTGTTGTTCAAGTCTCTAAACTTGTAATAAACTTACCATCTAGATTGAAATCCAGGGTGAATGATTTGAGCAACTAGTAAACAAAACACAGCACACACTGAACACTCGGAAGTTTTTCCACGAAGTTGAACCACGGTTGAATCGACTTGCGACACGTCCGTGCTTGCTTGTTCGCCGGTGGGTACTGACTGTCGAGTTGTAGATGCAGGTCGCAGGTAAACGCTTCTCTGACGGAAAACGCTACTTATCAGTGACGATGTTACGTCTATATTTATTTGAACTTGGAAATCCGTAGGCTGAGTGCCCACGCTTTGCGATGTAAAGGCTTGTTCGGACTAGGCTAGTATTTTAGTCTAGTAGCGAGTAATTTAGTAGCTAAACGTGTCTGAACACCAAAAAATTAGTCGAGTAGATTAGTAGGTAAGTAATTTAGTCGAGTCAATCCATTTTATTCTATTTTTTTTAGTAGTTTAGTAGCGAGTAGCACCCCCCACCACTGAAAATCTGAAACTGAATTTTTCATTAAAAGAAAATTCACACAACTTTCGGACATCCTCAAGCTATTCAAGTACCTACTCTTTGGGATCTTCCAAAGCTAACTGATCCATTTTCGTATCCATAGCTTCTTTTTATTAATCACGCAAATTTCCTCATCTAGCTCTTCTAAAATAGCCGTTACAATTAGCTTTATCAGTTTATTCACTTTATTACGCTGCAGGCTGTTTGCAGAATACCACTTGTGAACTTTACTCGACTGTAATGCGAACGATTTTTAGGCAGTAGCGAATGGTTTAGCTATTAAATTACTCGCTACTAGACTAAAATACTAGCCTAGTCCGAACACGCCTTAATTGACAATTGGATATGCACAAATCCACATTCCTCCTGAGATATAACTGGAATGTCAACTCAGAAATAGCTAAAGTAAGGCAGCAAGTAAGATTAACAAATAACTTGCAGTAAGTTACAAAGATCTTATATCTTATGAGTAGTACTTAATTCTATTTTATTTTCTAGAAAATGAAATGTCGTCATAATTATAACACCCGGCATGCGCTTCTTTCCCGGCGTATGCAGTAATGTATATGGAGTGATAAATAGAGGGAAAATTCAAGATTTATCTGAACAGAGACAATTCAGCACCAACAAATCGACAAATATTTTAACTTAAGCATTCATTCAGCAATTAGCATGCTTGATGGGTGATTATCTCAGCGAAAAAAAATTGCGGCGGAATTGATAACTATAGTGTGAAACAATTGTTTTAAAAGTTTTAATTTTTTTCTGAAAAGAAGACACTAATTTTTATCTTAAGCCAAATCGCAAAGTTTTGTAAAAGTCATTTATGATTAATAATTATTTTTTTTGCGGTAAAATGATAATTTTGGTGCGGCGTCCAGTATTCGTTGTTCCTCATTAATGTCTTTGATAGAGCCATAACAACAATGTTTTAAACTAAAATTGCATTTATTTATAATCTGTATTAGTTTAAGTATCGTATAAGGATATATAAATAAAGATTAATACATAAATAGATACTCAAAATTGAGCACTAAAAGTTGTCCGGGTGAAATTGTCAATTTTGGTGGTAAATATTGAAAATGTGTTTATGGTTAAACGAAACGCAACAAGACCAACATCCGTGTGTTAACCTGTTCGTTTAGTTCTGCTCCGGCATTGAGCGATGACACACATGTCGTAACTGGCTGGATTTGTCCACTCAGCACGTAAGTATCTAATTTTGGTGTGTTCAAAATACTTTTTGACACAATTTTTGTGGTATATGTTTCTAGTGACTTAGCAATAATTGACTGTGTGTGAATTGTGTGTAAGACGTGTTAAAGGTTTCCTTTTTTAAATATAAAGTTAAATTGGAAGTAAATAATACAGATATTTTTTAAATATTTTTTTAATCTCTGTTTCTAATTTTGGTGGATCAATTTTGGTGGTTTTGGTGGTAATTTGTAACTCGGTGTAGTTATTTGATTTCAAGTATAAACACAATACATCTAATATTACAAGCTGTCGGTGAGGGTAATACTAGATTAGATTATGCTTATGCTGGTGGCGGATTCTATAGCTCCTATCCTTTCTTATATTACTATTTTTTCTTTCCCATCTGGCACGTTTCCTACAATTTGGAAATGCGCCCATGTGATTTCTCTCTCTTAAACCCCTAATCCGTCGTACTTGTCGCAGTATCGTCCTATGTCCATTCTTCCCATCTTATCCAAAATCATTGAATCCTTTGTAAATCCACGTCTCTCATCACATCTAGATAGACTTGTTCAATTCTTTAGCACAACCACCGCTTTGGTTAAGATCACCGACGACAATCGTCTTATGATTACCTCTTTGGGGGGCAACAGCGGGTTCGAGTTGATGACCGATTTTCTAGCTGGTGTGATCTGTCTGCTGGTGTCCCTCAAGGGGGCATGCTCTCTCCATTACTCTTTTCTGTCTTCATTAACGGAATCACCAAGTCACTCTCCTCCTCGTTCCATCTCTATGCAGACGATTTGCAGCTTTATGCGGCGGCCAGCATTAATGATTCTGGCTCCTTGGTTTCGTAAATCAATTCAAACCTGGAATCAATCCGTGCTTGGGCTTGATTCTTTGATGGTTTGATGAAGAATGCCAAGAAGTCGCAGGCTATTGTCGTTGGAAGCCCACATTTTATTTCCAAGCTTTCAGATCAAGTTAAGCCAGTTATTTTCTTTGATGTACGCCTGTACCTTTCTCTTCTACTGTAAAAAAAATTGGATCAATCTTTGTCATGGGCACCTCATATTTCTGAGATCAGTAAGAAAATTTTCGCGTCCCTTCATTCATTGAGGTGTCTGCAGAATTTCCTTCCTCTTTATACGAAGATCATGCTTCCCCACTCTCTTTTGCTTTGGTCTCCGCAAGTTTGATCTTGTGTCTCAATACCGCGCTCAAGTTAAATAGCTTCCGATCCATCAGCGCAGAGACTTAAATGTTCTTTGTATTTTGTATAATGTCCTTTTCATTCCTTCTTCTCCTCCGTACCTTGCAGAGAAGTTTTTTACATGGCGGATGGTAGTGGCGATCGTCTGCGGTCAAGTGCGAATCTGGCTCTATCTTTCCCACTGCATAGATCTCACGTTTACGACGTGTCTTTTGCTGTGCGCGCCGTGAAATTATGGAATAAATTTTCTCCCGCCCTTATGCAGACGCAGTCCGTAGCATCGCTCAAGGGAAAGTTAAAGAAATTGTGGCTGTCGAACGAACGATTATTTGATTAGGTTGCTGTTTTTGTTATAATTATGATTATATTTATGTTATATGTATTTATGTAGATATTACGTAATATGTATTAAGTACATTGACTGTTGGCCTATCTCTCTCTCATTTGGTTTTTGCATTTTCATTTTTTACTATGGTAAAGTTATCGTATTATACATGTTGCTTGGTTTGTCTACCATATGTGTGTTTAACACTAATTTACTCGAAGGTAAATTAGAAGAAATCCCTTAAAGGGATAAGTTCGCTTTTGTACATGCTTATTTTTTTTAAATGTATATTTGGTATTGTGTACAATAAAGTGTTTAGATACATTACATGCATACAATTAATCTAAATCATTACTTTTGCTATTCATAATTGATTTATTTTTTTAGGATGGCTAATCGCAAGAAAAATCAATCAAGAGAAGAAGTCCTCGAAAAGAAAAAATATATTGTTGTTACAAACGAGTTAGTGATTGTATTTTCATAGATATTTTGGTATAATTAAAAATAATTAATAAAACATTTACTTTCTTTTCATTTTTCCTTATTTTCATTGAAAATTATTAATTTTTAGCACAAGTAACTAATTTTGGTGTAGATGTACAATTTTGGTGGCCAAGATTTCTAATTTTTGTGGACACAAGCAATTTTGGTGGTAGGCAAATTACTAAAATCATAATATCTCTAAAACTATTATGTATAACAAAGGGCCATTACTACACAATATTGGTTATGACTTTATTCGTATTATTGATATATAATTTTGACTCTAACATCAAAAATAAAAAAAACCACCAAAATTAGGTAAATTTCGAGCTTGTTGAAATTCACCCTGATAATGTGGGAGTAAGTAAATTTCAAATGATGTATGCAGTTTTTTTTCAACTAAAAACAAATGTAGAGTTTTAATACCACTGCGTGCAAAGCAATTTCACGCCAATCAAAATTAAACAATGCATTTTTACAATGTATTCGTCTCGCAAAGTTTGACGCAAACCGTTTTTACTGTTTTGTAACATGAAAGTACTTTTATTTTTTATCGTATTTTAAACCGTAGGATTTTTTTATTTGTTTTCATATGAATAAAATAAATATAATGTTTGTTTTTTGTTACATTACATTCGAATGCTCGCAGTGAGGCGCCTTAAACCCTGCAAATTACTTCTTGCAAATTTTAGTAATTGAGTCAACCTTACCTTATTAGTACGGAGCCTTGAGAAATATACGTTCGTAAACAAATATATTAGGCAGATACCTACGTTATAAGGAACTTCAAAACAATCCGTTTTATTTGACTCATCCAATATTTAGGATTCAAAATCTCAATCAGATGTACGAATAACATTCGTCGCTTGATTTCTCCACTCAATAAGTACCGCAAAGTAAATGACCCTACAAACAGGTCATGGGCCGACCGAACCGGTACCCGCCGGTACCTTCTAGTGCAGGACGACTGCAGCCGTCGATTGCAGCTTTATTTGCATGCCGAGTGGGCATAATCCGAAGACACTTTCAGTACAGCTGCCGGCAAACTTTTAGAACATAACTAATAATAATAGATAATAGATTTACGTACAAATGTACATGCGCAGATCCGCCACCTTTGTTCTAAAAGTTTGCCGGCAACTATACCAACTGGCACAAGTCTAGGGTGGGGTGTCCACTTCGTTCATAGAAAAACACTTCACCAAATGCTTCAGTTCATAGAATTTTCATTTCATAGACAAATTTTTCCTCGGAAGTTATACATTTTTTAGAAATCTTGAAAACGTCAACCTATAATTGGTTAAGTTAGGTTTGTGTTATACCATTACAAAATATTTTATGGTTTCAGAAAAAAAAAACGCTTTCGATGAAATGAAATTTCTATGAAATGAAAATTCGATTAATCGTTTCTCTATAAAACAGGGGTAAACCCTAGGGTGGATTGCTCAAAGTTATTGCATGTTTTTGCGCGGGGGTTTACTTATTTATTTATTTAATGCACAGGCAGCTTATAGCTGATGCGTGCATATCACTGTTCACTTGTGTTCTGTGTTTGTAAATGTTTGTCTAGTCTATTTTTGAAAGAGTTCACTGAGGGTGCACTAATCACGGATTCAGGTAAACTGTTCCACACTTTGACCACGCGATTGGCTAGAAAGTGACGCCTAGGGTTGCTAGTACGGGCCGTTAATACCAATTTCAAAGAGTGTCCTCTCAGTCGCTCGTTCGTATTTCTTGTGTAGATGTCGCTCATCGCAGGAACATTGTACACTCCTGTGAGTATTTTATATGTTTCAATCAGATCACCGCGTTGTCTTCTCTGTTCTAGCGTTGTTAAGCCTAATTCCTTTAGTCGGGCTTCATATGGTTTGTTGCGCAGAAATGGTACCATTTTTGTAGCTCTTCTTTGAACTTTCTCTATCATGATGATTTCTTTTTCGAAATATGGGTTCCAAATTTGGAAAGCATATTCCAATAATGGTCTCACATATGTTTTGTATAGCTTAATGAAGAGGTTCTTATCCATATAAGAGAAGGCCTTCCAGATCATGTATAGAAGAGAGTTTGCTTTCTTTGTAATTTTGAGTATGTGCTCCTCCCATTTCAAATTTTCACTAACGACAACACCAAGATCCTTCTGTGAAGTAACACTTTGTAGGGCTTGAGGTCCGATTTTGTATGTGTATCTGGGGTTCTTATTCCCCATATGGAGTACCGTGCACTTATCTGTATTAAGAGTCATGAGCCAGTCTTTAGTCCATTGTAAAATGCGATCAAGATCCTGTTGTATGGTGTTGTGGCTTGTAAGTGGATTTCCCATTATTTTCGTATCATCAGCGAATAAATACAGTTCTGAGTTAATAATTTGCTTGATATCCGTTAAGAAAATCCCAAAAAGTATCGGTCCTAGCACCGATCCTTGCGGTACTCCGCTATGAACATCATGGGGTTCAGAAAGATATTCACCAACTCTAACACGGAATTTTCTACCACTTAAGAAGTCCTTAATCCAATTAAGTAAATTACCACGAATTCCAAAGTGTTCTAACTTAACGAGGAGTCTTATTATCGGGACACGATCGAAGGCCTTTTCGTAATCCAGATAGATGACATCAGTCGGGAGCTTCTCATTCCAGTTACGTGTCCATCTATCGAGACAACATAGAAGGTCGGTCACAGTTGATCTCCGTTCAGCAAAACCGTGCTGTTCCTCCATGATAACATGTTCCCTGGTGATAAATTTTCGTAATTCTGTGGCCACTATCCTTTCCATTACTTTACATGCTATACAAGTAAGACTTATGGGTCGATAATTTCCTGCTGTTAGCTTGTTTCCTTTTTTATAGATCGGGGTGACATTTGCATTTTTCCAGTCTGGGGGTAGTTTTTGTTGGCTCATTGATAGTGACATAATGTGGGCTAAGCGAGGAGCAAGAATCTTCACACATCTCTTGAGTAGGATTGCAGGTATTCCATCAGGTCCCATTGCAGAGTTATCATCAAAGCTCAAAATTGCCTCTGTGACTGATTCCGATGTAAAGTTGACATTTTCTATTGAGTTGATGTTCCTGGTTGCATTGATATCGGGTATTGGTTCATTTAAGGGTTCTCGTACGTAAGACTTTTCAAACTGCTTTGCGAATAAATTCGCTACTCCTTTGCTGTCTGTTATCAATTGTTGGGTAAGGTCGTTTTTCAGACAGGGCGGGACGGTTACTTTAGATGAAAGTTGCTCTCGGACGTAACTGTATAGAGATTTGGGTCCTTTCTCTGCCACTCCTTTTCCTTTTATCTTATTTACTTTATTAATAGTCGAGGCAGCGTTCTTCCTAATGTACTTGTACTACTTATATAATCACTCTATAGAAGTTTACCATATTTCGCTTCATTTAGAAGATTTTTTAAGTCAAAGGGAAATATCAGTAGGTACATGCATCAATTGAATAACTACATAACATAATCATATCAAAAATGAAACAAAACAGCTTGGCTGTACCTAGTATTTTTTTTATGCAATGAATATTAAAATTGTAATTAACTCTTTAATTTCTGTATCTTTAACCGTTAATTTTTTTTTTTTATATCTTATTAATCTTATACGTAAATTAATAAAAAAAAAATAGTTACATACAGCCTGCTACCGGCATGCGGGCATTTATTAAAACTGACATTAATATGATCCATTAGTATTTGTTTGCATGTATTAGCTCATCATAATTATGTAAATTAACTGCACAATTAAATCTCTTAAATCCGTACATTCAATGTAGTGGGTGCACAGCGTAATTGTCGTTACTCATATCACGCTGTCATTTAACACTCACTTGTCAATTTACTTTACTGTACATTACTGGCAATTAAAATTTTGTTAGAAATTTAATAAAGCCTTAATTTAAGTTAATTAATTAAATTAAGGTCATGGATAGGTACGTTAAAGATCTATGTTACTTTACTCTACTTTAAGAAAAGCCTATTTGGCGGTAACACATTGTATAAAATTTGTGCGATTAGCCAACAAATCTCAGCATACACAACACGAAGATCAAGTAATTAATTCCCACATTTTTTCTATTGGGGATAGATAGGCCGGCCAAGTGGGGAAATTTAACTCTATCAATATCATAGCCCGGTTATCACAAAGACTTGTAGGTACAGGTACAGGTACAATTGTTATTATATGTTCGACCAACTTCGCTCCCACTTCAGAAGTGGAACAAAATCCGTTTATAAAATCATAAATAGTGTAATAAAACGCCGCACAACGAGTCGTATATATACATTTCTACTTTTTAGTTAATTTAGAAAATAAACTGCATTTGAGCATGCGATGCCATCGCCGATAAATCTACATAACTTAGGGAAAGTTTATTCCTTTACTGATCAGCTATGCATCCTACACATTTTGTAGTCGTCGTTTACTTGTCGTTTTATATAACCATGCTTGTCTTCAAAAACGTTGTATAACCGTATTAATGTAGCGTTGAATAGCAGCGTCATTGTCATTCCACTTGACCTATGAGAAATTCGGCAATATCACTTCCATTCTGCATATGTGTCTAATTTAACTATTTGTCTATTACCCAGTAATATGCCAATGTCAACGATATTACCGGGATAATTAGTCAACGTGTAAATGTCAAAGATGTGTCTATGATATGGCTGATACACCCGTTCGATTGCGATGGCGACATTTGCGATGCAACGTACTCGTATGATCATGTGTGTAACGTCGTTAAAGATGGCCAGGGTGTCCAACTTGGACATCACTTGCCATTGTGGAATGAGGGCCAGGTTAATGAGTACCGAAGTTCCGTTCCGTGACTCCGCTGTCGTTCACTATCGACGTGTCTGGGGACGTTGGCATTTCTTCTATTCGCCGAGTAAATAGTTCAATACGGAAAGTGGAATGCTATCGTCAGATACGGACAGTTTATTTCGTTTCGTTTGTCGTTTACTGTTAACATGTGACACTGTAGTTTGCTTAAACGTTTCGCGACAGACTTCTATAGTTATCATATTTTAATTTAATACTTTAGTAGTAGATTTGCATCGCCGACGTTAAAATGACGCTATAGCGAATTGCATATAGAAAAAATGACATATAAAGACCACGAATCACATAAAACCCAAACCATGAATCGCTTACTAATTCAACATGAGTCTTTGAACTTCATTTTATGATACTTAGTTTTTAACCCCCGACGAAAGAGAGGGGTGTTATAAGTTTCAAATGTGTATCTGTGTATCTGACTGTGGCATGGTAGCCCCCAAACGGATAAACCAATTTGGGTACAGGTTTTTTAATCGAAAAACATGTCCGTCGAGATGGTTCTTAGCTGTTTGGTGGAAATAGGACAAGCAGTTTCCAAGATATTCAGAGTTAATTGGAATAAGTGACAAGATTGAAGCTAAGAATTAAAAATGTTGTAGTTATGTTCACTTTTAGTAGAATTTTCTATAGGTATCACTCATTGAACGAGTGTCACATGATGACCAGCTACTCGTGTCGCGGGTGTTTTACATTTTTAATTTTGGTTATTACACATCAATAGGCAGGATGTCATTGATCCTAATATGTGACTACCGTCTATTCTTGGTGCGTTAAATCATAATCGTGAATCGGTCTTTTCAGCCACCAAAGACGGTGCTTCGCAGACTGAATACCACAAATCGTCTGTAATAGACTGAAGGGTCTATTAAAGTTGAACCAACAGATAGACATACTTGTATGTCTATCTGTTAGACGGTAGACTTTGCCTTTGCCTTGATACAGTTTAGTTAAATATTTATAGCAAGATCAACAACGGAATAGCAAAATAACAACTAATAGCAAACAAGTGGCAAAGATTAGACAGTTTATTTGCACTGTTACGAATCCACATAGTTATTTCCGCTGGGGCAGACTCACGACAAACAAATAATTGTTATGTGTAGATGTGCAAGATAACGCATTACACATTGCTTACAGCTCTTTGGGAATGCGCGGTATTTGACTGTTTTTTGTTTTGAAATATTGGGAAATTGTTGCGATGACGTTATATCGTATTTGAGTGTGGCTCATATTTTCCGAAAATCATTTTTTCTTCGTGGCAATTATTCCGTTCCCATGATTTCCCAGTGTCACTTTTCTCCAGTCACCTTCTTTCTTGGTGGTAATTTTTCCGTTTACATATTTTCCCAGTGCCTTTTTCCCGAATATATAATTTTCCATGGGTATTTAATCATGAAATAGTTTTTTTCCGATCCTCTTATGTAATCTTATTTTTAAATATCAACGTTAAAAATAACTAGCCCCACTCCTACCGATTCTACCGTCGTTTGGTACCGTTCTTTCAAAACATTATGAGATAAGCACTGATAGACCAAGCAAAACACAATGAATCATAATGCATTACCATCCCTCTTAAAGAGCAAATTCTGTAACAAGAGACGTGGGCCTTCGAAACGCATTACTTCAACCAGTCTTGGCCTTTTTAGTATTTATTCAATTAGTCACACCTTCAAGCCATCAAGTCCGCATTCGGTTTATGTATGGTTTATGTAACCCAGTTGTAATGATAACAAGTCCGTTTTTGTGGGTTTTACAGTGAAAACATTACTAGTGCAGTGTCGGAAAATCTATAAAATGGAAGTCGACGACAAAAACAGTAGACGCTTTTATGACGAATGTAAATATTTATGATAAATACACGAAATGAGCCACGTAAGAATGTAAGAATTTAGATAAACGGCTACGTGGCTTAGCAGACGTTTCGTTGACTGATTGTCGGGGTATCCTATTTCAACTCCGAAACATGGTTCCCCATCTGTAACGACTCGCCAAATTTTCATTTGTCCGAAAGTATTTTTTCCTGAAACCCGTAATATTTTCAGGTTTTTATAAACATCATTTTGAAGAACCTATAAAATTAGGTTAGGTTTGATTTATAATTATACTGAAAACAACGGTTTTGAAAAAAAAAATGGCTTTTGGAGAAAAAAATCAGATAGGTAAACCGTTTGCCAGATTCTTGGGAAATATCGTCTTAAGTGTTCGTCCGCGTAAAACTTTTTTGGTACCCTAGCCTTGTGGGGTAAAAAGTCCAGCGATCCCTGTACCAAAATCGATTAAAATCTATCCAGCCGTTTCGGTGACTAAGAGACGGCGCAGTACGGCTAGCGTCACACGTCCATACAAATCCTGCAATGCGTTGTTAAGATTTTTCTTGAAATAATGACCATAGAAAACTGATTTTTAATACAATTTTAGAATTCTAAAATGCCGGTTATCTTCGCCGCACCATAGTTACATTCTTGCACAAAATTGTATATGGACTGAATTCAGTGATAAGTAAAATGCGTTTGAATTTAGAAGGATTCTTAAAAGCAAGCATCGAAAATATTTTGTTTTGTAAAACCCTCAACGCATTAGCATTATATCGCAATTTTTCGTTTCCAGGTTCAGAGAAATTTCCTACCGTGAATGGGCTGTATCTGGAACACAGACAACCTCCACTAGACGGAGCATGTAAGGCGACCCGCGCGCACCAACGATATGGTACGGCAGAACATTAAAGTATCAACACGGCGGCCACCGTTTAGTTGCGTCCTTGTTTATGATCCATGCGTACGTCAACGAAAAAAGAAATTAAATAAATAACATGGTAAATTGTAGTGTTAAGTGGTGTAGAGAGACCTCATAAACATGGACGCAACTAAACGGTGGCCGCCGTGTTGGTACTTTAATGTTTTGCCGTACCATATCGTTGGTGCGCGCGGGTCGCCTTACATGTGCCTTACATGCTCCGTCTAGTGGGGGTGGTCTGTGATCTGGAATAAGCTCCGTGCCAAAGTTGCCTATTGGCTATGGTGTGGAGTTTTTCAAGAAGAGGTTCTGCAAAAGACGGCAACACGCGCGTGGTACTTCTGAAATGAATGAATGAATGAATGAATGAATGAAAATTTATTCGTAAACATACACGAACTGGACAACACATTAGAAATTAAATACAATAAAATAAAATTCTAGGTGTGTATGCCACGAAAAGGTCACACCTCAGCATAAATGCTGGCCCGGGAACCAGCGCTGGTCTTCCGGTGTAACCTATAGGTGACGCCACGGGAAACCGTACACACACGGCCGCACTCTAATACTGAACGCAGCTTAAGCGCAGTGCCAAGACAATGACATTGACAGAAAGTGCTGTCAATGTCACTGCAGACCGTTAGCGAAGAAGAGAAATGAAAAAAAAAAATAATCTAAGAATGCAATGCCCGTATGTGTACAGCACATTAAAACATTTAACAAATTACATTTTACAACTTAGGTACAAAAGTGAAAGACAGTTACTAAAATTACAATAAATGTGGATGTGTAGGGAAATAACTAAATTTTATATAAAAGAACAGGGAGAAACGAAACCCTGTACAGTAAAGCCAAATACTAAACAAGGACATGAAACATAAGGCGACAAATAACAATACAATGATGCAAAACAACACAACATATAAAGGGACAAAAAACCTCGGTAAGAAAAATCTTAAAAAAACAAATCATTACAAGCAGCTCGTGTCTAGCCTCAAAGTTTCTTGATTCCGCTGATGTTCAAACATAAATTTTCGTACATGGATTTTAAAGGTCTTGATATATTTTAGGTTCCTAATTGGCGGCGGGATGTTGTTCCAACATTTTGTTGCAACATAGCGGAAGCTTCCCCTGAAGGCAGCTGAAGCATGTTGTGGAGTGGTGAGCTGCACACTACACTGGCGAGTTTGACACGACCTATTTCTGGACATCCATGACAGCTTCTCGAAAAGATATGATGGTATCTTATGCTGAATTACACCGAAAAGTAAACATGCCAAATGAAGCTTGCGACGGTGCTGCATTTTTAAGATGTTATGCTCATTTAGATAAGGGGTAACATGGGCCCTAAACGGAATATTGAAACAATAACGAGCACAGGCATGTTGAACGCGTTGGATGAGCCTCTTCGTTTTAGAAAGAAGTCGCGGACCAAACACCACATCCATATAATTTAATTTTGATAATACAAGTGACTCAACCAGTTGAACACGCAGTGATTCATTTATGAAGTGCCTTATTTTGTATAGAACCTTAAGCTTATAGAAACAACTTTTAACAGCACTCAAGACATGTTTTTCAAATCTAAGATCAAATGATTGAATTTCAAATCAGAAATCGAAATCGTCCATCATCATCATCATATCAGCCTATAGACGTCCACTGCTGGACAAAGGCCTCCCCAAAGTTCTCCACAACGATCGATCTTGCGCCGCCCTCATCCAATTTCTACCCGCGATCTTAACCAGGTCGTCGGTCCACCTTGTAGGAGGCCTTCCAACGCTGCGTCTTCCGGTCCGCGGTCGCCACTCAAGAACCTTTCTGCCTTTCTTCAAGAATCGTCCATAAACTGCGGTAAACTAATTTCTTACGACCAGCAGGCATATGATGGACACATTTGTCGCGCGACAAATGACATAGCAACTGTCACTTCCTGAGAAGCATGTGATTGGGAGCGTAGCAGATGCTCTGTCACTTATGGTTATGGTTATTGGCTCCGCTTTCCGCACTTAGCCCGTGTATGTTCGGGCCATTGTGGCTCCAGGTGTCTCCACAGACTTCACGAAGTGACCTCGGTGCTTTGAGGATTTTAGCCCGTTGCTTAGCTACGGCAGCGCATTCCAGGATCACGTGGGTAGCTGTTTCTTCGGCCGACAGGCATCCCCCACACAGGGGGCTATCGGTCATTCTTAGAACATATAAGTGCCTGTTAAGTGTGCAGTGTCCAGTGATAGTGCCTACTACTACTCCCAGGGCGGGCCTGCTTAGCGATAACAGGCGCTTTGTCAGGCGTGTGTCTGGGTATGGGACTGTTTCCCGGGACTGCCTGTATGTACTGGTTTCTGCCCATTGATCGGCGTGTTGTGATTGTGTTCTGTGACGAAGCCATGCTCTGTCACTTATCTATCGCGCTAGAATACCAGCGAAGTGGCTTGCTGCTTCATTATGCTGAGTCAGCGCCTTTTCTCTGCCATGACACGTGGTTTCTTAAATGTGCTGTAATTGTTTCATGACTGTACTAGTTTTAAGTAACATGTTTTGACTGTTTTCTTCATTTTTTATTGTGTCTAACCATGTAAGTTATGATATAACCATGTAGGATATCAATAAAGTGTTTATCTATCTATCTATCTATGAAGTACGAAGGCATAGGCCCGCTAGCAGGCTTGTTTGTCACCATCAGGGTATCAAGGTCCAAAACTTTACTAAGCCCATTTATAAAAAAAAAAACCGTTGCCCAGCAACGCCCTTCATGCACCGTTTGCATCCCGAACGGCCTTCAATGAATGGAGTAGTGGTCTATTTTTAGCTGGGTCCGGATTAAAGTTGAATGGGACACACCCCCCCCGCCACGGAAATAGGTCACCGTGTCACTAGTGACGTCACGGCGTGACGTCACGAACGCATCCCAGGTGAATTAAGAAGTAGGTCACAGAGGAAGCCGATCTCCGGAAGACCTTTGTCTTAATATAATTCGGCCTGAATAATAAGGGTCGCTTTTTTCTAGGCGACATTTTACGGAAAATGTTTGTTGGGTGTCTAAGAAAATATAACGCTCGATTAAATTCCGGGGCGCGGAAGGAACAAAGGTTGTTTCCGGGATTTAAATATTTCTTTAAAATTAATTGGTGAGCTGGCCATCTAGTACCTATACCTAAGATATGAATCTAGTACACATCAGACAAGTAAGGTGTATAGGCTGCGTAGAATGGCAAAGTAAAGAGCCACGTCCTTTGTTTGCTAGCGCAATGTTTTGCATTGGAGACTTAATATATCCCGATTTCTTTTGGTTAATCGGCTGAACCTCATCAAACACAACTGAAGAATGTTCCAAAGAAGCCAGCTTTCTAAGCCTAGAGGAGTAGGTATAGAAATAATGATAGTGGAGTTATCGAGAACTGTTGGAGACGCGAGTTCAAATTCTAAATATCCTGATATCCTGATAAGGCTTTAAATTTTTCTTTCAGTTTTGACTCAGAGTTCAAAGTTTTGAGCTTCCGGAACGAAAACTCATAATTAATGAATAAACGCTATACTGATCCGTTTAACCCAGTGAACGCATATAAACATATTTACCGGTCACTGGTTTAACCTGTATGTGCTAAACTTTTTTGTCATCACATCACAGGGAAACAAGGTCAGCCGGGAGAAGTGCCGACGACGCGGTTGGCACAGTGGTTAAGCATCTACCTACAGAGCCAGCGGTCCTGGGTTCGAATCCCGGCTAGGGCAATTATTTGTGTGATGAACTCGAATATTTGTGCCTGGGTCATGGATGTTATTTGTATTTAAGTATTTATTATGTGCATCGTCGTCTAGTTTCCATAACACAAGCCTAACTGTGGGACTAGGTCGATTTGTGTGAGTTTGTCCGATATTTATACCTACTGAAAAATTCTCTCTCTCTCTTCCTGGCTATGTATCCCACATGGTGGTGGGGTCAGCCTTCCCTATGACGTCGTCTTCGGAAACATCGCAGCAACACATTTGTCCAGGTAGTATTTTTCCGGAGACAGACAAATACTAGCTAGTGAAAAATTTAAACTAAAAAAATACATTTGGGAAAAATCAGCCATTGAGCAATACCTGCCACGTGTGCCTTACCTAAAAAAATCGACGTATTTTGGATAAATTATTCAAAAATAAAAACTAAACTCACCATTAGAGTATTAAGTTAACAATACTTGGAAGTAGATTGTATCAAGATATTAAGTCGTGTTAAAATTGAGATAGACAATGTTATTGAAATCTCCTGGTATTTATTTCCCATTAATGACACCCGTGCCAGCTCCGTAGTTAGTACAAAGGCAAGCCTTAGAACAATGGCTTGCATCGGCGAGTAAAGCGTGCTCCAATACCGGAGATGCCGAGAGATGAGTCGCGTTCGTGATTTTTGCAGTTTTTGTGCCAACCCTAGGGTTGAATACTTTCAACACCCGAATCCGCTTCGTGGGCACCATGTTTGTAGCAAGTTTTCACTACATACGCCCCTTGTTATGGTATTTTGGCTACGGGTATAGCGCTACGAAATCTTTGGTTGCAAAAGTGTTAAAGCAAGAATTTATGGTGTTCATTCTGGTAATATTCTCAGTTTAGGTACTTTTAATTGATCAATGTTAAACTAGTGTTGAAGTCAAAACGATACGCGTCGGTGCTACGCGATGGATACACAATACAGGAAAAAGGTACTGTACCCTTGCCATGAGATGAGTTGCGTACGTGATTTTTACAGTTTTTCTGACAACCTTAGGGTTGGATGCCTTTCACACTTTCAACACCCGAACCCGCTTCGTGGCCACTTTGCTTGTAGCAAATTTTCACTAGATACGCCCCATTCTATTGTATATTGATTACGAGAATCGTGCTACGAATATTATCCGGGTTCCCTTTATCTTGCATAATATCGATTCTCCGAATTTCATTTCGCATAACAGCTATCACCGAAACATTTTTAGCCGAATGATTCTTTAGCATAATCATTTAGTATCATAATCGTCAGTTGGCATACTATTCATTTAGCATAATTTTAAATGGCAGAACCTAGTATCACCGACTTTTATTTCTCATAATTTTATATGGCAGAACATTAATATCGCCGAATTTATTATGGCATAAAGACATAGTTTACGCAACAGACGAGTGCTAGGAAACTAGTTTAGGTTTTAGGTTAGATTAGGCGATTATTAACTAAACTGATACCAGTAAAATTGGTTAGGCTAGGTTAGAACTATGACCACAACAAAACCGAACTGCTGCCAGTAAAGTAGGTTAGGTTAGGTAAGTTTTTTTTTTTTAACTTAATATGTTAGTTTAGAACTGTGACCACAACAGAACCGAACTGCTGCCAGTAAAGTAGGGTAGGTTAGAACCGAACTTAATGGGTTAGGTTAGGTTAGAACTGCGACCATAACAGGATCGAACTAGGTATAAATATTATGAGATATAAATTTCTTCGAAATAACTATTCGGACATGTAAATATTATGCTTATTCATATTCTGCCATATGAATGTTCTGATAAAAAAAATTATGTGACATCACAATATGAAAAAAAAAAATATAAAATTCGGAGAAATGATGTTTCTGTCAGAGGTTGTTATGTAAAATGAAAATATGAGTAATGAGTAATATTAAATTTTATGCAACATATTAGTGAACCATATTATCCATATACGAATGTTTGGTTGAAAGTGTTAAAGCAAGAACTTATGGTATTTTTTGTAACAATATGGTATAATAGGTGGCTAATCAAAACTGGCTTCACTGTCAAGCGCCGACTAGGTTTCTAGGCGTATTTATTCCAAGCGAGGTACCTACATAAAAAAAGCAAAAATACCTACGAATTGAGAACCAGAAGGGCTACTCCAAAAATCAAAATTCGTACCGTGCTATCCCTCTCAATCTCCTGTCAAACAACATTTGAATGAACGGGATGGCACGTTACGCAGTTCGAATTTCGAACGTCGGAGAACTCTCCTGCTCCTTTTATTAACGTCGGTAAATAAATCGAAAGTCCTCATTCCTCAACCTCGTGACACAGACGTGTTCCGTGTCCAGATTGTATAAACCAACGTAATGGCCCTAATGTATGCCGTAACGTAAATGAAAGATAAATACGCATTTAGTCCAAAAACAATGTCCCACGTTGCTCCGCAGATGTCAAATTCCCACGTTTAAATATAAAGTATCTACAAAGTACAACAATGGAGGTAGTGCGACACAAACAAACTCACAATGTTGGTGTTTGGTGTGTTTGAACTAAGGCATTGTTTCAACCCCAGTTCGCTGGTCCAGTCACCTTTTGTGCCCGTTCCGTTTCACAACGCTTACCAAATTCCCACAGAAATGTGCAGAAATTAACGTTGTTAAGGGACAAGTTTATTTATTTAATCGTATGGCATAATTCAGTCGCTTGTCATGTTGATTCCAAATGAATATCTAAGTTCTTCACCCATTGGGTTGCGTCTTCGCTTATAGATTCAATAGTAAGTCCAGAGGGTTCCCGGTTCCCGGTGAATCGCGTGGGACAAGTATTTTTGACCGACTTCAAAAAAGGAGGTTCTCAGTTTGACGGGTCGGAAAGTTGGTTTGGCTAATTCATGTCAACGGCATTATGAAAAACTAACTGCGTCGCGCGCTCTTACTTGCTCATTCCACGGGAAGACTTCATTTTTTCGGGATAAAACGTAGCCTATGTTTTAATCCAAAGTGTCAACTACGTTCATACCAAAACTTAGATCCAGCCGTTTGAGGGTGAAGAAGTTACAAACATACACACTCACAAACTTTCGCCATTATAATATGTAATGTATTAGTGTGATTAATCACTTTGTCGATATATAAAGATATATTTTACCCGTCTCGTGAAGAAGCGTGTCCCGAACTCAGTCAACCCGATGCAGAAGGGCACTCTCAAAGGAACGAGGCCACTAATACAGACTAGACACTGAGGCGCAGTAAGAAGTCTGCCTAAAGAGGGCATTCATCAGCGCCGGCCCGTGAATGGCGTTAAGGGTAGGTGACAGGTGTATATCCTACAGCAACATTTCCAGAAAGAAAAGTATTCTTTGGTCAAGACAAGGTTGGGAACCAATGTACGAGCAAGACGGGCTCATTATGCTAAGTGCCGACGCATCAGCGTGCACAAAGGTGCTCGAATCATACGTCCGCTTTTGGCTTCCCAGTCGTGGGGGTACGCACAAACAAACAATGAAATAGTTCAGTGCTTAACTAATCTCTCGGCATCACCGGCAGATTGGAGCAAGAGCCCGGTAGTAAGCGATCGCGGATGCACAAACGCGTGCCCGAACTCAGGCAACGCGGTGGAGAATGTCTCTCTCAATGGAACGAGGCCAATAATACACACTAGACACTGAGGGGACTGGTTAAAGAGGGCATTCATCAGCGCTGGCCCGTGAATGGCGGTTTTATAACTCACGGCTACATTCCAAGCATTTTTGACCCCTGAATAAAAAGAGCCGTGTTGTTACTAACGTTTCTGTATTGTATGTTTGCTTGTAGTAGAAAAATGTTTGTCTAATGACTCAATTGGAAATCGAGCTAGGTTTAAGCTGTTAAAAATTGTGCATTACATAGGCGTTGGCAGTGTTCTTGAATATCATCAATTCATCATTAGCCATCCACTGCAGAACAAAAACCTCTCCTAAATATTTCATACTAGCGACCCGCCCCGGCTTCGCACGGGTGCAATGCTGATAAATGATGCATGTATTATACATATAAACCTTCCTCTTGAATCAATCTATCTATTAAAAAAAACGCATCAAAATCCGTTGCGTAGTTTTAAAGATTTAAGCATACAAAGGGACATAGGGACAGAAAAAGCGACTTTGTTTTATACTATTTAGTGATTCGTATGTATGTTACTCAGTTTTTAACTCGATTAAAAAAGTCTTAGGTTACAATCGCAGGAATTCTCGTGCCCAGCTAGATATTTTTTACAAACTGACAGGACAAGACCAGTTGCGTCAGCTTCGACAGCATCCCACACGTGGTGCCGAGGTTTATGCTGCGGCTAGCCCACCACGAAAACACTTACGATAACAGCCCGAGGAACAAACGAACCAGCAACAAAAAAAAGGATTTCTCGTTGGCGTCGCCTTAAGAAGCTTGATTACTCTCGTATGGCGACACGCCACATCTCTTAGAACTCGGAAAAAGGCCTTTTGCTTGTGTTGTGGTGCGGCTTTTCAGAGGTTCATTTAGGATATGAATGTACCATCTTTCGTAGATATAACATTGTGGTAACTTTACGTATGGCGTCAAAAACGCGACTGTGACTGGACCATTTACACTGTCCACTGACCCAAGTCGGCATTTCTGGCACTGTGATTGGTCAAACATGGTCCGCTTCACTCATGTCAGCAGACACGCAACTTAAAAGGATACGCCTCTATTTAGTTTCATATAAAATAAACACTATTGCATACTAGGCAACGAAAGTGAATAATATTTTTTACTACAATACAAACACTACGATATTGCATACTAGGTATCTGGGTATGAAATGTGATTGTGGTTCCATGCAGAGTGCAGCCCATTTGGCCCTTGACCTCGCTAAGTGGAGGGATATGGATCCATATGTGGAGACCACTACGCCGGAAATGTAGGTTTGCAGGTTCGAGTCCAGCTTGCATTGCAGTGGATCACATTACATTTTTCTTTCATAATTTAACTTTGTTTCAATATTTATAAGTGGTGTGATATTAGGATTGGACAACGCGGTTGGCGCAGTTTGTAAGCACCTGCTTACTGAGCCGGCGGTCCCAGGTTCGAATCCCGGCCAGAGCAAATATTCGTGTGATGAACTCGAATATTTAGTATAATAATAATAATAATAGCCTTTATTCATGCAAATAAACTTGCTACAATTCATTACATTACAATTAATTATTAAATAAATTAAGTAAATCACAATGACATAAAAATCGAACAATTTTGTAAATATTAACTATGATAATTATAACATGTCATATCAGGTTGAATCTATATCTAATCCTACGTTGTGTGAATGCGTGGCGCCTTGTGCGCAAAAGGCCTCCCCCAACCTTTCCCATTCTTTCCTATCTTGGGCCGATCTCCACCAATATTTATCAAATTTTTTCAGTTCATCCGTCCATCTAAGTCTAGGTTTGCCTCTCTTTCTTACTTTGTCTCTTGGCTGCCATTCTGTTGTTATTTTTGTCCACCTGTCATTGGGCAGTCTACATACATGTCAATAAATAACATCTTTTATGCCAGTTTTCTCACGTATTGTTGTGTTTCTTATTCTGTCCTTTCTAGTAACGTTTAGCATCGATCTTTCCATGGCTCTTTGGCATACTCTTAGTTTGTCGCTCTGTTTCTTTGTAAGGCTCCATGTCTGTGAATCATATGTTAGCGTAGGTAGGATAGCTGTGTTGAAAGTAGCTTGTTTTATTTTCATGGAAAGGTCGCTTTTCATGATGAATTTTAATGCCCAATATTTTTTCCAGGCTTTGCTTATTCTTTGATCCAGTTCTTTGTCTAGGCTGAACTTAAAAGATACCAGTTGCCCGAGGTAAGTGAAGTCTTCAACATATTCGATTATGTTGTGTCCGAGTTCTATAGGTTTTTCTTCCCCATTTGTCATAACTTTACATTTCTTTTCGTTCATTTCTAGGCCCGCCTTTCTACAAGCTCTGTCAAATTCCACCAACATTTCTTTTAGGCATTTTGGATCATCAGCAAATATTATTACGTCATCAGCAAATCTTAGGTTATTTAATTTCTTTCCGTTTATATTAAGACCCTTATTTTCCCAAGTTAGTTCTCTGAATATGGCTTCCAAACTGGCGTTAAACAGTATTGGAGAGATCGGGTCTCCTTGTTTTACGCCTTTTTGAAGTGGGAATGGATCTCCCTGTTTATCTGTTTTTATGGATGCTTTGCTGTTTCCATATATCTGTTTTAGTATATTTATGTACTTTCCTTCTACATGTTGTTCTTCTAGTGTTTTGAAAAGATACTTGTGGTCTATTGAATCGAAGGCTTTTGAAAAGTCAATGAATGCTATATAAATAATGTAGTTGTATTCTATGCATTTCTCCATTATTAGGTTTAGACTGTGAAGATGGTCTATTGTGCTGAAGCTAGGCCTAAAGCCAGCCTGTTCGACAGGTTGCTGTTCTTCTAGAGTCCTTTCCATTCTTCGTTTCATTATTGTCATGAACAGTTTGTACAAGCAGGAAGACAAACTGATCGGTCTGTAATTGTCCAGGTTGTCCTTGTTTCCTTTTTTGTGGATCATAGTTATACTCGATATGCTCCATTGTTCTGGCGTTAATTCGTCCTCTAGTATTTTATTGAATATTTGGGTTATGATGATGTGCTGTTCATAGCTTGAATATTTCAGAAATTCGTTGCCAATTCCATCAGGACCTAACGCTTTCTCCGTTTTTAGTTTCATTATTGCGGCGGAAATCTCGTCTAGTAGGAATGGTTTTGGTTCTGTACATTCATTTTTGTTATAGATGGCTGGATCGTAATTTTCTTTCGAATATAGGGATTTAAAAAAGTGTGTTGCAGCCGTAACTATATCTTTTCTATTCTCGATTTTTTTTCCATTATGTTGGAGATTTGGTATTAGTTCTTTTCCGATTGACATAATTCTCTCAGCTCTTTTTAGTGCACAGTTAGTGGCCAGCACTTTTTCTATTTCTTCTATTTTCTGATTCTCGATGTCTATTTTTATTCCTTTTTTAATTTTTATGTTTATTGCTTTTAATCTGTTTTTCTCTGCTCTTGTTTTTTGGGATTTTTGTTGCAATTGCTGTTTTAGTTCTAATAACCTGTTGGTCTCATCAGAGTAATTATTTATTTTGGATTTTTTTTCTATCTTCGAGCATTCTTTAATAGCTTCATGTATAGTTTTTTCTAGAATATTGTATTTATTCTGTACTGTATCAGGTCCTTCGAAACATATGTCCTTAAATAGCCTGCTGGTAGTTTCCTGCACTAGTGTAGCTGAATCGCATTTAATTGTTGTTATTTTTCTAGAAAAAATTTCCTTCTTTTATTCGTTTCTAGTTTCATTTCCACAGGACGATGGTCAGATGTGAATTTTAGGTTTCTTATGACAGATATGTTGCGAATATCGGTTTTTTTCTGTATCAGGAAAAAATCTATCTGAGCTTTGTTTAAGTATATATTTATCTATATAAGTATGTATATTGTGGTCTAGTACCCATAACACAAGCCTTCTTGAGCTTAACTTGGGACTAGGTTGATTTGTGTGAGGTTGTCTGATATGTGTTTATTATTCTTACTGTTGGTCATAATCCTCAGCCATGACGGAACAACTAAGAAGAAGAAGGTACTTACCAAAAGTGTAGAATGTCATTGTTCAGATAATAAGGCATAGCCTACCTACTGTCTATTTAAAACAAAATATAAACATTCTCGATATTAAGTTTTGTCTAATTCAAATAAGAACAGGCAAGTTTCCTGGCGGATAAATTTTGCTCATTTTATAAAGTGACGCCAAGTTGAAAATATTGAAATGGTTAAAAATACCTGCGTTGGACATAGACTTTAGCTGATTAAGTGACGGGGTATTCACTCTCATCTTTAGAACAACAACTGGTTAGCTTTGATTAAAAAAGTAAAATTAAATTTTCATGCAGAACTCTAGAAAATGGAAGGATTCTTCAGGATTTTCATCAGGACTGGAATGGAGAGGAGCTGGAACTAGAAGATTTTTTTATTAAATTTATGCTTTAAGAAAATTAGGGAATGCACTAGGATAAAATAGGATAGGATAACAGGACATCTATATTATGTTCATGTAGTATTTCTGCAAATTATTATTATAACAAAACGCCATAGATATTATACCTAAAGCGTCCTTCATTATTATAATGAAACTGGACTTGATCAGGTTAAAGAGGTGTTTATTTAATTACCTCGAAGTTTTGAACCCCCTTCACCTATTCTAGACCATGAATGTAACTATGGTGTGCTCCCGGTACTCATTTTCTATACAAATCCAGTACCCGAACCGGGAATTCCCAGTTCTTGCCATTCAAAATCAGAACCGGGGGCATGCCCTAAATGTAACATCACATTCGAAAAATAGAGGAAATTAAATAAACAATTGGAACGCGATAAAGTCCCGTTTTGTTATAATAATGACTAAAGCAATATGTATAATACCAATGGCAGTTGGAACAGAATTTAGTTCACTGTAAACTGATGAAATAGTAGATTATATAAGTATGAATTTTAGACAATCATAACACAGTTTAATCATACAACTCCAGGCTTTTCTATATTTATATAGATCGGTCCGAGAAAGAATCGTAAGTTCATAATAAATATATATTTTCAAATGACCGAGTTTCTAATAAGAATCTTTTATCAATTGATAACGTTAGTGACACAAGTAGAGACTAAGTAAACTATTGAACATATAGCATGTACATAGCTGTCTTCATATTGCGAATTCACTTTCAAACGTACTCCACTAACTGAGTACAGTACCTTAGTTGACATTGGCCTTCCGTAGTAACAATCAATACAACTTGTGCTCTAATTCATAAGTCAAAAACAAGAAATACTCACATATAGTAACAGGGAAGTTGAAGAAATTAGTACCGGCACTAAGAACCTACGTGAGGGGATACAAACACAGGCTTTTTACACTACAAATATGAGGGAAAAAACTACTTGGAAGAAGCGACAAGAATTATCGGCCGCCCATTTTGTTACTGTCACTTATTCGGTATTCCGTGTCCTTTTGCCAGGTGAAAAAAAATCTGTGGTTTCGTTCAGTAATCATACTGTAAGTTATATCAGTGTATGTTATTTTTGTATAAAATCAGTGATCCAATTGTACATTATTGTTTATTTTAGATTGCAATGTAACTTTTTTACATTTAAAATTTAACTTTATTATCAATATCATTAGATTTGCACAACGCAAAAATTGCTAAATAATGACGTTAACGTTGTATACGACATCTAGTTAATTTTATCTGAACTATGAAACTGTACTCATAGCGCACGTTTCAACTAAACTCTTCGTCTTTAGTTTCAACGAAATGGCACAGGTGGCGCTAACCACAACTAAAAACTGGAGAACAAGCAACTCCAGGTTTCGGAATAAAATATAATACTGGAAATTGAAACCATAACTTACTCATCTCACTAGTATTTAACAAAAACGTTTTACAAACACAATTAGAACTAAATCGGCACTGAAATCACATTACTATCTTATTAGTTTTTGGATCCGTCATATTGAGTGTGGCCAGCCAGCCAAATAGCGTTTCATTCGGTAGACGTCGTAGCGGCTTTTGCAGATGGTTTCGTACCGGTCGTACGCCATCTTGGTGCCTACGAAGGAGACCGCGAAGATGCACACGAGGAACAGGGCACAGATTGCGGGACACAGTATGGCACTTAATTTGTTAGCCCGGATTGAAGCTACAGAACCAGTTTCGGAGTCGGAAGCATCGCCGCTTTGCATCGATTTGGGCATTGCTGAAAAGAAGAGGCATTGCTGAAAAGAAGAAAGCGGAAGATACGCAACTGGCCGATTTATTGCTCTGTTATTGCCTTGACGAGTGGAAAGTAGGTATCTAATTTATATTAGTTACTAAATACGCGATAATATCTTCGTTCGCGGAGGTGGAAAAGGGCAATATTGAATGCAATCCAATCTTGAATAAGAAATGTGGTATCACTCCAAAATAAAATAGGATCAAACTGATCGACATTGATTTTTTTCAGCATAACATAAGTAACCATTTTTTTTCTTCACAGGTTACAGGACCTAATAACCATCCTTAGATATCCTATAAAATTCAAAATTCAAAATTCTTTATTGCGTCTTATATGATCTAAGGGATGGGGATCTTATAAAAAAGGACAGGCCATACTTTTGAAACCAAAGTGTAGGGTTAGCAAAGTCAGGGCTTAGGAGCTTGAAGCCAGGTTGAAGCCATAAACCAAGGTGTAGGGTAAGTTAAGTCAGGGCTTAGGGGCTTGGCTTTTCCTGGGATCTGATAACTTTTTTCCAGCGAAAGCGTTTTTCTTGTGATGTTTACTTACTTGATTTGGTGTTTGTATTTACTTTTATACTATTTTGTTTAAAAAAATAATACAAAATTCATCACAAAAAATCATAAACGTCACTAATTTTGCATTGACAACTTCAAACATAGAGATTTTTTTTAATGTAAGTAAGTTTAAGTTTAAATCTTATTACTGACGATTTTTTATTCACGACGCATAGGCCATAGAGAGGAGTGGCATCTTCTATAGGTATCCAAAAGTGTCCGAACCGAAAGGTGTTAAATTGGTGGCTGTACTGTGGCTGAAAGTAGATCCGTTACAGTTTGACGGTTTGTGTAAGTATACATTTAAAATGAAACTTAATTATGCGTTTTTTGTGTGTATATTAGTGAACGCATACAAACATAGAAGTCTCATTAGAGCTCAAAAATGACCCCACGGTGTATAGTTGCCGGCAAACTTTTAGAACAAAAACAGCTGTGCTTGAAAGGAAGAGATGTGGTCATATTTTTGCAATCCAAATATATACCTGATACACACATTTTGTAGGCGCTCATAAGCTTGTCAAGTAGTTCCTCCTTAAGATCCAGTAGAGCAATATCACCATAGTCTAGTAGAGGGAGCAAGAGAGATCTGGCAAGAGTGATCTTGGTGGAAATTGGCAGAAAGTTCTGCAGGCGCCTTAAAGAGTGGAGAGATGCAAAGAGCTTTTGGCTAACTTGCGCTATGTGCGGTGCCCACGAAAGCGACTGGTCCATGGTGATACCCAAATTTCTAACTGTAGAGGAAAGGGGGATAGGAATCCCACCAAAAAGAATATCAGGTACCACCATTTCAGATAGTTTATTTACAGAGTGAGGATTATACCAATAACAATTGCTTGCGACTTTTTTGCGTTTATGTTTAACCCGAAGTCATTTGCCCAGCTGTAAATAGACTCCAAATCCGAATTGATCATACAGATAATATTAATAAGCGACGGCATATCCTCGAAACTAGCCGCTGCATAGATCTGCAGGTCATCTGTATAAAGATGGAACGAGGATCTTAAGCACTCGGTGATCCCACCAAGAAATATTGAGAAGAGAAGGGGAGAGGACGCCCCCCTGAGGGACACCAGCGGAAATTTTACGCCATTCCGACAGTTTGTCGTCGACCCTAACACGCTGGCGTCGACCAAAGAGGTAGTCGTGAAACCAAGATATGGATGAGTGAGACACATTAAGTGTACGAAGGATACCGAGGAGGATGTCAAAATCTACGGTATTGAAAGCACTACTAAAATCGAGAAGGACAAGTAGGTACAGTGAGTTTTTTGTGTTCTATATTAAGACGGATGTCATCGGTGACCTTAACCAGAGCAGTAGGTAACTGTGCTAAACAATGAATACCTTTAAGATGTGAAAGGAGTCGGCGATTTACAAAATGTTCAATAATTTTAGACAAAACAGGGAGTATGGAAATGGGGCGATATTGTGAAAAATCAGTAGGATTAGGTTTTTTGGGAAGGGGAATTACATGGGCAAGTTTCCAACATGAAGGAAATGTGCCCGAGGAAAATGAGAAATTTAATATACTAGAAAGGATCGAAGCAATGGATTCCGCGACGAGCATAAGCATGCCTATACTAAGGCTATCTTCAGCAATGGCCTTCGTCTTAATAGATTTCAGATAGGCATCATAGGCAAGTGTCTCTTGCGGAGAAATGTTACCAAGCTCAAAGGGAGGTGAATCGGGGTGTGACTTATTAGCAAGAAGAGATAATGTAGATTGACTTGTCAACGCAATAACCTAGTGATTCAGTCATTTGGTTACATAATATACTATATAAAAATAATCTGCGAGTTAAAAAAATTGATGACTATAAATTTTAATGTGCTCTTTCCGAATTTCAATTTCGCCGTCTCGTGTACTGCCCATTGGCGTATTTAGGGGGGTGGCCGGGTGAGCCGTGCCCACCCCAATATGGTCTAGTGCCCACCCCAGGATTTTGGGTAACCCATAGAAATTCATGACTTCATCTCATAGGCCAGGGCCAGGCCCCACCCAGGCCCCGTCTGAAAAATAATCTTAGATACGCCAATGGTACTGCCGCCGCCATATAAAAAAAAACACAAATAAATGGACAACATCCTTTTTAGGGTTCCGTAGTCAACTAGGAACCCTTATAGTTTCGCCATGTCCGTCTGTCCGTCGGTCCGTCTGTCCATCTGCCCGTCGGTCCGTCTGTCCATCTGTCCGTCTGTCCGTCTGTCCGTCCGCGGCTTAGCTCCGTGATCATTAGTAGGTACTAGAAAGCTGAAATTTGGTATGAGTATGTGTATGTATCACGCCGACAAAACGGTAGAATGAAACAAAAAAAAAATTTTTTTCGGGTACCTCTCAAACACCTAAAGTGTCGTTGAATAGGTCTTTTAAAAATAATAGGGGTCTCCAAACATTATTTTTTGATAAAGTCAGCAGTTTTGTAAATATTCGCTCCGAAAATAAAAAAAATAGCGTCCCTAGCGTACTTTCAATGAAAACTATATTGAACAAAATCGGTCGAGCCGTTTTTGAGTAATCGTAAAATTTCATAATTTTCTTAAAAGGACGTAAGTTGACTTCCAGAAGGTAATAAATTTTTTTTTTTTTTTTAATAAATTTTACGATAAAAACACAATCTTCATTTCTCTAGTTATTTTGAGCAACGGAAACGGAAGTTGTCGATATCGAATCATGAAATCCATATCTGTCCTATTCCTAGTATGTAATCTAAACAATCGAAAATTAATTGTCATGCGACGTCTATAGGTTAAAATGTAAGACATTAGTACATGCTAGGTCCATGGTTAAAATAATCCGTGCTTCGATAGTACTCTATTTATTTCCTTATTGACATAGGTACCTGTGCTAACTCGGGGCACACTCTAGGGATTTGATATCCATAAAAAAGATTACTATAAAACGGTGCCGACATGATATTGTCTAATGAAGTGGATTCATCTAGATCGCAATCTTTAATACCGACGAATATGGAAAAATATTGATTGTATACTTACTATGAAAATTATTTAGAATAAACAAATAATTACACGCTTTAATTTGTTTATATTGTTTTCATTCTGAAATGAAGAGAAAAAAATAAATATTTATGTTGATTAACATTTAGATGTTGACAGTAACATCGATACATTTATTTGTCGATAAAATATTTTGCTACATTACTTTAGTATCGGTGCCCCGAGTTAGCACATTGTATGCTTATTGATTTTCATACAGGTTTGTTCTCCTTACCTCTATCGTCAATCCTTCAAACCTCTTTTCAGTTTCTGACAGTTTAAAAATACTTAGGAACTTTAAGACATTTTACAGATTTCTATTAGTTTTGCTATTAACTTTATTTTATATAGGTACTTACCCGTAATGAGTAAACTCACACTCATATTTTACAGCTGCGCATTACTCACAGTAGTTCTCTTCATAATATTTTCGTACCTAATGACTACAGTGAATCCAGCGCGCATCCATAATTCCTCTGATGTAAATGAAAATGACACTGTAACACCTGAAAATGATGTTTCAGAGAAACCCTCACGGAGGAAAGTTATAGTTTATATAGACGATGATGATACAATAGATAATGATGAACGGAAGGCCGCAGAAGATGTTACCGTTGAATGGGTGGATGTAAAAAGAAATGTAGTGAAGTCGAATCAGGATAGAAAAATAAAACTATTGAACGACGCGCGAAAAGGTGGAGAAACAGTTAAAATTAAGAAATCTATTCTTCCAGTGCCCAGATGTTCCAGTTTTCAGACAAGTCGCACAGTAAGTCTGTTTAAAAATAAACTCAACTAATATTTTGCTAACATTATCAAACATTCGTCCACGCTATTTTAAAATTTAAATATAAGTAGGTAAATTGTTACGAAAAATAATTGCATTAGGCTATAATTAGTCTGACCTTTGAAGTTCTTGGTTTAAACAGATAGTTGGTAGAAGTATTGGCCTAAGGGATACAAAACTAAATGGGGGAAAGTTTCTTTGCCCGGCAGTTTACGTATTTCGGCTGAAAAATATACTTAATAATAACAATTAAGTCGCCTTATGTTAACTTGTATTGATATACATTATAATTTCGTTTATAAATGCATTAGTAGAGTATGCCATATGCAGCAAAACAGGCAGATATTGAAGTGCCGAGTGGATAGGGTAGAATAGCGGAGGAGAAACTGAAGGAAGCACCTTAACATTACGAAAAAACTTGGCAACTTGGATAAAACTTGTACTTATCTCCATTATATGTTATTATATCTCTAGTAGATACAATAGTTGTAACACTTTATAACGCTAAATATGCAAATGTTCCCCCAAGGTTGGTTTCAGATGCAAACAAAGTAGTAATACTAGTAAAAAGAAAGAGCAAAGATATTGAATTATTGTATTAAGCGGTAGGTGAAATTGTCAGAAAAGGTCCGACACGACGTAACGATATTCCTCAACATTTGGTTAGAAATTGCATTCTCTTAGAGGTGACTACCAGTAGCACAGTCCGGTAGGGCCTTGTAAATGTTTGGGGAAACGCCAAGGCAATTCATGTCATGATAAGTAACATAACATTGTATTCGTTACAGAGATCAACTGGAGCAATCTTAGTTGATGCAACATTAGAAAGTAATCTAACAGCAATAAACGGCACATCATCCTCAAAAAGTTCAAAAGGTCGTAGATCGATCAAGGAGCAAAGGAAAAAGAAACAAGGTATTGTCATCTTGAGAGTTATTGGTGATGAAGGGAAACCAAGAATCGAGGTTGTTCTATATCCTAAACGCTTAAAGGGCAAAAACCTCAAAAACCATGATTACATAAGAAATCAACTCGGCAAAAATTCAATATTAAATATATTGCCTGATGATACGGCAATTTTCGAAAATGGAGATTATTCGTATAACAAGGATACGAACCAAATAGCAGAATCAAATAAAATTAAATATGCGGAAATCTCTGAGATACCGAAAACTACAGAAAATATATTGAAAAGCCTTGGGATAAAACCAATAAATACCTCTAAGGATTCTCATGGCAATACAAAACTGAGCACGTATTTATTGCCTACCCTGCCTACTGTAATACAGAACTCGTCTAGAGAGTTAGCACTTGACGATGATAACACGCCAATTAAGATTCATTACGACGAAAACTTTAAGTCAGACATAATAATGGATGAACACCGACCGATGTTACCTACACTCTCTTCCATAACGACGGACGCATCAAGTGAACTAATCAGTGCGAAGAATAATAGAGAAATTGAGATTAATAACAGCGAACGAATAAATTCGGACGTAATAGTTGAACAGACGGCACAGACACAGTCTATAACATTACTTAATCAATTTTCCTTACCTACTGATAACACACCTACACCTACCGTTATGAACAAATCAAGAGAAGTAACACTAGCGATTAATATGGACCAGAGTAGAGAATTGGAAGAATCAGATACACTATTAGATGATCAGATGGAACAGTCTGTTATGAAACTAAATGCATTTTTGTTACCTACAATAACGGGAATGACATCAAGAGAAGTAACACCAGCGATTAATATGGACCAGAACGGAGAATTAAAATCAGAAATACTATTAGAAGATCAGATGGAACAGTCTGTAACGAAACTAAATACATTTGTGTTACCTACAATAACGGAGAAGACATCAAGAGAAGTAACACTTGCGATTGTTAATACCCAAAATAAAACAGATTATGAAGAATTAATAGAAATAGAATCAGACAAAATGGTTGAAGTGAACTTAAAAGTAAAATCAGAAATACTATTAGAAGATCAGATGGAACAGTCTGTAACGAAACTAAATACATTTGTGTTACCTACAATAACGGAAAATTCACCAGGAGAAATAACCCATGCGATTGATAATACTCAAAATAAAACAGATTATGAAGAAACAATACATAGAAATAGAATCAGACAAAATGGTTGAAGCCAACACACAAAGTTTTCTGGACTCCATTACTCCAAAGTCTGATATCGTCAGTTGGAGCGTATAGATATAATAACGGATAGAAAATCAAATGAAAAAGCTACTTATGATTCAGATATAGAACTTACTTCAACCTTACCAACAGATGAAACAGTTGAAATGAGTGGTGTGTTTCCAGAGTAACGAAACATTTACAAGTGCAAACACTCCTGAAAATTCTTAAAGTTTATCAGACAGTTAGGGAGTCCAATCCCGCATCAGAATCACGATCCCTCAAGCCCGCGGGATTGAGGTCATCGATCCCGTGGTGCCCGCGGGATTTAGGTCATCGATCCCGTGGTGCTCGCGGGATTTAGGTCATCGACCCCGTGGTGCCCGCGGGATTTAGGTCATCGATCCCGTGGTGCTCGCGGGATTTAGGTCATCGATCCCATGGAGCCCGCGCGATTGAGGTTACCGATCCTGCGGTTTCCGCGGGATTGCACTTCTTTTTTTTTTGTTTGAATAGTAAGTAGACAGTTTTTTGCACTTAACGAATGTTTTCAAACTTCACAGAAGTTTTTGAACACAATAGAAACCTTACATTTATTGTTAATCATTTTAAAAGGAATAAGGCCTCTTTGTGCAATACGTTAGTTAAGCTGTTAATTTAGGCACGTTCTGTCGACACTAGCAATTAGTGACTTGAATAACCCCCCTATCATTTGTAAACATTAATTTCAAAGCTATAACAAATAAGGCAATGTGCTTTATGAATAAAATATCTATGCCTCTATTTTACTTTAATCGGCTTCGTCATTCGGATCTGGTGTAAAGGTATCAGTAATTATTGAGTATTAGTACGTTTAATGTAGCTAGGATTACTTTTGAATTACTCAACCTCCTGACAGTGTACACCTGATAGTTGGTTATTGGTTAAAAGTTGTATTTTTTTCCCTGTTAAATATTCTGTTCGGGAGCATAATGGTGTAGTCAACTGCAAAAATATATTAAACACGACTAGCCCGTTAAAAACTTCCTTTTTAGGAACCTTTTATTTAACTTGCAATGTATGTATGCATAACTATCTATATATAACAATAAAACAGGATTTAAAATACTAACTATAAACTAAGAACTCAGTAACTAAAATATATGCTAAATATATGCTATATAATAACTGTTTGTTCGGGTGGAATCATGCAACTCAATTTTGAAGCAGATATCTTGAACTGATTGAGCTGAAATTTTGTATACCTAACTTTGATGACAATACAATAATATGGTACCTGAGGTTGGTCTTATAATGGAGCCGGAAGGTGGTTCTAAGAAACTCTGTAATAGATAAAGCAATACTACCGAGTTTGAGGTCTTTAGAATCGTCTTCGAAAGTACAGTCGACTATAAAAGCTTGTCACAAAAATTAAAATGTTGACAGAAACTTATTTTCTTTACGGCATTAGGTACTGCAGCGTATATCTTGGGACCCCTGCTTTAAGGTATCAGTCAGCAGAGCCTTGCCTCAGGTTATCTCTCCCGCTCGTTCATTACTGCAGCAACACTACTGACGGTTTTCGTCTGGTCTTCGCAAAAGTTTGCAGGGGTATTTTATTGTTTGATTGTGTAAAATGCGACTCGAATGGTCGGGGTGGAGTGACAGGACCGTCTGTAACCTTACCATGAGTTAAAGTGACCGTGCTCGCTAGCGACAGCGTAAACGATTTGTATGGAGAATAGTACAGCGCACCTGGCGGTTAGTTTGTAGAACTACAATTCTCCACCCTTTACGTAGTCGCTAGCGAGTACGATTACTGTTAAACTCATGGTACTCACTGAGGCGCACCGCTATGAACGCACGCCGAACAAAAGTGGAAGGCGGCACTGATGTACTGGTGCGCGCTGTTTTGAAGGCTATTAGCGCTGCTCACGGCGTGTAGTGAGCCCGTCCTGATCCAGCAATCTACGAACGGTCGTCGGAGAAACAGTATGTACTTTTAAAGTAAAACGAGATAAAGGGATAAGAACAGAAGTTGCATCTAAAATGTATGTTACCAGGGTGATTTCAAAGAGACTGTTATTGAGATTTATACTAGCGACCCGCCCCGGCTTCGCACGGGTATAATGCTGATAAATTATGCATGTTTTATACATATAAACCTTCCTATTGAATCACTTTATCTATTTACACATCAACATTCTTTACGTAGTTTGAAAGATCTAAGCATACATAGGTACAGACAGACAGACATACAGACAGACAGAGACAGCAGGAAGTGACTTTGTTTTATACTATCTAGTGAAGTAGTGGTGGTATAGTTATTAATCCAAATGGGTCAGTAGAGAGAAAACGAAAACTATAAGGGATAAGGAAACCTGCTAGGAACCATGGCGTCGATTTTAGATTTAATAGAAACTACATTCAATTTTTTTTATATATCTCATACGTAACCGGGAATTGAACCTGGTATTTTTAAAGTAAACAAACAAGAACTGAATAAAATGAGATAAAGGGATAAGAATAGAAGGTGTCTCAAACAGAAGGTAAAGTAAAAAAAAATGGGCATGTGCGAGCCCGACTCGCGCATGAAGGGTTCCGTACCTATACATATTATATAGTCTATAACAAGTTTGTTGTATGGGAGCCCCCCTTAAATATTTATTTTATTTTATTTTTAGTATTTGTTGTTATAGCGGCAATAGAAATACATCATCTGTGAAAATTTCAACAGTCTAGCTATCACCGTTGTTGAGATACAGCCTGGTGACAGACGGACGGACGGACGGACGGTCGGACGGACGGACAGACAGCGAAGTCTCAGTAATAGGGTCCCGTTTTTACCCTTTGGGTACGGAACCCTAAAAAGTAAAAAGGTGATAAAGGGATAAGAAGAGAAGCTGTTTCTAAGATTTATGTTACCAGGGTGCAGTGCCGGATTAAGCCAGCGCGGGGCCTGAAGCAAATTCTATCAAGGGGCCCTTAGACTGTTTTAGGTAAAGTACTTATCGAATTTATGGTATTAAATAAAACAAAACTGTTACAAACACACTTTTCTTGATTTAATTTGCAAATGGGCAAATTTATAAATAATGCTGTTGATATCGACTTCTCGGAGTAAATCATGTTCAATATTTATTAAAGTGAGATGATTAAGACGTTGTTGGCTCATCGTGTTCCTCAATTAATTTTTAACATGTTTTAATGTTGAGAAAGATCGTTCACCACTGCAGTTGGTGATCGTGCGAGACAAATAAGTGCGCAAAGCAATTTCGACGTTCGGGAAACAAGATTGTAAAGAATTATTTATGGAACAGCTTGTAAACCTGCATTTCCAGAGCCTCATGACTCCTGCTGTCGATAATACTAGCCACATCAGAATTGAGCATTGCAGCGAACTGCACTAATTCGTCGCCCAGACTGTCCTCTGATCTGCGTAGCACTTACTATGGTTGCAGATTTTTTAAATTTCTTCTGGTGGAAGAGATTTTAGCTCTCGGAATATTCCGAGAATGCCAGCAATTTTATGATAACTGTTCATTCGTTTACCTAAAACGGTGAGTACGTTAGCAATAATAACAATAAACACATGAATTTCTTACTTTATAAGGTTGGCTACGGTCAAATCTTTCAGATGAACCCAGCAACTGCTCAGAGTGAAAAGTAATAATAATTTCTTATTTTATCTTAAAAATATCTTACCTTATGCACAGTTATTATCGTTGAATACTTTTCTCTTCTTGACTACGTAACAACACTTCTATTTAGTATATTTAAAGAGATAACTGAATACATAAAAAAATCTGTTGCACCGCTATATTATGTAAGAAAACAACACAATTAATATCATTCCTTACAGATTGGTAGTCAATATAACCCCTTTCAAATCGGTCGGGTTATTGCGACTAGCACGGAGAAAATATAAGGGAATGACCCGTTTTGTTTAGCAGTACCACGCAGTACTGCTAACTTACGTGTAGCACCGTGTAGTGCGGTGCGAAACATGATTTTTGGTATAACCCATGTATGGCTAGCAGATAGAAAAATAAAATTATAGTTGATAATTTTGATTATTTTTCATGCAAATATTTTCTTCTTAGTAATTGTGACTAAATCCAATATATAAATCATACTTTTTTATGGTCAGAAAACGTTGGTGCGCGGGGCCCTCAAATGCGCGGGGCCCGCAGCATTTGCTACTCTTGCTTCGTGGCTAATCGGGCACTGCCAGGGTGATTTCAAAGAGACTGTTATTTAGATTTACAAGTAGTTCCATAATTCTTGTAGCAAATAAACTTAACTTCGTAATGATTGGGAGGGCGTTGACGTGATAAAGCGGCTATGACGTTAGACGCCCTGGGCCCTAACACGTGTACAAATTGGCTGGAATCAGACTTGTCGGAAGAAGGGATGTAAGTGGAGTTAAATTCCTTAGGTAGATACCACGTTTCTTGTTTCGAGTGCCGTAACGTAAGATAAAACAGTATCCGTCTATTAAGACGGATATAGGCTTAGCACACATTATCTTACCAAGAAAAACGCCTCAGTGCATACATTTATAATCGACACCCTCTTTTTAGGGTTCTGTACCCAAAGAATCCGTCCGTCCGTTCGTCTGTCTGTCACCAGGCTGTCTCGTGAACCCTGAAAGCTAGACAGTTGATGAATCGCGAACCGATTCAGAAACCGCATCAGAAATGAGGAGATTCGCAGACGAGCCAAGGTCATTAGCAAACCGGGTAAGCAGGCTAAAGTGGCAATGGGCGGCGAAGGTCATTAGCAAACCGGGTAAGCAGGCTAAAGTGGCAATGGGCGGCGAAGGTCATTAGCAAACCGGGTAAGCAGGCTAAAGTGGCAATGGGCGGCGAAGGTCATTAGCAAACCGGGTAAGCAGGCTAAAGTGGCAATAGGCGGCGCACGTAGCTGGAAGAACCGATGGGCGTTGGGGCAGAAAGGTTGTCGAGTGGAGACCGCGTACCGGCAAGCGCAGTGTAGGGCGGCCACCCGCAAGGTGGTCGGACGACCTGGTTAGAGTTGCGGGGACTCGTTGGATGCGGGTCGCTGCTATCCGGCCCATGTGGAAGTCTATTGAGGAGGCCTGTGTCCAGCAGTGGTCATATATGGCTGATATGATGAACCGATTCGAAACACGTCGAACTATATTCGACATATAAGAAGATTCACGGGAGCTATTTATCTAAAAAAACTGGGGTTGTCTATGCTGCACTCTTTAATTCCTTATATTACAGTCTGACCAAAAAGAGTAGAAATTAAAAAGTGGCGATACTGTAATGTCGTCCCCGTATTCTTAGATTGATTAGAAAGGAACGACACTACAGTATTGCCACTTTTTAATTTCTACTCTTTTTGGTCAGACTGTAACCGTAACCGTATAGACTAGTTTCTAACTGTAATATAAATCGTAGAGCCTGATACAAAAAAAGATACTTAAGATATAAATAAGACTTATATTTCAACGCTTACCCTTATAGTTACGTTGTAAACTTGTGCTCCCCATCAATCTTGATTTACAGCGCTGGAATATGTAAATAGAATTGATTGTTTTAAAATGGATAATTAATATTAGTTTGTGTTGCAAAACACGAAGTGCTATATGAAAGTGGGATCAAAGTCCGTCTACACTTGATAATGGTCTGAATCATGGTATAAGAACATAAGGTATGGCATTCCGGAATGACAGACGAGACTTTTGTCGTCATCCCGCTGTGATTGGTCGGTTGGTTCTGTCCATCCGTATCTGTTGCCAGTGGTGTGTCATACCACTCGTTACCTGTATGAATCTCATAAAATCGTAAGTGATTTTAATCAATTACTACGACAGAATAAAACTCAGTCAAAGACTTTGCGGCAAACAATTTTCTGCTTACAATTATTTTGTTACCATAAAGTGGTAACTAATCAGTGACGTAGAAAGTCTCACTAGCCGGAGAGTCATGCCTTATTTTTAGGGTTCCGTACCCAAAGGATAAAAACGGGACCCTATTACTGAGACTTCGCTGTCCGTCCGTTCGTCCGTCCGTCTGTCACCAGGCAGTTGAAATTTTCACAGACGATGTATTTCTATTGCCGCTATAACAACAAATATTAAAAATAAGATAAAATAAATATTTAAGGGGGGCCCCCATACAACAAACTTACAGATAATGGTACGGAACCCTTCGTGTGCGCGTCCCACTCGCATTTGGCCGGTAATTTATACGAATGGCGGCAAACAATTTTCTGCTTACAATTATTTTGTTACCATAAAGCGGCAATGCCTTATTTTCTTATACCATGGTCTGAATAAAGCTGGGCTCGCTCGGAATCGGGTCGATCTAAAAGGTAACAATAATTCTGTCGCTTATTATAATGTGAACTCGAAAGGGTTTTAAAATGTCCCTATTTGTGGACTCCGCGGGCATAAAATTTACATGTTTATATTCTTTTTTATAGAGATTGAATATCAACCGGAGACATTCATAAGCAGGCTTGTTTTAAGTCCGAAAAAACACCGTTACCCTTATAACAACTTTCGTGAGATATATTTTATTACTAGTATTTCGTCGTTGAGTGACCAAGTTACCGCGCCGCTGTACGGATAGCAGTCCCTGATGAAGAGCTCCATACGAGTTCGAAACATGTCGGGCCGTTCCTGACAATTTCATGTGAGTGTAAACCGCTTAATACAATAATTGAAACACCTCGCGAACAAAGTCGCGGGAAAATCTCAATTGTTAAATACCTGAATAATTGAATAATGTAAACATCTAATTGAAAATTCCAATGTTGATAATTCCAATTTCCTTTTCTCTAATATGCAATGAAATTTCGTCATAGCGTGCATTATAACAGGCTTCGAAGTATCACGTTGGGCGGAACAACTTGAGACAACTGTGAACGAATTTCATACAAAATTTAAGACCTAAGCCAGGAAGTATTTTTTTTAAAACATGGTGCCTGTGTTCATGAACAGACTAAACAGCTAAATTATATTTTTTATACTTGCAGACTTTAATCTGTCAATCTTTTTAATCCTTTAACAAAATTCTATACTCTATGGTACCCGCTACAGAACTTTAATATTCATAAGACATCTCTCTACACAACTCTAATAATTTCAAAAAGAGAACATAAGCTTATTTGATGCTCACTGATTGGTTGAAAGTAAAGCCTGACCAGAAATATATGAGGATTGTCAAGAGGGCGCTATTTATAAAATTTATATGGCAACAATTTTGCAACCAATCGCAACCCACTATAATAATATTAGTTTAAATAACTGTCAGTTCCACTACGTTAACCTCGTAATATTAGGTCCTTACATATGAAATTGGCGTTTGGCGAACTGGTAACTTTGGTTCAAAATAATGTGGCGTTCGGTTAGGAATTCCAAATTCAAATTTATTTCAAATTTAAGACCATGTATTGCTGTGTTCGAATTACGAAATTTATTTGTTATCGCGTCATTTGTTTTTCTTTCACATCGTTCTGTTCACAATATGGAGAACTTAAAATATCATTATATTTACGAATATGACCTCACCTCGGCACCAGTGCTGCAGAAACGGCTCGTAGGATTAACAATGCGTATGTGGAAGCTACTGCTAAAGAAAATACGGTACGTTATTGGTTTCAACGTATCCGGTCTGGAAATTCTGACCTACAGAACAAGCCCCGTGGACGGCCGGAGACACAAGTTGATAACGAAGAATTAAAAGCAATTGTGGAAGCAGATCCATCGCAAACCACATCAGAGTTAGCGGCAGGCTTCTGTGTGAGCGATAAAACCATTTTGATTCACTTGAAATAAACTGGAAAAGTGAAAAAACTTGAGAAATGGGTACCGCATGAATGGTCAATCGATTTGGCCCACTGCTGCTTCAGGACAACGCTCGACCACATACGTTTGACGGCCGCAAAACGAAGGGAGCTGCGACTGGAATGTCTTCGACACCCACCATACTCCCCGGACCTTGCTCCAACTGATTACCATTTTTTTCGGAATTTGGACAACTTCATGAAAGGAAAACAAAAAAATTCTCACGAGGCTGTCCAAACGGCCTTCAAAGATTTTATTGATTCTCGCTCACACACTTTTTTTAGTAATCAATGAACTACCTTCGAGATGGCATAAGTGCATAGATAGCCATGGTACATACTTTGACAAAATAAAAAAATTGTTTCATAAAAAAAATCGTTTTCATTTCTGCCATATGAAACGCCAATTTCATATGTAAGGACCTAATATCATTTAATGGAATGCACTTTTTTCCTGACTGTTTTTCGTGTAGTAAACACGTGCACACTTTATTTATAATCTTACGTCCACGACTGTGAATGGTTTTCGGCATCTTCTTTGGATAATTTTAAATATTTTTCTTTTAAAGAAAGCACCACGAATGTTATTGACATTATTGACAAACCATCATAAATTTTTTTTACAGAAAAAAGAACCGACTTCAGTAAAACTAAAAAGCCAACAATAACCCGTTCAAGTACAGATTACAATTAAGGGGCTCCCTACAGAAATCAGCCAATTTGATGATTTTTACATCGTATCTAGTTTGTGGATTATAGAGTTATAATGTCCTACTTAATATATATTGTAGTATGGTCTATGCTTAACACTTTGTAGTGACCCGAATTTTGATTTAACGACTGTGTATTTTATAAAAAAATATTCGGTGAAGGACCAAAAATACACTAATCTCGTTTCTACTTTTATCCCCGGTGTATATGTAGAAAATATCTTACATTTTATTGTTCTAAACCATATTCCACAAAATTTGTTGTGAAGATTTTTCTATTTTTCTCAATACTTTTCGAGAAAAACGCAAAAAACCGTTTCCACAACTTTTTCCCCGAAAAAATCGTAAACTTTGACGGCCTGTATCTCAAAGTCAGTGACATGTGAAAGGTACTTGATACGGTATTTTGTTGTGGAAAAACTATGTTATTATGATTAGCTATTTATAATATGGGAAAATCTATCGCAACAGATCGAAGGTCATTGAGAGCGGGGAGCCCCTTAACTCACCCTTCGAAGTCGATCCCAAACCACTCAGTTCTTATATTTATATATTATAGTTTACGTGAGGTTTGGCACC
The DNA here is from genome assembly GCA_905147355.2 of Apotomis turbidana. NCBI lineage: Eukaryota > Metazoa > Arthropoda > Insecta > Lepidoptera > Tortricidae > Apotomis > Apotomis turbidana. Next base: position 4,824,407 of record LR990285.1, read on the forward strand.
GACTTCGAAGGGTGAGTTAATTGTAATCTGTACTTGAACGGGTTATTGTTGGCTTTTTAGTTTTACTGAAGTCGGTTCTTTTTTCTGTAAAAAAATTTTTTTTTTTGCTTTTTAGTCCACCAAATCCTATTTACTGAATGTAAATTCTTGACTTTATCAATAAATTACCGAAAGCGCCGTACATGTCCCTATAACATTTGAAGAGTTCCCTCGATTTCTCCAAGATTCCATCATCAGATCCCGACTTAGTGCCAACGGGACCAACTCGGGGTTAATCCTTTTGATAAAAAAAAAAATTGAAAATCGGTTCACGATTCTCTAAGATATCGAGTAACATACATAGAAAAAAAAAAAAATTTGTTCGAATTGAGAACCTCCTCCTTTTTTGAAGTCGGTTAAAAATCATTGCTAGTGTAAGAAATCAGTTCCAGTGAAATTCCGCAATATGGCGCATCCTCATATATTTCTGGTCAGGCTTTACTTGTCAAATAAATTCACCAATCACGAGGCACCCGCCATGGCCATCGCGATCATGTTTTTTTTAATAGGTCAGTTTTAGTTGAACGAAAAAGGTTACATCAAAAATAAAAAATCATAATTTGAGAATGACGATTAAAGTAAAAAATGTTTTTCTGAGTTTTGCTCGTATAAAAAGTATCGTATGCAATAGTTACACAATTAGGTCTTAAAGTCTCGTACCTTACATAGGCCACTCGGCAAGCCTCGTGACCTAAACGCGGTACTCGACTTTAAGAACCTCCATTGTGCAACGATTACATAAAATACTATTTATTAACTGGTGTATTTGTTTGAGAAAATGCCTAGCCGTGAAAAGGGCTTGCCGGCTTCGTATCACTATCCAGCCTCCCTACCGTCGGCCGCGTATACCTACTCACCCAAGCTCTTCTTTCCCGGCGTCTGCAGTAATGTACTATTAAACAACTATCGACAACTACACGGTGCTTAGTTATTATGTACATTATAGAGCGGTTTACCTATGCGGTACCAGGCGCGCAGAACAGAAAGGCTGTTGCAACTGGCGAGAGCGTTCCCACGTGCGCACCGGCCTGCCTTGAACGACCTTGCTGGTAAATATGCCGATATACTTATGTAGTGAGTGTTATTTTTATCACATTTTAAACATTAGATCATGCCTTAATGCGATATTTCGGCAAACCTAGATCAGGGGGCCTATGATGGTTGCGGTTATCCCGTGATAAATAAGTGACAAAGCATCTGTCACTCACACTCGCATTTGGTCAAAACGTGTAATTCAAAAGTATAATTTATAAAAAACTGTATCAATTTTTTAATTTTTTTAAAGACTGGTAGTGTATATGTCGCGGTCAAAAGTGTGAACTGGTCAAAAGGACTTTTAACCGACAAAAACAGGCAAAACTGCTTTTGACTGAGCGTGTTGGTCAAAAGTAGTTTAGCCTGAAATTCATTGGTTAATATACTTTTGACTGTTACTATCAGTCAATAGTACTTTTGACCGCAGGCACATTCGTCCCTTTATCTCGATATTATTTTAATCCGACTCGGCCGGGTTAGGTTAGTTTTTTTTTATATCCCTAATTGACTGAGCGTGTTGGTCAAAAGTAGTTTTGCCTGTTTTTGTCGGTTAAAAGTCCTTTTGACCAGTTCACACTTTTGACTGCAACATATATAGTAAATGCGTTTTCAAATAACGTAACCAACCTTAAATCAAGAGTCATAATTCTCACCAGCCAGGGAGTTATCTAGAAAAGAATAAGAGTGATGTCTTGCACTTCTCAACAAGGGTATTCTGTCCCAACTCCGAAACATTGTTTCCCATCTGTAACGTTTCGCCAAATTTTCATTTGTCCGAAAGTATTTTTTTTTTGAAAACCGTAATATTTTCAGGATTTTATAAAAATTGTTTTAAGGCACCCATTTGGTTAGGTTAGGTTTGTTTTATAATTATTCTGAAAACTGACCAGTTTTGAAAAAAAATATGGGTTTCGTTCGGATAAATGAAAATTTGGCGAAACGTTACAGATGGGGAAAAAAAATGTGTTTCTGATAGGTAACCCTCAACAAGAGTCTTTATTGCACTCCTCAACAAGAAAGAAATACCAATACAGATAACACTTAGCATTACAACAGAGACAAACAGTAGGCGATCTTATCGCTACAGAGCGATCTGTTCCAGACAACCTTTGGGTAGCGGATTAATAAATTAAATGATAAATAGAGCCAGGGAGATATATGTACAGGGATAGAGAGAGATTCAAAACGCCTCAACTACTCGGTAAGTATAATATCAGTTTTCGAATAGGTGCCAAGAACAGTAAAGCTATTGCAGCTGGATAGCAGACCATATCATATTAGGTAAGAGATAGGTATTCCCTGTTGGACCAGTTCTCTAAGCTAAGCAAGTCCAGGAGCATTGCACCAGAAGAATGTCGGCATGAGACGCCATACTTTTCATACTTCTATTTAAGCTAGGAAGTATATTTTTGATAATGTCAATATGTTTAACCCCCGACGTAAAAAGGGGTGTTATAAGTTTAACATACATGTGTATCTGTGTCCAAACGGATTAACCAATTTGAGTGTGTTGTTTACTCGAAAGACATGACCCTCGATATATTTGGTGAAATAAGACTAGTAGTTTCAAAGATATTCAGATTTAATTGGAACAAGCGAGTCTCAGCCAATATTGAAGCTAGGAATTCCAAATTTTGTAGCTATGCTCAGTTTTAGTAGCATTTTCTGTCATTCATTGAATGAGAGTGGTGTGAGGGTGGTCTCGTGGTAACCAGCTACTTGTATCGCGGGTGTTTCGAATTTTAAATATAGGTTATATAACGTAGCTTTTGAATTGATAGTTTAATCTAGGAATCTCTAGGTATACCTATGTTTTAAGGTAGTTTACTTTGACGTTCTGGTGGAATACCCCCATAACGTTCGCTGCTCTTTTCTATATGATTCAGTGATCTAAAAGAGAGGGGAGGAAGTGTGATAGAGGTTTCCTGCGATCATGAACGGTTACTTTATCTGAAACACTAACTTTTGTTTCCCATCTGTAACGTTTCGCCAAATTTTCATTTGTCCGAAAGCCATTTTTTTCCGAAACTGTTAATTTTTCAGAATAATTATATTTGAAACCTAACCTAACCTGATGGGTTCTTTTAAACTGAAAATATTACGGGATTATGGAACAATATATACTTTTTTTTTTTTATTAAAGCAGTAACGTCTGCTAACGTAAACTAAATGTTTACAAATGAAGCGAAAATTGAAAAATTTAATGACTCAGACAGGATTCGAACCTGCGTTTCCAACGGCTTTCCGGGCCAACACTGGCGTCCTCCCAATTGGACCACCGAATCAGATGTCAGAGTCATTGAATTTTTTAACCAGTTGCTTCGACATGCCTTAGGGTGGCATCGTAGCGCCATCTACCGTAAAGATTTAGAATCCTCCAGGTTCGAATCCTGTCCGAGTCATTAAATTTTTCAATTTTCGCTTCACTTGTGAACAATATATACTTTCGTGGGAAACAATGTTTGGGAGTTCTGATAGGATACCATAATAACTAGTAGGCTAATAACTAATGACAGTGGCGTTTATCGCGCGATAGACAAATGATAAAATGTGGCAACACGCAATCAATGTAGAGTGGTGTACCTACCAGGCGCACATAACAGAAAGGCTGTTGCAACTGGTCGAGAGAGCGTTCCCACGTGCGCGCCGGCCTGCCTTGAACGACCTTGCTGGCTATACAGTGTGTACGGCAATGTATAGCGCGTGTATAAAAAAAAAAACATTTTTAAGAGTACCGTACCTCAATTTTTTTTATTCCTTCTTTACTTGCAAACCCGAAGGGGCACTTTGCACTAGCGGGTACTGTCGCAGTGTGTCTCTGTGACACGTCGCCGAGATATACCTCAGAAGGTACGACGAGTTCCTAACATATTGCGTTGTTGCGGCACGAACGCTAAAGCAAGTCTAACTTGCACTGTTTTTATGCAATATAAGCAGATATATGGCCTTTATTTCTCAAAGCTGACGATGTTGCTTGATTGCCTAAAGGGTGTTGAATCTTGAGATACGGTAATCAGGAAAATACTCCAGTTCCAAGAAGGCATTTATTCAGACTGAATGACACTAAAGTAGCTTACATCTACCTACGTATATAATTTACATATACCTTATACGGAGCTGGGCAAAAGTCTGTCACGAGTACTACGAATCCCTGCAAAGACTGCAACAGTTATGGACGGACCTCGTCCATGGTGTCGTCAACCATATTCTTGAGTCGAGAACAAATTTCATGCTCAGCACCTTTGACTCGCGACTCTTTCTCGCGCGAGATATGCTACCTATCCCTTTCTGTAAGAGAGTGACGGGTGATGCTATGTCGCGCGACATGAGTCGCGAACCTTAGTTGTGATAGACAGGCAGCTATATGATGTCTTAAACGCTCACATATTTGTCGAGCGCACTGTAGCGCACCTACCAATGGAAAACTACCGGACTGACCCGGTTTCTTTGTTTTAATTTTTTTACAATTGCAGTTTGAAACTATTGGGCGCTACTCGTACACTTCACAGTCCGGGGCCTTGTCCACTTCCCCGTGTTATTCGATAATTTAGTCACGACTTAATTAGTACTTAGGCTTTTAGTGCAGTTTTAGCACTGAGCCTTGATTTTAACGTTTTGTGTAAAGAAGTGTGGAATTGTCGCTTCCGGTTTATGTCACGGAATGTGTACCTACGTCTAGACTCTGGCGGTTCCCGAAGTAGCTGCAGAGAGATTTAAATGAAGGTTACGGGCTTTCTGGAACCAAATATCACAGCATTCAATAAAATCACACTAAGTTATTATTATAAAGGCGAACGTTTGTGCGTGTGTTTATGTGTATGTTTGTTACTTCTTCACGCAAACACCGTTGAGCCAATTTTAATAAATTTTGGTATGAAGATAGTTGACACTTTGGATTGATGCATAGGCTACTAAATTTTTTCAAGTTTTTTTTTTTATTATGAAAAAAAATTGTCTTGTCGTGGAATGAGCGGATAACTAATAAGTTACTAACTAAATATCTTAAGGGCTTTCCAAGAAACGTCTAAATCATGTAAAACATAAATCTTTCTTTAATCTTTATTAATTTTATCTAATTTAAGTTCTAAAATGTACTGAGATGACAGGTGCCAAACGCACAAAGCTATTAGCAGGTTTAATATAATAGTAAGAACTTATTTATTGAACTAAATATTTTTTAAGGGCTTTGTATGAAAATTCCTAAATCATGTAAGGAAAGCGTAAATCTTACCTAATATAATGACAACTGATTGTTACTGTAAGTATATTACAATACCTTAATCCCAAAACGTCTTCAATCCACGATTATCTAATCTCAAATTGCTTTAAACTTAGCACCTATTAATACACATTCATGTACTCTGTCGTTTGTTAATTCACTACGGTCACAAAACCATCGTAAACAGACGTATTTTTATAGAAAACGGACATTCATCCAAATTTATGGTCATGATAAAATTAATTAAAAATCTATGCAAAAAAGTTACAACTACATAAAAACCAGCCCATCCAACTAAAATTGAACCACCGTTTGTATTGAACTGATCCTATTGTTATATAAGTCGGAAATGTAACAAAATGAATACTTGTGCTGTTAGAAAATTCTTCATTGTTCCAAATTGATACGTTGCATGTTGTATAACGTTTCTCAGCGCAGGCATTGTTTCCGAAACTTGTGAAGTACTTTGTCGTTCCAATTCTAATGCATTGCGGATATTGCAAATTCATTCACATCGACCAAACACTCTATGGTATGTTGATTAAAACTTGCAGGATTTTGACACATTATTATGACATGACATAAGCTATATTATAAATCTCGACATATATAAGTAGCTGGTTATCATGAGACCCCTCATTCAATGAGTGATATAGAAAATGCTACTAAAACTAAACATAACTCTACAATTTTGAATTCTTAGCTTCAATATTGGCCGAGCTCTTGTCACTTGTTCCAATGAAAGCTGAATGATTTGGAAACTACTGGTCGTATTTCCAACAAACATAGCTAAGAACCATCTCAACGGACAAGTCTTTCGATTAAAAAAAATCTCACTCAAATTGGTTCATCCGTTTGGGAGCTACGATGCCACAGACAGACACACAGATACACAAATACACAGAGGCACATGTTAAACTTATTACACGCTTCTTTTATCGTCAAAGGTTAAAAACGGGACCTAACTGCGTTGAAAAGGGTGATTATTTCATTGGCTCGACGTTTCGGACCTGATGTTGTACGGGATTAAGTCCCGTTTTGTTCTCGGCTGAGCGAGCACAGTGTCTCCGTTTCAGCATGGCCAAAAAAGCTTTCGTAAGAAATGTTTGTGTTGAGTCAGATTTGCAAAAATTTTCGAAATGGGGAATTGAATGGAATGGACGAAAATTTTAAAAGATCTTTAAGTTTTGTTTATAGGTTACAGATTTTTCCTGTTGCAATGCCCTTACAAGGCGGGAAAAATATTGCATATGTTTGAGCGATTTTATATGTCCATTCTGTAGAAAAAAGTTTTAAGCCTTTGTTTTGGACGGCCCCAATTTTGGAGCTTCCTTTAAATATTAAATTGAATGCATATAATCGATCCTTATCAAGTTATATATCCGCTCGATACATCTTATACGACTGTATAAAAACATAATTAGGGCAATTTACTTTCCGAATACCTTCCTAATAGCTGTTATTCACCGCCATTGAATTATTCGATAAGTAGAGTTAACATGCGATATATTGATTGTCCGAGCGAGCAACGCGAGCGAAGCGACTCTAATTCAGCTTGGCCAAAAATAATTTCGTATGTCAGATGGTCGGATGTCCGTCTATCCGGATTTCCGGTCCGGTTGTTCTCGCCTGCATGTCTCAACCGTTTCTTGTGAAAATTTGTGCGCAAACCTTATAGGTAGTCAATTATAAGGTACTTGTTTATATTGATTTTATATTCATTTAGTTTTTTTTTGTGATATTTCAGAAAATAAGAGAAATGATCGCGAGGTCCTCCGCTCACATAGCCACTAGTCTAATTATGTCAGGCTATCTTGATAGCGACAGGCAGACATGTGCGTCCAAAGGTCTAAACCTGACAAGTACCTGACTAGTTTAAGGGACACAGTTCTAATAAGAAAGCATATCAAATGTACATAAATTGTGATAAACCGTTACGTTACTTATAGTTGCCATTTATATCTGAAAATACACTTTTCACTTCTCATGCTCTAAAAGTTCGACTTTATGCTGTGCGTAGGCGACATAAAGTCGCTTTTTATGCTCTAGAGCATAAAGTAAAATCGTCGTCGAAGACCAAGGCGATCGGTCCAACAGCCACACGAACAACATAAAACTTTATAGAATAAACTTATTTTTTTTTCGTTTCGTTAGTATTCTAAGACCAAGACAAAATACCAACAGCCAAAGTACACAATAAAACTTCTTAAAATAAACTTGTAATTTTTATTTACCATCATTTATTACTTTTTATATTTATTTTTATTTTAGTAAATCAATATAGGTACTATATATTTAAACTACAACAATAATTTATCGCAGATCTAAAAAAAAAACTATTTTTTTAAATATTAATTAAATTTGTTTTTAAGTATAATATTTACATGATTGTTTAATTTTCTCGCAATCGAAGTGAAAAGTAGAGTGTGCAACTCGTCCATAAAACGCATTTTACACTCGACTTTATATTCATCCTCGCTCGCAAGCTCGCTCGGATGGATAAACGTCTCGTATAAAATGGTGCGTTTTATGCACTTGTTGCACAATCTACTATTTAATATGTTTTCTTCGAGGTCTACGTATAGGTCTCTACGCCTAAATAAAAAATTCTTAAGATAGTTTTACAAGTTAAGTTAAGTTCTTATTATAGTTAAGTACTTATCCTTTCTGAAAAAAAGACGAACTGTTGAGTTTCTTTCGGCGTTTCTTCTCAAAAGTGGTCACCTATGTTAAAGTGCCCTTGTGGCCTCCTTGCCGTATAAAGTTCATTATTTCATTAAACTGAACTTTTGGCAGAGGGCGATCGAGCGCAGTATACTAGGTGTTCGGAGGATTGATCGAATCAGAAACACGGAACTGCACTCCAAAACTGGTACCTATACTAGATGTGGGTGTCAAGACCGCGAAACTGAAATGGTACTGGGCTGACATGTCTGTGGCATGCATGAAATGTGGGCCACAATAGCAACCCAATGGATCCCTCAAGATGGATACCGCAACAGAGGCAGACCAAAAAGGAGATGGCGGGACGATCTGCACGCGCGCAGAGAATGGCGATGGAGAAAAGAAGGCCTGTGGGACACCTAAACAGGCTATAAAAAAAACCTTGACAGCGGCTGATCCACATTGTGGTATTTATCGTCAAGTTAGGAATTAAGAACGAGCGGGGATCCAAATGTAACGTTAAGTATTAACAAATCTCGAACACTCGGAGTAGTACTGAACATTAATATCTTTCTTCTCTCTTTAAAGTTGCCACCCATGTGACGATTTTCGAGAACCCATCAGCTTTTACTTAATTAAAGACAGCACAACACTTTAGCTTCTAATTTCACAAACACAAAGCTTACTGCTAAATGTATTTTTTTTTATGTGCATTCGTGTGTCCCTACCGTTGAACAAAGCCCGACGCCGAAATTAGTACGAAACCTCAACTTTCCTTGATTACATTAAAGGAATAATTAATATGTACCGAAAAAACGAGGAATACGAGACCGAGAAGTTGTGGGAAAGGTCGAAAGTTCTCGAAACCTTCGGAGTCCAGTTTCGGTAATGAATTTCACTCTCGGGAACTTGCCGGATCAAATTAAAAAGTTGAAATATCAAAACACGGTTTTTTAGGGTATTCATTTAGCTTTTATAAAGGTTAAGTAGCCTTATAATGGCGTTGAATTAATAAATTCAACGCACAAGGACAAACAGATATATTATTCTTGTAGCTATTTTAGAAATGTAATGTAGATACCTAATTATTGTAGTAAGCGGTTTACACTCACGTAAAATTGTCAGGTACGGTCCGACATGTTTCGAACTCGTATGGAGTTCCTCATCAGGGACTGCTACCCGTACAGCGGCGCGGTAACTTCGTGAGTTCAGTGAGTGTTCGAAACATGTCGGGCCATTCCTGACAATTTCACGTGAATGTAAACCGCTTAATACAGCAAAATATATCTCAGGAAAGTTTTAATAGGGCTAAATTCAAATTGCGATATGAGCTGATATTTTAACCGTACGTGAAGAGATATTATATGATACTTAAGTATTTAGGTATAACTACTGAACGTGTACGTGTTCCACACTAACTACTATAACCAGCACGTGCAAACAACATTATTACTTTAGGTACTTTATTATTTTCTTTACACGTAATTTACCTCGTTTGTCACATTTATTTTCTTGCTGAATTACAAAAAATAAATATTAAGGGACAATCTTACAAAAATCGACCTAGTCCCAAACTAAGCAAAGCTTGTACTATGGGTACTAGACGACGATATACATAATATACCCAAGAACAAATCATTGAGTTCATCACACAAATATTTGCTCTGGCCGGGATTCGAACCCAGGACCGCCGGCTCAGTAGGCAGCTGCACTAAAACCGAGACAACCGCCTCGTACTATTTTGTACCTAATGAAGTTTTTAGAATTACCAGTAATTGTACGAAACGCCGATTGAATTGTACCTATACCGAATATCGAAATGTCGAAAAGTAAAAGTACCAAGCAACTATAATTAGTTGGCAAAACTAAGATGGTGTTAGTAGTATAACATCTGTATTTTTATTATTTATTTACTTATATTATTCTGGAAGGTTTGTTCACCGTAGTCGGATAAAAAGTATCCTAGTTACCATCTTTGGATGCCCAGCTATCCCTGTACCAAAATTGGTTAAAATTTGTCCAGCCGTTTTGGCGTGATGAGAGCAAAAAGAAATTATGACCAACAGCTGGCGAAGCAGCCCATGCAAAACAAAAGACGATCCTGCATCAAAGATTTTCCCTGAAATCATGGCCACTCTGAACTGAATATCAATGCCAATCTAGAAAAATGAAGAAAACAATCAGCATTTTAAAAGGAATAAGGTATCTTAAGTGGATTAGTAATAGTTAGTAGTAGATAGGTAGTTTCTAAAGTTTGTTTAGGGCCGATTGTTCAATCACCTGATAAATTTATCTGCCAGTTAAAATTATTGCTATCCTTTTCTCCCGTCATATAAAAGAAAAGTGACAGCCAACATTTTTCTAACAGTTTTTTTTATCTGGTGATTGAACAATTGCCCTTAGTCAATTTATTTTTGCTGACGATGTAGTTCAGTATTTGCTCTTATAAAACCGCCATGTACTATTGTATAAAGGTTCTTTTTATCGATAAAAAATATATAGGTGTATAATTTTTAGATCTTGGTTTATATACATGTACGTAAATAAACATCTGCTGTCAATTGTACTCCCAGTAACTACATAGAATCTCGGCGAATTCTTGAAGTGAAACTTCTCCGGTAGCACTTAATATAAAATCCACTCCTGCTTGTTAGCTGCTAGTAGGAAATTGAAAAAGTTCCATTACCTAACTCAGTATTCATGTATTCCATCAGAAGTACGTGTTTTCATTTGAAGGGCGTCGTCATGTTACAACATATTAACTCGGAAGCTGAAGCTAGCTATGCGAATATAGTATACCTTTGAAGGGAAGGGATATTTTTGTGATGTAGGTACTTTCTTTTCGCATAATAGCACATTAATGCCGACGCCGGGAAAGAAGCGCTTGCCGGGTGAGTAGGTATGTGGTAGATATAGACGGCGACCGTAGGGAGGCCGGATAGTGATAAAGCCGGCAAGCCCTTTTCGCGGCTAGGCATTGTATATTGTGTATGTATACCTAGTGCTCTTTTCAAACATAGGCAATGACACAAAAAAATACAACACCCAAAAAAATATAATTCAGCTGTTTAGCCTGTTCATGAACACAGACGCCATGTTTAAAACAAAATTACTTCCCGGCTTAGGCCTTAATTTTTTTATTAAATTCCTTTACAGTCCTCTCGAGTTGTTCCGTCCGAAGCGTGATACTTCGAAGAACGCTCGTCATGCAGACATTTGATTGCATGTTTGAGAAAATACCTAAAATAAAATAAATTAATAAATATAAAGCGACAATCTTACACAAATTGACCAAGTCCCAAACTAAGCAAAGCGTGAACAAATATTCGAGTTCATCACACTATTATTTGCTCTGGCCGGGATTAGAACCTAGGCCCGCCGGCTCAGTAGGCAGGTGTACTACAAACTGAGCCAACTCATCATAATCATTAATCATTTCACTACCTTCTGTTGAATTATGATGATGCGTTGATGATGATGAGTGGTAGTACATCTGCCTACTGAGCCTGCGATCCTGGGTTCGAATCCCGGCTAGGACAAAATGAACTCGAATATTTGCTCCTTAGTGAGTTTTTTGTGTATGTATATCGTCGTCTAGTACCTTTAGCACAAGCCTAGTAGAGCTTATTTTGGGACGAGTTCGGTTTGTGTGAGTTAGTCCGATATTTTTTCTTATTAAGTTCCAAGTACAATCATTTCCTCTTCGGTTTCCACGACTGTCACGCGCTTAAATAAATAATTTAAAATACTTTTCTCTGAAACTGAAAACGTTTAGAGATACTTTAAGAGTATCTTATCATAACCCCGAAACATTGTTTCCTATCTGTAAAGTTTCGCCAAATTTTCATTTGTCCGAAAGTATTTTTTCCTGATACCCGTCATATCCTCAGGATTATAAACATCGTTTTAAAGAACCCATTAGGTTAAGTTTGTTTTATAATTATTCTGAAAAATTAACAGTTGTGGAAAACAATGGCTTTCGGACAAATGAAAATTTGGTGAAAAGTTTCAGATGGGAAACAAAAATTAGTCTTTCAAATAGGTAACATACTCTTAGTCATGTATAATATATTATAATCCAGTTATGTTCGGTATGCACTAGTTGCATTAACTGCTAATAATCACGCGATGCCATGAAATTGAATGATCATGATTTTCACGCCTTTTTGTGTGTCAGAATCACAACAATGACTGATATCAGTTAGCGAAAACAGAGAGGTAGTTTTTCATAGTGTTTAATCTTTGTATCGCATCCATGTTCCTCATAGTAAAAACCGGCCGTCCGTCCGTCCGTCCGTCCGTCCGTCCGTTTTAAAGATTGGGTCCGTTCAGGAAGTACAAGAAATAAAGAAAATACGCTAGACAGAATTTTTATATATGTTTGTGACAACACATTAAAACGTCTTATCGTAGTCCACTCCAGGTATCTGGGAATAGCCTTTTATAACCATTCTGGCCTTATACCTCTCGACGGAACCATCAGGGTTCATTTTTACTTTATATACCCATTTGCTTGGTAAGGCTTTACGTCCTTTAGGTAGATTAACCAGATCCCAGGTTTGGTTGTCCTCAAGAGATGTCATCTCATTTTTCATGGCCTCTTGCCATTTTTCTTTGTCAATTGATTCTAACGCTTCTTTGAAAGTCGCAGGTTCTTTTGGTTTGTGAAGATTTTCGATTTCTTCTACAGCAGCCAGAATAAAATCGTCGTATCGCTTAGGAGCTGTGATATTTGACCTGTGTCTCAAAGTACGTGTTTGATTAGTGGCATTTTGTTCAGCTTCAGTGTTTTGTTCCGTTTCTTCATCATCGACTGTGTTGTTAGAACCGGAAAGAGATTCGTATTCACTTTCATAATTTGACGGTTCCGCTTGTTGAACATCTTCGGTGATGGACGGACGACGTACATTTTGTTGCAACGGATTGTCTACAACTTCAGCCGTTTCACTGTCGCTGTCAAATGGTGTGTTATTTCCTTCTTCATCGTCAAGCAGGATAGTCACTTGTTTATTTGGTGATTGTTGTTGTGACGTATTTAATGTTTGTTTGCTTGGAAGTTCTACATCGTTAAAAGGTTCGATGGGACTGTCTTTGTTGGCTTGAGTATAGAACATTGACGTCATTGCTCGAATATCCTTTGATGTAATAACTTTGTTTTTCGAAGGAAGAAAGATTCTGAAAGCTTTGGATGTTTCTGAGTATCCTGTGAACATACCGGGAATCGCTTTTGGTGCAAATTTGTGAACGTTGGTGCCTTTTATTAATACAAAAATTTTGCAGCCAAATATGTACAGATGATTAATGCATGGTTTTCTTCCAACCCATAGTTCGAAAGGCGTTTTATTTTGTACGGCGCTATTTGGACTCCTGTTTGATTCTCACCGTAGCATCTCAATACATTCTTGAGAATATCATGTATGTGCGGAAAAATCTCCATAAATTCAAGCTCAACAGTGACATTCACCACTACAATACGAGAAGTAAGGACAAGCTCGCAATACCTGCCCACCGTCTCCGTAAGGTTAGCTCGTCGTTCGTGGGGAACTGTGTACGCTTCTACAATAAAATACCAATTGATGTAGTAAAATTGCCCTGTAGCAAATTTAAAGCGCAAATAAAACGTCACTTATTGAA